>JAXCHB010000195.1:1007500-2357500 GCA_036926305.1 Uropetala carovei
ACCTAGAATAATCACGAACCTGTCAACGGACAGACTACCTATGATGATGATGATTCTAGAATCTAGGTTAAACTTGGTTCTCCATATACTCCTATTTTCCGCACTTTTCTTCATGTCTTGATAGCTCTCTTTCCCTTTCAAGTCGTCTACTAGCTGAAACCTTTTCCTGCCTCTTTCTCTTTTTCCATACAGTTTTTGAAGAATACAAATGTATAATTACAACTAATTCAATTCTAGCGCCAGCATTTCTTGAACGGCCTACGCATAAAAGCATCTATTTGCTTTCTTACTGATACTATCCAGTTAAAAAATGTCAAAGCAGAGGCAGTAACATTCGGAATAGGATACAAAAGGAATCGTGGCTGCAGGACCTTACCCCAATGAGAGAAAAAAAATTTTGAAGGTCAAGATTATTTGCGTTCCATACCACGCAGACGACTATACGCCACAAATATGACCATTTATAAAGCTTAAGTGATAAATTCACGATCGAAGTATAACAAAAGGAAAAAAAGATTTATTAAGTAGGAAGCATCCTCTTTCACATGATGACATTCTCAAATGCCATCTATCGCATCTATGATGAACTATTACGAGTTTAGTTTCGGTCTATGAGCGGGCCGATATATCGGCCGTGGCACTCTTCGCCCAAGTAGCAAAAGCCGACATATCAGCCCGTGGCACTAAGAGGGTTAAGAAATGTTATGAACCTTTCAGGGTTTCTCAATTTATCTGGTAGTCTATTATTATTCATTATTATCTATAAATATTCATTTTCCTGGTAATCTATTATTATTCATACTGATGAATGTCTTTATGTGCAGGTGCTTCGAATGGCTTTGTTTCTGCCAAAGCTGGCAGGTACGTGACCTATACAAGCGTGGGGGTGCGCGAGCACTGAGTCACAAGAAGGTGTGCTCCAAGCACTTCCCTGAATCAGCTTTCCAAAGCAGACTGAAGTTGAGACTCCTGTGGGGCACCATGTTGCTGCAACTGCCACCACTGCTTCACATTCCTTGTCCCCTATCCATCCCCCACCTTATACTCCTCCTACTGCTACTCGTCCACCTCATACTCCTTCTCCAGCTACTCCTCCACCTAGTAAACTTCCTTCTATGTTTCCATCTGCACAAGATCCACTCCATATCCAACCTACTTCAAGTGAATTATTTTCTGATCCTGGCCCATCATTTCATACTTCTACATCTACTCATCAAGTCTTTCCTATTCTCCATCTTCCTTCACCACTTGCCATTACCTTTGTCTGTTGTATCAGAAGATACTTCCACTTTTGGCGACAGAGATGAAGGATTTTGTGATTAATCAAACAGAGAGAGGTCTTACTTTGTCATGTATTGGTATGAGTAGATCTTTACATTGCACTCCTCATAAGAGATATTTATATCAGTATGGGAGAAAGAAAGACGTCCAATTAAAAAAACTTATAGCTTCTTACAGGAAGTATATGTTGTGATCAGAAATCCTGTATGACTTCTGCATATGAGATTTTAAGTTCACAGATGCCTGCTAATGCAGCTTCTTTTTTGGCTTCTCAGTTACGCTGCTCGAAGAGGAAGACCACAGGCAGAAGGTGATCCTTAGATGAGAAGGTGATGGCAGTGTCCATTTACAAAAGAAGTCCAAAATGTTACACTCTAATGTGGATGCTTTTTGCTCTTCCTTGTTAGTGGACACTGTTATCTCTTCTAAATTCTGTTCCTTTTTCTACTGTGATCAGTCCTCAGGTTTTCTCATCTATGTCCCATTCTGCATCCCAGATGGTGGTTTCCAATCGTCTATGTGTCCTATTATTTGATAAAATGTCAATGAAGGAGCATTACGATTAGGAGCTATCATCAGACATCATTGTGGGTTTTGAGGACCATGGGCATTTGGGCAGGGATAGCAAACTTGCTAAATATGCACTTGTGTTCATGGTAGTTGAAGTTTTACAGAAATGGAAGCAACCCATAGCTACCTATTTCAGTAGAAAAGCAACTAAATCTGAGGTTCCGGTTTCGCTCATGCAGGTTGTCCTTAAAATATGTCATGATGCTGGTTTTTCTGCCATTGCTACTGTTTGTGAAATGGGCACAAACAATGTTAAGGCAATCAAGAGCATGGGCTCTACTTTTCAGAAACCTTTTTTCATTTTCGAAGGCCAGAAAATCATCACCCTCTATGTCCCTCCACACCTTCTTAAGTACGAGGGGCATCCAGAAAGTAAAGATACAAACGCAATAAAATTTTGAAAAAATATTTACTAAAAAAATCGAGTAAAAAATTACTAATACATACATTTAGTTATTTTTCAACATAATCATCTCCGTTGTCAAGGCATTTGTTTAGTCTAGGTATGAGTTTTTGTATATCAATATCATAGAACTCAGCCACCTGATTACGAAACCATTTAGTGACTTCGTTTTTCAGTGTTGTAAAGCCCACTGAAAATTGGCATTCTTTGCTGTATGTGGACTAATCTTTAATAAATAAATAAATAAATAAATCTCTTCGTCTTCGTCAAACTTCATACCGGCCAGATGGGCTCTGCGGTAACTTTTCTCACACGCGACTCAGAAGAAGGCAATGAGTTCCTTAACTCCATAGTGACAGGGGACGAAACATGGGTGTTTCACCACACATCTGAGAGCAAACAATAGTCGATGCAGTCGCGCCATACTCATTCTCCCAGTGAAAAGAAATTCAAAACAACAACTTCAACCAAAAATATCATGGCAACCGTCTTTTGGGACCGAAAGGGGATACTTCTGGTTGAGTTTATGCCTCAAGGGACCACCATAAACGCTGCGGCTTATTGTGAAACACTGAAAAGGCTTAGAGGTACAATTCAGAACAAAAGAAGAGGGATGCTGTCATGCGGTGTCTTCTTACTGCAGGATAATGCAAGGCTGCATACCGCACGAGTCACCAAGCAGTTATTGCCGAGTTTCAACTGGGATGTTTTAGACCATCCAGCTTACAGCCCTGACCTCACTCCGAGTGATTTCCATTTGTTTTTGCACTTAAAGAAACATCTGGCCAGTAGGAAGTTTGACAAAGATGAAGAGGTGAAAAATGAAGTCACTAAATGGTTTTGTAATCAGGCAGCTGAGTTCTATGATATTGGTATACAAAAACTCATACCTAGACTAAACAAATGCCCTTGAGGTGAATCTGTTGAAAAATAACTAAATGTCTGTATTAATAATTTTTTTACTCGATTTTGTTATTAAATATTTTTAAAAAATTTTATTGCATTTGTATCATTACTTTCTGTATGCCCCTCATACATTAGGAATCTTTTTATTCAGCAAGACGTCCTGCTCCCTGTGAACACTGGTAGTTTGCAAGACACAGCTAGGGCTTCATGGTCCCGCATTGTGGAGGCCTTTAAAAAAGATGTGCACCGTGTCCTGCGGAAGCTGGCACGGAGCACGTCACCCCATCTGGGCAGAAGAAGATGAGAGTCTGTCTTGCTGCAGAAACACTAAGCCGTAGCATTGCTGCTTTTTGTTGACCGGTATGGATCTAACAGTAATCCAATGATGAAGCAATTCATTAGTGCTTTTAAGACTTGCATTATCAATAATCTATCAATTAGGAGTAGCTTAGAAGGCACCAATTGCATAGATGATGGTGCAAGTCTTTTAACCCTTCAGTGATGGGGTAGATTTAAATACCACTCTATCGGTCGGCCGGTTGGTATTTAATCGCTCTACACTGGCATCTGTGCATTATACAGACCTCAACTTCTTACCTTATCACCGGCCTCTGTGCGTGGTATGGATCCATGCCACGCTGGTTTTAATTTGCTATAATTTAATTAGTTCTTTTTTTTTCAATTGGCTTTCACATTTTTATAGTAAAACATTTGTTTCTTAAGTGACAGTTGAGCAAAATATTTTTTCCTAATACTGTATTTATTAAAAATTAAATTTCCTCTGCTGTGATGACGCCTGCTCCCCTGGTTGACATGAGTAAAAATCATTTGTTTTATTTCATCACACTCAATATCTGTAAATTCCTAACAGTTTATTTATATCTTTAATTCACTTTAAGATATAATCTCTTTCTTTATGTAAGACTTCCAGCTAATTCTTCGAAGAAACTTATTCGTAAAAAATTTCGATAAGAAAATATCGTCTTTCGAAATAATATGCTCAATGATATTCAGTGCTGGCAAACGAAAAAAAAATCGATTCGTTACATTTTTCGTTAGGGCCAAAAAAGCAATTTCGTTTTTCGTTATGATAAAATCTACATTTTGTTACGTTTAATGTTATAACGAAATAATTGCTTACAAAAATGATACTTTTCATTTGATATTTATACCTCGTAAGTTTAAGTTTTTCATTTAGAATTATAGTTAAAAAATTTTTCTAAACATATGTTGCAGATAAGGAACATTTTTAAGTTTTCTAAGGAGTCGGAACAGATTTTGTTATTTTTTGGAAGGAAAAGTTTTTGAAGAAGCAGTGAGCAGCAAGGGCTCCAGAACAAAACGGTTAATGACCAGACCTTCCTCGAATTACCTCCTGCTCCTGCCTTTCTAACCCTTAAGTGCCACTCCATCCCCTACTGTTCTACCACGAATTTTGCAAATACCTAACTTTCCTCTCCCTAGCACACCACTTCCTCCACTTCCACACCATTTGCATACAATTTGGTATAGAGACTTCGGGGTTTTCTCCGATTTTTACCATTTGATTGCTTTTTTCGAATTTGGGTATAACCTAATATTATTAATTTTCTTTAAACAAAATGTTTTTCACATGGAATTGATGCACTGTTCTTCTCACTACATGGGCATCAAAATCGTCGACCATCGATTTCGGACTCTTCTGCATCTTATTCTTTCGCGGAGACAAGAAGGCTGTCCTGCAACCTTTTTCAATATCTGCTCCTTCCTTTGAAATTCACTCTAATGTGTGACGTGACATGCCTGTTGCTGCTTCAGCCCGCTCATAAGCATTTTTAATAGGAACTCTGATTCCCTCCGCAGCTTCCTTCTTCATAAAACTCAGAATGTTATAAAGAATTTCCAGTGCCTGGCTACGGATAACTTTTCTATTCCCTAGCTTTGAGGTGTATGGAGCGGGATCCATATTGTTAAAGTTGTTAATAACTAAAGGAACAACAATCTCAAGAGTGTAGTAACAAAAACACTTATAATAAAATAACGGAAAATAACAATAACTCTACAGCAAAACTTAAAACAAAATTATGATAACAAACAACATGAATGGATAACAAAAAACGAATGAACAGAGGAACGCGAAGTATAAAATAACAATAACTTGATAACAGATCAGCAAACAAAACAATAAAACAAATAATGACAGCAAGAGCGAAGCAGCAGTTGGCAACCCGGACAAAGGGTTTTAGCCCACTTTCACTCGCCCAGATGCCATGTATGAATACCCCTACAAGCTTTATAGCCAGCTAGAGCAAGTAGTAATGAATCTGTTAACGAAATAACAAAATTAAATTTTTGGTTTTCATTATGTTTTTCATTACAGCTTTTTGAAAAATTTCGTTAATGTTTTTCGTTACGTTAACTCAAAATTATTTCGTATTTTCGTTATTTCATTACGTTACATGTAACGTTTTCCAGCACCGATGATATTACATCTATTCAAAACTGCCAAGTCGAATGCTAATACCATTCCAAGAGTTCATTAATCTTTCAGTTACTTATCAAGAAAGATATGCTGACAGCTAAAACTTATATTTTGAGCCCCTTGAGATTGTTGCTCGTTTATCCCACTCTCTGACTCATGTACGTGAGCATGAGAAGATATGGAGTTGGTTTCGAAAGAGATTATAAACAGAACCCAAGAAAAATTATTCAGATGCACTTAGTGACGTCAACCATTAGGAATTATTAGTGGTAGACGTCACATCTAGACACTTTTCTTTGTTGTTGAAAGAGAGCTTACATCGCTGGAAAGTAACAGAATCGCACTGCCCCTTTGGTTTTCATTCGGTTATTTGACTCTGCACAGTACTAATTATAAATGGTGGAGTTGTTTTCTAAGGAAATATACTCATTCGTTAAGTGACTTAATACCCGTTCCTCCATTTCAAAGGATATTATCTTAATTAAATTTGAGGAATCATTACTCCTTATTGCGCATATAGAGTTTTGGAACCAGAAATTCCCGTTCCCGATTCCCGGGAATTCTCTCAATATTTCTTATTCTCGATTCCCGGGAAAATTTCAATGATTCCCGGGAATTTTTCCTTTGGATTTTGTGCCAAATCAAGCTGTTCCTAAGCTGAAATACATCGTTTTTTACAGTTAGAGTGAATTGTGTGTAATAGAATACCTTTCTCTAGAATAAAAAAGAATGTCTTTGCTGGTCATTACAGTTTTCCATTAATTTAAAACTATCGAAATGTTTCAGAAGGGTTATTCTTCAATCACTTTTTGAGTAATCTTTTTTACACCCTCGCCCTGTGTTATTAGTACTTTACGATTAAGAATCATGTTTCGTTTTCTGGTATCAGCTATATTTTAATGGAACGCTAATACAAAGTCAACATGGCTTATATTTAAGTCCATGAATATCATCAGCAAACAAAAAAGTTTTAAAAGTATTAAGGATTATTTTGAGACTAATAATCAGAGTTATGTGGGCTCAGTGTTCCATTTAGCTTAAATCGTCTTTACATTTATTACGTATACGTGCAATAGTTTTCCTTGTAGTTGGTTTTGTGCCAAATTTCATGCACCATTGCCTCTGTACATCACAAACATTTTCATATTTCCAATAACATTTTGGAATTTCGACTTTTTCCTCTAATGTTAACCAGTAATACATCTAGGGGTTTATAAAACACAATGAGTTAAAAGGTTCTCTCTTTATTACATTTTTACCTGTTTTATATTCACACCTAATAAGGTACAGTAGGTTTAAAGATTCTATCTTTAGTACGCTCTGGGCTCTTCTCGGATTCGCAGCTCAATTCAATTTCACCACATCCAGAATTTTAGAACCACTGCAATACACCACACGGCTCTATTAATACGTCCATCTATGATGCTACACACGATATGGTTAAGTCAATCAGGAGACAATACACATTGAACGCAACATTGTAGCAGTGGAAAATTACTCAGCTTGTTAACCAAAATTTTCAAATCCATTGAATCACAACTCAATTACAACTGATTAGTGCAAATGTTTATTAGGATTACGGTCCTTTGAATTACTAATCTATAAATAAACGGTCTCTATTTTGTATTATTTAATTAATACAATTACTTTATATGTGGGTACATTTTTCATTGACACCCTGTACACACATGTTCTGTCCCTAACTGTGAGGAATTGCCACGTAGAATTTATTAGTAATATTTAATTTCTCTGCATCTTCAACACCGTGGCATATAAGCTATCTTCTTGCCAAATTTAAAGCTTCTATATTGTTTGTGAGAGAAAATCAATTAATTTCAGTGTATGCCAGACATGAGATCTTTTTATAAGATATAAGACAGATATTGGGCTGACACCTCTAGAGGAATCTCAATGTGCTGCGAGTGAAACTACCAGTATATTTATAATATTGTAAAAAGAATATGATGCATATTTCAAATGACGTTGATTGACTAATACAGTATCATTTGCCTCCAGAGACGTTCACTTAGGGTTCTATTATAGCTTCGTATTCAAGCGGCGCAGTAGCGTGGCAATGTGAAGCAAAGAAAAGATCGATCGTGCATCCGCTTGTGAATTTAGTTTTTAATTTGAACTAACAAGGCACTTTCAACTTTCTGATTGTGAGACACTGGATAATTCAAAAACTTTAATCAAGAGGTAAGTTAAAATCGTTATCTGTTAATTTCATTATATATTTATATGAGAGTCAGTGTTTATTGGTTTATTCTATTCTATTTGTGGAAGTATAAAAGTTCTGAAATAATTTATTCCTAAAAACAAAAAAGAGGATTATAACAAAGTACTTTCAAATCGGTCATTTGTGTTAAATACCCGCCGGCCGTATGGAAGAAGAGTAACCTAACACCATGACCTGGGTCCGTACCACTCACAGAGGCCGGCGATAAGAAAGTCAGTACCACGCAGAGAGGCTGGTGCTGAATGGTTAAGCAGCTTGCTTAATTTTCTGGAAGGAGGTGAGAGAGAACCTTGCAATGAGGACAGTCAAGGAGGTGTTGGTGGTAATAGTGTCATACCTGATGATGCTCAGGAGAGCATGTCTGATGGGGCATCTATTACTAGCATAGCTTCGAGTGGATACATTGCAAAGAAAATCCTTCTCAAACATACATGTGATGGGTGCAGAGCTGGTCTCTCCACTACCAATTACCATAATCTTGAGTACTCTGGAATTTATTATAAGGAAACCACGGAAGGTGAGCAGGTACTCACCTATCCCAGTGAAAATTTAATGTATTCAGTTTCAGAAGGAATGAAACTTTTAGAGAATATAGTAAATTCTGGAGCTCATGAGAATGGTATTGAAAAAACCATCTCAGGTGCAATTGAGGAGGAAATCTACCTTGCTGTGCACTGCATTCCAAGGAGACACAGATCAGACCCTTTCTCTACTTGTAAATATAGGTATAAGGAGAATGGTGCAATAAAAATAACAGTTATTGCACTAATGCGACAAGCAAAAGCTTATTGCACCAAGTAATTGTAGGGTTAGGTTTTAGACTTTTTTTGTAAATATGTACAATGGAATCCCCATTTAATGTTTGCGTCGAGGGCAAGTTTTTTGTACCTTAAATCGAGTAATACATTCAATGGGGGTTATCTAAAACTGAAAGATTAAATGGCAGTTTATTAATGTCAAATATGTTTTATTAGTTAAATCACAAATATTAAGTGTATAGATTAATTACGATCAATTTTTTCATTCGTAAAATTTCACAGAACGAAGATGGTTGAGAATAATAGCAACTGTAAGTTCTCCGGCGAAGGTGATTCTCCTAGCTTAAGTTTCTTTTGTGAAATTAGTGGTCATTTCATGGCTGTGACCCTCATTGCACCTCCTAGCAGTGAATTTTGGATCTTTAATTTTTCCAAGACAAACTTTCTTAAAACTTTTAAGTAAATAAACACACTTAATTGAAGCGCTCCTATATAGAAGGAATCAACCAAGCATGCAGATCCTTTCAGTTTTTTAAGTTCGCATGCTATAATGAATACATGATATAATTGGGCTCACATGGGTTATATAAGATAATACAGTAAAACCCCGTTATAAAGCGGGTTTTGGGAGACAGAATGTACACCCGTGTTATCGGCAACCTGTGGTATTTCGAGAAATAATTTTACAAAATGTGAAAGTATATGCATTATAACAAATTTAATTGCAAAATACTATAAAAACTGATATCATATTTTGATTTAAATGCATACCTTACTTTAATCGGTGTTTTTAAAATAGTACGATATTTTCTTTTGGCGTGACAGTTGATGGCGTTTCTTCATCACATACATCTTACAATGTTAATGTTTTGCAAATGTAAAAGATGAAGATGATCACAGTCACTCTGTCTCTCCATCCAATTCATCACTTCACTGATGTTATCCAATAGTTCACTTATTTAAGCGGTCTCAACCTCACACATCTCTTCGTTCTCGCTGTCATCTTCCGATAATTTTTCTGCTCTTCCGCGGTTCTGAACTTCAGCTAAAATTTCTTATCATTCTTATAGATAGCGACTGGAGTATAGCATCGCGGTAAAATTTGAACCAAGTTGTTTACGAAGAAAATAAATCCCAGTAAAATTTGAACCAAACTGTTTATGAAGAAAATAAATCGCGGTAAAATTTGAAACAAGGATGTTTACGAAGAAAATAAATCCCAGTAAAATTTGAACCAAACTGTTTATGAAGAAAATAAATCGCGGTAAAATTTGAAACAAGGATGTTTACGAAGAAAATAAATGATATCATTTTGGGGGACATGACTAGACCCGCAGTATATCCGAATCCATGGTATAGTGAGGTGCGTTTATAACAGACTTTTACTGTATTTACGAGTTTTGAATAAATATCTCTCAGTTAAGCAGTGTGGTGAGCGTTGGCAGACGTTTCGACGCCTGTTATCGGCTGACAGTGCACAAAATGACAACACTAACAGTTCCAACGTCCTTTTAGTCTCATTTATTACATTTCGGTCCTTTATGCGAAGTGGGCTCGCAAATTTCATTGCGTGCCTTGTGTGGTGTAGGAAAATGCTACAGTGACTGACGAGTTAGAACGTACCTCCAAAGCTTTAATAACATCGCCGCCTCGATGTAATAATAACATTGTTGTGAATAAGACTTCCCTTTTTTTGGGGGATTGTCTTCCTTTCAGGTTAAAAAGGTAAATATGGCTGTGGTAAACGCGGGTGGCCCAACTACGCGTCAAGTTAGTGAGCGAGTGCCTGCGAACTGAAACGTATAAAAATCCGTGTTCACATGATGACGTCATTGCAACTTTTGTGAAGTACGTAACAGATTAGGACAGTTAAAGCGGATTGACAAAACAGCATGACTACATATTAATTCTTATGAGTTTACTTAATGTAGTAACAATGACAGTATGTGTTTTGCCATTGATGGTTAGATTGAATTAAATGTAATATTCTCAAGTCACGGTGTCAACGCACCTGAAATCGAGGCGCTGCCCTGCAAGGGACCAGAATTTTCCCCTTAATTGCAGGCAATTCACAAAATTGAGAAACACTAAATCGGGTGATACAATACATTATTTATATGGAGCTTGGGTCAGGGCCAGAAAAAAACTGCCTTAAATGCGGGTAAACCTTAAATGGGAGAACCTTAAATCGGGATTCCACTGTATATACAGGAAAACCTCGTTAATACGAGGGGCGACCAAAAAGTAAAGTTCCCCGTGCTGAAACACTGTATGTGTTATTCACATTTCATTTTCCGCTTGTGGTTACAATGGTACTAGTGAATACTCTAAGCTGAATAGGTTTACTTCAGTCTGTGCTACTTCGTTCTTCTTTTGTTGGCATACAAAATGGCAATGTAGCTAGAAACCTGGTCTCGCGAAGAAGTGTGCGGTGTCATTCATTTCCTATGGACGAAAAACATTTCACTGACTGAAATCCACAGACAATTGTAAGAGGTTTACAGTGATGGCATAATGGCTGTGCAACCTGTCAGGAAGTGGTGCAGAGTTCAACAATGGAAGATAGAATATTCAGGACGAATATCGCAGCAAAGGCCAAGCACATCCACAACAGATCTGAACACTGCACATGTTTAGGAGTTGACTTTGAAAAACTAAAGACGGTCGGTAAGGGATCTTTCCTCTGCATTGAACATTTCTTAAAGAACAGTCCATAACACTGTGTATGCAGAACTGGGATACTGTAAAGTTTGTGCTCGCTGGGTCCTAAGACATTAGACTGACAACCACAAAACTCGGTGTTTCACAGTTTGTCTCTCACATCTTCAGCGGTACGCAAAGGAAGGAAACGAGTTTGTGGAACACATAGTGACAGGTGACAAAATGTGGGTCCATCATTTCATTCCCAAAACGAAGCAAGCAACAATGGAATGGAATCACACATCTTCGCCGAAACTAAAAAAATTAAGGTAATGGCATCAGTGTTTTGGGACAGTGAAGGAGTAATTTTCTTGGAGCTCGTGCAGCATGGAATGACAATTAACACTAATGCTTACTGCCAGATGTCACAAAGATTGCGGGAAGAAGAAAACGACCTGGACTTCTTTCTCGTGGATTGATTGACAACAATGCAACATCACACAGCGCGTGTCAAACCCAAAAATTGTTGCAGTCATTCAGTTGTGAAGTTCTCGAGCACCCACCGTACAATCCAGATCTTACCCCCTCTGACTACCACTTGTTTGGGCCACTGAAGAAACACCTGGGAGGTCAACAGTTTCAATCGAATGCTGAAGTGGAAAACACAGTTCATTTATGGCTCGCTCAACAAGATCCTGATTGTTATAGGGACAGAATATATAAACTTATATCACGTTGGGATAAGTGCCTCAACAGATATGGTTCTTATGTAGAGAAATAGTACCCAAAATGTACTATATACTGCATATTTTCAAAATGTCAATACTGACTTGTGAGGCCATGGGAACCTTACTTTTTGATCGCCCCTCATATTTTCATCCAAAATAGCAGGGGTCGACTTATACGCTGGAATATATGGTAATTTTAATCCTTCACGGCCCTACCTCCTGCCAGAGCTTCTGGCAGGCATACGTGTGCGACACACACAAGACACAGATGGGTAAACAACCGGGGGGAGGCCGATTTGCCGTAAGAAACGTACAGTATTTTTAACATTAATACAAATTGTATTATAATATGCCTTAAATTGATAGAAAGGATGATCTGAAGATCCTTATGCGGCAGGCATAAGCTGTTATGATGGGAAATGAGGAAACAGGTGAAAAAATCTGCCATGACCGGGAATAGAACCCGGGCCTTCCACTTGCCGGGCGGATATTCTACCACTGAACTACCGTGGCAGACTAATTCTCCTGTTTCAGAACGGGAATATTTTCTTAGGTTGGGACCAACCTAAGAAAATATTCCCGTTCTGAA
Organism: Uropetala carovei; assembly: GCA_036926305.1. Lineage (NCBI taxonomy): Eukaryota > Metazoa > Arthropoda > Insecta > Odonata > Petaluridae > Uropetala > Uropetala carovei. The sequence goes on from JAXCHB010000195.1 coordinate 1,020,076, forward strand.
ACAGGAGAATTAGTCTGCCACGGTAGTTCAGTGGTAGAATATCCGCCCGGCAAGTGGAAGGCCCGGGTTCTATTCCCGGTCATGGCAGATTTTTTCACCTGTTTCCTCATTTCCCATTATAATATGCCGTATATTCTACATATTTAATGGCTACATAAATTTATCAAGGAATGAGGAGTTCATTTATGGCTCGCTCAACAAGTGCCCAATTGTTATAGATGTGGGATATATAAACTTATATCACGTTGGGATAAGTGCCTCAACAGATACAGTTCTTATGTGGAGAAATAGTATCTAAAATTCACTATATACTGCATATTTTCAAAATGTCCATACATGCTTGTGACAAATTGTATGGTCATGGGAACCTTACTTTTTGATCACCCCTCATAAAATATCGGTTTATACAAAGTTCTCATGTATACAAAGTTGATCTCATTCCCCTTCAAAAGAGATAGGCATTCACATGTTCAAAATTCATTTAATACAAAATATGGTTAATATGTATTACACAGTCAAGGTTTGTGCCATGGATAGTATAACCATTCTTTTCAGTATGGTTAGTACAATGTATGCCAATCACGCCATGATACCTAGCTGTCAAGGTCACTTGTCATTTGCAGAGAGGGGAGTCAGAGCCATCAGTTTCAGTGTGAAATACGAGAGCTGAAACATGAGTGGCATAATTCACGCTACAGCTGTGAGTATCGGCGTGTAAATGTTTTCAAACATCGAGTTATTCTGTGCAAATGAGGTTTTCATGTTTGGAACTACTTTTATTTTTTAGTGAAGCAAACATTCAGTTTGTATCAAAAGTGAAAATTACTGCTGTTCAACATGAGTACTAAGTGAAAACGAAACGAGTTACGCTTGGATACTAAACTCAAAATCATTAAAGAAGTTGATAAGATGGAGCGCACCAAAACAGAAATTGCAAAGCAATTTAAGATTCCTTTACCAATGTTATCAATGGTGTTAAAAACCGGAAGAAAATAGAAGATGCTTCTAAGCTGAAATGGCACTAAGCATAAAGATCTTGAAGAAAGGCTATTGGAATGATTTCACCAGATGCGGGCATCGAATTTACCAATATTGTGTCCACTGCAGAAAGAAAAGGCTAATTTTTATCAGTGATTTTAAGTGTAGCAATGGTTGGCTGCAGTGCTTTAAAGAGTGAAACAACTTAGTCTCGCTTGATATATGCAGTAAATCTGGAGGAGTTGACAAGGAGAAAACCCTAGATTGGTTAGAGTCTGTGCAACCAATTCTTGGCAAATGTGAAACAAAAGACATTTTTAACATGGATGAGACAGGAATGTTTTACTATTTTCTTCCCAATAAAACACTTGCTGTTCATGGGTAAACCTGCCATGGGAGAAAATTAAGCAAACAGAGGGTGACTGTGTTTTTGGTTCCATGTAATTTGTGACTGTGTTGTTGTGTGGCAGATGGCAGTACAAAGCTTCACCCCCTAGTCATCGGCAAGTCTTCTCAGTCAAGATGTTTTAAAGGAGTAACCACTCTCCCTTGTGAGCACGAATCAAACAAAACAGCTTGCCTTACCACTAAAATTTTTCAATCATGGATTCTAAAATTGGATAGAAGAATGCTCATGCAGAAAAGGAAAATTCTGATGATCCCGGATCGCTGTGTTGCACATTCTATTGGGGCAATGAAGTTGTCAAATATTAGATTGCTGGACCAGGTCATCATTCATAACTTGAAGAAAGCCTACAGATCCTGCCTCGTGCATTATTTGATCCGCCACCTTCAATGCTTTGCCAAAAGTGGCTTTGGCAAGAAGGATGTAGACCCTCTTCCAGAAGATGAATCTGATCATCAACTGAATGAATGGGAGGAATTGAGGGGGCACATGAACATCGAGGAAGAATTTGAAGACTATGTTCATGCGGATGACCCTGTTGCCACCACAGCTACACCATCAGAAGATCTACTAAACGGTCAGTATGCTGACAATAGTGAAGATTATAATAATGAAGAGTTGTACAGGAAGATGATGAAGAAGAACCTGTGCACACATTACCTAATACATCCGATGCCCAAAATGCACTGAATGTTATGGAAAATGTACTGGCTTGCAGTGATGTTAGCAGTGAGGTGCTAGTAGCCTTTGATCAGATCTGTGCTATTGTTAAGAACAGTTATAAAACAAAATATGTTCAGAAGAAGTTGTATTGTTTTTTAAGACAGTGTAAAGCTCTTGAGTTATATTAATTTAATGTTGTTAACCAGTATACTAACCCATGAACAAGTATTGGTATGATTTTTTCATTCATTTCTAAACTAAGAGTAAGATGGCCGCCTACACGAGAACATGTGCTCCGCTTGCTCTGGTGTTTTTCGCACTATTCTCAGTATTTTTACCTCTTGTGGTCAATCTTTCTGCTCGTAGTTGTGAAGTTTCTTCCTGTGACCAGTCACTATTATTATTGAGTGAATCACACGTGCAGCTCTATAGTTTTAGGAGATATTATTTCTCCGCCTTTTCGTCATGTGGTTTGTTTTCCGGTGGTCTCCGCTACCCCGTTGTTCCCCCGTTCTCTGCCGGGCAATCCCGAGGGTCTTCGCCGCAGAACCTGACTCCGAACTCCCAGCATGGAATCGTCATTCTACTCATCTTATTTTCCGGAGATGTGAGTCTTAATCCCAGCCCCGGCAGTCAGAACCTGAACATCTACTACCAGAACGTGAGGAGTATTAAAAATAAACTTTCTACTTGCGACTCATGCGTATTTGAATTATCCGATTTTGACATTATTGCCTTGTCGGAAACATGGCTAACTCCGGCAGTTAATGATAGCGAGCTATCCTTCTCAAGCTCGCATACTATTTTCCGACGTGACCAATATTATAGAGTTGGAGGTGTGCTTCTTGGAATTAAATCGGTGCATCCCGCAAAATGCCGCTATGATCTGGAAAGTAACTGTGAAATTGTGTGCAGTGAAATCGCTTTATCTACTAGTAAGCTATCTAAATCAAGTAAAATTTTTGTTGGTTGTTTTTATCGTCCACCTGCAAGTGAACTTAATGTGTTGGAAAATTGTTTTGGGTCTGTATTGCGAGCCATTAACCTAGGCCCTATTATTCTTGTCGGTGATTTTAATCTATCTATTCGCTGGGACTCTCCATCTAGTGGTAGCACAATGAATAACAATGATGTTTTCTTCATGGAACACTTTATTTGTGCACTCTGCTTATCCCAGCACAATCTCCATTGCACTCGCAACATGGCAACACTGGACTTTCTTCTTTCGTCCGTTGCCCCGGCGACGGTCACCCCCGGACGTAATATTTTCGACTCGGATCACGAGTCTCTCGATGCAGTTTACCAGTTTCGAGGCTCCAAGATGCACCCGGGGGGCCCACCCACTCCACTGAAACCCTTTCGTGCCTGGTCAAAGGTTCGTTGGGAGGATGTTAATCGCTGCCTCGACCTTATCCCCTGGGGCGTGCTTACCTCTCTGTCTCCTGATGAGGCAGTTGATTTTCTGTACGCTGTGCTTGAAAGTGTTATAAAAGATTTTGTTCCCCTTGTTAAGCCTAGGTCAAAAAAGTTTCCCCCTTGGTTTAAGCCGGACACAGTTCATTTTCTTAGAAATAAAAATTGTGCATGGTATTTTTGGAAAGCCCATCCTAGCGCTGAATCTCGGAGGTCTTTTACCGACCTACGTAAATATTCGAAGGCATTCATTCGTCGTGACTATGCCAAATACATGAAAGCTATTTCTTCCTCCCTCTCCACACATCCCAAAAAATTTTGGGCGTTCGTTAACTGTCAGTGCAACCGTTTGCGTATCCCCGAAACCGTTTCTTACATGAACTCCAAGGCCGCGGGGCCAGGCAGACCTAACCTATTTCTCAAATTTTTCTCTGAATGTTTAACTCCGGCGTCCAATCTTCCCATAAACAACATGCAGTCCCTCTCTCCCAAATGTAACTATTCATTGTCCCAAATCCAAACTACACCCCACAAAGTTTATCAATTTCTTTGCAAATTTTCCCCTCATCGTTCCCCCGGTCCGGATGGTCTTAGTCCTATACTACTACGTAACTGTGCTGTAGCACTCTAGGACCATGTCTTTTTAATCTGTACGTTGATGATTTAGCTTCATTAATCCACTCTTCCCAAGCCCACACATTGCTCTATGCAGATGACTGTAAACTCTTTAAACAAATTGATTCCCCTACTGACTGCCTTGTTTTCCAGGATGCATTAAATCAGATTGCTACGTGGTGTGACGTGTGGAAGCTCAAATTAAATTCAGCGAAGTGCAGCACGATGACGATTTCATCAAGGAAAACTCCCATTACCTTCAACTACTGCATTAATTCCACCCCTTTGAGCAAGGTCTTCTCACTAAAGGACCTTGGGGTAATAACTGATCAAAAATTAAATTACTCAGAGCATATTAAAGCTGTCAGAAGCAAAGCTGTGTCTCTATTAGGTCTCCTCTACTGTTTCACTGATATTAGTGACCCTCTTGCCCTTAGAACATATTTCTCCACTATTGTCCTCCCCGTCATTTCGTATTGCTCTCCTATCTGGTCCATGTCAGCTGTATCCAATCTCTCCATCCTTAATTGTGTCACTAATTTCTTTACAAGGATAGTTAAACACAGAGTGCCTTCTCTCCGTAATGCCTCAAAAGATCTCGTTCTATCCGCCCTTTCCCTCAGTAATCTCTCTAATCATAGGCTTAAATCCGAATTGTCCTTTATTTTTAACATCCTAAACTCCATTACAGACTGCCCTGATCTGGTTTCCTACGTTAATTTCAGAGTTCCTTCTAGACCCACCCGCACGCATTCATTACTTCATATGCCCATTCCTAGAGCATCCCTTGTCCAACGTTCACTCTTCTTCTGTCTTTTCTCCATGATAAACTCTCTCCCTTACCATATTGACCCCTTCTTGTTGTCACGTAACTCTTTTGTCCAAGCTGGTTTGACGCATCTCTCAACTATACAATAGTTTTTTACCTTGTTGAGTGTATTTAATCTGTTTTGCTTAAATTTTATTTATTGACCTGTTGTAAAGCCCACTGTAAATTGGCATTCTTTGCTGTATGTGGACTAATCTTTAATAAATAAATAAATAAAATAAATAAATAATCTTTATTGTTTATAATTCAAAATAATAAAAGTACCTTTTATTGCTTGTTTAACCCTTCGTTAAATCCTACATTTCTTATGAATCCTTAACATTTATTGTAAAAAACCTTGACTGTTTTATTTAACAAACCTTTAAAATTTTCTTTAATGTAGTCCTTGTTAATTGTGAAGTCAAGTGATTTTCATTCTTTCAGAATTAAGTTGTTTTTCTTTTATTTTTATATTCTTAAATATATTAATTTTATGTAAAAAATGTGTAAAATGGCAAATTAAAGTTTAATTAGAGTAAATTATGAAACAAAATTAGAAAACTGATTTTTACATGTTCATTTCACAAACCTCGTTATTACAAAGTGAGAGAACTTAGGTCCCTTGAAGTTTGTATTAATTAATTAATTATCCTGTATAGGCAAACCCCTACTTTCGTACATTCAACTTTCGTACAACTCGCTCTTTCGTACATTATACATTCTCACTCCTAAACTGCCTTTCGTACGCTGAATTCGGACTTTCGTGTCAGCTGACGATCAAACATTTCAAGTTATCTCATGTCTGTCTGCCAAGCAAACACTTTTAATATATGACCAAATGAAGCAAAATGCATAAATATAATAAAATTCAAAAGAGTAATGGCTTCATGGCTGAAATCTAAATCGTTCTACTCAATTGATGAGTTTCTAGAAAGTGACCTAGCAGATTTAATTTCTGAAGAAAAAACTAACCTTTAAAGTATGCTGTGGAATAATATATGTAATGTAAGATTTGTGTGTAATGTTTTTTAATATTGTACTGAAATTTGACAAGATTAATACGACTGTAAAGTTGGTTCATAATCAATAAATTATTATTATTAATCAGTCTCGGCAACGTTATCATCTTTGTTTGTACATACAGTAGTGTTTCTTTGTTTGTGCATTTTACACCTATTATTTTATAAACATGAGTGAGAAACAGAAAACTGAAAGTGCTAATAAAAGTGAAAAGAAACGTAGGGCTCATAAAGTGAACACGATTGAGACAAAGATGGAAATAATTAGGCGTGCCGAAAGCAGCGAATCTTTAGCTTCAATAGGATGCTCATTAAACTTAAGCCGGTCGAGTGTACGTTCAATTGTGAAGGAGAAGAACGAACATAATAATACAATACGTACTGTGGCGTTCTGAATAAACTCCACATTTTTTTAAAGAGCAAGGAACCAATCTACACACGCTTCGATGATGTTGGCGATATCCCGTTAGCAGACCGCGAAACAATTTGAGACATAATAATTGTGCAGTTGCTCGGCTTTCTCGCGAGTGACAAGTGAACTCAGCGAGATTTTCTTGCGAGTTTGGGTCTCGATCCACTGGTGTAAAGTCTACTCTGTCTTCTTTACATACGGATTCATAGTTACAAAAGGCACTTTTGTACTCGTTGAAGTACTACTTGCAACACTACCTCTAATCGCTTCTTCACTTATTGATTTTATTGTGGACACCGTCACACCAAGTAATTTACCAAATGATGAAGCCTATCTAAAACTTCAATTTTTTCTCCACACTCATCACTTTTTTCACCCTTTTTACCGACTTTTCTTTCATTTCAATCAACACTCTCTTGGGGGCAGTGATTAGGCAATATTACAAAAAACTATGAAAATAGCAAAATGCTTTAATGAAAAAACTCGCACTTTCGTTCATTATACACTGACACCCCTAAACTGCCTTCCATACACCAAATTCGGACTTTCATACATCAGTGAAATGATGAACGAATATTTCGAGTGCTGCTGGTTGCCAGCCACCAGGCCACCAGTTTCCGCCGCATCAGCATCTTTGTCTGTACAGCAGTGTTTATTTGTGCAGTTATTTAAATATTTTATTGCATTTTGCCCTACCTCTCTATATTATAAAATCGACGATTATGTCTAAAAGGCCCCTGCTCAAAAAACTAAACATTTATACCATAATTAGAGATTTTATAATATTTTTTGGCTCTCTGGGAATGGAACCCCCTATAACACGTTAATCTATGTTCGACTTTTGTACATTCGACTTTCGTATACATTTTCAGGAATGTATGTGTACGAAAGTAGGGGGTTGCCAGTATGTACATTTTCATCATTCAATCTTTTAATTTTTCTATGCTTTTTGTTGGGTAAACTAACATAATTATGTTGTAGTATGTACATGCATTTTCACTTCTTGTGAATTAAAATTATCTGTCTAATATCAATGCCCTCATTAGCTTTGAGAACAAGTATTACATCATGCCTCTAGAGTTTACGTGCATACTTATTTTTTGATCATTTATTTTCCATTCTGTTCTTGTGTATATATCTTATTGTCTATATATACAAGTATATATTTGGATTATTCCAATGTGTTGTATGTACTGCTTTGTGCATATATGCTCATTTTTAGGCGCGTTTCGCTTCCAGCGTGACTATTATCGTCGGTCTGTCCGTCTGTCTGTCCATCCATCCACATGTTCGTTCTCGGCTTCTACAGAACGGATTTTCATGAAATTTGATATTAAGGACTTATTATCAAATATAATAAGAAAATCGCACAAATGAATCAGGTACTCCAGTCAGGGGTACCACTTTACTGGTGACCAGAAGGTAAATTTTCAACATAACTCGTCAAGTATTGCTTATATCAAAATATTTCTCAAATAAAAGTTGGAGAACTAGTAAAGAAGAGTATTTCCTTTCCTATACATTTTTATCGTAGGAGTTGCCATTATCTATAAAATCGAACAAGAATGTCTTAAATCGAGTTGAACTTAGAAATTTTCTTGCATGGTTACTTCTTCATTGTTGCTAACATAAACAATCTCACAAACGTTTAATTGTGTACATGTGTACATGCACTATTTTTAAATAGGAAGAAAATGGATTATTGATGATGAAGAAAATAACTTTAAAACGCTATTTCCCTCGTGTACAGGTATATAATTTCTTTCTAATACTCCATTCCTAACTTGTTTATACTTAGTGTATTTGGTTACCTTGATATGATATGATGTACTTGTATATATGTCATATGTCAAGGGTGTCACTGCTTATATGCTTGTATGAACTAACACAATTGAGATGTTGCAGTATGTACATACATTTACACCTCTTGTGATTTAAAATTGTCTAATATCAATGCTCTCATTAGGCTTGAGAGTAAGGTTTATGATTTTATATGCATTTTGTGACATGAACTAACACAATTCAGATAATGTGCAACCCTTTGTTTTAGTATGTACAGTCATTTCCAAAAGTCAAGCAACACGGCTCGGTCACGCCACACATAGGCCGGAGCTGAAAGTTCCGAGTATGTTGGTATCCATTGCTTGAGGGGAAGCAGGAGAGGGGAATGATAGGGAGGGGTGGAAGACTGAGGAGGTGGGTTTCGAAGCCTGGGTAGGCTTGCAGGGAGAAACGAACGGAATCAGAGCCGGTGAGACAAACGCCATTCAACAGTGCGAGAGCATCCAACCCAACTCGGAAAAAAGGACTCTCTGAGAGGTTGCCTTCGCATGCCATGGGTAACAAGAAAACCTCCGAGAGAAGGAGGCGTGTAAACGGTTCGAAGAGAGGGGAACATGAAGAATATTCCGCGTCTAGAAAGCACTTGCGGAAAAGATGCAATATTTTCATCTTTGTGAGCGTTATTAATGCGAAATGCTAGGCTGCACTTCACTTCGGAAAGCGTAAAAAATCATCAATGGGTCAAGGGCAAAAATTATATAATACTCCATAAATTAGGATAACAAAAATGAGAGAGGTTGATTTAGCTCGCTCGCCGGATATGAATCCCATTGAGAATTTATGGGGTATAATGGTGAATGAGTGGACGGAAGGAAAGTTGAGGACAGCAGCCGCTCTTGAAGAGAATGTTATGGAACTCTGGGGCTGGGAACGACGGCCACGAAAAAAGCAATTTTCGTGCTGACAATTTCTTGACGCTTGAGTGATACAGTACGGTGGAATAAAAGTTTTATTCTGGCGAGCGAGCTGGCCAGGACAGAACGTTGATATTCCAGTTCTGGTCAAAAAATTGTCGAGTTACACCGGTCGTATCTAACGATGAATTAATTATCTTGTATTACTACCACGTCTTCGCCATCTGGCACTATCTGTCTGACATAGGCAGAAGATGCTCATTCAGGATCTCCACTAAATCAACCTCTCTCATTTTTGTTATCCTAATTTATGGAGTATTATATAATTTTTGCCCTTGACCCATTGATGATTTTTTACGCTTTCCGAAGTGAAGTGCAGCCTAGCATTTCGCATTAATAACGCTCACAAAGATGAAAATATTGCATCTTTTCCGAAAGTGCTTTCTAGCCGCGGCATATTCATTTATGTTTCCATATCCCATTGTAAGACATCACTGTGGACTTCGAACCTTTTACACGCCTCCTTCTCTCGGAGGTTTTCTTGTTACCCTTGGCATGCGAAGGCAACCTCTCAGAGAGTCCTTTTTTCCGAGTTGGATTGGATGCCCTCGCACTGTTGAATGGGTTTTGTCTCATAGGCTCTGATTCCGTTCGTTTCTTCCAGCACGCCAACCCAGGCTTCGAAACTCACCTCCTCACTCTTCCACCTCACTATCATGCCCCTCTCCTGCTTCCCCTCAAACAATGGGTACCAACATACTCGGAACTTTCAGCTCCGGACTGTGTGTGGCGTGACCGAGCCGTGTCGCTTGACTTTTGGAAATGACTGTACATGCAAACGTACCTGCATACATCTTTGTTAAGTTATTGTTCATTACATTCATATACATACATTTTTTGTCTATGTTGAATTACATATTTTCATGCTTTACAATAATGCCTATACTACTTCGTATATGTACATATATGTTAAGCTTGTTTTTTATACTTACAAGGGGACCTTACGACATGTTCGTCGCCGATTCGGTTGAAACTTGGTGAGCACGTAGCACACACCTATTTATGGAAAACGCCAAAGCAAGAAGACGCACCTCTCAAGCATTCGCGAGATATTTGCAATTAAATTTAGCGAAATTACTATGGGTCCATTGTATACCCTAATATGAGTTTCGACGGATAGATGAGGCGGTGGCCGAGTTGGTTAGGCGTCGGGTTCGCAATTTTTTGGGCGCGAGTTCGATACTAACTCTAAAATTTTTTTTTCAATTTTTATTATTTGATTTGTTTCTATTGTCTAGTCATTTTTGGGATATATTATTTGCTGAAAGTTTACTGTATTTATAATTACATTTTCACTAATTAAAAAATATTTTTCGCAATAACGTTGAAAAAGAATTGGATTAGAATTATCAGCAAAAATTAAAGGGGAATAAGGGCCGCTTATCACACATGTTCAACTCTTTTCTTTTACAGAGAGCTAATGCTTCATTGCAAATTATTATTGTACACATTTATTAATCGATTTTATTATATGACGTACAATGTTTCGGGTGGTAGTTATCGTAGAAACAAGAAAAGCAGAGATCTAGATTACACCATGCACACGTTATTAAACCAATTGATTGACAGGCACAGTTATTTTTAAAAGATTTTGCTAGGAAACACACATCATCCACATTCACAAATAACTTTACGAGTGAGTTTTGGAAATGTAATTGCATCATGTTCGATATCAGGCAAACTAACAGCAAAGCTGTACAAATTATTCTTGCAGAACGCTCTTCTACCTTATGTAAAAATGAACAGTTTCTTCTGCTAATTGATTCTTGCGGAGGTCAGACTAACCCCAAAGTGTATGACGAAATCTTTGTTGACGATAAGGATGAATCAACATGCACTGTCAAATTTATTCCGTCAAAATGCACTCCACTCTGCCAACCTTGTGATGTGTACTTTTATAGGCAGGTTAAAAACTTCATTAAGCGGATGCAGAATTGCTCATTTTTAATAGAACAAAACCGCGAAATATCATCACGTGAGGATGCAACCAAATTATATTCGTTGCTTCATCAACAATTAAGTGCGCCAGTATTTCGCGATATGATTAGGTACGCGTCGTATGCCTCGAAACTGACAAGCGAATGGAGGATTTTTGTGAATGTGAATGATGTGTGTTTTCCAGCAAAATCTTTTAAAAATAACTGTGCCTGTCAATCAGTTGGTTTAATAACGTGTGCATCAGGGGCGTATCTTGGATTTTGCGAATGGGGGTGCTGTTAGGAGTTTGTTTTAATTTGTTGGAATACTTTGTGCGATCCCGAGAGGGGCAGAAAAATTATTAGTAAAATTTTGTAATTTCGAGCCTTTCCGCTAATGAAAAAAGAGAATTATTTTGAATTCATATATAATTAACACGAACTGGGGAAATTTGAGGAGCGAAAGTAATTATAACGGTAACCCTAGGCCACAGTGACATTGACATTCGACGTTCACATAGCAGAAATTGGGAATACAAAAGTAAAAGTAGATTTACATGAATCAGCGCGGTTGAACGCTCGGCAGAACAATTCGAATCGACTAAAGCGGTTATTACATTAGAGCCAATGCCGTCGTCTTGATCTCTTCTGTATATCTATTGAAGTCTTTGTATTTAAAGTAGAAAATTTGATTGCTTTTGATATCCAGGGGGAGTGCTGTAGCACCATACGCACCCCCCTGGATACGCCTCTGGTGTGCATGGTGTAATCTAGATCTCTGCTTTTCTTGTTTCTACGATAACTACCACCCGAAACATTGTACGTCATATAATAAAATCGATTAATAAATGTGTACAATAATAATTTGCAATGAAGCATTAGCTCTCTGTAAAAGAAAAGAGTTGAACATGTGTGATAAGCGGCCCTTATTCCCCTTTAATTTTTGCTGATAATTCTAATCCAATTCTTTTTCAACGTTATTGCGAAAAATATTTTTTAATTAGTGAAAATGTAATTATAAATACAGTAAACTTTCAGCAAATAATATATCCCAAAAATGACTAGACAATAGAAACAAATCAAATAATAAAAATTGAAAAAAAAATTTTAGAGTTAGTATCGAACTCGCGCCCAAAAAATCGCGAACCCGACGCCTAACCAACTCGGCCACCGCCTCATCTATCAGTCGAGACTCATATTAGGGTATACAATGGACCCATAGTAATTTCGCTAAATTTAATTGCAAATATCTCGCGAATGCTTGAGAGGTGCGTCTTCTTGCTTTGGCGTTTTCCATAAATAGGTGAGTGCTACGTGCTCACCAAGTTTCAACCGAATCGGCGACGAACATGTCGTAAGGTCCCCTTGTTAGTCTATCACTGTTTTTTCTGTTTGTGTAATACCAGTTGATGACTCATTTCCACACATTTTCTTTACTTTTCCAAGTGTGATCTCTGTTGAAATGCTAATGTTTCAATTGAGATTTGGCAACTGTTTGTTTTTATCTGGTACTATGTTGTAATGTAACTATGCCTCCTTGCTGAGTGAATATCAGCAAATAATTTGTGATATTTTCACAAAAACAAGTTCGCAATCTGCTTAAATGCTATGGTTAGAATTGTTTTTCACTTAAAAATACGGCATTTACTTGTTATGTGTATATCTAAAGAAGCATAAATAAAGAAATATCAATAACTTACAATAATTTTATTTTTTTAATTTCATATATATATTTAGAATTTTGCGATCCTTTATATTCAGCATTTTACGAGGAATAAAATACCTGACATTTTAAATGTGCGTGCTTGATGCAACAGTGGTGTCATCTACTGATGTCGGATGTCATAAAATTAAACTGCTTTCCCCACTACTCAGTTGCACCCCTCTGGTCAAGACTAAATAACTGGAATAATAAACATTTTCTTAGCTCAGTTATCTGGCATTCATCCATCCGAAAGGTCATGCAACCAGAAAATTTTAAAAATAATTTATTTAGTTCCAGAACTGACCACCAGATGCTCTAATATCTGTCCTTCTTTGGAAAGTATAAATTATTTGTCCTGGTGTATTTATATGATTATATTGTTACCCTATCCATTTCTTATACAGGTCGGGCACCCTTTATGCAAAATCCTCGGGAAAGACAGTATTTCAGAATTGGGAAATTTCTGTTTTTGGATATTACACATTAAGTTAGTATGCATAGTGTTCTTGCATAAATGTATCCTGTACATAATTCTATGAGCACTACAACACTCACGCTACCTTTTACCAGCCTGAATACAAATGAGCAATTATTAAATGTTTTATTATAACACGCTATATTAAAATAAAAAATACAAACAAACAATTACTATAGAGCCATTAATTTCTGCCTTATTAGATCTCCCTAGTGAATTTTTACGGGATGAAAGAGTTTTAGAATACCTTCTACAGTCAGTAAACAATTCAAGATACACAGTATGAATACACACTGGAGATACCCACATCATAGTCCTCGCTTGATCGCTTCACAGAAGCACCATGATCAATTTTGTAATAACCCAACTTTGTTAGCGATTGATCATGAATTTCGCTTCCTTTTTATTTTCATTCTGTTATCCATAAGAGTACGATGATGGTCTATTTCACATGTTCACTATCACAAAGATAAATAACCAGAAATGTTTTATGGTATGTTAGGAACCAACCACTAAGAATCACTATGATGAATGATGCAGTGCGGGCAGTGTCAGATGTCAGGTTACATTGTAACTTAAGTTCATCAACAAAGAATTCTTTGAGCATGTCAGACCCAGTGATGCCAACTTAGCTATTTTGTCGCTAGATTTAGAGACTTAATTTCATCTAGCAAATTTTTTTTTCTGTTTAGCGATGTGGCAAAAAATTTGAAGATTTATAGCGACATTCCTTAGATTATAGCACCTTTTTGAGAGAAGACCATTTTTCCTAATCTTTGGTGTTGACACATCAAAAAAATTTCAGATTTAAGATAATTTCAGTTTTCGGATTAAGAGATAAAGGATACCACCAAAGGACTATAAGAAACTTAGTGAGAAATGTAAACGTGTTTTATTAACATTAAAACAGAAACTGGAAATATGTAGAAGACTAGAAATAGGTGAAAATCATAATGAACTTATGATGGTGTATAATATTGGTTCGTCAACTATGTATGGTATAAAAGCACAAACAGCCAAGTTGAAAAAATTTAATGTGGAATCAGAAAGTGTGAAAAACATTTTAAAATGGCATACCCTTCATACTCCAAAATTTGAGGATTTAGATCGCACATTGTATAAATGGTTTATGTTACAACAGTCAGAAGGTGATTCTATTTCAGGAATACTGTTAATTGAAAAAGCTAAAGACTTTTTGGTAATTCCTTGTTTTATTTACAGCACTGACGTTAGTGTGAATATATTCCAAACCTCTATCAACTGTTACTTCACCTATTGACATCTGAAAGGGTTCATAAGAATATTGTCGAACACTTTTTCTTAGAAAATATATTTACAATCCTAAATCATCTTATATTTTGTTAAAGTTAACTTATAAGTAATCGCAAACAGTAAAAAAACATGCCTAATAAAAATTTATTAAATACTGATAATGAATTTCTTTTTAACAAAAATACGTGTGGGGTGTCAGCAACACCCCGCATGAATACTGACATTCGAAAAATTCATGCGAGTACCACAGGTGCAGCGATTTTCTCTAGTTCTATGCACTTAACGAAGCACTTGTCGAATAAACGCGACGAAAACGCAGAAAATCGCCGCCTTTGTTATCGGTGTCTTTCGTAATCGGTGAAGAGAACGCCAAACGTCTCCGCCGAATGGCCCCGCCGAATGGCTGCTCCCACACCAACGCGCTTTATATAGGGCGAATATTACCCCTATTTCCCATTCCTTCCTTTTCGCATGGTTATATCACATAATCAGGAAATTAACCAATACGAAGTCGAGGAGTCGCCCATTTAAGCTACCCGCCGAACCCCCCCTGAGCGGCGACGTCAGGCGAGAGCGGCAGTCGAGAGAACAAGAGCAGAAGCACCGGGACATACCGAGAGCCGAGGTCGCCGCGGTGAGCGAGAGTAAGAGAGAGAGAGGAGTCACGGAGACAAAAGCGAGAGGAGTTGTTCCTCGCAAGGGAGAGTGTGCTAAAGTTTCCTGTCGGACAGACTGTAACGATAAGTTGACATTTTCTGAAGTGGTTAAGCTGCGAGACGTACGTCTCAAGAGCATTTGTGTTGTTAATACTTTATTTTACTTTATTATGTGTACGATATAGCATTTAGTTAGAGCCGTATGTGGCTTCAATTTTTGGTCGCCACACAGGGTTAAAAAATGAACGTTAGCTCATGCAACAGGCAAATTCAAGCAACCAGCACCCTTCAATCTCTGTAGATGTCGGATAACTGAGCTTCTACTGTATTATGCTTATAAATTAAGGAAGTGAACAATCTCTTCATATTTTCATGTTTATTCATGTTCATACATTTTTTATTTTTACAAAATTTTCAAATTATAACAACATCAATTACATTTTACATTTCAGATTCTTAAAAATAATTTATTTTGGCTGGCATATACAGGCGACTCCCGAGATTCGATCGGGATGCGTTCCTGAAAACGCGGTCGAATCTCGAAGTCGAATGTGCCTAAAAACGAGTGAAATCTGCACAAATTCAAACAATTAGAGCAGAAATAACGATGTCTAGACTGAAACTAAACCTCGCGTGGTAGGGCGGGCCGAAAATTACTTCGCATAAACTAGTTCCTAATTCGACCGACCGATCGGCTGGGTTGAATAAGCGGGCTTCGACCAGTCGAATTCTCAAATTGGTCGAATCTAAAACGGTCGAATCTTGGGAGTTGCCTGTACAAGTTATTTTTCATTTTGTTTTTTTCCTAAGTTTTTGCAAGGATTGACATCTCCAGGTGAAACATAACTTCCATTTATACTGAAACATAGACAATTCCCAGTGATTCCAGCTTTTGCAATTAGAATTAACCAATCTCAAGGATAAACAATTGCCTCTGTAGTATAGTATTTGGAAGTACAGTAAAAGCTCACTGGCAAACTCACTCTAATGGCATCTTCGGTGAAATTACATTTTCCAACTGTCTAATAGATGTTGCCACAGACATGACTGATCTTCTGTAAGCTTAACTACATATTGTAAGTAGTAAGTGCTTCAAGGTGTCCACTGAGTAATAATATTGTTTGTTATTAAAGTTATTTTATAAACATTTTAAAATACCCTAAAGAGCATAGTAGTCGCAGCAGTAGTAGAAAATATGGGAAGCGAATGTTGCTGACTTTACGAAAGAAAATTGTCATTGCCAATTAGTGCTACATATAAAAGTATGGTATTGATCTCGTATGTGCGACATATCAGTTCTTATATACATTTTTGTATTTTTTTTCAATTTTTTCTTTATCTTGTTTCTATTTGACAATTGTGGAATAGCAAGTTTTAATTCATTTAAGGACATCATGATTTTCCTTTTTTTGGTGTATTTTTGTGTTATTTATTATTTAAGTATTGTTGTGACATAAAGACTATACTGTATTTAATTGTGGTTACTTTGTGTGGTGGCCATATGTTGCCTCCCTATGGGGGGTTTAATGAATTGCTTCCTTTCTTTTGGGTAAAGATGTCAGTAGTGCAAAGGATGCTACCAGGAGAAGGAGAGTATAATGGTAACCAGCAGAGGTGTCAGACATGGTAGCAATCAGTGTACAGTCATTTTCAAAAGTCTAGCCACAAATGGAGTGGCGCCACTTTCACCCTCGTTGATGTATTAACTTCATCCATTACCTATGTATTCCATGACTGAACTAGAACAGAGTATTCCCACAGTGATTTATGTCCAGTATTTTAGTTAAATCATCTTTTTATCAATGATTACTGGAAAATAATGTTCAGAAGTGAATCGATTCCATCTATTTAAGAAATTTAAATCCTTCGCATCTAAGTTTTCACAGACCGTTTGAAAGTAATATTTTATTTCACCGCATATTGCTACCAGCAATTTTGGTGTTTAGGCGCATTCATAGCATTAGCATTAAAAACAAAATTCTATAACCGTTGCATCGATCAATTCCTTTCTCGTTATCTTTTTGAATGAAACTCGAACGCAGACGTGAAAAGTAGACAGCTTACAACAATTTCATAACATCTAAATCACAGGTTTATGTGGCAGAGTGGATAGAGCGTCTGCCGTCCGTCCTTCCGTCGCTTCTAATCTCGTATGCAGGGATTCAATCCTCGGTGGGCTTAATTTTTTTTATTTGTTGCGATTACCACACCTACTTAGTAGTAAATGGATTTGATGAACCGATTCATTGACTACATATTATCGCTATTTTCTTGAAATAAAGGAATGGTGACGAAATTTGCACGAGTATTCATTGAGTTATAATTAGAAGCCAGGAAGTGCCAGATTAAATTAATAGAATGTGCAACTCAAGTGAAAGAAGCGGAATCAAAGAATGAATATTCATATTTGATACGTCACTTTAGTAATTAGATCTTCGGTTACAGTGATTCGCTTGCCCTGCAATGAATTCCATAAATAAGCACAACGGTGACTTCTATTAGCTCTTATTCATTCTTGTTATTGTCGCTCGCAAATTTTTAGTAGAAGATTTTTCAATAATTTTTAGCACCGAGAGAAAGTAATATTTTATTTCACCGCATATAGTTACCACAGGTTCCCTTAAAGATTGAGGTAGTGCGAGTGCAACGGCCTTGGGAACTACCTGGAATACTTATTGAGTCACTTCGTAAGCTTTGAAGGAAATGGATCGTCGTGGCAATGTGCCATTGAGTCCTGCAGAGGGGGGAAAAATAATAGGGCTGGTTGAAGGCGGAAAACTGTTTCTCAAGTTTCAAGGGAAATGATTATTGATAGGAAAACCATATATAATTGGTTAACACTAGGCTTACTGAAGCGGTCATTTTGACGGTTTCATGTTTTTTCTCTCTGTTATTTTATTCAGATGATCGACAGGTTCATGCAATTTAGTGACTTTTACTCATTTTTGGTCTAGTTTCAAATAATACGAAGGAAAGTTTTTTTCTGTGTTTTATGTAGTGGAACTAAATACACGTACATAGACTTACCAAACCGTCAATTTGACCGCTGCCTTCTATTGACTTATTCTTTGATGTTTTTCAGTATTTCTGTGTCATTGGCACACAATTAACGGCATCGTATCCCTTTTCAGTATTTATGAAGATTATTTGAAGTTTTATTTTTAATATTCTCTATACATTTTGCTTATTTCCACTTGGGAGTTCTCCACGTGTGGACAATATAATTGCTTAGGAAGGAGCGATTGTACGCACATACAAGGGATCACGAAAGAGAAAAGGAGGGTGGGAAAGAAAAATGAAGGTGCAGATAAGGGAAAGAGAAAGCGAGGGACAGACACGAGGGCGAGAGAGAGAAAATGCAAGAGAAGCATTTCGGCGCCAGGGTGCTGGATGGGGTTGGGTTACATACAAAGTACATACATATACTTGACGATGGTTGACCGTAAGTCTGAATATTTAGTGTTTATTATGTTTTAGTATTTTGTATAAATTGTACTTATCTCCAGTTGTGAGTTCTCGGCGAGTTGACAATGTTATCGCAATACATCTAAGAGCCAGGAATGTGCAGGGAGAGAGGCAGACTCGATGAAGGTCGACCGTAAGTCTGAAGTTCGTCACACTGTTTGTGCACAGTGTCAGAGTGCAAGACCGTTTCTTCTGTAAGAGTGCACAATATGAAGCGGAGAATGAACATTACTGATGACGAAATCCTTCGGCACCTACAACACATATCTCCTACACAATCAGAGAAAGAAGAATCAGGTGTGTCGGAAAGCAACAATAGTGATTATGTGCTCCCTCCTGGTGGCATTCGATCAGATTCAAGCAGTGGAGACGAAGAAAGCCGTGGTTTCCAAGAACCACGCATCCGTGATTGCGCGATGCGTGATTCGCCAATGCGTGATCACGCAGTAGTTGACTAATGGACGCTACATGGTGGCGGTTTTCAAGGCATCACGCGCACAAAGGCAGCATCATCGTGCACTAGTATTACTGATCCGCATTGCGCAACGGTTGCCTGCCAGTGAACTTCTGCATGCCACGCAAGGATAATGCTATTATTTTATAGGATGGAGTCAAAATCGTTTAGCGATGTTTTGGATGGGAAATTAGTAGAATTAGTGAAAAATAATCCTGTTCTGTACAAGCTCAGCCATAAGAATTACAAAGATAATGCGGTAAAGGAAAATATATGGAGAGAGATCGCTTTATCATTAGAAATTTTTAAAGAAAGACAGTAGGTAGTTTTAGCTATATTTTTTTCCGAATGAATTGTCTAAATTAAATTACGTCATCCATAAATTTACATAAAGAGTTTCAAATTTCATTTTAACAACTATTAGTGATGCGAAATAATTAAAACTAAACAAAATAAAACAAACTTTGTAAATCCGGAAAAATATAGCCCGAATAGTTTTATGTTATATATTTTATATCCCTTAATACGAAGGTTAGAATATAGTTAATATCGGAAAAAGCAGAGGTGGTGGTGATGGAGGTGAAGGTTGGAGGGATGAATAGTTGGCTGAGCAAATTATTTAATTGAACAATGAATACAAAGTAACATACACAGCAATTAGGCAGTAATTAATAGAAAGATTATATAAGGTATGTGAAGAGGTGGGGGTGGTGTAGGTGAAGGTTGGAGGGATGAATAGTTGGCTGAGCAAATTATTTAATTGAACAATGTATACTAAGTAACATACATAGCAATTAGGCAGTAATTAATAGAAAGATAATATAAGGTATGTGAAGAGGTGGGGGTGGTATAGGTGAAGGTGGGGAAGAGAGGATGGATGGTTGACGAAGCCAAATAAATTATTTTTTTTAAATACATACAAAATAACAGAATCGTCAAGCCAAATTTAAACGGGATGGTTATAACAAACGAATTAATAACCGAAACATGAATCGAGAAGGAAGGTAAAAGACGGAGGAAAAAATGATGATGATGATAATAATAACGGTACCTTTTTTCTGTGGAAAACACAAAGTTTCTTTTATGTTATGTTTATAATTCCTTTCTGCAAGTTTGGGCCTGAAGAAGTTGACTAGATTAAAATGAAGTTTAATTATGGCCGTTTGATGTCATTGTATCATTATAAATAAATTCAATCTTTATTATTTAAATTTGTTAAAATGATTCATAATAATTGTAGAGTTTAGTTTAACAAGTATTTCATTTACTTAGAGTTATACAGAGTCTCTCCTCGAGTGATACTGGGTTCGGAACACGATTGCACTTTGCCTTGCTTATATCACCCCTTAGGTGAGACAATATACTATGGAAGAGATCCCGAGAAACTCAGAAAAACTCCCTGAATTTGGTCACATTGTCCATCAGATGAGAATTAATCAAAATTTTGAAAGCTCCTTCTTCTTCCCTTTTTTTAAAAATGTCACTTCCATCATCACGAAGCAAAGTCGTAAGTAAAAACACTTCCTCGTCTGCTTCTTCTTCTAATAACAATGCTATAGCGACATCGATTTCGCAGAGTGCCATCGCGCAGACTGAACGAAAATTCACTTTGACGCATGCCTTGGTAAACACCCCTGCCATGTATCCCAGAAGTGCAATTACGCAATCGCCCATCACACATCGCGCAATCACAGATGCGTGGTTCTTGGAAACCATGGCTGAAGACCAGAGAAATATTATATCTGGCGGTTCGTCTCATTTGGCTGTTACATCCGATGTTGGTGGAAGCCATAGGTGCAAAAGAACTCATAAGTGGAGTAAATCTTTTTTATTCTTATATAGATTTTTCAGCTAACGATAAGATATTTTTGTCAAATAATCCAGAGGGGGAGGATAATGCCGAATGCTTAGAAAAGCGAGCGAAATCCCGTGCTGGGCGCAGTCATGGATGTGGGCGCAGTCGTGGATGTGGGTGCAGTCACGGATGTGAGCACAGGCGGCAACCTGCAAAACAGCGAGGAGGAGCTGAGGGGGATGAGCCAAACCCAGAAAGACCTGCAGTTGGAGACCAGGAGCAAGCTGCAGATGGTACTATGTGGACACATATTGCTTCGGGGAATCTAACAGGAAGGCGAGGGGATCAGAATGTCCTCAGGGAAGTTTCAGGACCTACAAGCCATGCAAGGCATCACATCAAACATGGATCTCCGTCCAGTGTTGGCATCTTTTCATTGATGAAAGAGTTTTGCACCACATCAAAAAATGCACAGAATTAGAGGCCCGAAATATATTGAAAGATTCCACCTGGTCCTTATCGTTGGAAGAATTGGATGCTTTTATCGCAATTCTTTACGCTCGCGGAGCGTATAGACCCAACTCTCTTCATGTTCTCAAACTATGGTCTCATGAGTGGGGCAAGAAACAGATTTCTAGAGATCTTGCGGTTTTTGCACTTTGATGAGAAGTCAACTCGCCCTCAGCGCAAGGAGACTGATAAATTCTGCCTTGTCTCCGAGATTTGGTATAAGTCCATAGAAAACTGCATTATCTGTTATAAACCAACCGAGAATATAACTGTTGATGAGCAGTTGTTTTCTTCAAAGTGTCGCTGCCTATTTACACAATATATGGCTGGTAAATCAGATAAGTTTGGTATTAAATACTGGTTAGCTGTAGATGCAAATATCAGGTATGTTTTGAACGGTTTTCCCTATCTAGGCAAAGATGAAACCAGGCCTGGTGCTAGATTTCTTAGTGAGCATGTGGTATTCCGTCTGATGGAGCCATTCGTGAATACGGGTAGGAATGTCACGACCGATAATTTTTTCCCATCTGTAAGCTTTGCTAAAGAGTTGAAGAAGAGGAAAACAAGCCTTGTTGGAACCCTAAACAGAGGTAAGAGGGAAGTGCCACCGTCTGTGAAGAATACTCGTGCTCCCTTACACTCATGTAAATTTTTCAGAAGTGATGATATTATTTTAAATTCATACCAAGGAAAGGTTTCCAAGAATGTTCTTGTGCTAAGCACTTTACATACAGGAGTGCAAATCGATGAAAAAAGTGAAAAGAGACTTCCAGAAACTGTTCATTTTTATAATTCCACTAAATATGGTGTTGACACCATTGATCAGATGGCATGCAAATACTCAACTCGTGCTATGAGTCGCAGGTGGCCAGTCCACATGTTTTATAATATTCTCGACCTGGCATGCATCAATTCCTATACCCTGTACAAGAGTGTGACTAACTCAAAGATTTCCAGAAGAAACTTCATTCTTAGCCTGTATCAGGAATTGGCTACACCTTACTCTCAGGGACGATCACACGTTTCCCATGATGTTCCTGCATGGTTCAAAGATAATTGCGGGAGTTCTTCTTACACCGGAAGCCATCGTCTACAATGTCAGATAGCTCACTGCAACAAAAACAAGACTGCAGACAAGTGCTCCATTTGCATGAAACCTGTGTGTGGTGCCTGCACAAGTAAACAAGCAAGAATTTGCAAAACATGTAATGTGAAGGGCAGAGTGTGAGAAAAACGGTAACTGTATTCCCGTTATATTTACAAAGTTCTAAAAGAGTTAATGTTGAAAACCCTACTTTATTCCACTGATAATTTTTTTGCCACGCAAGCACGCATGAGGACATTTGATGAGCATGAAAAAGAGATAAAAATGAATGGTTCTACAGAAAAATTGTCCATTGATAAATAAAGGTTATTTTTGTAATATACCTTACATATGGTCATTGTAATTACCAACAGTTCCTGGAAGAAATAACTATTCGACCTAAGCATAGCAACTATATTGCAAGAAATTGCAAGGCGATTTTTCCTTCTCAGTAATGGAACCGTCAAAATGACTGCTGCGGTAAGGCGAGGGGGGTGAGCAAACACGGTAAGTCTAGTGTTAAAGAGGCATAGAGGAGGAGATCATTTACTCCAATCAAAACGGAGGAGCGGTCGGCCAAGGTGCACAACCAGGGAACAAAATGAAGCCTACAGGGAAACTGTTGCTGAGAACCCATTGTTCGTTGGAGGCCTTGCTGAATTAAGGAGAAATCTAAATATGAATTGCAGCTACTCCAGAGCAAGGTGACATCTAAATGAAGGAGGCATCCATCATCACCGCCCGGCCAAGAAACCGCTAATTATGGAAATTCATCGCCTTGCTCGAGTGGAGTTTGCCCGGACTTTTATTAATATGGACCAAGCTTATTGGGACTTAGTTATATTCTCGGACGAAAAAACATTCCATAGCAATCAACAAGGAAAAATTGAACTTTGGCATCCAAGAAATACAAGGTGGTGAAATTCATGTTAATTGATTAATGGTATTTTTATGGTATATTCTGAATAAAACCTTGTCATACACATGCTTTATTTACAGATATCATCAACGAAATTTACTAAGAACGAATAATCCTGGTCATATTGGTATGAGTTTTTGGGGTGCTATGCCTTCTGCAGGACCAGGACCATTAGTGAGAACTCCCACGAGAATGAGCGCTGCAGACTACGTTCATATTTTAAGGACAAACTTGCTGCCATATATAAATGAAATAGTTCCCAAAGGCAAGGAAGTAGTTTTCGTGCAAGATAATTGCCCAATACATACAGCCAATTTAACTAAACGTTTTTTTGAGGGTACTCCTCGCGTAATCGTGTTGCTGTGGCCACCGAACTCGCCCGATCTCAATCCTTTAGAGAACCTATGGGGCCACATGGTGAAGGAATGGTCCTACACTGGCAAAAGGAACGAGGAGGCATTAGAAGCCCATGTAAGGGATGTTTGGGCTACGTTAGGATGGCATCCCAAACTTTTAGAAAATTTAGTAGAGTCGATGAGATCCAGACTCGAATCTGTAATTGAATGTGATGGTAAATTAACAAAATATTAAAAGCAATTTATTTACTGTCTTTTCTTTACCAAGGCTTGCATTTTGTATAATTCCTAGAAATGTTTGATATGCAATTGAAGTTTGCTTCTCCGATCATCTTATTTAAAGTTATATTCCATGTGATTTGTGACATTTCTCTCGGTGCTAAATATTATTGAAAAATCTTCTACTAAAAATTTGCGAGCGACAATAACAAGAATGAATAAGAGCTAATAGAAGTCACCGTTGTGCTTATTTATGGAATTCATTGCAGGGCAAGCGAATCACTGTAACCGAAGATCTAATTACTAAAGTGACATATCAAATATGAATATTCATTCTTTGATTCCGCTTCTTTCACTTGAGTTGCACATTCTATTAATTTAATCTGGCACTTCCTGGCTTCTAATTATAACTCAATGAATACTCGTGCAAATTTCGTCACCATTCCTTTATTTCAAGAAAATAGCGATAATATGTAGTCAATGAATCGGTTCATCAAATCCATTTACTACTAAGTAGGTGTGGTAATCGCAACAAATAAAAAAAATTAAGCCCACCGAGGATTGAATCCCTGCATACGAGATTAGAAGCGACGGAAGGACGGACGGCAGACGCTCTATCCACTCTGCCACATAAACCTGTGATTTAGATGTTATGAAATTGTTGTAAGCTGTCTACTTTTCACGTCTGCGTTCGAGTTTCATTCAAAAAGATAACGAGAAAGGAATTGATCGATGCAACGGTTATAGAATTTTGTTTTTAATGCTAATGCTATGAATGCGCCTAAACACCAAAATTGCTGGTAGCAATATGCGGTGAAATAAAATATTACTTTCAAACGGTCTGTGAAAACTTAGATGCGAAGGATTTAAATTTCTTAAATAGATGGAATCGATTCACTTCTGAACATTATTTTCCAGTAATCATTGATAAAAAGATGATTTAACTAAAATACTGGACATAAATCACTGTGGGAATACTCTGTTCTAGTTCAGTCATGGAATACATAGGTAATGGATGAAGTTAATACATCAACGAGGGTGAAAATGGCGCCACTCCATTTGTGGATAGATTTTGAAAACGACTGTACATCAGCTTCCACAGAACCAAAAAAATACAGTCCACTACAACCAGCGAAAATAAGTATTGTTTATTTTCATGTTGTGAACCAAATGCACGACAAGTATATTGGTGTAACTTTGCTGTAATTTCCTTCTTTTTGGTGTTGTAATAATTTGAGAATGAAATATTACTGATTGGTACACTTAAACATGGAATATGATTAATTGATAAGAAAAATAATAAATATTGTTTCAATGTATTTCATTGAACCGACCTGCAAACCAAACCATTACCTACAGTCATCTCTGAACTGAACCACAAACCGAACTGCTCCAAAATATGAAGTGGTTTGCTGCACTGTTTGACAGACACATTTCTGGTGAGAAAATATTTAACTGACTTAATGATTGCATCAGTGGTAAAGAAATTGGTTGAAATAAATGTATACATATTTGTACAGAAAGGGCAAGAGCAACGGTAAGAAAAAACAGCCTGTCTGGTGGCATACATCAAGTCTATACCACCAAACTGTAATGGTAGACATTGTGCTCTCCACTGGCAGACACTCACTGTGAAATGAATGCCACAATTACTAAAATCTGTTCTGCATGAAGCAGTTAACAACGTGAATTTCATAAAGTCACAAAGCTTTAATTCAAGATAATTTAAAATCTTTGCAAGGAAATGTGGAGTGAGCACGCAACACTGTTGCTGTATATAAAAGTCAGGTGGCTATCATGAGGGAAGGTTCTAGTAAGAGTGTTTGAACTTCGCAATGAAATCCCTATGTTCTTTTGTTGATTTATCTTTATATCTATTTGGTCTGCTAGCAAATATTCCGTGGCTGGAGAAGCTAGTTTATTCAATAGATATTTTCACCAAGCTGAATAAATTGATCCTCTCCATGCAAGGCAAAAATGTAAGTTTTTATTGCGAGAGACAAAATACCACATTAGCGCAAATATAATGCAATCTCGAATATGATGCGACCCCTAAGGTTTTGAAAGTTTTACAAGAAAATACTCGGAAAGAAACAAAAATTTTCTGTATTTCACCTTTAAATAATTAATAAACAATAATATTATGCATATTATTTAGAGTAATCTTGCAGTTATACTTAGGCTCTCACCAACATTTCAACTCCTTTCTGGAGTTATCTTCATTCATGCAAAAACATTATATAATGCATGATAATATTTTTTTATATTAACCATATACTATTAAAGTACATTGGCATTCTGTCAGACTACAGTCTGTCGACAGGACGGCAATAAGACTTTTATATAACAGGTTGCATAATTTACAAAATGTAAACAGCTCAACTCCTTGATGAGGACAAAAATATAGTGAAATAAACCATTTGTAATCATAATCATAATAATAATAATAATAATAAACAAATACAGAACCTAAGGAAGTACTTCTACACAAGACAGGACAGCGAGCTGCATAAAGTCATAACCACAATAGACAATTCTGCCACACCGTTAAAACTCAAAAACCAGCAAAATGAACCTAATAACCTCATAACAACAGATGCCCAAAAAATGCAAACCTGGAAAAATAAAACTCCATGGTAAACACCCATAACAACTATCACAAGTGCACATAGATAAAGAAGGATCGAATAAATGGCTAACCATTGGACAACTATTTTCAGAGACATTGCTATACAGGACCAAGTCATCAAAACCAGTAACTATCTGAAATACATAATAAAAAATCCAACAATATCAGATGACAAATGTAGAAAATACAAAAGCCAAACAGAGACAATAGAGTACAAGTGGATTGGCCCCGAATGAATATACTTACAGACACAATGTTTGCAAACAAATACGCCTAGCAATAAGTAAGAAACATAACCTAATAGAAAATAGCAGTACCCCATGGTACCAATATAACCTGGAAATCATACTCGAGAATGAAAACATCAAATTATTCTGGAACAGAGAGATAATAACTGATAGAGTACCCCACAACAAACCAGACATTACACTGATAAAAAAGAAAGACAAAATGACATAACTAATAGACATAGCAATTGCAAATACGCCAAATTTAGAAAAGAAGTACAGTGAGAAAATACAAAAAAACACACTACTAGCAGAATAAATTAGGGAAATTTGGAGTCAAGATAAAGTTATCATCGTACCCATAATACTATCAACTACTGGCGTTATCACAGGGAACCTGCACAGAAGTATTACGTTGCTGGAGCTAGACAGCAAGCTCTATGTTAATCTGCAGAAGTCGGTTATAATAAACACCACATCAACAGTGAGGCAGTTCCTCAATAATAACACCTGTTTGTGTCAAAAAGTACAAGGTGATAATAGTGCTTATACAGCTTGAGACATCGCTGTATGAGCTTGAATCTGGGAAGCTCCCAAGGTTTTATTTTATTTATTATATATAATTGCATTCTAGTTCCGTCAGGCTACATAGCCTGTCAACTGGACATGGTTTCAACATATTAATTTACCAAGCAAAGAACATCAACAGCAAAAACCAAAGATAATAATAATAATAACGATAATGCCTCCCGAAATTCAATGAAACATCATAAACCGGAAACATAATTACAGAACTCAATAAAATAATAGGAAAAAACTAAACAACAATACATCACTCCATGACCTACACCTAATCATCTATTGTGCAGCATATACAACAATCCAACTAAATAATCATAAATTAATAGAAAACCTGAAAGAAACCAACAAAAAAATAATAATAGGTAAATCCCATTGGCAAATAAGAATAGAAAAAAGATTGAAGAACTGAGAGCAAACATCGGTAAGCTAAACCAAAAAATCAAAGGCAACATAAAATCCACGAAAAACAAATGAAATACACAAACTTCAACAAATATCAAATGAACCCAATATAACAGTTCCACTGAATACTCTGAAACAGAAACTAAAAGCATACTCAAGAAGATTAGAAATGAGGGATGCACCTTCCAAAACACTAAAAAAATTCCGAAGCGGCCCAAAAGTGGCTCCTTAACAATTTTAACTGTAAATTGCCGGAGTATCAGGAATAAGGCTGTGGAATTTCAGAATTAACTAGAACAAACAAAAGCAGATATAGTGATAGGCACAGAGAGTTGGCTAACCTTGGATATACACGATCGTGAAATTTTCCCCTTATGATATATTATTCATAGATGAGACAGGACAAATAGGAGCGGTGGAGGGGTGTTCAGAGCAGTGAATAATACACTAATAAGTTCTCTGATCAAGTTTGCTGAAAACAATATTGAAAGCACTTGGTGTACTATAAACAGTGAAGGTTTGGGAAACATTCATGTATGTGCATATTATAGGATGCCAGCTTCAAACGCAGAAGAAATATAAAATCTAGAGGCTCAAATAAATTCACTAAAGAAGAAGAATAGCAAAAGCCTTATCATAGTAGGAGACTTTAATCTACCCTCAATAAATTGGCACAGCTGTAGCTTCATACCATCCTGAAGAAATCGTGAGTCATGCGAAGCACTAATAGACATCTTCAATAAACATTCCCTTATCCAGGTAGCCAGAAAACCCACAAGAGAGGACAATATATTAGATTTACTAGCAGTTAATATCCCCAAGTGAGTTTCCGAAGTAGCTATTGAAGAAGGAATAAGCGATCATTGAGCAGTTCGAGTACTTTTGGACATAGCTATCGCAAAGTATCGCAAGCCAAAGCGAAAAGTGTACGTGTACAAAAATGCTAACTTAGAGGATTTCAAAGAGAAACTCATCAAGGATTACAGCGATTTCAGCAAATCTACAAGCACGAAAAACGTTGATGATACTTGGAAAGCATTTCTATCAGGAATTAGAAAAGGTATTAATACATATATACCAAGTAAATATATTAATGATAATGGGGAACCAAGGAGGTTAGGTGTGCCATCCGGCACCAAAGAAAGCTTCACTCCAAATTTAAACGCATCAAAAACATTGTCACAGGAGGAAGTAATTTCAATTTCAAATAAGTACAGATATTGTTGGACTAGGAGCAAGAAGGTTATGCTCAAAGCATTACCCATCAGCGTCCTCCTGCGTACTGGATACGTCGGACAAAAACTCCACATACGGTCCTCCTGTGTACCCTGCACGTCATGGAGGTCGATAGTTTTCTTTATTTTTTTGACAGAGTAAATTTTTAAAAGAGGAACCTTTGGCCTACCTATTTATCATCATTCTGCGAATATAGACACTCATCAAGAAAGTGCCCCTAGCCTCTGCATACCAACCACCCAATCACCTTCCAGTGGTGGCCTCGTTAAGTCGAGCAACCTGGCTGAAGGTTGGGTTCTAACCCCAGCAGGAAGCCAGGTCGACGAACTGACGAACGAGGTGGGGCTAGTGGAGGGCTATACCCAAGTGTCACACATAGGGAAGGCCACCCCAGCTGGGAGACATCAAGGCGGGATGTTTCTCAAGAATGGCGGCAGAAGAGCTCAGTTGCCAACGGCAGCATCCACAGCTCGAGTTAGCAGGGTTACTGCGTTATATTATACCCATAGCTAATATGGAGTCATCAGAAAGAGATTGCCTCAGAAAAAGACCGCTGCCTGGGGTTTGCCAGGGCATGTCTGGAGCAGGTGCTGGATTTGACAGCAGACAGACCACCGGTGGTAGTAGGTTGACCAGGCAGACCACTACTGGGTTACTCGAAACATCTACAGCCAACTCCAATAGCCCACACTCAAACAAAGAAAATTTAAGGCAATAACAACCAACAAAATACAAACAGTTGTTTCTACAAAACCTACCGAAAGTGTTTTGATGGATATTCAACTGTCAACCACAAAGGCGGGCAAACTGAGACAACGCATGCAGTGGACTGACGAAATGACTAAATAACTCATACGTTGTTACTACGAAATAACTAAAGGAGAGACCATCACCATAGACCACCAACAAGAACTATATCAATAATTCGTCCACATATATCCAGAACTTTCCCATCTTATGGAAAAAAGAATTGCAGATCAGATATGCGTAATAATTAAAAACAATAGGATACCACCACCAATAGTAGCATTTCTTGAGACCATTATAGTATGAGAGAGAGAGGAAGAAATGTCTCTTCTTGGGTCCAAGGTCTGTTTACAAACATAAATCATTGATGATGCATAGTATGCGAAAGTTTTGGAACGAGCGCTTGCGTCATGCCCTTATGCTTGGGTCTTCGCAGGAGAAATATTCTCGTGTCGCTCTCAAGAATTTAGTCTGAAGAGAACGCTAGTAAAAAAAATTCAATATAGATGATTTATTGAAGTTATATTTTCTTGTAAATTTCATGGTAAATGGGATAAAGGAAATGCCTTTAAAAAAACTTTTAACTTTTCTAATTTTCTTATTACTCGTACATTCTGATACATAAACATCACACCTCCGTTTCTACTGAAAGAAATTGGATAATTTCCACCATGTAACTTCTTTAATGACTAGGAATGACTACTCTACAACTCAAAACTTTATAAGCTTTATGAAATGTCTTTTAAAGATATATGAAATGTAAAATTTATTTCAAATTTTTAGTCAAGACATGAAAAAGTTGACCTGCGAGAAACTTTTTTCCTATTTGGTTTAGGTAGGTACGGCCAGCGAATGAAATGTTAATAAAAGCTGAAATATTATTTAAAAAAGACTGCATATCAATGCCGTTTATATTTTTCGTAATACTGAAAGATATATGAAAGCACAGGTGTGAGCTAACTGGTTTTGTATTTCTCTTCTCTCCTGTGAAGAGTGTACTTAATGTAAGATAATGTAAAAGAAATTGTTTATAAATGTTATGTTCTACTAAAATCTTCGAAATATTCTATACAAATCCATTAAAAATGAAAAAAGTTACGAATTTTTCAATTTTCAGGAATGGAAATCGCAAATTTTTAAAAACCTCATCTGACCTCAAACACCCGATTTAAGTAAACGTCTTGCGTGCTTGGAGGGTTAATGGACTTCAAGAAAAAGATTCTTTGTGAACATCTAAATGAAAATCCCAAAATCTTTTGGTCATATGTTAGGGAAGTTCAAGATCGACGCCCAACCGTAGCACCGTTAAGAAACGACAAAGGAGAGGTAGTTAATGATAGCACAGATAAAGGAAATTTGTTAAACTTATTTTTTCAGAGCATATTTACAACCGAAGATGTGACAGTGAAGGACATGTTGCCCGAACCAGGCAAGAAAAAAATGAACGATATAGTCATATCAGCGAAAGGGATAGCTCAACAGCTTAAAAATATCAAGGCAAATATATCTCCAAGTCCAGAAGAGATACAAGCTAGAGTACTCAAAGAGTTAGCACTGGAAATAGCACCTTATCTCGAAATGGTTTTCAGTAAGTCACTTAGTCATGGCGTTGTACTTAAGGAATGGAAATTAGCGTTTATAACGTCGTTATATAAAGGTGGAAAAAAAGATGACAGAGAAAATTACAGGCCAAGTTCGCTTACCTCAATATCTTGCAAGGTTCTCGAGCACATTATCCTTAGTTCCGTGATGGACTTCTTAGATAGCCAGAACTTGCTAAGTAAATATCAGCACGGCTTCAGGAAGACGAGATCTTGTGAAACACAGCTCGCTCTGTTCGTTCATCATATACTGAGATCAGGAGATCGTAAGACTCACAAGGGGAGTGTCAGGTTAACAGGAAAGGGATGTCTGAAAATTTGCGAGCTGGTAGAGCTAGACTTGGGAATCATGATTTACCCCCCTTTTGGGCATAGACGGTCAATAGTTTAAACAATAAATGGATGTTTATTTAGCCACCGTTTAAGTACCTTGTTAGTTTTGCTTGTCTGCTAAGCACGTTTGGCCTTGAGATTATAATTGGCACTGGCTCGAATACTGGTGACTTTTTTTTGCGTTTATGTTATATTTATTTTTAAATATTGTTTTCAATTTGTATTTTTTCATATATTCTTTGTGGTTTTTACTTTTAATGTTTGTGTTATTTTTTTCAATTTTTTTCGTATATTCTTTATTAGAGTTACTATAATGTTTTAAAAGTTTTTCTCATTTTTTAAAATGCCTTTCTTGTCTTCTACTACTTTCTTAAAAGGGATTTCACAATGAACCCTCACAGTTTCCTGGATGATACATATCGTAGAAGCAGCGGAAGCAATAATATTTTCGACCCCGCGCATTTTGAGAATCGCTGTTTGCCAAAGTGACATTCTAGGATTCGGCTTCTAGGCTCATTGTCATACATTGAAATCCTGATATAGGTAAAATACAAAAATATGTAATGGCAATGCTATTATCGGAGCTCGTTTGCTTTATGCATTGTCGCGAGTCAGAAGACAATCTCTCGGGTGGGTGCGTAAAGCGATTGAGCTAGACAATGTCGCAGGCGGAAGTGTGGGCGAGCAGTAGTCGCCGAGGCAGGGAGAGAGTTGGATGTTGTGAGTGACGTGCGAGGTGAATCGGTTTACATCAGCCATACACTACAAATTCCAGTGAATGATAATTTGTGTTAGGAGATCTGCAGTGAGATTTTCTACCACACTCGCCGGTCTTTCTAGTTGGTTTCTGACCTTTCGAAAGAGTTATTCTCAAGTAAAAGAAAGCACGTTTTATTTAATTTGTCGCAGTGGTAAGTAGTGATAAATTATTTAAGGATTGTTTTCTGATTTTATGATATGATGCTGGTTTCGTTAATGCATTGATAAATTACATTGACGAGCGCTTCATCGATGACGAAAATCAGCCGACTACAAAATGCAGCAGTTCCACTGCAAGAAAAACGCGATATTACTAGACGAGCAGACATGATAAAAATACATGCTCTTGTGCACAATCAACTGTCTGCTTCCATATTTAAAGATATGGTTCTTTACGCCTGGTTCGCATCACGATTGACAAAACAAAGGAAATTCTTCCTCAGTGTCAATCAGATAGTGTTTCCTAATTAAGTCAAAACGAATAAATGTCACTTGGCGAACAACGTTTCTCAAAATGTGCGCGGTGTTGAAAATCTTATTGCTTCCGCTGCTTCTACGATATGTATCATCCAGGAAACTGTGAGGGTTCATTGTGAAATCCCTTTTAAGAAAGTAATAGAAGACGAGAAAGGCATTTTAAAAAATGAGAAAAACTTTTAAAACATTATAGTAACTCTAATAAAGAATATACGAAAAAAATTGAAAAAAAATAACACAAATATTAAAAGTAAAAAACACAAAGAATATATGAAAAAGTACAAATTGAAAACAATATTTAAAAATAAATATAACATAAACGCAAAAAAAAGTCACCAGTATTCGAACCAGGGACCTCTTGACTTCGCAGTGCCAATTATAACCTCAAGGCCAAACGTGCTTAGCAAACAAGCAAAACTAACAAGGTACTTAAACGGTGTCTAAATAAACATCCATTTATTGTTTAAACTATTGACCGTCTCTGCCCAAAAGGGGGGTAAATCATGATTCCCAAGTCTAGCTCTACCAGCTCTCAAATTAAAAAAAAATCCCTTTCCCGTTAACCTGACACTCCCCTTGTCAGATGCAGTTTTCCTTGACTTCAAGAGGGCCTTTGATAATGCTCCTCATAGTAAGTTAGTGAAGAAATTATATAACTGTAGAATAAATCGAAAGATAATCGAGTGAATCAGGGACTTTCTTAATGACTGAACTAACCTCAAAAATTGAAAGGATTCATCAACAGTTGCTAAAATGCGAAAAAAGAAATGCAAGGGAAAGCAAAGTAAGTGGTGAAGATGATTCCTCACATAGCAAATTACAAAGACAAAGTGAGTGTGAAAGTGACAGTAATATGGCATCAACTTCTTCTGGTTCAACTCCTCCATCCCTTTCCCCTATAGGTGAACCTAATGCTAACTTAGCATTTAAGCGAACAAAAACATATCATATCTCAAATTGGTTACAAACAAAACGTACACAGTCACAGATGATTTTGCTATAAGAACCACTGAAGACCACAAAAAATCAATTGATATCAGTGTCGCAAAGTTTTTTAAGCAAAGCTTTTAACGTTGCTTCAAGTAACGAATATAAAAAGATGATAACTGCATTGCAACCTGGCTACTGTCCACCCTCTAGAAAGGATCTTGTAGGAAAACTGTTAGATGATGTATATGATGAAATTGAGGGAAAATTAGTCTGTGAACTAAATAACTCTGCTGTAATAGTTACACTAGTTCAAGATGGCTGGTCGTCTATAAGAATGATTCTGTTCTGGCTACCGCGATACACACTGGTCAAGAAACCTATTTGTTAAATACAACTAGTTGTGAATCAGAAAAGAAGACAGCTGAATATTGTGCTGAAGAAGCAATCAATGAAGTTAAGCAGTATGGCAAAGATGTAAGTACACTGTACATGCCTTATAAGTTAATGTAATGCAGCTATATGCCTTATATCTGTTTTTTTAACTTTTTTCAGGTATTTGCTGTTTGCACAGATAACAGAGCGAAAATGAAATAAAAATGACGCAATTACTAGTAGAAACATTTCCTGAGATGCTTTGCTATGGTTGTTCAGCTCATTATTTTCATTTGCTAGAGCAAGAAGTAACACCTAAAACTGCCCTCAAGCATGTGATTGAAGTTCAGAAATATTTTAAACATCACCATCAGCCACATGTAAGTATACTTTCATTTACTTAGTTAATTTGACAGCAAAAAAGAATAAATCTACAAAGCAAACTCTTACACTTTAGCTAAGAATTTTAACATTTGCACTTAATTTATTAACAGAAAACATCTATGAATGATCACTTTCATGTAACCACACCAACAGTACTTTCATATCATGCATGTAGTTTGAAATCATGTGTTCAAAACATCTTTTGTGTTGTGAAAAGAGAAATGTCACAAAACAAAACTAATTACAAACACTAATTATTATAGGGGTGGCTGCATTAGAAGGGTAGATTGATTCCACAACTGCCAAATAACACAAGATGGAATTCACAGCATGCTTGTATTGACACCTTTGTGAAAAATTACCAACTGTACTGTAAAATCCAATCAGAATTTGAAGTTGATACCAATATCCAACATATTTAAAATAATGCTGCTCTGTACCACGAAGCGCTTCATCTACAGAAACAACTGAAAGAAGTTGCAGCACTCCGTGATAAGGTACCTATTGCTTGTCTATTTTATTTAATCTTATACTGTTAAATATTTCTGTTTTAAATACATTAAATAAATGTAGTTTATTTAATAAAAATGTATTTCTGATATCAGCTCCAGAGTGAATCAGCCAACATATCCAATGCTGTGACAGTTTGGAATAATCTAAGTAAGAGTGTGGAATTGAAGCCATATTCTGAACAGATTCAAGTGAAGAAAGACCAGGCACTGGAACCTTTCTTTTTTGTAGCAAACATGATGGACCCATTCAGTATGGGTATTTATTATAACATTATTAAATATTCCACTAAAGAAATTATGATTAATTTATATATTTATTTAACAGGTGAAGGACTGACAGCAGAACAAGAGGAAGCTGCAAAAAACTGGGTCCTTACATGCAAACCATAGTTCTTGGCAGGCTTCTTGGCATTCAAGATAAGGGATCCTGACATTTTCCCACCTGCTATGTTTCACACATCAGTTCTTGAAATGTACGAGGGTCGGTACGAAAGTAATGCCTCCATTTTTTTTTCTTCGACACCAAGTGACACAAAACTGCACGCGTCTCTCAATGAACAGTTGGAGTCTCTAGCTTCTCTGAAAGTGAATGACACTGGGATCGGCCACATGACAATGCCAGAATAGTTCAAAATGGCAGCTGTGCTAGATACACATACAAAGCAGAAAGTGGTGATTGAATTCCTTACCGTCAAGGAAGTTAGTCCCACAGAAATTCATGGGTGTCTGAAAAGCGTGTATGGTCAGTGTACTGTTGATGTTAGCACAGTGAGTTGTTGGGTCAGGCATTTCAAAAGTGGTGAAACGAACATCGGCGACCAGCCCCGAAGTGACCGGCCTGCAACGACAGTGACAGTGGACAAAAAGAGCCGGATTGATGCGCTCATTAAACAGGACCGCCACATTACAACACGTGAGTTGTGCGACGCTGTTGGGATTGGAAAACCAGCAGTCATAAGCATTGTACACAACCTGAGATTCTCCAAGGTTTATGCACGGTGGGTCCCTAAGATGCTGACAGAGGATCACAAAGAAGCCTGGAAATTCATCTGTATGGAACTCCTCCAGCGTTACGATGATGAGGGTGATGTTTTTCTGTCTCGCATTATCACAGGTGATGAAACATGGGTTCACCATTACAACTGTGAAACCAAGTGACAGTCTATGGAGTGGCACCATAAGACGTCACCGCACAAGAAGAAGTTCAAACGACAGCCTTCTGTAGGTAAACTTATGGCATCTGTGTTTTGGGACGAAGACGGTATCCTGCTTGTGGACTTCTTGGATAAGGGTACCACGATTAACTCAGAGCGGTACATGAAAACGTTAACGAAACTGAAACACTGTATCCGTAGAGCTGGTCCTAACCAAAACATGAACGAGGCCCTTCTCCTTCATGACAACACCCGGCCTCACAACAGCCTGCATACCTGTGAGGCAATCGAAGCCTTAATTGGGCCAACCCTGACTATACTTGTACTTCTTTCTCTTAGTTTTTTGGACAACTTTAGAGAAGTGAAAAAATAATGTTGTTACATTCCTATCTTTATCCAAAAAGGGTTCAAGCAGTCAAAGCACAACATTTTCAGAAAGTTTTTCATCACCCAGTCATGATTCATTTTTTCCGAGATATGGAAAAGGGTTTAGGAGTTATTTCAATTTGACGTCAACTGCAAGCCAAATTTTAAAATCAAATTTATCTGTTTTTATATTATATTTATACCAGCTGAAATACCCAGCTTCGCTCGGGAAAGAGTGGCAAACGATTTTTATTGCTCGGAGCAAACATTCCCCATTCCTTAATTACGCAAGCGATGCTTACATTAACATTTACTATTTTATGTATTGTATTGTACGCATCAACGTCTTACTTAATATTTACATGGATAGATGCACCGAAACCTTTAAAGCGGCAATAAAATTATGTCGATTACGTCAATATTATTAGCCAAACGTAAACAATAACATCTTGGTTACCGAACAAATGTAAGTAGATGTATCGATTTATGTTGCGATAAATCTTTCAATGTTAATGGTAAAAGATAACAATGTTCTAATATTCCTTAACACGTTCGCGACGGAAGCCATTTTCGCTGTCCGTCCTTAGAGGCGTAAATTTCGATAAAAATAATTTTTGATTTTTTGTTTTAAATCGACCAACAAGTCTTCTTTAATGTTAGAAATGAGATTTTTTTACTTTAAATGCATGAGAAGGGTCTGCAAATCGTTATTTTATAACTTCTCCTACGAGGTATGCAACCACGAACCTCAAGTACGATACGTAATTTTTTTCATAATTATTCTGATTTTATATTTTATTTACAAAACCTTGATGATGAAATCTGAGATTGAAATATTTAGAGTGCAATATCGATAAAATATTCATATAATAATACACAAAAAATAATAAATATAACTTTCATAGTAATCACACTTTCAAAATCTTTATTCGCTTTTACTATATCTCGCTCTTTCGAAAGAACCGCTTGATAGGATAGACACTGTCATTCTTTCCGCATCCCTACCATTCATGTTTTGTGGGCCTGGTGTGCCTGAGTTTTACGGAAAGGGTCTCAAAAGGCAGGAGGGAGTGGGGAAGTAAACAACTTCAGGGGCAAGAGAAAGTAGCGGTCACTTATACGCTTAGCCAAGGCGCGCACTTTGAAGTGTGTAATTACCTTCCAATGTTACACATCCTGTGCAGCTGCATTTCTGGAAATCTTTCACCATGAATTTTTGGCGAAACACGTGGCAAGACCCACGTTTATTGTTTACCAGCGGCTTCATATTTTATTACAAGGCAACCGCTTCACTGTTGTCTAACCGCTCACTTGGTCCACATTTACCACATCTTATGCATCTTCTTGGGTGAGAAAACTTTCACCACGAAATTTTAGCCGCTGCACGTGTCATGACCGAGGTCTACTGTTTAGATGCGGCTTCTGCTTTATTATACCCTCTATTGCTTTTTTACAACTCTTTCGGAAATGGGTGCAATCTCTAACGTCCCGATATTTTTCCTTGGTACCGCAATAAACACACCGGTTACTGCGCATCTTTCGCCAGATGTAGTTCTTCTCTCTTATTGGTCGAATTTTGCCCCTTCCACCACCTTTTTCTTTATGTATTATTCTAAGAAAATCTCGACTGGCTAACATTTCGTTTTTGGTTTTGCATACGTGATATTGTGAACCGTTTGAAGTATCATATTCTTGGATATCACTGAATATTTCCCCCTTCGAACATGGGTGATTCAGATATTTCTGTATCCAGTTTCTCGAATTCAGAAGATTCGTATAAACCACCAGAGTCGGGTGAAGAAAGTGACGTGATTACATCAGACGAAGAAGTTTTGGTCGAAGCATCTTCTGAAGAAAGTGAAGAAAGCGATATTGCAGGGAGAAGTTCAGACGTGTGGGGAGACTACGAAGATGACGTGCGGCAATTTCCCTTTTCAGCTGTGGGTGGTCTGAAGTTAGATTTGGACTTATCTTCACCGGTGAGTGTGTATAAAAACTTTGTGAATGATGAAGTGTTGGACCTCATTGTGAAAGAAACAAATAGGTACGCAAATGAGTTCATAAATTCCCGCGTGATTGGAAGACGTTCGATGATTCGAAAATGGAGGGACACGAATAAAATAGAAATACAGAAGTTCATTGGAATTCTAATCCTTATGGGTATAAATCACTTGCCAAAAATGAGATTGTACTGGTTAAATAAACCAGCGTATAGGAATGATCTTCTTAGAGTCTCAATGAAACGCGAAAGATTTGAGTTGCTCTTGAAATTCTTTCATTTTAGTGATAACTCTGATTTATCTGCAAGCACGAATAGGCTCTCAAAGATAAAACCCTTGTTAGACCTAATTTGCGATAGATTCCAAGCGACAGTGACACCAGGTGAGTGTGTTGTCATTGATGAGTCAATGGTTCCCTGGAGAGGGAGACTATTTTTCAGGCAGTATATCCCTGGAAAGCCCCACAAATACGGTATAAAATGTTACAAATTGTGTACACCCAAAGCGTATACCTACGATTTGAAAGTTTATGCCGGTAAAAGTGAGAGCTCAGGTAGTAGTGGAATCGGTCACGCTCACCAAGTTGTCTTAGAACTGATGGCAGGTCTTTTGGGTGAAGGTAGAACTTTATATATAGA
Source organism: Uropetala carovei (assembly GCA_036926305.1). Taxonomy (NCBI): domain Eukaryota; kingdom Metazoa; phylum Arthropoda; class Insecta; order Odonata; family Petaluridae; genus Uropetala; species Uropetala carovei. The sequence goes on from JAXCHB010000195.1 coordinate 1,059,321, forward strand.
TAACTTTTACTCAAGCGTGGCCCTCGCAGAGGACCTACTAAAGAAGAAAACGTACGTTTGTGGTACTCAGCGAAAAAATAGTCGAGGTAACCCACAAGAAGTCTGTGTGCGGAAGATAAAAAAGGGTGAAGTGTTTGCCAAAAAAAAATTGAATGGTGTGAGAGTGATGAAGTGGCAAGACAGAAGACCTGTGCTCATGATCTCCTCAAATCCTGAACTCACGGTCACGCTAGTGACTTCTGGAAAACAAAAAAGGGGACAGGAAATCAAGAGAAACCCCAATCAGTAATAGCGTATAACAAAGCAAAGAAAGGTGTCGATGTGTCTGACCAAATGTCTTCATATTATACGGCCCTAAGAAGGACATTGAAATGGTACAAAAAAGTTGCAACTGAATTGCTTCTAGGGACTTGTGTAGTAAACTCGTGGGTAATTTATAATAAATTTGGGCCTGAGAAAAAAATGGATATGTTTAAATTTAGGGAAAAAGTGTATGAAGGGCTTTTGAAAGATGAGGCAGAGGAAAGTGTAGGAGGAAATGATGATGGACCAGGAACATCCACGCAGAAAAGAAAATCACTTCATCAGCTGGGAAAATATGAAGGGTCTGCAAGGGAATCGAGAAAGCGATGTTCATCGTGTTACAATAAAATTCGGTCCGAAAAAGGAGCGAGTGAAGCTCGGGCAAAATCTAAAAGAGTGAGAACATTTTGTAGAGACTGTGATGGACGTCCTGCAATGTGCTTGGAATGTTACAACAAAATACATAAATAACTTTTAGTGAATATTTACTGTTTGTTTTATTTGGGGTAATATGTATATGGTATATCATTTTTGAGTCATTTGTCAATTTATTTTCTAATATGTATTGTTGATTTGATATTTTTATTCACTAATTTTTTATTGTTGATATACTAGTAGTTAGTAAGTAATAATTAAAATTTATTTGTAGAATGTATGTATACAATTTTTTTGGAAGTATATTTTACATAATGTAACTATTCATGGGTAATTTCCGATTGCCTGACGATAGATAAATGTGAGATATGTTCATTTGTAGTAAGTATTTTACATGAATTTTATTGAATTATTTATGTGAATTAATTTATTTTATAAGTAATATGTTTAAAATTTTTTGTATCTATGCAAAAAATTATAACGTTCACGATTATTTAGCAAATCGAAATAAAAAAGTTCACAAAATATGTTTGTAGTTAACTTTCATGGGTGTTGCCTGTAACCTAATAAAAACTGTAACTTGTAGACATTTCAATGATAAATGTAGATAGTCAGTAACTAAAACTATCCCTGTGGGCGTAAGCAAAACGGGAGTCCTCTCCCATAGGCGTACGAACGAAAATCCGTATTCAAGTTATAGGGGAAATGACCACCGGTGGTACACGGCGACTCCTGGCATGATCGCCGGTGACCACCGGTAGTACACGACGCCCACGAGTACGACCGGTCGTGGCCACCGGTGGCCACGCCGTCGCGAACGTGTTAAAAATCATTTGACTCACTTTAAAAGTATTCATAGACTATATTTAGGCAAATCCTGGCGTTAGCTATTCTTCCTCTACGGCGTGCCATGGGGTGTATTTTCCTTGCATTAATCTTTATGTGTATATCTCCCTTTGAAAAGGACAACAATTAAGAAATTTAGCTTTGTTGCCGCCTGGAAAATGGACATCTAAACTGATAAATTTTGCACTTAAAGGAAAATTTTGAGTGATTTAGCATGTAATACCATGAAACATGAACAGGATTAAAATATTCAGTTTTTCGTGCGTAAAATAATCCATTTCCCATCATCATAAGTTAATTTTTAGCTATATTTATATCCACATCAGTGAAGGGCTGCATGGCATTTTGGGGTTTCTCCACACCATTTCCCATGAATTCTTATGGAAATAGTATTTTGTTGACCCTATGGGGTATAAGAGACCCCATGGTCTGCAAACCTAGACCAAGTTCTTCCTTTGGTCCATAGGATGGCCCATGAAAATTTTGAATTCGATAGCTTCAACGGTGTAAAAACGTATAAAGAACATACACACACACACATACACTCTAAAATATTTATAAGATTACCGGTCAAAATGACCACTCTGGCCATTCTATGTATTATATGTTATATGCCTGGTGCTAATGTCATAAGAGTCTAAATATGATTATTTAAAGGTAAAGAACCTTTATTTATGAAAAGCTGCAAAACTGCAAGTCATTTGGTGCACATTCGCAAGCACGGCAACACAAGAAATATCACCCGTGGTCAAATAAAATGCTTTGGCAATTCTAGTGTTAATAAATGCAGCAATTGGGAAATTTTGTTTTGTTACGTAGTGAGGTCAAACTAAATTAAAAAGCTAATGCTTATAATTATAATGATTATTTTCTACTTTTTCCAAAATGTTTTTTAGTGATGCTCACCATGTCTGTGATCCAAATCCATACCATGTCAGTTGAAGCATTTCAAAGAGTAAGCCCAGGAGTATGGTATGCTTGGAACCAAGGGAGCGCATGAGGAAGCCCAATACCACCTGGGCTCCAACAGACAGCATGCCAACAACAGCTATGTACACAGCAACCATCACCACACTGAACCCCATCACCTGGCAATACCAGCAACAACTAAATACATTATGCTAGTAGATATACACAAAACAAAGAAGATATATATGGCTATACAAAGTTAACCAACCTCAAGGCCAGATTAAGCTTCTCTGAAGTCAAGGCACAAAATAACTGGACACAACCTCCAAAACACGCACCTCAGTGAATAATACAGTAAGGGGTTCCATTGGGGTCATTGTGATAATGGGGCCCTAGTACAATCAACAGGGATAGTCCAATTTAACAAAATTTCTGACTTAAATTCTGTAAATGGATGACTACAAGTAATTCTTGTTAGAAATAATTACCAATTACTTAAAATTGTGAGATGACTAAAAAAACAGCTGTCAAAACAGCAGTTGGTAATCTTAAGTTCAATAAATGTACAAGGTGAGTGAGATAAATAAGTAACATTTTAAATACTAGTATAACTGCCAATAAAAAATGAGTTAAGCATGACTTAAATATTCAATTAAAGTAAAATATTAAAAAATCGGTACAATATACATCGTACAAACTTTCTCACATATTAACATGTCGCTTAGTTATCTTTTGAAAAATATGAACTACCTATGTAGAATCATTATAAACATCAACTTAAATAACTATACGAAATTTGATGAAAATCATATGAGGTTATTTTTAGAAAATCCGATTGTTATTAAAGTTGCCCAAGAATAAACTAGTCTTAAATTACTTTTTTTTTTAATTTGAACAATGTAGTATTATTGCAGACATAAACTCCAATAACTGTACAAAATTTGATCAAAATCATTGAAGCCATTTTAAGGAAAAGCAAATTTTTGTTAAAATTGCCTAGAATAAACTGCACTTAATTATTGATCAATGTCAACCATTTCTTCATAGCATCTATTCTGTATAATAAAATGCCTAAGTACAAGATTTCATTCATTTTTGCTCTACCATGTAGGCTCTAGAGCCGCAGGCAGACGGATGGACAGACATGCGGCATTCCAAGAACCACTTTTTCGGACTCAGGTATACCTAAAACATATATTTCCATCAAAATCTCTAGTTAATATATATAATATTTTTGTGCAATTACAATACTTTCTCAACATACTTTGCAGGGCCGCACCTGCCTATGGGTGCAAGGGGTGCATCGCACCCAGATGGCAACATATTAGGGGCTGCAATTCACAGGCAGAAGTAAGAATATATCTTAATTTTATGTTTTTACAAACATACAAACGTCCCTTACATTCTGCTGTGTTTGTAAACTCATGTGATAGACTGCCTTCTAAAATAAACTACTTTTACATAATATATCGAGATGATTTGTATACGAGAAAGTTTGCTCAATGTGTTTTGCACAATTTATTTCTTAAATTAAATACAACTTTTAAACTAAAAATCGAAAAAAATCTGGCCCAGGATGCTTTCATAAGTCCGTAAGGGATAGCATAAACTGCTTGCACCCGGGTGGCAAATATGCCCGGTATATGAGAAAGTAAAAATAATAAAGCCAACTCATACATAAGTAAAAAGTAAACAATAAATACAAAATTCACATAATTGAACGTGCCAGAAGGAACACAATTTCGGGTATGAAAAATTTGTGTGGAAAAGAAATATTAAGGGATATTTATTTGTTAAATAAATTATTATTATAATTATTTATTTTTTCCGCCATAGTTTTTATGCAGCGGAGGTAACTCAAGCTGCAAAACATTATTTATTTTGTTTTTTTGTGGTCAGGTGATATTTCCTAAGAAGCATCTTACAATTGAAGTTGTATTAATAATCACTCATTTTTGTAGTTTTATGTATAATTTGCTATTTAGTTCCAGTATGTCAATGCTGTTGTGAAGACATATTGGGATGAGGCCAGACGATGATAATACTATGGGAATAATGCTTACTTTGTCTTGGTTTCAAATATTCTTGACTTTTTTACTAGTGGTGTGTATTTCTGTATTTTTCATTGAATTTCTTTTGTAAATTCAGTGTGTTTGGGATTGTTATGTCTATCAAATATGTAATTTTATCTTTCTTTTTTGCTAGCATGATGTCTGGTTCGTTATGGGCTATTGTTTCGTGCGGCTGAATTACCGACTGAAATTATGGCTCTATTTAACTTGCTGTCTTCTCTTGAGTAAAAGTATCACCTGAGGTTTTTTATTTGTTTGTGGTGTAGGTTCTTGATATTGATGCATCCACGTCCTCCTCCTTTTCTTGGCAGAGTGCTCATGGTGGATGCCAAATTTGTTCTAGTTGATGTGTTAAGGTCATTTAATTCAGTCTCTGTCCATTTGATGATGCCAAAGGAATATGTTAGTATTGCGTTGGCGCGTTTATTGCTGTTGTTTTGTTTTTTCCATTTAACTCAGTTCTCAGAATTTGTTTTGGCGTGCTTTATATTTTAATGTTATTTGATGTTTTATTATTTTGTAATCTAGTATGGGTGTTTGTAGGTAGCAGAGGTAGTTGTAATATTCGTCTTGTGTCATGCCTGTTATTTGTTGGTCTGTGGTGTTGAGATTTATCCTTCGTGTTGGAGTGTAATTCCTTCTCTATATGGCATGTTTTACATTTATTGATGTCAAGGTGCATCTTGATGTCTATGTTAAAATTTTCAGTGAAATATAGCTCTGATTTAAGTTGCTGGTTATTGGCTGCATAAAGTTTCAAGTCGTCCATGTATAAAAGGTGGTTCATTTTCAAGGTATTTTGTTGGTTGTTAATGATATTATAGCCATAGTTTGATTGATTCAGTAGATTGGATAGGGGGTTTAGTGCTATACAGAACCATAGCACGCTCAGTGAATCTACTTGAAAGATTCCTCTAGCTATTGTTATTTCTTTACTTTTGAGAGTATTTGTAGTTGTATCTGAGTTCTCCAGGTCTTCATTATTCTACTTAGGAAGTCAGTGATTTTGGGGTCAACTTTATATATTTTTAAGATATGTAATAACCATGAGTGGGGTACACTGTTGAATGCTTTTTGATAATCAATATAGGCACAGTATAGATTCCTTTAGTGTATTTTAGCTTGGTATGTTATTGCAGTCAATTATTGCCTGTTCTTTACACCCTTGAAAAAAGGAAGAAGTTTTACAAAAATTAGATAATTATTGTTTTTTGTGCAAATGTGACTAAAAAGTCACATTTGTCCTTCAGTACATAATTTTGCATGAATTACATTGTGTGCTGAAAAACACGTAGATAGATAATCAAAATTTTATTCATTAGTATTTCTCAGGAATTCATTAGCACAATGAATAATAATTTTTGTAGTTAAATATAATTAATATTTAAAATAAATAGAAAACTAAAATACAGGCGACTCCCGAGATTCGACAGGGATGCGTTCCCAAAAACGTAGTCGAATCTCGAATTGTCGAATGTCGAATGCCATTTTTCCATAGACTTGCATGTTATAATCGGGGGATACATTCCCGCATCTCAGCTCGCGCAAGCCGGACCAGGCTGTCTGCAGCACATCCCTGCATAAATCTATCTATACATACAACTAAATATCGCAGCGAAATTTATATAAAAGTTATTAAAAAGCGCAAAATAACTTGCAGACTCACCAGTTAATTTAAGGTTATGCAAACCTGCCCTTCTCTTAAATCTGTCAAACCAGCCACCAAATTATGTGAATTTATCACATTCTAGAATTTTCTCCTTCTGTTTCACATAAGTGCTAATAGTTGAACAACACTTTTTTATTTGATTCACTTTGATTCCTTTTAGATATCATGTCAAGTGATAAATTTATAAATAAATCAATAAAATAAATAAATTTAAATAAAAGATTAACAGAAAAAAGTGAAATCAGCACAAATTCGAACAATTAGAGCAAAAATAACTATGTCTACACTGAAACTAAACCTCGCGTGGTTATTTGGAATGAAAATTACTTTGCGTAAACTAGCTCCCAATTCGATCGGCTGCGCTGAAATCTCTAATTTATCGAATCTCGAACTGTCGAATCTCAGGAGTCGCCTGTATAAAACTTTTTCAGAAAAAAAAATTAAAAGCATAAAATAAAAGTTCATTTTTATTAAAACATACAAAAAGCAGTTACATGACAATGTTACTACATTAAATTGCATTATAACATTACTTAGTATGAAAATCTACAAAACAATTTTTTGTCTTTGTGGTGCAAAGGTGCACCTTACACTTACTACATTAAAACACTGGAACACTTGAACATTTAGGGTATTTACACCTTCCCCTATTTGAAACTATGGGATAGTGATGATATCCATCAATGTGTATCTCTATCCCTGGAAAAACCTTTGTAGCAGATACCTGAGCTTTCTTTATCTGAAATTCACTCTCTGTAGTGTTTGAGGGACCTCTTTTTCTAGGAAGTGTTTTTTCCTCCAGCCAGCAGAGCTTCTGTAATGGAAAGTTTAAATTCCTGGAGCATAAGTACCTTGTTATGCTCAATTCTCAGATCCTTGCAGTCCCTTTTGTAGAGTAACCAAGTATTTACAACCACAACATCTAAGAAGTGGAAAAAAAGTTGGTGGTAATATTTCTTAGATCTTATGTGGATTCTGTAGAGGACAAGAAGGGAATCAAGTAAATCCACATCCCCCATAAACTTATTATAAGTTTTTACAATGGAAGGGCATGGAATCCTTATGTATCCTTTCAACTTTTTGTCCCAATGGTTGCACTCCTCCACGTAGTTTGCAGATGCAAAGGTGGACATCAGTGTGACTGCTCTGTTGTTCATCCACTTCACTACTCTTATTTCCACATCATTTAACAGAGCACTCATCTCTTGATGTGAACCTCTCCCTCTCTTTTGTAATTCCTTATCACTCATCAAGGAAATCCCCAGCAATCGATTCACCCTGACTGTCCCTAAACAATAAATCTGCTTTTTAGCAAGTGTGGTCATGAGTGGTATTGAACTAAACCAATTGTCAAAATAGAGTAAATGATTTAAACCCTCTGGGATAGTATTAGCCAATTTTAGGACAGAGTTTGCACTAGACCTCAAGTCAGACTCATCTTCCTCTGGCTCAGTTTTGTCTGTATATACAAAAAAATCATGCATAATGCCACTCACATCTGACAACACAAATACTTATGAGGTTTGCTTGGAATATATTGTTTTAGACTTGATAATCCCTTCAAAGGGACAATTTGCTCATCAACACAAAGAATTTGAGGCATGGGGAGTTTGGAAAACTTTGCACGCAAATGCTCAAGAAATGGCCTTACTTTAAACAATTTATTGTCGTTTTTCGACTTTGAATTGTCATTGAAATAGAGTTTAGATTTCATTTCTTCCCACCTATCAAGGCCCTTTAAAAAGAAACTCAGATTCTAGTGGAATCGGTTGAAAAACAGTCAAAATAATGGGTCCTTTATCATTCTCACAGTAATAGGAGCATATAATACATAAGGAGTTAATCACATATTACCTTCCTCTTTATCTCTGAAAGTACATGTCGGATGAACGATATAAAGGTAGAATACGCATATTTAGCCCATAATCTATCGATTGACACTTTAACTGGTGATTTTGAATGCCTACTGCCGAAATTTAACAGTTGAAAAACTTGAGCAGATCACTCGTATTCGACCAAGGTCGAGAAACACGAGGTTATGAGTTTCAGTTCATGATCGTTTCTTCTGGGGGAGAGGTTTTTGAACCCGTGCTCTACCACGGACCTGACGCTGCTAAAGTATTTGTTGAAAAAGTCCAGGAGCAGGTTGAGAGAATCGAAACCCTATATAAAAACACGGTTCCGATGACACCCCTAACCCCGGAGCAGGAGGAGGCATTCAAAACAGTAGATACTTCTCACATCTGTGGGGAAGAATTAAAGAGCGATCGGGTGAGGGATCATTGCCACCTCACAGGCATGTACAGAGGTCCAGCTCACTCCGGATGTAATCTAAATTTTAAAATGCCAAATTTTGTACCAGTATTTATACACAATTCATCCAGTTAAGACTCTCACTTCATCATTAGAGAATTGGAGTATGACGACAAACTGATTCATTGTATATCCAATTCGGAGGAGTACATTTCCTTCTCCAAGACGGTGAGTGAGAGGTGTACGGTACGGTTTCTAGACACTTTCAGATTCATAGCTTCTTCTCTCTCTAAATTGGTCTCAAATCTTCCGCAAGACAAGTTTCAACAAATCAAAATTGCATTTGGAGACAAATTTGATTTAGTCACACGCAAGGGCGTTCCTATATGAATTTACAGACTACTGGGAGAAAGTGAACGATGAGTGTTTGCCACCGAAGGAGGAGTTTTACAGTAGCTTGACACAAGACAATATTAGCAACGATGAATACGAATACTGATATGGAGCGAGTTTAATTGTAAAACTTTAGGAGACTATAGTGATTTATACTTAAAGACTGATGTTTTACTTTTGACAGTTGTTTTCAAGAATTTCAGGGATGTATGTATCAATGCTTATAATTTAGACCCTGCTTGGTCTCCCGGTCTGACCTTTGATGCTATGCTCAAGTTTACCCAAATAAACTTGGAGCTGATGACCGACTATGACATAATATTAATGGTAGAACATGGTATTCGTGGTGGTATAAGCCAATGTTCAAAAAGATATAGCAAGGCTAATAATAAGTATTTGGACACTTATAATCCTGACGACGAGTCTCACTATATTATGTATGTGGATGCGAACAACCTCTATGGATGGGCGATGAGTAATCATCTACCCCATAGTGGATTCCGCTGCCTTAGCTCTAATGAAATTCAAAATTTTAACGTACCAAGAATACCTGAGGATCATCCAAAAGGATATATTTTGGAAGTTGATTCAGAATATCCGATAGATCTCCACAACGAACACAACAATCTACCATTATGCCCTGAAAACAAAACACTTCCTTGCGGTAAGCATAGGGAACTGTTGATGACTCTCGACGATAAGACAAGATACGTCATTCATTATGTACATTTGAAACAGGTGCTCGCCTTTGGACTGAGACTCAAGACCATTCACCGTGTAATCGAGTTTGGTCAATCTCCGTGGTTGAAGTCGTACATTGATTTAAACATGGAACGTAGGAAAATTGCCACCAACGAGTTTGAAAAGGATTTTTATAAATTAATGAATAACGCAGTATTTGGTAAGACTATGGAAAACGTTCAGAAAAGAATAAATTTGGAATTGGTTTCCAATGAAAAGAGGTTGGATAAACTAATTTCAAAATCCACTTTCATCGACCGAACGACCATAAATGAAAATTTAGTGATGGTTCATTTACAAAAGTCGACCATCAAAATGAACAAGCCTATTTATATAGGTTTGTGCGTTTTAGATCGTGGCACACATTGAAGGTAGCCAAACCCAAGTTACGTAACGCGATTATAAAAGCATCTGACGACGATCTAATTAAGGCTTTGTGTGAATGCTGCCTGAATACATTGAACGGAAACCATAGAATAAGTCCTGCTTTGAAGAAGAAACTTGGTAAGCATTGCAATATACTGAGAGCACTTTGCGCTAAAAAAAAGTCCGTAAAACATAAGAGAAAACTATTCATTCAAAAAGGATTCCTTCCTATGTTATTAGGATTGATTCTTAGTGGGGTAATAGGGAGTCTAATAAAATGAATTTGAGGAAGATGCTTCTAGTTTGACCCGAGATCTTCGATAGGGAAATATCAAATGTTCAAATGTCGAAATTAGACGATGAGATATCTGTATCTACAGTTCACCCTGCAAGCCACCGCAATGGTGTGTGGCAGGGGGTGGAATAGCACCAAGGGAAAGCGCATAATAATGAATAGTATCACTCTACGTCGGCTGATTTCTTATCGTAACTTCTGTTCCGCTCAGCTATCGTTCTAGGGAAAAACGAGCCTTTATACCTCTCAGTCCTACAGGCTATCTCTCTTATTTTACGAGGATGGTCAATTCTACCAATATAAGTTGGCGCCCATTTTATTTCTTAGATGTCGCTGGAGAATATATGCGTTCTAAATCTTTCAAGAAGATTTAACCTAAAGCGTGATTGGCGTTCAGTTAGTGATTCCCATCCTAAGTCCTGTATCAAGCCTGTAACACTTTTGTTTCTATCGTAACAATTTTTGACGATTCTAGCGGCTTTTCGCTGCAATCTTTCTAGCACTGAGATTGATCCTTTCTCGTACGGATCCCATATGCTCGACACGTACTCTAATAGCGGTCTTACTAACGAGAAGTAACATGTCTCTTTGACTTTTTCCTCACTTTTACCTACTATGCGTTTGATGAATCCTAGTTTCTGTTTAGCCTTCCCGCATATATTTCGTAAGTGCATATCCCAGGAGGGGTTACTTGTTGAAGTAACGCCTAAGTATTTGACGGAATCAACTAGTTTTTGGTGGATGCCTTCAACAATGTAATTCGTCGCGTCAATGTTTTTGTTTCTGCAGAATCTTGTAAAGGAACACTTTCCTAAGTTCAATTCTAACTGCCACTATTTACACCACTCGAGAATTGCATTTAAGTAGTTTGAAATAATCCTTGATCATTAGGACTGTTAATCTCTCTTTAAACTACTGCATCATCCGCGAATAACTTGATTTTACTTTAAATAACCTTATCTAAGTCGTTTATATATAAAAGGAATAGAAGGGGGCCGATTACACTTCCCTGTGGGACGCCTGAGGCTAAGCTGACTGAATCTGATTTAAAACCATCTGTAACTACTACTTCTTCATAGTCATTAAGTAAGTCCCTGATCCACTCGATTATCTTTCGATTTATTTCACAGTCATGTAATTTCTTCACTAACTTCCTATAAGGAACTTTATCAAAGGTCCTCTTGAAGTCAAGGAAAACTGCGTCTGAGTCTTACGATCTCCTGATCTCAGTATATAATGAACGAACAGAGCGAGCTGTGTTTCACAAGATCTCGTATTCCTGAAGCCATGCTGATATTTACTTAGCAAGTTCTGACTATCTAAGAAGTCCACCACAGAGCTAACGATAATGTGCTCGAGAACCTTGCAAGATATTGAGGTAAGCGAACTTGGCCTGTAATTTTCTGTCATCTTTTTTTCCACCTTTATATAAGACGTTATAAACGCTAATTTCCATTCCTTAGGTACAACGCCATAACTAAGTGACTTACTGAAAACTATTTCGAGATAAGGTGCTATTTCCAGTGCTAACTCTTTGAATACTCTAGCTGGTATCTCTTCTGGACCTGGAGATTTATTTGACTTGATATTTTTAAGCTGCTGAGCTATCCCTTTCGCTAATATGAGTATATCGTTCATTTTTTCCTTGCCTGGTTCGGGCGCCACGACCTTTGCTCTCACGTCTCTGGTAGTAAATACGCTCTGAAAAAATAAGTTTAACAAATTTCCTTTATCTGTGCTATCGCTAACTACCTCTCCTTGGTCGTTTATTAACTGGGCTACGGTTGGGTGTCGACCTTGAACTTCTCTAACATATGACCAAAAGCATTTGGGATTTTCACTTAGATGTTCACTAAGAGTCTTTTTCTTGAAGTCCGTTAGTGCTTTGCACATAACCTTTTTGGTCTTAGTCCGACAATCTCTGTACTTATGTGAAATTGAAATTACTTCCTCCTGTGACTTACAGTTATTGATGTGTTTAAATTTGGAGTGAAGCTTTCTTTGGTGTCTGAGGGCACACCTAACCTGCCGATTATACCACCTTGGTTCCCCATTATCGTTAATAAATTTACTTGGTATATATGTATTAATACCCATTCTAATTTCTGATAGAAATGCTTTCCAAGTTTCCTCAACGTTTTTTGTGCTTGTCGATTTGCTGAAATCGCCATAATCCTTGATGAGTTTCTCTTTGAAATCCTCAAAGTTAGCATTTTTATACATGTACACTTTTTTCTTAGACTTGCGATATTTTGCGACAGCTATATCCAAAAGTACTCAAACTGCTTGGTGATCACTGATTCCTTCTTCAACAGTTACTTCAGAAACACGCTCGGGGATGTTAACTGCTAGTAAAGCTAATATATTGTTCGCTCTCATAGGTTTTTTGACTACCTGGATAAGGGAATGTTTATTGAAGATGTCTATTAGCGCTTCGCATGACTCGCGATTCTTACCGGATGGTATGAAGCTACAACTCTGCCAATTTATCGAGGCTAGATTGAAGTCTCCCCCTACTATGATAATGCTTTTACTATTCTTCTTCATTAGTGAGTTTATCTGAGCCTCTAGATCGTATATTTCTTCTGCGTTTGAAGCTGGCGGCCTATAATATGCACATACATGAATGTTTCCCAAACCTTCACTGTTTATAGTACACCAAGTGCTTTCAATATTGTTTTCAGCAAACTTGACCGGAGAACTTATTCGTGTATTATTCACTGCTATAAACATCCCTCCACCACTCCTATTTGTCCTATCTCGTATATGAATAATATATCGTACGGGGAAAATTTCACGGTCATGAATATCCGAGATTAGCCAACTCTCTGTGCCTATCACTATATCTGCCTCCGTTTGTTCTAGTAAATTCTGAAGTTCCGCAGCCTTATTCCTGATACTCCGGCAATTTAAGAGTTAAAATTTTTAGGGAGTCACTTATGTGCCACTTTGGATTTTTTTCAGCGATTTGGAGGGTGCATCCCTCATTTCCAATAGCGGTTTTTTTACTGATAGTAATATCGCATGGTTTATTGTGCCCTAAAGCCGACCTACATATTGATCTACGGTCAGAGTTAATAAATTTATTATGATAATTAGCGCAAGTTTTTAATTTCCCCGTATATGACCTGCTCACTAACCTACTCTCTAATCTAAAAAAACTCTACTATGTTCGTATATCCTACCACCTACCCTCTGTGCTGCCTCGGCGGTATAGTGAACTCCCGAGCGGTTAAGGGGTACCTTGTACGATTCGAGAACTGGCCCGAGGTCCATGAAACCTCTCCTATGCCCCCGCAGAACTTCCAGAGTCTCTGGTTCAAGCCGATCACTCGATTCCAAACTGTCGAACCCCGGTCGGTCCGCGGGACCATGCTGCATACGGTCAGGCGCATGTCGATCCCCATGACCCGCCGGAGTCGGTGTACTTCGGAGCATAGATCCCTGAAGGAATCCAATATCTCCTCAGAACCCCGATCCTGCGTGTCATTGGTGCCCACATGCGCCACTATCCGCAGCTTGGAGCATCCCGTGGCACTTGCCGCCGCCGCCCGAACCGCCTTCGTCACCTGAGGTACTGTTCCACCTGGAATACACCAGGAGAACACCCACTCATCACCCTCCCGGCGAGCCCTTTCCCTCACGGGTGCCACCAAATGCCGGACGTTTGAACTACCTATTAACAAGATTCCCTCCCTCCCAGCCTGACTTCCCCTAGGTGCAGCGTCTCTCGAGGCGGAGGGAGCAGATACGGCCACAGAATTCGTCGTGCTATCCTCCGAGAGCACTTCGAATCTGTTTTTGACGGAGATAGGGTCACCTTCTACCTTCCCATTTCCCCGCCATGACCGCCCCACTCCCCCGTGACCTCGGGTAGCCACCTTCCAACCGTCAGGTTTTAGACATGAAGCCATCCCTTCCGGGTTAGTGTCGACCACGGCTCTCTCTTCGACAACCCAGCCAGCATTCGCTTTCGAGCTAGCCCGAGGTACCACCTTGGTACGACAAAGCATCTCAGAGGTCCACGCATCTTCACTCCCCTTCCGAGCAGCATCCAAATCCGCAACCTTAGAGAGGAGCTTCGCCACCATCCTCTCAAGTTCTGTGACACGCGCTTGGAGCGGCTCACATTCAACAGAGCTTTTGAAAAGAGCAACAGAAGACCTATGGGAAGCCATACCTAACTAATTGTAAGATTAATAAATTTAATTTATGTGTACTTGAGAGCTAGATAGGAAATAGGAGCGCGAGGATTGGAAAAGGATTACTTTTTGTTGCGAGAAAGCGACTTGGGACTGTCTACGGTGAAAAGAGTTACTTGGCCTGACAATTAGGCGAGTTAAACGTCAACTCCAATAGAAAAGGGGGATGAGTTTGGCGATAAGAGGACTGAGCTCGGTGAACCGTGCGGTAGGGGTCTTACTTGGTGAAAAACAAACAACCTATGGGTCTTGCCTGAAAGCCTTGAGTCAAGGTCAACTACAAGAATAGGAAGTGAAAGGAGGGTGCTGAACTACACAAGTAAAAATATAACACCTTTGCTTTACAAAATTTTATGCACGGGAATAAAATATGTTACTTAAACTAAATATTACATCTACAAGAACGAAAATAAACTTGTGAATGTTAAATAAAATAACTTATCCCTAAAGTAGGTGTTAGCAGAGCTTAAGCACTTAACACCTAAACACTTAAAAGGAAAAGAAAAAAAACGTTACATCAGAACTTTAGGATAGTAGAGCTAATAAAACAATAAAGATCGTGTATAAAATTCAGAAGGGAAAGAACGAAAATTTAGTCACGAAAGTGAATAAACAGCAGTACATACATATAATAAGTAAAAAACGAAGTTGAAACTGAATTAGCCTTAAATTAACGAAAAAAAAACTTAAGTCATGAAAGTGAATAAACATACATTACATATAATATATAAACAACAAAATTGAAACTAAATTAGCCTTAAATTAACCAGGTTAGTTAAATATTAGATAATAATATGAAATTATCTATTTAAATTTGGTAATGTGAGATATTATAAGTAGGAGCACTAAGAATAAACTACAAATAAAGACGTGGACTCCGGATATTCTCCGAATAAGGATTACAATTAAGACGAATAATCTAAGACATGCAAAAAAAAATAATAATAATAAAACTAAATTATAATATAACTAAAGGTACTTAAACTATAGCTACAGCAAGCCAAAGACAGCTATGCTATGGGATAAAGCAGGTAAGAGCACAGCTGCGGGAGCAAAAGTGAAAGGACGTCTGCTCACGACAGAGGCCAGGCACCAACTATGCGTAAAATATTAAACACGAGGGACTTGACCGATATTGACAAGTGGCATCTATACAAGCGTGCATTAGATACGTATTTAAATGCCATGACAGAGAAGAAGAAACCCATTAGTATTACAATCGTGAAAGAAAGGAGCCCATGAAGAAATAAGAGAGAGAACGTCTGCAATTAAAAGATCACCGTTGACACCAAATCTGCAGGATTACGAAACGTCTTAAATTAGACCAACAGCATATGGATAAACGATGGCGAAACTTAATGGGAAGATTAGATCGCACGGACGTGTTAGCTCAAGAAACGATGCTAAAACGAGGACGAGAAATACCAAGATGATCAGTATGGGTCCCCAAACCAAAAATTCCATGGACTCTGATGACGTAACTCTAGAACAGATTTATTATGATCCCACGATCCCTGCGAGTTTTTCCACCACAGAAAAATTGCAGAATGCCGCGGATAAAAAGGTTTTGAAGAAAATCGTTCAAAATTGGTTAGATTCCCAAGATGCGTACACATTGCATAGGCCACTATGTAAAAAATTTCAATGGAATTATTGTGACGTTTCATACATTGACGAAACATGGCAGGTAGATTTGAATGATATGCATAATTTGAAAACATTTAACAAAGGTTTCGGATACATTTTAACGGCAATCGATTTATTTTCCAAATTTGCATGGGCAGTTTCATTAAAGACTAAAACGGGTGAAGAAATAAATGCATTCAAATCGATCTTTGGGAATAGTGGAAGAGCCCCGCTTAAGTTACAGAGCAATAAGAGGACAGAATTTGTTAATAAAGAGTTTCGAGATTTTCTCACCAAAAGGAAAATCAAATTTTATTACACGCATAATCCTGACGTCAAAGCCTCGATCGTAGAAAGATTTAACAGACTAAAATGTACAAATATTTTACAAAGTTTAACACGTATAATTATGTAGACGTTTTACCGAAATTAGCGAAGGGATATAATCTATCAATTCATTCTTCTATAGGCTTGGCACCATCTCAAGTTAATGCTTCCAATGCATTAAAGTTGGGGAAAAGATTATTGGCTAGAGTGAGAGGAAAAAGTAGAGTCTAGGTTTAAGGTGGGAGATTACGTGAGAATCAGCAAAGAGAGAATGCCGTTCGCTAAGGGATATACTCCAAATTATACCACCGAGGCATTTAAAATTACATTGGTAATTCCTAGGAATGTGGTTTCCACCTATAAATTGGAAGATTTGGATGGAGAACCTATCGAAGGTTATTTTTACGAACCCGAATTAAATAAAACGATCATATCCAGTGCCACGAAATTCAAAATTGATAAAATATTGAGGCATAGAGGAAAAGGTCTTAGTCTGGAGTACTTTGTCAAGTGGAAAGGTTATCCCGATACATTTAATTCTTGGGTAAAAGCATCGATGGTAAAACGTTTGAAATGAACGAGTTCTATCTCACCCTCCTTAGAGATAGCTCTCAAGAGTATTTCAAGGATAATATGATCGCTCATTTTTACACAAAACTATCTCAACGAGTGGATTCAGGTAGCAGTGAATGGATAGTGGGTTTGACTGAATTTTCGTATCGAAAGGCTCGTGACAACAGGATCCATAGGGATGCGACGGTTAGGGATAGATGACAAGTCAATATTGAAATGGCAAATAGCATGAGAAGAGAAAACATGGGATGGATATATTGAAGGAACATATTGCTTGTTCTGAAGATAAAGTTCATGCTGAATTTCCTGGCGATTCACCCATTACGATCCATCCTGGAACTTACAGCTCTTTAGACAATATGTTAGGATCGTTATCGGCTGATAAGAAATTCGTTAAAATTCCCGGCGAGTAATATTTCAACGTTCTCGATTTCTCTTTTCTCTACCGGAAAATAGTAAACAGGATTGAAGAAATTGTGACCTTTTTCGTTCGCGCTGACGATTCGCAAACATCTGCTGAGCGAATCACCGACCAATTGCGGTTTAATTAAATCCGCATAAACAAAAATATATCGCGTGTCACGACTAGGTGCAATGCTCCACTTCTTCCTGTATTCCCCTCCTTTGTTGACATTTATCAAATTGTTTGGATTTTCAAATATGACATGGTTTATTTTCGCCACCATTTCTCGTATGCTATCTTTCACTTCACTGTTCAACTCTTTTTCACCACGGACCAGATATATTACTTGCATAAATGTCATCAACGACCTGTAGGATCCCGGGGGAAAATCCACAAGCAAATCATTTGGTAGAATTTCGACGTGAAAACGTACGAGTTTATCCATGGCTTTTATCATCCTTTCACCAAGATCGATTTCACCCTTTTTCTTCGGATCTAAAACTGAAGATATTAATTCTGTAGCAGATGTGTAAGTGTCAGGAGGTGATCTTAGAGGAATTACCTGGTATTTAAATTCACACATTAACAACTTTTATTAAATCTTCTGATATGTTGATGCACGCGTAGATAAAATCAAGTAGTTGCAAAGTAATATCGTCAAAACGAACATTAGAATCTTGAAGTCATACCGATGATATACTGCAGCAAAGTTTCATATTTTCCCGCAGGAGGTTCAATAAGCAATGAATCTGATAGAATTTCAACATGGACACCTATTAATTTATTCATCTTCTTAATCTTCTTCGTTCCTAAAGTCATCCTTGTATTTAATTCAACATTCATGATTGATTTTGAATCTAACAAGGAGAGGCTACGGAGTGTAACTCTCAGATTTTGGTTTAGGAAAATTCGTCTAAAGACAATTCGTTTAACGGAAAATTCGTCTAAAACAAATTCATCTAAACACAATTCGTCTAACGGAAAATTTGTCTAAGGAAAATTCATCTAACCAACAATTCGTCTAACGGAAAATTCATCTAAAGAATTACTGTCGCATTTCTATTACATATCGCACCTTTGCTTCGAATGTAGCACAACTCGAAAACGTAAATTTTAAAATGAATAAAAATTCTTCGAACAAAGATTTTGAAATTAAAGTAATTAATTAAAAATAATAAATAATTAAAATTTAATTAATTAATTAATCTACTATAATATGGTAAACGGTAAATTCGTCTTAACACAATTCGTCTAAACGGAAAATTCGTCTAAACCAAATTCATCTAAACACAATTCGTCTAATGGAAAATTCGTATAAGGAAAATTCATCTAACCAACAATTCGTCTAATGGAAAATTCATCTAAAATCGCTTTTGCACATTTATAAAGATAATTTCTATTAATTCTGTAATTAATTAAAGTTATAATTTTATTTCCTACCAGATTACTTTCGCCTAATCCAGCTTCATTTATTGTGTAATTATGCCTCATTGAAATATTTACTTTTATATCTTGTAAGCAAGAAACCCGTGAAAAAGCAACGTACAGTTGTCCATGATTGAACACCGATTCCGGTAAATGTACACCAGATACGTGAGCTTATTTACGTTAATAAACATTATAATGTAAAATATAATGATTTTAATTACAAAAAATGTAAGATTCCACTATTCAATAGACGAAAGAAGGTTCAATTACCTTCATCAATAAATGCTTCCTGAAGAATAATAAGTAAGTATCTATTTACGTTGCTATCCATAAACATCGATCGTTTCGTAGCTTAAACAAATGTGTGAATCGAATAACGGTAAACTTTCGTCTATTTGTAAGCTTCATTGAAACTAACTGAATCGGAGGTACCAATGACGGCCGCCTTGGCAACACCCGGGAGGGGTACGAAAAATCCACAAAATTTCGAAACAAATAGCGTATTTCTGAAAACCTCGAACGTGTAACATGTAAACTTCGCAGGAATAAGATAGTACAGAGTTTTATTCGTCGCATAAAGCAAAAACGAAAAAATATGATGTGGCAAACACATGCCTTTTTCCATATTTGGGGTATAGTTATTTAAATTATTATGAATAGCATCTACATCTACATGATACCCTGCAAATCACCAGACTGGTAGGTGGCAGGGGGTGCAGCACACCAAAACCTACATAATAACGTCTCTCGTGGGAATCACTCTCCTGTTATGATCCCGTATGGTCCTTGGGAAAAACGAACTCTAATATCACTCGGTCCTACAGTCGATCTCTCTCATATTTTATTCTCATGATCGTGCCTGCCCATGTACGTAGGTGCCTCTAATATTCCTGAGACCTCCTCTAACAGAACTTCCGACCTAAATTTCTCCAGAAGCCTTAACCTAGCACTAATTCTGCGATCCTCTAGCGATATCCAATTCAACTCCTTCAAGAGTGATGTGACTCTTAATTTTTGCTCATATTTTGCTTTACGAATCTGGCTGCTCTGCATTGGATTCTTTCTAACTCAAGTATCTGTCCCTTTTCGTACGGATCCCATATGCTGGAAGCGTATTCGACCTGAGATCTGACCAATGATAAATAACACGTTTCTCGTACCTGTTCTGTGCTACTTCTTACTATTCTGCCTATGAAGCCCAATTTCTTATTAGCTGCGCCTACGATCCTTCAAATATGCATATACCACGATAGATCACGACAAATGGTGACTCCTAAATATTTAACGTACTACTCTGCAGATTGGATATTCAAGCTATCAATTCTGTACTCCGAGTCTAATTCAATGTTCTTACTCTTCCAGAAACTCAATAGGGAACATTTGCTGTGATTAACTTCGATTTTCCAATCTTGATACCATGCTGAAAGGGCGTTTAAATCTTCCTGGAGCGATTTTTGGTCATCCTGGATCGTTATCTTCTTATATAAAACGGTGTCATCTGCGAAAAGTCTTATTCTGCAGTTAACGTACTGCAAAATCTGATCGTGCGGTAACCATACCACGCGTAAACGTTTCCGCTCGGTGGAAAAACGCTAATTCGAAATGATCCATAATTTTTAAAAAAGTATCTCTAGCGAATGTGATAGGCTTAAGATTAATCAGAAAAATACACTTTAACTTGTGATGAGAGAAAAATAAACGATTTTAATACAATATTCTCACAAAACATTTTATTTATGAAAGTTTCAAATGACAGATTTCATTACGTTGTTATGCACTATTGAAGTTTTTAGTAGTACAAAAAATAGTTCTTGCTGGAAAATCACTCCGAAACATCCGTGTTTATCTGAAAATGGGAAAAGGTAACACCATTTACAAGCATATTTTATGGAGAATACAGCACGAAAATTATTACGATGCATAAGCAGAAGTAGGCATGATAAAAGCTTAATTTCATGAATGGAAGGGAAATATTGTATTTACCATTAAATTCTCATCTGCAGAGGAGCGATGCGTCGAAATTGTAAGTGCAGTATTAGCTGCAACATGATCTGCCGGGAGGTTTAGGAGAGGATGATGCAACCGATGCTCTCATGAAAAGATTGGTAATTGTAGTCTGTTTACTTTGTTTCCACTGCTCCTCCTCAAATTTTTCCTTGAACCTACTTATCTGCATTACCTCTTGCTCTGTGGTAAATGGCCGCTGCTCCATAAAATTCATTAGGTCCTCACAATAGGAAATAGCCTCTGCCAGGGTCATATTCTTTTTGTCATCGCACGGCACATCACTGTCATCACTATAGCTATCCTCACTGTCAATTTCCTTAGGGCCTAAAACTGCGTCGATAATTTCCGAGTCACTATATTTTTGAGTAACAGGTGCACTTTCATCACAATCCACCCACTCCTCTAGTTCTATTTCACTCAAGCTTGGCACTGCATAACTCTTCACGTAGGTCATCATTTCCACGAGATCGGCTTTGTTTTTGGACACCTTCAATCAATGAAACTCCGTATCACTACTCTCATCGGAGAACATCGTTTCTGGCAAAATACTGTGCCAACAACGTTTCAGAACTGAAGGAGGAACATCATTCCACGCACGAGAAATCCACCATACGGTTTCCTTCAACGTTACAGTTTTTTTGAAGTGATTGCAACTGTTAGGCCCCTCAAAACTCACTAATTTTTGCATCATTTCACTGCGATAGTGGCACTTCATATTCCTGATAATGCCTTGATCCATTGGCTGTATCAAAGCCATGCAGTTTGGTGGAAAAAAGGTGGCGAAAACACTGCGAGAGGACACTGTTTCAGCTGGTGGATGAGCGGGGCAGTTGTCAAGCAGCAACAAAATTTTCGCATCATCAGGTAACCCAACCTTCTTTGCATGCTCTCTTACCTCAGGTATGAAATATTCTTTAAACCATTCACTAAAGATTTTTTCAGTTACCCATGCACGTTTGCTTTACCTATAAATTACCGGGAAAATTTTAATACCCTTGAAGGCACGGGATTTGGCACTTTTTCCTATAACTAAAGGCTTGCACTTGTGTGTACCTGCAACATTAGCGCACGTTAAGACGGTGAGTCTTTCCTTGGATTCCTTTACTCCCGTCGCAGATTTCTCATCACTGGAAACAAAAGTATGGCGCGGGAGGCAATGCCAAAACAAGCCCGTTTCATCTGCACTGTATATCTGTTCTGGACCAAGTTTGTGCTCTTTAACCAACCTAGAAAAATCAGCCACATATTCTTTCGCAATTTCATGATCTGCAGATAGTTTTTCACCAGAAATCTTTAGGTAACGAATACCGTGCCGGCCTTTGAATTTTTGCAACCATCCGGTGGAGTAGTCGCAATCGCCATCAATGTTGAATTCCTTATGATAGGCCTTCGCTTTCTCCATTAGCATAGGCCCAGACAGAGGAATGCCTTCACTTCTACGCTGGCAGAACCACTCATACAATACTCGGTCCAAGTCATTACTTTGCGGGCCACGTAAGGTTTTTCTTTTCGCTATCCCTACAACTGAGTCCGCTTCTGCTACGAAATTAAGAATTATTTCCTTCTGCACCTTTATGTCGTATATTGTAGTTTGGCCAACACCATACTCTTGGCGAAGTCGAGTCACGCTGATACCACCGTCTAACTTCTTCAGCACCTCAACTTTTTGTTGTATAGTTAACACATTTCTTTTCCTTTTAGTTCCAACAGATTCCAGCCCAGTCCTCTAAACGCTTCCTTTGCACTTTGCGATCCATTCGAAGGGTTTCAGAACAGAATTTTTGAAATTTATAAGGGACTAAGGAACACCTGTTAGTAAAACTTAGTAGAACAGAATTTTTGAAATTTATAAGGGACTACGGAACACTTGTTAGTAAAACTGTATCACATGCTCAAGTGGTTAGAAAGCTATTGCGATGTTATTCTTTCCGAGCCAAACTTAAAAATAAATGCTGCTTGTGTTGAAAATAAAGATGGGGTCAATTGAGGATGAGTCACAGCCTACACTCATTAGCTGGGATTCAAGGGGTTCGACCATCTACCTGCTCACTCTGACTGGAGATAAGCTATACCCTTCCAGGCATTGGTCCCTCTCCACAGGAGGTAAACTAATTACTCAAGAATGTTGCAATACAGTTTTAATATTTTTCTGACATGTACTAAGCAGTAATCTAAGCTGTGCATCGGTTCCTAATTAATGTGCTGATTATAAGCCTATTTTAAATGAAACTGTATGATAAATATTAACGTATTTACATCTCCGGAAAAATTTACGAAGAAATTACCTGAGCTCCTACGCTATAGGCCAGGCAACACTGCGCAACGGCCGCAATTATTTCATTTTATCTTCTTATGATCAAGTGAAAACTTGCAAGATACCACCGAGTTGAGGTTGCAATATGTGTGCATGCTGGAGTTAAATTAATATCAGCATGAGTGATGGGATAAGGTTATCTAGATTGAAAGTGCACATTATGCTTGGGAAATATTGGAAGCAGTGATCACAGCAGTGTAAGGGAAGTACATTCCAGAGAAGATAAGTTAAAGGGAGTCAATATGTAAATGTATAGAGGTAGTTTTTGTTGGGATATTTGGCTTTATTCTATGCCTACCACAAAAGAAACCATGTGATGGGTCTGCATGTATGTATGATATTTAAGGAAGGTCTAATTTGTTCACATTTGCCTAACTCAAGCTATTTTGTTTTGGGCTTCCTGTGCCTTATGATTGCAAATTCATAATATTTTAATTCACAATCCATTTCAGTTCCACTATTCGCCTCCACAATCTACTATAAGAAAACGCTTGATGTCTTTGTCGCGGCCTGACCGGACGGTCTCATCAGTTAGTTATGCAAACTGGCTGGTAGATGGCAGCACTTGCCAGTACAACGAGTGCTGCCCCTCCACTGTAACTAATTGCGGCCGCACCTATATTCATTTACGTAAATTGGATGGATGGTAAATACATAATATAATAATAACAATACAATTTATTTCAGCGTTGGCATATACATTTGCATGGTTTCGTCACTTACGTACATATTAATGGGGAGCCCAACTTAAAAATATAAATACGAAACAAATACCATTTAAATCGTGTTTTAAAATTTAAGAACATTAAAAGAAACCAATTAACATTTAAATGATTTGTTATAGATAACAATAGAAAAAACAATCACATTTTAATTTCTGGTGGCCAATATTTAGCAATTTCTTCTAAAATTAATTGTTATTTTAATACGAGAACTAAATTAGATTAACATTTTGAACAAGTAACGCAGTGAATTTCGAAAGATTTTATTTGAATAATACTTTTGTTGAACTTTATTATCTCTTCTGAACTAAAATTAAGAATTCGTGTCTGCGGTTCCATGGGTAAAATGTAAACACTACCGATACACTCACGTAATTAATTACGTTAGAAAAGTAAAACATTTTACTACATTATTTAAAATCGATTCGTTCGAATATCTCAATCTATTATTCAATTAATTACGATGGAAAACACAATTAAGATCAATAATTTTATATCTATTTAGAGTAATAATAGGTATTCTTATTTAGGTTCTCCTGTTATTATGTTGACATAAAAACTCATATTCCGCGTAATCAATATTTACTCATCACTACGACACGCTATTTTGTGATTGTTGGTTGTTTATTTAGCAACTGAATAGAAAGCGTCAGTCGCCAACATCAGAGACATTGAGCTTTAGGAGATTATTCGTTGGTTGGTTTTGGTTAGTTTGTTGTTTTCATTTGCTTTCGTTTCGTGTCCATTTTTTGTGTTCTTTGTTTGTTTTCTTTGTTTTCGTTCTTAGTTGTTCATTTTGTAGTCTATGTTTATATTCTTTGGTTGTGCTCTTGATTTTTGTTCCTTGATTACCTATTTGTCGGTTTACACCTTTTATGCCGGCTATTGGTTACAGTTTAATTCATTTCTTTTTTCTTGGTGGTTTTTACATTGAACTTATATTCTTTGGTTGTACTCTTAATTTATGTTCCACGATTATTTATTTGTCGGTTTACATGCTTTTCTACCAGGTATTGGTTAGCGTTTAATTCATTTCTTTTTTCGTGGTGGTTTTTGTAGTTTTCGTATTGGTTCGTTTCGTGTTCTTTCCACTTTATTTCAAGACTCCTAATGTAGTTTACAGAAAGGAGAGGAGAAGTTTTAGTATGTATCATTTTCTCAAGCTGTCTTCTAAGCGGGAAAAAGTATAACTATTTGCAGTCCGAAATGCACCCGGGTGAAGCCAGGTACGAAAAGCTAGTTCATTAAATAGTTTTGTATTAAATTTGCTTTGAATTTGTGAGGACAAAGTATTTGTCAAGAATTTGCTATGTTAAAGGAAGAAATTGGTTACCGTCATATATTTCCTTATGAAATTGTTATAGTTAGGCACAAGTTTTGTATGACTTCTTTTTATTGTGCATTGCTTTCATTAATTTAAACAAGTTTGTGGGCATGGCATAGGAATTCCATAGTGAACGTTTTTCAAGTTATACCATTTAAATATGATGATATTTTGAGTCTCTGTATGACTAAATAATATTTGTCATGGGCATTGAAATAGATGCTGGGAAAAGCTGAAGACAAATCTGAAGAATCAGAAGACAGAGGAGATGCGTTACCGGATGGGAGGACTACCCCGGAGGTTTGCAGAGGACCCAATCAAATGATTGCAAATGATTTTCTTCTCCATTTAAAGCCTAAATATTAAGCCTCCACTCCTTTGTAAATATTAAATCTGTAAATTCTGTAAATACACCGTAAATATTATCCTACATTTATTTATTTGTATAAACAATATATATATTTTACATATGTAAATACAGTAATGTAAATATACTAATAAGTTAATAAAATGAATGAAATTAATGTTTTTAATTAATTAATACCATCAACCAAAAATTTCACATTGTCAAATGAGAAAGTGGTTAAAGCAACTGTTTCTTCTTTCCGAAGGAGGCTGTTGCTTTCGTTATTATACTGAGGATTTCATCTGTGCATTTGGCATTTCTAGTTATTAAGCTACCCAGATATCTGTATCCTCTTAACTTGCTCCAACGGATTTCCATCAATCCTTATGTAGAGTAATGCTATTTTTAACAAACTTTCCAAGTAGCTAGAAGATTGACATTTGGTAGGAATGTACGGTTCTTAAAGTAGAAGTTATTTACGAAAAAAAAATTCCAAAATCGACCCTGGTTCGATTCCCGAGAATGATTTTCATTCCTCATAAGACAACATGAAAAAATCGATATTTCCACCTGCAACCTTATTTTATTTTGCTTATTAAAATTCAGATATTTTTTTAGTATTTAGTATTTCATTAGTTTTTACTTTCTCTAATATACGTAAAATAGAGAAAGTATTGTTTTCATGAAAAAATTCGAAATCGAGATTTCAATGACAATACATGTTTACAAGCAAGCTTTGACATAAATATTAAAACATATTTTCCTAATTTATAATGTCTTCATCCTTTGGTAAAAAATGCGCAAAAGGTGAAATGATTGTATTACCATATAATACATAATTTTATTCGCCATAGACGTCTGACATACCCCGGGCATCGCTGGATACTTTCAGCTAGTTTGTTTATAAAATATAATCCAGTGTACATTTCTTAAAATGCCGTAATATGATTCAGTTTTTAAAGAAAATTAAATATTAAAATGGAGATATTATTGAAAAATGCTGTGAAAAGATGAAGCGGTTTTCAATACATGTATATACTTTAATGTGAATAATTGAGATTATGAAATGTTACAAAAAATAATTTTTGATGATAAATGACTTTAATATTGTTAAATATGAACATTTCAGATTAAGAACTGTTACTGAAAACTTATATGATATTATAGTATGAATATATGATAGTACAAATTATATGATAATATAGTACAAATTTTTGCCGCTTCACGTATTACTTCGCAAGGGGATTGCTGGGTTAAGCTTAGCAGATACCCAGCTAAGGGGTCCCCTGGGTAACCCCTAGGGGACCCCTAAGGCCTGGGAGGAGACTATTAACACTTTCCATGCAGACTACATCTTAAGATGTACTCCCGGCCAATCCCGCATGCGGGCTACATCTTATGATGTTCGCTCTCGCTTCCCTTTCTCCGTCGTTTTTTTCCTTCCGCGTCTGGGATTTGACCGTGAGAGGAGGCCCGTAGGAAGCTTTAGACTCATTGTCTCTCTATCTTTCGAAGCGTGCGCGTCGTTTTTGTGCCGAGTTTTCCGTTGTGGAGAAAAGCAGATTTTGCTGTTTTTGAAGATTTTGCAGGTAAGCCTTATTTTTTCTTATGTATATTGTTTTTAATGTATTTCATTGTTTAAATTAAACATGTTAGTCACTTTTGGAATGATAAAATAATTGTTTTTTAATTTCAGACCTTTGAACGACGTTCTTTGCGCGTGAACTTTCGTTCGATCGTACGATCAAAGTTGATCTAGTAAGTGTTACTCGCTTGTTGTTTTTGTTGTTTGAATGTTTCAATTTAGTCATTCTTTAAAACATATAAATTATTTTTATTTTCAGAATTTCGGATTTTTGTCCTTTTTGATGTCGACCGTTCGTTTGATCGTCCGATCGAAGAGTATCGAGTAAGAGTTATTCGCTTGTGTGTTTTGTTATTATTATTTACCTTTACAATATAGTAGCAAAGATTTTTATATAGAATAAAATATCTTTTTTCAGTTGTATATAGGTACCTAATTAACGAATATGGATTCACAACCGTCGACATCCTATGTGCAGAATGTCCCTTCTTCCGGTATGTTTCATTATTTTAATAAATAATTTCTAAGTTTCAGTTTTGTAAACTTGTTAGTTCAACGGAGAATTTTATTTCAGACGCCCCACCGTCAAAGAGGCGGAAAATAGAGGAGCGATTCTTTATTTCGGATCTTTTTTCTGAGAAAGTATGCCAGCTCCTCGAGGAATATGGGGAGGATGTTTGGGACGATGAAGACGAAGGCAGTGATCCTTCCCAACCCATGGTAAGAGATACAGCTTTTGTTTCTTTAGAGTCCGAAGCACCCCTTGCAAGGATCCACACATGTCCGCCAGATGTCCCTTCCCCAGGATCCCCTCCACACGTTTTCCACGATTTACAACCACCTTCACCTACCCAATTGGTCCTACCCCAATCTTTACCACAAAAACCTTGCAGGGTGTGCTCGGGTAATAAAGAAAGGTTGTAACCACTTACTGCGGGGATTGTGAAGGTGAGCCAGGGCTTTGTTTGACCAATTGTTTCCAGGAATACCATCGAAGAATAATGAACCAATAGAATAAATTTATAATTATTTTGGTATTTAAATTTTTCTATTGGTGCATCTTACTTCAATGTTATTTCTGGAAACAATTGGTTATGTTTGTTTGTATATAAAAAAGGAATATATTAATATTCCATTGTAAATACTTATTGTAAATAGAAACATATATGTAGTGTAAATAGTAGTTTCTATTGCAATTAGAAATTTTTATTGTTAATAGCGGGCTTCATTTTAAATAGCATATAGCATAAATTGTAGTTTCTATTGGAAATGGAAACATTTACGTACTGTAAATAGTGACTTTCGTTGCACACTTTTTACTGTAAATAGTAGGCTTGTATTGCAAATAGTTGCCACTAATGTGAATTGAAAACTTTGTAATGTAAACAGACAATTTTATTGTAAATTGAAAATTTTGTATATATTATTCTGAATGGAAACAATTATTGTAATTGTAAATAATGTTAATTATAAAAAATATGATAAAAGCAATCGTAAAAACAAAGATTTAATAACATTTTATAATCAATAAATTATTTTGAAAGTGAATTGTGTTATTATAACATTATTTAATATTATCTATTAGTTATTATTTATTGAAAAATAATCCATACATTTAAAAAGATCAATAATTATGTGAGCTAGACTTTTTCTCCAAGTTTACAAACTGAAAAAAAGAAATTTGGAATAATTTTTTTGGCGATATTTTAGATGTAATAATAGAGTTAGCCAATCTTGAGACTATACGCGGGTCGGGTGGTATAATATGACATCCTCGCGCGTTTTCTCGTCAAAATGTAAGGATTAAATTCATCATATAGTTCTGAAGATGCCATGAAAGATCCAATATCGTTACGTGTCGCCAAAATGTGTTGCGGGTTTGCCTACCTTTGGCCAACCCTGCATGCGGACTACATCATAAGATGTACCAGTTAAATAATTAATATTTAAAGAAATTTCAATTTATTTCTTAAATAACATAATATTTTAACCTAAAACACGAAGTCATGGTGAATTTCTCCAAAAAAAATATCATCCGTACACGGGAATGTGCCAATTATTTTTTCCGCAATGAACGTGTTAATACGATTTTTGATGTAGGCAAGCCCTAGGGGACCCCCAGTACCTGGGAGACTGCTGGGGGAGGACTATAAATACGGCCCTAAATCTGGTGATACAATAAATTATTTATATGCAGCTTTGGTTGGGGCCGCAAATAAACCGCCTTAAATGCGGGTAAACCTTAAATGGGAGAACCTGTACACTGTACACATAAATAAATATAAAATGGGTCATTTCATGCTACATGTCCAGACTCGGTAAATGATGGGTACTTCAAATCGAACCAAATTTTCAGGAACACAGGAATGCACAAGGGTTTTCCCCTCCGGCGCCCCCTCTCTCCACCAGATCTGTCATAATTGAAGAGGTTTTTGCTGATGATAATTAGGAAGATAACGAGTTAAATGAGGACATCGATGACTTGGGTATGAATAATTTGTTTGTATTTGGGTCATTCCATGCTACATGTCCAGACTCAGTGAGTGATGGGTCCTTCGAATCTAACCAAATTTTCAGGATCGTTAGTGCATCTGACTACCTTCCCAAAATGCACAAGGGTTTTCCCCACCGACGCCCTCCCTCTCCACCAGATCTGTCACAACTGTGCTCCCGTGCGCTGTGTCGACCTCCGGAAAATTTACTCGTTTCGCCCTCTCGTCCATCACACAGAAATATATTTGATGTCATTTCATTTGGTAAGGATGCCACTACAAGTGCATATATAGGTTTAGGAGTCTGAGATGTAAAAAAAACACCACTTAGCCACCTTTGAAATCCGGGTAAAACATTGAGATTTCTCTGTATTTCTGGCCTCACAGATGGGCCGGGAAATTTTTGAAAGGGCTGACACACATATCACCGAAAACTAGAGCCAGGGAACTCTTAACTCATGCAGTACAAAGGTTCAAAGGCATCTCACATGGAAGAAAATCGGCTCTGAACATGGTACAATTTGAAAAAGTGCCAACTTGGCATCCCAAAATAGCTATGCTTGCATCCCCGCAGAGAGAACTGGTTTGCACTGAGAGAACAAGCTGAACATCTATTTCCAACATCTGAAGAGAAAAACCATTTATTTGGGCTGCAACTGTAGTTTTACAGGGGGTCAAATATCGGCGCGCTCAACCACCCCGACTGACACTGGCCCCTGGAAGCTGACTACCCACCTGACATGCATCGCACCACATATGACGGGGTCGGGGAAAAGGTGAAGCGATGCACGCGGAAAGCCATCTTACAGATACCCATCAATGGACTGGTAGTAAATGTACATGATATGTACAAGTACTGTATAGAGTACATTGTGGGAGTGAAGTTTCTCTTCATTAGTGAGAAAGAGGTTAAAGTCTGAGAAGCAAAATGCCAACAGAGATTTGAACTGTCGAAAGCAGTACCAAACACTCGGAACCACTATTCCTTTATTCCCACCAACTCTGAAGGAGTGTCACCATCGTCCCTTTACAAGGATGTCCAGTTGCTGAAACACAATTAAGGTAACATAAAAAATAAGTCCACTAGTCCCCACAATCTAGCCATGACCCACCCGCTATTGACTAGAAACCTGCATATCAACCATGGCATAGGTGATCATAAAATAGTAATTGCCGACTTCAAACATAGCCCTGCAAATAATACATAAGCCAACGCAATTAGTCTATATCTTCAGTAAAGCGGATCTCCCAGGTTTCAAAACTTATGTTACAAATCAAATAAAGACATTTATCAATTTTGCAAATAATAACAGCGTAGATGATTCTTGGATGGAAATTTTGCACATCATTCGCGAAGGGCTAAAAACGTTTGTCCCAACCAAACCCGTTTGTGATCGCAAGGATCCACGTTGGATGAAACAGAAGCTTCGTGCCTTGCTTAAGAAGCAAAGACGGCATCACACATGCATAAAGCACCTTAAACAAGTTGTTAGGGATGATGCGAACGGGTATTTAAGATACAGAAAGTCATAAGTCTGCAAGAGATGGAGCGCGTAAGGAATTTATTGCCGTCTGCCCCTGGCTCCTCTGATATTCCACATTCCTATTTTTTTGTTAAAGCCACTCCTCCCCAAGGGCCTCAACAATGTTTATAATGAAAAGCAAATGAGTTTTACCTGAAGGAAGGTTTTCCCTATAAAATATATAGCTGTTGAGTATCATGTGCGAAAATATATAGAAACATATTTTCTTCCAGTACTTTACTGTTCGTCGTTCATCAAGGTATGTATACAGCAACATGTCTGATGTGTTGATTCCACCCATGAAATCATTATAAGATTTTATAATAGGTTTCCCTACATCCTTTACCTCACCACTACGCGTACGGGAATACTTACTAATTTCTGCTTTACATTTTGTAGACAACAAGAGAACAGGAAAACGTTGAGAATTCTTTTCTCGAAAAGCAGCAGCAAGAATGGGGGCTTGACGATAATATTTCTTTTTCCCTATTGCAAATTTATTGTGAAATTCTTTTGAAAGAAATTTTCTATTCCTGCGAATAGTACCAGTAATATATGTGCCAAGCTCATATAAACTTTTTGCCAAAGGTATTGACACAAAAAAATTATCCATGAAACATGATAACCCTTGGCTAAATAATTCCCCATACTCAATAATTTTCTAACTACCACATATGCTAAGCCATTCTTTTGGATTTCAGTCTTATCTTCATTATTCTTTGCCCCTCTATATATAAAAAATGCCAAACAATAGTGAACCACCAAATCACATAGCATCCAAAATTTTATCCCCCATCGATGATGACGCTTATTCGGAAGATATTGTAACAGCTGCGTACGATTCTTGGTTCCAACCAAACTCTCATCAAAACTCAATTCCTCATGAGGGGTATAATGATGTCTGAACAAAACACTGGCACGGTCGATGAGGGGTTGGATTTTGGCACGTGGGTCATACCCGGATTCACCAGGTTGCGCAAGATGTTTGGTGTCATCTAGATGAAAGAATTTGAGGATCAACTGGAAACGGTTTCTTGAAAACATTTTATGGAACCATGGAAGATATTGGGAATTTTGAGTAAACCAGTAAGAAGTTATAGTTGGCCATGAATGCACACCCATATTCAAAATGCATGCAATGAAACCTTTTAGTTCAAGTTATTTTTACCCAATTCTGCGCACGAGAATTCGGGGATAGATTTTTATGCGTCAAAAGAAAAAGTTTAGCATAGTCATGTGTTTCCTTTACCAATTTGTTCAAAAAAGAACTCATAAAAAACAGGTAACAATAGCTGATCGGCGCTGCAGTAGGAGAGGGTGCATGTTTTGGTCCATACACTTCTTGGTACACAAGAGGAGATGGAGGTGGGTTATCACTGTTCTCAAACACCTCATGCCAATTACTTTCATCCAAATCAACTTTGCCCTCACCTGTATCTGACTCTGAGACTCGGCACTCTCGGATGACGATAAAATTCGTACACATGAAGCAGGGGGTCGAGCAAGACATCCAATTGAGTCGTCACTGTTAGATGAGAAAACCTCTTCATGAGTCGTATCTGATTCACCATTACTTCTATCAGACTCAAATAATAACTCTTCGACATTCTTAGTTTTCAAATTCCTCGACATTATCGAAGGGTGGAATGAAAAATTTTCCTATAGTAAAAGATTTAAAATAAAAACGATAATATTCAAACATTCTGGTAAATCATATGCGCAATGACAGAATATAATTTAGAATAATTGCATATAAAGAATATATACAGAATACTAAGTATTGTATGGAATTTTGAATTTTCAAGTGAAAATATTTCAAGACTGATATAATGGTACGATGAATATTTTTAAGAATAAATTTCCAAAAAAAATTTTGTGGAGTACCTGAGATAACAGTAGATAAACACACTGCCTTTTGAAGTCCAAAAGCTGCAGATAAGTCATCAAAAATTAATGAAAACAACCACTAATGCGATGCGCCATCTAAAATACATCAAGCTACTTACAAGAAAACGGCCAAAGTCCTCTCAGTAGAAATAAAAACGAAAGACAAGCTATCCATATGAGATTTAATACATTGTGGCAGGGAAAGTTTACCAGATGTCAACTAAGTGACTAAAAGAGTAATCTCACCCGGAAAGAAAATACAAAGTCATCGTAAACAAGCACGGCCGATAGATTGGCCCGTGGCATTCTTCGCAGCAAGGGTCGATAGATCGGCCGGCTGGCACTAAAAGGGTTAAATGTATATTCTCAAACAAGAGTTGATATCACTTATGACTGCTTCTGGTACTGCTAGTTGAGTTGTGGAGTACGTGGCTGAATAGAAGGGACGCTATCAGTAGTAAGCAGTGTTGAAAGATCTAATCATGTAAAGAATAGATTGACAAATACAATACTATCGAATGTTGCTCGAAAGATAGCGTATAACTTACTATATTTTCAAGGGTTATTAAATCGTCACACCAGGCAATATAGAGTTAAGATATGTTATTCCATTGGTATAGAATTTGGAAATTGTTTCTGGGTTGAGGACACATTTATGGAAAAGCTGTCCAAGTTTTGTATGTGAGCTTGTGAGGTATTTCAGCAGTAGTGCTCCACGTTATCTATGCTGAGTGCTTTCCAGTTATGCAGTTTCTTTATTGTTGTTTGAATATCTTTAATGTAAATTTTTATGGTTCCCGTGGGAGTAATGTGTAGTGTGTTATTGATTTCTTCTTTGATCCATGTGGCATTCTTATTATGTTCTTCGGGGATAGACCATATGCTTTCCCAGTATTCTTCTATGTTTTCAATAGGTGGATGTTCTTTGATTTCTATGTCGGATTTGTCTAAGTTGTTGTAAAATCTTTTGGGGTTTCTGTGGAATACTTTGTTATGTATTTTCCTAATTATGCTTTTTTTGTATCTACATCTACAGTTCACCCTGCAAGTCACCGCAATGGTGTGTGGCAGCAGGTGCAATAGCACCAAGGGAAAGCACTTAATAATGAGGATGTAAATCACCCATTGTCGGCTGATTTTTAGGCGCGTTTCGCTTGCAGCGTGAGCGCCTATTATCGTTGGTCTGTCCATCCGTCCGCATGTTCGTTCTCGGCTTCTACAGAATGGATTTTCATGATATTTGATATTAAGGACGTACCATCAAATATAATAAGAAAATTGCAAAAATGAATCACGTACTCCAATCAGGGGTACCACTTTACTGGAGACAAAAAATTAAATTTTCGTCATATCTCGTAAAGTATTACTCATATCAAAATATTTTTCAAATAAAAGTTGTAGAACTGGTAAAGAAGAGTATTTCCTTTCCTATACATTTTTATCGTAGAAGTAGCCGTTATCGAGAAAATCGAACAAAAACATCTTAAATCGAGTTGAACTTAGAAATTTTCTTGCATGGTTACTTCATTGTTGCTAACATAAACAATCTCCCAAACAAACGTTTAATTTCCTTACATTTGCATGTAATATTATTAAATAGGAAGAAAATGGATTATTTATGATGAAGATAAGAACTTTAAAACCCTATTTCCCTTACATACAGGTATATAATTTCTTTCTAATACTCCATTGCACGAAACGCGCCCATTTGTGATATGTTGTACACTTTCCTAACTTGTTGATTGTAACTTCTGTTCTGCTCAGCTATCGTTCTAGGGAAAAACGAGCCTTTGTACCTCTCAGTCCTACAGGCTATCTCTCTTATTTTACGAGGATGGTCAATTCTACAGACGACCAGGAAACTGTGAGGGTTCATTGTGAAATCCCTTTTAAGAAAGTAGTAGAAGACAAGAAAGGCATTTTAAAAAATGAGAAAAACTTTTAAAACATTATAGTAACTCTAATAAAGAATATACGAAAAAAATTGAAAAAAATAACACAAACATTAAAAGTAAAAACCACAAAGAATATATGAAAAAATACAAATTGAAAACAATATTTAAAAATAAATATAACATAAACGCAAAAAAAAGTCACCAGTATTCGAGCCAGTGCCAATTATAATCTCAAGGCCAAACGTGCTTAGCAGACAAGCAAAACTAACAAGGTACTTAAACGGTGGCTAAATAAACATCCATTTATTGTTTAAACTATTGACCGTCTATGCCCAAAAGGGGGGTAAATCATGATTCCCAAGTCTAGCTCTACCAGCTCGCAAATTTTCAGACATCCCTTTCCCGTTAACCTGACACTCCCCTTGTGAGTCTTACGATCTCCTGATCTCAGTATATGATGAACGAACAGAGCGAGCTGTGTTTCACAAGATCTCGTCTTCCTGAAGCCGTGCTGATATTTACTTAGCAAGTTCTGGCTATCTAAGAAGTCCATCACGGAACTAAGGATAATGTGCTCGAGAACCTTGCAAGATATTGAGGTAAGCGAACTTGGCCTGTAATTTTCTCTGTCATCTTTTTTTCCACCTTTATATAACGACGTTATAAACGCTAATTTCCATTCCTTAAGTACAACGCCATGACTAAGTGACTTACTGAAAACCATTTCGAGATAAGGTGCTATTTCCAGTGCTAACTCTTTGAGTACTCTAGCTTGTATCTCTTCTGGACTTGGAGATATATTTGCCTTGATATTTTTAAGCTGTTGAGCTATCCCTTTCGCTGATATGACTATATCGTTCATTTTTTTCTTGCCTGGTTCGGGCAACATGTCCTTCACTGTCACATCTTCGGTTGTAAATATGCTCTGAAAAAATAAGTTTAACAAATTTCCTTTATCTGTGCTATCATTAACTACCTCTCCTTTGTCGTTTCTTAACGGTGCTACGGTTGGGCGTCGATCTTGAACTTCCCTAACATATGACCAAAAGATTTTGGGATTTTCATTTAGATGTTCACAAAGAATCTTTTTCTTGAAGTCCATTAACCCTCCAAGCACGCAAGACGTTTACTTAAATCGGGTGTTTGAGGTCAGATGAGGTTTTTAAAAATTTGCGATTTCCATTCCTGAAAATTGAAAAATTCGTAACTTTTTTCATTTTTAATGGATTTGTATAGAATATTTCGAAGATTTTAGTAGAACATAACATTTATAAACAATTTCTTTTACATTATCTTACATTAAGTACACTCTTCACAGGAGAGAAGAGAAATACAAAACCAGTTAGCTCACACCTGTGCTTTCATATATCTTTCAGTATTACGAAAAATATAAACGGCATTGATATGCAGTCTTTTTTAAATAATATTTCAGCTTTTATTAACATTTCATTCGCTGGCCGTACCTACCTAAACCAAATAGGAAAAAAGTTTCTCGCAGGTCAACTTTTTCATGTCTTGACTAAAAATTTGAAATAAATTTTACATTTCATATATCTTTAAAAGACATTTCATAAAGCTTATAAAGTTTTGAGTTGTAGAGTAGTCATTCCTAGTCATTAAAGAAGTTACATGGTGGAAATTATCCAATTTCTTTCAGTAGAAACGGAGGTGTGATGTTTATGTATCAGAATGTACGAGTAATAAGAAAATTAGAAAAGTTAAAAGTTTTTTTAAAGGCATTTCCTTTATCCCATTTACCATGAAATTTACAAGAAAATATAACTTCAATAAATCATCTATATTGAATTTTTTTTACTAGCGTTCTCTTCAGACTAAATTCTTGAGAGCGACACGAGAATATTTCTCCTGCGAAGACCCAAGCATAAGGGCATGACGCAAGCGCTCGTTCCAAAACTTTCGCATACTATGCATCATCAATGATTTATGTTTGTAAACAGACCTTGGACCCAAGAAGAGACATTTCTTCCTCTCTCTCTCATACTATAATGGTCTCAAGAAATGCTACTATTGGTGGTGGTATCCTATTGTTTTTAATTATTACGCATATCTGATCTGCAATTCTTTTTTCCATAAGATGGGAAAGTTCTGGATATATGTGGACGAATTATTGATATAGTTCTTGTTGGTGGTCTATGGTGATGGTCTCTCCTTTAGTTATTTCGTAGTAACAACGTATGAGTTATTTAGTCATTTCGTCAGTCCACTGCATGCGTTGTCTCAGTTTGCCCGCCTTTGTGGTTGACAGTTGAATATCCATCAAAACACTTTCGGTAGGTTTTGTAGAAACAACTGTTTGTATTTTGTTGGTTGTTATTGCCTTAAATTTTCTTTGTTTGAGTGTGGGCTATTGGAGTTGGCTGTAGATGTTTCGAGTAACCCAGTAGTGGTCTGCCTGGTCAACCTACTACCACCGGTGGTCTGTCTGCTGTCAAATCCAGCACCTGCTCCAGACATGCCCTGGCAAACCCCAGGCAGCGGTCTTTTTCTGAGGCAATCTCTTTCTGATGACTCCATATTAGCTATGGGTATAATATAACGCAGTAACCCTGCTAACTCGAGCTGTGGATGCTGCCGTTGGCAACTGAGCTCTTCTGCCGCCATTCTTGAGAAACATCCCGCCTTGATGTCTCCCAGCTGGGGTGGCCTTCCCTATGTGTGACACTTGGGTATAGCCCTCCACTAGCCCCACCTCGTTCGTCAGTTCGTCGACCTGGCTTCCTGCTGGGGTTAGAACCCAACCTTCAGCCAGGTTGCTCGACTTAACGAGGCCACCACTGGAAGGTGATTGGGTGGTTGGTATGCAGAGGCTAGGGGCGCTCTCTTGATGAGGGTCTATATTCGCGTACAATATTATTATTATTTCTTTTTTCTCTCGGAAGTTTTCCGGCATAGTTTCAAGCTCATAAAGCAGAGATGTCTCAAGCAGTATAAGCATTATTATTATCTTGTATTTTTGACACAACCAGGCATTATTATTGATGTGGTGTTTATTATAATCGACTTCTGCAGATCAACATAGAGCTTGCTGTCTAGCTCCAGTAGCATAATACTTATGTGCAGGTTCCCTGGAATAACACCAGTAGTTGATAGTATTATGGGTATGATGATAACTTTCTCTTGACTTCAAATTTCCCTAATTTATTCTGCTAGTAATGTATTTTTGTATTTTCTCACTGTACTTTTTTTCTAAATTTGGTGTATTTGCAATTGCTGTGTCTATTAGTTATGTCATTTTGTCTCTTTTTTATCAGTGTAATGTCTGGTTTATTTTGGGTTACTCTTCTATCAGTTATAATCTCTCTGTTCCAGTATAATTTGATGTTTTCATCCTTGAGTATGATTTCTGGGTTATATTGGTACCATAAGGTACTGCTATTTTCTGTTAGGTTATGCTTCTTACTTATTGCTAGATGTGTGTTTGTTAGCAAAACCTCCTATATACCACACTACCTTTGAGCATAAATAAGAT
Organism: Uropetala carovei; assembly: GCA_036926305.1. NCBI lineage: Eukaryota > Metazoa > Arthropoda > Insecta > Odonata > Petaluridae > Uropetala > Uropetala carovei. Next base: position 1,097,687 of record JAXCHB010000195.1, read on the forward strand.
GTTTGAAACGTGTCTGCTTTTTCTGAATAATCGTGTTTTGCAAAGCATGAGCCTGCATAACTTCCTGTGCACTAAAACTTGCGAGTTTGCTCCATAAATTTGATTACAGTTTGCTTACATTTCTCAGCAGCATTTGAGGAAACTTTTTCCGCCTCTTGAATCAAATAAACTTCCTCAGAATCTTCTGCAGTTTTTTACTTTTCTGAGCCTTATAAACAACTGGTAAATGTAAAACTCTCTTTAATGCTCTAGGACGGTTGTATCTGCCAATAACAAAGTTTAATTTTGTGTACCTGCAGCATTTGCACATGTAAGAACAGTTAATCTATACTTATTTTGCTTAAAGCCACTTACTGAAGTCTCACCTGCAACAGCCAATGCTGAGTTTGGTAGACATCTCCGAAAAAGTCCCGTTTTGTCTGAATTTTAAATTTTATCAGCAGTAAGATTAACTTCCTTAACTATTCGATCAAATGTATCACAATACTTATCAGCAGCATCCTGATTAGCAGATTTTTTCTCCAGAAACATCTAGTTTACGAATCCCACAGGGAAGTTTAAAGCAAGTCAGCCATCCATCAGAAAAAGCACACTCTTCAGTTATTCCCATTTGAGACTTTAAATCCTTTGGTTTACTGACTAATATGGTCCAGATATGGCCATGCCTTCACTACGTTTTAATACAAACCACACAGCGCCCCTAGTGGCTAGTCTGCGAACTCAGAGATGCAGAATGTCAGTGAGAATATGACGTAACCAAGGAGGTGATTTGTAATGAGTGCTTTGAAAATGTGCCGTTAGAGCAAGCGTGCAGCTAAATAGAGTGCTGGATAATAGAGAGTTTACTGTATACTGTTCTTGTGTAAGATGTTCCCATTTTAAAAGATTTCCTGCTTAAAATGGTCATTAAGAACCATAATAAATAAAATTTTAACTGCTTAATATGGTTTCCATAAAATTTCAATGGAAAGAAAGTTACTTAATTGCATTACAAATGAACATTGAATTGCGCTCATTTAACATAATTTTCCTATTATAATAAGCAACGATGTTTTCATGAGTGAAATGTGAAAATTGTCTTATCACCATGTATAATACCTAAATCATTTTTTTGTAAAAATAATCATTGTATTTTTATACTTGGTTATTAGCAGTTATTGCCTAAAAATATTTAATATTGACATTGCAAAATAAAACTAATCCAATGAATGTATGAAAATTTTAATGAGAAAGTAAAAAAATGAGATAACATCAACCAGACTTACCAGCTTCAAGTAAACAAAGATGCAAGAATACTGTCCAGCTTCTGGGAGATATGACAAAAAAACTGTCATGCATAACATTAAGATGGTGTGGTCTTTCCCCACTTTTCTTAAGGCCTGAAAAAAAAGAAATACATATTACACAAAATATTATGACCTAAAAATTTCTTACATAAGATAATCACAAAACTATGGCTGCATTACAAATTTGATATTTATTTATTTATTAATATCCAAAGACTGCCATATTTGGCCTTTAACATTGGAATATAATAACAAAATAAAATAACAACTTAACAAAATATTTATAGATTAAGCATAATCTTAAATAAACCATTAAACGAAGAAAAAACAAAAAACTATATAGATTTTCATGGCAAACTGAGATAAAATTGTAAAATTGCAAAAATTCCAATTTTTAATGGGTGGTTTTGTCTCTTTTCGGCCCCTTACAACTGTGATAATTATAAGGCACTTCTTAATGAGATACAAACTTAAAATTTGGCAGAATTATGGGTTTTTAGTTACAACAGATGGAAAAAATCTGAGAGGGTAAAAATTCATAATATTAGCAGCTGTTTTGCTCCATTATTGCCCCATACGAGGATTAAAATTATAAGGCACTTCTAAATGAGCTACAAACTCCAAATTTGACAGGGTTATATGATTATGTACAATATCGATTGGGAATAATTTGAATTTGTAAAAATGCTAAAATTTGAAAACGCTTGCAGAATGCAAGCACACATTAACTAGTTTTTATATATATATCTATAATATATAGATGCTCCTGACAGATGATATATATAGGAGGATACAAAATTATGAGGCACTTCCAGATGTGGTAGAAACTTGAAATTTGGTAGGAGTATAGGTTTTTGGTCCCATTTATGGGGCTGTTTTGCCCCATTATTGCCCAATTCGAGAACAAAAAAGGCGATGCAGCTGCATAGGAACCAGAGACTTGAAATTTGCCACGATTATAGAAATTTCATTGCAACCTAAGATAAAATAATAAAATTACAAAAATTCTCATTTTTAATGGGTGGTTTTGCCCCATTTCGGCCCCATAGGAGTGTGATAATTATAAGTCACTTCTTAATGAGATACAAACTTGAAATTTGGCAGAATTATGGGTTTTTAGTTGCAACAGATGGAAAAAATCTGAGAATGTAAAAATTCATAATTTCGATTTTTTGGTTTTCGACTTTTAAAACGGCGGTCGAAAATCGGTAAGTAGAATCGGTTTTCGAAAATCGATTATTGACAGCTCTAGTTTTTAGTTACAACAGATGGAAAAAATCTGAGAGTGTAATAATTCTTAATGTTAGGGGCTGTTTTGCTCCATTATTGCTCCATACGAGGATAAAATTATAAGGCACTTCTAAATGAGCAACAAACTCCAAATTTGATCTGGTTATATGATTATGTACAACATCGCTTGGGAATAATTTGAATTTGTAGAAATGCTTGCAGAATGCAAGCACACATTCACTAGTATATATATATATATATATATATATATATATCATATATATAGGAGGATACAAAATTATGAGGCACTTCCAGATGTGCCAGAAACTTGAAATTTGGTAGGATTATAGGTTTTTAGTCAAAACCAGAGGAAAAAATCCGAAACTCTCGAAATTCCTATTTTGAGGGACTTTTTTGGCACCTTTTTCCCCCATTTTTTGTCCATAAGAAAGCATGTAAATTGGTGCAGAGGTTTTTATATTTTCATTTAAAAATTACTTCCCTTCAAGATAGGAACGTGAGACTTAAGCTGTCGGATAGGATATAAATTGTTGTTTCTTATTTTTGAAGACAGAATTCAAATCCTAGTAGAATTAGCGTATATTTATAGTTTTTATCGCAAAAAAGTGGTAATTTTTCTGGGTCTAACAATAGGCTTCCTAGGCAACAGTCTTAATGCTTTCATATGGGTAAGCTTTTAATGGGAATCAGAGGCTTATATTTTAATGCCTTCATTGCTAAACTATGCCTAATGGATGAAATCCTATATTGTAATAATCCTCATTCTTGGAGCTCTTTTGCCCTAGTATTGCTCCATACGAGAACAAAAATGAAGATGCAGCTCCATATGATCTATAGACTTGAAATATGGCACCATTATAGAAAGTTCATTCTAACCGAAGATAAAATAAAAAAATAGCAGAAATTCAAATTTTTAGGTGCGGTTTTTCCCCATTTCTACCCTATACGAATGTGAACATTATAAGGCACTTCGAAATAAGATACAAACTTGAAATTTGTCAGAATTATGGGTTTTTAGTTACCACAGAAGGAATAAATCCGATATTGTAAAAATTCGTAACGTTATGGCTGTTTTGCCCCATTATTGCCCCATACGAGGAATAAAATTATAAGGCACTTCTAAATGATCTACAAACTTGAAAATTGACACGCTTACATGTTTTTTTTAAAGTAGACGGAATAATTCGAAATTGTAAAAATCCTACAATTGAAAAATGCTTCTTCATTAAATATTGATGGGCCTTACTAAGAATATAGAGGGCATACAAATTTCCAGTGCAAATTACAATAGTTTAAGCTGAAATTTAATACATAATTTAATCGAAAAAAATAATCAGAGGAAAAATTGCAACAATATGTATTTTCTTGGCCGTTAAAAATTATAAACTATTTAGTAACTTTTCATGGTTTAGGTCTTTCTAAATGAGCTATGAAGCTGAAATTTTTTCCGTTGGTAGGATTTGCCATATAATGAAAACGGGATTATAGAAATTTGTAAATTTTTATTTGTTCGACCGTAATAATCTCTTAAATGTTAAATAAATTGAATAAAGTTTATGTACATTCTGAAGGGCAAAGAAAGCTGAAAATTTTAAGTAAGTTAGGGAATAATGCTCCGATGATAATTAACATTGAAAATTTTGTTAAAGTTTAGTATTGTGGCCGTTAAATATTCAAAAAATAAAAAAAATTAAATTTATATAAATGCACTCCTAGAGATGCTACATCGATGAATTTGGCATATATGTGAGGTATTCGTAACAAATGTTAAAACCCTATGAATATTTTATAATTATTAATTTAGTGGTTCTTTTTGCCCCAAAATTTTTCAATAAGGAAAACACGTAAAGCGGTGAAGAGGTTCAAACTTTTGCGTCAAAAAATTATTTTTCCTATGCTATTGCTTGCAGAATGCAAGCACACATTAACTAGTATATATATATATATATACTAGTGAATGTGTGCTTGCATTCTGCAAGCATTTTCTCTCACCTAAATGTAAAGAATAAAAGCCGACAATTAATTTCCAAAAGCATAATTTTGCACCTGTTCACCTAATTACGTGTATTTTTCGATAATATTGGGTAAACACAACCCCTAAAATGTATAATTATAAACATTTTATAGGTTCTCATCATCCGCTTTGAATACCTAATATTTGTTCAAAATATCATCGATGTAGCACCTTTATAAATTCATTTATAGGAACTTAATTGTATAAATTTTATGAATTTTATCAGCCATAATAATAAACCTTTTGGAAAATTTTAATGTTAGTTAGCACTGGAGCAACAAACCCTCCCTAAGTTAAAATTTTCATCTTCCTGCACCTTCAGAAACTGCATAAACATTAGTCAAATTGTTAAAATTTAAGAAATTTTTACGGCTGAACAAACAAAATTTTTTGAAATTCTATATTCCCGTTTCCGTTATTTGGTAAATTCTACAGTTAGAAAAAATTTCAGCACTGTGGTCCGTATAGAAATACCTAACCGCAAAATGTTCGCCCCTAAAAAATGGAATTTTTGCTATTTTTTATTTTATTTCGGTTACAACGAAATTTATATATTTGTGCAAAATTTCAAGTCTCTAGGTTATATGGATCTCCCTCATCATTTTTTTCTCGTATGGGACGATACTGGGGCAAAAAATCTCCAAAAATGAGGATTATATCAATATCAGATTTCCTTCATTAGGTGTAGTTTCACATTAACAGCGTTAAAATATAAGCCTCTGATTCCCATTGAAAGCTTACCCATATGAAAGGATAGAGCTTGTTACCAAGGAAACCTATTGTTAGACCCAGAAAAATTAGCAATTTTTTGCGATAAAAACTATAAAATTAAGCTAATTCTACTCGGATTTGCATTCCGTCTTCAAAAATTAGAAACTACAATTTATATCCTATCCGACAGTTTAAGTCTCGAGTTCGTATATTGACGGGAAGTAATTTTAAAATGTAAATATAAAAACCTCTGCACCAATTTACATGCTTTCTTATGGGCAAAAAATGGGGCAAACAGGGGCCAAAATAGCTCCTCAAAATAGGAATTTCAACTGTTTCGGATTTTTTCCTTTGGTTGTGACTAAAAACCTATAATCCTACCAAATTTCAAGTTTCTGGCACATCTGGAAGTGCCTCATAATTTTGTATCCTCATATATATATATATATATATATATATATGTTACGCAAGCGAGGACGACCGCCACGAGAAGTGCTACTAGAAGCGGGACGGAGAAGGAGAGTACTAAGAGATCACGTGACGCGAGAGAGAAGAGTGTGTGACGGGACTCGTGGTAGGGTGGGCCGTGTGTTGGCTCGTGGAAGAGCTTCTGCTGGAGAGCAGAATGCTGGTGTAATTCGGGTTTAAATAAAGTTGGAGTCCCTTGGACGTGTTGTGTTATTTCGGGTGTGCCTCCCCGAGGAGGAAGTTGGAGAGTGGTGTAGTGTTTTCTGACAGAGCAGCGGCGGGATCGGGATCAGATAAGGATAAGAAGATCAAAAACCAGTTTTCGGAAAGGAGCACGTCGTGAGAGAGCCGACTGTTTGCCGATGAAGACTGTACCCCTCCGTAAGTACGTGAAAGAAAAGTGATTCCCGAGTGAACAATACCCCAAGTATAACTAGGGTTGTGAGCGTCGAAACAGACCTAAAAAAAAGCGAAATTAGCGAAAAAAAAGCGACCGCATGGCGTTTAGTGGGGAACCGGAAATGACGTATCCAGTGGCGGGAACAGGAGTAAGCGAGGCGTTCTTGACGCGAGCAGCGAGCTTTCCTGAGCTACCGAGAGCGATGTCGACGCCCTCTGTGACCCGACCAAAGAACCACTTAGCGCCTAGGGCGAGCGATAACGACATTGAACGTGAGATTCTACGACGAGAAAGACAGTTGCTGGAGAGAGAGCGCGCGTTGTTAGACCGCGAAAGAGAAATAATGGAAGCGGGACATTGTAGTACGATGGCGACAACTGTAGTTGCTCACCGAGACATGGCGGAAAGATTGTTGCCCGAGTTTGACGCGTCGACGACCTTAGGATTTACCGCCGAACAGTGGGTGCGGCGAGTGGAAGGGGTCGCTTCCGCGTATTCGTGGGACAATTCCGTATTGCTTACTCATGCGGTGAATAAGCTGAAAGGAGTAGCTAAATTGTGGTTAAATAGTGTCGCGGAAGAAGTGTATTCTTGGGAGACTTTTAAAGAAAGGTTACTTTATAGCTTCCCATCAACAGCTGATCAGGCCGATGTCCACATGAATCTCACGAAGAGGAAGAAGCAGCGCGACGAAACCTATGAGTCATACGTGTATGCCATGAAAGCGATAGCGCGACGAGGTGACATAGATAAAGAATCCTTGATTAAATACATTTTGAACGGCTTAGGTGACAAGGAATTAGTAAGGTCGCTGGCTTTGTGCGAGTTCAAAGATGTTGAAGGGTTACTGCTCAAGATAAAGCGCTATGAAAGTATTACAGAAAGAGCGAGATTAGGTGAAAGACAGTTTTTAGCTAACCGTTATAGTGTCCCAATTGAACCGCCAAACGAAGGTAATGTGGTGAGGAGAAATAAGCAGACAACGCAGGCGAGGTGTTATAATTGTAACGGCCAGGGACACATGGCTAAGGATTGCCCAGAACGACAGCAGAGCAGGCGATGTTTCCGATGCAATAAAGAGGGACACATGATGAAGGAATGCCCTCAGGGAACCCAAGTTAATAGACAGAATTTGGAAATGAAAAGGCGAGTCCAAAGAATTTCGGTGCCGAACGACCAAATTAAAGACGAATATTATAAATGGATAAAGGTTAATGATGAACAAGTTGTTGGGTTCATTGATTTAGGGAGCGATGTTGTGACCATGAGGCAAGATGTCGCTGAACAGCTAGGTGTAGAATACTTTGCGAGTCAAAAAAGTCTGATTGGATTCGGCTGTGGAAAAAGTAACGTAATAGGCTCCAAACAGTTAATCCTTGTTGTGGACGACGTAAGCATTGAGGTAGAAGTGCTTGTGGTCCCAAACTGTTCGCAAGACGATGCCATAATTCTAGGACGAAGCGCCCTAGACCAATCGGGGATTCGAGTTGAGAAGAGCTATCAGAAACTTGTAATTAGGAGAGAGACTGATGGGCAGGAGGAAGAAAGTAACTTCGAAGCCAAAGTTCGAAATGTCAAAGAGAGGGCCGGGATAGAAATGGAAGAAATAAATTTGAATAACGACCTGTCTGAAGGGGAGAAGGATGCGGTATACGAAATGGTGAATGAGTATCGAGAATGTTTTGCGAAGAATTTGAGTGAACTGGGTACAGTAGAGTCTGCCAGTTTCGAGATAGAATTGTTGGATAACCACCCTGTGAATTTAAGACCGTATCGCCTACCGTACGCCCAAAGAGCGACTATGCAAAAGGCAGTCGATGAGTTAATGAAAATGGGTATCGTGCAGGAGTCGACATCAGAATACGCAAGCCCAGCATTGTTAGTGAAGAAAGCTAACGGAGAAGACCGGCTGTGCGTCGATTACAGAGCATTGAATTTGAAGACGAAAAAAATAAAATTCCCCATGCCAACCATTGAGGAACAATTAGACGCGCTTGCAGGAAACAGTTATTTTACCATTTTAGACTTGGCGTCGGGATACTATCAAATCCCTGTAGCCCCAGAGACGAGACCCTTGACAGCTTTTGTCACCTCAAGTGGACTGTACGAGTTCACAAAAATGCCTTTCGGAGTAGTAAACGCACCTGCAGTGTTTAATCAAGTGATGAAAAGGGTAGTGCGAATGACAAAACCAGGAGAGGTCCTAGTCTATATGGATGATCTGTTGATACCCAGCAAAACGGTGAAGGAAGGGTTAGAGAGATTAGAAAGACTGTTGCAAGTACTGAAGAAATTGGGGCTAGCGCTAAAAGTATCAAAATGTGAATTTTTCAAAACTAAAGTAGACTATTTGGGCTTTGAAATAACCAAAGATGGGATCCGACCAGGCGAGAGAAAAATTCAGGCAGTTAAAGAATTTCGAAGGCCGGAGAATGTTCACGAAGTGCGACAATTTATTGGTTTGACGAGCTTCTTTAGAAGATTTGTATTAGGATTCGCTACGTTAAGCAAGCCGTTAACGCTCTTGACGAAGAAAGATACGGCATTCGAGTGGACAGAGAAACAAGAAAACGCATTTCAAGAGCTGAAGAAAAGATTAATCGAGCGTCCGGCACTTGCGTTGTTTGATGTAAATGCCGAACATGAAGTTCACACTGACGCCAGTAAGAATGGACTAGCGGGGATTATCTTACAGCGCCGAGAAGGAGAATCTCAAAAACCTGTGGCATATTATAGCCGACAGACGACAGATCTAGAGAAGAACTATCACAGTTATGAGCTAGAAGCGTTGGCAGTAGTTGAAGCCGTAGACAAATTTCGAATGTATTTATTGAACAGACCCTTCAAAGTTGTTACTGACTGTAATGCTTTAAAGACCACCATGTCCAAGAAAGAATTGTTACCGCGGATAGCGAGGTGGTGGCTTCGATTACAAGAGTATGATTTCACGATCGAGTACCGACCAGGACGCAACATGAGTCACGTTGATGCCCTCAGTCGAAATCCCGTGGGAGATTCCGAGGAACCGGATACAGCAGACTTGAAAATCTTCACGTTGCGAATAAATCAGGATGATTGGTTACTAACGATGCAGCTGCAGGATGTAGCTATCCAGAAAATACATCGTACCTTACAGCAACCTGCGGTCGCCAATGAGGATAGGCAGATCCACACAGACTATGTGCTGAAAGACAACCGTGTCTGTAGAAAGGTAGACGGTGGGGTCCGTTGGGTTGTGCCTAAGAACTCTATTTGGCGCATTCTAAAGGGAAGTCATGATGACATGGGACATTACGCAGAAGAGAAAACCCTAGAACACGTGAAGAGATATTTTTGGTTTCCGAAGATGAGAAGAAGGGTAAAGAAATATATTGCAGCTTGCATTGAGTGTGCTTATCATAAGAGACCGGGAGGTAAAAAAGAGGGGCAGTTGCACAGTTTAGAGCGTGTAGCCATCCCATTTCACACAGTTCACGTGGACCACTTAGGGCCATTCCCAAGGAGTAAAAGGGGCAACGAGTATGTTCTCGTGTATCAAGACAACTTTACAAAGTTCATCCTACTAAAGGCAGTGAAAACCACAAAAACCAAACCAGTGTGCGAAGCTATCAGTGAGATTACGAGCTTATTTGGGTGTCCTGAGCGTTTAATTACAGATCGAGGTACGGCATTTACAGCGAAGGAATTTGAAGAATTATGCGAAAGAAACCAGATAAAGCATATAAAGAATGCGACTGCTACCCCTCGAGCAAATGGACAAGTAGAGCGATCAAACGCATCCATTACAAACGCCATATCCACTATGTATGCACAAGAGGATTGAGGCGAGAAACATCCAATTCGCCATGAATTCTATGTCAAATAAAACTACTGAGAAGAGCGCTTATGAGCTATTGTTTGCTTATAACCCAAGGAATTCATTGCAAAACCGTGTTATATTGGCGTTGCAAGAAAGCGAGCTCGATGAGACTAGAGAGACCTTAGGCGAAGCCAGGGAAAAAGCGTTAGTAAAGATATCAGAGACGCAGAAAAAACAGAAGGAGCATTACGATCAAAGACATAAGGTGCCGAGAGTGTACCAAAAGGGAGATTTAGTCATCGTAGAACGAGAAGCGCAAGCGACAGGGTGTTCGCGAAAATTAGCTCCGAAATTTAAGGGTCCGTATCTTGTCTCAGAAGTGCTAGCGCGAGATAGGTATTCTCTCATGGATATACCAGGGGCAAAGAGGACACAGCGAGCGTTCAATTCCGTGTTTAGTGCAGACCGAATGAAACCCTGGTGTAAGCCCCCCCAAGGCGAAGTAGGAGATGACGACCAGGCCGACGAGAGCCAGGACGAGGGAGATGACGACCAGGCCGCGGACAGCAGAGGGAAAGAAGACGAGAAGCGGATGGAGAACGGCGCGAGCGCCAGAGGAGCAGTTCAACCGGAGGCAGACCGGACCGGGACCGAGGACGGCCCCGATGTCAGGAAAGGCCGACTGTTACGCAAGCGAGGACGACCGCCACGAGAAGTGCTACTAGAAGCGGGACGGAGAAGGAGAGTACTAAGAGATCACGTGACGCGAGAGAGAAGAGTGTGTGACGGGACTCGTGGTAGGGTGGGCCGTGTGTTGGCTCGTGGAAGAGCTTCTGCTGGAGAGCAGAATGCTGGTGTAATTCGGGTTTAAATAAAGTTGGAGTCCCTTGGACGTGTTGTGTTATTTCGGGTGTGCCTCCCCGAGGAGGAAGTTGGAGAGTGGTGTAGTGTTTTCTGACATATATATATACATACATACATACATACACACATACACACACACACACACACATACACACACACATACACACACACATACACACACATACACACACACACACACACACACACACACACACACACACACACACACACACACACACACACACACACACACACACACACACACACACACACACACACACACACACACACACACACACACACACACACACACACACACACACACACACACACACACACACACACACACACACACACACACACACACACACACACACACACACACACACACACACACACACACACACACACACACACACACACACACACACACACACACACACACACACACACACACACACACACACACACACACACACACACACACACACACACACACACACACACACACACACACACACACACACACACACACACACACACACACACACACACACACACACACACACACACACACACACACACACACACACACACACACACACACACACACACACACACACACACACACACACACACACACACACACACACACACACACACACACACACACACACACACACACACACACACACACACACACACACACACACACACACACACACACACACACACACACACACACACACACACACACACACACACACACACACACACACACACACACACACACACACACACACACACACACACACACACACACACACACACACACACACACACACACACACACACACACACACACACACACACACACACACACACACACACACACACACACACACACACACACACACACACACACACACACACACACACACACACACACACACACACACACACACACACACACACACACACACACACACACACACACACACACACACACACACACACACACACACACACACACACACACACACACACACACACACACACACACACACACACACACACACACACACACACACACACACACACACACACACACACACACACACACACACACACACACACACACACACACACACACACACACACACACACACACACACACACACACACACACACACACACACACACACACACACACACACACACACACACACACACACACACACACACACACACACACACACACACACACACACACACACACACACACACACACACACACACACACACACACACACACACACACACACACACACACACACACACACACACACACACACACACACACACACACACACACACACACACACACACACACACACACACACACACACACACACACACACACACACACACACACACACACACACACACACACACACACACACACACACACACACACACACACACACACACACACACACACACACACACACACACACACACACACACACACACACACACACACACACACACACATACATACACACATACATACATACATATATATATATATATATATATATATATATATATATATCATTCTATAAGCACTCTTCTTACAGAGGAGGATATACGATATAGGATATACGATATAGGATATATATAGGATATACGAGGATACTAATGTCTGGCCCAAACGACTATAGTTGGAGAGCTGGAATTTAATACACAGGTGAATAAAAAAAAATAATCGGAGGAAAAATTGAAAAATTGCAACAATGTTTATTTTCTTGGCCGGTAAAAATTATAAACTATTTTACGGTGATTTCATGGTTTAGGTACTTCCATATGCGCTATGAGGCTGAAATTTTTTGCACATGTAGAATTTGCCAAATAATGAAAACGGGAATATAGAAATTTGAAAATTTTTTTTTGTTCGGACGTAATAAATTCTTAAATGTTTAAAAAATTGACTAATGTTTATGTACTTTCTGAAGATCCAGGAAGCTTAAAATATATATCCTGTTAGGAAATAATGTTATGGTGGTAAACAACATTGAAAATTTTAGAAATATTTATTGCTGTGGCTGTTAAAAATTAAACAAGTTTAAACAATGAAATTCACATAAATGCAATCTTAGAGGTGCTGCATGGATGAAATTTCACATAAATGTGGGGTATTCGTAACAAATGATAAAAACCCATAAATGTATTATAATTATAAATTTTGGGGGTTGTTTTTACCCCAATATTTTCGAAACAGAAAAACACGTAATTCGGAACCGAGATGCTAACTTATGCACTGAAAGTAAGTTTTCGGCTTTTATTTTTACTTTCAGGTGAGAGAAAATGCTTGCAGAATGCAAGCAAACATTCACTAGTATAATATATATATCATGTGTAAGAAGCATCTATATATTATAGATATCATATATATAGGAGGATACAAAATTATGAGGCACTTCCAGATGTGCCAGAAACTTGAAATTTGGTAGGATTATAGGTTTTTAGTCAAAACCAGAGGAAAAAATCCGAAACTCTCGAAATTCCTATTTTGAGGGACTTTTTTGGCACCTTTTTCCCCCATTTTTTGCCCATAAGAAAGCATGTAAATTGGTGCAGAGGTTTTTATATTTACATTTTAAAATTACTTCCCATCAAGATACGAACTCAAGACTTAAACTGTCGGATAGGATATAAATTGTAGTTTCTTATTTTTGAAGACAGAATTCAAATCCGAGTACAATTAGCGTAAATTTATAGTTTTTATCGCAAAAAAGTGGTAATTTTTCTGGATCTAACAATAGGCTTCCTTGGTAACAAGCTCCATCCTTTCATATGGGTAAGCTTTTAATGGGGATCAGAGGCTTATATTTTAATGCTGTTAATGTTAAACTACACCTAATGAAGGAAATCTGATATTGATATTATCCTAATTTTTGGGCCCGTTTTGCCCCATTACTGCACCATTCGAGAACAAAAAAGACAATGCAGCTGCATCGGAGCCAGAGAGTTGAAATTTGGCACGGTTATAGAATTTTCATGGCAAACTAAGATAAAATTCTAAAATTGCAAAAATTCCTATTTTTAATCGGTGGTTTTGCCCTTTTTCAGACCCATACAACTGTGATAATTATAAGGCACCTCTTAATGAGATACTAACTTGCAATTTGGCAGAATTATGGGTTTTTAGTTACAACAGATGGAAAAAATCATAGAATGTAAAAATTCATAATGTTAGGGGCTGTTTTGCTCCATTATTGCTCCATACGAGAATAAAATTATAAGGCACTTCTAAATGAGCAACAAACTCCAAATTTGACATGGTTATATGATTATGTACAAAATCGATTGGGTATAATTTGAATTTGCAAAAAGGCAAAATTTGAAAATGCTTGCAGAATGCAAGCACATATTAACTAGTATATCATATCTATAATATATAGATGCTTCTTACACATGATATATTATACATATATATATGAGGATACACAATTATGAGGCACTTCCAGATGTGCCAGAAACTTGAAATTTGGTAGGATTATAGGTTTTTGGTCATAACCAAAGGAAAAAATCCGAAACTGGCAAAATTCCTATTCTGAGAGGTTATTTTGGCCCCTTTTTGCCCCATTTTTAGCCCATAAGAATACATGTAAATTGGTGTAGAGGTTTTTATATTTGCATATTAAAATTACTTCCCGTCAAGATACGAACTCGAGACTTAAACTGTCGGATAGGATATAAATTGTAGTTTCTTATTTTTGAAGTCAGAATTCAAATCCGAGTAGAATTAACGTAAATTTATAGTTTTGATGTAAAAAAGTAGTAATTTTTTTGGGTCTTAGAATAGGTTTCCTTGTTAACAAGCTATATCCTTTCATATGGGTAAGCTTTTAATGGGAATCAGAGGCTTATATTTTAATGCTGTTAATGTTAAACTACACCTACTGATGAAATCCGATATTGATATAATCCTCATTTTTGGGGCTGTTTTGCCCCATTATTGCCCAATTCGAGATCAAAAAAGGCGATGCCACTGCGTAGGAACCAGAGACTTGAAATTTGGCACGGTTATAGAAATTTCATTGCAACCTAAGATAAAATTATAAATTTACAAAAATTCTCATTTTTAATCGGTGGCTTTGTCCGTTTCGGACCCATACAACTGTGATAATTATAAGGCACTTCTTAATGAGATACAAACTTAAAATTTGGCAGAATTATGGGTTTCTAGTTACAACAGATGGAAAAAATCTTAGAATGTAAAAATTCATAATGTTAGGGGCTGTTTTGCTCCATTATTGCCCTATACGAGGACTAAATTATATGGCATTTCTAAATGAGCTACAAACTCCAAATTTGACACGGTTATATAATTATGCTCAACATCGATTGGGAATAATTTGAATTTGCAAAAAGGCTAAAATTTCAAAATGCTTGCAGAATGCAAGCACATATTAACTAGTATCTATAATATATAGATGCTTCTTACACATGATATATCATTCATACATACATACATACATACATACATACATACATACATACATACATACATACATACATACATACATACATACATACATACATACATACATACATACATACATACATACATACATACATACATACATACATACATACATACATACATACATACATACATACATACATACATACATACATACATACATACATACATACATACATACATACATACATACATACATACATACATACATACATACATACATACATACATACATACATACATACATACATACATACATACATACATACATACATACATACATACATACATACATACATACATACATACATACATACATACATACATACATACATACATACATACATACATACATACATACATACATACATACATACATACATACATACATACATACATACATACATACATACATACATACATACATACATACATACATACATACATACATACATACATACATACATACATACATACATACATACATACATACATACATACATACATACATACATACATACATACATACATACATACATACATACATACATACATACATACATACATACATACATACATACATACATACATACATACATACATACATACATACATACATACATACATACATACATACATACATACATACATACATACATACATACATACATACATACATACATACATACATACATACATACATACATACATACATACATACATACATACATACATACATACATACATACATACATACATACATACATACATACATACATACATACATACATACATACATACATACATACATACATACATACATACATACATACATACATACATACATACATACATACATACATACATACATACATACATACATACATACATACATACATACATACATACATACATACATACATACATACATACATACATACATACATACATACATACATACATACATACATACATACATACATACATACATACATACATACATACATACATACATACATACATACATACATACATACATACATACATACATACATACATACATACATACATACATACATACATACATACATACATACATACATACATACATACATACATACATACATACATACATACATACATACATACATACATACATACATACATACATACATACATACATACATACATACATACATACATACATACATACATACATACATACATACATACATACATACATACATACATACATACATACATACATACATACATACATACATACATACATACATACATACATACATACATACATACATACATACATACATACATACATACATACATACATACATACATACATACATACATACATACATACATACATACATACATACATACATACATACATACATACATACATACATACATACATACATACATACATACATACATACATACATACATACATACATACATACATACATACATACATACATACATACATACATACATACATACATACATACATACATACATACATACATACATACATACATACATACATACATACATACATACATACATACATACATACATACATACATACATACATACATACATACATACATACATACATACATACATACATACATACATACATACATACATACATACATACATACATACATACATACATACATACATACATACATACATACATACATACATACATACATACATACATACATACATACATACATACATACATACATACATACATACATACATACATACATACATACATACATACATACATACATACATACATACATACATACATACATACATACATACATACATACATACATACATACATACATACATACATACATACATACATACATACATACATACATACATACATACATACATACATACATACATACATACATACATACATACATACATACATACATACATACATACATACATACATACATACATACATACATACATACATACATACATACATACATACATACATACATACATACATACATACATACATACATACATACATACATACATACATACATACATACATACATACATACATACATACATACATACATACATACATACATACATACATACATACATACATACATACATACATACATACATACATACATACATACATACATACATACATACATACATACATACATACATACATACATACATACATACATACATACATACATACATACATACATACATACATACATACATACATACATACATACATACATACATACATACATACATACATACATACATACATACATACATACATACATACATACATACATACATACATACATACATACATACATACATACATACATACATACATACATACATACATACATACATACATACATACATACATACATACATACATACATACATACATACATACATACATACATACATACATACATACATACATACATACATACATACATACATACATACATACATACATACATACATACATACATACATACATATATATATATATATATATATATATATATATATATCATTCTATAAGCACTCTTCTTACAGAGGAGGATATACGATATAGGATATACGATATAGGATATATATAGGATATACGAGGATACTAATGTCTGGCCCAAACGACTATAGTTGGAGAGCTGGAATTTAATACACAGGTGAATAAAAAAAAATAATCGGAGGAAAAATTGAAAAATTGCAACAATGTTTATTTTCTTGGCCGGTAAAAATTATAAACTATTTTACGGTGATTTCATGGTTTAGGTACTTCCATATGCGCTATGAGGCTGAAATTTTTTGCACATGTAGAATTTGCCAAATAATGAAAACGGGAATATAGAAATTTGAAAATTTTTTTTTGTTCGGACGTAATAAATTCTTAAATGTTTAAAAAATTGACTAATGTTTATGTACTTTCTGAAGATCCAGGAAGCTTAAAATATATATCCTGTTAGGAAATAATGTTATGGTGGTAAACAACATTGAAAATTTTAGAAATATTTATTGCTGTGGCTGTTAAAAATTAAACAAGTTTAAACAATGAAATTCACATAAATGCAATCTTAGAGGTGCTGCATGGATGAAATTTCACATAAATGTGGGGTATTCGTAACAAATGATAAAAACCCATAAATGTATTATAATTATAAATTTTGGGGGTTGTTTTTACCCCAATATTTTCGAAACAGAAAAACACGTAATTCGGAACCGAGATGCTAACTTATGCACTGAAAGTAAGTTTTCGGCTTTTATTTTTACTTTCAGGTGAGAGAAAATGCTTGCAGAATGCAAGCAAACATTCACTAGTATAATATATATATCATGTGTAAGAAGCATCTATATATTATAGATATCATATATATAGGAGGATACAAAATTATGAGGCACTTCCAGATGTGCCAGAAACTTGAAATTTGGTAGGATTATAGGTTTTTAGTCAAAACCAGAGGAAAAAATCCGAAACTCTCGAAATTCCTATTTTGAGGGACTTTTTTGGCACCTTTTTCCCCCATTTTTTGCCCATAAGAAAGCATGTAAATTGGTGCAGAGGTTTTTATATTTACATTTTAAAATTACTTCCCATCAAGATACGAACTCAAGACTTAAACTGTCGGATAGGATATAAATTGTAGTTTCTTATTTTTGAAGACAGAATTCAAATCCGAGTACAATTAGCGTAAATTTATAGTTTTTATCGCAAAAAAGTGGTAATTTTTCTGGATCTAACAATAGGCTTCCTTGGTAACAAGCTCCATCCTTTCATATGGGTAAGCTTTTAATGGGGATCAGAGGCTTATATTTTAATGCTGTTAATGTTAAACTACACCTAATGAAGGAAATCTGATATTGATATTATCCTAATTTTTGGGCCCGTTTTGCCCCATTACTGCACCATTCGAGAACAAAAAAGACAATGCAGCTGCATCGGAGCCAGAGAGTTGAAATTTGGCACGGTTATAGAATTTTCATGGCAAACTAAGATAAAATTCTAAAATTGCAAAAATTCCTATTTTTAATCGGTGGTTTTGCCCTTTTTCAGACCCATACAACTGTGATAATTATAAGGCACCTCTTAATGAGATACTAACTTGCAATTTGGCAGAATTATGGGTTTTTAGTTACAACAGATGGAAAAAATCATAGAATGTAAAAATTCATAATGTTAGGGGCTGTTTTGCTCCATTATTGCTCCATACGAGAATAAAATTATAAGGCACTTCTAAATGAGCAACAAACTCCAAATTTGACATGGTTATATGATTATGTACAAAATCGATTGGGTATAATTTGAATTTGCAAAAAGGCAAAATTTGAAAATGCTTGCAGAATGCAAGCACATATTAACTAGTATATCATATCTATAATATATAGATGCTTCTTACACATGATATATTATACATATATATATGAGGATACACAATTATGAGGCACTTCCAGATGTGCCAGAAACTTGAAATTTGGTAGGATTATAGGTTTTTGGTCATAACCAAAGGAAAAAATCCGAAACTGGCAAAATTCCTATTCTGAGAGGTTATTTTGGCCCCTTTTTGCCCCATTTTTAGCCCATAAGAATACATGTAAATTGGTGTAGAGGTTTTTATATTTGCATATTAAAATTACTTCCCGTCAAGATACGAACTCGAGACTTAAACTGTCGGATAGGATATAAATTGTAGTTTCTTATTTTTGAAGTCAGAATTCAAATCCGAGTAGAATTAACGTAAATTTATAGTTTTGATGTAAAAAAGTAGTAATTTTTTTGGGTCTTAGAATAGGTTTCCTTGTTAACAAGCTATATCCTTTCATATGGGTAAGCTTTTAATGGGAATCAGAGGCTTATATTTTAATGCTGTTAATGTTAAACTACACCTACTGATGAAATCCGATATTGATATAATCCTCATTTTTGGGGCTGTTTTGCCCCATTATTGCCCAATTCGAGATCAAAAAAGGCGATGCCACTGCGTAGGAACCAGAGACTTGAAATTTGGCACGGTTATAGAAATTTCATTGCAACCTAAGATAAAATTATAAATTTACAAAAATTCTCATTTTTAATCGGTGGCTTTGTCCGTTTCGGACCCATACAACTGTGATAATTATAAGGCACTTCTTAATGAGATACAAACTTAAAATTTGGCAGAATTATGGGTTTCTAGTTACAACAGATGGAAAAAATCTTAGAATGTAAAAATTCATAATGTTAGGGGCTGTTTTGCTCCATTATTGCCCTATACGAGGACTAAATTATATGGCATTTCTAAATGAGCTACAAACTCCAAATTTGACACGGTTATATAATTATGCTCAACATCGATTGGGAATAATTTGAATTTGCAAAAAGGCTAAAATTTCAAAATGCTTGCAGAATGCAAGCACATATTAACTAGTATCTATAATATATAGATGCTTCTTACACATGATATATCATTCATACATACATACATACATACATACATACATACATGCATGCATGCATGCATGCATGCATGCATGCATACATACATACATACATACATACATACATACATACATACATACATACATACATACATACATACATACATACATACATAC
Organism: Uropetala carovei; assembly: GCA_036926305.1. Lineage (NCBI taxonomy): Eukaryota > Metazoa > Arthropoda > Insecta > Odonata > Petaluridae > Uropetala > Uropetala carovei. Next base: position 1,118,693 of record JAXCHB010000195.1, read on the forward strand.
ATACATACATACATACATACATACATACATACATACATACATACATACATACATACATACATACATACATACATACATACATACATACATACATACATACATACATACATACATACATACATACATACATACATACATACATACATACATACATACATACATACATACATACATACATACATACATACATACATACATACATACATACATACATATATATATATATATATATATATATATATATATCATTCTATAAGCACTCTTCTTACAGAGGAGGATATACGATATAGGATATACGATATAGGATATATATAGGATATACGAGGATACTAATGTCTGGCCCAAACGACTATAGTTGGAGAGCTGGAATTTAATACACAGGTGAATAAAAAAAAATAATCGGAGGAAAAATTGAAAAATTGCAACAATGTTTATTTTCTTGGCCGGTAAAAATTATAAACTATTTTACGGTGATTTCATGGTTTAGGTACTTCCATATGCGCTATGAGGCTGAAATTTTTTGCACATGTAGAATTTGCCAAATAATGAAAACGGGAATATAGAAATTTGAAAATTTTTTTTTGTTCGGACGTAATAAATTCTTAAATGTTTAAAAAATTGACTAATGTTTATGTACTTTCTGAAGATCCAGGAAGCTTAAAATATATATCCTGTTAGGAAATAATGTTATGGTGGTAAACAACATTGAAAATTTTAGAAATATTTATTGCTGTGGCTGTTAAAAATTAAACAAGTTTAAACAATGAAATTCACATAAATGCAATCTTAGAGGTGCTGCATGGATGAAATTTCACATAAATGTGGGGTATTCGTAACAAATGATAAAAACCCATAAATGTATTATAATTATAAATTTTGGGGGTTGTTTTTACCCCAATATTTTCGAAACAGAAAAACACGTAATTCGGAACCGAGATGCTAACTTATGCACTGAAAGTAAGTTTTCGGCTTTTATTTTTACTTTCAGGTGAGAGAAAATGCTTGCAGAATGCAAGCAAACATTCACTAGTATAATATATATATCATGTGTAAGAAGCATCTATATATTATAGATATCATATATATAGGAGGATACAAAATTATGAGGCACTTCCAGATGTGCCAGAAACTTGAAATTTGGTAGGATTATAGGTTTTTAGTCAAAACCAGAGGAAAAAATCCGAAACTCTCGAAATTCCTATTTTGAGGGACTTTTTTGGCACCTTTTTCCCCCATTTTTTGCCCATAAGAAAGCATGTAAATTGGTGCAGAGGTTTTTATATTTACATTTTAAAATTACTTCCCATCAAGATACGAACTCAAGACTTAAACTGTCGGATAGGATATAAATTGTAGTTTCTTATTTTTGAAGACAGAATTCAAATCCGAGTACAATTAGCGTAAATTTATAGTTTTTATCGCAAAAAAGTGGTAATTTTTCTGGATCTAACAATAGGCTTCCTTGGTAACAAGCTCCATCCTTTCATATGGGTAAGCTTTTAATGGGGATCAGAGGCTTATATTTTAATGCTGTTAATGTTAAACTACACCTAATGAAGGAAATCTGATATTGATATTATCCTAATTTTTGGGCCCGTTTTGCCCCATTACTGCACCATTCGAGAACAAAAAAGACAATGCAGCTGCATCGGAGCCAGAGAGTTGAAATTTGGCACGGTTATAGAATTTTCATGGCAAACTAAGATAAAATTCTAAAATTGCAAAAATTCCTATTTTTAATCGGTGGTTTTGCCCTTTTTCAGACCCATACAACTGTGATAATTATAAGGCACCTCTTAATGAGATACTAACTTGCAATTTGGCAGAATTATGGGTTTTTAGTTACAACAGATGGAAAAAATCATAGAATGTAAAAATTCATAATGTTAGGGGCTGTTTTGCTCCATTATTGCTCCATACGAGAATAAAATTATAAGGCACTTCTAAATGAGCAACAAACTCCAAATTTGACATGGTTATATGATTATGTACAAAATCGATTGGGTATAATTTGAATTTGCAAAAAGGCAAAATTTGAAAATGCTTGCAGAATGCAAGCACATATTAACTAGTATATCATATCTATAATATATAGATGCTTCTTACACATGATATATTATACATATATATATGAGGATACACAATTATGAGGCACTTCCAGATGTGCCAGAAACTTGAAATTTGGTAGGATTATAGGTTTTTGGTCATAACCAAAGGAAAAAATCCGAAACTGGCAAAATTCCTATTCTGAGAGGTTATTTTGGCCCCTTTTTGCCCCATTTTTAGCCCATAAGAATACATGTAAATTGGTGTAGAGGTTTTTATATTTGCATATTAAAATTACTTCCCGTCAAGATACGAACTCGAGTTTTAAACTGTCGGATAGGATATAAATTGTAGTTTCTTATTTTTGAAGTCAGAATTCAAATCCGAGTAGAATTAACGTAAATTTATAGTTTTGATGTAAAAAAAGTAGTAATTTTTTTGGGTCTTAGAATAGGTTTCCTTGTTAACAAGCTATATCCTTTCATATGGGTAAGCTTTTAATGGGAATCAGAGGCTTATATTTTAATGCTGTTAATGTTAAACTACACCTACTGATGAAATCCGATATTGATATAATCCTCATTTTTGGGGCTGTTTTGCCCCATTATTGCCCAATTCGAGATCAAAAAAGGCGATGCCACTGCGTAGGAACCAGAGACTTGAAATTTGGCACGGTTATAGAAATTTCATTGCAACCTAAGATAAAATTATAAATTTACAAAAATTCTCATTTTTAATCGGTGGCTTTGTCCGTTTCGGACCCATACAACTGTGATAATTATAAGGCACTTCTTAATGAGATACAAACTTAAAATTTGGCAGAATTATGGGTTTCTAGTTACAACAGATGGAAAAAATCTTAGAATGTAAAAATTCATAATGTTAGGGGCTGTTTTGCTCCATTATTGCCCTATACGAGGACTAAATTATATGGCATTTCTAAATGAGCTACAAACTCCAAATTTGACACGGTTATATAATTATGCTCAACATCGATTGGGAATAATTTGAATTTGCAAAAAGGCTAAAATTTCAAAATGCTTGCAGAATGCAAGCACATATTAACTAGTATCTATAATATATAGATGCTTCTTACACATGATATATCATATATATAGGAGGATACAAAATTATGAGGCACTTCCAGATGTGGTAGAAACATGAAATTTGTTAGGAGTATAGGTTTTTGGTCACAACCGAAGGAAAAAATCCGAAACTGTCGAAATTCCTATTTTAAGGGGCTATTTTGGCCCCTTTATGCCCCATTTTTTGCCCATAAGAAAGCATGTAAATTGGTGCAGAGGTTTTTATATTTGCATTTTAAAATTACTTCCCGTCAAGATACAAACTCGAGACTTAAACTGTCGGATAGGATATAAATTGTAGTTTCTTATTTTTGAAGACGGAATGCAAATCCGAGTAGAATTAGCGTAATTTTATAGTTTTTATCGCAAAAAATTGCTAATTTTTCTGGGTCTAACAATAGGTTTCCTTGGTAACAAGCTCTATCCTTTCATATGGGTAAGCTTTTAATGGGAATCAAAGGCTTATATTTTAATGCTGTTAATGTTAAACTACACCTAATGAAGGAAATCCGATATTGATATAATCCTCATTTTTGGGGCTGTTTTGCCCCATTATTGCCCCATTCGAGAACAAAAAAGGCGATGCAACTGCATAGGACCCAGAGACTTGAAATTAGGCACGGTTATAGAAATTTCATTGCAACCGAAGATAAAATTATAAAATTACAAAAATTCTCATTTTTAAGGGGAGGCTTTACCGCTTTTCGGCCCCATGCGAGAACAAAAAATGCGAGGCAGCTGCATAGGACCTAATGACTTGAGATTTGGAACGAATATAGAATTTTCATGGCAAACTAAGACAAAATTGCAAAATTGCAAAAATTTCTATTTTTAATGTGTGGTTTTGCTCTTTTTTGGCCCTATACGAGTGTGATAATTATAAGGCACTTCTTAATGAGATACAAACTTGAAATTTGGCAGAATTATGGTTTTTAGTTACAACAAATGGAAAAAATCTGACAGTGTAATAACTTATAATGTTAGGGGCTGTATTGCTCCATTATTGCCCCATACGAGGATTAAAATTATAAGGCACTTCTACATGAGCAACTACCTCCAAATTTGACATGGTTATATGATTATGTACAACATCGATTGCGAATAATTTGAATTTGCAAAAAGGCTAAAATTTGAAAATGCTTGCAGAATGCAAACACATATTAACTAGTCTATAATTTATAGATGCTTCTTACACATGATATATCATATATATAGGAGGATACAAAATTATGAGGCACTTCCAGATGTGCCAGAAGCTTGAAATTTTGTAGGATTATAGGTTTTTGGTCACAACCGAAGGAAAAAAACCGAAACTGTCGAAATTACTATTTTGAAGGGCTATTTTGGCCCCTTTTTGCCCCATTTTTGGCCCATAAGAAAACATGTAAATTGGTGTAGAGGTTTTTATATTTGCATTTTAAAATTACTTTCCGTCAAGATACAAACTCGAGACTTAAACTGTCGGATAGAATATGAATTGTAGTGTCTTATTTTTGAAGACAGATATCCAATCCGCGTAGAATTAGCGTAATTTTATAGTTTTTATCGCAAAAAATTGCTAATTTCTCTGTGTCTAACAATAGGCTTCCTTGGTAACAAGCTCTATCCTTTCATATGGGTAAGCTTTTAATGGGATACAGAGGCTTATATTTTAATGCTGTTAATGTTAAACTACACCTAATGAAGGAAATCTGATATTGATATTATCTTCATTTTTGGGGCTGTTTTGCCCCATTATTGCCCCATTCGAGAACAAAAAAGGCAATGCAGCTGCACAGGATCCAGAGGCTTGAAATTTGGCACGGTTATAAAAATTTCATTGCAACCTAAGATAAAATTATAAAATTGCAGAAATTCTAATTTTTAAGGGGCGGTTTTGCCCCTTTTCGGCCCCATACGAGAACAAAAAATGCGAGGCAGCTGCATAGGACCTAGAGACTTAAAATTTGGCACGATTATAGAATTTTCATGGCAAACTAAGATAAAATTGTAAAATTGCAAAAATTCCTATTTTTAATGTGTGGTTTTGCCCTTTTTCGGCCCTATACGAGTGTGATAATTATAAGGCACTTCTTAATGAGATACAAACTTGAAATTTGGCAGAATTATGGGTTTTTAGTTACCACAGATCGAAAAAATCTGAGAGTGTAATAATTCTTAATGTTAGGGACAGTTTTGCTCCATTATTGCTCCATACGAGGATTAAAATTATAAGGCACTTCTAAAAGAGCAACAAACTCCAAATTTGACATGGTTATATCATTATGTACAACATAGCATGGGAATAATTTGAATTTGTAAAAATGCTAAAATTAGAAAATTCTTGCAGAATGCAAGCACATATTTACTTGTATATATATATATATATATATATATAGGAGGATACAAAATTATGAGGCACTTCCAGATGTGCCAGAAACTTGAAATTTGGTAGGATTATAGGTTTTTGGTCACAACAGAAGGAAAAAATCCCAAACTGGCGAAATTCCTATTTTGAGGGGCTTTTTGGGACCTTATTGCCCCTATTTTTTGCCCATAAGAAAACGTAAATTGGTGCAGAGGTTTATATATTTGCATTTTAAAATTACTTCCCAAGTATTGCTCCATACGAGAACAATAATGATGAGACAGCTCCATATGAACTACAGACTTGAAATATGGCATCATTATAGAAATTTCATTGCAACCGAAGATATAATAAAAAAATAACAAAAATTCAATTTTAATGTGTGGTTTTGCACCATTTCTACCCAATACGAGTTTGAGCATTATAAGACACTTCTTAATGAGATACAAACTTGAAATTTGGCAGAAATATGGGTTTTTAGTTAACACAGAAGGAAGAAATCCGATATTGGAAAAATCCGTAATGTTATGGCTGTTTTGCCCCATTATTCCCCCATACGAGGAATAAAATTATAAGGCACTTCTAAATGATCTACATACTTGAAATTTGAGACGCTTACATGTTTTTTTTTAAAGTAGACGGAATAATTCGAAATTGTAAAAATCCTAAAATTGAAAAATGCTTCTTCATTAAATATTGATGGGCCTTACTAAGAATATAGAGGGCATACAAATTTCCAGTGCAAATTACAATAGTTTGAGCTGAAATTTAATACATAATTTAATCAAAAAAAATAATCAGAGGAAAAATTGCAACAATATGTATTTTCTTGGCCGTTAAAAATTATAAACTATTTACTAATTTTTCATGGTTTAGGTCTTTCTAAATGAGCTATGAAGCTGAAATTATTTCCGTTCGTAGGATTTGCCATATAATGAAAACGGGATTCTAGAAATTTGTAAATTTTTCTTAGATCGACCGTAATAATCTCTTATATGTTAAATAAATTGACTAAAGTTTATATACATTCTGAAGAGCAAGGAAGCTGCAAATTTTAAGAAAGTTAGGCAATAATGTTCCGGTGACAATTAACATTGAAAGTTTTCTTAATGTTCATTATTGTGGCTGTTAAAAATTCAAAAATTTTAAACAATTAAATTTATTTAAATATACTTCTAGAGATGGTACATCTATGAAATTTGGCAAAAATGTGAGGTATTCGTAACAAATGTTAAAAACCTATAAATATTTTATAAATATTGATTTAGGGGTTGTTTTTACCAAAAAACTTTTAAATAAGGAAAACACGTAAAGTGGTGAAGAGGTCCAACCTTTTGCGTCAAAAAATTATTTTTCCGAACCTAATGCTTGCATAATGCAAGCACACATTAACTAGTATATATATATATATATATATCATGTGTAAGAAGCGTCTATATATCATAGATATCATATACTAGTTAATATGTGCTTGCATTCTGCAGCATTTTCAACTTTTAGCCTTTTTGCAAATTCAAATTATTCCCAATCGATGTTGTACATAATCATATAACTACGTCAAATTTGGAGTTAGTTTCTCATTTAGAAGTGCCTTATAATTTTAATCCTCGTATGGGGCAATAATGGAGCAAAATAGCCCCTAATATTATGAGTTATTACACTCTCAGATTTTTTCCATCTGTTGCAACTTAAAACCCATAATTCTGCCAAATTTCAAGTTTGTATCTCATTAAGAAGTGCCTTATAATTATCACACTCGTATGGGGCCGAAAAGGGGCAAAACCACAACTTAAAAATGAGAATTTTGTAATTTTATAATTTCACCTTAGGTTGCAATGAAATTTCTATAACCGTGCCAAATTTCAAGTCTCTGGGTCCTATGCAGTTGCATCGCTTTTTTTGTTCTCGAATGGGGCAATAATGGGGCAAAACAGTCCCAAAAATGAGGATTATATCAATATTGGATTTCATTCATTAGGTGTAGTTTAACATTAACAGCATTAAAATATAAGCCTCTGATTCCCATTAAAAGCTTACCCATATGAAAGGATAGATCTTGTTACCAAGGAAACCTATTGTAAGACCCAGAAAAATTACTACTTTTTTGAGATAAAAACTATAAATTTACGTTAATTCTACTCGGATTTGAATTCTGGCTTCAAAAACAAGAAACTACAATTTATATCCTATCTGACAGTTTAAGTCTTGAGTTCGTATGTTGATGGGAAGTAATTTTAAAATATAAATATAAAAACCTCTGCACCAATTTAAATGCTTTCTTATGGGCAAAAAATGGGGCAAAAAGGGGCCAATATAGACCCTTAAAATAGGAATTTCGAGAGTTTTGGATTTTTTCGTTTGGTTGTGACAAAAAACCTATAATCCCCCCAAATATCAAGTTTCTAGCACATCTGGAAGTGCCTCATAAATTTGTATCCTCATATCTATAATATAAAGATGCTTCTTACACATGATATATATATTATACTAGTTGTTATGTGCTTGCATTCTGCAAGCATTTTCAAATTTTAGCATTTTTACAAATTCAAATTATACCCAATCGATGTTGTACATATTCATATAACCATGTCAAATTTGGAGTTTGTTGCTCATTTAGAAGTGCCTTATAATTTTAATCCTCGTATAGGGAAATAATGGAGCAAAACAGCCCCTAACATTATGAGTTATTACACTCTCAGATTTTTTCCATCTGTTGTAACTAAAAACCCATAATTCTGCCAAATTTCAAGTTTGTATCTCATTAAGAAGTGCCTTATAATTATCACATTCGTATGGGGCCCAAAAAGGGCAAAACCACCCATTAAAAATTGGAATTTTTACAATTTTACAATTTTATCTTAGTTTGCCATGAAAATTCTACAATCGTGCCAAATTTCAAGTCCCTAGGCACTATGCAGCCTCCTCAAATTTTTTGTTCTCGTATGGGGCCGAAACGGGGTAAAACCGCCCCTTAAAAATTAAAATATTTGTAATTTTATAATTTTATCTTAGGTTGCAATGAAATTTCTATAACCGTGCCAAATTTCAAGTCTCTGGGTCCTATGCAGCTGCATCGTCTTTTTTGTTCTCGAATTGGGCAATAATGGGGCAAAACAGCCCTAAAAATGAGGATTATATCAATATTGGATTTCATTCATTAGGTGTAGTTTAACATTAACAGCATTAAAATATAAGCCTCTGATTCCCATTAAAAGCTTACCCATATGAAAGGATAGAGCTTGTTACCAAGGAAACCTATTGTAAGACCCAAAAAAATTACTACTTTTTTTACATAAAAACTATAAATTTACGTTAATTCTACTCGGATTTGAATTCTGACTTCAAAAATAAGAAACTACAATTTATATCCTATCCGACAGTTTAAGTCTCGAGTTCGTATCTTGACGGGAAGTAATTTTAAAATGTAAATATAAAAACCTCTGCACCAATTTACATGCTTTCTTATGGGCAAATAACGGGGCAAACAGGGGCCAAAATAGCCCTTCAAAATAGTAATTTCGACAGTTTCGGATTTTTTCCTTTGGTTGTGACTAAAAACCTATAATCCTACCAAATTTCAAGTTTCTGGCACATCAGGAAGTGCCTCATAATTTTGTATCCTCATATATATATATATATTATATCATGTGTAAGAAGCATCTATATATTATAGATATCATGTGTAAGAAGCATCTATATATTATAGATATCATGTGTAAGAAGCATCTATATATTATAGATATACTAGTCAATATGTGCTTGCATTCTGCAAGCATTTTCAAATTTTAGCCTTTTTGCAAATTCAACGTATACCCAATCGATGTTGTACATAATCATATAACCATGTCAAATTTGGAGTTTGTTGCTCATTTAGAAGTGCCTTATAATTTTAATCCTCGTATGGAGCAATAATGGATCAAAAGAGCCCCGAACATTAAGAATTATTACAGTCTCAGATTTTTTCCATCTGTTCTAACTAACAACCCATAATTCTGCCAAATTTCAAGTTTGTATCTCATTAAGAAGTGCCTTATAATTATCACATTCGTATGGGGCCGAAAAAGGGCAAAACCACACATTAAAAACAGGAATTTTTGCAATTTTACAATTTTATCTTAGTTTGCCGTGAAAATTCTATAATCGTGCCAAATTTCAAGTCTCTAGGTCCTATGCAGCTGCCTCACATTTTTTTTTCTCGCATGGGTCCGAAAAGGGGCAAAACCGCCCTTTAAAAATGAGAATTTTTGCAATTTTATAATTTCATATTATTTTGCAATGAGATTTCTATAACCGTGCCAAATTTCAAGTCTCTGGGTCCTATGCAGTTGCATCGCCTTTTTTGTTCTCGAATGGGGCAATAATGGGGCAAAACAGCCCCAAAAATGAGGATTATATCAATATCAGATTTCCTTCATTAGGTGTAGTTTGACATTAACAGCTTTAAAATATAAGCCACTGATTCCCATTGAAAGCTTACCCATATGAAAGGATAGAGCTTGTTACCAAGGAAACCTATTGTAAGACCCAAAAAAATTACTACTTTTTTTACATAAAAACTATAAATTTACGTTAATTATACTCGGATTTGATTTCTGACTTCAAAAATAAGAAACTACAATTTATATCCTATCCGACAGTTTAAGTCTCGAGTTTGTATCTTGACGGGAAGTAATTTTAAAATGCAAATATAAAAACCTCTACACCAATTTACATGTTTTCTTATGGGCAAAAAATCGGGCAAAAAGGGGCCAAAATAGCCCTTCATAATAGTAATTTCGACAGTTTCAGATTTTTTCCGTTGGTTGTGACCAAAAACCTATAATCCAACCAAATTTCAAGTTTCTGGCACATCTGGAAGTGCCTCATAATTTTGTATCCTCATATATATCTATAATATATAGATGCTTTTTACACATGATATATCATATATATAGGAGGATACAAAATTATGAGGCACTTCCAGATGTGCCAGAAGCTTGAAATTTGGTAGGATCATAGGTTTTTGGTCACAACCGAAGGAAAAAATCCGAAACTGTCGAAATTACTATTTTTAAGAGCTATTTTGGCCCCTTTTTGCCCCATTTTTTGCCCATAAGAAAACATGTAAATTGGTGTAGAGGTTTTTATATTTGATTTTAAAATTACTTCCCGTCAAGATACAAACTCGAGACTTAAACTGGCGGATAGGATATAAATTGTAGTTTCTTATTTTTGAAGACGGAATGCAAATCCGAGTAGAATTAGCGTAATTATATAGTTTTTATCGCAAAAAATTGCTAATTTTTCTGGGTCTAACAATAGGTTTCCTTGGTAACAAGCTCTATCCTTTCATATGGGTAAGCTTTTAATGGGAATCAGAGGTTTATATTTTAATGTTGTTAATGTTAAACTACACCTAATGAAGGAAATCCGATATTGATATAATTCTCATTTTTGGGGCTGTTCTGCCCCATTATTGCCCCATTCGAGAACAAAAAAGGCGATGCAACTGCATAGGACCCAGAGACTTGAAATTTGGCATGGTTATAGAAATTTCATTGCAACCTAAGATAAAATTACAAAAATTCTCATTTTATAGGGCAGTTTTGCCCCTTTTCGGCCCCATGCGAGAACAAAAAATGCGAGGCAGCTGCATAGGACCTAGAGACTTGAAATTTGGCAGGATTATAGAATTTTCATGGCAAACTAAGATAAAATTGTAAAATTTCAAAAATTCCAGTTGTTAATAGGTGGCTTAGCCCCTTTTCGTCTCCATGCGAGTGCGATAATTATAAGGTACTTCTTAATGATATACAAAGTTGAAATTTGGCAGAATTATGGGTTTTTAGTTACAACAGATGGAAAAACTCTTAGAATGTAATAATTCATAATGTTAGGGGCTGTTTTGCTCCATTATTGCCCCATACGAGGATTAAAATTATAAGGCACTTCTAAATGAGCAACAAAATCCAAATTTGACATGGTTATATCATTATGTACAACATCGCTTGGGAATAATTTGAATTTGTAAAAATGCTAAAATTTGAAAATGCTTGCAATATGCAAGCACATAACAACTAGTATATATATATATAATATATATATCATGTGTAAGAAGCATCTATATATTATAGATATACTAGTTAATATGTGCTTGCATTCGGCAAGCATTTTCAAATTTTAGCATTTTTACAAATTCAAATTATTCCCAATCAATGTTGTACATAATCATATATACCGTGGCACATTTGGAGTTTGTAGCTCAGTTAGAAGTACCTTATAATTTTAATCCTCATATGGGACAATAATGGAGCAAAATAGCCCCTAACATTATGAATTTTTACACTGTCAGATTTTTCCCATCTGTTGTAACTAAAAACCCATAATTCTGCCAAATTTCAAGTTTGTATCTCATTAAGAAGTGCCTTATAATTATCACACTCGTATGGGGCCGAAAAGGGGCTAAGCCACCCATTAAAAATTGGAATTTTTTCAATTTTACAATTTTATCTTAGTTTGCCATGAAAATTCTATAATCGTGCCAAATTTCAAGTCTCTTGATCCTATGCAGCTGCCTCGCATTTTTTGTTCTCGCATGGGGCCGAAAAGGAGCAAAACCGCCCCTTAAAAATGAGAATTTTTGTAATTTTATCTTAGGTTGCAATGAAATTTCTATAACCGTGCCAAATTTCAAGTCTTAGGTCCTATGCAGCTGCATCGCCTTTTTTGTTCTCGAGTGGTGCAATAATGGGGCAAAACAGCTCCAGAAATGAGGATTATATCAACATTAGATTTCCTTCATTGGGTGTAGTTTAACATTAACGGCATTAAAATATAAGCCTCTGATTCCCATTAAAAGCTTACCTATATGAAAGGATAGAGCTTGTTACCAAGGAATCCTATTGTTAGACCTAGAAAAATTAGCAATTTTTTGCGATAAAAACTATATTTTTACATTAATTCTATTCGGATTTGAATTCTGTCTTCAAAAATAAGAAACTACAATTTATATCCTATCCGACAGTTTTAAGTCTCGAGTTCGTATGTTGATGGGAAGTAATTTTAAAATGTAAATATAAAAACCTCTGCACCAATTTACATGCTTTCTTATGGGCAAAAAAAGGTGCAAAAAGGGGCCAAAATAGCCCCTCAAAATAGGAATTTTGCCAGTTTTGGATTTATTCCTTTGGTTGTGACCATAACCTATAATCCTACCAAATTTCAAGTTTCTGGCACATCTGGAAGTGCCTCATAATTTTGTATCCTCAAATATATATAAAGCTCCATTTTTGTGTAGTTTTTGTTCTTTTGTGTTTTTCGTGTGTCCTCAGCACCCCCAGCGGCTCTTCATTCTAGGTAAGTGTCCACTGGGCTTCCTCCAACACCTTGTTGCTACCCTTATTATATATATGATATATATATACATATATCATGTGTAAGAAGCATCTATATATTATAGATATCATGTGTAAGAAGCATCTATATATTATAGATATATATATATATGAGGATACAAAATGATGAGGCACTTCCAGATGTGCCAGAAACTTGAAATTTGGTAGGATTATAGGTTTTTAGTCACAACCAAAGGAAAAAATCCGAAACAGTTGAAATTCCTATTTTGAGGGGCTATTTTGGCCCCTGTTTGCCCCATTTTTTGCTCATAAGAAAGCATGTAAATTGGTGCAGAGGTTTTTATATTTACATTTTAAAATTACTTCCCGTCAAGATACGAACTCGAGACTTAAACTGTCGGATAGGATATAAATTGTAGTTTCTAATTTTTGAAGACGGAATGCAAATCAGAGTAGAATTAGCTTAATTTTATAGTTTTTATCGCAAAAAATTGCTAATTTTTCTGGGTCTAACAATAGGTTTCCTTGGTAACAAGCTCAATCCTTTCATATGGGTAAGCTTTCAATGGGAATCAGAGGCTTATATTTTAACGCTGTTAATGTCAAACTACACCTAATGAAGGAAATCCGATATTGATATAATCCTCATTTTTGGGGCTGTTTTGCCCCATTCGAGAACAAAAAAGGCGATGCAACTGCATAGGACCCAGAGACTTGAAATTTGGCACGGTTATAGAAATTTCATTGCAACCTAAGAGGAAATTATAAAATTACAAAAATTCTCATTTTTAAAGGGCGGTTTTGCCCCTTTTCGGACCCATGCGCGAACAAAAAATGTGAGGCAGCTGCATAGGACCTACTGTTTTGAAATTTGGCACGATTATACAAATTTCGTTGCAACCGAAGATAAAATAAAATATAAGCCTAGAAGTCGGGGTAATTGTAATTGAGATGGCGTGATTCTGAGGAATTCATTAAGTCACCTACTTAACTACTTCGATTCAGTTCTGTACTTCTTAATCACTCAAAGAAAAAATCATCATCAAACACTATATGTGTAATATCAATATGTTACTTTACTGTGTATTATTCATCTTTTTACTTTCTCTATACGTAGTAATGGGAAAGTATTGTGATCACGAAAAAAATCGACTTCGAGATTTCAACCGAAATACACGTTTTGAGGTCCCTAGAACACGTTAGACTATTTTCGAAATGATGTCTGTGTGTGTGTGTGTGTGATTGTGGTTGCTCTAACTCAAAAAGTATTTGCCTTATCGTTACCAAACTTCATATATAACACTTTAGCATGAGCACAAAGAACTGATTAGGTTTTGGACAATAACGGTTAACTGGAAGTCGAGCTTTATTCGAAACCAGATTCGGTTTTTGCGATATTTCTCCGTTAAAACATCATTATTGTATATACAATTCTATACAAACGTTACAGAGAATGTAATTTCCTACAACTTTCATTTGAAACAATTTTCCATAGCAGTTATTGTTTACGAATTATTTATAAATAACCAGTTTTTAGTTTCCGTCAAATATCTCCTTAAAAACATTGTAATTGATAACATTCGTGAGGACCAAAGTTGTAGAGAATAATATTTCTTCCAAGTTTTGTTTGAAACAAATTTTCGTAGAGCCATCCATTTCGGTGATATTCAACTTTTTTCGTAGTTTTCAGTATACAGCGCCAGCACCATGTAGTGGTGAATTCTGTAAACATATTCAAAATATACGTAATTTACGGCAGTAACGACGACTGTATTCATTTATGATACGAAGTAATAATTTTGCCTTATAATGCTATTCATAATAATTTAAATATCTAGACCCCAAATATGGAGAAAGTCATCTGTTGGCCATATCAGATTTTTTTATTTGTTCTGTTAAACTATTTTGTACTCTTTAGTTCCTTATTACTCGACGGAATTATTTAGTGATACAATGTGATGCTTACCTAGCTACTTTGTATCTATTATATATTTTAGATATAATACAAATTGTTGGTCAATTCCCTATTGTTAAATTTGTTTGCCCCCCCACCCCCTCCCTCTCGCTTTGACGTCAAAGGTGCCCCACCCCCTGCTGCGCAACAATCTATTATTCAATTATGTCTTATTTTTGTCCACACTTTGACGTAACAATCTTCACTTCCCCCTCCCCCCATTGTCAGTAGAAGGAAATGGCGTGACTGAGCATATTAAGCGGCGCAGGGTATAAATAGAGAGTAATTAGTTAAGCGTCGTTCTAAATTGAAGTTCCATTTGGTGAAATACCACTGAATACGGATTTCAACTGTGAATATATCTTTCCTGGATACCTTTTGGATAACTTCATCTGCGTCGTGCATCGAGAGTGTATGGTGAAAGAAGTCTTGCGAAGAATATCAAACCGTCTGTGAATCTCATTTTAAACTGTAAGTATTCAATGCATATTCCAATACTTAAAAAATAATTATCTAACCATCTTCTGATACGGATTCATTATAATAACCACCAATTTTATGTTTTCGTGCCGAAATCAGCGAGTAGTTCCAGAAAAACGGAAACTGCTGTCCTGAAATTAGCAAGGAGTTGCAGAAAAACGAAAATCCCTGTTTGCGTAGCTACTGTGGGATAGGAGCACCGCATTTAAAGGGAAGTACTCATCTTTTATTTTATTAGTGATCTGCCCATTTTTATCATTATTCTAAAACAATGAGTGACTCAATACCCATTCTTCCGTTGTCAGAATCTGTGATGAATGAAATCGCGTCTAATGAGTATATCTCTAGTGATCATGTGAGTAAATTTAATGAGATTTTAGCCCATAACACACAGTTTAGACCTCAGGAGGCCCTTCTTATGTGGAATTTACTTGACGATATAAAGCCAGTTAATACGCCACACATTCAAATTCTTCCATCAGAAGCAACTAATCGAGTGACACATTGGATATGTACGTATTATGATGGTCATGTAATTCATGTTTACGATAGTGCTTTAAGTGGTAGAGGTTTAACTGAAGGTCAAATTAACTTTCTAAATAGATTATTACCTCACCAACCTGAAATAATTTATGAGAATGTGCAGCAACAAGAGAATGTGTATGACTGTGGTGTTTTTGCAATTGCTTTTGCAGTCTCTGTAGCTAATGGTCAAGATCCTACAAAGCAAACGTTTTGCACGAATCTCATGCGATCACATTTAACAAAAATATATATAAATAACGCTATCGAGTGTTTTCCGACGGTAAAGTCGCCTACTAACGTTGTAAAAAGAGGAAGGCCTGTAAAGCGAAAAGTAGGCCGACCAAAAACATCGCAATCTATGCGGGAGAAACAGAAGTCAGAGGCAAGAAAAAAATATAGGTTTAACCATCCTGAGATGGTCCAAGAATCTAGAGACAAGTACCAGGCCGCGAATCCTGATAAAGTTCACTTTTCTGTTAGAAAATACCAGGCCACAAATCCACAAATCGTAAAATCTTCCATCCGAAAATACCAGGCCGCGAACCCAGAAATTGTAAAATCTGCTATCCGAAAATACCAGGCCGCGAACCCAGAAATGGTAAAATTTGCTATCCAAAAATACCAGGCTGCGAACCCAGAAATTGTAAAATCTGCCATCCGAAAATACCAGGCCGCGAACCCAGAAATTGTAAAATCTGCCATCCGAAAATACCAGGCTGCGAACCCAGAAATGGTAAAATTTGCTATCCAAAAATACCAGGCTGCGAACCCAGAAATTGTAAAATCTGCCATCCGAAAATACCAGGCCGCGAACCCAGAAATTGTAAAATCTGCCATCCGAAAATACCGGACCTCGAATCCACAAAACGTAAAATCTTCCATCCGAAAATACCAGGCCGCGAACCCAGAAATTGTAAAATCTGCCATCCGAAAATACCAGGCCGCGAACCCAGAAATAGTGAAGAAATCAAGAGAAAGATATGTGACAGCAAATACAGATAAGATTAAGGAGTCAAGAAGCAGATACCAACACTCACATCCATTACAACAAGCTTTACGTCAGCGAGAACACTACGGAATACCAAAAACACTAACATAAGAAGTACGAAAATAGCATTATGTGTGGCCCAGAAATCAGGAAATGAATTAAATGAAATATTTTGTTTAAACCTAAAAATTTGTTCCCTCTTAGATAATAGATGTAATAAATGTAATTATTGTGGAGCTGTATTTTTTGATGAAGAAAAAGGTAGAAAGGAATGGTGCTGTGGCAGTGGACGATATTTTTTGGGTCGCCTACCCAGTTTGGATGCATCATTTTATAGAAATAATATATTTTTAAAAAACTCGAGAAGTTATAATAATATTTTTGCATTTTCCGCATTAGGGGTTTCACATGGGTTTCAAGATGCTCCTAGGAAACAAGGGCCATCCTTAGTTAAAATTCCACAGGATTTTCAGTTTAAATTGGTCAGAAAGTAATAGTGTTAATAATGTAGCTCTTTATATTGATGATGGTGCAGAACGTAGGAAACTTGCAGAAGGGAGGCAGCTAGACATAGACATTCTTAAAGAAATAGAAGATTATCTTAATGAGATTAATCCAATAGTACCATCTCTAAGACATCTAAGCGAACTTCTGAGAAAGCCTGCATTATGTTTCAAAAAACCAATAGGAAATCTCATGGGCCAATTTTAGGGGAAAATCCTCAGTTAGAAGAAATAGCTGCAATTGTAAGAGCTGAACCTACGAGTGAACCTAGACAAGTATTAATATGGAAGCATGAAAGTGTAGAGCCAAATTTTGTTAGCATATTCAGTGAAACATATGAGGCTTTGCAGTATCCTCTTCTTTTCCCTCATGCAACCTCTGGGTGGCATACTGATTTAAAAGATAGAGATGGAAAGAAATACAGCCAAATTAAATACTATAGAAGGCTACTTTTATCTGAGAGTAGATTTACAGATATGCAACGTCTAGGTCAGGAATACTTCGTTGATATGTTTTCTAGGGTGGAAGAGGAAAGACTTTTGTGGTTCAAGTTTAATCAGAATAAGTTTTTGAGGATAGCTTCAAGACAAGAATTAGATGAAACCATAGAAGCAGAAGGTGGACCTAGAGCAGGCAAGGTGTACCTACCAAGTTCTTTCACGCATAGTCCACGCTACATGCAAATTAAGCTACAAAATGGAATGGCATTAATATCGAGAAAAGGAAAGCCGAGTTTTTTTATCACAATAACATGTAACCCACAGTGGGTAGAAATACAGTCAAGTCTTTCCAGTGGCCAGCATGCACTTGATAGACCTGATTTATGTAACCGAGTATTTCAGCTAAAGTTAGCAGCCATTATGAGGTTAATTCATAGTGGCAAACTGTTTGGTAGCTTAGTATACGTAATGTATGTCATTGAGTTTCAGAAGCGTGGTTTACCCCACACTCATATTGCACTTAAAGTTCATGGTGAGCCAAAAGATATTTCAGATATAGATCTTTTTGTAAGGGCAACTATACCATCAGAAGATGAAGCTGAAGGCCGGCTGAGAAAATTGGTCTTACAGCACATGGTTCATGGACCATGTGGATATGATAAGCCTTATGCTGCATGCATGGATCTCAATAAAAAGACATGCATGAAAGGTTTTCCTAAACTTAGTTGTGATAATACATATATAGATGAAAGAGGATATGTCCATTATAAGCGTTCAGGTAACAATGATGTGAAATTAAAATCAGGAAGAATAGTCAATGATCAATGGATTGTTCCTTATTGTCCAGCTTTACTTTTGCTATTAGAATGTCACTGTAATGTTGAAATAGCCAGTTCAGTAAAAATTATTAAATATCTGTTTAAGTATATTCATAAAGGACCAGACCGTGCCCGAGTTGCAGTAGTGCAGGATGAAGTAGAAAGATGTAAATGAAATAGAAAATTATGTATCATTAAGATATATCAGTGCATCAGAGGCAATGTGGAGAATACTTGAATTTGATATAACACATTCTCATCCTAGTGTTTTAATGTTGCCTGTCCACTTGCCACAGAAAGACCAAATAGTATTTCAGCCAGGAAAAGAACAGCAAGCTTTAAATATGAGTATTTCTAAATTAATGCTTTATTTTCAAAGACCACAAGTAGCAGAGTTAGAGAATCTAACATATTTAGATTTTTATGAGCAATATAATGTTGAGAATAAGCCACGTGAAAGAGCAAAATTTCCAGTTATTGAACATCCATCAGGTCGACATTGGATAACAAAAAGAGTTCGAGGACACTGTGTAGCTAGATTACAATGGCTATTACCAACATTAGGCGATGTTTACTTTTTAAGAATGTTGCTATTGAAATTTCCAGCATATAGTTATCAACAATTGAGGATGGTAGATGGAAAGCAGTATGACACTTATCAGGAGGCAGCTAGTGCACAGGGACTTTTAGAAAATGACAATGAGTATAGGGATGCTTTAAGAGAGGCAGCAATTTATAAAACTGGAGCTGGACTTAGACAACTGTTTACATGCTTAATAATGGCTGGTGCTCCTGCAGGAATTTTATGGGCAGAATTTAAAAATGAGCTATCAGAGGACTTCTTAGATAGGTATGTAGCCAATGAAGATAGGGCCTATAATTCAGCACTGCTCACCATACAGAATAAGTTGAGAAGCCATGGTAGAATGCTAGAAGAGGTTGGTCTGCCTTCTGCTTCAGATGATACCACCGAAGTTGGTAGGGAAATGGTGAGATGGGCAGATGATGAATTGAGATGTTTCATAGAACAGTGGTTGCCACTTCTTAGCAATGAACAGCGAATAGTTTATGAATATATCTGTAAGGTTGTTGAAGAAAAAGGAAATGACAATTTCTTATTCATTGATGGGCCAGCTGGAACGGGTAAAACTATTCTGTTGAAAGTAATAGCTGCTGCATTACGTAAACAAAATCATATTATATTATGTACAGCCTCTACAGGTATTGCAGCACTTAATTATAAGGGTGGAGTAACAGCTCATTCAATGTTTAGGTTGCCCCTTGAGACGTTAAATCCACAGGCATACTGCAATATAAAAGCTAATAGTGAGAGAGCAGAATTACTTAAAACATCAAGCTTAATAATATGGGATGAGGCCCCTATGGCTATTAAACACAATCTTGAAACACTAGAAAGAACATTGAGGGACATTTGTCAATTAGACGTCCCGTTTGGCGGAAAATTAGTCTTACTTGCTGGGGATTTTAGGCAAATTGCACCAGTAGTAAAAGAAGGATCAGTGGCAGATTCGATAAATTCAAGCATAAAATTTTCTCACTTATGGAAACGTAAAAATGTTCCATTTAACAATTCCTGTTAGGTCACAAGGAGATGAGGATTATTCTAGATTTATATTAGAAGTTGGGGAAGATAAAGTAAATAAAATATGTTTGGAAAATTCAGAAGTAATTCCCATGGCTCAAATTAGTACTACAGACAATTTGGAGAATCTCATAAACTTTGTTTATCCCGATAATATTTTAACTGATCCAGATATTTGTTGCAGAAGAGCCATACTAGCAGGTACAAATAGTAGTATTGATGAAATAAACTTAATTGTTCTTGAAAAGTTAGATGGAAAATCAACAGTTTTATATAGCGCTGATACATGCGAAGATAGAAATGAAAATCCTCACACTGAGTTACTTAATGCTAATTTATTGCATACCATTTCTGAGCCAGGAATTCCTGATCATAAAATCGTGGTGAAAAAAGGCGCCGTATGTATTTTAATTAGAAACCTTTCTTTTGATGGCTTAGTGAATGGAACAAAACTGATTGTAAAAAGTATTTCGAAACGATTGATAGAAACCTATACACCAGGACAAGATAGATCCAAAACTGTGTTTATACCCAGAATTTGCTTTAAATTTCAAGCAGGTAGGACAGGTATTACAATTCTTCGGAGGCAATTCCCAATCAAGTTAGCATATGCTATGACAATTAACAAATCGCAGGAACAAACTATAGATATTGTTGGATTAGATTTGAGAAATGATGTATATGCACATGGGCAGCTTTATGTAGGACTTGGACGTGTTAGAAGCCGTGATGCCATCAGATTATTAATTCCCAGCCACAGAATGTCTAATGATAATACTGGTTATGTGGTAAACATTGTGTGCAAATCACTGCTATAGACATCAGGAAAGATTAACTGTTACTATATTTTTAGATGATAAAGATAGTGATATTTGTGTCTTAACTTGGCATAGTTTTATAATAAATGTAACCTACTAATAGCATTGATTGCATCATTTCATTGAAACATCCATTTAGCCATTGACTTATATTAATTTTATATAATATCTATATTAATCTAAAATCTATACTTATAAATACTGACATCAAGGGCTTTTTCCAGTGTTATCTTTCTATATATTGTTAATATATTTTTTATAATTATTCTAGAATTAGTTATCTCTTCCTTGGACTACAACCTTGATGTTGGTGGAGGGCTTGTGTGTTCCTGAGACCTGGAGAGCTATACTGGCTGGAGCTTTTGCTCCTGGTAGTACATCTGTAACTCAGAAATACAGCTACAAAGAACTCTGTACTTCAGTGGAGTGGCCATAAGAAGGATTGGTATAAAATTACCTGTGCTGTTCGGAAATTAAACCTAAAATTGCAATTCAACAACAATGTAGTTGATCATTGAATTTTAAATTGTGATTAAATTTCATATTCTAAAGTTTATAATGTAATAACAAAGATGTATTCAACCTTTTATAATACCTGCATCGATTTAAAAAATGGATGCTTAAGTTCAACAAAAGTAATAATCTGTCAAAATATAATTTACAATGTACAAATAAGGTAGAAATAAATTTTATAAATATTCTCAAATATACTTGAAATTATTTTTATTTAAATAGATTTAAGATGTTTAAACTGTCCATCTGAAATTTACTGCATATAAAAAGGTAAAATGATGTGCTTGCTGAATGCAAATATAAATTATTAAAATTAAATAACATTTGATATTTTACTAACAATAATAATTAAATAGAAATAACTAATTAAATTACAAAATTAGAACTACAAGGGTACCAAAGTATATACTCCAAAATAAAATTTATACAAATATAAAAACGGACAATTTATAAGAGTTACGACAATGTGATTCATAAATACAATGGACGAGTCAATTTTTTTGATATTGGTGGCTGAAATGCTTGCAGAATGCAAGCACACATTCACTAGTATATCTATAATATATAGATGCATCTTACAAATTATATATATATATATCATATACTAGTTAATGTGTGCTTGCATTCTGCAAGCATTTTTAAAGTTTAGCATATTTACAATTTAAAATTATTCGCAATGAATTTTGTACAAAATCATTAACTCTATCAAATTTCAACTTTGTAGTTCATTTAGAAGTGCAGCATAATTTTATTCGTCCCATAGGACAATTATTTGGCAAAGCAGTCGCTAAGATTTCGAATATTAATGAAATTGGATTAATAGTCACCGGAACATTATTCCCTAACTTTCTTAAAATTTTCAGCTTTCTTTGCTCTTCAGAATGTACATAAACTTTATTCAATTTATTTAACATTTAAGAGATTATTACGGTCGAACGAATAAAAATTTACAAATTTCTATAATCCCGTTTTCATTATATGGCAAATTCTACCAATGGAAAAAATCTCAGCTTCATAACTCATTTAGAAATACCTAAACCATGAAAAATTAGTAAATAGTTAATAATTTTTAACGGCCAAGAAAATACATATTGTTGCAATTTTTCCTCTGATTATTTTTTTTGATTCAATTATGTATTAAATTTCAGTTCAAACTATTGTAGTTTGCACTGGAAATTTGTATGCCCTCTATATTCTAAGTAAGGTCCATCAATAAATAATGAAGAAGCATTTTTAAATTGTAGGATTTTTACAATTTCGAATTATTCCCTGTCTACTTTTAAAAAAATCATGTAAGCGTGTCAAATTTCAAGTTTGTAGATCATTTAGAAATGCCTTATAATTTTATTCCTCGTATGGGGCAATAATGGGGCAAAACAGCCATAACGTTACGAATTTTTACAATATCGGATTTATTCCTTCTGTGGTAACTAAAAACCCATAATTCTGACAAATTTCAAGTTTGTATCTCATTATGAAGTGCCTTATAATGTTCACATTCGTATTGGGTAGAAATGGGGCAAAACCGCACCTAAAAATTTGAATTTCTGCTATTTTTTTAATTTATCTTCGGTTAGAATGAACTTTCTATAATGGTGCCATATTTCATGTCTATAGATCATATGGAGCTGCCTCTTCATTTTTGTTCTCGTATGGAGCAATACTGGGGCAAAAGACCTCAAAAAATGAGGATTATTGCAATATAGGATTTCCTTCATTAAGCATAGTTTAGCAATAAAGGCATTAAAATATAAGCCTCTGATTCCCATTAAAAGCTTACCCATATGAAAGGATAGAGCTTGTTGTCCTCATATCTATAATATATAGATGCTTCTTACACATGATATATCATATATATAGGAGGATACAAAATTATGAGGTACTTCCAGATGTGGTAGAAAGTTGAAATTTGGTAGGATTATAGGTTTTTAGTCAAAACCAGAGGAAAAAATCCGAAACTCTCGAAATTCCTATTTTGAGGGACTTTTTTGGCACATTTTTGCCCCATTTTTTGCCCATAAGAAAACATGTAAATTGGTGTAGAGGTTTTTATATTTGCATTTTAAAATTACTTCCCGTCAAGATACAAACTCGAGACTTAAACTGTCGGATAGGATATAAACTGTAGTTTCTTATTTTTGAAGACGGAATGCAAATCCGAGTAGAATTAGCGTAATTTTATAGTTTTTATCGCAAAATATAGCTAATTTTTCTGGGTATAACAATAGGTTTCCTTGATAACAAGCTCTATCCTTTCATATGGGTAAGCTTTTAATGGGAATCAGAGGCTTATATTTTAATGCTGTTAATGTTAAACTACACCTAATGAAGGAAATCCGATATTGATATGATCCTCATTTTTGGGGCTGTTTTGCCCCATTATTGCCCCATTCGAGAACAAAAAAGGCGATGCAACTGCATTGGACCCAGAGACTTGAAATTTGGCTCGGTTATAGAAATTTCATTGCAACCAAAGATAAAATTATATATATCCTATATCGTATATCCTCCTCTGTAAGAAGAGTGCTTATAGA
Organism: Uropetala carovei; assembly: GCA_036926305.1. Classification (NCBI taxonomy): domain Eukaryota; kingdom Metazoa; phylum Arthropoda; class Insecta; order Odonata; family Petaluridae; genus Uropetala; species Uropetala carovei. The sequence continues at coordinate 1,142,682 of JAXCHB010000195.1, forward strand.
ATGATACAATATAGGATAAATATAGGATATAGGAGGATACTAATGTCTGGCCCAAACTACAATAGCTGGAGAGCTGGAATTTAATACACAGGTGAACCGAGAAAAATAATCGAAGGAATAATTGGAAAATTGCGACAATGTTTCATTTCTTGGCTGGTAAAAATTATAAACAATTTTACTAACATTTCATGGTTTAGGTATTTCTAAATGCGCTATCAAGCACATTTGGAAATACTTAAACCACGAAATGTTAGTAAAATTGTTTATAATTTTTAGCGGCCAAAATAATGCACATTGTTACAATTTTGCAATTATTCCTCCGATTATTTTTCTTTGTTCACCACGGTATTAAATTGCAGCTCTCCAAGTATAGTAGTTTGCGCCAGACATTAGTATCCTCCTATATCCTATATATATCCTATATATATATCCTATATATCATTCTATAAGCAGTCTTCTTACAGAAGAGGATATACGATATAGGATATATATAGGATATAGGAGGATACTAATGTCTGGCCCAAACTACAATAGCTGGAGAGCTGGAAATTAATACATAGGTGAACCGAGAAAAATAATCGGAGGAATAATTGTAAAATTGCGACAATGTTTAATTTCTTGGCCGGTAAAAATTATAAACAATTTTACTAACATTTCATGGTTTAGGTATTTCTAAATGCACTATCAAGCTGAAATTTTTTCAGGAGGTAGAATTTCCCAAATAATGAAAACGGGAATATAGAAATTTGAAAATTTGTATTCGTTCGGCCGTAATAAATTCTCAAATGTTTAACAAATTTACTACTGTTTATGTACTTTAATTAGAGCCAGGAAGCTGAAATTTTTAACCAAGTTAGGAAATAATGTTCCGTTGGAAAATAACATTTGAAATTTCATGAAAGTTTTATATTGTGGCTGTTAAAAATTCATAAATTTTAAACAATGACATTCTCATAAATGCACTTCTAGAGGTGCTATATACATGAAATTGACTAGTATGTAGTCAATTTCGTTTTTGGTACCATTGGGTCCTTCCAGGTCCATTTTCTATTGGGATTCTTTTTGAAGAAAGTGTTCATTATATATAGACTAGTACATTCAGCAAAGTTTACAAGTCGGTCCCCTCGTTCATTTCTGTCTCCATAGCCCCATTTTCCAACTGCGCTGTCGTCTTCCTTTTGTTCTCTTACCTTGGCATTGAATTCACCCATGACCACTTTTAGATGGGAGCTTCCTTTGTCGTGCAGTTCTCCAACTTCTTGGTAGAAATCTTCCACTTCCTCATCCGAGTATGATGACGTTGGTGCATAAACTTGGACTATTTGAAGTTGATATATATATATATATATATATATATATATATATATATATATATATATATATATATATATATATATATATATATATAATATATATATATATATATATATATATATATATATATATATATATATATAATATATATATATATATATATATATATATATATATATATATATATATATATATATGTATATACTAGTTAATGTGTGCTTGATTTCTGCAAGCATTTTTGACGTTTAGCCTTTTTACAATTTCAAATTATTCCCAATCAATTTTGTGCAAAATCATATATCCGTATCAAATTTCAACTTTGTAGCTCATTTAGAAGTGCATTATAATTTTACTCGTTGCATAGGACAATTATGTGGCAATACAGTTGCTAAGATTTCGAATTTTCATGGTAACGAATTTCTTCTTTCTGTTGTAACAAAAAATCCATAATTCTGCAAAATTTCATGTTTGCATCTCATTAAGAATTGCCGTATTATTTTCACACTGGTATGGGTCATAAATAGGGCAAAACCGCCCTTAAAATTTGGAATTTTCGCAGTTTTATTTTATCTTCGGTTGCAATAAAGGTTTTATAACCAGGCCAAATTTTAAGTCTTTGGGTTATATGGAGCTACCTCATCATTTCTGTAGTCGTATGGAGCAATACTGGGGTAAAACAGCCCAAAAAATGAGGATTATATCAATTTCGGATTTCCTTCATTAGATGTAGTTTAACATTAACAGCATTAAAATATAAGCCTCTGATTCCCATTAAAAGCTTATCCATATGAAAGGATAGAGCTTGTTACCAAGGAAACCTATTGTTAGACCAAGAAAAATTATCACTTTTTTGCGATAAAAACTATAAATTTACGCTAATTCTACTCTGATTTGAATTCTGTCTTCAAAAATAAGAAACTACAATTTATATCCTAACCGACAGTTTAAATCTCGCGTTCGTATCTTGATGGGAAGTAATTTTAAAATGCAAATATAAAAACCTCTGCACCAATTTACATGCTTTCTTATGGGAAAAAAATTGGGCAAAAATATATATATATATATATATTTATGACCCATACCAGTGTGAAAATAATACGGCAATTCTTAATGAGATGCAAACATGAAATTTTGCAGAATTATGGATTTTTTGTTACAACAGAAAGAAGAAATTCGTTACCATGAAAATTCGAAATCTTAGCAACTGTATTGCCACATAATTGTCCTATGCAACGAGTAAAATTATAATGCACTTCTAAATGAGCTACAAAGTTGAAATTTGATACGGATATATGATTTTGCACAAAATTGATTGGGAATAATTTGAAATTGTAAAAAGGCTAAACGTCAAAAATGCTTGCAGAAATCAAGCACACATTAAGTAGTATATACATATATATATATATATATATATATATACATATATATATATATATATATATATACATATATATATATATATACATATACATATACATATATATATATATATATATATATATATATATATATATATATAAAATATATTATATATATATATATATATATATCAACTTCAAATAGTCCAAGTTTATGCACCAACGTCATCATACTCGGATGAGGAAGTGGAAGATTTCTACCAAGAAGTTGGAGAACTGCACGACAAAGGAAGCTCCCATCTAAAAGTGGTCATGGGTGAATTCAATGCCAAGGTAGGAGAACAAAAGGAAGACGACAGCGCAGTTGGAAAATGGGGCTATGGAGACAGAAATGAACGAGGGGACCGACTTGTAAACTTTGCTGAATGTACTAGTCTATATATAATGAACACTTTCTTCAAAAAGAATCCCAATAGAAAATGGACCTGGAAGGACCCAATGGTACCAAAAACGAAATTGACTACATACTAGTCAATTTCATGTATATAGCACCTCTAGAAGTGCATTTATGAGAATGTCATTGTTTAAAATTTATGAATTTTTAACAGCCACAATATAAAACTTTCATGAAATTTCAAATGTTATTTTCCAACGGAACATTATTTCCTAACTTGGTTAAAAATTTCAGCTTCCTGGCTCTAATTAAAGTACATAAACAGTAGTAAATTTGTTAAACATTTGAGAATTTATTACGGCCGAACGAATACAAATTTTCAAATTTCTATATTCCCGTTTTCATTATTTGGAAAATTCTACAGGTAGAAAAAATTTCAGCTTGAAAGCACATTTAGAAATACCTAAACCATGAAATGTTAGTAAAATTGTTTATAATTTTTACCGGCCAAGAAATGAAACATTGTCGCAATTTTCCAATTATTCTTTCAATTATGTTTCTCGGTTCACCTGTGTATTAAATTCCAGCTCTCCAGCTATTGTAGTTTAGGCCAGACATTAGTATCCTCCTATATTCTATATATATCCTATATATCATTCTATAAGGACTCTTCTTACAGAGGAGGATATACGATATAGGATACTAGTGAACGTGTGCTTGCATTCTGCAAGCATTTTCTCTCACCTGAAAGTAAAAATAAAGGCCGAATAAATACTTTCAATGCATAAGTTCGCACCTCGGTTCCGAATTACGTGTTTTTCTGTTTCGAAAATTTGTAATTATAATACATTTATAGGTTTTTATCATTTGTTACGAAGACCCCACATTTATGCGAAATTTCATCCATGCAGCACCTCTAAGAGTGCATTTGTATGAATTTCTTTGTTTAAATTTTTAACAGCCACAGCAATAAATATTTCTAAAATTTTCCATGTATTTTACCACCGGGACATTATTTCCTAACCCTGTTAAATTTTTTAGCTTCCTGGATCTACATAAACATTAGTCAATTTCTTAAACATTTGAGAATTTATTACGGCCGAACGAAAAAAAATTTTCAAATTTCTATATTCCCGTTTTCATTATTTGGGAAATTCTACCTCCTGAAAAAATTTCAGCTTGATAGTGCATTTAGAAATACCTAAACCATGAAATGTTAGTAAAATTGTTTATAATTTTTACCGGCCAAGAAATTAAACATTGTCGCAATTTTACAATTATTCCTCCGATTATTTTTCTCGGTTCACCTATGTATTAATTTCCAGCTCTCCAGCTATTGTAGTTTGGGCCAGACATTAGTATCCTCCTATATCCTATATATATCCTATATCGTATATCCTCTTCTGTAAGAAGACTGCTTATAGAATGATATATAGGATATATATATAGGATATATATAGGATATAGGAGGATACTAATGTCTGGCGCAAACTACTATACTTGGAGAGCTGCAATTTAATACCGTGGTGAACAAAGAAAAATAATCGGAGGAATAATTGCAAAATTGTAACAATGTGCATTATTTTGGCCGCTAAAAATTATAAACAATTTTACTAACATTTCGTGGTTTAAGTATTTCCAAATGTGCTTGATAGCGCATTTAGAAATACCTAAACCATGAAATGTTAGTAAAATTGTTTATAATTTTTACCAGCCAAGAAATGAAACATTGTCGCAATTTTCCAATTATTCCTTCGATTATTTTTCTCGGTTCACCTGTGTATTAAATTCCAGCTCTCCAGCTATTGTAGTTTGGGCCAGACATTAGTATCCTCCTATATCCTATATTTATCCTATATCGTATCATTCTATAAGCACTCTTCTTACAGAGGAGGATATACGATATAGGATATATATAATTTTATCTTTGGTTGCAATGAAATTTCTATAACCGTGCCAAATTTCAAGTCTCTGGGTCCTATGCAGTTGCATCGCCTTTTTTGTTCTCGAATGGGGCAATAATGGGGCAAAACAGCCCCAAAAATGAGGATCATATCAATATCGGATTTCCTTCATTAGGTGTAGTTTAACATTAACAGCATTAAAATATAAGCCTCTGATTCCCATTAAAAGCTTACCCATATGAAAGGATAGAGCTTGTTATCAAGGAAACCTATTGTTATACCCAGAAAAATTAGCTATATTTTGCGATAAAAACTATAAAATTACGCTAATTCTACTCGGATTTGCATTCCGTCTTCAAAAATAAGAAACTACAGTTTATATCCTATCCGACAGTTTAAGTCTCGAGTTCGTATCTTGACGGGAAGTAATTTTAAAATGCAAATATAAAAACCTCTACACCAATTTACATGTTTTCTTATGGGCAAAAAATGGGGCAAAAAGGGGCCAAAATAGCCCTTCAAAATAGTAATTTCGACAGTTTCGGATTTTTCCTTCGGTTGTGACCAAAAACCTATAATCCTACCAAATTTCAAGTTTCTGGCACATCTGGAAGTACCTCATAATTTTGTATCCTCCTATATATATGATATATATATATATATATATCAAGTGTAAGAAGCATCTATATATTATAGATATCATGTGTAAGAAGCGTCTATATATATATATAGATATCATGTGTAAGAAGCGTCTTTATATTATAATGCTAAACTTTAAAAATGCTTGCAGAATGCGAGCACACATTAACTAGTATATAAACTCTTTCTCTCCTCCCGGCCTCAATATCCGTTAATATTTCCTTCTTTCCACCCTCTCTTTCCCCCCTCCCCCTTCTACATCCTCCAATCCCCGACCTTTCCACGCTCCCTTCCCTTCCACCCCCACACCTTCACCCCAGTGTCACTGCCATATCAGTTGTGTCTCTCTTGTGCTGACGAAGGGATCATCCCGAAAGCTCTAACCTCTACAAATGTGTCTCTCCAACACCCCAGCGGCTCTACTTCCGGTAAGTGTTCACTGGGTTTCCTTCAACACCTAGTTGCCCAAAATATCCTTACTTACCTTTCCTCTTCCTTAGTATTTATATATATACTAGTTAATATATATGTATATATATATATATATTAACTAGTATATATATATATATATTAACTAGTAGGATTATAGGTTTTTGGTCACAACCGAAGGAAAACATCCGAAACTGGTGAAATTTCTATTTTGAGGGGCTATTTTGGCCCCTTTTTGCCCCATTTTTTGCCCATAAGAATACATGTAAATTGGTTTAGAGGTTTTTATATTTGCATTTTAAAATTACTTCCCGTCAAGATACGAACTCGAGTCTTAAACTTTCGGATAGGATATAAATTGTAGTTTCTTATTTTTGAAGACAGAATTCAAAACCGAGTAGAATTAGCGTATATTTATAGTTTTTGTCCCAAAAAATTGGTAATTTTTCTTGTTCTAACAATAGGCTTCCTAGTCACAAAAATGAGGATTATTTCAATAGCGGATTTCCTTCATTAGGCACAGTTTAACATTAATGGCATTAAAATATATGCCTCGGATTCCCATTAAAAGCTTACCCATATGACAGCATTAAGCCTGTAACCATTCCAGTCTCATATGCCAACCACACTCGCCTGTTGGGAAAAGTAAAGGGCAGACCATCGGATCACTGCATCGATTCATTGGTGAAATGTTCTTGCAAGTATCTCCTATCAGGTAAATGCAAATATATCGGTTGGCCGGTGGTTCACCGTCATCACCAACGAATATTGTTGCAACTTCTGCTTTTAAAGGGTTTCTAGAAAAGTCACCGACCACAATTCACCGGAAGACAATTCACTGACCACAGTTCACCGATTCACAATTCACCGAAACCACAATTCACCGAATCAGAATTCACCGAAAGTAAATTCACAGACCAACAATTGATCGAATGTAGTATTAATCGAAATTTCCAATTCACCTTATGAAGATGGGGAAGAGCGGAAGTAATATAAACAGAATGTTGGTAATAATGACACGTAACAATAAACCATTAATGTTTAAGGAGGAGTGGGTATGAGGATGAGAGAAGGAATAGTAAGACAAAATTAATTAATGGCATCCTGGATATCTTTCCATTGCAAATAACTCGTACATGAATAATAAGCCGGCCGTGTTAGACTGGTAGGCAGTGCGCCTGCCTTCTAACCTAAAGGTCGCGGGTTCGAATCCCACTTCGGGCATGGATGTTGTGATGTATGTTGATTTTCTCTAAGAGAATTTGACGGTGCAAAATAACCTTAGCAGTTGACGCACCTAAAAACCTAATTACTACTACTATGAATAATAAATAAACAAATTACGCTCACGGTAGTAGGGGTAGGAGAAGGGGAAGGTTAAACATAAAAAAATGTAATACTGGCACCATGGATGTCAATGGATTGCAAATAACTCGTAGATGAATAATTAACAATAAATAATCAAATTACGCACTCAAGGCATATGGTGGGGGGAGGAGAGGAGGAAAGTTAAACATTAAAAAATGTAATAATATCACAATGGTTGTCATTCGATTGCAAATAACTCGCAGATGAATAATTAACAATAAATAAACAAATGACTCACTCAAGGCTTATGGTAGGGGAAGGAGAGGAGGAAAGTTAAACATTAAAGAACGTAATACTAGCTCCATGGGTGTTATTCGATTACAAATAACTCGTAGATGAATATAAACAATAAATAGACAAATGACGCACACAAGTCTTATGGTAGGAAGAGGAGAGGGGGAAGGTTAAACATTAAAAAACGTAATACTGGCACTATGGGTGTCATTCGATTGCAAATAACTCGAAGATGAATAATAAACAATAAATGAACAAATGACGCACTCTAGGCGTATGGTAGGGGGAGGAGAGGGGGAAGGTTAAACATTAAAAAAAGAAATATTGGCATAATGGGTGTAATTCGATTGCAATTAACTCGTAGATGAATAATTAATAATAAATAAAAAATGACGCACTCAAGGCTTATGGTACGCGGAGGAGAGGGGGAAGGTTAAACATTAAAAAACGTAATACTGGCACCATGAGTGTCATTCGATTGAAAATAACTCATAGATGAATAATAAATAATAAATAAACAAATGATGTACTCAACGCTGATGGAAGGGGGGGGGTTTAGCATAACTTACTAGTTTTTTTCGAAAAAGTAGAATCAAAGCCAATGTTCAATCATGGACAGCATGGGCGTCGGTAGAAAATTTTCCAGGATGGGCAAAACACCAAAATGCCTATTACCCACGTGCGGATGCAATCTTTCCCAACTCGGCAAAATTTTACTTAACCGACCCCCAACTGACCACAAATCCTCACCACTGAATAACTATGAATTATATTATCACAGTGTTGAATATCCTCCTGAAATTAACTCAAATTATATTTGAAATGGCTAATTTATTTCTCTTAAAGCAGCTTAGAATCAGATGTCGGAATTAGCTGGAACGCACCGGTACGCCGCTCGGCTCGTCACACACGCCGATGATACCGTTCTCTTTCGACAGACACTTAGAAATACCGTCCCTTATAACAAGCGTCCCGTTTCGTAAAAATTTCTGCTCTACAACCAATACAAGCGTTCCGTTTCGTAACATTTTCCATTTCGAGCACTGGTTAAAATCCATTACGACCTGATTAATACTTTGACACAAATACCCTATCTCCCTACACCCGATCCTTCTTCCCCTCACTTTCCTCTTCCCGTCTACATCTCGGAGATATTCAACCCTTTTGATCAGCGTGCCCCTTGGAAAACTTTGAAGATGTGCATACCCACTCGTATTATCACATAATACGAACAATTCCACAGAAAATCTTCACATGATTAGAATTAATTTTGGTTGACTAAATTTGTATTCACTGCACCTAATCATAAAGGTTATGAAAAATGAATCTTTTGCGTATCCTGAAAAAACCTCCCATATTTCCGGTTGAATACCAATATTTATCTTCTTCCTCCTTGCCATCCTCCCTCTGCATCTCTTTCGAGCACATATAGACACTGCATTGACACTTTTGCATTACACACGTGAAATGATACAACAATTGGCATGGTTAGTTAAAAACGCAGAATTACGCCCAAATTCGAGCAAATCCGAAAGAAGGATAAATTGACTTTCAAATTAAGAAACGTTCCTTTTTCTTTAAATATTCTTGGTCTGTAGAACGCGTCAAATTTTCCAATTTTCATTTGCAATAGGAACAAGGTTTGCTGAGCAAAAAATTTTAAATATTACATATTATCTTACGAGAAATGAAAATAATTCCTAGAGGTCGATCTCGCGACATTTTTCGAGATATATTATTATTAAATATCCTGTCAAATTTTCAATCCTCTCTGTACACCATTTAACGAATTGTCTGAATTTCTATACAGCGTGACACACGTACCAAACAAACAACCAGTCAGAGGACAAACCAATTAATACTGCCTTTTATTATAATTGGAAACTTGCATGTGGGCAGAGGGATGAATAAGGTGAAAATAGAAGTTTAAAAAATAACACAAAATAAATCCAAAATCTAAGAAATCGGAATCACAAAGTGGTCATAGGATAAGTATGTATGTACTTCGATTTTCAAAGACGCAAACATAAATGAACAGAGAATGATAACTCTCTCAACTAAAATTCGAAAAAACAAGGCAAGCTTCATTTACGACGTTCAATAATCATAATAAAATTCGATGTATAATTTGTACATCGAGAAGAATACCTTAATGGTTTATGTCTCAGATCCGGTGCCATGTTTTGGAAGACTACCTGCTCTTCCATTTCGACCCTCACTAGGACTCTGTGTAGTCTATCCTCACAGCGGGTGGTGAAATTCCCGATCTACCATTGCAAAATTGCAATACTTTTTGCAAATAAGATGTTTGAAAGTTACATCATTGCATTGCGGTGAAAATCCTGATTATTGGCATTTTTTAAACGAAATTCTACGATACATCTACATCTACATGATACCCTGCAAATCACCAGACTGGTGGGTGGCAGGGTGTGCAGCACACGAAAACCTACCTAATAACGTCCCTCGTGGGAATCACTCTCCTGTTATGATCCCGTATGGTCCTTGGGAAAAACGAGCTCTGATATCGCTCAGTCCTACAGTCGATCTCTCGTATTTTATTCTCGTGATCATGCCTGCCCATGTACGTAGGCGCCTCTAATATTCCTGAGACCTCCTCTAGGAGAACTTCCGACCTAAATTTCTCCAGAAGCCTTAACCTAGGGCTAATTCTCCGATCCTCTAGCGATATCCAATATTAACGGAATTAGTATTCTTTTCACAATTACAATACTATCTCTATACATACGATATACTACATATATAGGAAAGTAAAAAATCATAATTTCATTACGTTACGTATAACGTTTTTTTAGCACTTTGCTGTACGAGCATACGAACTTATACATGACGCACTTGGTCGATTCGTGAATGTGAATCTGATTTTTTTTGGGTTTTACTTCGCCCCCTGGATTCTCCACTGATTTCTATATGAGAAAGTTTGTACAATGTACATTATACCGATTTTTTGTTTTTGTACAGCAGTGAGCTCTTGGAAATCTGATCACTTAAATTTTGCTATTAAAAACAGTTTTTAATTTCCTTTCATGTTCCTAAGAATCCGCTAGGGACAAAAATTTCTCTCCTATACCATTTTTTTCGTCTCAAGCTCAGGGGCAGTCGAATTTACAGCCTCTGTTACCTCAAGGGGAAACAAAAGAGAGGGATGGGGGAGGAAGGCGAAGGATGTAAGAGGGGTGGGGAAAGAGCCCGTGGGAAGTGTAACGAAGTCCGATGCGGTGGAAATAAGAAAACCCAAGTGCCGCCTTTTATTATCGGTCGCCGGAGTAGGTAGAAACTGGAGGCTTGCACTGATACCGACTTTCGTGTTTGCATCTAAACTTTAGCCACACCATATTTTTTTGTATTCGACGGATATGTTGTCTTTTTTCAATGACGATGAGTTATGACTAACGCAATTTGGGCGAATACGAGAACAACTCATTTGTCGCACCCAGTGAGGTGCCGCCCTAAGGCGGTGCCTTACCTGCTAACCGCCTATAGACGGCCCTGGTGGTATCAATAAATAAGGTATTTGTTACAATAAAGTGACGTTTGAATGGTGAGAATTCTCACCATCCATACGCAACGTGATGTTTTTTTGCATGTCTAGTTTTTTCACGTTTTTAAATAATATCTAATATAATATTTACATTTTTACACATTTCCAGGGGGAGCAGCTGCCCCCCCTCCCCCCTCCTTACCCCTCCTCCATGCCGACGACATTGATGGACAATGTTGCCTATTCCCGAGTTTCATGCTTACAAAACATAAAAGTTAACATTTCTGAAAGGAGTAATTACACAAGAAATGATGCTGGACTTGGAGAAAGTGATACGGTCGTAGATCAAATTATCATTATATTTGAATGCCATACACTTGGAAGGGGTTTCTATACAAACAAATTAGGTTGGTAATTAACTACTAATGAAAATATTACATTTGACGATTTAATCACGTTTTAAAATGTTTAAAATTTCTGAACAATAGAAAACTATTAACGGTAAAACCACAGGTGATTTTCATCCCAACTGATTGTGAGGTGAAAATTCACTTAAAAGAAAAGAACGTTCTCTTCTTTACAATAATGTTTTAATTATTTTTCTTAACTATATGGCCACCTTATGGTATATCGTCAACCCGTCGCAGTCAATTCGTCGCGCGTCAAGTCGTCGCAAGACAACTCGTCGCACGTCAATTCATTGCATGACAAAGTCGTCACAGAACAAACTCGTCATACGTCAATTCGTTGCAGGACAAACTTGTCACGCATTGCCCCATAAGGAAAGCCCATAAATCAGTGTAGGGATCTTTAAGTTTGCTTTTTAAATTATTTCCCGTCAAGTTTTTAACTCGTCATTTAAATTATCATAAAGATTTAGCGTACATTGTTAGTTATTATCAGAAAAAGTTGAATCAAAGCCAGCGTTCAATCATGGACAACATTACCTATTCACGAGTTTCATGCTTACAAAACATAAAAGTAAACATTTCAGAAAGGCATAATTACACAAGAAATTAAGCTGGGTTTGGCGAAAGTGATACAATAGGAAATGAAATTATCGTTATATTTGAATGCAACACACTTGGAAGCGGATTGTTTACAAATAAATCTGGTCAATTGTTAAGAAAAGCTAAGTGAAAAAGTATTCTTTATAGGTGGTTTCCAGTTTTTAGTAGAATAAAATGTTTTCGTATATTCTGCATACACCCTAGAACTGACAGCGAAACTAAATTCACAAAATCCGTTGAAATTCAAGGGGCACTTACACTTCTTTAAACATTAAACGTCATACCTTAGCTTCTATTACTCCAAAATGAACAATTATTTTTATCGTCATATAGCCTATGTTACCCGCGGGTAAAAATTATAGATCTATGCGAAGTGTGGTCACGATATCTTCAAAGGTGTGGAAATCACAATTTGTGGAAAGTCTACGTCTAATTATTTATGTAACTAACGCAGTTTTAAAAACTGTTTGCTTATGGAGAACTCTATTCAACATGAAAATATCATTAAAACTATTTATTATTAATACTAGCACCGCAAGCATTTTTAAAATTTAGAATTTTTGCAATTTCGTATTTTTCCAAACGGTTTCATCCAAAAACATATAACCGTTACAAATTTCAAGGTCAGCTGAAAGTACCTTATAATTTTTGTCCTCGTATGGGACAACATTATCATTAGAAACCTTTTATTAGTAATACTTCAAGAAATCAGCATATGTTTGGTTTCTGTGTAAACAAAGCAAAATTAAAAAATCTGTACAACATACATTGTACAAACTTTCTCATATATGGGTACTAATGCGTCATTTAGTTATCTTTAGAAAATGAAAATCGTATGATCCTGTTTTTAGAAAATTCAATTTTTGTTCAAGTTGCCCAAGAATAAACTGCCTTATGATCATTCAGTGAGAAAAATGAAATATGTAGTATTATTGTAGATTTATACTCAAGTAACTGTACGAAATTTGATCAAAATCGTTAGAGCAGTTTTTGAGAAAAACGAATTGTTGTTATAGTTGTCTAGAATAAACTAGCCTTATATTCATTGTTTGAGAAATATGAACTATACAGTATTATTGAAGACGTAAACTCAAGTGACTGTACGAAATTTGATCAAAATCGTTGGAGCCGTTTTTGAGAAAATCGTATTGTTGTTAAAGTTGCCTATAATAAACAAGCCTTATATTCATTTTTTGAGAAATATGAACTATACATTATTATTGAAGACGTAAACACAAGTAACTGTACGAAATCTGATCAAAATCGTTAGAGCCGTTTTTGAGAAATTCGAATTATTGTTAAAAATGTGTAGAATAAACTACTCTTAATTATTGAGCAATGGCAACCATTTATATGTATACTCTGCTCAGTATGATAAAATGCCTAAGTACGAGATTTCATTCATTTTTGCTCCAGAGCCAGTAACAGACAGACGGCATTGCAAAAACCACTTTTTCGGATTCAGTGACACCTAAAACGTATATTTCCATAAAAATCTCGAGGTCGAATTTTTTCGCGATAACAATACTTTCTCGATACTTCGTATGAGAAAGTAAAAACGATATTACCTACGTTAAATGTTTTCCCATTTTTAATGCATTGGATTCAAATCCGGCGGCAATGGGAGTTGTCATGGCTGCTTTTAATTGGTATTGTCATAAAACTAATAACATCGCGTATTTTTCTGATTCTACATGTGTTTTTACGATAATTTGATCAGGATTCGGATTCTGAATTATTAAGTCTCAAGTTCTATGTTTCTAAGTAATATTAAAATTCAAATGAAAAATAAGCTGCAGTCACCCCCATGTCATTCAAATGGGGAAAATTAAAAAAGAGAATATTTTAAAAAAATCAGAATGTTCAATCAAATCGGTTTAAAACCCGACTACACCACTCAACTCTTTATTCCGGTTAAAATGATACCTTTTTCTTGCTTCTAAGTGCTCTAATTGCTGATTTATAGAAAAACACACACACAAGCACTTTTCTTTATAGATATCTACAGACTATAGATAGACTATAGATAGGTAGATAGATGCAGATTACTATTTAACCACTAGCAAAATTGCCCCGCGTTTGCTCGGGTTGATATGATATTTGGCACTTTCCAATGTTAAAAAACTAAATTAAATACCCGTTTCCATGATTAAATACTACATTTTGCCGGAAATCGGCTTTGATGGGATTTATGTCTTTTAGAAATATAAAGTTGATTTTTTCAGATTAATATGTTTATATCCCGAGTTTGTATATTCATTTTAAGAAATATAAATTTGCAAAAGAATAAAATTTTGCGAGTCAAGCAATTGATTTTTAGTTATCTTATGGAAAAATGTCAATGCCCTTTAATGGCAGCACTGACTAATCCCGAATGACCAAACCTTTACCATTCACTAATAAAGAAATCGCAATAAAATTTATTTTATAATCATTATAATTGTTATTTACATAATATATGTATCTTGCAGTATACAGTTTACAAGTGAAGTTCTAGTTTCCTGCTGTAAATAAGTCTATCGCGGAACCCTTGGATTTCCTCGGGTCACAGTTTGAAGACCTTTGTCGTAGAAAGCGTCGAAAGATTCTTCCAGGGATAAGTACATGAAGGAGCGCATCCCACGTCAGGAGGCAAAAGGAACGGTTAATGACCTTCTAGTTGGCCTTCCTCCACACCCTAACCACGGGGGGGATACACTTCGAGGTTGAAAGGGTAGAAAGTGGAGCTTCCAATGACATATGGTCAGAATCGAAAATGTTCCTTCCCGCTGAAACAGAAACCTCAACAGAAAGGAAAACATTTAAAATAGCCTCCTTACAGGTAACACTAATTTTTATTGAAGACAGAAACAATCTTGACCGAATTAGCGGAAAAATGCGTTTAGAACAAGGATCTCAAATTCGCGGCCCGCACGTGGCCGCTTGTTCATTTTATGCGGCCTTCTCACTGGTCTTATTCTAATTATATAATTCTGCCCGGCTCCTGGCTTTGATTCAACTTTTTCCGATAATAACTAACAATTTACGCTAAATCTTAATTGTTACCTGCAAGGATAAATTATATGCGAAGTTTCGTGACGATTTCTTCAAAACGAAAACTGTAAGTAAAACCAGCAAGACCACAATAATTATCAAACAATAAATCAACAAAGGAACTTACATAATGATTTAATTTAATGAAAGACAAAAAGGTAAATAGAGAACGTTTAACAAAAAGAGTGAATATTACCCTCAGACCATTAGCTCGATTCTCTCATCCACGAGTTCTGTAACAAGAAAATCGTTTACATCAACAATACTTTGGAAACAATGAAATGATTTATCCAATCACAATTTGTGGAAAATCTACGTCCAATTATTTAAGTTACTTACGTAGTTTTAAAAACATCTTGCTTTGGAGAACTCTACGCCACATATAAACATCATTAAAAACTGTTTATTAGTAACTAGCAGAAATTCCTGTTGAATTTCAAGGAATTTAGTGACCCTACTACAGCACAACATACAAACTCTTTAAAATATATAGTAGATACTTTTTAAATTACAATTAGCTTTTCATAACCTTTAATCATATTTGCTTGTAACAATCCGTTTCCGAGCCTATTGCATCCAAATATAACAATAATTTTATTTCCTATAATATTACTTTCGCCAAATCCAGGTTCATTTCTTGTGTAATTATGCCTCGCTGAAATATTTCCTTTTATGGCTTGAAAAAGCAACGTACAGTTGTCCATGATTGAACACACTGGTAAATGTACACCAGATATGTGAGCTTATTAACGTTAATAAACATTATAATGTAGAATATAATGATTTTTACTTACAAAAAATGTAAGATTCCAGTATTCAATAGACGAAAGAAGGTTCAATTACTTTATAAATAAATGCTTCCTGAATAATAATCGGTATCTATTTACACTGCTATCTTTAAACATTGATCGTTTCGTTGCTTAAACAAAAATGCCAATCGAATAATGCTAAACTTTCGTCTATTTATAAGCTTCACTGAAGCTAATTGAATCGGAGGTAACAATGACGGCCGTCATGGTTATGCCCGGAAAGACTACAAAAAATCCACATAATTTCTAAACAAATACCATATTTCTCAAAACTTCATGTAAACTTCGCAGGAATAAGATAGTATTGAATTTTATTCGTCGAATAAAGCAAAAACGAAGGAAATCGGTACATATTTACGTATTTTACTTGAAGGAAGCATACATTGCAAGTCAAGAAATGGATTCATACGTGTTATCTTATGGAAAAATGTTAATCTCTTATATTGGCAGCACAATTTAATTCCGGTTGATCAAACACTGACCATTCACTAAGTTAGGATGTAAGGAAGAATTGTACCAAATTTGGTTATTCTAGCTTTTATCGTTTAGGAGTAGTTCCATGAACAAACAAACAAACCGACAAACACACTCTTCAAAATATATTATTGTAGATATTTCAATTATAATAAACAAATATTAGGTTGTCATTTAAACGAAGTAACCACGCACAGAGAAATTGAAAAATGATATTACGCTAAAAATTTTTCAATATAAATGCATTGGACTGTGAATTTCGGTGACAATGAGAGTTGTCATGGTAGCTTATAATGGGTATTGTAATAAAACTGATAAAATCACGTATTTTATTGACTCTAAATGCATTTTATGCTAATTTGATCAGGATTCAAATTATTTCTTCAATAAAAATAAACTTTGTTCTATTCTTCATAGAACCATTCCAGGCTCAAGTTTGTACCATGTTTCTAAGTAACTTTAAAATTCAAATGAAAAATAATCTGCACTAGTCCCTATGTTATTCAAATGAAAAAATAAATTATTTTTTAAAATTTGGCAGATGAAATCAATATAAAAACCTTACTACACACGCGTAGTCGTTCTTCTGATTAAAATGATACCTTTCTCTTGTTTCTACGTGACGTAGTTACTGCGCTATAAAATTACATACAAACACTTTATTTTACATATATATAGATTATTCATCTACGAGTTATTTGCAGTCAAATGACACCAGTGGTGCCGGTATTACTTTTTTAATGTTTAACATTCTCCCTCTCCTGACCCTACCATAAGTCTTGAGTGTGTCATTTCTTTATTTATTGTTTATTATTCATCTACGAGTTTTCAGTCGAATTACACCCACGGCGCAAGTATTCCGTTTTTAAATGTTTAAACTTCCTCCTTTCCTCCCCCTACCATAAGCCTTGAATGCGTGATTTGTTCATTTATTGTTTATTATTCATCTACGAATTATTTGAAAACGAATGACACCCATAGTGCCAGTATTAAGTTTTGTAATGTTTAACTTTCCCTCTCTCCTCGCCATACCATAAGCCTAGAATGCGTCATTTCTTTATTTATTGTAAATTATTCATCTACGAGTTATTTGCAATGGAATGACACCCATGGTGCCAGTATTAAGTTTTGTGATGTTTAACCTACCCCCCTCCTCCCTCTACCATAAGCCTTGAGTGCGTGATTTGTTTATTTATTGTTTATTATTCATCTACGAGATATTTTCAATCGAATGACACCCATGGTGCCAGTATTTCGTTTCTTAATGTTTAACCTACCTCCTTTCCTCCCCCTACCATAAGCCTTGAGTGCATCATTTCTTTATTTATTGTGTATTATTGATATACGAGTTATTTGCAATCGAATGACACCCATGGTGACAGTATTACGTTTCTTAATGTTTAACCTTTCCCCTTTCCTCCCCCTACCATAAGCCTTGAGTGCGTCATTTGTTTATCTATTGTTTATTATTCATCTACGAGTTATTTGCAATCAATTGACATCCATGGTGCCAGTATTACGTTCTTTAATGTTTAACCTTCCCCTTCTCCTCCCCCTACTACCATGAGCGTAATTTGTTTATTTATTATTCATGTACGAGTTATTTGCCATGGAAGGATATCCATGATGCCATTAATTCATTTTGTCATACTATTCCATCTTCCTTCTCTCATCCCCATACCCACTCCTCCTTAATCGTTAATGGTTTATTGTTGCGTATCATTGTTGCCAACATTCCGTTTATATTACTTCCGCTCTTCCCCATCTTCATAAGGTGAATTGGAAATTTCGATGAATACTACATTCGATCAATTGTGGGTTGGTGAATTTACCTTTCGGTGAATTGTGATTCGGTGATTTGCGATTCGGTGAATTGTGGTTTCGGTGAATTGTGAATCGGTGAATTGTGGTCAGTGAATTGTCTTTCGGTGAATTGTGGTTGGTGAATTGTCCTAGAACCCTTTTAAAGTAGGTGCGTTATATCTTCTTAAGTCTAACAAGGGGAGTCCACGACATTCATGTTGCCGATTTTCTTCAAATTGGCACGGTTGGTAGCAGGCCATGAATAATGGAAGTATGTGAAGTAAGAAAACGCAACTCTTTCTCGTTCTCGAGAAAAACGATTTTAAAATGTTAAAAAATTTGTATGTCTTGATATTAACAATAGATATCATCTTACCCAACATATCTACGGTAGACTAGTTGCTAACGAGACGAACCACGGTTGCAGATGCTATCTATCTGCCGTGGTCCGAACCCCATTTATTGCAATTTTTTTCGAGGTATTTTTCCTTTTTTTCATTAAATTCACTCTGCCTTTTCAAAAGAACATTAACCATTTTAATTACTGTCTTTTTCGGAAGTAATTACGGAAAGAGGCAATAATTAACACAGACTACAACTAACTTATGTGGCCATCAAAATGGGTTGGGGTAGGAATGGTATTCAGAAGTGAGGAAAATGCAGGAAAACATAGGTGCGGCTATGATTTGAGTTATACGTATATAAGAGGGGAATTGATAGGATAAAGTTTTGAGGTGGGGAAATGTTAGAGGACCAGTTTTAACATGAAGAGGAACAGCTCTTTGGATGATACCTGTCGTAAAAGCAGGCAAAACAGAAACATTGCCGACACCACGAGCAAACTGCAAATGCGCATTTCCCGTGATGGCAGAGATTTTTTTCAAGTTTTAAGGGGAAGCAGACATCATTTACATATAAAAAGTATTTTCTTCTATCACTCAATTTTGAGGCGTAACATGCATATTTAATATAATGTAATAAAAATTGGCACACTCATTTGGTGATGGACGAGCGCATGAATTTTAATCGAGTCTTCCCGTGATGCTATATCCCGTTGTTCCTCCAGCAGCAGTGAGCACAATCCTAAATTTTTCTGCCCTTTCAAGAGTTTGTTCTAATGTTGGCGCATCCTTCTCACTAATATATCTTGTAATTTTCCTTTACCTAATGTGCCTTTGATTCTTAAATTTTGCAACCCACGAATGACTGGCAGTGAAGCAAAAATCATTTGACTGAAGAGGGAAAGCTGCACTGCTGCTAAGTTCTAGTCGTCACCTGTTCGTAATTTCTTCTTGCTTCTATAAACCTTCGGTACGTCGAAGAATTTATCTTTTTGAATTTGTCTTGCTTGGTACCTCCTCTTTTCACGTCCTCCTGGCACTGTATCAAGTTTTGCTTGCTCTTCAAACGTAATGCCCTTGTTTTTGTAGTCTTTTAAGCCATATGTCGGATCAAGTTTCTTGTATTCTATAGAAATGAAGTCGTAATCAACCATTGGTTTCTTCTCCTTCGGGACGTAGCAGTCTAGATCTTCATTTTCTTCATCTTCTCTTTCCGAATCATAGCCGTCACTTTAATCGGTAGAATTAATTCATCTTCCTTGACGATTTCATTTTCTCCAAGCATCTCAAGCACTCTACGAAATATCTCCTCTCCAATTGCTGTAGACTGAGTAGAAATTTCTGTTGGCAATTTGTGTGAAATGAAATTGTTTTCCAGAAGCAAAAATTCCTCACAGTAACGCCAAGCATTTTTTAGCTCTTGCTTCGAAACTCTGTCATTCAAGAACGTAATGCTCACTTGACTACAACCTGGCTGTTCATTCATATTCTTATAAACACAATAGATTATGCCCAAGCAGTCATAATCTAATACTACTAATTTCCTTTGTGATTATATGATTGATTGATTTAACAATGTTGTTAACCTTTCGTTCCACAGATACAAACAAAATAAAGTTTACATTTAAATATAAAATATCCCGAATATAAAATAGCTCGACGTTGAGTGATGGAAGAAAATACTTATTAATTTAATTATTTTAATTTAATTTCTGAAAAAGGCAATAATTAATATGGTTAATTTTCTTTTCAAAAATCAGAGTGAATTTAATGAAAAAAAGGAAAAAATACCTCGAAAAAAATTGCAATAAATGGGGTTCAAACCACAGCAGATAGATAACATCTGCGACCGTGGTTCGTCTCGTTAGCAACTAGTCTACCGTGGATACGTTGGGTAAGATGATATCTATTGTTAATATCAAGACACGAATTTTTTAACATTTTAAGATCGTTTTTCTCGAGAACGAGAAAGAGTTGCATTTTCTTACTTCACATACTTCCTGCTACCAACCGTGCTGTTTCAGCTGCTCATATATCCTGTTGCTTAGCAATACAATGTTATTGTGCGCCAAGTATTGCCTTAGCGTTTTATTATATAGACAAGGTATTTGTTTGGTTCACTTTTGTAGTGTTCAGTTTTTCTTGCAGCATTTTTGTATTTTATAGCTTGCAAATTATAACATTTTTATACAAATATGCATTATTCATTCAATTTGCACTTGCGTGTGTTTAACTAGCAAAAATACAAAACAAAATGTGGTCCCGAGTTTTTCTGGCTGTGCCCCGGTTATGTCCTGTATTTTCTTCTTCATGTCCTGATTTTGATCCCTGAAAATCTGGTCACCCTAGCGTAATATGATGTCCCTGCTCCAGGCAGTCATTTAGATAGGTATCAGTCAATCTCGAAGGGACCTTTGTTTTAATTATCTTCAATGATGAGAAGAGGGATCCACATAGGTCAATTCAAAGTAGTATCTTATTTTTAAAGCAGTACTGTGCAAAGCGGGGAATTTGAAGTCCATCAAGTTCCAAAATTTGTCTTCTTTTGTCTGGGACTTTAAAATTACATCACTTTGTCTCTAGTTCAAAATCTTATTTACTTTGAGATGCTTTTGAAATAAATTCGGCAATGTTGGAAACTTCAACAGAGAAAACTGGATTTAAATAAGAGGAAATCATGGGTTCAATGTCAGCAAATTGGAAAAATCTTTCATTTAATTGGTTTTTAAGAATTTCAAGTTGATGAGTGTAAAACAATTCACTTACTGGTCTCCTTCCAGACATTTTGCAGTAAGGCAAAACACTGCACAGGCACCATAACAAATTGTGGTATTGTAACACGGATTATTCATGGAGAAAGTTTTCTCGGGTTTCCAGCCAGGTGGTGTGGAATAATGCTTCCGACGTTTCAGCAACTCTCTCTGCTGCCATCTTCAAGGAGAAGTGTTGAGTTAGGTTTTTGGTCTGGTATTTATAAGGGCAGGCCGTAACGGCTCGGCCTCTGATTGGCTGTTGGAGGTAGGCCAATGAGCACCTCGTTTATCGGCTAGGCGGGAGAGCATCGGGTTCCACGTCTTGCTGAGGAAGAAACCCGTGTCTCGGTTAAAAGTTTGCCATTCTAACCTGATCTCGATGGCTTCCTTGACCAAGTCAACACTTCTTGAAGATGGCAGCAGAGAGAGTTGCCGAAACGTCGGAAGCATTATTCCACACCACCCGGCTGGAAACCCAAGAGAACTTTCTCCATATCATTCGCTGGGAAAGACTCAAATCCTTTCTCACAGATTATTCACTTTAACCACAGAGAAAGGAGAGGGATTAGGGAAACGGCAACACATCCGAATTACATGAAAATTCATACTGGAATGGCTTCTCATGCATTAACCCTGGCCAAAGGGCTCGGAATTTTGTAAGAGAAACTGCTTAGTCTGTGAAAAATATGAGGCATTTGTTTGTAGTAAGTCTGTTTACAGTATTTGAAAACAGACCACTGATCTTGGCCACATGGCTGTTAGCTCTTTAATTAACTTTTGAAGACTATTTTTTTAAATAATGGCCATGGCTGGTTTGAGGGAGAGTGATAGAGAATTTTTTTAAATTTTAAGCCTTATGATGAAACAAAGGTTCCTAGTGTTAAATCATAGAAGGTGAGTGCCAGAGGAGGGAGAAAAGCTGGAGTTGAGGAAGTTGGATGGAAAGAAATGGCTCATATCTTGTCACAGGCAACAGGATGTCTAGGCACTGTTCTGATAGTAACATTAATTTTTATGAAGCAAATGAGTTAATGCTATCATTAATTACAGTATTATCCCCTCAATGCTGTCATACATAGTGGCTACATCTGTCAGAATCCACCACATGATGCCGTCATACGTAGTCACTACGTCCGGGAGATCGCTATACATTTATATTGTTTAGACCCAATGAATTTTCTTAATTCTGAAAAATCTTGAAATATTTCGAAAGAGGAAGCTTTGGTCTACCTATTTATTATCATTCTATAATCTTTTTCTTTTTTATTACACAATGTGCATTAAATTTTGTGATTGATTTTTTGCGAATTGGGGAATTGCGTCTTCAAAAATCCCTTATCCAATACTGAGAGGAATCGTATCTCGACACGAATGCTACTGCAAAGTTAAACAAGATCTAGACTGCTTGTCTGCCGACAAACTTCTTTATCTCTTTGGTTTTTCTTATGAGTCAGAGGTTGAGAGGTAAAAGACAAAGAGAGCCGAACAACAAAAACCACTGTTTAGCTCTCAGCCGGGCCATGTGCTTGCTTCAGCATTTCTTGAGCCCAGTATAGTATGAGAGAGAGGGAGAATGTCTGTTCTTGTATCCTAGGTCTGTTTACAAATATAAGTCACTGATGATGCACAGTAAGCAAGAGAGTTTAGGAGCAAGCACTTGCATAATACCCTTACACTCGGGTCGTCACAGGAGAAATATTCTCGTGTTGCCCTCAAGAAGTTAGTCTGAAGTGAATGCTAGTAAAAAAAATTCTTTATAGATGATTTATTGAAGTTATATTTTCTGTAAATTTCATGGTAAATGGGACAAAGGAAATACCTTAAAAAAAACTTTTTAACTTTTCTAATTTTCTTATTACGCGTACATTCTGATACATACAACATCAAACCTCCGTTTCTACTGAACGAAATTGGACAATTTTCACCATGTAACTTCTTTAATGACTAGGAATGACTACTCTACAACTCAAAACTTTATAAGCTTAATGAAATGTCTTTTAAAGACATATGAAACGTAAAATTTATATCAAATTTTTAGTCAAGACATGAAAACGTTGACCTGCAAGAAACTTTTTTCCTATTTGGTTTAGGTAGGTACATCCAGCAAATGAAATGTTAATAAAAGCTTAAATATTATTTTGAAAAAGACTGCATATCAATGCTGTTTATAGTTTTCGGAATACTGAAAGATATATGAAAGCACGGGTGCTCGCTAACTGGTTGGTGACCGGGTGATGTACATATTTTGTATTTCTCTTTTCTCCTGTAAAGAGTATGCTTAATGTAAGATAATATAAAAGACATTGTTTATAAATGTTATGTTCTACTAAAATCCTCAAAAAAATTTATACAAATCCAATATAAATGAAGAAAGTTACAATTTTTCAATTTTCAGAAATCGAAATGGCGAATTTTTGCAAATTTTGAAAAACCTCCTGTCCTCAGACATGCGATTTAAGTAAATGTCCTTTGTGCTTGAGCGGTTAACAATGTTTTCAGCAGCATTGCACACAAAAATATTAGTAATGAAATTTTCAAGACATGCATCATAAGGAATTATGAACATCTTCACGTGTGCAGAGGAAAGCATGCACCCAGAAATTCCTTGGTGAGCACCATGTTGAGAACCTCTGTCATACAAGAAGAGAACAATGTAATATATATGCAGCAGTATGAAGTATAGATGAGTGATAATCTTTCAGCGCATATATGAACATCCTTTCTTCTCGGCATAAAAGAGTAACTTAAATGTATAGTCTGACTGAAGGCTTGTGGCGGACGGATGCGCTGACTACCTGGCGTTGGAGGGGAAAGCGCATAAGGGGAGGAACGCTTGAGGGGAAGAGCGATGAGCTTAACAGGTACCAACTTAGTCGCGTTTACACGGGTCTTCACGTGTGGTGTGACGGGTGACACTCGGGATGTAGAACGCGCAAAGCATTTAGACGGTTTTTAAGTAAATTGTAGCCTTTATCAATAAAATTCACTTTGCGGTACCGAGTAGGTTTGTTGTTAAGACGAGTGGAGTGAGGTTAAATGGTAAAAATCATAGATTACGGTGAATAAATCTGTTAATTTCTCTTCAATAACTTCAGTAAGGTACGTTTCACTTTACATTTTTAGATAGAGGAAATATCACTGTGTAATATACTAGATTCTGGGGAAAATGACATTTACTTTAGAATTTAAAAAAGTTTTTTTCCTCTCCTAATCTGCTCTCTTCATCATTGCTCTATATGAAAACATATTTGAATTTTTTATAAAAACAAGTGCGGTAAGGCTTTGTTTTTTAACTGAATCGATAAAGAATAGTTTAAAGAAGCAATATAGATAAATTTATTAAAATGCCATTTATTTAAATTTCGTGGCAACCTCCTTAAGACCTCGTGAGATAGGACGAACCAACCTATGATTGCGAGCAGGGAAGGAAAAGTTTTTGAAGAAGCAGTGAGCAGCAAGGACTCCAGAAGAAAATGGTCAATGACCAGACCTTCCTAGAATTATCCCCTGCTCCTGCGTTTCTAACCCTTTAGTGCCACTCCACCCCCTACTGTTCTACCTACGAATTTTACAAATAACATTCCTCTCCCTAGCACACCACTTCCACATCATTTGCTTACAATTAGATTTGGTTTTCGTCCGATTTTTACAGTCTGATTGCTTTTTTTCGAATTTGGGTATAACCTAATATTATTAATTTTCTTTAAACAAAACGTTTTTCACATGGAATTGATGCACTGTTCTTCTCACTACATGGACATCAAAATCGTCGACCGTCAATTTCGGACTCTTCTGCATCTTATTCTTTCGCGGAGACAAGAAGGCTGTCCTGCAACCTTTCTCAATAAGTATCTGCTCCTTCCTTTGAAATTCACTCTAATGTGTGACGTGACATGCCTGTTGCTGCTTCGGCCCGCTCATAAGCATTTTTAATAGGAATGCTGATTCCTTCCACAGCCTTCTTCTTCATAAAACTCAGTATGCTATAAAGAATTTCCCGTGCCTGGCTACGGATAACTTTCCTATTCCCTAGCTTTGAGGTGGATGGAGCGGGATCCATATTGTTAAAGTTGTTAATAACTAAAGGAACAACAATCTCAAGAGTGTAGTAACAAAAACGCGATTAATAAAATAACGGAAAATAACAATAACTCTATAGCAAAACTTAAAACATAATTACGATGAATGGATAACAAAAAATGAATGAACAAAAGAACGTGAAGTTTAAAATAAAAATAACTTGATAACAGACCAGCAATCAAAACAAAGAAAACAAATAATGACAGCAAGAGCGAAGCAGCAGTTGGCAACCCGGACGCATGAAGCTAACTGAATGACTTTCTCCCTCGCGGAAAATACCCTCACCCCTGCGGTAGTGAGGTTTCACCAATGGATTCGCCTAGGCTCAAATTCGTCTACTGCGCATCCGCCATAAGCTTTCAACCCGACTATATTGGGTAATTGGATATTCACTAGAGCCTTTTTTCAGACGTGGTGTCTTTGTGAATCGCAAACGAAGTGTTCACTTCAGCTCTGTTCGAATTCACCTTGTATATGATACTAACTTGTAAGGTCAATTCATTTGTAGAATGGATAGATAAGATTCTGTATTGCAATTTTGCTGACCAAGTAGATGATCATAATAAAGTTCAATTTTTATGAAAGTTCGTTTATTTCGAAGCCAGGTATGTACTTCAAAGTCATAATTTTCTGGTCCCTTGAACATCGAAATAACGAGGTTTTACTGTATAAGCTACCATGACAACTCCCAATGCCAACGAAGATGAGAGTCCAACGCATTTATATGGGAAATTTTTTAACGTAATATCGTTTTTTAATTTGTGTGTGCGATTTTGCTTTGTTTACATGGCAACCAAATATTTGTTGATTTTAACTGAAATATTACTAATGAATTGTTTATAATGATATTTTTGTGTGGCGTCGAGTTCTCCAAAGCATACTGTTTTTAAAACTACGTAACTTAAACATTTAGACGTCGATTTTCCACAAATTGTGATTTCCATACCTTTGAAAACATCGTCACAAAACTTCGCATAGGTATATAATTTTACTCTATGGGTAAAATAGGCTATATGAGGATAGAAATTTTTGGGGGAGGGAGTGCTTAGTTCAATAATTATTTTTCCATAAGTTTACATGTAATTTTCGATTTTTCACAGTGCATGATTTTCTTCCTTCATTCATTTAAATAGGTAAATGCAGACTGATTTTTTTTTGTTTTTGCTTTATTTGATGGTTAAAACTGTGTACTATCCCATTTTTGCAATGTTTACATGTTAAATGGAAGAAGTTTTAGATTCACTAAACCTGTTGAAATCCAACGGGCAGTTCTGCTAAGGAATGGGACAATTGGCTGCCACCAACTGGGTGCGGCCAAATGGTCGTGGAGCCAACTGGGTGCAGAGTCAACTGGGCACGGAGCCAACTGGGTGCGGAGTCAACTGGGCACGGAGCCAAATGGGCATGGAGCCAAATGGGCATGGAGCCAACTGGGTATGGAGCCAACTGGGCATGGAGCCAACGGGGTGTGGAGCCAACTGGGCGTGGAGTCAACTCACCGCAGAGACTAATGAATTTGCGGCTTCCAAATTCGCATGCTTCGCAGTTTCGCGGTTTTTCCAACTACTGCTGCCATCTTTGAAGGGATGAGAAAAACACTAAACAAATGAATTTCCCCGTCCACGAGGTTTTTTTATCACGCTATGGCCCCGTTTTAGGAAAATATCTACCAAGAGGAAAGCAAGTGATAATACCGAAAGCAGAAGCAAAAAGAAGACGTTGACTTTAACCAGTTGAGTGGGTATGCCGTATATATTCGTCATGGCCTGTCGTAATCTGTTTGCGGTATATATCCGTCATGCCGTTTTATGGGCCATCCGCTATGGGTATGCCGAAATAGTCCGTCATGAAGCATCTCCGGTATCTAGCTGTGTCCTTCTAGTAGTACAGGTTAGAGCCCATAGATGGTGTTTCCTTCCTTTTGCTGAGAAAACATACGCTTTGTACGAAAACCCTGCATGTGTAATGCGGGGATGTCTATACCTGCCCCTGCAGTAGTGAAAGCGGAGGTGTGACTTTCCTCTAACTGTATAGGATATTTCTAGGCAACTGGAGCAATAAAATCCTCCTCTCCATTGCAGTGAATGTTTCATATGCGAAACATACGTGAAGAAATATTCTCAGAAGATTGAGAGGAATATTTGTGATATTATGGATAAAAGTGAAGCTTACGTGAGAAAATTGAGCTGCGAAATAAACATGCTAGTGGCCAGAGTGCGGCATCAGTGTGCAGGCAATATGCGATAAACTGTACAGCTATGGCAGATTTAAATGCCACATTGTATTGGTTCAAAACCACTTTTAGCCTACCTTTTCATCATTTATTGTTGTCAAAATAATGGAGAGCCGCGAACCTAACTCCCATTTTCTCATAAGGCCTTTGCTTCTATTTTTGCAGATTCCAAATTCGCAGTGTTGTCAGGAACGTAACCCCCACAAATTTGGAGGGTCTACTGTATGTATTAATGATAACAGTTGGGGACAATCCACTTCATTATTGAGCAATTTATATAAGAAAGTAACATCAAAGATAATTCTACTGAAACTTAGTTCATGAATATTAAGACTAGAAAGAATATTAGTATACGTCATATATATTGTTTCCAACATTCCAATTTTTTGGGGCTGTTTTGCCACGTACAAAGATAAAAATTAAGAGGCATTTCCAGATGAGCTAGAGACTTGATATTTTGCACAATTATAGGTTTCCAGTTAAAACAAAAAGGAAAAATCTGACATCAATAAAATTCTTTTCTTTTTGAGAGGAGTTTTTACTCCATTATTGAAAGAAGGCTGAAACGCTTGCAGAATGCAAGCACCATCTACTAGAATAACAAATAAAGCTCTATTGACTGACTGTGATGGCAAAACCATATGAAATATAAAAACCAATCGTATTTCATCCATATTCATTGAAAGTGCTCTACTTGTTTTATTGTATTATATGTTTTTAAACATTCACTCATGCAAATTGGTACACATTCTTCCATCTGGCATATTTCTATCAGAACAAACTGTAGTCTTCATGCTTCCTTGCATGATGTGATATGATTACATACGGTTTCCTAATTAAATGCTGTTCGATGGTCTTCCTCTCCAAGTACAGTATAGAACCTTTTATCCAGCAAATCTTGGGAAATGGAGATAGCCAGTTATGTGGAATTTCCGGTTAACTGAAATATACTCATAAACAATTCTTGGAAAGAGCTAGAACCCACCGAAATGGTGTTCTGGTCCAAAGCATGTGTCAATAATATCATTCTATCTCATCAAACAAGTCCGGCTTGGTAGTTTAGTTGGTTAATGCACATACCCGGCAAGTGGGAGACCCGGGTTCTAGTCCCGGTCAAGTTCAGAATTTTTCTTCTTCTCATTCTTCACATTTGTGATCAGTATTATGCACACATGCATATAAGTTATAAATTTCCATCATTTCACTCAAGTTGATAAAATGCTATGTATAGAGTATAACCTTGTATCGGGCAGAAACATGGACGCTAAAGAAAAATTATATAAAATACTTGGAAAGCTTTGAAATGTAGACATGGAGAAGAATGATGAAGATAAAATGGATAGATAGGGTGAAAAATGAGGAAATACTATGAAGAATAGAAGAGAAGTGCACGATTATACAGACTATCAAAAACAGGAAGGCGAATGGGATTAGACATTACCTGAGGACAAAGAGCATGAATAAAGTGAATAAAGAAGTGCTACAAGGAAAACGGGATGGAAAATGAGAAAGAGATAGGAAAAGGTTTCAGCTGACAGACGACTTGAAAGTGAAAGAGAGCTATCAAGACATGAAGAAGGCTGCGGAAAATAGGAGTATATGGAGAACCAAATTTAACCATGAATAATCACAGACCTGTCTACAGACAGACTACCTTTGATAATGACTGTAATAGTACCAGCCCAAAAATTATCAACAACTTGAATCACAAGTTCCTTCATAAGCTTAACATGATCAGTGCTGTAACTAGTAGGTAAAAGTGAGGAAAATGTCAAAGACACATGTTACTTCTCGTTAGTAAGACCGCTATTACAGTATACGTTGAGCATATGGAATCCATACAAGAAAGGATCAATCTCAGAGTTAGAAAGAGTGCAGCGAAAAGCCGCTAGATTCACCAAAAATTGTTACGATAGAAATAAAAGTGTTACAAGATTGTTACAGGACTTAGGATGGGAATTACTAACTGAGCGCAGATCATGCTCTAGGTTAAAACTACTTGAAAGATTTAGAACGCATATATTCTCCAGCAACGTCAAAGAAATAATAGGAGCGCCAACTTATATTGGTAGAATGGACCATCCTGATAAAATAAGAGAGATAGCCTGTAGGACTGAGAGGTACAAAGGCTCGTTTTTCCCTAGAATGATAGCTGAGCAGAACAGAAGTTACGATAAGAAATCAGACAACATAGGGATATATTATTCATTACTAAGCGCTTTCCTTTTGTGCTATTGCACCCCCTACCACACATCATTGTGGTGGCTTGCAGGGTGAACTGTAGATGTAGATATAGGGCGGGGCATCTGCCACGGATGCAACTAAGTAAGAGACACAAAAAATCCAAATACTAATAAAATAAACAAGAGAAAATAATTTCTTGAAGAGGGAGAGGGCACATATTTAGTAGTAAAATATCTAGTTACAGGGCTGAACATGAGAAATGAAATTTTCATTCTTTCTTCTTTGGCACTCCTTATACAGGATATACACATTTACCACACTGATCACAAGGCCTAGAAAAATAGTTTAGTCTGCCATTTCAGTGTCTTTCACAAATAAGAGTATGTACTGGTGTAATGATCCAGAGTATCAACACCACCAATATACCGTATTTGACCGAATATAGCCCCCCTACCCATTTTTCTCACACAAATCTAGAAAATATTTTAATACCCTGAAAGGACGATTATTTTTAGGACTTTAATGTCATGAAACATGTTGTATAATTTGAAGAAATATCATACTTGCACTCATTTAATAAAAAAGTACCAATTAGCGAGTGATAAAACGCCATGCTAATTGGAATTTTAAGGTTTTCAGATTTGTTCCTCAGAATTCAGAGGGTATACTAACGAGAGAGATATTTGACAAGGAATTGAACAAAAATACATTTTTAGGGAGTAAAAATAAACTTTAAAAAGTCGAAATAACATACTAATTAATGCAGCAATATTAGCAAGTCGAAATAACATACCAATTTATGCAGCAATATAAATTCGCACTTTGCTCATATTTCGATCTATCTTTCGTTTGTGTAATTAACAATTCGAGCTTAGCCAGGCAATTAGTCCATTCTCGGGCAAGGTTAATTTTGTTGGTATTACCGTATTTGCTCGTGTAAGCTGCGCACCTTTTTTCCCAAAACGCTGGTGGAAAACAGGGGGTGCGTGTCTTACACGAATTCTTTTATTTGCCGCTCACCTTTTTTCCCAAAATGTCGTGTCGGTAAACAAATATACGTTAAGCTAGCACCCATGCCGCATCTATTATTCTATTTCTGAATTTCGGTGTATTTAGTCATTTTCATTCATTGTATAAAACTTTTAAATGAGTTTTAAGTTTATTAACGGGTGCTCCCCAAACTCGACGAAGTCTTCTGCTGCAATCGTCACGGAGGCTACGGCGCATGCGGGTTGGTGGGGGTTTTATTCTCACGGCAGACGACGCCTACCATGTTCAGATACGGCGTGCTTCCTTTATTCTATGATACGTCTATGAAAGTCATAGCCACCGTGGTGATCATTGAATGATCGCTGATCATAATTTTAGTTCGCCAAAAAAATGACGACTGCTACGGTAAGGATCAGTGACCATATGGCTGGAAAATTACGTACAGCAGAATGATCGCTACCGGAGTGATTTCTGCGAACATGACCAATGTGACCACAAAAACAGTTACGTGTTTAACAAAAGAGGACTACCGAGATTTCTGCTAGTACCGATATAGAGAGATCACCCAATAAATTCGTCACGTAGGAATGTGAAGATGCTTAACTTGAGCGTAGCATTTTTTAGAAATAGGAATTGGTGATTTAAAAAACCCTTTTTCGGCTCAAATAAATTTTTTTCCCTAGAGCTGGCCCAAAAACCGGGGTGCGCGGAATACACGGGGTCTCGGCTTACACGAGCAAATACGGTAAAACTTGCAATTTGACAATAATGAGAGCGATCAGGTAATAGAAAAATCCTTCCTATATGGTGACGTCAATCAGCCTTGCAAATAAATATTCGCAACCCGAGTAGTTTAGTCTTACAATGGATAGAAACACTTACTGACTCGAATGAAATTCATCGTTATTGAAGCTTTGCACACTTGTTTGTACCCACCTAATTTTTAGTGCCCGAAAATAGCCCCCCCCTAACTTTTGCACTTCACTTTTGGCCAAAAACATGGGGGCTATATTCGGTCACATACGGTACTTTGCGTCATTCACTACAGTTATAATTACCATTTCTATCCCACCACCTCACAGTCTCCTCTCAACTAGAATCTCTGAAGTGTTTCAGGTTCTTAAAAGCATAACAATCCTTTTCTCTCTCCAAGTAAAAAGCATTATATTTTCATGCCAATAGGCTACTATCTCCCTTTTTTCAATTTTTTTAATTGAGGTTGAGATGTCTTTTCTGTATAGTATTACTGTCTCCATTTAAGCAACTCCTCAGAGTGGGGCATCTGTAATGCCTGTCTGTAGAAAGGTAGTAGCTTTTAGCATAAGTAATTGAGCTCTGCAATTTATCATATTGATCTTAAACCATAACAGTAGTGAGAAATATGGAAACAAGCAAAAACATCTGCTACGACCAGGAATCGAATCCAGGTCTTCCACTTGCAGGGTGGATATTCTACCACTGAACTACCATAGCAGACAAATTCTCCTGTTTCAGAATGGGAATATTTTCTTAGGTTGGAACCGGGCTAGCTGTGCTTAGGGATTGCAATACCGGTAAACCGGTTTACCGATTTACCGGTAAATAGCTCAAAAATACAGTAAAAATGTACCGGTAATTTTGTAATTTTTTACCGGTAATTTGATAAATAAAAAATCTTTTTAATGCATGTTAAAAAAAAATAATATATCCATCTTTGAATGCTTCAATGTTTCTCAAGTCCTGATTCTCTTGGCAGACAATTGCACATGCGCTGAAGGCTGACACAATAATCAGTAGTCAAGAAAGTACAGGTGACACTCGATTTATGCCATAGATACGTTCTGAGGTTTATGGCATAAATCTAAAATGGCGTAAATAGAAAGAAATTTTCCCGCAGTATTTGATCATGTACAGTGGCGGCTCCTATGAAGTAATTCATTCCTACATAAACTTTTTAAACCTTAGTAAAATATTTCTTTATGGTGATGTAATGTCAGTAGTTATTTTTCTGTTTTTAATATTATTCCTTGAATATGTTTAATGCAGATAATGTGTTATAAACGTTAATATCTTAGCACTAATATCTGTTGATCTTTACAGAAAATGAACTTGAACTGCTCTCTAATACAATATTAGCATTGCAGCCAATAAAAATTGCTGTATAAGCACTATGATCCAAAAATGTAAATTTGTATATTGCTGATGTAACATTAAAATTTATGCTTGATGAACTAACAAATCAAAACATTTTTAAGCAATGACCTTAAAGAAGCATTGATAGCTCTCATAAAGGAAAGACAAACAACTTATTCTGATGTTCTACAGTTTCTTTATGATCCAAAGAAATCAATTGATGAAGATTACGGAATTTTCAATAAAACCAGCAAGGCCACAATAACAAAGGTAATTGTAGAGTTACTTGAACGCATTTCTGAAACTGAATCAACAGTAGTCAACGATTCCAACTCCCAGTCTGAGGATGCACCGACTTTAGTTCCTTCGTCATCAACTGCATTGTCTATGAAGGAAAAACTTCAACTGGCGATAAAGAAAAAAACTGATTCAGCCTATGAAGATTCATCTCAAAAACAAAAAAAAACACAAAAGACCTAACACAAGTCGTAAGAAAGGAACATGTATTTTCAAGAAGAAAAAATAAGAGGAAAATACTTAAAAATGGATTTCGATTTCCTAATGACCAGTAGACCAACAAGTGTTGAATCTGAACGAGCTTTTTCAACAGCTGGGTTTATATGTACTAAAATAAGATTGCAGTTAGTTGACCATAGTCTCGATAAATTATGTTTTCTGCAAACATATTTTAAACAAAAAGACATCTAATAAGAAAGGCTTTCAAAGTGTTCTGTTTATATTAATATTAAACTTATACTTATGTTTGGAATACAATTTTGTTCAAAGTATTTTTTGTTTGTATTAATATTAAACTTGTAATTATGTTTGGAATACAATTTGTTCAAAGTGTTTTTGTTTATATTAATATTAAACTTAAAATTGTTTGGAATAAATGTCTTGAATACAATTTATTTATTTATATTAGTTTTATAGTTGATTTGAATAAAATTTGTCTTCCATTAATATTTACCTATCATTTTCCTTTCAATTTAGCATTTTTTTGAAACTGTATAAATTACCAGTAAACCGGTATTTGTGAAAATTTTTACCGAATTACCGGTAAATCAAAAGTTGGTAAATTTGCTATCCCTAGCTGTGCTAGTATCAACCAGCCCCAGATTTAGCAATTTTTTCACCGTTTCCACATTTCC
Source organism: Uropetala carovei (assembly GCA_036926305.1). Taxonomy (NCBI): domain Eukaryota; kingdom Metazoa; phylum Arthropoda; class Insecta; order Odonata; family Petaluridae; genus Uropetala; species Uropetala carovei. The sequence continues at coordinate 1,176,797 of JAXCHB010000195.1, forward strand.
CATCAATCCAGCATATTCCTGTCATGTAAGGATCTTCAGACCATCCATTCTATCAATTCACACCAGTAATGAAAGAAATTTGTCTCAATAAAGGATTCAAATCCTTGTTTGATAAATTCCCTCACTGTCAAAGTAAAACTCATCATCACAACAATGTAAACCACAATAATAAATTTTTCAGGGTTTCGCCATAGTTGTATGAGCACAAATCCTATGAGACTGAAACATCCTCTGCAAAATTGTTATGCTTGAATATTGTAAAAAAGGTAAGAGTTACCAAAATATGTTATTGTGACGTGGCCCAAGATCATATGAATTGCCCTTACATCTACAAAACAATGTGAGCGGGCAAGAGAAAAATATTTACAAATTCCTCCCCTATCTTTCTCTAAAAAAATAAGTGTTGAGTCACACTCAACTTACAAGTGAGTGATAGTGCCATAAAGCCATGCTCGATAGACAAGTGTAAAAGGTTAATATTTACTGACAAATGAAGAGCAAAACAAATTTTAAAATAACATAGGTAAGTAAAGATTTGGATCAGGAATGCACCATAGCAATATTATATGTATACATATAAAAAACAATTTTTGCTTAGTGCATTATTGTTTAGTGTGACACTTTTCATGAATACATCTTTGTTAATCATGGAACAGGTGTGTATATCTTGGATAAAACTGAAGTCACATTTCTTTCATTTCCATAAGAAACAAGAAAAACTGCAGTTGATTAATAAAGCTCACCGCAAAAGGATCTGCTTGTTCCCAAGAGATGGGTGCACCCCAAGATGATGGACGAACTTTCTCAGGGAGAGATTCCGGGACAGCCACCAAAATGAAGAAGACATCCAGTAATGCAATGGCAGTGGCCAGTGCCACCACAAGAGATTCTGAGTATGTGTCAAGCATGTAGGCACCAAGAGCAGGTGATATCACTAAACTTGCTGCAAATGTTGCAGACACCTAAATATGAAAATAGAAACAATCAAAATGAACTTAACTTTAGTGTTAAATTGAAAAGTACAGTTGCAAATGCTAAGTAACATTACAAATTGCACCATCCACTTTCTAGATATATTGTTGATCACCCTATCTCTTACTTCTCCCTCCATCTTCCTAGACACAGAAAAAAATAAATCGCATGGGATCTTCAACAATAAATAAATAAATACCATATTTACTCATGAACCCCATACACCTTTTCTGCCAAAATACCTGTAAAAAAAATCGGTACAACATACATTGTACAAACTTTCTCATATATGGGTACTAATGTGTCGTTTGGTTATCTTTAGAAAATGAAAATCGTATTAGCCTGTTTTCAGAAAATCCAATTTTGTTCAAGTTGCCCAAGAATAAACTAGCCTTATATTCATACATTAAGAAAAATGAAATACGTAGTATTATTGTAGATGTATACTCAAGTAACTGTACGAAATTTGATCAAAATCGTTAGAGCAGTTTTTGAGAAAAACGAATTGTTGTTATAGTTGTCTAGAATAAACTAGCCTTATATTCATTGTTTGAGAAATATGAACTATACAGTATTATTGAAGACGTAAACTCAAGTGACTGTACGAAATTTGATCAAAATCGTTAGATCAGTTTTTGAGAAAATCGGATTGATGTTAAAAATGCGTAGAATAAACTACTCATAATTATTGATCAATGTCAACCATTTCTACGTATACTCTGCTCAGTATGATAAAATGCCTAAGTACGAGATTTCATTCATTTTCGCTCTACCGTCTAGGCTCCAGAGCCAGTAACAGAGAGACAGACAGCATTTCTAAAACCACTTTTTCGGATTGAGCGACATCTAAAACATATATTTCCGTAAAAATCTCGAGGTCAAATTTTTTCGCGAAAACAAAACTTTCTCGATACTTTGTATAAGTAAAAAAGGGAGTGTGCATCTTACACGAGGATTTCTAAACAGGTTATATAAATTGTGAGTACCGATTGCAAATTCAATGTTTGCGTCTACGTTGATATTCGCAAAAGATATTGAATTCTATGAAGTATACACATATTTATGCGATTAAGCAAATGTGTGGTTATGCTTGTGCTGCAGGCAAAAACTCGCAAAAGTAGGCAGAAAGAATACGCCAACTAACTGATAACTATAGTTCAATGAGTACTGGGATTTGCTGTATGGAGAATAGGTATCTACTAGTTTGGTTCTTTTCCTTCCTCCACTTCAAGGAATTCAGAGCGATGAAATTTTGTTGCAAAAGGAAGACGAAAATCCCCATCTCAAGTGTTTGGATTGTTTGTACCTAACCTTCCAATATTTACTCACGAGACACTATACGTGAAAAAACTCTCCATCCATGTACAGAAGTTCCCATTCATAGATAACAGGAGTTAGAAGTGTTTTCAGCTTTGTGCATGAAATTTTACATAGATAGAAAATTGTAGTTATGCCCCTTTGTACCCCTTATACAAACGGGTGGAGATTAAAGTGCCTTTACTGTTTTTAAAAACCGTTAGTCCTCAAATATAATGCAAATGCTACTTTTACAATGTCAATTCAGGAAAAAAACACATCGCATTATATACAGGCTAATAAGGAAATTTTCTTTACATAATAACACAGTAATATTATCAATTTACTGGGGCTGCCATTTTTCCTTTAATGACTTGCAGAATGTAAATTACCGTATATACTCGTGTATAGTACAAGTTTTTACGACCAAATTTTTATTGTAAAAATTGTGGATCGTACTATACACGAGTAATGCATTTGTGGATTTAAAATTCATGTATCTTCACGGACATTTTCGGTGAAGTTATGCCACCCGCATGCATTCTATGGTAGGCTAACCTTAACAGTGAGGTCCTTTATCGTTGTTATGTTGCTTCGTGAAGAGTAGAATCTTTTTCATATATACAGCTTCAAATTCACAAATACTTGATATAAGTGAAGATTTCCGGGCACTTCCTTTCTTGAATTTTATGTATGTACATCTTTGTTTGCATCTTTTTACAAGGGATGGATTCGACCGAGTTGGACTAAAAGTATCGTAGATGGCGTAACTTTATGGAATTTCGACATCTTGGAAAAAAGAAATTACTTTGTAATATTCAACAGTCTTCATTGTTTCTTCAATCACACACCCATCAGTTTCCACTACAAAGTCATTCTAAAGGTGTTGTCGGTTAGTAACACCATTAGAATGATTTTGTAGTGGAAACCGGTCGGTGTGTGATTGAAGAAACAATAAAGACTGTGGAATATTACAAAGTAATTTCTTTTCATCTGTTATCCCTACCTATTAAATAGATGAGCGGGTGGAACCATTACGTACGCAGAACGTAATCAAGACGTACTAGAATTGAAACGATTTTATTTCATCTTGTGCAATCATGATTCATATCACTTTTTATTATATGTTGTAAGAGTAAGATACTTAACCTATCCGAATTTTAGTGTACTCGCAAGAAATACTATTTACGACATTTACGGTCTATTCTATGGTGGTGTGGAAAATCAAGGTTGTTCAATATATCTCGCTCGTAACCATCGAGCTATCGAAACGAAATATATCGACCATGGTGAAAAGCTGGGGTCGTACTATAAACGAGATATATGAAAAAATCAGGTTTGTTCACCAAAAAAATCAGGGGTCGTACTATACATGGAGTCGGCATATACACGAGTATATACGGTAGTTATTTTTCTTGTAAACTATCAGTTGCTACATGCAATAAACCTCTTGTGACATTTTTCCCTGCCCTCGGGACTTTGTCCACAATTCCGAGGGACTTAGTCCACAATACCAAGGTATGTCGATCAACAAAGCCTGCTGAGAGAAACCAAGCCCGAACTAATCGCCCCTCCGCTGGACGCCGCTCCTCTGAGATGCCTCGGACTTTTCTGGGTGTCTAAATATATACCCAAAAAGGGGTGTCCTCCCTCCAGTCCCTTTCCAGCTCAACGAACTTTAAGACTGGAACCACACATCCAAATACTCCCCTTCAAATGTTCGCCAATCACGACTCACCACTTCAAAATTCCAGAGTCACATGTGAACCCCTCCCCTCTTCCCCTGGAACTCTGTTCGAGGCAGTGAGCAGGCTATCGCTTTCTCTGATTCTCTTCCTGACTGCAGCAGGAGAACAACCCCTCACTGCTTGAGATAGGCTAACCTCGCCTGAACCACACAGTGAATTAAATTGTGAGAATTGTTAATTTGTTAGTTTATTTTGGTATGGTTAATAAATTGTTCTCTATTAACCCAGGTTATTTGCATAAATTGTAATCTATGTTGCATAGCCAAATGTTATTGCTTCACTGTAACAGCTTCCATTTCCTCTGAGAGAAAACCCCACTGTACAGGCTATCAATGATGAACAACATATTATGGCAAAAACAGTGAAGTGAGGACGAAGTTGCGTAATATTACAAAAAATACAGTTAAGGGGTTAACAAATTAGGACTATCAAGGAGGAGATTTCTGCTAGCATTGGCATAAAGAGATCATCCAATAAACTGCATCACGTAGGAGGGGGAAGATGCTTAACTTGAGCGCAACTTGTTTCAGGGAGTCGGAATTGGTGAATTTAAAAAAAATACTTATTCCGGCTGAAATTAATTTTTTTCCTTCTGAACCAGCCCAAAAATAGAGGTGTGCAGAGTACAAGAGTGTGCAGGTTGTGGCGATTTTTCCAGATACCTTCTCCTCCTTGCACTTTGACTCATAGCACTTTAACGGGTGTGCAACTATGAGAGGCTGCACATTCACATCACACATTTGTCATCAGTCAACACCATTTGTCATCCGTCAACGAGGCAGTATTCCCAGCCACAGATTTCGCACTCACAGAGTTTGCCTAAAATTCAATTTCAAAGGTCTGTGTGTGTGTCTCTCTCTCTCTCTCTCTCTCTCCCACCCTCCCCCCTTCCTTTAATTTTATAAAAACATTTCTCCAGTCCCTGATGCATGATTCTGATATATCATATTTCTGCCCTACTGCACCATTTCCTATTACTTTTTCCTCCCTTATAATTTGCAATTTTACACTATCGGTAAACGATCGCAATCTCTTCCCAAGATTCATTGTAAGGGTAATGATTAATTCACGTAAAAAGGCAAATTATAAATCTGTCAGAACTTTATCCTCCAAGGATATGACACTTGCCACAGCGGAAAACTCCCGTGCATTTTCATTGTAATTTAATGTGTGCATTTAAAAGTATCTGGCATTAACAATGTTGCGGCAGAATGTGATATTGTAATCGGTGTTCCGTTTACATAAAAAGCCATTGTGTTTAATTTATATCACCGCTACAATATTGTAACTGTTACACTCTTGCGACGCGTTCAATCCACGGTGGCGACGCTGACCCAATCTTTGTGCCTATCATTATAGACTTAAAATTTATATACAAAGAATAACAATGTGTGTGTGTGTGCATCCGTGTATGTGTGCATCCGTGTGTGTGTGTGCACGCGCATGTGCATCCGTGTGTGTGTGCATCCGTGCGTATGTGTGTAAACAATATACAGTAGAATCTCCCTATAACGGATTCCTCTATAACGGAAATCTCCCTATAGCGGCAAAACTTATCGGTCCCTTCACAATCCCTATCTAACCAATGCTATTTCAGTTCTCTATTACGGAAATAAAATGTTGAAAATCTCTCTATAGCGGCCGAAAATTCATTCATGAGAAACAAAATTAGAGGGCAACCAACAATTATTTCAGGTAGTTTTACCTGTTAACTATCACAGCAACAAATCTGCATGGATGACGGCACGGATCTTGGAAGAGGAAATAAGGAAGTGGGACCAACAGTTACAAAGAAAAAACAGAAAAATTTTATTACTTGTCGACAATGGCACAGCTCATCCCATCATAGATAGTTTAAAAAACATCAAGATCGTGTTCTTCCTAGCCAATACTACGAGTGTCCTACAACCAATGGATCAGAGTGTCATAAAAAGCCTAAAAAGGCACTACAGGAAGAAGATGTTATTACGCTTGATCGATGATATAGAGGGCCAACGAATGAAGTTGAATTTGTTGGACGCTGTCTATCTACTTCAGAAGGCATGGGAGAACGTCAGCCAAGCAACGAACCAACACTCTTTCAGGCATGCTGGCATCACTAAGCGGGAAGCCTGTGTCGTGAGAGATCAGACTGGGAATGATGACAACCACGACCAAGTTCCCCTCAGTGAGTGATTCAATCAGTTCCAAGTGCCATAGAGTCTCCAACTGACAAACCTCGACACATACACCAGTGCGGAAATCATAGACAGAATCCTCTCTCGCGGTGAGGAAGAAGAAGAGGAAGAAGAAGCAGAACCAGAGCTTGAACTGCCTAGTGCAAAACAAGCGTTCGATGCAATTCGTCTGGTTTCCACTTTTTTCAAAGGCCTGGATGCTGACGCAGAACTACAGCGACAATTTTCAAATATCGAAAACAAAGTGGAAGAAGAATATTGGAAGAAAAGAAGAACAATACTAACCAAAATGACAGACTTTTTCATTGATTAGTAATGGAAATTTGTAAGTATATATGTACATATTTGAATAAAATTTAAATAAAGTTACTCTTTTCGTTTTTAATATGCTGTATTATTTCTTGATCTTGACTTCCTCTATAACGGAATTTCTCTATAACGGCAAAAACCTACTGGTCCCTTCAATTCCGTTATAGGGAGATTCGACTGTATATACATAAACATACACACACACACATACCTATACAGGTGAGCTCCACTTAACGCGGGGGATGCATTCCTGAGGCCTCCGTGTTAAGCAAAAATCAGTGTTCACCAAGGCACCATAACCTTTAGGTGCCCAGAGGGAAATAACTTCCCAAATGGTATTTTTGGACCCACATTCAATGTAAAACATATTTCTACCGGACTTTTAGAACATAATTTATTAAACAAACTATAAAATTACCTAGTTAACAGTAAGACAAAAAAGCCCTTTAACAGTAAATGTACATAATTTAAAATATTTCTCAGAACACCTATTAGGCTTTATTAAAAAATCTGATGTGGCCAACACATGACTTTCTCCATATTTGGGGTATAGATATTTAAATTATTATGAATAATATTACTAGGCAAAATTATTATTTCGTATCATAAATGAAGACACGTCCTTGTTGCCGTAAATTACGTATATTTTGAATGTTTACAGAATTCACTGCTACATGGTGTTGGCGCTGTACACTGGTATTAAGATAAAGCGAAATATATCCGAAATGGATGGTTCTACGAAAATTAGTTTCAAACAAAACTTGGAAGAAATATTATTCTCTACAACTTTGGTCCTTACGAAGATTACCAATAACGATGTTTTTAAGGAGATATTTAACGGAAACCGAAAAACCGGTTATTTATAAATAACTCCTAAACAATAACTCCTATAGAAAATTATTTCAAATAAAAACTGTAGGAAATTACATTCTCTATAACTTTTGTATAGAATTGTATATACAATAATGATGTTTTAACCAAGAAATATCGCAAAAACCGAATCGGGTTTCGAATAAACCTCGACTTCCGGTTACCCGTTATTGTCGAAAAACTAATCAGTTCTTTGTGCTCATGTTAAAGTGTTATATATGAAGTTTGGTAACGATATGGCACGTACTTTTTGAGTTAAGAGCGCCCACACTAGCATATACACACACACACACACACACACACAGACATTTCGAAAATAGGCTAAACGTGTTCTAGGGACCTCAAAACATGTATTTCCGTTGAAATCTCGAAGTTGATTTTTTTCATGAATACAATACTTTCCCATTACTACGTATGGAGAAAGTAAAAAGAGTCCAGGGTCGACTGCTTAGCTTTTTTTCGCTTATTACGTAAAACTTGTCGGTGGCATTCAAATAGTCCATCGCAGCCCCGCTTCAAGACACTTACTCATGTGAAGTCATTGTGCTCCTCCAACAAAGTCATGCACTGATCGTGTAGTGAAAGTGCCTCTTCAATGACTTTACCAGTCAACATCCTCATGGGGGCAGATTCAGACTCTTGCAGTTCCTCAGAAGCCATACAGCAGTCCAACTCCTGCACCTCGTCGTTGGTAAGGGGCTCACCATGGGAAGCTAGCAACTCCTTTACATCCTCTGCACTGACTCTCTCGATCCCTGATACAGAGGCGATGTGGCTGATGTCTTGAATTGCTTGGGTAGCTCCTCCTCTACTATGTCTGGACAAAGTCACCACCAAATGTCCTTCATACAAGACTGGGAGACTTCATCCCAGGCCTCATCGATGTTACAGATGGCCTTCATTATGTGGAAACTTTTCCACCAGCCCCACATGCTTGAACTGTCCTCTCCATCCCTCTCTTCGACAAGATGCTTAAAGGTCTTCCTTAGGTAATAGGCCTTAAAAGTTGACATTACGGCCTGATCCATGGGCTGCAGGACAGGGATGGGTCACCCAGGCCCTGCAGTTGCTACGGTTACACAACGGGTAAATCCGCCTTATTATACCCACGCATAGCATGAGGCGTTTCTGAATGGTAAACCAGAAGCGACATTATTTTAAAATCTCCAGAAGCATTGTCACCAAGGAGGAGAGTTAGCCAATCCTTAGTAGCTTTAAATCCCAAGGCACTTTTCACTAGAAATAAACATACGGGATGGCATCCACTTTCAGAAAAGTCCTGTTTTAGCCACATTAAAAATTAAATTTGCTGGAAAATCCCCCTTCTCCACAATTTAACCGAACTCCCTGGGATAATTTTCTGCCACCTCCATGACTGCAATAGCCAATTCACCAATTATTATTAGGTTATGCAAATTAGATCACTTTCTGAAACAATCAAAACCACCCTCTACTAGCTTCAAAAATCTCCTCAGAAGATCCACCACCATGCTGGACTTTTAGGTATCCCAAAGACTAAGTGCTTTATTAATGATGATTTGTGTAGACAAAGGCATAGAGCACTGATTCAAACCTCTTATCCATTTACCTAACAAATTTTCCATTTCCGTTATTAATGAACTCTGAGTGCAAGAATCTTTGGTGGCTGTAAATGGCATAACACTCTCACTAGCCTTTAGTAATTTTTCTTTGCTTTTCATAATTGTCCTAACTGTAGACTTATAATATGTTAATATGGTAAATTAACATTGTAATAAAGTAATTGTCAAAAATTATGGATTTAAAAACTATAAATCATCAAAAACATTCATTACAATCCAATGATTCCAAAGAAACATGAAGCATGAATCATATTCCTATCTGTTTTTCAAATGTTTTCCGCCTTGGGCGATATATTTTTTGTGTTAGACCCGAGATATTTACAAGGAAAAGAGTGAAATTGGCCACCAGACGATGCAATATTATGCAACACTGCTGAAATATCACAATGTTTAGGATACTTTATGAAATTTGATTAGTGCGAAATTTAAAAAATCATAAGATATTAGCCTGTGGTCACACTGTGCATAAGATATCTATATTTAAAATAAAATTTTAATTTGAAATAAAATCCACGTTATAACGAATCCGTGTTGGCCGGGGCCGCATTAAGTAGGGCTCACCTGTATACATATACAGGTCGAGCACCCTTTATCCATAAATCCAAAAACCGAAATTATCCTAAATCCAAAATTTTTTTGATGTGTCAACACCAAAGATTAGGAAAAATGGTCTGCTCCCAAAAAGGTGCTATACTCAAAGGAATGTCGCTATAATGCTGCTACCGCCAGATAAGTGCAAAACTACTTCAAAATAATACATGTAATAACTAATGCATAAATAATGAAATACACTCTATCTTACTTATTAACCATGTTTAAATAATTAAATCATAGTAAAATTAAATCTTCAAATTTTTCACAACGTTGCCAAACGCAAAAAAAATTTGCTAGACGAAATGAAGTCTGTATATCTAGCGACAAAATAGCTAAATTGCCACCACTGTGTCTGACATGCTCAAAGAATTCTTTGTTGATGAACTTGAGTCACAATGTAACCTGACATGACACCGCCCGCACTGCATCATTCGTCAAAGCAGTTCGTAGTGGTTGGTTCCTAACATACCTTACGACATTTGTGGTTATTTATCATATATGTAGTAGTGAAAATGTCAAAAAGACCATCATACACTTATGGGTAACGGAATGAAAATATAAAGGAAGCGCAATTCATGATCAATCGCTAAGAAAGTTGAGTTATTGCCAAAACTTGATCATGGTGCGTCTGTGAAACGATTAAGTGAGGACTATGGCGTGGGTATCTCCAGCATGTATTCATACCGTGTATCGTGAATTGTTTACTGACTATAGCAGTTATTCTAAAACTCTTTCATACCATAAAAATTCACTAGGGAGATCTAATAAGGCAGAAATCAACGGCTCTACATTAATTGTTCACTTGTATTTTTTTTATTTTAATATAGTGAAAGGGAAAGAGAACTATCAAGACATGAAGAAAACTGCGGAAAATAGGAGTATATGGAGAACCAAGTTTAACCATGAATAATGACGGACCTGTCAACGGACAGACTACCTATGATGATGACAGTGTGTTATAATAAAACATATTTAATATTTGTTCATTTGTATCCAAGCAGGTAAAAGGTAGCATGAGTGGTGTAGTGCTCATAGACTAATGTACAGGATACATTTATACAAGAACGCTATGCATACTAACTTAATGTGTAATATCCAAAACCGAAATTTTCCCAATTCTCAAATACTGTCATTCCCGAGGATTTCGCATAAAGGGTGCTCGACCTGTATATATGTGTGTGCATGTGTATATATATACGTATATATATATATATACACATACATATACAGTAAAATCTCCATATATCTAAACGGAAGGGACCAGATCTTTAGGCATTCTGATGAATGGAGGTTCACTATAAAGAAGTTTACCATAAGACCTTCCATTATCATTCAGAAATGCACAAACTGGTAATGTAAAGTACTATTGTCTTTTTAATTACTATATTAGTATATTTATATATACACAACATAGATTTAATATAATTATAATATAAATATAAACCTAAATGAACATAAAATGAATATGTACTCTACCTATTGTTTACTGGAAAAAAGCTAGTAATTTTAGTCTGTGACATCTTTTTCTTAAAATCATTGGATACTACATTTTATTTAGTAGCAAGAGATTATAACCACTGCAATCCTCCATATTCATAAAAAATCTTTCTAGCACACTCAAAGCCTCTTGCACTTCACTCTTTTTTGGAGTTGGAATTACTTCCTCTTAACACTAGAAATTATGCCCTGATCTAATGGTTGCAGTTTACTTGTGGTATTTGGAGGAAAATACATTATTTTAACATGTCGCAACACGATCCCCTAAACTTTATGAGCAGTGCACTGATCCAGAAAAAGAACTATTTTTCTATTCTTTATGCCCATCTTTGAATCAAGCATGCTTAGCCACTCACTAAATAAAGCTGCAGTTATCCATACTTTTTAGAATTTCTGTATAAACAGAGAAGTTTTTTTATATTATTAAAACATCTGGGTTTTTTATATTTCACAATCACAAGTGGCTCTAATTTCTCAGTGCCATCTGCATTGGTACAGAAAAGCACTGTAAATCACTCCTTGCTTTTTTTCCCTCCATGGCAGGGTTCTCCTTTAACTGCAATACTTCTATCTGGGAGTAAAGCCCGTTTCACACGGTGCGTTTTTCCTTGATGGATTGCTTGCGTGGAGCCCTGATGGCTGCTGTGCATGCTAGCTTGCTAGAAATCCTACTCGCTGATGGCTGCCTTGCTTGCTATCTTGCTGGTTTTTGAGGTTAGGTCCTGTGCTATTTTTCCTGCGTGTTTTCCTGCTGGCTGGCGATGTCGGCCAATCACCACCGAGCGCTACATCACGTGATCAACACAGAGTCCACCGCCCTGTCGTAAAAACTTGCATTTTCACCCGTGTGGCGCGCAAGTCAGCCCACTCTCAGAGTCCTCTGCACGGCACCACACTGACCTACCTCCAAATGGAAGGATTCCTTGCGTTGGTTTCACGCACCGTGTGAAACGGTAACCATCAGCGAACCAAGCAAGGCGCCCATCAGCGTAGCCCGCAGAGTAGCACGCAGGGAATCTCGCATGCTAGCCAGCAAGGAAAAACGCACCGTGTGAAACAGGCTTAAGTTATAAAAAAATCCAGCTTCATCTGCATTGAAAATGTCTTTAGGATCATAACTCACTAAAATTGTTTGCAGAGTGTTTTTCCACTCTTCTACCACAATTGTACTTACAGAAGCTTCTTCCCCACACATTTTTAAAGTTCTTAGGTTCCAGCGCACTTTCAACTTCTGTAGCCATCCATTTGACCCTTGAAAGTCATCTATTCCCATTTTCAATGCCATTTCCCTAGCCTTCTGTTGTAGAATAGGCCCAGATATAGGTATTATTCTGGCTCTAGCTTCCGTCAACCAATCAAACACACATTTATCTAATTCTTCATTTTTCACTGCCCGAGATCTTTTATTGATGAAACCTTGATGTGCTGCTACTTCAATTTCTTTAAGTTTATTTAAAATAGATGTTAGAGTCGACGGTGTTATGCCAAAGGTTTCTGCCACGGCAGGGTTCTCCTTTAACTGCAATAGTTCTATCTGGGAGTAAGTTATAAAAAAATCCAGCACCAGGATTTCTTGAACAGCCTACACATAAAAGCATCTATTCGCTTTCTTACTGATACTATCCAGTTAAAAAATGTCACAGCAGAGGGCAGTAACATTCGGGATAGGATACAAAAGGAATCATGACTACAGGACCTTATCCCAATGAGAGAAAAAATATTTTGAAGGTCGAGATAATTTGCGTTCCATACCACGCAGACGACTATACGCCACAAATATGACCATTTATAAAGCTTAAGTGATAAATTCACAATTGAAGTATAACAAAAGGAAAAAAAGATTTATTAAGTAGGAAGCATCCTCTTTCAGATGATGACATTCTCAAATGCCATCTATCACATCTATGATGAACTATTACAAGTTTAGTTTCGGTCTACGCATGGGCCGATATATCAGCCGTGGCACTCTTCGCTCAAGTAGCAAAAGCCGATATATCGGCCAGTGGCACTATGGGTTAAACTTCTGTAGCCATCCATTTGACCCATGAAAGTTATCTATTCACATTTTTAATGCCATTTCCCTAGCCTTCTACTGTAGAATAGGCCCAGATATAGGTATACTTCTGGCTCTAGCTTCAATCAGCCAATCAAACACATATAATTCTTCATTTTTCACAGCCTGAGATCTTTTATTGGTGAAATCTTGATGTGCTGCTACTTCAGTTTCTTTACGTTTATTTAAAATAGATGTTAGAGTCAATGGTGGTATACCAAAGGTTTCTGCCACATCTATTTTTCTTATCCCCTCATCAATGGCTTTGAAAATTGCTAACTTAATCTTTTTACTTTCTCCATACGTAGTAATGGGAAAGTATTGTATTCATGAAAAAAATCGACTACGAGATTTTAACGGAAATACATGTTTTGAGGTCCCTAGAACACGTTTAGACTATTTTCGGAATGATGTCTGTGTGTGTGTGTGTGTGTGTGTGTGTGTGTGTTAGTGTGGGCGCTCTAACTCAAAAAGTACGTGCCATATCGTTACCAAACTTCATACATAACACTTTAATATTCGCATAAAGAACTGATTAGTTTTTCGACAATAACGGGTAACCGGAAGTCGAGGTTTATTCGAAACCCGATTCGGTTTTTGCGATATTTCTTCATTAGAACATCATTATTGTATATACAATTCTATACAAAAGTTATAGAGAATGTAATTTCCTACAGTTTTTATTTGAAACAATTTTCTATAGGAGTTATTGTTTAGGAGTTATTTATAAATAACCGGTTTTTCGGTTTCCGTTAAATATCTCCTTAAAAACATCGTTATTGGTAATCTTCGTAAGGACCAAAGTTGTAGAGAATAATATTTCTTCCAAGTTTTGTTTGAAACTAATTTTCATAGAACCTTCCATTTCGGATATATTTCGCTTTATCTTAATACCAGTATACAGCGCCAACACCTTGTAGCGGAGAATTCTGTAAACATTCAAAATATACGTAATTTACGGCAACAAGGACGATGGTATTCTTTTACGATACGAAATAATAATTTTGCCTTATAATGCTATTCATAATAATTTAAGTATATGGAGAATATTGAGAAAGTCACGTGTTGGCCACATCAGATTTTTTTATGATATACCATGTCCATCATGAGTCTAAAATTAATTTATTCTTAAACGTATTCATTAATTACTTGTGTATTATTTGTAAATATTGTATTTAATATTATACAACGCATAATGAAGGATATTGTTATACACCTAACAAACTTTAATTGGAATCGGAAAATTAATGCATTAATAATTAAATGAAAGTTGTGCAATAATAAATAATATACTCACGTGATTAAGGACAAATTAACGTTAAAAAATCTGATGTGGCCAACACAAGACTTTCTCCAATTTGGGGTATAGATATTTAAATTCTTTTTATGAATAGCATTATTATTTCCTATTGTAAAAGTATATAGTCGTCCTTATTGCCGTAAATTACGTATATTTTGAATGTTTACAGAATCCATCGCTACATGGTAGTGGCGCTGTATACTGCAAATTAAGAAAAAGCAAAATATCTCCGAAATGGATGGTTCTATGAAAATTTGTTTCAAACAAAACTTGGAAGAAATATTATTCTCTACAACTTTGGTCCTCACGAAGATTACCATTAACGACGTTTTTAAGGAGATATTTGACAGAAACCGAAAACTGATTATTTATAAATAATTCCTAAACAATAACTGCTATGGAAAATTGTTTCAAATGAAAGTTGTAGGAAATTACATTCTCTATAACCTTTGTATAGAATTGAATATAAAATAATGATGTTGTAACGGAGATATTTCGCCAAAACCGAATCGGGTTTCGAATAAACCTCAACTTTCGGTTAACCGGTATTGTCCAAAAGCTAATCAGTTCTTTGTGCTCATGCTAAAGTGTTACATATGAAATTTGGTAACGATATGGCAAGTACTTTTTAAGTTAGAGCGCCCACAATCACATACACACAGACATCATTCTGAAAATAGTCTAAACGTGTTCTAGGGACCTCAAAACGTGTATTTCCGTTGAAACCTCAAAGTCGATTTTTTTCATGAACACAATACTTTCCCATTACTACGTATGGAGAAAGTAAAAACACGTGCTTGTAGATTATGTATCCACTATAGCTTAATGAAACAAATCAACCAGTAATTTTAACAAGCTCCTCGTATTCGGCAAACATAAGCACTACACGTTCATAGAAACTTGACGTATACTGGCATATAACTGGATGCCTGCATGACGGGATAAACTGGGACGTGTGAGGGGATTCACCAGGCAAGAAATCTTTGCAGCAGAAGCAGTACCTAGTGTGCAACCTGATGATCGCGAATGAATTAACTCTAAAATATTATGACTATGTAACATTATAATCATGTATTCATGGTTCTTTTAAGATGCAGTAAAAAGTGATACCTACGTAGCAGTGGTGCGTTGTTAACCTCGGGACCGCAAAAGAATTGACTTAAATATTGTCTTTGCAATGTTGCAGTTATATGTTCGCGGCTTTTTCAGAGGCAGTACTGAAAAAATTGAAGGCATATCTGAATAAAGGTATTAAAAGTCCCTCACACAATTCGTTGACTTTTCAATGGCTCCCATTACATAGAAATGCCTCCACTAATTCCACAATGTGAAAAATGAAAATTCTCTCTAAAGCCACCTCTAAAAGAAATTATGAAATGTATTTATTTAACACTATCGCCCAAAAGGGTCTGTTTGACCCAAGAGGGAATTTAAATGCATTTGCTTACTGTAGTAATATAGAAAACCCAGCTTCCTCCTATGACTATAATTATTTTCGAAGTTATTTACCCACATTTCATAGCAAGGGTCAAATTGTCCCAGTTGTGTGTTTTAGCTGATAAGCTAAGTCTGGGAATTCTTGTGTTAAAAGTCTAGTATTGCCTCACGCATTCCATCAATTTTTAAATGTCTCATATTACATCAAATGGTCACCATAGAATAATTGCTTGATATGAAAAATAAAAATACTTAAAAAAATAATCCTGAGAGGGAATTTTAAAGGAAAAGCTCTGGTAATAAACTCCAGACAAATCTATTAACAGCGCTCGTCAAGAAGTTTTGAAAGAAGAGAGGAATTTAGTGATTGGCTGTCATTTTATTCCCCCTTCCTACGACCTGAGCTCTGACTACGCCTCAGCCAAGAAAAATCTAGAAATGCGCTATAACAGTTCGATTGTATTTTTCAATATTTAACAATTAGGGTTTAGATTACATTCACTGATTAAATAACTTAATTAGTTACTGAAAGTGTTGGTAATTATAATGCCCTCAAGCAGGGCCATAATGACCACTTTTGGCACCCTGGGCAGAGGTTTTTTTGTCACCCCAAGATAATCTAATAATAATAATAAATGCCCATTTAAAAGGGATATTTAACTCAAAATCGTTTCTTTACAAATTTATTTTTTGGGTTTTATTTGCAGCAAAAATATTGATTATGTCAATAGAATCTATATTTTTAGCAGTGTCATATTCAATAGATAAGATGGCTAGACCAGAAATTCTCCCTTGATTCATTGATGACCGTAGCTCATTTTTGGTCAATTTCAGTTTACTAAAAGAATGCTCTCCACTTGAAATTGATGTGGCGAATGTCATGAAATTCTCAGTAAAATTTCCACATTGAGAAAGTAACTTAAACACCATATTCATGAAGAAATTCCAATATTTCTGTGTAACATTTATATTTTTTATCAAAGGCAGGTGGTGTTTCAAACTGGGAACTTCTTCAATTGACTCACGTTCATCCACATTGATTTTACACATATACGCAGCTTCTTTATTATCATTTCATCTTCAGTCGTATTATACAATATAAAGCACAGCTTAAATATTTTAAATCATTATCAATTTCATATGAAAATGTAAATCATGCCTACATTTGCCTTTGAAGAGAATTTGTTGGCTAATGCACTGCACCATAAATAGTATTTTGTTGTTTCAGCAATTGAGGGTGCTACAATTTCCATTGCGTCATTAAATTCCTTTTTCTTCCTGTTATTTTTAGGATTCCTTTTTCATTGCAAAATGTCTTTGCCTCTGCAATATACTCTTCGAGTCGTGACTTTGAACTTTTTGTGTCTGGTACCAAATTGTGGATCAATCCACAGTTACATCGACATCCTGAACAGATTTAGTGAGCCAGTTGATCTTCTAACAAGAATAATATAAATTGCATGTCGATCCGTTATAGCAAACCTTCAATATCTGTGCATTGATGTTTTCTTTAATTTTATTAACACCCTATAAACTTGCTTCCATTGTAACCTCAATGAATTCACTACATTTGCTCTTGATGAACATCCTGTTGTGCCATGTTTTTACTTTCTCCATATGAAGTAATGGGAAAGTATTGTGTTCATGAAAAAAATCAACTTCGAGATTTCAACAGAAATACACGTTTTGAGGTCCATAGGACATGTTTTGACTATTTTCGGAATGATGTCTGTGTGTGTGAGTGTATGTAATTGTGGGCACTCTAACTCAAAAAGTACTTGCCATATCGATACCAAATTTCATATATAACACTTTAGCATGAGCACAAAGAACTGATTAGTTTTTTGGAAAATATCGGTTAACCGGAAGTCGAGGTTTATTCAAAACCCGATTCGGTTTTTGCGATATTTCTCCGTTAATACATCATTACTGTATATACAATTCTATACAAAGGCTATAGAGAATGTAATTTCCTACAACTTTCATTTGAAACAATTTTCCATAGCAGTTATTGTTTAGGAATTATTTATAAATAATCGGTTTTTCAGTTTCCATCAAATATCTCCTTAAAAACATGTTATTGGTAATCTTCGTGAGGACCAAAGTTGTAGAGAATAATATTTCTTCCAAGTTTTGTTTGAAACAAATTTTTGTAAAACCATCCATTTCGGAAAAATTTCCTTTTTACTTTCTCCATACGTAGTAATGGCAAAGTATTGTGTTCATGAAAAAATCGACTTCGAGATTTCAACGGAAATACACGTTTTGAGGTCCCTAGAACACGTTTAGACTATTTTCAGAATGATGTCTGTGTGTATGTGATTGTGGGCGCTCTAACTTAAAAAGTACTTGCCATATCGTTACCAAATTTCATATGTAACACTTTAGCATGAGCACAAAGAACTGATTAGCTTTTGGACAATACCGGTTAACCGAAAGTTGAGGTTTATTCGAAACCCGATTCGGTTTTGGCGAAATATCTCCGTTACAACATCATTATTTTATATACAATTCTATACAAAGGTTATAGAGAATGTAATTTCCTACAACTTTCATTTGAAACAATTTTCCATAGCAGTTATTGTTTAGGAATTATTTATAAATAATCAGTTTTCGGTTTCTGTCAAATATCCCCTTAAAAACGTCGTTAATGGTAATCTTCGTGAGGACCAAAGTTGTAGAGAATAATATTTCTTCCAAGTTTTGTTTGAAACAAATTTTCATAGAACCATCCATTTCGGAGATATTTTGCTTTTTCTTAATTTGCAGTATACAGCGCCACTACCATGTAGAGATGGATTCTGTAAACATTCAAAATATACGTAATTTACGGCAATAAGGACGACTATATACTTTTACAATAGGAAATAATAATGCTATTCATAAAAAGAATTTAAATATCTATACCCCAAATATGGAGAAAGTCATGTGTTGGCCACATCAGATTTTATTTCAACATCAACTTAAGGACCTCCATGAGTGCAACTCATCTCGATGTGTAACCAGCAAAATAAATTTACTGGCTATACTATTAAGAGCATTTTTATACGAATGAGCTATTATGTTTTGTAAATCTAGTGCATAAAGTTCCAACTTTTAGAATATTTCTGACGTGATTTCGTCTCCCTTTTAGTTTCTCATATACGAAGTTGTTTTCGCAATGCCGTCTGTCTGTCTGTGGTTCTGTCTCTGGCTGTTCGCAGTTCTAGAGCCTAAATGGTAAAGTGAAAATGAATGAAATCTCGAACAAGCATTTTATCACACAGAATAGAAGCCATGAATAAATGGTTGAAATTGCTCAATAATTAAGAGCAGTTTATTCTAGGCAATTTCAACAACAATTTGATTTTCTCAAAAACGGCTCTATCGATTTTGATCAAATTTCGTACAGATATTTCAGTTAACAATAATACTACATAATTCATATTTCTCAAAAAAATGAATATAAGGCTAGCATATTCGAAGCAACTTTAACAACAATCTGATTTCATCAAAAACAGCTAATACGATTTTCATTAAATTCCTTACAGCTACTTGAGTTGATGTCTACAATAATACTACATTGTTCATATTTCCCAAAAATTAATATAAGACTAGTTTATTCTTGGGCAACTTTAATAACAATTGGATTTTCTAAAAAACAGCTAATATGATTTTCATCAAAATTTGTATAGTTATTTAAGTTGATGTTTATAATGATTCTACATAGTTAATATTTTTCAATAGAAAACTAAACTTCGCATTAATATATGAGAAAGTTTGTACAATGTATATTGTAGAGACTTTTTTGATTTGATAGCAATAAAATCAATCGAGTCCTCCTGAATAATTACTTTTTTATCTATGACTTGAATTAAAATTCTGCACAACTAATGTAATGCAATAGGGCATACACATTTTTGGGGACGAGGATAAATAAAAGAAATTTCATTCAGTGTGTAAAGAGTAGAAGTCAATTAATTTTGCACAGATTAACCTATGACCTGGTATAGGGATGGGTGATCTAAGATCGATCTTTTACAGGATCGATCTTTTTACGAGGCCGATTCGATTTTTTGGATCAATCTTTCGTTCTACGATTTTTATGTGGATCGATTCTTTTAGCCCAGAATCAAGAATCATTCGACCCCACCTGGTGGGGTGCATATGAAGGAGAGGGGCAGTTGTGAACTTGAGTTGTGGGCATCAAACCTAGTCAGCAACTTAACCTTACTAGCTGTACCCGCGCAATGTTTGCATGGTTTTTTCAATTAATCTATACTAATATATAAAATCGTTCGTTTGTATGTATGTTACCGATAAACTCGAGAACCACTGCACCGATTTGGACGGGAGTTTCACTGGTGTATTCCTTATACTTCCAGGAGTAACATAGGCTATATTTTTTTCAGGTCTGAAGGGTCATGTTTGGACAGGAACTCAATTTATTTCAATTAAAGTAACCCTGCCTTTAGTAATAGTGGACTGTATTAATTTGGTAATTAATGACCACCAATCGCTCAATTGACTTACCTCTTGTTAGCCCTAGCGGTTTCCTTATGTAATCCGACTCCGTCTCCTATGGTTTGCTGTTAATGCGACTCCGTCTCCTCACGGCCATCTGGATTGCTCGCGGTTAGAACGACTTTCTAACACTGATTCACACTCAAATTCACATACAGACGCATTAGTAGGTAAGCCAACGAACCCTGGTGGTATTTCAACAAACTAAGTGAGTTATGGACGCAACATACCGCCCACCAAATTTGATAATCAAATTTAGATACCGAAATACCCAGGAGAAAGGCAACTAATGATAAATACCCTAAGAATAACAAAAAATACCATAATTAATAATAAGTGTTGCTCCTAAGGGAAGGAGTAGGATATGTTATTTCTTCACTCTGGAGGGGGTTTTCACCAGAGACTTGAACAAAGGATAATAAGCCCACGGAAAAAGGGATATGAGAATGGGCAACACTACTTCAATGAATAATCCTTAACCTAAATGTCTTAAGCTAACTTAAAGAAAGAGAAAGAAGAAAAAAAAACAAATACTAATTCCTAATGATCAACTGGTAGTTTAACCAGTTTAGACGTAGGTCTTTTAAAGACCCCACGTTTCCTCGTATAGTAGCAACCCTAATTTGACTATCCGATCCTGGATGAATTCTTTCTATTCTAGCAAGTGACCAGTTCAGAGGCATGTTACTCTCACCCTTTACAATAACCAAATCGCCTTCTGAAAGATTAGGATGATCCTTTGACCATTTAGCTCGTGATTGGAGTGTGGTCAAGTATTCATTGGACCAACAATTCCAGACATGTTGACTGACTTGTTTAACAAGTTGCCACCGAGATAGTCTGTTAATATTTGTGTCCAACAGATTGTACTCAGGTACACTGACTAAAGGTTTGCCTATGAGAAAATGACCTGGCGTGATTGCTTCACATTCATTAGGATCTGATGACAAAGCAGTAAGCGGTCTTGAGTTTAAGACTGCTTCAATTCAGCTAAATACAGTGGAAAGTTCCTCAAACGTGAGCGCGCGATCGCCAATAATTCGTTTCAGAAGGTTCTTTGCAGACTTCATGTTTGATTCCCACAAACCTCCGAAATTTGGTGCATAGGGTGGATTAAAATGCCATACGATTTGCTTACTTTCAAGCTTAGAAGATATCTTACCTTCTCTAAATAATGATTGGAACTGTTTATTGATTCCCGTAAGATAGTTATTAGTACCCACAAACCCTGTTCCGCAATCAGAATAGAGGTCTGAACATAGACCTCTTCTTGACACAAAGCGAGCCAATGATGCTAAGAATGCCTCAGTGCTTAAACTAGAAACTACTTCCAAGTGACACGCTTTAGTTGCTAAGCATATAAATAAGCACAGATAGGCCTTTGAATTCCTGGAGGACCTCCTTAGAGATTCCTTAATCAGAAATGGTCCTCCAAAATCTACTCGTGTGTGTAAAAACACACGTGCTGACAAAACTCTTGCTGGAGGGAGATCTCCCATTAATGGGACTTTGGGTACAGCCTTCAACTTAGTACATGTGAAACATTTCATGATACGGTGACTAATCACACTTCTACCTGAAATGATCCAAAATTTAAATCGCACAAGATAAAGAAGCATTGTTGGCCTAGCGTGCAAATATACTTTATGGTAATTATCAATGATGAGATTTGTTAAGGTGCTCTTTTTAGGCAAAAGCCATGGATGCTTACGGTTGTAAGCAAGATTGGCATTCTTTAATCTGCCGCCCACCCTAACAAAACCATTTGAATCAAGAAAGGGAGTTAATCTTTGAATTGCTGTTGAAGAACATTTACCCCTTTTTAACATCTCAATATCTCTTGAAAAATAAACTCTTTGTGTTACACGAACACAACAAATTAAGGCAAACTCAAGTTCAAACAGTGATAATGCACCTCTTATTTGTTTCTTGAATGCAGGATTAGTGCTTAATTTAAACCGTAAACAATACGCTAAAACTCTCTGTAATCGAGGCAGCGAGGAGAAACGATCAATAAATGAAATATCATACTGATGCTTTGCTGCCAACATAACATCTCGATGTTTACTTTTGAGTTCAGGAAGATTATTAGACAAGTACTCGTCAACAGAATCTATCTCCCAATGCTCCAATGAGTCAGTTACCCACAGAGGCCCATGCCACCATAATTCGGATTCTACTAATTGTTGGGGAAGAAGACCACGACTTCCAGGGTCAGCCGGGTTTGACTTGCCAGAAATATGGTTCCATTCAATAGCTAAGTGACACTCATTTATTAAAGAGACTCTGTGGGCCACGAAAGTGTTTAGCATATGGGTAGGAGTTTTCAACCATGCAATAACAGTTTTTGAATCTGTCCAAGCAAATATACGCTGAGTATTTATCCCCTTTGAAGATAAAGAATCAAAAATGAAATTAAACAACTTAGTCAATAAAACAGCACCCAAAAGTTCTAATCGAGGTATTGAGATTACCTTAACAGGTGCTACTCTTGTTTTTAGCCATCAACAAATGCACTTTACCAACCTTTGAAAGATCACCCGATCGCAAGTAAACAACCGCACAATATCCACGATCGGACGCGTCACAAAATCCCAGTAACTGAAAATAACGATGAGAGTTGTCAACGATGCCTTCTTTAACAATACATCTGGGTATTTTTATTTTAGTTAGGCAAGGTAACTGCCCAAGAAAGGTTTTCCATGCCTTCATAATCTGTGAAGGCAATTCATCATCCCAATCTACCTTTCCTTTCCAAAGTTCCTGGATCAAATGTTTCGCCCAAAACACAGTTGGACTTACCCAAGCCAGAGGGTCAAATATCTTTGCTATAGTTGATAGAATTGCACGTTTACTAGACACATCCGAAGACCAATCAACATGGTGAGAAAAATTATCAAAACTTGGTTCCCAATGTATTCCTAAAATCTTTAATGATTGCTCACCACAAAGGTCAAAAGAAAATTTAGATTCACTCTCTTGTGATGAAATATCTTACAATATATTTGGCGCATTAGTCACCCATTTATGGAGCAGAAAGCCTCCTGATTTCATAATACTGTTTAACTGAGAAACTAAAGGTTTTGCTTCCATTATAGAGGAACATCCAGTGATCAACTCATCCATAAATATATCATTTGCAATGACTGACAGAGCTAAAGGAAAATGTTCGGCTTCATCACGAGAGAGCTGTTGAAGAACCCTCATAGCCAAGTATGGTGATGAAGTTAAACCATAAGTTACTGTCCTTAATTCATACTCTTGAAGTGAAGAACTATTATTTGGGCGCCAAATAATATGCTGATATGCTCAGTGCTCCGGCTGCAATAATATCATTCGGTACATTTTTGAAATATCAGCCGTCAAAGCAATGGGATTCGATCTGAATCTTATTATCAGATCAGCAATATCTCGATGTAAACTTGGACCCTTCAAAAGCATCTCATTCAAAGAATAACCAGAAGCAGATTTGCTAGATCCGTCAAAAACAACCCTTAGTCTAGTAGTTTTACTTGCTTCCTTGATTATTGCATGATGAGGCAAGTAATAATTTCCCGATCCCCATTTCACTTGAGACATATGTCCAAGGTCTAAATATTCTCTTAGAAATGCATGATAATCATTGCTTAATTGAATGTCGATTTAATTTGCGTTCCAAATTAAGATATCTTTTCATGGCTAGAATTTGTGAATCCCCCAACTCTACATTGTTAAAATCATCCTTAAACAATAAGGGAACAACATAACGACCATCCTTATCTCTATAATGATAATTCTTGAATTGCGAATTAGTTAAATCGTCCTCTGGCGATTGGGATCGAATTGTTGGTATCTCTTCGATCTCCCAAAATTGCTTAATAAGGTTATTTAAATCTTGGTCCTTATTAGTAGCTATTAATGATGTAATATTTACACAAGAATGCAATCCAGACAAAGTAGACTTAACAGGTCCTATAAGGACATAACCAAATACTGATGGCCATGCAGTAGGAATATCATTAGATCGTATGACTGGCCCATCGAGCATTATTTGTGAATACACTTCGGCGCCGATTAAAATATCAATCTCTCCAGGTTTATAAAAATATGGATCTGCGAGAATCAAATTACTAAAATATTTACGTAACTTCACTGGCACTGAAGTACTGGGTTGTTGCAAAGTTATCTTAGGAATTACAATCGCATCGGTGGTGATTTCAATTTCTGCCTCGCATGAACGAAGGACCAAGGACGTTATCCTCTTTGTGGAAGTAACCAGAGTGCCAGCAAGACCCAAGCATGTCACAGGAGAATGCCTGCGTGTAAGGCCCAATTTTTGCTGGCAGCTAACAGTAATGAAACTAGCCTGAGAAGCAGGGTCAAGAAGTACTCGAAAACTTTTAAATGAGCCAGATCCCGATTTAACTGATACTACTAACGTACCCAATAGCACCATTGAGGATTCCGATGTCACATGACCGGTGGAGCATGAAACCGAATTTGTAGCAGCATTTTCATCATTCGTTTGAGGAGAAAATTTTTCATTAGATTTATCAAAAGAGACTGCCATCCGAAACGCAAAGTAAAGAATGGTGCCTTTTTGAACAAATTCTACATACTGCTTTGGATCTACATAGATAAAATTTATGTTTGCCACCCAAACAATTGTAACATATATTTTTGGATTTTACCCATTGCCTCCGACTTTGTACTGGTATTGAATTAAATTGCTTGCAATAATATAATCTATGTGGTTCTGCGCAAAATAAACATCTCACTGAATTTGTTGTATCCTTCGCGGATGCTAACAAAGAAGTTTTCTTGGACACAATCTTATTTGCTCCAAGCATTTTGTTTAATTCCAGAAGTTTGCAAAACATCTAAATAGTTTCGCACAAATTCTAATAAAGTTTGCACAGAAAGAAATTCAACATGATGGTTCTCCATATCAAATTGCTTTCGCGTATTTTTATCGAGAGCTCTGGAGGCTAAATAAAATAGCATAAATTCCCCACTATTCGGAATTTTCATCGCCCTTAAAGCACCAATATTTTCCGAGAATGTGTCCACAAAATTCCGCAAACCTTCGATGGAATCATTATTTAACCGAGGAAATGCGAAAATTTTATCTAAATAATGAAATGCTAGGAGTCTATTATTCTGAAACTGCTGAACTAATGAGTCCCAGGCAATGGGATAATTTTCAGCAATTAACGGCAAACTCGACACTACCCTTAAAGCGTGTCCCTTTGTACAACCGAGTAGATAATGAAACTTCTCAATGTTCGTTAGGTTTGGATTTATGTGAATCAAACTAGTAAACACATCATGAAATTGCTTAAACTGTGAAACATTCCCATCAAATGTTGGAATGTTAATCTTGGGCAAACGAGCAGACTGCATCGAATTCACGGAACGTTGTTCACTATGTGAACCAAATGAATCATTCTGGAGTACTTGACTGGCTACCGCCTTTATCTCATGATACATGCCTTCTACTTGATCCACTACACTTAGGGCCGTATTTATAGTCGTCCCCCAGATCCTCCCCCTGCGAAGCCCCTAGCTACGGGCTTGCCAAGGGATTGCTTCCCAGCGGTATTTATAGTCGTTACCCAGGGGATCCCTGGGTAGGGTCTTGCCAGGTAAGAGATATTGCAACAATGTGATGAAAAATCGATGATGGCGTCTTCGCCGTTCAGTTGTTTGACGTTTTTCCGTGCATTCTGTATCGTATGAGCGCATCATTTTTGATGGTGGAGAAGAAAATCATTTGCGACTTGGTGGAAAGACATAAGATCGTCGTAGAAAATAAAAGGACGGACGCAGCTTCATGCGAGGAAAAAAAATCCACCTGGAGAAGAATTTGCAGTGAGTTTAACAGCAATCGGGATGTCGCAAGGAGGGACGACAAACAGCTGAAGAGGTAAGCTATGAACTAATTAACGGAAAGTTAATGAATTTGCATTCTTTTGACGGGTGCAGCAACTCTCAATATGGTTATGATGGTTGAAACGACCATATTACTATATTGATACCATTTTAACACCATATGGGTATGAACGACTTGACAACATCAAGGTAAATGCTAATCAACAAATTGTTATTTTGAGGGGTGGAGTGCTTTAATTCTAAACAATAATTATATTTCCATTGTTATGATTATGGTGGTTTGACTCTTTGATCTTAATGGTATGCATGACAGTCAAGGCAGAGGTCTGATTTTATATGAAATGGCCAATATGCATGTCAGGAAATGTGAGTTATTAGTGCAGTATTAATCAGTGTGGGTTTGCATGAAAGGTGGTATTGGAAGAATTATTATTTTTATCTTCTTATGATCAAGTGAAAAGTTGCAAGATACCACCGAGTTGAGGTTGCAATATGTGTGCATGCTGGAGTTAAATTAATATCAGCATGAGTGATGGGATAAGGTTATCTAGATTGAAAGCGCACATTATGCTTCGGAAATATTGGAAGCAGTGGTCACAGCAGTGTAAGGAAAGTACATTCTGGAGTAGATAAGTTAAAGGGAGTCAATATGTAAATGTATAGAGGTAGTTTTTGTTGGGATATTTGGCTTTATTCTATGCCTACCACAAAAGAAACCATGTGATGGGTCTGCATGTATGTATGATATTTAAGGACGGTCTAATTTGTTCACGTTTGCCTAACTCAAGCTATTTTGTTTTGGCTTCCTGTGCCTTATGATTGCAAATTCATAATATTCTAATTTACAATCCATTTCAGTTCCATTATTCGCCTGCACAATTCATTAAATAGCTTTGTATTAAATTTGCTTTGAATTTGTGAGGACAAATTATGTCAAGAATTTGCTATGTTAGAGGAAGAAATCGGGTACCGTCATATATTTCCTTATGAGATTGTTATAGTTAGGCACAAGTTTTGTATTACTTCGTTTTATTGTGCATTGCTTTCATTAATTTAAACAAGTTTGTGGGCATGGCATAAGAATTCCATAGTGAATGTTTTTCAAGTTATACAATTTAAATATGATGATATTTTGAGTTTCAGTATGACTAAATAATATTTGTCATGGGCATTGAAATAGATTCTGGGAAAAGCTGAAGACAAATCTGAAGAAGCAGAAGACAGGAGATGCGTTACCGGATGGGAGGACTACCCCGGATGTTTGCAAAGGACCGAATCAAATGATTGCAAATGATTTTCTTATCCATTTAAAGCCTAAATATTAAGCCTCCACTCCTTTGTAAATATTAAATCTGTGAATTCTGTAAATATTATCCTACATTTATTTATTTGTATAAACAATATATATTTTACATTGTAAATACAGTAATGGGCTTGTGTGGACTAACTGGGACCACATTTAAAACTGACCGCGAAGCTGACCCCTCGACCGTCATTAACTCGGGTTAGAGGCCCATACCTCGAGGCCCATCCTCAAATCCGAGCTCAGGTGTCTTTACTCTCTCAGCAGGGGTGCACTAGCCGACCACGTCTTTTGCAGTAAAATTTAAACTATTTTATGTTGTTAACTTAGTGCGATTGTGACTCAAGCAACATATTCGGGTGAATGCGCTGATCAGGAGCGTCTTTTTACTGGAATTCTACGATAAATAATAACATATTTACGCTCACATCTAATCTTGACGCCAAGGAATACCAACCTCTTAAGAGTTTTCGGACGGGATTGTAATGAAAGCAGACATTCGCGAGACGGTGCAGAGGGTGTAACGCTTGGTTGTTATATGGTGTTAGATGGGAGAAAAGGGAAACCGCTTTACAACCTTTTTCGATCAAGCTTTCAGGAATCACTTTCAATTTGAAACTGCTCGCCGTGTACATAGTAGTTCTGGGTTTGACTTCAGGAGCATATCATTTCTCCATTTGAATAACTTGGCCAGAGCTGAAACGAAGCGAGGCGTCTTTTCTTTAGCATTTTCAAATATCTTAAAAATGAGATTTCGATGGGGTATTTTCACAGTTATGCCGGAAAAAGTATGAAAATAAATTTCCATATCGTAGAAATTCAAATCTCATTAGAAAAAAGCCAAAAATTAGGTTTAATTTTTTGTTCGTTGGTTGATGATCATAGAAAAATGCGATTAACTAGATAAAAGTCTCCGCACCGTCTCGCGAATGTCTGCTTTCATTACAATCCCGTCCGAAAACTCTTAAGAGGTTGGTATTCCTTGGCATCAAGATTAGATGTGAGCGTAAATATGTTATTATTTATCGTAGAATTCCGGTAAAAAGACGCTCCTGATCAGCGCATTCACCCGAATATGTTGCTTGACTCACAATTGCACTAAGTTAACAACATAAAATAGTTTAAATTTTACTGCAAAAGACGTGGTCGGCTAGTGCACCCCTGCTGAGAGAGTAAAGACACCTGAGCTCGGATTTGAGGATGGGCCTCGAGGTATGGGCCTCTAACTCGAGTTAATGACAATCGAGGGGTCAGCTTCGCGGTCAGTTTAAAATGTGGTCCCAGTTAGTCGACATAAGCCCAGTAATGTAAATATACTAATAAGTTAATAAAATGAATGAAATTAATGTTTCTAATTAATTAATTCCATCAACCAAAAATTTCACATTGTCAAATGAGAAAGTGGTTAAAGCAACTTTCCTCTTTCTGAAGGAGGCTTTTGCTTCCGTTATTCTACTAAGGATTTCATCTGTGCATTTGGCATCTCTAGTTATTAAGCTACCAAGATATCTGTATTCTCTAACTTGCTCCAACGGATTTCCATCAATCCTTATGTAGAGTAATGATATTTTTAACAAACTTTCCGAGTAGCTAGAAGATTGACATTTGGTAGGAATGTTCGGTTCTTAAAGTAGAAGCCATTTACGAAAAAAAATTTCCAAATTCCCGAGAATGATTTCCATTCCTCATAAGACAACATGGAATAATCGATATTTCCACCGGCAACCTTGTTTTATTTTGCTTATTAAAATTCGCGTATTTTTTAGTATTTTATTAGTTTATACTTTCTCCAATATACATAGTATAGAGAAAGTACTGTTTTCATGAAAAAATTCGAAATCGAGATTTCAACGGAAATACACGTTTACAAGCAAGCTTTGAAATAAATATTAAAACATATTTTCCTAATTTATAATGCCTTCATCCTTTGGTAAAAAATGCGCACAATGTGAAATGATTGTATTACCATATAAAACAATTTTATTCGCCAAAGACGTCTGGCAAAACCCGTGCATCGCCGGATACTTTCAGCTAGTTTGTTTATAAAATATAATCCAGTGTAAATTTCGTAAAATGTGATATGATTCAGTTTTTAAAGAAAATTAAGTATTAAAATGGAGAAATTATTGAAAAATGCTGTGAAAAGATGAAACAGTTTTCAATATATGTATATACTTTAATGTGAATAATTGAGATTATGAAATGTTACAAAAAATTATATTTGATGACAAATGACTTTAATATTGTTAAATATGAACATTTCAGATTAAGAACTGTTACTGAAAATTATACTATAGTACGAATTATATGATATTATAGTACGAATTTTCACCCCTTCATGTACTATGTCGCAAGGGGACTGCTGGGTCAAGTCTCGCCGATACCCAGCTAAGGGGTAGTGATGGGCACTACCGTTTGATTTCACTACCGAATGTTTATTCGGTAGTCGAGATGAGCTACCGAATGTTCATTCGATAGTTTCATTCGATAAGAAAAGTATGAAAAATTCATGGAAAACTGCACTATAATGCACGTCGTATGGATAGCTTGTGCTTGACAATTGCCTACAATTAGAGGGAATATTACGGTACATGGAAATTATTGAGAGATTAGGGCATGTGAATTAAAAATCAAATAATATTAAATTCAAAATAAAATTTAATATAAATTTTACTGTGTTACTTTTTACTATCAAAATGTTCGTGGTTTAAGGACCAAACTCACAGAAATCAGATTGACTTTTCACTCCATAGATACTGATGTGTTTATTCTTACAGAAACTTGGTTAGTTTCGGACATATCAACCTCTGAATTTGGATTTAACAATTATAATATTTTTAGACTGGATAGAAATGGTGCAAATAGTGACAAGTGACGGTGGTGGTGTATTGATAGCTATTAAGTCACCTTATCCCTCTTGTGAAATAACGCGTTTTTATAATGACATTGAACACGTTTGTTCTGTAGGATCTGTGAAATTGTTAACTGGTACAGTCTACATGCGTCCTAGTTCCTCTCCTAAAAAATGTTCTCACCATTGTGAGGAAATTGAAAGAATTGCTGGTAGATATCCTGATGCGCTAGTCATATTGGCAGTGACTATAATCTTCCCATGCTTCGATGGAATAAAAATGATCCTCATGTTTCTGCGTCATCTGGCTGTGCCACTATTACACTTGACATGGTTAATTATTTAAACTTAACTCAAATTAATTAGTTCTCCAATTCTTTTAATAAAATTCTTGATCTTGTTTTCACTAATGTAAAAAGAACTTGTCAGTGTTCCAACTGAGTTTTTAGTTAAGTGTGATAATAATCATCCAGCTCTGTATATTGAATCTAACCTCACTGATAGTTTTGGCCCACTTGAATCTGATATAGTTGCATTTGAATTTTCCAAATGTTAATATGGCAAAATTAACATTATCTTAATTCAGTAGATTGGTCATTTATTAATATTTATGGGTTGGAGGAAGCTAGTTACTTCCAGGGGTAGACAGTTTGCACCGATGTAGATGGTATTTCTATATTGGTGTCGATATTGCCTGCATGCGAATCTTTTGACTCAAATTCACTAGTATTTGCAACTGTCAAAACTGACCCATGTTTTCGCTTCAGATGATCTCGCAGGTTTGAAGTGCTGTTGAGACAAACTGATTTTTACACAGTGAACATAAGGCTAAGCTGTCTGTTTTTTCTCAAAATATTGCCAAACTGTCGATCTCCTTTTTCTATTCATTTTTAGAATGTTAATCTATATTTCTTTAAATATTTAATAAAAATTAAAAGTTTAAAAATATAATAAAATAAATATATTATTGAAGAAAATATGTCAGTATTTTGTAACTTAATAATTAATTCGTACAATACACACGCGATTGGCACACTACAGCTTTCAATTAAAGCAATATCAAAATAAAGAAACTCTTTAAGTAAAATATAGTAAAAATTACAATTCATCTTCACTTTCTCCTTGTTTCTTTGACTAATGTGTCCATATTACTTTTAAATAATTTAAATGTTCTGTAGTAAGTTTATAATTTTTGGCGTCAGTGTTTGTATATTTCATGTCTGTTTTTCTTTTTATAATTTTGCTTACGTCAAAGTGTACAACCGGTTTCTGTTTTTGATGTTATTGCACTGACTAAAAATTCTTTCGATCTGTGTTTGAATGTGGCAGAATTAGAACAAAGTGCGCTGATTTTACCACATTCAGAAATATCAACTTATAAGTAAAATTTTTTATTTTAGCCAATCTCTGCCAAACATGGCAGGGCACATACTTCGAAGGGAAGCAGCTTCTTCAGGTTCAAAATAATTGCACGTTTTATCCCATTCCGTGATAGCTCCAACTGTATCAAATTTATTTTTGAATCGATCGCATAACTGGCTAATCTCCAATCTCTTCTGTGTAGCCAAAACTTAGTATGGGTATACTGTGACATTTATTTGATTTGAATTAATACGATGCTCACGCTTTTATTTGCAATGCTGCCAACGTAAACGCATCTTTCCCAGCGCTACGGACAAAATGGTAAAATATTGAATGATTCATTCGATAGAAGTTAAACTAGTCAAAATAAATCAAACGAATGCGGTGCGCCTTCGCTGTGGTCATCCAACTTGCAAACTTTACGAATGAATCATTCGAATAGTAAATAAGTATTCGAATGAATCGGTAGTCTTTGACTATCGAATAATTCGAATGTTTTCATTCGATAGTGCCCATCACTACTAAGGGGTCCTGTGGGTAGCACGAAGGTGTGCATTAGCGACTATAAATCAGGGCATCGAACCGTAATTTTCTTCGCTCCGGTTTTCGTTCCGGTTCACTCAAAACACAAAATTTCGGTTCGGTTCCGGTTTCGTTCCGGCAAGCGTCAGTGAACCGGTTCGAACCGGTTTTTTTCGCTCCGACTTTAAAATATTTTTAGGAAACTTTCAAGAATTGATTTATTAATTAAGTAATTATCTTATTAAATCAAATACATCTTCACTTAAAAATAGTGATATTTAAAAAACATAATCAAAACACGAAAATAAATTATTTAAATGTGAATATTTAGTATGTATCTTATTTATTTAAGATTATATTTTGAATTGAAAATTTTCAAACCATACATGCGCCGCAAATGATTTCAACGTATCAGGAAAGTATAAAGTAAATTATAAATGAGCACATTTTCTGCGATAGAGTATTCTAAACTTATTATATTATGCAAAGCATTCATCTCATTTTCTAATTTACTGTGCTTCGTCCTTAGTACTAAATTTTATCAAAATCCGCTGAATAGCTACGGAAAAAAATTGCATCCTGATAGAAGGACGGACAGACCGAAGCTAATATGCACTAAAGCTGGAATGCCTAATAATGAATTATTAATATTTTTATTTACAAATCGTGCGGTAAAATAAGAGATCGCGTTATCTCAATAGTGCCAGTAAGTTGAGTAAGATATTATGTTATTTTAATTAACAATTTGTAGATCACGTTCACTGCTCGTATTATAGTAAAAACTGTAATTGCACGGCTTAATTTTTTCATTCAAAGATTAATTAAATGGATGAAAAAAATCTATAAAATATCTATGAGGAAGAAGCCCGCAGAAATTGAGGGTCCGAGAATTCAGAAAGGCTGAGAAATGTTTATTAACACGATACAAATTTATGATGACTGAACACTTTAAATCACTTACGTAGTGTGAGAATGTTAAACTTCATTATTTCATGAAATTGAAATGATAAGTACCATTTCGAAAAATTATTACTAAGCGAAAGCATGTGATTTTCACCCGGCAGCAAATAAAAAACATCTACGTACATCTACATATTACCCTGCAATCAAACATGCAATCAAGAAGAAAATAAGACACTTATTCGGCCTGTCGTGAACTTTCTTCAGGCGGAGTCTCTAATGTGGGTTTCTGCAGTCGGCAAAATATTCCACTAAAAATAACAAATTCGCATTCATATTTGATTTTTATTCAGTTTTAAGCAACCAATACGAATATGTGTGCTCATTTTAAGATGCATTCTATAAAATAAATAGAAATTTACTAATCTGTAACAAAGGATAACCGAAGTAAGAATATCTCAAAACCACGACTGCGGAGCGATCCTTCCTGGATAAGTTTTAGAGAATGACTACCAGAATACAAGGGTTCAGCGGATATGGAGAGGGAGGGAAAGTATATGGGGACATTAACCTCCAACTTTAAGGAAAATCCAAGTTAAGAATCGGGAAATATTTTTGCCAGGAATACACACTACGGGGTATGCTCGGGGGGAGGATAGCAAGACAATTAGAGGCTGTCTTCAAAGTACCGCCCAAGTTCCTTTCCAGTAGCCTCGTTTAACAGGTAATCTCAGCAGGATGTATTGTAGACCCTCTCTCTATGCATTGAGATGCACATGGAAAATCCCACTATTGAGCCAAGAGATATTATCACAAAGATACATCCTTCCCAAGGCTGAAGAGAATGTGTTCTCAAGAAAAACCCAACCCTTTTCTTATTCGGTTTCTAAACGTGAGGCTTTCAGAAAGACTCAAACTAAAGCAAAAGGAAAAACCCTTCTTTCGCTCCCACTTTTTATATGAACCGAAAAATATGGAACGAAATAAATTACGGTTTTCGGTTTCGGTTCGGGTTCAGGAAAATATTTTTTTCGGTTCGGGTTCGGTTTCACTCCAGGAAAAATAACGGTTTTTTCCGGTTTCGGTTTTCGGTTCCGTTCCGGTTCGATGCCCTGCTATAAATACCGTTTTTGGCTACGGGGACCCCCAGGTCTGGGTGACTGCCAGGGGACGACTGTAAATATGGCCCTTAGTTCAGTCTTGGACTTCCAGCCCCAATTCAATTTCTGCTTCACGCATTTCATTGCACAACGATAGAAAAGATTTATATTCTTCATCCAACGAACTATACCGACTACGAAATACAGGAAAAACAGTTGAATTCTCAACAACCGTACGAGATAAACTATGCAAATTTTTAATAGTTCGTATTATAGCATCTCGACGCACAGTAATCAATTTAAACCGTAGCTGCCCTCTGCTATCCATTTTCTTTTCTTCCTCCATAATGACTGTGAATTACGTTAACATTAAATGATAAACAAACTTGATATGCGATATACTAAGCAATAATACCTACAACATTTCGAGACTAACCACAACGAATAAACGGAGTCGTATTGGCCAATTTGAAATAATTAAAAAACTTAAAGAAATTACATGGAAATTACAACACACACGCAAGTACAACCATTGATTAGACTAAATAAAGTCACTAGAAATACAGCTGCCTTTCGCCTGGGATCATAAAGATTTCGATAAAGAGATATCCGGCCCGAAGGACCAAAAAATGTTTGGACAGGAACTCAATTTATTTCAATTAAAGTAACCCTGCCTTTAGTAATAGTGGACTGTATTAATTTGGTAATTAATGACCACCAATCGCTCAATTGACTTACCTCTTTTTAGCCGTAGTGGTTTCCTTATGTAATCCGACTCTGTCTCCTATGGTTTGCTGTTAATGCGACTCCGTCTCCTCACGGTCGTCTGGATTGCTCGCGGTTAGAACGACTTTCTAACACTGATTCACACTCAAATTCACATACAGATGCATTAATAGGTAAGCCAACGAACCCTGGTGGTATTTCAACAAACTAAGTGAGTTATGGACGCAACAGGTCATATTTTGGGGAAAAAACAAAAACTTGACACCCATTTTCCGTCAGCGAGAAAAGCAACTTCAGCCATGCGCCACTTACTGCACTATCTACTTTTCCCAAGGAGGTTATAGGTATGTGGAGGCGCTGAAGGA
Source organism: Uropetala carovei (assembly GCA_036926305.1). Classification (NCBI taxonomy): domain Eukaryota; kingdom Metazoa; phylum Arthropoda; class Insecta; order Odonata; family Petaluridae; genus Uropetala; species Uropetala carovei. The sequence continues at coordinate 1,212,154 of JAXCHB010000195.1, forward strand.
CTACTTTCTAGGCTATCGGAGTGAAGCCTATGCAGGGAGGAGAGAAAAGGCGCGAAACGCCATACTACACGCCACTTTCAAAATGCTTTGTACACGCAAGTATGCAATAGACATTTATAGCGAACTTTCGGTAACTGAAAAGTTAATATGCGGAATTTTATCGGCACTTCTTGAGAATATCCAATAACACAATACCTCTGGTGAAGTGTATCAACCGAGAAATAAATATCTAATAGCAGTAGACTATTTTATTTTCGAAACCATCTTTGAAACAATTATTCTGTAATTAAATAATAATTACAACCCGTTGTACATCAAAAATTGTGCGTGAGAGAAAAATACAGAATTTTTTGGAAATATAGAAAACACTTCCATATTTAACACAATTTTTGCTCTCGTTTGCAATTTCGGAATTTATTTCAACCTCCTAGTTCCCGTGCAAAGTAAAAAGTTTAAATACAGAACAGCAATAAGAATTTTCGTATATATCGTCATATTTTCATATAATGGACATCAATAAGAATCTCATATATTAATAATTTTGATATTTGCAATGAAATATTTTTAAAATTTCGTGTGGATTTTTAAATCCTACAATGTATCAGTAAAAGCTTACAACAGTAATATCTTGCCGGCTATTAAATTTCTGAATACCTTCGCATGCCAGTCTGTAGTTTACTCCACACCAATTCGTTTAAATTTTTAAATTGGCAATGCAACATGTCACCAAATGAAAGGAAATTATTTTTTTCAACTAATCCGGTGTATATATATATATACACACACACACATCTAAACGTACAAATTTAAGGATTAATATGAACTTATGCTTTCTTCATTGTCACTAATGTTTATTCAGCTTCTTTGTAATCAGAACTCAAAATAACAAAAATAGCGTTCACATACTATTCATTATAATGTGATGAAAATTCACGGGAAAATAATTTACTCTATTAGAAGACAGCAGAGGACACAAATTTAAATTCCTAGATATTATTCCTAGCAGAAATGAACTCTAAACTAATGATCTTGGTGAAAAAACGTTGATTTTCTTGAATTAGAGTTATTTGATACAGAGCCGGTTTCAATATTGGAACTGATTAAGTAGTTAACTTTTCCAGTAATTGTTCATTTATGACTCAAATATAGAAATGCTAACAAATATACATGTGGAAAATAACAAATCAAACCATTGTGTTTAATGACCCTTAAATAACACAGTTTTGTTTACAAAATTTCTGATTGAAGCTGCTTTATCTACTGACCTTTTTGCTGATATAGAAAAGGCGAATGGCAATATATTTTTCAGCAATAGCATCTTTCATTGTATTTAGTTTCATCTCAATGTTACTTACACATGAAATGATACGTGCGTTCTGCTTAGCACTCTTTCTTGAAGTTCGATTGCTACATCCAAAAGCAGCACAAAAACTCATCTTCAATAAAGAATATAATGAAAAAAAAACAAAATTGATGGATAAATAACCGCAGAAACCAAGCTAAACAGCACCGGAACCACTAGTACTTGGCGTGTAGTATGGCGGCTGAAACAAACGCATGCGCATACAAATGGCCTCACTTTCCAATCACTTCACCGACTCCATTTACCTATAACCTCCTTGACTTTTCCCGGTGGCGATCTTAGGAACTAGGATTGCATTCCCCTCTCGCCTTCCCCTCTTGCCCACTCCTCATGCCTCAGCTATAACTCATGGAGCCTACATAGAGGAGATCCCACTTCAGCTCCAAAGGGGGCGTATTTTGTTGCCAATTTAGTCGCAGCGTATTAGTTCCAGCTTGGCGGAGCAGTTGTTCTTAGGTTTGCTACAAATTGGGTAGTTTACACGTGGTCTTACGGGTAATCGTTGTATCTATTTCGTTTGTGTGAAATTTTCTCCATCTGCGGTGGAATATTTTATTACAAAATGATGCGAGATTCAAAGTGTTGCTTTGTGCCTGGCTGTTCGACAGGTTATAGCAAAACAGTACGAGTGAACAAGATTTTGGGAGTGAAGAACACAAGTGTTTTCAAGGCAAGGGTAAGTACACATTAGTCAGTAAATATAAATTTATTTAATGTAGAAAGGATATTAATTGAATTGATATTGTCATATTGAAATCGTTTGCTTTCAGGATGAAGCTCAGCTTCAGAAATGGAGGAGGATTATACCCCGCAAAGATCAAGTTTTCAGCGCAACGGACGCAAAGGCATAAATAGAATAGATAACATTAGTCTGGAGGAGGCTTGAATGCACGGCATTTCTGCTAAGTTTTTTAAATGTATATGTATCTACTTTAATTGCATTAATTTATATTATATGCGCTTAGTTTTCACTATAGTTTTTAATGTTCTGAATAGATATTTTTAGTAATCATCTTTCTTTCTTTTCAGGAGCTGGGCAAATGGGATATTGATAACTTTATTTGCACTTATTTATTTTATGTTATTGTTCATCATTGAATTGGTTTTTTAAGTAATTCTCTTCCTTTATTTTCAGCTGCTGGTTAATTGTGTATCTTAGTTTGGTTAGCTACCTTCTATTTTCCTTCGCAGGTTTTTTAACCCCCCTTCCTTTGTGGGTTTTTCCTGCAACTGTGGGTTTTTCTAGAGAATCCTTAAGGTTCTATAGCTTTTTCCCACACACAATCTTTATTAAATAAACTGTTTTAATACAAACATAAAATGCCATTGTGTTCTTATTTCATATTCCCGTTTTACTTTTACTATAAAATATCTCATTGGATTACCAAAACAATATGACGTTCCTATTTAATGTGACAATATAACTGCATAGCATTTCGAAATGTCAAATTTCTGACAAAATACCTAATGGACATGTTACGAAATTTAACTAATCGTCAGCTTAAGAAAAAAATTCATCAATATATTACATGACGGTGTAATAATTATTTCGTCTCGAATGTCTGCCTGTATTTTGTAATAATATTGTCATTTCGTATTATAATAAAATACTGAATGTCGTATATATTTACCATAAGTAAAATTAGATATACTGATTATATTTTTGGATATTGCTATGTACACGTGGAGCCGAACCGAAGTAAAAGGCACTCGATTTCCAGATACCGTGGATATTGAAAAAGTCCAAATTTTACCTCCACCTATTTATCCTCTATACAGTGAATTCCATAGTCTACCAAAGCCACAATAAATTTATCGAATATGGATTAAGTGAAATACTGAACATCAGAACAACCATTCCGTCCTGTAATTATACCCTAAACGAGGTTTTTTCAGGCGGAATTCCAATCAATTGATCCGCTACGTAATTCATGTAACATACTCGGTACTTCGTAAAAACAAATAGTTTATATTCATAGATTGATTTACAAACCTAAATTACCAATGCCATCTTACGTAACAAACTATTATCGCAAATAGAAACACGAAAATTACATTGTATCATACCTACGCCCCACAACTTCAGCAAACCTACCGCTCGCAGCGCTGCGTGTGGCGACTTTGGCAACTAAAACTTGAGCGACCAAACTGGCAACAGTTACGGACCCGGAGTGGAGTCTCCTCTATGTAGGCTCCATGCTATAACTATACACTAGAGGGAACACTGGCGCTAGTGTCGCGTGAAAAATTGAACGCGCTGTCGCCATGATTTAGCAAGGCAATAACTCGCCTAGTGAAGCCGGTTTAAGGCGAAAGGTGGGTGAGGTGTAGTGTGATTCTCGACCAGTAGTGCCGCGCCACCATCGCTCAGGTACTGGTTCAAATATTTATATTCATGTCCGTTGAAGTCGCTAGTATCGCGGAAAAACAGGTGGCGGCAGTTCATATTACATTTTTGCAATGCCGTCTGTCTGTCTGTCTGTTACTGGCTCTGGAGCCTAGACGGTAGAGCGAAAATGAATGAAATCTCCTACTTAGGCATTTTATCACACCGAGCAGAGTATACATAGAAATGGTTGTCATTGCTCCATAATTAAGAGTAGTTTATTCGACGCATTTTTACCAACAATCCGATTTTCTCAAAAACGGCTCTAACGATTTTGATCAAATTTCGTACAGTTACTTGAGTTTACGTCTTCAATAATACTGTATAGTTCACACTTATCAAAAATGAATATAAGGTTAGTTTATTCTAGGCAACTTTAACAATAATTCGATTTTCTCAAAAACGGCTCTAACGTTTTTGATAAAATTTCGTAATGGGTTGGAGATATACGCCACACACCAAGGGAGAGAGCCACGGTCAAAATGCTTCATGATAAAAGTTTGGTTTTGACGTAAAAAAAGAATTAACATTAAAATACAGCAATAAGAGCTTAAATAAAAGGCTATGCTATTGCTATCAGAGAAATAATATATTTTATGTTGCTTTTTTCATTCACATTACGTCTGTTCTGTTATTACCTCGACTTTCAAATGCGATACGTTGAGAATTGAAACTTCGCCCTCTTTTCAAGATAGATATTGTTTCTTCTCAGTAGGTGCTCTATCGCAAAGCGAGCGACGTTGCCGCGATGGGGTTTTACCATAGTGGGTTTTTACCATGGAGGGTTTTACCATGGCGGGTAGAGCGATGAGCGATAAGCTGAGCATCCAACTGAAAGTCCTCTCGATTGTAACACAGATTTGCAAAATGCTTTTTGTTTTAATACTGACCGGCACAACCATCCGAAAAGTAAACGATCTTTTCAACATAGGAGAGATCTCTCCTGACGTGATCTAGGACACTAACCTGGAATGCGCAAAATGTCGTATCATGCGTAAGACAGTCACTTATAACGCAAAATGATGTTTTGCACGATACCCTCCTTCTGGAAGTATATCACGAACGGGTGCACTGTGGCCTGTAAGTTGGATCAATGAAAACTTTGCACTTCGTCCTGTCCAACAAAACTGAAGTTCTCAGCAAAATCTACAATTATAGTACATTCCTTATCACTTAAGGTGTTCTTTTTATGTGTCAAAAAAGACGATGATCTTTAAGGTATGTAGGCGAGATTACGCAACAAATTTTCATAGAATTCCGTTCCCTCTTCCATAACTTGGATCATAGAACAGCGAGGTGAGATCACCCACTGTTTGTATCTTATTTCCTGGCACAACATATCCCTGTGGGGAAGAGCAACCTAACACCGTCTTCACCCGGACACATCTCACAATTTCGGTCTTCTAGCATGCAGTTTTCAGACGTAACATTGCTTGAAGGTAATCATTGTAATTCCGCATTGTCTCACATGCCCCAATCATGAGTTTCACGTTCTGGTGCTGTGCACACACATACGGTATCCGTGCCCGGTGATCCGGCCAGCATGCAATACTTGGGACGCAAAGCAGCAAATTTACTAAATCCGATCTTCAAATTTGGATTTTGTCTTCTAAACTTTGCATACAGTTCCCAGAGATTTCCCAATAGAAGGCGCTTTTGAGTTTTTTCCTTTCCATTTTCGGTGTTAATACTCAGTCTTTTATTCCAGGGAAATGCCGAGACATCTCACCATCCTCAAAAAATTCCCTCACCTTTTGAGTAACTTCTTCTGTTATTGTATTCGTCCCTTGTCTAGGTAACACTATCGGTAGGACTCCCTTCTCGCTAACAAGTCTACGAGTTAATTTTGTTAAATATTCACTCACGTTCATCTCCAGAACAGTTTTTTGTATCGACAAAGATTGTGGAGTCAAACTGATAAGATGAACTTTTTCTTGAGTTGTCTTTGCTGAGATAAGCTTAATTTTCAATTCGGATATGAGATGATCGTAATCCGCGCAAAGATCATCCCCTTTCCCACGTCCTTCCTCATCTTCAAATTCCTCCAGGCTGAATCCGTACCCAATGCTAGTTTTTCTTTGTACACGTTCTTCTATTCGCTTCACCTTTCGCTTGAGAGCTCCTGCCCTTTTCCTGCAACTCAGTCTAATTGCAACAGGTGACATTGGGAGTGCACAGCAAACTATCTGCACACAGTCTTGGTTTGCCTCCGGAGAATCCTCTTGCTCTGGACAGCTTGCTTGAACAGCAGGTGAGTCTTCAATATTTTCCTCGGTGTTAACTTGCTGCTGCTGGGGCAGTGCCTGCCAACGGCGCCTGCATAAGGCTTGTCCCGGAATAAGACGAACGTGGGGGTAATTCTCATGTAACCTCAGCATGATTTCCCTTAGCCCGGATTTCACAGCAACCAAATGTGATTGGAAGGGATCAGCACACTTTGAACCAAACAGATCGAAGTATGTCAACATACTTTTTCTTATATGTACATATTGTTTTTATGACAGACTGCAACCGGAGACGGAGGGCAGCGTGTTGTGCCTCACTGAGACACTTCAGTTATATCGCAGATCACAGAGGAACGCGAAAAATGTAATTTGTTAGTCTTCTTGGACGTGGATCCCAACAGAGCATCGCTCCATTTCATCACAGCCAAATTGGACGCTCTTACTAGAAAACACGGGAAAACAAAACACCAGAGCGCAACACAAACGATGAGTAACACACCCAGATACACACAGTTCACTTGTCAGTGTGGTACTGATATGTTAACCCCTATGCGCGGATGAGACACCGACCTTGGAGGAGCTCCTGTATGCGGTAGTGGTACGGTCGTGACGCACTTATTTAAAAATACATTTGGCCTGTCGTATCTGCCTTTCTGAGTTACAAAACATTCCATTGTGTCCCAAGAGTATGCATTTTTGTTATACATTGTAACGACGCTACACGCCGCGGCGCGCTATTTGAAATACGGCCGCGGGCGAGCGGGCGCAGGGCTCCAAACGGAAGCGCTCAATCCTATGTTGCGCTCAAGGACCCAAACTTTTTATTTTTGCATCTGAAAGGGGAAAGTGTTTGCTTTCTTCTGAGCTCAGAGAGACGTCTGGGTAACGACGGCAATATGTATTTTTTGGACGACCAATTTGACGTACTTTTCCCAGACCGTCACTTTGAAGGCATCGCTTCGATACCTTGCAGCTGCCGAGGCTAACTTTACGTTGCCAGTACGTTAGCTGGATAGGTGTCCATCAAAACATGCGGTGCCATTGGTGTGCGACGAAAGGTGTCCAAGTCAGGGCCGTACTTTTTCGCCTGAACTGACGAAAAGTTGCTATCATTGGACTGCATTGCGTAACACTTTTAAGTAGTCTAATAAATTTCCTGTATATATTCTCATAGATTCGAGTGTGCATTTTCCATTGAACTTTAAATCAGTGCGATCGGACAATAACTGTGGCACCCACAGCGTGTTTTATGGAGCCCTGCAAACAGCATATATTTACGAAAATAGCGAAAACGGGAGCTGCCGAAATATTTGATATATCGCAAAAATATTTTAGGACGTCACTAGTACTGACATTAGCTTCAATTGGGCCGATTTTGAACGAAATTGGAGAGGGTCGAGCAACCACATATTCTTCAACTAGGCCAGGGGTGGGCAAGCCGTAGCCCGCAGGTCATATGTGGCCCTCGAGAGCATTTAACGTGGCCCGCGAAGCTTTGGTGAAAAAGCAATCTGTAAAATTTAACACAATTTTATATTACTTTTTGTAAAATTATGACAATAAAACCTTCGGTTTTGAAAATTTAGTCCTACAATCCTTGTTTGTGCTGTTTTTCACTTATGTATGATGCCTAAGAATCTAAGCAATTTCCGATTTAAACTCTAATCTGGCCCGCCTAAGCATTGGCATCTTTCAATGTGGCCTGCTGTAGAATTCTCAAACACCGATGCGGCCCGCCATGCAGAAAAGTTTGCCCACCCCTGAACTAGGCGATTAGGAATGGAATTGCCCGCCTTCCTTCACCTGACCGCGGCAGGAATCGTTTCCCTTCGTGGCCAAGGGACTTCAAACAAGGGGAGGAAGGTCTCGAGCGAAAGGTCTGAAAGAATGACTTAACTAGCGCTCGTTCCGCTAGGATCGCCACTGAACGATACATAAAAATTGATTTTCTATTTCCATGATAACTCAGTTAATAATTAAAATAATTGCACCAAACCTTTTTTATTTGCTTTTTTGTAAAAATTAGGTATTTCCTATTGGAAAGAATTTTCGTTTAACGTGTTGATATAAAAAATAAAGTTGTTAAAATTTTCCTAATTCGTTATTTTTAGAATATGCTAAAATACGGAAAATTTGATTATAAATTGAAATATAACTGTGAAAACTGCAAGTTGATAACTTCAACCGTTTTGCTGCAATCTTGGAAATACGATTTCGGCCGACCCACCTTTCGCCTTAAGGTGTACCTGGAGTCGATATCACGGGTTTTCTTTGTGTTTTTAGTGCTTTTTTGAAGTAGTTCTTCAAAATGCCTACGTCGTGTGTTGCGTATGGTTGCACGAATAGATTCGAGAAAGGAAGTGCTGTTTCATTTCATCGGTAAGTAACAAAAATTACGAAAACATAGCCTCTGCTTATGTTAGTCGTAGGCTACATATTTGTGAATTCTATAATATAAAAAGCCAGATCTTTCTTCTGTCTTTTTATAACGCTTTGCCGATTATTTTTTACCATTGATAATACATAACAAAACGAAATATTTTTCTAAAATATGAATATGTGCCTCAGTTTTAGTGATACATTGTTCACATAGGTAAAAATTATACATAATTCAAAAGAAGTACATCGAATTCTTTCAAACCTAATTTTATTTATTTGGAATTTTTTTTATTACAAAATATCTAAATAGTTTTCAATTTATAACTAATTTCAAATATACAAACGTTGTTTATTACGTGGTTAGACACTGTATACATTTAAGTATTAGCAATTGAAGTTTAGGTTTTAGTGGTTACATTTGGCCAGAAGGTAAGTAAAAACTAAAAATATTTCATAATTAAATGTTGCATGTCAACTGAGAACAAGAATATATGTTTAATTTACCTAATAGTGTGCAATATTTTCTTAGAAAACTTTGTAAAGAATACAATTTTTATTTCTTTTAGAAAAATAAATATAATAACTATAGTAGTAAACATAGAACCTGAACTAAAAATAGAACCAGATTGCAGTAGTGTTGATGAACCAGAACCAGTAGCGTTGATACCTTACTATTGAGTGTAATATACAATATGTTATTTCTATTTTAATAGATATTCTTAATAAATGATTGATGCTCAGTTCACCTCTTTGTCTCTAATGTTGTTGGAACCAATAAAACTCAGAAAAGCAATCCTCACCTTTTTAAAAATAATTTCCCATTAATAATATTATTGTGATAAAACTGTGTATATGGTTTATGTTGACTTTATTTTACATTAAGTTCAATGTTTACATAGCTTTCCAGTGGAGAAGGAAGAATTATGTAAGAGGTGGATGGTGAATTTGAGGAGAAAGAGTTGGAAACCCACAAGAAATAGTTGTGTGTTCTGAACATTTTTTAAATTCCATGTCTCATTTTTGAAGGTGAAGACATCAAGACCTGCACGAGTCCACGAAGATGCATCTGCTCCTGAACCTTCAACCTCAAATAAATTACGTAGTTCAAATCAAAGTGATCCTACTCCTTCCTGTGATCATACCTACTGCTTTCCAAGGAGCCCTACAAAATGGAAAAGAAAATATGATGAGCTTAGCTCGAGATATGAGAATGTTTTGAGTGAGAAGAGAAAACAGATTTCTTCCATGAAGGTAAAACTTTTGAAGAAAAATAATGAAATAAATTCTTTAAAGGAGATGCTGAATTGTTTAAGGAATGAAGGACTTATTAAACAGTATAATGCAGACATTATTGAGGAAAATTTTCCTGATATTTTAACAAGCCTTATAAAAAGGTCAAAGAATGAGAAATATGATGATACGATGAAGTCTTTTGCTTTAACGCTAAATTTCTATTCTCCCAGAGCATAAAGTTATGTGAGGGAATTTGCCCCATCCAGTAACCCTACGGCGTTGGAATAAGGCTGTAGAAGAACTACCAGGATTCACAGCAGAAGCTTTAGAAGCTATTCACAGAAAGATAAACAAGAAGGAGGGAGTAACATATGGTTGTCTCATGTTGGATGAAATGTCAATACGTAAATCTGTGGAATGGGATGGAAAGCAGTTTGTAAGGTATGTAGATATAGGATTAGGAATCAATGGGGAGAGCATGGCTATGGCAAAAGAAGTATTACTTCTTATGGTTGTGGCACTAAATGCCTTATGGAAGATACCTATTGGTTACTTCTTAACTGATGGTATGGTAGCTGATGAAAAACTTAACCTAGTTTCTGAGGCACTTAAAATATTGTATGACTTAGGTCTGAAAGTGATATCTCTTACTTTCGATGGGACAGCAACAAATTTCAGTGTAGCTAAGCTTTTGGGGGCTAATTTCTCTGTGCCAAATCCAAAACCCTGGTTTCCTCATCCCTCTAATGAAAGGGAAGATGTCTGCATTGTACTAGACCCATGTCACATGTTAAAATTAATGAGAAATCTTTTGGGTGATAAAAAAATGTTGACTGACATGGAAGGTAACAAGATCAGCTGGGAGTATATTGTGGCATTACATCATTTGCAGGAAAAGGAGGGCCTGAGACTCGCAAATAAATTGAAAGGAAATCATATTTTTTGGTATAACCAAAAAATGAAGGTGAAACTGGCAGCTCAGGTTTTGAGTAGTTCTGTTGGTGATGCTTTAATTGTATTGGAACGGGATTTGAAATATAAAAATTTCAAAGGAAGTGAACCCACAGCAAGGTTCTGCTATTTCTTTGATCGTTTATTTGATCTGATGAATTCAAAAAATCCATTAGCAAAAGGCAATAAGTCTGTTATGAGACTATCAAATATGTCTTGCTGGAATAAATTTCTTGAAGATGCTTCCTCCTACCTGATAAATCTCTCTGATTCTAGTGGCAGAAAAATAATTGAAACCAACAGAAAAACTGCTGCTTTAGGTTTTCTGTGTAACACAAAGTCCCTCATTAAACTCTATAGCAGTTGGTTCTTCCGGGACATATCCAGTATCTGGCAACCTATAAGATGAGCCAGGATCATTTAGAAACCTTCTTCAGTTTGATACGTGCCAGAGGGGGCTGGAACAATAACCCATCATGCACCCAATTCAGGTCTGCATATAGAAAGCTCCTTATTCAAAATAGCATCAACGTCAGTGTCAGCGGTAACTGTATACCTCAGGATGCAACAACTGTATTGTGTACACAAATTGGTTCCAATAACGCGACTGATTCTCTGTTAATTTCCAATTCTAGGCTGCAAGAAACTAGCTCAACAGAAGAAGACATGTCGTTTTTTGATACCTTGCCGGATATGTGCCTTTCTGATGTTTCTACAGAAATAATAGTTTATATTTCTGGCTTTGTAGCAAGATCTGTTTTAAGGAAACTTAAATGTTCAGTCTGTTGCTATGCTTGTGAGGCTCATAATGCTGTTATGTCCAACTGTTCACTACTTAATCAGAAACAGAAGGGAGGATTAATTTTACCTTCACCTGAGGTGGTAAAAATTTGTACCTTAGCAGAAAAAATCCTTCGGTCATTTCTTGCTAGATATGGAAATCAACCCCCTCCAATAAAGAAGTTGGGTTTAATAGTGCAAATTAGGGTTTTGGAAATTGTAGGAAATGAAGCATTTCCATCCTTGGAAACACATGCTGGAAACAGAATTTCCAGAGAATCATGTATTCAAGCTATGCAAAATCATAATTGAAGAATTTGTGCGAGTGAGGATGAATCACATAGGTAGACTACATTCATCTAGACAACAAGGAAGAAATATAAGAAATAAATTAACAAATGCTATACTATTTCAAAATCAATAAGCGTAATTTTTCTATTGTTATATAATTTTATTCTTCAATGCATAAAAAAAATTCTGATCAATAAATTGGAAAATGTGACTTAAGGATAAAATTTTTGAAATGTCTATTATTTTTGCTACCTGATATTATTGTTACCTGCTATCTGATATTAAAATATTATATATGAAATAAAAAATGTTACTAAAGATAACGTTTTTGAAATGTCTATTAATTTTTCTAACTGCTTTAAAATAATATTTTCTGTGGATTAAATGCAACAGGTACATACAAAAGGTTTCAAATCCAAGAAAACCATATATTTTATGTAGTCAATGCTAGTTCTCTTACCACTATGATAGTTTGTGCATATATCATAGAGCTTCATTAATGGTAAATGCTCACTTGGTTTGCTTTTCTCAAGTCTAAGAACAAGCCTTTCATTTCTTCATTAATGGTAAATGCTCACTTGGTTTGCTTTTCTCAAGTCTAAGAACAAGCCTTTCATTTATTTTACATTTTGCACTAAGAACTTCTTATTGCTTATAAACAAAAAAGCTGTAAAATATTAAATATAGATCTTGGTTTAAAGAAAAAACTTTGGTATATTCGTAGACATACTAAAATACACTATTTTAATAACTTTACGAGAAAAATATTGCATTTTAGATCGCATCGTGGTGATACATTTTTTTAATCGTGGTGTGCATTTCTATAAAAAATAAAATTGGAGTAATTATTAACATTAAAATTACGTTAACTTACAATATACTACAGCTAGAGAAATATATGATAGCAATTGGAATAATCACTACTCATAACTCCAGATATTGCAAATGTCAATGAAATTTGAAGATCACAAAAATGGAAGAAAACATGACTTATAATAATATTTACTAATTGTGCCATCAGATATTTGCGAAACGTTATCAAGGAATAATTTTTATTCATAAGAAACTGCTTTTAAATCAATTTTGATGACGATGTATTACACTTCTACGCGCAAGCAGATCACGAATAATGCGATTTACTTTCTGATGAATACTAGATTCCTGGTCAATTGCATTCTTAAATATATATATATATGTTGATCTCTTTTAATGATTTTAAAGTTTACGTTGTATGACATTTTACTTCTAGCATATATTTGGTGTTCCTTTTATACACACTACATAGGTCTTCTTGCCTTGCTATTTGGAAACAAATGAATCTTCAACTTGCAACCGGTGCCTGATCGGCTGCTAACCGCGTACACACTAGCGCCAGTGTTCCCTCTAGTGTATATTAGTAACTCTATGGCTATAACACCCATTTATCGCTCGCCGCTCACTACGGATGTGCAACACGTCTCGCACTCGCACTTGCTCGATGCTCTGCGTGCTCATTTGGTACATTCCTGCACGCTTTCTTTCTATGTTAAGTTTCCAGCACAGCTTAGACTGTGTTTTGAAATTTCTATGGTTTTAAAATGCCGAAAGTTAGGTCACAGTTGTCTAAATCATCATCGAGGGCTAGGAGAGCAGCGCTATCAAGAAATAATGAAACACCCGAAGAAAGTGAGTTACGACTTTCTCAAATGCGTTCAATGAACAATGCCGGGCACCTTGACGAGACAAGCCCTGAGAGAGAGTCCTGTTTGAATGAAAATCGCTTGCGTAATTCTCGAAATAGAGCAGCCGAATCAAGTACACAGAGAGACACCCGTTTAAGAGAACAGCGAGTTCGCATGGCTCAAAGTAGGAATGTTGCATCCAACCCAACCCACGGATTCAAGTCAGCGTCTTCATACGATCCTGCCATAAACTATGCTGACCATCGTGACATTTCGATAGGGAAAATGGACAAAATTTGTGGACATTGTCATGCGAAAAAATGGCCCAAGGAAAATGATGCGATGTGTTGTTCGAATGGTAAAGTTCGCTTACCAGAATTTGAAGATCTTCCAGAACCACTGAAAAGTTTATTGCGCTTTTAATATGAGATAGGGAGGGAGAGAGATGGATGGTAATGGAGGGGGGAGATGGAGAGATGGAATGAGAGAGAAGGGGTGGAGAGATGGAGGGAGAGGGAGGGAGGGGAGAAGGGAAGGAGAGGGTTGAAAACAGGGGGAGGGAGTACTATCTTATTATTGCGATGCTTACATGTTACACGGTCGAAGTTTTAGATTCACTAAATCCGTTGAAATTCAACGGGCACTCTTGCTAGTTAATGATAAATTAAGAGCAATGGCTGTGTGTGCGTATTGGCAATTCATCATGTGATTAATAGTCAGTCAGAAATCTGTAAAATTAAAAATCATATTAGAGAGGAAATTAATGCTACACAGTAACTGGTCGCAAACTTTTATGTTACTTATTTTGTTTGTTTCTTTTTATTATTTTATTATGATTATAAAATGTTAATGTAAAATGTTGGTTCTTATGGCTTGAATCGAAGATCAATCATTATATTAAAAATATTGTAACACGAAAATTATTCTTTTAGTTTATAACCTTTATTGTGGCTAGAATCGAAGATTGATCTTTCTTGAATCGATCTTTTTGGTTCGATCTTATCGGTAAATCGATCTTTTTTAATACGATCTGGATCAATTTGCAGAATCGATCTTTCAGTGTAAGATCACCCATCCCTAACTTGGTACAGCCATGGTCCTTCAGCTGAGGCTCAGGTTGGCCAGTGCGAAGAGATCAAAACTGTAACCACATTTTGTCAAGTGTATAATAAGACTTCCATTTGGTGCCCCCTTATGAAGCTGCACCCTGGGCACCTGCCCCGGTTGCCCCGCCCTCACTACGGCTTGCCCTCAAGTTTAATTAATGTGTCAATTATAATTGTGATACTTTGCATTACTTTAAAAATAATTACTCAAGAGTATATGAAGACGACATTATTTAATTTACAACTTAATAGTTTCGCCACTGTAGCGTCGAGAGTGGGAATCGTGCAAACGTTTTTACAACTCAGAACTCAGTTCGAGCAGTAGTAAACTCTGTGCGTTTGAGAGTATATTGATCAATGCAAAATTGAGAATAGTCTTTCTAGCATTGCGTTACTGCACTGCTTTTGTGTTACAATCGTTTTAGCGATTGAATAAGCCTATCCCAGTAAATGATCGTGCCATTTCTGTGCTACTGTTGACACTTTTTTTTGTGAGGAGTCCTTATTTAACCTCATCCAACCCTAAGGAGAGACATCACTATGTAATAATAATAACGTCTTACCTCCTTAGTTAATGAACTTCAGCGATTCCATCTGATATTTGATGACGACTCATTTATTGGAGGATTGAAGAAAGGAGTTTTTGTGGCATCTAATTAAAGGCTTTTCCAGTGATATTTGAAAATCCTCTGGTAAGTTATAAATTATTAAACCTCAGCAGTAAGTTCTTTAGTAGCCTTTCACATATTTTCCAAAATTCTTTGTATTCCAGAACTTACATCGAAGTAGTAGTATTAGCTGTTTCCTATTGAAGAATGAAGTGGGGAGGCTGACGATAGGTCGGTTGATGGCTCTGAGGGTTGAACAAGAAGAGGAATTACTAGCCTCATAGATTAAACGTCAAAAGCAAATTGTTGTAAAGTGAAGACTTTCTGTATGAGCATGTACAAGATATAGTGATGTGAGCTTTCTCTACGTTAATCCTTGTTCTTTCTTGTTTATTCTTCCATTTTTTCTGCTTTTGTTGCTGATGATCTTTCTTTGTTCATAACTCTACATTATTCGTTTGTCATCACTCTATTGATTATATCGTTGTTTGTTGGTCTTCGTATTATTTTCTATGTTCATAGTTTTCAACTCTTTATTTTTCATAATTTATTTTTTTCTATTGTGCATTCTTTGCTGATCATTTTTGTTTGTTTTGTTGTATTTTGATTGACGAAATATTTTTGGGGTTCAAAATGAGCAAACGAAAGAATAATTTGTTAAGTTCCTTTTAAAAAATTCCCAGGGCAGATTGCATGGAGATAAATGATTGTGAAAACGTCATCTTCAAAAGATTGCTCCCTAAATTCAGATGATAGATATGAGTATCTGAAGAACATTCAGTTTCCAAACTCAGTGACTCCCTTAGTATGGAACTACAAATTGATGATATTGGTTTTTATCTTGACAAAGTTGCTTCAATGATGCCTCATGATAAATTAAAGGCAATCAGATTGTTAAAAATTCCAGATGTAACTTATAAATTGACTTGATATTTCAGAGAAGTTGGTGTGAAAGATTTCATTGGTTATCATATTCGATGAGTCATGATGGTGCTTACTGTAAGTAATAATAATATATTTATTGGTCTGCAGATTTGTTAAATACAAATATTAGACAAGTCATATATAGTAGTACAATAATAGTCAAGACATTTAGGATGCATTTGGAATAAACTTTACGGCAAAACTATTTACAAAATCCATTAAACACTGGAAAAACTTGAAAAGTAGAGATTGAACTTTCAATACCAAGAGGGAATATTTAGAATACATTAAGATTTAATTTAGGTACTAAAAGCTATTTAAAAAATTCATTGACACTGTAAAAACATTTAGAGAGTAAGTATTGGAAAATACTTTTTAAACAGGGTCAAATTTTGAACATTTGTTTTATCACTATGCAATTATGTAATTTTACACACATTGCTTTAGGTCCCTTGCTTCTCATTGATAAGTTTTGTTGAGTGACATGTAAGTAAACCACTTGTCTTGTTCTGTAATTATGTATAGAGCCATTTTTTGTAAAGGAATTGATATTTTTTTAACAAAGACAACTACATTGTAGATATATAGACAAGGAATGTAAAATATGTATGGAAAAAGCAATAAGCAAAATATCCCCAAAATGGACGGTTCTACGAAAATTTGTTTCAAACAAAACTTAAAAGAAATATTATTCTCTACAATTTTGGTCCTTACAAAGACGACCAAGTATGACGTTTTTAAGGAGATATTTGACGAAAACCGAAAAAACCGATTATTTTTATAAATAATTCCTAAACAATAACTGCTATGGAAAATTGTTTCAAATGAAAGTTGTAGGAAATTACATTCCCTATAACATTTGTATAGAATTGTATATATAATAATGATGTTTTAATGGAAAAATATCGCAAAAACCGAATCGGGTTTCGAATAAACCTCGACTTCTCGTTAACCGTTATTGTCCAAAAACTAATCAGTTCTTTGTGCTCATGCTGAAGTGTTATATATGAAATTTGGTAACGATATGGCAAGTACTTTTTGACTTAGAGCGCCCACAATCACATACACACGCACACACACAGACATCATTCCGAAAATAATCTAAACGTGTTCTAGGGCCCTCAAAACGTGTATTTCCGTTGAAATCTCGAAGTCGATTTTTTTCCTGAACACTATACTTTCCCATTACTACGTATGGAGAAAGTAAAAATGGTATTTTTGATCCTTGCACAATTTTTATGTGGATAACAACAGTAGCAGAGAGGAAAGAGATAGGCACTCTTTCCTTTGAAGCAAACCCGCTGGTTTTTCTAATGGAAATTCCTGGTCTTTTCGTTGGTCCGTACTTTGTGGATTGATATCGAACCGAAACCAAACCACTTTTGCAAAAAAATAGTTTGGTTTTCGGTACATTGAAAAATTAATCAGTGGTTTCAGTTCGGTTCACAGTTCAGCAAAATGACTGCGGTTCGGTTCAGTTCGGTTTGCAACTCTGCCTCCTTGCATATTGAAACTATTTGCTTTGTATTGGCTAGGTAACTTGCTAACCAGTTGTTAGCAGCTCCCCTAATGCCTATAAGTTAACATTTGGCAAGTAGCTTTTCATGATCCACAGTATCAAAGGCTTTGCTAAGATCAAAGAACACCCCTAGAGTTTTATTATTAGAATTGATTTTGTCGGTGATAAATTTTATTGCATTGAACACGGCCAATTCTGTAGATTTGTTAGTATGGACACCAAATTGAGAAATTGATAGAATATTATATTTCTCAAGGAAGTCTAATACAGGCAGTCCCTGACTTTCATACAACTCGCACTTTCATACATTATACATTCTCATCTCTAAACTGCCTTTCGTACGCCGAATTCAGACTTTCGTACGTCAGCTGACGAACAAACATTTCGAGTTATCGCATAGTGGTGCTGTCTGTCAGCCAAGCCAACACTTTTAATAAATTACCAAATGAACCAAAATGCATAAATATAATAAAATTCAAAAGAGTAATGGCTTCTTGGCTGAAATCTAAAACATTCTACTCCATTGATGAGTTTCTAGAAAGTGACCTAGCAGATTTAAATTTCTGAGGACAAAACTAACCTTAAAGTATGCTATGTAATAATAAATGTATTATATGTAATGTAAGATTTGTGTGTAATGTTTTTTAATATTGTACAGACGGTCCTCGACTTTCGTACGTTCGACATTCGTACATTGACACCCATGAACAGCCTTTCGTATGCCGAATTCGGACTTTCGTACGTCAGCGAAATGACGAACGAACATTTTGAATTACCGTGTGGTGGTGCTTCCTGCCAGCCAACAGTTTTGGCAGTTTCGGCAGCGTTGTCGTCTTTGTCTCTACAGCAGTGTTTATTTGTGCAATTATATAAATATTTTATTACATTATCCTGGTCATGGGTAACACTTAATTTTGTGAATAACTCAATTAGAAATAAACTTAGAAGCCTGAAATTTCTCAGGATTTCAGTGTTAATGAATCTTTAAGTGGTTACAAATTGTCCCACTCAAGTCTAAGGCAGCCACAGCTGTAATTGAGAAATTAAAAGACTCATTTGCTAAATTTGGTATTCCGCGGACTATTGTGTCAGACAATGTACCTTTCAATAGCTTGGAATTTTGGGAGTTTGCCAAATCTTATGATATAGATCTCTGCTTCATTAGTCCAAAACATTCTCAATCAAATGGGCTAGCAGAAAAAGGTGTTGGGATTGCTAAGCAACTACCGTATTTACCCGAATATAAGATGACTCGAATGTAAGAGGACCCTTTGTTTTCAGCCTTAATTTTAAGAAAAATAAGTTTTATGCAGTTTTCCAGCTGACTCAATTTTTTCTGAGCCACAATTTAATACTACTAAAAAATAAATCAAATATGTTTACTTACAACATTTTAAAATCATTATACTGATGTTGTCCTAATACACATGGATGCTTGCAAATTTATGCAGCATTTCTTTTACAGTCCAATGCTGCAATAACTTTTTTATAAGAAAACTTGCACTACTTTCTATTAGAGATTTTATGAATACATATACACAAAACTGATGCAAAACAAATCCTACAAAGTTCAAATTTCAAGTCTGTAAGTAGCCTGTCCAATAGTCTATTGCTAATCACTTTCAGAGCATTCACTTTCATTGGAAGATTCTTCAATTTTATCACCATCATTCCATATTAGATCATCTTCTGAACCATCCAGATTGTTTGTCACACAACACTTCTTGAAGCCATTCTTAATGGATTCTAGAGAGATCTTTTCCCAGGAAGTTTTGATCCACTGCCCCAGCTGAGCCACCAATGGTTTCTTAATGTTGCCAATTGGAGTTAAAGGGCAGTCTCCTGACAATAACAATTCTCCATACAATCGACGAAGGTGGACCTTGAATGGCTTGTTCACTACGACATCAAGGACTTGCAGTTAGGATGTCATGCCACCAGGAATGACCACCAAATCTGTGTTTAATGTAGCCACTTCATTCTTCACTTTGCCTGTTAAATGCCCCCTAAAGGCATCGACAGTCAACATACCCCTCTGCTTCAATAGAGCACCTGGCCGTCTATTCCATACCTCATTTAACCAAGAGATCATTAGCTCATCAGTCATCCATACAGTTTCATTGCATTTGAAAATTATCCCACTCGGCAATTTCTCTTTCGGGAGATTTTTTCTCTTCAAAATCACAAATGGAGGCAGTTTTCTTCCATTGGCAAGCACAGCTAACATTACCATAATTTGTGATTTTTCACTGCCTGTGGTTTTTATAATCACTGACTTTTCTCCTTTCTTGTTGATGGTTGTACTCCCTGGCATATCAAAATATACTGGCGTTTCATCAGCATTACCAATCTGACCTAAGAGGTAGTTGTGTTCACATCATAGTCATATTATATACCGCTGGTACTGGATCAGCTTCTCTTCATAATTTGTGGGAAGCTTCTGTGCTAGTGATGTCCTCCTCCGAAGACAAAGTCCATTTCGCCGCATAAATCGAAATGTCCACCCAACACTAGCTTTGAACTCTGGCTTTGGTATTTTTCGTTTTGACGGTTCTTCTAAAGCCTTCATAAGGATTGTCTCTCATGTAATGCCAAGTCCTTTTCTGCGCATTTCTCAGACATACTCGAATACGACTTCTTCCAACTCCTTATATCGTCCCACTTTAGGACCATGAAATGCTTTTCTCGTGGAATGAGCACATTTAAACTGCTCCTTCGCCTTCCTCCATCGCCGAACATTTGCTTCTGTAATACTAAAGTGACATGCAGCTTCGGAATTGTTACTCTTTTCGGCAAAATGCACCATCATTAATTTAAAATTTGAGTCATAACTGCAACGCTGCATTGACTTATATTCTTTAGTTATTGAATAGCCTCTTTTCTCCACGATTGCCCATGACTTTAAGGGTCAAAGATAACACACAATGTCAAAACAAAAGACTGTCTGCCAGCGCTAAGCTTTTCTAAACTCAATGACAATAATGTATCAAGCTCTTCTAAACTGTTTTAAACCCAATGGAATGGAATGTTTGTATGATTATTTTACGTAATTAAAACAAACAATTAGAGCAGAAATAATGATATCTGGACTGAAGCTAAACCTCGCATGGTTGGGCGAGCCGAAAATTACTTCACATAAACTATGCGAATTCCAATTCATCCAACCGATCGGCAGGGTCGAATAAGTGGGCTTCAACTGGTCCAATTCTCGAGTTGGTCAAATCTCGGAAGTCGACTGTATATTATAATTACTTGATTATAAGTTAAAATATTAAAAATTTTAAAAAACAGATTTTTGTGTAATTTGTGTTGTTCGCGAAAATAAGACGATCCTACATTTTTCGGTGCCTAAATTAGTAAAAAAAACTCATCTTCGATTCGGGTAAATGTGGTAATTAAAAAAATAAATTTTGACCTGGATAAATTATGGTATGCTCTCCTTAAATACAGGAATACCTCTATTATAGAATTAGGAGCATCACCTTCTCAATTAATGTTAAATAGGCAATTAAGGTCACTGGTACCTGTGACTACTGCAGTTTTGAATTCTGAAATTCCCAAGAATATTGAACAAAGAATTAGTACAAGTCAGCAAAGACAGAAATACTATTACAACAGAAATGTTGTTTGCAAAGACCATGATAAAATTAAGAACTCAAAATATGTATTATTGTATATTAATGGAAACTGGGAAAAATGGGAGTTAGTTGGCCAAGCAGATACACCCAGAAGCTATTGGGTCAGAGGAAAAGATGGGCAAATATTAAAAAGAAATTCAAAATATATTAAGCCATTTTATGGATTAATTAAAACATAAGTACTCCTTAACCATACAAAGTGAGAATATTTAGAGACAAAATAAACAATGAAAAAGAGTTAACAAAAACCGGGTAAGGAAGGAATCGAAGGAAAGAAAAACAAAAGTAACACTTACAGGTATACGGGGAAAAAAACCCTCACTGGTGGCCTGGTGTCACACGTTCATGCACTCATTTCCTCCCCAAAGGAAAAAAATTTTCCGTCGGGAGAACAATCACTCAAACACACACTCAAACAACAAAAAGGAAACAATAAAAAAGAACAGGAAACCTAGTACACATTCACTCCTAAATAAACCAAGGTTTTTAGAAAACTCATTTATACACACACTTTCGCAAAACCGGGAATCTCTAAAATACGTATTTCGGACACAAAGCGCCCATCCTCAGAGGGAGATGTGGAATGAAGGTCTGGCGTGTGGTTTGAAAGTGTCAATGGAGAAGTGTTTATGTGAAAGTGAAAGGAGGGAGAAGCATTGCCCGTTAGACTATAAAGAGGGGAGTGGGGGAGAGGTCCAAAATCGCTGTTCATAACAGTTACTTTGTATTTAGCGATGAGCATACTTTCGTAGGCGTCCAGTTTAAAGTCGTTGTGTACAGATTTCAAGAGTGATAAGTTATCAATGGTAATGGGATGATTGTATTCCTGTATGTGAGATGCTACACTGGAATTAACAAACCTCCCAAATTAAAAATGTGCCAAATCTTCCTTAAAACGAGTTTCCAGTTTTCGTTTTGTCTGCCCAATATAAATTTTGTCACAACCCCCGCAAGAAATTTTATACCTGATTTCTGTAAAGAAGGTATGGTGTCTTTCGGATTGTGGAGGAGGTTAATAAGTTTATTTCGGTTAACTTGTACAGTTATAAAACCGTGTTTGGAAAAAAATTTACGGTTTGTTTGTGGTCCTTGGGGCAAGCGGAATTTTCATATATTTTGATTTGGCTGCAGGAATATTAGTAAGAGTCATGTGTGTTTTAAGAAAAAGTGTGTAATTATGTTTTTGTAATATATTGTGAATTATGTTTGCGTCATAGCCATTCAGTGTAGCAACATTTTTAATGCGAGTCAGTTCTTTTTGAAACTCTGTTTTGGAAAGTGGTATATGTAGGAGTCTATGTATCATGGAATGAAAAGCTGCTGACTTAGGTGAAATGTGGTGGTGTGACTCAGAAGGTATGTAAATGTCAGTGTGGGTAGATTTACTATATATGTTAAATTTAAGTTTATTATCTTGTCTTATAACTAGTAAATCAAGAAAGGGCAGACAGTTGTCTTTTTCTTTCTCATATGTAAATTTAATGGTTCCATATTGTTTGTTTAAATTTTCCAAAAAATTGGTAATGTTGTCTTTTGATGTGTCAAAGATGGTAAAAATGTCATCAATGTATCTAAACCAAGTATTTGGAAAGTAGGAGAAGATGTCTTTACATTGTTGTTCAAAATATGTCATAAAAAGATTTGCTAAAAATGAGGAGAGGGGATTACCCATGGTTGTGCCATGGGTTTGTTGGTAAATATAATTGTTTACTTTCAAAAAGTTCTGTTTCATGCAAGGGCGTGTCAGGTGTATGTAATCCCTGACTGTTACTTGGGAAAGGTATTGTTCTTTGAGCCATGTTTCTAAAAATTTCATAGTTTCTTCTAAAGGAACATTGGGAAAAAGGGAAACAATATCAAAAGAGACTAAAATCTTGTGGTCATTGAGGTTTAAATCTTTAATTAGATTAATAAAGTGAATGTTGTTCTTAATGTTCTGCAGAAGGGGCCATAATTTGTACTGTTTATTTAGCCAAATGGATATTTTATATGTTGGGATCCATCTTGCCATAGTCTCCGACCTTCTTTAACCATTTTATGGAGACAATTTGTATAACTAGTTCCTGTTAATGTTTATTTATCTTTTATGTATTTACTTATGAGGTTTGTATGAATGTTTATTTTTGTAATTTGTACAACTACTGGTGTTGTGTGTATTGAAAAACAAGTTAGGAATGTGTACAACATATCACAAATGGGCGCATTTCGTGCATTGGAGTATTAGAAAGAAATTATATACCTGTATGTAAGGGAAATTGCGTTTTAAAATTCTTTTCTTCATCATAAATAATCCTTTTTCTTCCTATTTAAAAATATTGCTTCCACACATAAGTAAATGAAACGTTTGCTTGTAAGATTGTTTATGTTAGCAACAATGAAAAAGTAACCATGCAACAAATTTTTTAAGTTTAACTCAAATTAAGACATTTTTGTTTGATTTTCTCGATAACAGTTACTCCTATGATACAAATGTATAGGAAAAGAAATACTCTTCTTTACTAGCTCTACAACTTTTATTTGAAGATTTATTTTGATATGAGCAATACTTTACGAGATATGACGAAAATTTAATTTTTTGTCATCAGTAAAGTGGTACACCTGACAGGCATACATGATTCATTTGTGTGATTTTCTTATTATATTTGATAGGAAGTCCTAATATCAACTTTCATGAAAATGCATTTGGTAGAAGCCGAGAACGAACATGCAGACGTACGGACGGACATACAGACCGACGATAACAGGCAGTCACGCTGGAAGCGAAATGCGCATAAAAAAGGGAGATGTTATAGCAGGGTCCTGGCTCTTACATAGCAGAGTGGGGACCGTCTGAGGAGCCAATGAAAAGTACCCCAAAAGATACTGAGCCAATAGGGGTACTTTGACGTCACGTGGTTTGTTGACATTGCAGCTTTGTTGATTCAAATCAGATGAAGCCAGTTGAAGCAGAGGAAGTAGTTTTACTCGTTCGAGAAGGTCTAACGTGTTAAAAAGTTTTGTTGAAGCAGTTTTATTTTTAAATTAGAAGTGAAAGTATGGTTGGCACGAAGTGCTGTGTCCCCAATTGCTGCGAAAGGCTGGTTACTCGAGTTAGGTAAGTTTTTTGACAAATATCAAACATTCTTTTAGCAAAATTAATACTTTTTTACGAAAAATGTACGTATTTTTTCGAAGTTTTCATCTAGCAAGTCTAATATTGGAAAGAACACCAATAATCATGTGTTTCTGATAAATTACGTCTAAATTTAATTAATTAAACGATTTCATTGTCTCAAAAGTATTCGTATACGTTGTTTGATTGTTGTCCGACATAATCGTTACAGTATACAATGTATATTCAAGTTCTATACAATTTACAACAATGTATGAAAGTAAAACTCAAAGTATGCAATAAATATGGGAAAGAACTTCAATAATCGTGTGTTTCTGATAAATTACGTCTAAATTTAATGAATTTTAACGATTTCATTGCCACAAAATTATTCGTTTACATTTTCCATTTTGATTGTTGTCCGACATAATCTTTACAAACGAAAGTAAGTTCAACATTTTTAGATCCAATGTGATGGTTATAGTGTGCAGTAAACAAAATACTGAGTGAAATGTTTGAAATTTGCATGCCACAGTGAAGTATGGGGGTGGTTCTGTAACGGCTTGGAGTTGTATGTCAGCGAATGGAGTTTAATATTTTGATGAGACAGATTCAAGTATGTAGACATTTAAAAAAAGAATTTGATAGAGAGTGCTATAAAAATGGGTATTGTTAACACGTTTAAATTTTATGAAGACAATGACACAAATTATAAGTCTTTATATTTTATAAATGATCCAGGTTCCCTCATCTCACTTCCGACTCAAATCGGTGATTTGATGTTTGAGTAAAGCTGGTTGGGGATCCTAACCTACTCTCCATGGACCAATCATTTATTGTTCTATATGGAGGCAGCGGCTATATACGCTAAAAGGCCGACCCTGCCTTTGAATGTATGCACTTTTATAATACCAGCAATGTTTAGCATTTACTGTTTCTGCTTATGATGTGCAAATAGAGAAGCTCTTATGATATATCCATTCATGTTTATACTATGTCAACCTTGACTTGTCTTATATCTGTTTATACAGATCGAAAGACTAATAAATACAATTGTTATTATTATTGTGAATGCCATTATTATAATTATTTTTTGTAAATTTGCCTCAATTTATTGTCAATAAATCTGTAAAGGAATATATGTTCTTTTCCTTCAGAAGTGTTTACCAATTCCCCACATCCTTATAAAGGTGCAGGAAGTTTTCAGGTAACCCAAATGATTTCATTTTTTCATAAATTTGTCGTTATAATTCCTAAAGTTGTCATTTGGTTCTTTGAAAAATTCCCACTCAAACATTTGATGTGGGTACATTGTTCTCAGAACAAAAAAAATTGGAGGATCATGGCGTCAAATTTATGGAAAAATTACTGAATTTGGTTTACGGAAAATTCCCTGTACCTACTAAAAGCGGTCCGCATGACAGGAGGGAAAGAGAGGGGAGGAGGGGAAAGAGAGGGGAGGAGGGGAAAGAGAGGGGAGGAGGGGAAAGAGAGGGGAGGAGGGGAAAGAGAGGGGAGGGGAGAAAGGGGAGGGACTGTTTACGTAGTTGTTGACTAGTAACGTAAGACCAATGAAAAGTACCCCAGAAGGCACTGAGGCGACGGAGGAGTGTTTACTCGTGCCTCATTCTTAACATTGAGTGTGGCGAGCCTGTGTTATAAGAAGTATATATTTGTTTATGTTAGTTACATGTTTATTTATGTTGTTATTGATTTGGTTGTTGTGGATTGTGTTGTTGCTGGATTCAGTTGTTGTTGAATATATGGTGGTGGAAGAAATAGATGGCTTGCAACTGAAACTAAAATGAAACACCCACCATGACTGGGATTCCAGTCATGCCGCATTTAGGGTGTTAAGAGATAGAAATGAAATAAAGAGGTTGGAAAAAGAATTTGATTGCTCCTCAGCAGCTAAACCTAGATTCACCAAATTTGAACCATGTCTAGCCCTCATTAACACTCTCCTATCATAAAAATTTGGCTTCTCCAAGCTGAAGGAATATTGAGATATTGCCCAAACTGACAGATGGACAGTCAGACAAACCAAATACATAAGCAATTTTTAAAAAGTGCTAAAAACTAATAATGTTGCTTGTTTTTGTAGCTTCATTTGTTAGCCATCATTATCCAATTGCATGAAGTAATTCCATACCTCATGTAATGTCCTTTACAATTAAATTTAAGAAAATTAGAAGTCCTTGGAGCAGTAAAAGCTCATTTTAACGGCACCCGTACTACTGGCAAACTGGCTCTAATGGCATCTTCGATGAAATTAATTTTCCATTTATCTAACAGATGTTGTCACAGTCATGACTGATCTTCCGTAAGCTTAATCACATACTGTAGTAATTCCTCTTCTGTTTCAAGGTGTCAACATTCGTGACGTAATGCATAATAATAATAATGTCATTCAAGTTATTTTATAAACATTTTAAGATACCTAAAGAACATGAGTAGTAGCAGCAGTAGTAGTAGAAAACACAGGAAGCAAATGGTGCTGACTTTACAACAGAAAATTGATATTGCTAATGCCTGGATAACGGGATATTAATGAACGAGTACAAAATAAGCCTATCTACAATATATGACAGTAAAGCAAGAAAACAGCAACTTCTAAAAATTTTTGCTGACTCAGAGACAAATGAAAATATCCAAAAATGTAAAAATTTACGGAAGCCAAAGATAGAACAGTTGGATGCAGTATTATACGAGTGGTTTAAAGTGAAGCATTTTTAAGGTTTCCCAATCACTGGTATACTATTAATTGAAAAGGCAAAATACTTTTATCAGCAAATGGGCTAAGCTTGCTAATTTCCCAGTCAACTTCCACAATGCGATTTCCAATCTTCTTTTGTTTATTTGCTGAGCTTGCTTCAAAAAATTTATTTTTCAAACTATCCCATGCAAATTCGGACAAGATATACAAAAGAAAATCAACAAATTGTTCCTGCTATACAATTTCAAATCCTAGCAATAAACAACAAAAGGAGATCGGAAATCGCATCGGGGATATGGGTAGGGTAATTCGCAAGCTGTTCCAACAAATGAAATCAGAAATTCATGAATTTACGAACTGTTGAAATTTACTTTCAATGAAAAAAGCAAAACAATCTGTTAATTGTGAATAATAAATGATGGTTCTAGTAGTAATGTTATTTTCAATGGACCCCTATTTGGTTCCTAGAATGAGCATTACAAAAATTAATAAAATTATAAGTTACACCATGATAATTCCGACAAAAAATAGTGAATTAGATAATGAAGAACAACATATACAACATCTTAAGAACATCCTTGAAAGATAGCACATATGCCATCAATGTAACTGGAATGCGATTTTGTGGCACCATTCATTATATCGGAATATTCACTTGGGTGCTGTTAGAATGGGCTTTTATTGTATAGAACAGATAAACATACACTCTCTAGTGAACAATATTGTTCTAGTCGGTGCGGTACACTGAAAAACCCTGCACTTTTTGATTGGAATATGCCACTTGGTGTGCGGATAGGTATGTGCAAAAGTAAATTTTTCAGATAGGGAGCCACCTCAAATTCCGTGTAGAACACCGTAATGGCGGCCATTGAAAATGGCGGAGGAGGCTTTATTAAAATCGTTAATATCTCGGCTATCTTTCATCCGATTGTAATTTTAGTTTTTTTATCTGAAAGCTTGTTAGTTATGTTATATTTTTTTTAATTATCATTTTTTCTGTAAACCTTACGGTTTTCCTGGAAATTGCGGAAAACTGAAAATTTCTCAATTTATCTCAGATTTTTTGCTTCATTACTTTCATATAACGCAAAATTCCACTTTTTTGTGTTATAACAAAGAAAAAGAAAAAGAAAATTCTTTAAGATTTTCATTGATACCACCTATGCGCTGCTACCATGAAAACTGCCGCGGTAATTAAAGGAAAACCAGTGGAAGAGCGTATTTCTGGACTCGGGCAAGAGCCACCTACACAAACCAGGTTGTCATTCTTAAGGTCATAATACTAGGAATTTATTCATTCTTAAATATTCTGTTACTAATATGTTTAGTGGATTTTAAAAACCATTATCTAAGTAAGAAATCAGCAGCTGTCAAATATGGTGGCAGTTGTTCAAAGATGGCGACCAGACGGTTTTTTACATTTTTTAGAACTATATTTACTTTATTTACAAAGTTTATCCTTAATCTTAAGATATTCCAGAAAATGCATAACACTGTCATTGTTGTAATATCATTGTGAGTTGCCCGTGGTCATTGTATATCTCTGACTTCACAGTCAGGGGGAGGAAACACTATGAGTGACGATACATGAAACATGTAAATTAATACTACATAATACTACTAAATTTATACTACAATACTATTGCAAAATAAGGAAGTTAATCAATCACCATAAATAATTTTAAGCCTGGAAGTAGATATAATGAAAATCTCTGCCTCTGTTTTCAGCGTGCTAAGGTAACTTATCATCCTCATCTTCGGCTTCAGCACTGCATTAAATAAGGGCAAATGATTGAAATCATTCTAAAGTGTATAAACTTAAGTAAACCGTGTGTTTTCAAATGTTTTCTTTAAAAGTAAAGAATACTTTGTTATAATTGCCTTTTGTTGCAGCAGTTTTAAGCGCAGTTTGTGCAAAGAAGTGTGCATGGCACCTGTGCCTTCCGACAGGAGCATCTTGTTTGGCAGCCAGTGGAGCAGCCACACTTCACTAGTTCTCTGCACGTATCCCAAATCAGAGGTAGAGATGACCAGACAGGTTTCCACTCTCTATCGATAATGGTCCAGCCCCATCCATTTGGACTTGGTATTGGGTCGTTCACTGAGCAGGCACGGCCCCAAACTTGACCTCCTTGATATGTGGCGCGAAGAGAATACTGCTCCAACGTCGCTGATGTGGGTGGCAAGTTATTTAAAGTAGGACTCTTAGAAGTGAAGAGAACTTTTCGCACTTCATTCAGAGAATACTCTTCGCCACCTTTGTAGTATAGGAGAACTACATACTTCTCTAATACTTGAAATAACTCATCAGGAATGGAGGGTAGAGGACGAGAAATAGCTTCAAAAGCAGCTGTAACTTCAGGGAAGGATTTCCATACATGTCATGCACTCATTTTTCCTTTCATTGAAAATGATGAGGTAGTATCGGATCCAGTGAAAGAGTGAAAGCTTCTCAAGGCATTGGATTTATATAGACCCAGAGATTCAACCATGGCATGCATACAAAGTAGCGTTGTGAATTTAGTTCCTGTTTCCGTAATGGAGAAAACAAGCAGGTTTTTGCTCCCTGGATCAAGCGCTCTCTCCCAAAGTTACGGTATAGGGCTAAGCCCCTTTCCTCGGCATTGACTAGTGCACTCACACGTTCCTTGTCAATTACAACCTTCGTATCCCAAACAATAAGATCAGAGGAGGATTCTCTGAAAGGATTTCCGAATTCAAGAAAACTATCTTTGAGAGCTTGCTTTTTTTCCTGGAACTTGACCTGGAATGCGGAATATTATTCGTGATGGAGGCGTTTGTTTGACTTACTCGGAACTTCAAACTCATCCAGAATGCTGATCAACTCTGGACCTGCAAGCATCCACTTCCTTAACATTGCAGGATCTTGCAGCAAGCCGACAGCACCACCATCTCCTTTTATGTCTGCATTGTGCTGTTCATGTGCTTGGTCGACAGCTATCGCAGAGAACGGACTGTTTGTCTTACGAATTACAAACTGCTCATTACAGAAACACCTGTGAACACTGGGTGTTTTCTGTTCGAGTTCCTCCAAATCTTTTATGTGGACGGATAACCAGCGTGCATAATTCTGGTAGTCAAGCAAGAAAAACCAAGGCATCATGTTTTTCAGGGATTGCCGGAAGAGTTCATATTTCCCTTCCCTAACGGATCGAACAAATCTTGCAGTAGACTGTAGAGAACTGAGGCAGTTTTTTGATGTATTGCTCTAGCCTTGGTTACATGAGTCACTTTAAGATTGGCTTCTGCACTCGCTTCTTTATTTATGCCTGAATTGGTAATCACACCTACCCAGCCACTACCTTGGAGGATTTGTCCAAGCACTTTCAAAAAAGCCTGTTCAATGTGGAAAGGAGCAAACAATGCTACGAAGGTGGACTCCCATAAACCTCAGGCCAGTTCCACTGAACTAATTTAGTTAAGGCGTACAATGGTTGATCTGCACATATGACAGGAACTTGCCCCGGATTCAGAAAATTTGTTAACTTCCTGATATGGTCCATTGCGTGTTTGAGCATCGATGCTGAAGAAGAGTCTTCATTAAAGAGGCGCAGAAGAGAAGTAAGGGCTCCGTCGAAGGAGCAATCGGCCTGATTTTTGGCATGGAAAGCAGCCCAGGTGAGATCTAAAGGGCCATCCTTTCTGACAGTGAGCACATGATCTAGCCACTCTCTTTCATTTTTCCATTCCAGACCTATGATAGAAGGTAACATTTTGTCATAAATGAGCTCACAGGCTGTTGGCGTAGATGGCTGCTTGGTGTGAAGGGTTACTGCCTTTACGACACCGTAACTGTCAGAAAGCTGAGGAACTGTACGACTCCTTTGGCTAACATGGCAGAAATTAGTAAGAAAGTTTCGAGGGTCTCCCGTTTGGCCTTCGACAGGTATTTGAAACAAGGAAATACCTCTTCCATGGAAAGATGACTGTCCTGTGGTGCTGCTATAGTTGTGGTCTATATTGTCGTAGGCTCCAACTGTGCTTTTAGCACCTTTGTGGCAATGTGCCTTCCTCAGTGCTTCTCACTGGTGCTTTCTTTTGTTCTCCGTGGAATTCTCCAGGAGAAATGCATTCATTGACCATGGTTAAGAGCGAGAGTCGACTTCACTTGACAGCTGCTGATTTCTTACTTAGATAATGGTTTTTAAAATCCACTAAACATATTAGTAACAGAATATTTAAGAATGAATAAATTCCTAGTATTATGACCTTAAGAATGACAACCTGGTTTGTGTAGGTGGCTCTTGCCCGAGTCCAGAAATACGCTCTTCCGCTGGTTTTCCTTTAATTACCGCGGCAGTTTTTATGGTAGCAGCGCATAGGTGGTATCAATGAAAAGCTTAAAGAATTTTCTTTTTCTTTGTTATAACACAAAAAAGTGGAATTTTGCGTTATATGGAAGTAATGAAGCAAAAATTCTGAGATAAATTGAGAAATTTTCAGTTTTCCGCAATTTCCTGGAAAACCGTAAGGTTTACAGAAAAAATGATAATTAAAAAAAATATAACATAACTAACAAGCTTTCAGATAAAAAAACTAAAATTACAATCGGATGAAAGATAGCCGAGATATTAACGATTTTAATAAAGCCTCCGCCGCCATTTTCAATGGCCACCATTACGGTGTTCTACACGGAATTTGAGGTGGCTCCCTATCTGAAAAATTTACTTTTGCACATACCTATCCGCACACCAAGTGGCATATTCCAATCAAACAGTGCAGGGTTCTTTCAAATTTTGGGATGTACCGCGTCCACTATTCTCTTTCTTGTGTACATGTACAAACATGTCACACCTGCAGATAAAAAAAATCGATATGTGGCTTGTGAAATGAAGCTTGGCCCCTTTCGATTAAAATTACTGTGTCAAAAAAATTTGTTGACCTTAATAGGCAACTGAGAATTACCAGTGGCAGTAAAAATGTTAAAACAACTTTAATTATTTTGATTTTAAAGGCAGTCTTAATAAAACGGAGTTTGATAGAAAAATACAACAATATCAGAAACTAAAACATCATATCTCATCACATTTCAGTCCTGT
Organism: Uropetala carovei; assembly: GCA_036926305.1. Taxonomy (NCBI): domain Eukaryota; kingdom Metazoa; phylum Arthropoda; class Insecta; order Odonata; family Petaluridae; genus Uropetala; species Uropetala carovei. The sequence continues at coordinate 1,244,085 of JAXCHB010000195.1, forward strand.
GTTTAAAAAATTAATGTAGAAATGCCAATATAAAATAAATTATATAACATACATACCAGCCCATAAGCAAGGCTTCTCTCATGCTCTTCTGTCACATCTGCTACATAGGCAAACACAACAGAGAAAGTGACAGCAAAAACCCCAGAGAGAGATATCATGGCAAAAAACCACCTAAAATGAGGGGGGAAAACCTTTTAATAATAATAATTCATTATAAATACAGTATATGGCACATAACGTGATCACACTGAGTTCCATATAAATTGACAACATTAAGCATTGAATAAAAATAAATTTTTGAAAAACAGAATTGAATGAGAATAAATAACTACTGATACACAGATAACTTTACATATAACATGAATAACGTCGTAATAACTTTACAGAAACAAACAATACCAAATGAGGTAACAAAATACAGGTAGTCTCTGCTTAAAATGAGTTCACTTAGCATGAAATTCGCTTTAGTACACGATGCCATAAGGGGAAACTATTCACATAGCACAAAAAGTTTTCCTGGTTTAACACAATTTGTTTCCAAAAGTTGCCAATATATGGCAACAAATTGCCACTTTGCTGTTGCGATGCCAGTGTCGTTGCCTCAGTATATGTTTGACTCACTGTGGGTTGCATCATAGTGGCTATTCTCTAATTGTTTATTTGTCTGCATTAACTCTCAATACCATGAATGTAAAGCAACCAAAAGGTAAAAATAATAAAGCTGATATCAAGAGACAAAGAAAATCTATTTTGTTAGAGGTAAAAATGAAAGGAATTGAATATTTTGAGAAGGGAGAGTTTACTGCTGACATTCAATCTGCACTGGGCCTTCATAAGGCTACTATATGTACCATTTTTTGTAATGCAGAGAAGATTACGGAAAGTTTCAAAAGTGCTACAAGGTGTCATTTTAATTGGAATAAAGAGTTAAGTGATGTCAGGGTTGGACTGGCCCAGCGGGACACCGGGACATTTCCTGGTGGGCCTGTGCAAAATGGGGCCGGGTTGGCCGGCTGACAAAACCATAATTTTATCATTTCAGTATCCGTGAATTGAGATATGGAAGAACAAATTTTTATTTTCGTCTTTAACTAAATTTCCCACGGGTTCCCTTTCCAATTCTTTACCATATCTCCTTCCTCTCTCCCCTTTCCTTATCGCTTCTCTCTCTCTACCTGCTCCCCTCCCTCACCCTTTGTGTACTCGTCTTCAAGTCAAGAGATTTCCCTGCATGCCACCATCTTTCCCAACTCCGTACTCAGTAAACAAAGGAGGTTGGTCAAGATTGAAGTGGCCTTTTTCAAGTAGCGTGCGACAGAATAAACAAGTCTAACAAATATGGAATAACAACAGTAAGTCCGTTCTCACAGCCAGAGATACACTAGTATTGGCTGGCCGAATTTTCCCTCTTCCTATCCTCATCCCCCCCTCTCACCATTATTCCACTAATTTCTAGTTATGCCACTGATTTTGTTTGCTCTCGGTGCTCGAAAAAGGTGACGATAACGTCAATCATTTGCTCACGTTATCTTGTCTTATTAATTCATCGTTCAGTCAGTTCAACTTACTGGGAGGTGATAGTTCAATCCAGTAGTTGATAATTTCATTCTGGTATTCGCAAATAAAACATTTTGGTAACTTCTTATTGCACTTATTGTTATAACAAATATCAACATCACACACATTCTTGATTTTCAATTTTATAAGGTTTCTTTCATAATTTTCTTCCTCTACAACCAAGAAAGTATAAAATGTCGCAGCTGTTGTATTGCTCAAGAGGATCACCATCCATTGCACGCTTCAGGTACTACTTCCTTGTACTTCATTGTTAACTCTTGACATGATATCTGATTCAACTTGTCACAGTTAAGTATATATTTTACAATTATTAATAAATATGTATCAATTTTAAGGTTTGGCTAGATATTTCCTGTGACTAAAATTCCGGAAGAAAAGTTTGAGATTTTAAACAAGTTGACCTTTTTTTCAAAAAATGCATTGAATAAAATAATATAAATAACAAACACACTAGTCAAACAAAAAATTGCCGATGAAATAAAAAAGGCAGAAATGTTTTCATTGCAACTTGATAAATCTCAGGATGTTTCTATCAAAGAACAAATAATCGTAAGATATGTCTTTGAAGGTCGAATATATGAACGACTCTTCGCAATGAAACATTCTGATGATACTACTGGACAGGGTCTATGTAATGTAATTGAATTACTTTTTAAAAGCTATGAAATCGATATGTCTAAATGCCTTGGAAGTTCCACCTGCGTGGTCAATACAATGGATTTCACGCCTGGTTGGGTAAAATTTCTTTTCAACATGTTTATGTATGGTGTTATGCCCACAAATTAAATCTCATTTTGAAAGAAATTACATCAAACAATTCAATCAATTTCATTATTTGGATTAATAACAGAATTAGTTAATTTCTTATGCAGTTGCTATAAAAGAATGGCTGTTCTTCACAAACTTACGAAAATAGTTATTTTTGCAATTGGCCAAACAAGATGGTGGTCAACTGATGCAGTTATGATGATCCTCAACATTTCCATCTCAAGCTCGTTTCACCGTATCAAATCTAATGAAACCATATTTACAGTTCATATTTATTTAAAATTATTTTCAAATACAACAAATCTATCTAAATATTTGCAAACTAATAATATGGTATTATCAAGCGCTTTTTCAATGGTTCACGCAACTGTGGAAACGATATCTGAGGATATTAATAAATTTACAGATATAAAAGACGTAGTATGATAAATTCGTCAAATTTGTAAATAAAGAATTAGAAAATGACTGAAAATTCTTCATGCCTTCAAGTTCAACAACATTTTCAGGTGACCCAAAACAAAAACAACAAAGACAAAAGTTTTGAAGAAACTGATTTGGAAAATCTTAAAATCTCAATTTCCCGGTACAAATTTGCTTCCCAGTCCAACCCTGAGTGGTGTAGTCAGCTTTTTATACCGATTTGACTGAACTTTCTAATTTTGAAAAATATTTTCATTTTTATTTTCACCAATTGAATAACACAGGGATGAGTGCAACTTATTTTTCATTTAAAGTTTAAAATTACTTAGAAACATGGTATAAACTTGAGACTTGGATGGTTGTATGAAGGAAAGAATGTTTATTTTTACTAGGGCTGTCAATTTTTTTCGATTTTTTTCGAAAATCGGTAACTCGACCGTCGAAAATTGAAAAGTCGGTAAGTCAAAGTCGAAAACCGAAAAATCGAAATCGATTTTTACTGAAAAGTCGAAATCGATTTTTTTTACCGAAATGTCGAAATCGATTTTTTTTACCGAAAAGCCGAAATCGATTTTTTTACCGAAAAGTCGAAATCGATTTTTTTTTACCGAAAAGTCGAAATCGATTTTTTTACCGAAAAGTCGAAATCGATTTTTTTTTACCGAAAAGTCGAAATCGATTTTTTTACTGAAATGTTGAAATAGATTTCTACTGAACTATTGAAGTCGGTCTTCTGGATGTCTACATCGATTTTCTCAAAAAAGCCTACAGTATGTGATCGTGGAACGAAGTGACACCGCATCGTGTCCGTTGTCTATGGTAACCCGATGTGCTACGGATCTGAAATTTGGAATGTAGGTAGAACTCCGGGTGAAACAAGTTCGAAAAATAAAATTCTGAAATTCATACTCCAGAACAGACATATAATGTAATGGTGAAGGCTCACTTATAAATACTGCTCCTACTATTTTATTTTATTTGGAGTAAGATTAAGTAATGATTAAGTTATAATTAAGTAAAATTAAGTAATGTATATGTATGATTGTAGCAGTAAATGTAAATCATCTTCTGTGTTTTTCATCCTATTATAAAAATATTACTGCTGGAGTCGAAATTGATTTTTTTTACCGAGGAGTCGAAATCGATTTTTTTTACTGAACTGGGGAAGTCAGTCTTTTGGATGTCTATGTCGTTTTTCTCGATTTAAAATGATTAAAAAACACTATTTTTTTTCGATTTATAATAATTAAAAAACATACTATTATGGAAATCATTCGATTATGGCAATCTCTACACAAAGGATGCATCGAGGTTTGCATTTCTTCCATTTTCCTTTCTTTCATTTTCTCATTCCACAAAAACAATCAAGGCGGTGTGACGCTGATACCCCACTGCCCTTTGGTCTGACAAATACCATTATAAATAAAAAATAAAGGATAATTAAAGCGGACAATTGCAGATGGACCCGTGGATTTCAAGGCTATTTCGGAACTTACCGTTTCCCAGCAGGCGACGTTTTCATCTTGGCGGTGAAATAAGAAACGGCAAATCTTCTAGGATTTGAAAAGGAAGCACTTTACAGTAATCCTTGTTCGTAAGCTGCATTTTATGATTACAGCAGTAATATTTTCATAATAGGATGAAAAACACAGAAGATGATTTACATTTACTGCTACAATCATACATATACATTACTTAATTTTACTTAATTATAACTTAATCATTACTTAATCTTACTCCAAATAAAATAAAATAGTAGGAGCAGTATTTATAAGTGAGCCTTCACCATTACATTATATGTCTGTTCTGGAGTATGAATTTCAGAATTTTATTTTTCGAACTTGTTTCACCCGGAGTTCTACCTACATTCCAAATTTTAGATCCGTAGCACATCGGGTTACCATAGACAACGGACACGATGCGGTGTCACTTCGTTCCACGATCACATACTGTAGGCTTTTTTGAGAAAATCGATGTAGACATCCAGAAGACCGACTTCAATAGTTCAGTAGAAATCTATTTCAACATTTCAGTAAAAAAATCGATTTCGACTTTTCGGTAAAAAAAATCGATTTCGACTTTTCGGTAAAAAAAATCGATTTCGGCTTTTCGGTAAAAAAATCGATTTCGACATTTCGGTAAAAAAAATCGATTTCGACTTTTCGGTAAAAATTGATTTCGATTTTTCGGTTTTCGACTTTTAAAACGGCGGTCGAAAATCGGTAAGTAGAATCGGTTTTCGAAAATCGATTATTGACAGCTCTAATTTTTACTGAAGACAGAATCCCAGTCCTGATAGAATTACCATAAAAATGCTTTTAGAATCAGAAAAATGTAATTTTATCAGTTTTGTAACAATACCAAATATAAACTACCATGACAACTCCTACTGTCACCAAGTTGAGAGTCCAATGCATTTATATGGGAAAATTTTTAACGTAATATCCTTTTTTAATTTCAGTGTGCGATTTTGCTTGGTTTACATGGAAACCAAATATTTGTTGATTTTAATTGAAATATTACTAATGAACGGTTTTTAATGATATTTTCATGTGGCGTACAATACTCCAAAGCAAACTGTTTTTAAAACTACGTAGTTAAATAATTAGACTTCGATTATTACAAATTGTGATTGGATAAATCGTTTCATTGTTTCCAAGTATTGTTCATATAAACAATTTTCTCATAACAGAACTCATGGGTGAGAGAATACCTAGAACTAATAGTCAGAGAATAATACTCATTCTGTGATTCATAAACATTCTCTATTTACTTTTTTGTTGATCGTTAAATTAATTAATTTCATTTGTTTCTTTGTTCATCCATTTTCTACTGATTATTGTGTTCTTGCTGGTTTTACAGTTTTCATTTTGATGATGTCGTAACGAACTTCGCATAGGTATATAATTTTACACTGCGCGATAAAAAAATTGGGGGAAAGGGGGTGTTTAATTTAATAATTATTTTCCCATAAGTTTACACATAATTTTAGATTTTTCACAGTGCAAGATTTTCTTCCTTTATACATCTAAATAGGTAAATACACAGCGGTTTTCTTCATTTTTGCTTTATTCGACGGTTAAAACTACAATCTTATTGTTGCGATGTTTACATGTTACCGTATCTGCCCGAATGCAAATCGATTGTCGAGTCGAGTTTATTGTCAAAATTTATCATGAAAAAAGCACCCCTCGGCTTAAATGCGAGTCTGAGGAAAATTTGGGTTATGGTTAAATCTTGAAGTCTTTCATTGCCTTCGCGTTCAAATGATAGTATTATATTTTTCGTAAAGTAAATATATGACCTACGATGAATATATATAACAATATCTTGGCGAGATTGCATGCATAAAGTGACGGTTACGCAAAATGCGTTGACAGCTTGGAACGCTCAAATGTTTGAATTTCGGTAAAACCTTACATGGAATGTATATAATTAAAAAAATTCAGTTTCTTAAGGCAATGTAAATGCTAATTTCATTGGAAATAGACTGGGATGAAAAAATATCTTGACGAGATCGCTTGCATAAATTGACGATTACACAAAATGCATTGAAGGCTTTGAACGCTCAAATGTTTGAATTTCGGTAAAACTTTACATGGAACGTGTATAATTATAAAATGCAGTTTCTTAAGGCAATGTAAATGCTAATTTCATTGGAAATAGACTGGGATGAAAAATATCTTGACGAGATCGCTTGCATAAATTGACGATTACACAAAATACATTGAAGGCTTTGAACGCTCAAATGTTTGAATTTCGGTAAAACTTTACATGGAATGTATATAATTATAAAAATTCAGTTTCTCAGGGCAATGTATATGCTAATTTCATTGGAAATAGACTTGGATGAAAAAATATCTTAGGGACATCGCTTGCATAAATTGACGATTACGCAAAATGCATTGAAGGCTTTGAACGCTCAACTGTTTGAATTTCGGTAAAACATTACATGGAACGTGTATAATGATAAAAATGCAATTTCTTAAGGCAATGTAAATGCCAATTTCATTGGAAATAGACATGGATGAAAAAATATCTTGGGGAGATCGCTTGCGTAAATTGACGATTACTCAAAATGCGTTGACGGCTTTGAACGCTCAACTGTCTGAATTTCGGTACAACTTTACATGGCACGGGCATAATTATAAAAATGCAATTTCTTAAGGCAATGTAAATGTCAATTTCATTGGAAATAGACATGGATGAAAAAATATCTTGGCGAGATCTGTTGCGTAAATTGACGATTACGCAAAATGCGTTGACGGCTTTGAACGCTCAACTGTCTGAATTTCGGTAAAACTTTACATGGCACGTGTATAATTATAAAAATGCAATTTCTTAAGGCAATGTAAATGCCAATTTCATTGGAAATATACATTGATGAAAAAATATTTTGGGGAGATCGCTTGCGTAAATTGACGATTACGTAAAATGCATTGAAGGCTTTGAACGCTCAACTGTTTGAATTTCGGTAAAACTTTACATGGAACGTGTATAATTATAAAAATGCAGTTTCTTAAGGCAATGTATACGCTAATTTCATTGGAAATAGACTTGGATGAAAAAATATCTTGGCGAGATCGCTTGCATAAATTGACGATTACTCAAAATGCATTGACGGCTTTGAACGCTCAACTGTTTGAATTTCGGTAAAACTTTACATGGAACGTGTATAATTATAAAAATTCAGTTTCTTAGGACAATGTAAATGCCAATTTCATTGGAAATAGACTTGGATGAAAAAATATCTTGGCGAGATCGCTTGCATAAATTGACGATTACTCAAAATGCATTGACGGCTTTGAACGCTCAACTGTTTGAATTTCGGTAAAACTTTACATGGAACGTGTATAATTATAAAAATTCAGTTTCTTAGGGCAATGTATATGTTAATTTCATTGGAAATAGACTTGGATGAAAAAATATTTTGGGGACATCGCTTGCATAAATTGACGATTACGCAAAATGCATTGAGGCTTTGAACGCTCAACTATTTGAATTTCGGTAAAACTTTACATGGAATGTATATAATTATAAAAATTCAGTTTCTTAGGGCAATGTAAATGCTAATTTCATTGGAAATAGACTTGGATGAAAAAATATCATAGGGACATCGCTTGCATAAATTGACGATTACGCAAAATGCATTGAAGGCTTTGAACGCTCAACTGTTTGAATTTCGTTAAAACATTACATGGAACGTGTATAATGATAAAAATGCAATTTCTTGAGGCAATGTAAATGCCAATTTCATTGGAAATAGACATGGATGAAAAAATATCTTGGGGAGATCGCTTGCGTAAATTGACGATTACGCAAAATGCGTTGACGGCTTTGAACGCTCAACTGTCTGAATTTCGGTAAAACTTTACATGGAATGTATATAATTATAAAAATTCAGTTTCTTAGGGCAATGTAAATGCTAATTTCATTGGAAATAGACTTGGATGAAAAAATATCTTAGGGACATCGCTTGCATAAATTGACGATTACGCAAATGCATTGAAGGCTTTGAACGCTCAACTGTTTGAATTTCGGTAAAACATTACATGGAACGTGTATAATGATAAAAATGCAATTTCTTAAGGCAATGTAAATGCCAATTTCATTGGAAATAGACATGGATGAAAAAATATCTTGGGGAGATCGCTTGCGTAAATTGACGATTACGCAAAATGCGTTGACGGCTTTGAACGCTCAACTGTCTGAATTTCGGTACAACTTTACATGGCACGTGCATAATTATAAAAATGCAATTTCTTAAGGCAATGTAAATGCCAATTTCATTGGAAATAGACATGAATGAAAAAATATCTTGGCGAGATCTGTTGCGTAAATTGACGATTACGCAAAATGCGTTGACGGCTTTGAACGCTCAACTGTCTGAATTTCGGTAAAACTTTACATGGCACGTGTATAATTATAAAAATGCAATTTCTTAAGGCAATGTAAATGCCAATTTCATTGGAAATAGACATGGATGAAAAAATATTTTGCGGAGATCGCTTGCGTAAATTGACGATTACGCAAAATGCATTGAAGGCTTTGAACGCTCAACTGTTTGAATTTCGGTAAAACATTACATGGAACGTGTATAATGATAAAAATGCAATTTCTTAAGGCAATGAAAATGCCAATTTCATTGGAAATAGACATGGATGAAAAAATATCTTGGGGAGATCGATTGCGTAAATTGACGATTACGCAAAATTCGTTGACGGCTTTGAACGCTCAACTGTCTGAATTTCGGTACAACTTTACATGGCACGTGCATAATTATAAAAATGCAATTTCTTAAGGCAATGTAAATGCCAATTTCATTGGAAATAGACATGGATGAAAAAATATCTTGGCGAGATCTGTTGCGTAAATTGACGATTACGCAAAATGCGTTGACGGCTTTGAACGCTCAACTGTCTGAATTTCGGTAAAACTTTACATGGCACGTGCATAATTATAAAAATGCAATTTCTTAAGGCAATGTAAATGCCAATTTCATTGGAAATAGACATGGATGAAAAAATATTTTGGGGAGATCGCTTGCGTAAATTGACGATTACGCAAAATGCGTTGAGGGCTTTGAACGCTCAACTGTTTGAATTTCGGTAAAACTTTACATGGAACGTGTATAATTATAAAAATGCAGTTTCTTAAGGCAATGTATATGCTAATATCATTGGAAATAGACTTGGATGAAAAAATATCTTGGCGAGATCGCTTGCATAAATTGACGATTACTCAAAATGCATTGACGGCTTTGAACGCTCAACTGTTTGAATTTCGGTAAAACTTTACATGGAACGTGTATAATTATAAAAATTCAGTTTCTTAGGGCAATGTATATGTTAATTTCATTGGAAATAGACTTGGATGAAAAAATATTTTGGGGACATCGCTTGCATAAATTGACGATTACGCAAAATGCATTGAGGCTTTGAACGCTCAACTATTTGAATTTCGGTAAAACTTTACATGGAATGTATATAATTATAAAAATTCAGTTTCTTAGGGCAATGTAAATGCTAATTTCATTGGAAATAGACTTGGATGAAAAAATATCTTAGGGACATCGCTTGCATAAATTGACGATTACGCAAAATGCATTGAAGGCTTTGAACGCTCAACTGTTTGAATTTCGGTAAAACACTACATGGAACGTGTATAATGATAAAAATGCAATTTCTTAAGGCAATGTAAATGCCAATTTCATTGGAAATAGACATGGATGAAAAAATATCTTGGGGAGATCGCTTGCGTAAATTGACGATTACGCAAAATGCATTGAAGGCTTTGAACGCTCAACTGTTTGAATTTCGGTAAAACATTACATGGAACGTGTATAATGATAAAAATGCAATTTCTTAAGGCAATGAAAATGCCAATTTCATTGGAAATAGACATGGATGAAAAAATATCTTGGGGAGATCGCTTGCGTAAATTGACGATTACGCAAAATTCGTTGACGCCTTTGAACGCTCAACTGTCTGAATTTCGGTACAACTTTACATGGCACGTGCATAATTATAAAAATGCAATTTCTTAAGGCAATGTAAATGCCAATTTCATTGGAAATAGACATGGATGAAAAAATATCTTGCCGAGATCTGCTGCGTAAATTGACGATTACGCAAAATGCGTTGACGGCTTTGAACGCTCAACTGTCTGAATTTCGGTAAAACTTTACATGGCACATGTATAATTATAAAAATGCAATTTCTTAAGGCAATGTAAATGCCAATTTCATTGGAAATAGACATGGATGAAAAAATATTTTGGGGAGATCGCTTGCGTAAATTGACGATTACGCAAAATGCGTTGAAGGCTTTGAACGCTCAACTGTTTGAATTTCGGTAAAACTTTACATGGAACGTGTATAATTATAAAAATGCAGTTTCTTAAGGCAATGTAAATGCTAATTTCATTGGAAATAGACTGGGATGAAAAATATCTTGACGAGATCGCTTGCATAAATTGACGATTACACAAAATACATTGAAGGCTTTGAACGCTCAAATGTTTGAATTTCGGTAAAACTTTACATGGAATGTATATAATTATAAAAATTCAGTTTCTCAGGGCAATGTATATGTTAATTTCATTGGAAATAGACTTGGATGAAAAAATATCTTAGGGACATCGCTTGCATAAATTGACGATTACGCAAAATGCATTGAAGGCTTTGAACGCTCAACTGTTTGAATTTCGGTAAAACATTACATGGAACGTGTATAATGATAAAAATGCAATTTCTTAAGGCAATGTAAATGCTAACTTCATTGGAAATAGACTGGGATGAAAAATATCTTGACGAGATCGCTTGCATAAATTGACGATTACACAAAATACATTGAAGGCTTTGAACGCTCAAATGTTTGAATTTCGGTAAAACTTTACATGGAATGTATATAATAATAAAAATTCAGTTTCTCAGGGCAATGTATATGCTAATTTCATTGGAAATAGACATGGATGAAAAAATATCTTGGGGAGATCGCTTGCGTAAATTGACGATTACTCAAAATGCGTTGACGGCTTTGAACGCTCAACTGTCTGAATTTCGGTACAACTTTACATGGCACGGGCATAATTATAAAAATGCAATTTCTTAAGGCAATGTAAATGTCAATTTCATTGGAAATAGACATGGATGAAAAAATATCTTGGCGAGATCTGTTGCGTAAATTGCCGATTACGCAAAATGCGTTGACGGCTTTGGACGCTCAACTGTCTGAATTTCGGTAAAACTTTACATGGCACGTGTATAATTATAAAAATGCAGTTTCTTAAGGCAATGTATACGCTAATTTCATTGGAAATAGACTTGGATGAAAAAATATCTTGGCGAGATCGCTTGGATAAATTGACGATTACTCAAAATGCATTGACGGCTTTGAACGCTCAACTGTTTGAATTTCGGTAAAACTTTACATGTAACGTGTATAATTATAAAAATTCAGTTTCTTAGGGCAATGTATATGTTAATTTCATTGGAAATAGACTTGGATGAAAAAATATTTTGGGGACATCGCTTGCATAAATTGACGATTACGCAAAATGCATTGAAGGCTTTGAACGCTCAAGTGTTTGAATTACGTTAAAACATTACATGGAACGTGTATAATGATAAAAATGCAATTTCTTAAGGCAATGTAAATGCCAATTTCATTGGAAATAGACATAGATGAAAAAATATCTTGGGGAGATCGCTTGCGTAAATTGACGATTACGCAAAATGCGTTGACGGCTTTGAACGCTCAACTGTCTGAATTTCGGTACAACTTTACATGGCACGTGCATAATTATAAAAATGCAATTTCTTAAGGCAATGTAAATGCCAATTTCATTGGAAATAGACATGGATGAAAAAATATCTTGGCGAGATCTGTTGCGTAAATTGACGATTACGCAAAATGCGTTGACGGCTTTGAACGCTCAACTGTCTGAATTTCGGTAAAACTTTACATGGCACGTGTATAATTATAAAAATGCAATTTCTTAAGGCAATGTAAATGCCAATTTCATTGGAAATAGACATGGATGAAAAAATATTTTGCGGAGATCGCTTGCGTAAATTGACGATTACGCAAAATGCATTGAAGGCTTTGAACGCTCAACTGTTTGAATTTCGGTAAAACATTACATGGAACGTGTATAATGATAAAAATGCAATTTCTTAAGGCAATGAAAATGCCAATTTCATTGGAAATAGACATGGATGAAAAAATATCTTGGGGAGATCGCTTGCGTAAATTGACGATTACGCAAAATTCGTTGACGGCTTTGAACGCTCAACTGTCTGAATTTCGGTACAACTTTACATGGCACGTGCATAATTATAAAAATGCAATTTCTTAAGGCAATGTAAATGCCAATTTCATTGGAAATAGACATGGATGAAAAAATATCTTGGCGAGATCTGCTGCGTAAATTGACGATTACGCAAAATGCGTTGACGGCTTTGAACGCTCAACTGTCTGAATTTCGGTAAAACTTTACATGGCACGTGCATAATTATAAAAATGCAATTTCTTAAGGCAATGTAAATGCCAATTTCATTGGAAATAGACATGGATGAAAAAATATTTTGGGGAGATCGCTTGCGTAAATTGACGATTACGCAAAATGCGTTGAGGGCTTTGAACGCTCAACTGTTTGAATTTCGGTAAAACTTTACATGGAACGTGTATAATTATAAAAATGCAGTTTCTTAAGGCAATGTATATGCTAATATCATTGGAAATAGACTTGGATGAAAAAATATCTTGGCGAGATCGCTTGCATAAATTGACGATTACTCAAAATGCATTGACGGCTTTGAACGCTCAACTGTTTGAATTTCGGTAAAACTTTACATGGAACGTGTATAATTATAAAAATTCAGTTTCTTAGGGCAATGTATATGTTAATTTCATTGGAAATAGACTTGGATGAAAAAATATCTTGGGGACATCGCTTGCATAAATTGACGATTAAGCAAAATGCATTGAGGCTTTGAACGCTCAACTGTTTGAATTTCGGTAAAACTTTACATGGAATGTATATAATGATAAAAATGCAATTTCTTAAGGCAATGTAAATGCCAATTTCATTGGAAATAGACATGGATGAAAAAATATCTTGGGGAGATCGCTTGCGTAAATTGACGATTACTCAAAATGCATTGACGGCTTTGAACGCTCAACTGTCTGAATTTCGGTACAACTTTACATGGCACGTGCATAATTATAAAAATGCAATTTCTTAAGGCAATGTAAATGCCAATTTCATTGGAAATAGACATGGATGAAAAAATATCTTGGCGAGATCTGTTGCGTAAATTGACGATTACGCAAAATGCGTTGACAGCTTTGAACGCTCAACTGTCTGAATTTCGGAAAAACTTTACATGGCACGTGTATAATTATAAAAATGCAATTTCTTAAGGCAATGAAAATGCCAATTTCATTGGAAATAGATATGGATGAAAAAATATTTTGGGGAGATCGCTTGCGTAAATTGACGATTACGTAAAATGCATTGAAAGCTTTGAACGCTCAACTGTTTGAATTTCGGTAAAACTTTACATGGAACGTGTATAATTATAAAAATGCAGTTTCTTAAGGCAATGTATACGCTAATTTCATTGGAAATAGACTTGGATGAAAAAATATCTTGGCGAGATCGCTTGCATAAATTGACGATTACTCAAAATGCATTGACGGCTTTGAACGCTCAACTGTTTGAATTTCGGTAAAACTTTACATGGAACGTGTATAATTATAAAAATTCAGTTTCTTAGGTCAATGTAAATGCCAATTTCATTGGAAATAGACTTGGATGAAAAAATATCTTGGCGAGATCGCTTGCATAAATTGACGATTACTCAAAATGCATTGACGGCTTTGAACGCTCAACTGTTTGAATTTCGGTAAAACTTTACATGGAACGTGTATAATTATAAAAATTCAGTTTCTTAGGGCAATGTATATGTTAATTTCATTGGAAATAGACTTGGATGAAAAAATATTTTGGGGACATCGCTTGCATAAATTGACGATTACGCAAAATGCATTGAGGCTTTGAACGCTCAACTATTTGAATTTCGGTAAAACTTTACATGGAATGTATATAATTATAAAAATTCAGTTTCTTATGGCAATGTAAATGCTAATTTCATTGGAAATAGACTTGGATGAAAAAATATCTTAGGGACATCGCTTGCATAAATTGACGATTACGCAAAATGCATTGAAGGCTTTGAACGCTCAACTGTTTCAATTTCGTTAAAACATTACATGGAACGTGTATAATGATAAAAATGCAATTTCTTAAGGCAATGTAAATGCCAATTTCATTGGAAATAGACATGGATGAAAAAATATCTTGGGGAGATCGCTTGCATAAATTGACGATTACGCAAAATTCGTTGACGCCTTTGAACGCTCAACTGTCTGAATTTCGGTACAACTTTACATGGCACGTGCATAATTATAAAAATGCAATTTCTTAAGGCAATGTAAATGCCAATTTCATTGGAAATAGACATGGATGAAAAAAAAAACTTGGCGAGATCTGCTGCGTAAATTGACGATTACGCAAAATGCATTGAAGGCTTTGAACGCTCAACTGTTTGAATTTCGGTAAAACATTACATGGAACGTGTATAATGATAAAAATGCAATTTCTTAAGGCAATGTAAATGCCAATTTCATTGGAAATAGACATGGATGAAAAAATATCTTGGGGAGATCGCTTGCATAAATTGACGATTACGCAAAATTCGTTGACGCCTTTGAACGCTCAACTGTCTGAATTTCGGTACAGCTTTACATGGCACGTGCATAATTATAAAATTGCAATTTCTTAAGGCAATGTAAATGCCAATTTCATTGGAAATAGACATGGATGAAAAAATATCTTGCCGAGATCTGCTGCGTAAATTGACGATTACGCAAAATGCGTTGACGGCTTTGAACGCTCAACTGTCTGAATTTCGGTAAAACTTTACATGGCACATGTATAATTATAAAAATGCAATTTCTTAAGGCAATGTAAATGCCAATTTCATTGGAAATAGACATGGATGAAAAAATATCTTGGGGAGATCGCTTGCGTAAATTGACGATTACGCAAAATGCGTTGACGGCTTTGAACGCTCAACTGTCTGAATTTCGGTAAAACTTTACATGGAATGTATATAATTATAAAAATTCAGTTTCTTAGGGCAATGTAAATGCTAATTTCATTGGAAATAGACTTGGATGAAAAAATATCTTAGGGACATCGCTTGCATAAATTGACGATTACGCAAAATGCATTGAAGGCTTTGAACGCTCAACTGTTTGAATTTCGGTAAAACACTACATGGAACGTGTATAATGATAAAAATGCAATTTCTTAAGGCAATGTAAATGCCAATTTCATTGGAAATAGACATGGATGAAAAAATATCTTGGGGAGATCGCTTGCGTAAATTGACGATTACGCAAAATGCATTGAAGGCTTTGAACGCTCAACTGTTTGAATTTCGGTAAAACATTACATGGAACGTGTATAATGATAAAAATGCAATTTCTTAAGGCAATGTAAATGCCAATTTCATTGGAAATAGACATGGATGAAAAAATATCTTGGGGAGATCGCTTGCGTAAATTGACGATTACGCAAAATTCGTTGACGCCTTTGAACGCTCAACTGTCTGAATTTCGGTACAACTTTACATGGCACGTGCATAATTATAAAAATGCAATTTCTTAAGGCAATGTAAATGCCAATTTCATTGGAAATAGACATGGATGAAAAAATATCTTGGCGAGATCTGCTGCGTAAATTGACGATTACGCAAAATGCGTTGACGGCTTTGAACGCTCAACTGTCTGAATTTCGGTAAAACTTTACATGGCACGTGTATAATTATAAAAATGCAATTTCTTAAGGCAATGTAAATGCCAATTTCATTGGAAATAGACATGGATGAAAAAATATTTTGGGGAGATCGCTTGCGTAAATTGATGATTACGCAAAATGCGTTGAAGGCTTTGAACGCTCAACTGTTTGAATTTCGGTAAAACTTTACATGGAACGTGTATAATTATAAAAATGCAGTTTCTTAAGGCAATGTAAATGCTAATTTCATTGGAAATAGACTGGGATGAAAAATATCTTGACGAGATCGCTTGCATAAATTGACGATTACACAAAATACATTGAAGGCTTTGAACGCTCAAATGTTTGAATTTCGGTAAAACTTTACATGGAATGTATATAATTATAAAAATTCAGTTTCTCAGGGCAATGTATATGTTAATTTCATTGGAAATAGACTTGGATGAAAAAATATCTTAGGGACATCGCTTGCATAAATTGACGATTACGCAAAATGCATTGAAGGCTTTGAACGCTCAACTGTTTGAATTTCGGTAAAACATTACATGGAACGTGTATAATGATAAAAATGCAATTTCTTAAGGCAATGTAAATGCTAATTTCATTGGAAATAGACTGGGATGAAAAATATCTTGACGAGATCGCTTGCATAAATTGACGATTACACAAAATACATTGAAGGCTTTGAACGCTCAAATGTTTGAATTTCGGTAAAACTTTACATGGAATGTATATAATAATAAAAATTCAGTTTCTCAGGGCAATGTATATGCTAATTTCATTGGAAATAGACATGGATGAAAAAATATCTTGGGAGATCGCTTGCGTAAATTGACGATTACTCAAAATGCGTTGACGGCTTTGAACGCTCAACTGTCTGAATTTCGGTACAACTTTACATGGCACGGGCATAATTATAAAAATGCAATTTCTTAAGGCAATGTAAATGTCAATTTCATTGGAAATAGACATGGATGAAAAAATATCTTGGCGAGATCTGTTGCGTAAATTGCCGATTACGCAAAATGCGTTGACGGCTTTGAACGCTCAACTGTCTGAATTTCGGTAAAACTTTACATGGCACGTGTATAATTATAAAAATGCAGTTTCTTAAGGCAATGTATACGCTAATTTCATTGGAAATAGACTTGGATGAAAAAATATCTTGGCGAGATCGCTTGCATAAATTGACGATTACTCAAAATGCATTGACGGCTTTGAACGCTCAACTGTTTGAATTTCGGTAAAACTTTACATGGAACGTGTATAATTATAAAAATTCAGTTTCTTAGGGCAATGTATATGTTAATTTCATTGGAAATAGACTTGGATGAAAAAATATTTTGGGGACATCGCTTGCATAAATTGACGATTACGCAAAATGCATTGAAGGCTTTGAACACTCAAGTGTTTGAATTACGTTAAAACATTACATGGGACGTGTATAATGATAAAAATGCAATTTCTTAAGGCAATGTAAATGCCAATTTCATTGGAAATAGACATGGATGAAAAAATATCTTGGGGAGATCGCTTGCGTAAATTGACGATTACGCAAAATTCGTTGACGCCTTTGAACGCTCAACTGTCTGAATTTCGGTACAACTTTACATGGCACGTGCATAATTATAAAAATGCAATTTCTTAAGGCAATGTAAATGCCAATTTCATTGGAAATAGACATGGATGAAAAAATATCTTGGCGAGATCTGCTGCGTAAATTGACGATTACGCAAAATGCGTTGACGGCTTTGAACGCTCAACTGTCTGAATTTCGGTAAAACTTTACATGGCACGTGTATAATTATAAAAATGCAATTTCTTAAGGCAATGTAAATGCCAATTTCATTGGAAATAGACATGGATGAAAAAATATTTTGGGGAGATCGCTTGCGTAAATTGATGATTACGCAAAATGCGTTGAAGGCTTTGAACGCTCAACTGTTTGAATTTCGGTAAAACTTTACATGGAACGTGTATAATTATAAAAATGCAGTTTCTTAAGGCAATGTAAATGCTAATTTCATTGGAAATAGACTGGGATGAAAAATATCTTGACGAGATCGCTTGCATAAATTGACGATTACACAAAATACATTGAAGGCTTTGAACGCTCAAATGTTTGAATTTCGGTAAAACTTTACATGGAATGTATATAATTATAAAAATTCAGTTTCTCAGGGCAATGTATATGTTAATTTCATTGGAAATAGACTTGGATGAAAAAATATCTTAGGGACATCGCTTGCATAAATTGACGATTACGCAAAATGCATTGAAGGCTTTGAACGCTCAACTGTTTGAATTTCGGTAAAACATTACATGGAACGTGTATAATGATAAAAATGCAATTTCTTAAGGCAATGTAAATGCTAATTTCATTGGAAATAGACTGGGATGAAAAATATCTTGACGAGATCGCTTGCATAAATTGACGATTACACAAAATACATTGAAGGCTTTGAACGCTCAAATGTTTGAATTTCGGTAAAACTTTACATGGAATGTATATAATAATAAAAATTCAGTTTCTCAGGGCAATGTATATGCTAATTTCATTGGAAATAGACATGGATGAAAAAATATCTTGGCGAGATCGCTTGCATAAATTGACGGTTACTCAAAATGCATTGACGGCTTTGAACGCTCAACTGTTTGAATTTCGGTAAAACTTTACATGGAACGTGTATAATTATAAAAATTCAGTTTCTTAGGTCAATGTAAATGCCAATTTCATTGGAAATAGACTTGGATGAAAAAATATCTTGGCGAGATCGCTTGCATAAATTCACGATTACTCAAAATGCATTGACGGCTTTGAACGCTCAACTGTTTGAATTTCGGTAAAACTTTACATGGAACGTGTATAATTATAAAAATTCAGTTTCTTAGGGCAATGTATATGTTAATTTCATTGGAAATAGACTTGGATGAAAAAATATTTTGGGGACATCGCTTGCATAAATTGACGATTACGCAAAATGCATTGAAGGCTTTGAACGCTCAAGTGTTTGAATTACGTTAAAACATTACATGGAACGTGTATAATGATAAAAATGCAATTTCTTAAGGCAATGTAAATGCCAATTTCATTGGAAATAGACATGGATGAAAAAATATCTTGGGGAGATCGCTTGCGTAAATTGACGATTACGCAAAATGCGTTGACGGCTTTGAACGCTCAACTGTCTGAATTTCGGTACAACTTTACATGGCACGTGCATAATTATAAAAATGCAATTTCTTAAGGCAATGTAAATGCCAATTTCATTGGAAATAGACATGGATGAAAAAATATCTTGGCGAGATCTGTTGCGTAAATTGACGATTACGCAAAATGCGTTGACGGCTTTGAACGCTCAACTGTCTGAATTTCGGTAAAACTTTACATGGCACGTGTATAATTATAAAAATGCAATTTCTTAAGGCAATGTAAATGCCAATTTCATTGGAAATAGACATGGATGAAAAAATATTTTGGGGAGATCGCTTGCGTAAATTGACTATTACGCAAAATGCGTTGAAGGCTTTGAACGCTCAACTGTTTGAATTTCGGTAAAACTTTACATGGAACGTGTGTTACGCAAGCGAGGACGACCGCCACGAGAAGTGCTACCAGAAGCGGGACGGAGAAGGAGAGTACTAAGAGATCACGTGACGCGAGAGAGAAGAGTGTGTGACGGGACTCGTGGTAGTGTGGGCCGTGTGTTGGCTCGTGGAAGAGCTTCTGCTGGAGAGCAGAATGCTGGTGTAATTCGGGTTTAAATAAAGTTGGAGTCCCTTGGACGTGTTGTGTTATTTCGGGTGTGCCTCCCCGAGGAGGAAGTTGGAGAGTGGTGTAGTGTTTTCTGACAGAGCAGCGGCGGGATCGGGATCAGATAAGGATAAGAAAATCAAAAACCAGTTTTCGGAAAGGAGCACGTCGTGAGAGAGCCGACTGTTTGCCGATGAAGACTGTACCCCTCCGTAAGTACGTGAAAGAAAAGTGATTCCCGAGTGAACAATACCCCAAGTATAACTAGGGTTGTAGGCGTCGAAACAGACCTAAAAAAAAGCGAAATTAGCGAAAAAAAAGCGACCGCATGGCGTTTAGTGGGGAACCGGAAATGACGTATCCAGTGGCGGGAACAGGAGTAAGCGAGGCGTTCTTGACGCGAGCAGCGAGCTTTCCTGAGCTACCGAGAGCGATGTCGACGCCCTCTGTGACCCGACCAAAGAACCACTTAGCGCCTAGGGCGAGCGATAACGACATTGAACGTGAGATTCTACGACGAGAAAGACAGTTGCTGGAGAGAGAGCGCGCGTTGTTAGACCGCGAAAGAGAAATAATGGAAGCGGGACATTGTAGTACGATGGCGACAACTGTAGTTGCTCACCGAGACATGGCGGAAAGATTGTTGCCCGAGTTTGACGCGTCGACGACCTTAGGATTTACCGCCGAACAGTGGGTGCGGCGAGTGGAAGGGGTCGCTTCCGCGTATTCGTGGGACAATTCCGTATTGCTTACTCATGCGGTGAATAAGCTGAAAGGAGTAGCTAAATTGTGGTTAAATAGTGTCGCGGAAGAAGTGTATTCTTGGGAGACTTTTAAAGAAAGGTTACTTTATAGCTTCCCATCAACAGCTGATCAGGCCGATGTCCACATGAGTCTCACGAAGAGGAAGAAGCAGCGCGACGAAACCTATGAGTCATACGTGTATGCCATGAAAGCGATAGCGCGACGAGGTGACATAGATAAAGAATCCTTGATTAAATACATTTTGAACGGCTTAGGTGACAAGGAATTAGTAAGGTCGCTGGCTTTGTGTGAGTTCAAAGATGTTGAAGGGTTACTGCTCAAGATAAAGCGCTATGAAAGTATTACAGAAAGAGCGAGATTAGGTGAAAGACAGTTTTTAGCTAACCGTTATAGTGTCCCAATTGAACCGCCAAACGAAGGTAATGTGGTGAGGAGAAATAAGCAGACAACGCAGGCGAGGTGTTATAATTGTAACGGCCAGGGACACATGGCTAAGGATTGCCCAGAACGACAGCAGAGCAGGCGATGTTTCCGATGCAATAAAGAGGGACACATGATGAAGGAATGCCCTCAGGGAACCCAAGTTAATAGACAGAATTTGGAAATGAAAAGGCGAGTCCAAAGAATTTCGGTGCCGAACGACCAAATTAAAGACGAATATTATAAATGGATAAAGGTTAATGATGAACAAGTTGTTGGGTTCATTGATTTAGGGAGCGATGTTGTGACCATGAGGCAAGATGTCGCTGAACAGCTAGGTGTAGAATACTTTGCGAGTCAAAAAAGTCTGATTGGATTCGGCTGTGGAAAAAGTAACGTAATAGGCTCCAAACAGTTAACCCTTGTTGTGGACGACGTAAGCATTGAGGTAGAAGTGCTTGTGGTCCCAAACTGTTCGCAAGACGATGCCATAATTCTAGGACGAAGCGCCCTAGACCAATCGGGGATTCGAGTTGAGAAGAGCTATCAGAAACTTGTAATTAGGAGAGAGACTGATGGGCAGGAGGAAGAAAGTAACTTCGAAGCCAAAGTTCGAAATGTCAAAGAGAGGGCCGGGATAGAAATGGAAGAAATAAATTTGAATAACGACCTGTCTGAAGGGGAGAAGGATGCGGTATACGAAATGGTGAATGAGTATCGAGAATGTTTTGCGAAAAATTTGAGTGAACTGGGTACAGTAGAGTCTGCCAGTTTCGAGATAGAATTGTTGGGTAACCACCCTGTGAATTTAAGACCGTATCGCCTACCGTACGCCCAAAGAGCGACTATGCAAAAGGCAGTCGATGAGTTAATGAAAATGGGTATCGTGCAGGAGTCGACATCAGAATACGCAAGCCCAGCATTGTTAGTGAAGAAAGCTAACGGAGAAGACCGGCTGTGCGTCGATTACAGAGCATTGAATTTGAAGACGAAAAAAATAAAATTCCCCATGCCAACCATTGAGGAACAATTAGACGCGCTTGCAGGAAACAGTTATTTTACCATTTTAGACTTGGCGTCGGGATACTATCAAATCCCTGTAGCCCCAGAGACGAGACCCTTGACAGCTTTTGTCACCTCAAGTGGACTGTACGAGTTCACAAAAATGCCTTTCGGAGTAGTAAACGCACCTGCAGTGTTTAATCAAGTGATGAAAAGGGTAGTGCGAATGACAAAACCAGGAGAGGTCCTAGTCTATATGGATGATCTGTTGATACCCAGCAAAACGGTGAAGGAAGGGTTAGAGAGATTAGAAAGACTGTTGCAAGTACTGAAGAAATTGGGGCTAGCGCTAAAAGTATCAAAATGTGAATTTTTCAAAACTAAAGTAGACTATTTGGGCTTTGAAATAACCAAAGATGGGATCCGACCAGGCGAGAGAAAAATTCAGGCAGTTAAAGAATTTCGAAGGCCGGAGAATGTTCACGAAGTGCGACAATTTATTGGTTTGACGAGCTTCTTTAGAAGATTTGTATTAGGATTCGCTACGTTAAGCAAGCCGTTAACGCTCTTGACGAAGAAAGATACGGCATTCGAGTGGACAGAGAAACAAGAAAACGCATTTCAAGAGCTGAAGAAAAGATTAATCGAGCGTCCGGCACTTGCGTTGTTTGATGTAAATGCCGAACATGAAGTTCACACTGACGCCAGTAAGAATGGACTAGCGGGGATTATCTTACAGCGTCGAGAAGGAGAATCTCAAAAACCTGTGGCATATTATAGCCGACAGACGACAGATCTAGAGAAGAACTATCACAGTTATGAGCTAGAAGCGTTGGCAGTAGTTGAAGCCGTAGACAAATTTCGAATGTATTTATTGAACAGACCCTTCAAAGTTGTTACTGACTGTAATGCTTTAAAGACCACCATGTCCAAGAAAGAATTGTTACCGCGGATAGCGAGGTGGTGGCTTCGATTACAAGAGTATGATTTCACGATCGAGTACCGACCAGGACGCAACATGAGTCACGTTGACGCCCTCAGTCGAAATCCCGTGGGAGATTCCGAGGAACCGGATACAGCAGACTTGAAAATCTTCACGTTGCGAATAAATCAGGATGATTGGTTACTAACGATGCAGCTGCAGGATGTAGCTATCCAGAAAATACATCGTACCTTACAGCAACCTGCGGTCGCCAATGAGGATAGGCAGATCCACACAGACTATGTGCTGAAAGACAACCGTGTCTGTAGAAAGGTAGACGGTGGGGTCCGTTGGGTTGTGCCTAAGAACTCTATTTGGCGCATTCTAAAGGGAAGTCATGATGACATGGGACATTACGCAGAAGAAAAAACCCTAGAACACGTGAAGAGATATTTTTGGTTTCCGAAGATGAGAAGAAGGGTAAAGAAATATATTGCAGCTTGCATTGAGTGTGCTTATCATAAGAGACCGGGAGGTAAAAAAGAGGGGCAGTTGCACAGTTTAGAGCGTGTAGCCATCCCATTTCACACAGTTCACGTGGACCACTTAGGGCCATACCCAAGGAGTAAAAGGGGCAACGAGTATGTTCTCGTGTATCAAGACAACTTTACAAAGTTCATCCTACTAAAGGCAGTGAAAACCACAAAAACCAAACCAGTGTGCGAAGCTATCAGTGAGATTACGAGCTTATTTGGGTGTCCTGAGCGTTTAATTACAGATCGAGGTACGGCATTTACAGCGAAGGAATTTGAAGAATTATGCGAAAGAAACCAGATAAAGCATATAAAGAATGCGACTGCTACCCCTCGAGCAAATGGACAAGTAGAGCGATCAAACGCATCCATTACAAACGCCATATCCACTATGTATGCACAAGAGGATGGAGGCGACAGGGATACGAATTTGAGAAACATCCAATTCGCCATGAATTCTATGTCAAATAAAACTACTGAGAAGAGCGCTTATGAGCTATTGTTTGCTTATAACCCAAGGAATTCATTGCAAAACCGTGTTATATTGGCGTTGCAAGAAAGCGAGCTCGATGAGACTAGAGAGACCTTAGGCGAAGCAAGGGAAAAAGCGTTAGTAAAGATATCAGAGACGCAGAAAAAACAGAAGGAGCGTTACGATCAAAGACATAAGGTGCCGAGAGTGTACCAAAAGGGAGATTTAGTCATCGTAGAACGAGAAGCGCAAGCGACAGGGTGTTCGCGAAAATTAGCTCCGAAATTTAAGGGTCCGTTTCTTGTCTCAGAAGTGCTAGCGCGAGATAGGTATTCTCTCATGGATATACCAGGGGCAAAGAGGACACAGCGAGCGTTCAATTCCGTGTTTAGTGCAGACCGAATGAAACCCTGGTGTAAGCCCCCCCAAGGCGAAGTAGGAGATGACGACCAGGCCGCGGACAGCAGAGGGAAAGAAGACGAGAAGCGGATGGAGAACGGCGCGAGCGCCAGAGGAGCAGTTCAACCGGAGGCAGACCGGACCGGGACCGAGGACGGCCCCGATGTCAGGAAAGGCCGACTGTTACGCAAGCGAGGACGACCGACACGAGAAGTGCTACCAGAAGCGGGACGGAGAAGGAGAGTACTAAGAGATCACGTGACGCGAGAGAGAAGAGTGTGTGACGGGACTCGTGGTAGTGTGGGCCGTGTGTTGGCTCGTGGAAGAGCTTCTGCTGGAGAGCAGAATGCTGGTGTAATTCGGGTTTAAATAAAGTTGGAGTCCCTTGGACGTGTTGTGTTATTTCGGGTGTGCCTCCCCGAGGAGGAAGTTGGAGAGTGGTGTAGTGTTTTCTGACACGTGTATAATTATAAAAATTCAGTTTCTTAAGGCAATGTATATGCTAATTTCATTGGAAATAGACTTGGATGAAAAAATATCTTGGCGAGATCGCTTGCATAAATTGACGATTACTCAAAATGCATTGAAGGCTTTGAACGCTCAACTGTTTGAATTTCGGTAAAACTTTACATGGAACGTGTATAATTATAAAAATTCAGTTTCTTAGGGCAATGTATATGTTAATTTCATTGGAAATAGACTTGGATGAAAAAATATCTTGGGGACATCGCTTGCATAAATTGACGATTAAGCAAAATGCATTGAGGCCTTGAACGCTCAACTGTTTGAATTTCGGTAAAACTTTACATGGAACGTGTATAATTATAAAAATGCTGTTTCTTAAGGCAATGTAAATGCTAATTTTATTGGATATAGACATGGATGAAAAAATATCTTGGCGAGATCTGTTGCGTAAATTGACGATTACGCAAAATGCGTTGACAGCTTTGAACGCTCAACTGTTTGAATTTCGGTAAAACTTTACATGGCACGTGTATAATTATAAAAATGCAATTTCTTAAGGCAATGTAAATGCCAATTTCATTGGAAATAGACATGGATGAAAAAATATTTTGGGGAGATCGCTTGCGTAAATTGACGATTACGCAAAATGCGTTGAAGGCTTTGAACGCTCAACTGTTTGAATTTCGGTAAAACTTTACATGGAACGTGTATAATTATAAAAATGCAGTTTCTTAAGGCAATGTATATGCTAATTTCATTGGAAATAGACTTGGATGAAAAAATATCTTGGCGAGATCGCTTGCATAAATTGACGATTACTCAAAATGCATTGAAGGCTTTGAACGCTCAACTGTTTGAATTTCGGTAAAACTTTACATGGAACGTGTATAATTATAAAAATTCAGTTTCTTAGGGCAATGTATATGTTAATTTCATTGGAAATAGACTTGGATGAAAAAATATCTTGGGGACATCGCTTGCATAAATTGACGATTACGCAAAATGCATTGAGGCTTTGAACGCTCAACTGTTTGAATTTCGGTAAAACTTTACATGGAACGTGTATAATTATAAAAATGCTGTTTCTTAAGGCAATGTAATTGCTAATTTTATTGGAAATAGACATGGATGAAAAAATATCTTGGCGAGATCTGTTGCGTAAATTGACGATTACACAAAATGCGTTGACAGCTTTGAACGCTCAACTGTCTGAATTTCGGTAAAACTTTACATGGCACGTGTATAATTATAGAAATGCAATTACTTAAGGCAATGTAAATGCCAATTTCATTGGAAATAGACATGGATGAAAAAATATTTTGGAGAGATCGCTTGCGTAAATTGACGATTACGCAAAATGCGTTGAAGGCTTTGAACGCTCAACTGTTTGAATTTCGGTAAAACTTTACATGGAACGTGTATAATTATAAAAATTCAGTTTCTTAGGGCAATGTATATGCTAATTTCATTGGAAATAGACTTGGATGAAAAAATATCTTGGGGACATCGCTTGCATAAATTGACGATTACGCAAAATGCATTGAAGGCTTTGAACGCTCAACTGTTTGAATTTCGGTAAAACATTACATGGAACGTGTATAATGATAAAAATGTAATTTCTTAAGGCAATGTAAATGCCAATTTCATTGGAAATAGACATGGATGAAAAAATATCTTGGGGAGATCGCTTGCGTAAATTGACGATTACGCAAAATGCGTTGACGGCTTTGAACGCTCAACTGTCTGAATTTCGGTAAAACTTTACATGGAATGTATATAATTATAAAAATTCAGTTTCTTAGGGCAATGTAAATGCTAATTTCATTGGAAATATACTTGGATGAAAAAATATCTTAGGGACATCGCTTGCATAAATTGACGATTACGCAAAATGCATTGAAGGCTTTGAACGCCCAACTGTTTGAATTTCGGTAAAACATTACATGGAACGTGTATAATGATAAAAATGCAATTTCTTAAGGCAATGTAAATGCCAATTTCATTGGAAATAGACATGGATGAAAAAATATCTTGGGGAGATCGCTTGCGTAAATTGACGATTACGCAAAATTCGTTGACGCCTTTGAACGCTCAACTGTCTGAATTTCGGTACAACTTTACATGGCACGTGCATAATTATAAAAATGCAATTTCTTAAGGCAATGTAAATGCCAATTTCAATGGAAATAGACATGGATGAAAAAATATCTTGGCGAGATCTGCTGCGTAAATTGACGATTACGCAAAATGCGTTGACGGCTTTGAACGCTCAACTGTCTGAATTTCGGTAAAACTTTACATGGCACGTGTATAATTATAAAAATGCAATTTCTTAAGGCAATGTAAATGCCAATTTCATTGGAAATAGACATGGATGAAAAAATATTTTGCGGAGATCGCTTGCGTAAATTGACGATTACGCAAAATGCATTGAAGGCTTTGAACGCTCAACTGTTTGAATTTCGGTAAAACATTACATGGAACGTGTATAATGATAAAAATGCAATTTCTTAAGGCAATGAAAATGCCAATTTCATTGGAAATAGACATGGATGAAAAAATATCTTGGGGAGATCGCTTGCGTAAATTGACGATTACGCAAAATTCGTTGACGCCTTTGAACGCTCAACTGTCTGAATTTCGGTACAACTTTACATGGCACGTGCATAATTATAAAAATGCAATTTCTTAAGGCAATGTAAATGCCAATTTCATTGGAAATAGACATGGATGAAAAAATATCTTGGCGAGATCTGCTGCGTAAATTGACGATTACGCAAAATGCGTTGACGGCTTTGAACGCTCAACTGTCTGAATTTCGGTAAAACTTTACATGGCACGTGCATAATTATAAAAATGCAATTTCTTAAGGCAATGTAAATGCCAATTTCATTGGAAATAGACATGGATGATAAAATATTTTGGGGAGATCGCTTGCGTAAATTGACGATTACGCAAAATGCGTTGAAGGCTTTGAACGCTCAACTGTTTGAATTTCGGTAAAACTTTACATGGAACGTGTATAATTATAAAAATGCAGTTTCTTAAGGCAATGTATATGCTAATTTCATTGGAAATAGACTTGGATGAAAAAATATCTTGGCGAGATCGCTTGCATAAATTGACGATTACTCAAAATGCATTGAAGGCTTTGAACGCTCAACTGTTTGAATTTCGGTAAAACTTTACATGGAACGTGTATAATTATAAAAATTCAGTTTCTTAGGGCAATGTATATGTTAATTTCATTGGAAATAGACTTGGATGAAAAAATATCTTGGGGACATCGCTTGCATAAATTGACGATTAAGCAAAATGCATTGAGGCTTTGAACGCTCAACTGTTTGAATTTCGGTAAAACTTTACATGGAATGTATATAATGATAAAAATGCAATTTCTTAAGGCAATGTAAATGCCAATTTCATTGGAAATAGACATGGATGAAAAAATATCTTGGGGAGATCGCTTGCGTAAATTGACGATTACTCAAAATGCGTTGACGGCTTTGACGCTCAACTGTCTGAATTTCGGTACAACTTTACATGGCACGTGCATAATTATAAAAATGCAATTTCTTAAGGCAATGTAAATGCCAATTTCATTGGAAATAGACATGGATGAAAAAATATCTTGGCGAGATCTGTTGCGTAAATTGACGATTACGCAAAATGCGTTGACAGCTTTGAACGCTCAACTGTCTGAATTTCGGTAAAACTTTACATGGCACGTGCATAATTATAAAAATGCAATTTCTTAAGGCAATGTAAATGCCAATTTCATTGGAAATAGACATGGATGAAAAAATATTTTGGGGAGATCGCTTGCGTAAATTGACGATTACGTAAAATGCATTGAAGGCTTTGAACGCTCAACTGTTTGAATTTCGGTAAAACTTTACATGGAACGTGTATAATTATAAAAATGCAGTTTCTTAAGGCAATGTATAC
This sequence comes from Uropetala carovei, assembly GCA_036926305.1. Classification (NCBI taxonomy): domain Eukaryota; kingdom Metazoa; phylum Arthropoda; class Insecta; order Odonata; family Petaluridae; genus Uropetala; species Uropetala carovei. The sequence goes on from JAXCHB010000195.1 coordinate 1,272,899, forward strand.
GCTAATTTCATTGGAAATAGACTTGGATGAAAAAATATCTTGGCGAGATCGCTTGCATAAATTGACGGTTACTCAAAATGCATTGACGGCTTTGAACGCTCAACTGTTTGAATTTCGGTAAAACTTTACATGGAACGTGTATAATTATAAAAATTCAGTTTCTTAGGTCAATGTAAATGCCAATTTCATTGGAAATAGACTTGGATGAAAAAATATCTTGGCGAGATCGCTTGCATAAATTCACGATTACTCAAAATGCATTGACGGCTTTGAACGCTCAACTGTTTGAATTTCGGTAAAACTTTACATGGAACGTGTATAATTATAAAAATTCAGTTTCTTAGGGCAATGTATATGTTAATTTCATTGGAAATAGACTTGGATGAAAAAATATTTTGGGGACATCGCTTGCATAAATTGACGATTACGCAAAATGCATTGAAGGCTTTGAACGCTCAAGTGTTTGAATTACGTTAAAACATTACATGGAACGTGTATAATGATAAAAATGCAATTTCTTAAGGCAATGTAAATGCCAATTTCATTGGAAATAGACATGGATGAAAAAATATCTTGGGGAGATCGCTTGCGTAAATTGACGATTACGCAAAATGCGTTGACGGCTTTGAACGCTCAACTGTCTGAATTTCGGTACAACTTTACATGGCACGTGCATAATTATAAAAATGCAATTTCTTAAGGCAATGTAAATGCCAATTTTATTGGAAATAGACATGGATGAAAAAATATCTTGGGGAGATCGCTTGCGTAAATTGACGATTACGCAAAATGCGTTGACGGCTTTGAACGCTCAACTGTCTGAATTTCGGTAAAACTTTACATGGCACGTGTATAATTATAAAAATGCAATTTCTTAAGGTAAAGTAAATGCCATTTTCATTGGAAATAGACATGGATGAAAAAATATTTTGGGGAGATCGCTTGCGTAAATTGACTATTACGCAAAATGCGTTGAAGGCTTTGAACGCTCAACTGTTTGAATTTCGGTAAAACTTTACATGGAACGTGTGTTACGCAAGCGAGGACGACCGCCACGAGAAGTGCTACCAGAAGCGGGACGGAGAAGGAGAGTACTAAGAGATCACGTGACGCGAGAGAGAAGAGTGTGTGACGGGACTCGTGGTAGTGTGGGCCGTGTGTTGGCTCGTGGAAGAGCTTCTGCTGGAGAGCAGAATGCTGGTGTAATTCGGGTTTAAATAAAGTTGGAGTCCCTTGGACGTGTTGTGTTATTTCGGGTGTGCCTCCCCGAGGAGGAAGTTGGAGAGTGGTGTAGTGTTTTCTGACAGAGCAGCGGCGGGATCGGGATCAGATAAGGATAAGAAAATCAAAAACCAGTTTTCGGAAAGGAGCACGTCGTGAGAGAGCCGACTGTTTGCCGATGAAGACTGTACCCCTCCGTAAGTACGTGAAAGAAAAGTGATTCCCGAGTGAACAATACCCCAAGTATAACTAGGGTTGTAGGCGTCGAAACAGACCTAAAAAAAAGCGAAATTAGCGAAAAAAAAAGCGACCGCATGGCGTTTAGTGGGGAACCGGAAATGACGTATCCAGTGGCGGGAACAGGAGTAAGCGAGGCGTTCTTGACGCGAGCAGCGAGCTTTCCTGAGCTACCGAGAGCGATGTCGACGCCCTCTGTGACCCGACCAAAGAACCACTTAGCGCCTAGGGCGAGCGATAACGACATTGAACGTGAGATTCTACGACGAGAAAGACAGTTGCTGGAGAGAGAGCGCGCGTTGTTAGACCGCGAAAGAGAAATAATGGAAGCGGGACATTGTAGTACGATGGCGACAACTGTAGTTGCTCACCGAGACATGGCGGAAAGATTGTTGCCCGAGTTTGACGCGTCGACGACCTTAGGATTTACCGCCGAACAGTGGGTGCGGCGAGTGGAAGGGGTCGCTTCCGCGTATTCGTGGGACAATTCCGTATTGCTTACTCATGCGGTGAATAAGCTGAAAGGAGTAGCTAAATTGTGGTTAAATAGTGTCGCGGAAGAAGTGTATTCTTGGGAGACTTTTAAAGAAAGGTTACTTTATAGCTTCCCATCAACAGCTGATCAGGCCGATGTCCACATGAGTCTCACGAAGAGGAAGAAGCAGCGCGACGAAACCTATGAGTCATACGTGTATGCCATGAAAGCGATAGCGCGACGAGGTGACATAGATAAAGAATCCTTGATTAAATACATTTTGAACGGCTTAGGTGACAAGGAATTAGTAAGGTCGCTGGCTTTGTGTGAGTTCAAAGATGTTGAAGGGTTACTGCTCAAGATAAAGCGCTATGAAAGTATTACAGAAAGAGCGAGATTAGGTGAAAGACAGTTTTTAGCTAACCGTTATAGTGTCCCAATTGAACCGCCAAACGAAGGTAATGTGGTGAGGAGAAATAAGCAGACAACGCAGGCGAGGTGTTATAATTGTAACGGCCAGGGACACATGGCTAAGGATTGCCCAGAACGACAGCAGAGCAGGCGATGTTTCCGATGCAATAAAGAGGGACACATGATGAAGGAATGCCCTCAGGGAACCCAAGTTAATAGACAGAATTTGGAAATGAAAAGGCGAGTCCAAAGAATTTCGGTGCCGAACGACCAAATTAAAGACGAATATTATAAATGGATAAAGGTTAATGATGAACAAGTTGTTGGGTTCATTGATTTAGGGAGCGATGTTGTGACCATGAGGCAAGATGTCGCTGAACAGCTAGGTGTAGAATACTTTGCGAGTCAAAAAAGTCTGATTGGATTCGGCTGTGGAAAAAGTAACGTAATAGGCTCCAAACAGTTAACCCTTGTTGTGGACGACGTAAGCATTGAGGTAGAAGTGCTTGTGGTCCCAAACTGTTCGCAAGACGATGCCATAATTCTAGGACGAAGCGCCCTAGACCAATCGGGGATTCGAGTTGAGAAGAGCTATCAGAAACTTGTAATTAGGAGAGAGACTGATGGGCAGGAGGAAGAAAGTAACTTCGAAGCCAAAGTTCGAAATGTCAAAGAGAGGGCCGGGATAGAAATGGAAGAAATAAATTTGAATAACGACCTGTCTGAAGGGGAGAAGGATGCGGTATACGAAATGGTGAATGAGTATCGAGAATGTTTTGCGAAAAATTTGAGTGAACTGGGTACAGTAGAGTCTGCCAGTTTCGAGATAGAATTGTTGGGTAACCACCCTGTGAATTTAAGACCGTATCGCCTACCGTACGCCCAAAGAGCGACTATGCAAAAGGCAGTCGATGAGTTAATGAAAATGGGTATCGTGCAGGAGTCGACATCAGAATACGCAAGCCCAGCATTGTTAGTGAAGAAAGCTAACGGAGAAGACCGGCTGTGCGTCGATTACAGAGCATTGAATTTGAAGACGAAAAAAATAAAATTCCCCATGCCAACCATTGAGGAACAATTAGACGCGCTTGCAGGAAACAGTTATTTTACCATTTTAGACTTGGCGTCGGGATACTATCAAATCCCTGTAGCCCCAGAGACGAGACCCTTGACAGCTTTTGTCACCTCAAGTGGACTGTACGAGTTCACAAAAATGCCTTTCGGAGTAGTAAACGCACCTGCAGTGTTTAATCAAGTGATGAAAAGGGTAGTGCGAATGACAAAACCAGGAGAGGTCCTAGTCTATATGGATGATCTGTTGATACCCAGCAAAACGGTGAAGGAAGGGTTAGAGAGATTAGAAAGACTGTTGCAAGTACTGAAGAAATTGGGGCTAGCGCTAAAAGTATCAAAATGTGAATTTTTCAAAACTAAAGTAGACTATTTGGGCTTTGAAATAACCAAAGATGGGATCCGACCAGGCGAGAGAAAAATTCAGGCAGTTAAAGAATTTCGAAGGCCGGAGAATGTTCACGAAGTGCGACAATTTATTGGTTTGACGAGCTTCTTTAGAAGATTTGTATTAGGATTCGCTACGTTAAGCAAGCCGTTAACGCTCTTGACGAAGAAAGATACGGCATTCGAGTGGACAGAGAAACAAGAAAACGCATTTCAAGAGCTGAAGAAAAGATTAATCGAGCGTCCGGCACTTGCGTTGTTTGATGTAAATGCCGAACATGAAGTTCACACTGACGCCAGTAAGAATGGACTAGCGGGGATTATCTTACAGCGTCGAGAAGGAGAATCTCAAAAACCTGTGGCATATTATAGCCGACAGACGACAGATCTAGAGAAGAACTATCACAGTTATGAGCTAGAAGCGTTGGCAGTAGTTGAAGCCGTAGACAAATTTCGAATGTATTTATTGAACAGACCCTTCAAAGTTGTTACTGACTGTAATGCTTTAAAGACCACCATGTCCAAGAAAGAATTGTTACCGCGGATAGCGAGGTGGTGGCTTCGATTACAAGAGTATGATTTCACGATCGAGTACCGACCAGGACGCAACATGAGTCACGTTGACGCCCTCAGTCGAAATCCCGTGGGAGATTCCGAGGAACCGGATACAGCAGACTTGAAAATCTTCACGTTGCGAATAAATCAGGATGATTGGTTACTAACGATGCAGCTGCAGGATGTAGCTATCCAGAAAATACATCGTACCTTACAGCAACCTGCGGTCGCCAATGAGGATAGGCAGATCCACACAGACTATGTGCTGAAAGACAACCGTGTCTGTAGAAAGGTAGACGGTGGGGTCCGTTGGGTTGTGCCTAAGAACTCTATTTGGCGCATTCTAAAGGGAAGTCATGATGACATGGGACATTACGCAGAAGAAAAAACCCTAGAACACGTGAAGAGATATTTTTGGTTTCCGAAGATGAGAAGAAGGGTAAAGAAATATATTGCAGCTTGCATTGAGTGTGCTTATCATAAGAGACCGGGAGGTAAAAAAGAGGGGCAGTTGCACAGTTTAGAGCGTGTAGCCATCCCATTTCACACAGTTCACGTGGACCACTTAGGGCCATTCCCAAGGAGTAAAAGGGGCAACGAGTATGTTCTCGTGTATCAAGACAACTTTACAAAGTTCATCCTACTAAAGGCAGTGAAAACCACAAAAACCAAACCAGTGTGCGAAGCTATCAGTGAGATTACGAGCTTATTTGGGTGTCCTGAGCGTTTAATTACAGATCGAGGTACGGCATTTACAGCGAAGGAATTTGAAGAATTATGCGAAAGAAACCAGATAAAGCATATAAAGAATGCGACTGCTACCCCTCGAGCAAATGGACAAGTAGAGCGATCAAACGCATCCATTACAAACGCCATATCCACTATGTATGCACAAGAGGATGGAGGCGACAGGGATACGAATTTGAGAAACATCCAATTCGTCATGAATTCTATGTCAAATAAAACTACTGAGAAGAGCGCTTATGAGCTATTGTTTGCTTATAACCCAAGGAATTCATTGCAAAACCGTGTTATATTGGCGTTGCAAGAAAGCGAGCTCGATGAGACTAGAGAGACCTTAGGCGAAGCAAGGGAAAAAGCGTTAGTAAAGATATCAGAGACGCAGAAAAAACAGAAGGAGCGTTACGATCAAAGACATAAGGTGCCGAGAGTGTACCAAAAGGGAGATTTAGTCATCGTAGAACGAGAAGCGCAAGCGACAGGGTGTTCGCGAAAATTAGCTCCGAAATTTAAGGGTCCGTTTCTTGTCTCAGAAGTGCTAGCGCGAGATAGGTATTCTCTCATGGATATACCAGGGGCAAAGAGGACACAGCGAGCGTTCAATTCCGTGTTTAGTGCAGACCGAATGAAACCCTGGTGTAAGCCCCCCCAAGGCGAAGTAGGAGATGACGACCAGGCCGCGGACAGCAGAGGGAAAGAAGACGAGAAGCGGATGGAGAACGGCGCGAGCGCCAGAGGAGCAGTTCAACCGGAGGCAGACCGGACCGGGACCGAGGACGGCCCCGATGTCAGGAAAGGCCGACTGTTACGCAAGCGAGGACGACCGACACGAGAAGTGCTACCAGAAGCGGGACGGAGAAGGAGAGTACTAAGAGATCACGTGACGCGAGAGAGAAGAGTGTGTGACGGGACTCGTGGTAGTGTGGGCCGTGTGTTGGCTCGTGGAAGAGCTTCTGCTGGAGAGCAGAATGCTGGTGTAATTCGGGTTTAAATAAAGTTGGAGTCCCTTGGACGTGTTGTGTTATTTCGGGTGTGCCTCCCCGAGGAGGAAGTTGGAGAGTGGTGTAGTGTTTTCTGACACGTGTATAATTATAAAAATTCAGTTTCTTAAGGCAATGTATATGCTAATTTCATTGGAAATAGACTTGGATGAAAAAATATCTTGGCGAGATCGCTTGCATAAATTGACGATTACTCAAAATGCATTGAAGGCTTTGAACGCTCAACTGTTTGAATTTCGGTAAAACTTTACATGGAACGTGTATAATTATAAAAATTCAGTTTCTTAGGGCAATGTATATGTTAATTTCATTGGAAATAGACTTGGATGAAAAAATATCTTGGGGACATCGCTTGCATAAATTGACGATTAAGCAAAATGCATTGAGGCCTTGAACGCTCAACTGTTTGAATTTCGGTAAAACTTTACATGGAACGTGTATAATTATAAAAATGCTGTTTCTTAAGGCAATGTAAATGCTAATTTTATTGGATATAGACATGGATGAAAAAATATCTTGGCGAGATCTGTTGCGTAAATTGACGATTACGCAAAATGCGTTGACAGCTTTGAACGCTCAACTGTTTGAATTTCGGTAAAACTTTACATGGCACGTGTATAATTATAAAAATGCAATTTCTTAAGGCAATGTAAATGCCAATTTCATTGGAAATAGACATGGATGAAAAAATATTTTGGGGAGATCGCTTGCGTAAATTGACGATTACGCAAAATGCGTTGAAGGCTTTGAACGCTCAACTGTTTGAATTTCGGTAAAACTTTACATGGAACGTGTATAATTATAAAAATGCAGTTTCTTAAGGCAATGTATATGCTAATTTCATTGGAAATAGACTTGGATGAAAAAATATCTTGGCGAGATCGCTTGCATAAATTGACGATTACTCAAAATGCATTGAAGGCTTTGAACGCTCAACTGTTTGAATTTCGGTAAAACTTTACATGGAACGTGTATAATTATAAAAATTCAGTTTCTTAGGGCAATGTATATGTTAATTTCATTGGAAATAGACTTGGATGAAAAAATATCTTGGGGACATCGCTTGCATAAATTGACGATTACGCAAAATGCATTGAGGCTTTGAACGCTCAACTGTTTGAATTTCGGTAAAACTTTACATGGAACGTGTATAATTATAAAAATGCTGTTTCTTAAGGCAATGTAATTGCTAATTTTATTGGAAATAGACATGGATGAAAAAATATCTTGGCGAGATCTGTTGCGTAAATTGACGATTACGCAAAATGCGTTGACAGCTTTGAACGCTCAACTGTCTGAATTTCGGTAAAACTTTACATGGCACGTGTATAATTATAGAAATGCAATTACTTAAGGCAATGTAAATGCCAATTTCATTGGAAATAGACATGGATGAAAAAATATTTTGGAGAGATCGCTTGCGTAAATTGACGATTACGCAAAATGCGTTGAAGGCTTCGAACGCTCAACTGCTTGAATTTCGGTAAAACTTTACATGGAACGTGTATAATTATAAAAATTCAGTTTCTTAGGGCAATGTATATGCTAATTTCATTGGAAATAGACTTGGATGAAAAAATATCTTGGGGACATCGCTTGCATAAATTGACGATTACGCAAAATGCATTGAAGGCTTTGAACGCCCAACTGTTTGAATTTCGGTAAAACATTACATGGAACGTGTATAATGATAAAAATGCAATTTCTTAAGGCAATGTAAATGCCAATTTCATTGGAAATAGACATGGATGAAAAAATATCTTGGGGAGATCGCTTGCGTAAATTGACGATTACGCAAAATTCGTTGACGCCTTTGAACGCTCAACTGTCTGAATTTCGGTACAACTTTACATGGCACGTGCATAATTATAAAAATGCAATTTCTTAAGGCAATGTAAATGCCAATTTCAATGGAAATAGACATGGATGAAAAAATATCTTGGCGAGATCTGCTGCGTAAATTGACGATTACGCAAAATGCGTTGACGGCTTTGAACGCTCAACTGTCTGAATTTCGGTAAAACTTTACATGGCACGTGTATAATTATAAAAATGCAATTTCTTAAGGCAATGTAAATGCCAATTTCATTGGAAATAGACATGGATGAAAAAATATTTTGCGGAGATCGCTTGCGTAAATTGACGATTACGCAAAATGCATTGAAGGCTTTGAACGCTCAACTGTTTGAATTTCGGTAAAACATTACATGGAACGTGTATAATGATAAAAATGCAATTTCTTAAGGCAATGAAAATGCCAATTTCATTGGAAATAGACATGGATGAAAAAATATCTTGGGGAGATCGCTTGCGTAAATTGACGATTACGCAAAATTCGTTGACGCCTTTGAACGCTCAACTGTCTGAATTTCGGTACAACTTTACATGGCACGTGCATAATTATAAAAATGCAATTTCTTAAGGCAATGTAAATGCCAATTTCATTGGAAATAGACATGGATGAAAAAATATCTTGGCGAGATCTGCTGCGTAAATTGACGATTACGCAAAATGCGTTGACGGCTTTGAACGCTCAACTGTCTGAATTTCGGTAAAACTTTACATGGCACGTGCATAATTATAAAAATGCAATTTCTTAAGGCAATGTAAATGCCAATTTCATTGGAAATAGACATGGATGATAAAATATTTTGGGGAGATCGCTTGCGTAAATTGACGATTACGCAAAATGCGTTGAAGGCTTTGAACGCTCAACTGTTTGAATTTCGGTAAAACTTTACATGGAACGTGTATAATTATAAAAATGCAGTTTCTTAAGGCAATGTATATGCTAATTTCATTGGAAATAGACTTGGATGAAAAAATATCTTGGCGAGATCGCTTGCATAAATTGACGATTACTCAAAATGCATTGAAGGCTTTGAACGCTCAACTGTTTGAATTTCGGTAAAACTTTACATGGAACGTGTATAATTATAAAAATTCAGTTTCTTAGGGCAATGTATATGTTAATTTCATTGGAAATAGACTTGGATGAAAAAATATCTTGGGGACATCGCTTGCATAAATTGACGATTAAGCAAAATGCATTGAGGCTTTGAACGCTCAACTGTTTGAATTTCGGTAAAACTTTACATGGAATGTATATAATGATAAAAATGCAATTTCTTAAGGCAATGTAAATGCCAATTTCATTGGAAATAGACATGGATGAAAAAATATCTTGGGGAGATCGCTTGCGTAAATTGACGATTACTCAAAATGCGTTGACGGCTTTGACGCTCAACTGTCTGAATTTCGGTACAACTTTACATGGCACGTGCATAATTATAAAAATGCAATTTCTTAAGGCAATGTAAATGCCAATTTCATTGGAAATAGACATGGATGAAAAAATATCTTGGCGAGATCTGTTGCGTAAATTGACGATTACGCAAAATGCGTTGACAGCTTTGAACGCTCAACTGTCTGAATTTCGGTAAAACTTTACATGGCACGTGCATAATTATAAAAATGCAATTTCTTAAGGCAATGTAAATGCCAATTTCATTGGAAATAGACATGGATGAAAAAATATTTTGGGGAGATCGCTTGCGTAAATTGACGATTACGTAAAATGCATTGAAGGCTTTGAACGCTCAACTGTTTGAATTTCGGTAAAACTTTACATGGAACGTGTATAATTATAAAAATGCAGTTTCTTAAGGCAATGTATACGCTAATTTCATTGGAAATAGACTTGGATGAAAAAATATCTTGGCGAGATCGCTTGCATAAATTGACGGTTACTCAAAATGCATTGACGGCTTTGAACGCTCAACTGTTTGAATTTCGGTAAAACTTTACATGGAACGTGTATAATTATAAAAATTCAGTTTCTTAGGTCAATGTAAATGCCAATTTCATTGGAAATAGACTTGGATGAAAAAATATCTTGGCGAGATCGCTTGCATAAATTCACGATTACTCAAAATGCATTGACGGCTTTGAACGCTCAACTGTTTGAATTTCGGTAAAACTTTACATGGAACGTGTATAATTATAAAAATTCAGTTTCTTAGGGCAATGTATATGTTAATTTCATTGGAAATAGACTTGGATGAAAAAATATTTTGGGGACATCGCTTGCATAAATTGACGATTACGCAAAATGCATTGAAGGCTTTGAACGCTCAAGTGTTTGAATTACGTTAAAACATTACATGGAACGTGTATAATGATAAAAATGCAATTTCTTAAGGCAATGTAAATGCCAATTTCATTGGAAATAGACATGGATGAAAAAATATCTTGGGGAGATCGCTTGCGTAAATTGACGATTACGCAAAATGCGTTGACGGCTTTGAACGCTCAACTGTCTGAATTTCGGTACAACTTTACATGGCACGTGCATAATTATAAAAATGCAATTTCTTAAGGCAATGTAAATGCCAATTTTATTGGAAATAGACATGGATGAAAAAATATCTTGGGGAGATCGCTTGCGTAAATTGACGATTACGCAAAATGCGTTGACGGCTTTGAACGCTCAACTGTCTGAATTTCGGTAAAACTTTACATGGCACGTGTATAATTATAAAAATGCAATTTCTTAAGGTAAAGTAAATGCCATTTTCATTGGAAATAGACATGGATGAAAAAATATTTTGGGGAGATCGCTTGCGTAAATTGACTATTACGCAAAATGCGTTGAAGGCTTTGAACGCTCAACTGTTTGAATTTCGGTAAAACTTTACATGGAACGTGTGTTACGCAAGCGAGGACGACCGCCACGAGAAGTGCTACCAGAAGCGGGACGGAGAAGGAGAGTACTAAGAGATCACGTGACGCGAGAGAGAAGAGTGTGTGACGGGACTCGTGGTAGTGTGGGCCGTGTGTTGGCTCGTGGAAGAGCTTCTGCTGGAGAGCAGAATGCTGGTGTAATTCGGGTTTAAATAAAGTTGGAGTCCCTTGGACGTGTTGTGTTATTTCGGGTGTGCCTCCCCGAGGAGGAAGTTGGAGAGTGGTGTAGTGTTTTCTGACAGAGCAGCGGCGGGATCGGGATCAGATAAGGATAAGAAAATCAAAAACCAGTTTTCGGAAAGGAGCACGTCGTGAGAGAGCCGACTGTTTGCCGATGAAGACTGTACCCCTCCGTAAGTACGTGAAAGAAAAGTGATTCCCGAGTGAACAATACCCCAAGTATAACTAGGGTTGTAGGCGTCGAAACAGACCTAAAAAAAAGCGAAATTAGCGAAAAAAAAAGCGACCGCATGGCGTTTAGTGGGGAACCGGAAATGACGTATCCAGTGGCGGGAACAGGAGTAAGCGAGGCGTTCTTGACGCGAGCAGCGAGCTTTCCTGAGCTACCGAGAGCGATGTCGACGCCCTCTGTGACCCGACCAAAGAACCACTTAGCGCCTAGGGCGAGCGATAACGACATTGAACGTGAGATTCTACGACGAGAAAGACAGTTGCTGGAGAGAGAGCGCGCGTTGTTAGACCGCGAAAGAGAAATAATGGAAGCGGGACATTGTAGTACGATGGCGACAACTGTAGTTGCTCACCGAGACATGGCGGAAAGATTGTTGCCCGAGTTTGACGCGTCGACGACCTTAGGATTTACCGCCGAACAGTGGGTGCGGCGAGTGGAAGGGGTCGCTTCCGCGTATTCGTGGGACAATTCCGTATTGCTTACTCATGCGGTGAATAAGCTGAAAGGAGTAGCTAAATTGTGGTTAAATAGTGTCGCGGAAGAAGTGTATTCTTGGGAGACTTTTAAAGAAAGGTTACTTTATAGCTTCCCATCAACAGCTGATCAGGCCGATGTCCACATGAGTCTCACGAAGAGGAAGAAGCAGCGCGACGAAACCTATGAGTCATACGTGTATGCCATGAAAGCGATAGCGCGACGAGGTGACATAGATAAAGAATCCTTGATTAAATACATTTTGAACGGCTTAGGTGACAAGGAATTAGTAAGGTCGCTGGCTTTGTGTGAGTTCAAAGATGTTGAAGGGTTACTGCTCAAGATAAAGCGCTATGAAAGTATTACAGAAAGAGCGAGATTAGGTGAAAGACAGTTTTTAGCTAACCGTTATAGTGTCCCAATTGAACCGCCAAACGAAGGTAATGTGGTGAGGAGAAATAAGCAGACAACGCAGGCGAGGTGTTATAATTGTAACGGCCAGGGACACATGGCTAAGGATTGCCCAGAACGACAGCAGAGCAGGCGATGTTTCCGATGCAATAAAGAGGGACACATGATGAAGGAATGCCCTCAGGGAACCCAAGTTAATAGACAGAATTTGGAAATGAAAAGGCGAGTCCAAAGAATTTCGGTGCCGAACGACCAAATTAAAGACGAATATTATAAATGGATAAAGGTTAATGATGAACAAGTTGTTGGGTTCATTGATTTAGGGAGCGATGTTGTGACCATGAGGCAAGATGTCGCTGAACAGCTAGGTGTAGAATACTTTGCGAGTCAAAAAAGTCTGATTGGATTCGGCTGTGGAAAAAGTAACGTAATAGGCTCCAAACAGTTAACCCTTGTTGTGGACGACGTAAGCATTGAGGTAGAAGTGCTTGTGGTCCCAAACTGTTCGCAAGACGATGCCATAATTCTAGGACGAAGCGCCCTAGACCAATCGGGGATTCGAGTTGAGAAGAGCTATCAGAAACTTGTAATTAGGAGAGAGACTGATGGGCAGGAGGAAGAAAGTAACTTCGAAGCCAAAGTTCGAAATGTCAAAGAGAGGGCCGGGATAGAAATGGAAGAAATAAATTTGAATAACGACCTGTCTGAAGGGGAGAAGGATGCGGTATACGAAATGGTGAATGAGTATCGAGAATGTTTTGCGAAAAATTTGAGTGAACTGGGTACAGTAGAGTCTGCCAGTTTCGAGATAGAATTGTTGGGTAACCACCCTGTGAATTTAAGACCGTATCGCCTACCGTACGCCCAAAGAGCGACTATGCAAAAGGCAGTCGATGAGTTAATGAAAATGGGTATCGTGCAGGAGTCGACATCAGAATACGCAAGCCCAGCATTGTTAGTGAAGAAAGCTAACGGAGAAGACCGGCTGTGCGTCGATTACAGAGCATTGAATTTGAAGACGAAAAAAATAAAATTCCCCATGCCAACCATTGAGGAACAATTAGACGCGCTTGCAGGAAACAGTTATTTTACCATTTTAGACTTGGCGTCGGGATACTATCAAATCCCTGTAGCCCCAGAGACGAGACCCTTGACAGCTTTTGTCACCTCAAGTGGACTGTACGAGTTCACAAAAATGCCTTTCGGAGTAGTAAACGCACCTGCAGTGTTTAATCAAGTGATGAAAAGGGTAGTGCGAATGACAAAACCAGGAGAGGTCCTAGTCTATATGGATGATCTGTTGATACCCAGCAAAACGGTGAAGGAAGGGTTAGAGAGATTAGAAAGACTGTTGCAAGTACTGAAGAAATTGGGGCTAGCGCTAAAAGTATCAAAATGTGAATTTTTCAAAACTAAAGTAGACTATTTGGGCTTTGAAATAACCAAAGATGGGATCCGACCAGGCGAGAGAAAAATTCAGGCAGTTAAAGAATTTCGAAGGCCGGAGAATGTTCACGAAGTGCGACAATTTATTGGTTTGACGAGCTTCTTTAGAAGATTTGTATTAGGATTCGCTACGTTAAGCAAGCCGTTAACGCTCTTGACGAAGAAAGATACGGCATTCGAGTGGACAGAGAAACAAGAAAACGCATTTCAAGAGCTGAAGAAAAGATTAATCGAGCGTCCGGCACTTGCGTTGTTTGATGTAAATGCCGAACATGAAGTTCACACTGACGCCAGTAAGAATGGACTAGCGGGGATTATCTTACAGCGTCGAGAAGGAGAATCTCAAAAACCTGTGGCATATTATAGCCGACAGACGACAGATCTAGAGAAGAACTATCACAGTTATGAGCTAGAAGCGTTGGCAGTAGTTGAAGCCGTAGACAAATTTCGAATGTATTTATTGAACAGACCCTTCAAAGTTGTTACTGACTGTAATGCTTTAAAGACCACCATGTCCAAGAAAGAATTGTTACCGCGGATAGCGAGGTGGTGGCTTCGATTACAAGAGTATGATTTCACGATCGAGTACCGACCAGGACGCAACATGAGTCACGTTGACGCCCTCAGTCGAAATCCCGTGGGAGATTCCGAGGAACCGGATACAGCAGACTTGAAAATCTTCACGTTGCGAATAAATCAGGATGATTGGTTACTAACGATGCAGCTGCAGGATGTAGCTATCCAGAAAATACATCGTACCTTACAGCAACCTGCGGTCGCCAATGAGGATAGGCAGATCCACACAGACTATGTGCTGAAAGACAACCGTGTCTGTAGAAAGGTAGACGGTGGGGTCCGTTGGGTTGTGCCTAAGAACTCTATTTGGCGCATTCTAAAGGGAAGTCATGATGACATGGGACATTACGCAGAAGAAAAAACCCTAGAACACGTGAAGAGATATTTTTGGTTTCCGAAGATGAGAAGAAGGGTAAAGAAATATATTGCAGCTTGCATTGAGTGTGCTTATCATAAGAGACCGGGAGGTAAAAAAGAGGGGCAGTTGCACAGTTTAGAGCGTGTAGCCATCCCATTTCACACAGTTCACGTGGACCACTTAGGGCCATACCCAAGGAGTAAAAGGGGCAACGAGTATGTTCTCGTGTATCAAGACAACTTTACAAAGTTCATCCTACTAAAGGCAGTGAAAACCACAAAAACCAAACCAGTGTGCGAAGCTATCAGTGAGATTACGAGCTTATTTGGGTGTCCTGAGCGTTTAATTACAGATCGAGGTACGGCATTTACAGCGAAGGAATTTGAAGAATTATGCGAAAGAAACCAGATAAAGCATATAAAGAATGCGACTGCTACCCCTCGAGCAAATGGACAAGTAGAGCGATCAAACGCATCCATTACAAACGCCATATCCACTATGTATGCACAAGAGGATGGAGGCGACAGGGATACGAATTTGAGAAACATCCAATTCGCCATGAATTCTATGTCAAATAAAACTACTGAGAAGAGCGCTTATGAGCTATTGTTTGCTTATAACCCAAGGAATTCATTGCAAAACCGTGTTATATTGGCGTTGCAAGAAAGCGAGCTCGATGAGACTAGAGAGACCTTAGGCGAAGCAAGGGAAAAAGCGTTAGTAAAGATATCAGAGACGCAGAAAAAACAGAAGGAGCGTTACGATCAAAGACATAAGGTGCCGAGAGTGTACCAAAAGGGAGATTTAGTCATCGTAGAACGAGAAGCGCAAGCGACAGGGTGTTCGCGAAAATTAGCTCCGAAATTTAAGGGTCCGTTTCTTGTCTCAGAAGTGCTAGCGCGAGATAGGTATTCTCTCATGGATATACCAGGGGCAAAGAGGACACAGCGAGCGTTCAATTCCGTGTTTAGTGCAGACCGAATGAAACCCTGGTGTAAGCCCCCCCAAGGCGAAGTAGGAGATGACGACCAGGCCGCGGACAGCAGAGGGAAAGAAGACGAGAAGCGGATGGAGAACGGCGCGAGCGCCAGAGGAGCAGTTCAACCGGAGGCAGACCGGACCGGGACCGAGGACGGCCCCGATGTCAGGAAAGGCCGACTGTTACGCAAGCGAGGACGACCGACACGAGAAGTGCTACCAGAAGCGGGACGGAGAAGGAGAGTACTAAGAGATCACGTGACGCGAGAGAGAAGAGTGTGTGACGGGACTCGTGGTAGTGTGGGCCGTGTGTTGGCTCGTGGAAGAGCTTCTGCTGGAGAGCAGAATGCTGGTGTAATTCGGGTTTAAATAAAGTTGGAGTCCCTTGGACGTGTTGTGTTATTTCGGGTGTGCCTCCCCGAGGAGGAAGTTGGAGAGTGGTGTAGTGTTTTCTGACACGTGTATAATTATAAAAATTCAGTTTCTTAAGGCAATGTATATGCTAATTTCATTGGAAATAGACTTGGATGAAAAAATATCTTGGCGAGATCGCTTGCATAAATTGACGATTACTCAAAATGCATTGAAGGCTTTGAACGCTCAACTGTTTGAATTTCGGTAAAACTTTACATGGAACGTGTATAATTATAAAAATTCAGTTTCTTAGGGCAATGTATATGTTAATTTCATTGGAAATAGACTTGGATGAAAAAATATCTTGGGGACATCGCTTGCATAAATTGACGATTAAGCAAAATGCATTGAGGCCTTGAACGCTCAACTGTTTGAATTTCGGTAAAACTTTACATGGAACGTGTATAATTATAAAAATGCTGTTTCTTAAGGCAATGTAAATGCTAATTTTATTGGATATAGACATGGATGAAAAAATATCTTGGCGAGATCTGTTGCGTAAATTGACGATTACGCAAAATGCGTTGACAGCTTTGAACGCTCAACTGTTTGAATTTCGGTAAAACTTTACATGGCACGTGTATAATTATAAAAATGCAATTTCTTAAGGCAATGTAAATGCCAATTTCATTGGAAATAGACATGGATGAAAAAATATTTTGGGGAGATCGCTTGCGTAAATTGACGATTACGCAAAATGCGTTGAAGGCTTTGAACGCTCAACTGTTTGAATTTCGGTAAAACTTTACATGGAACGTGTATAATTATAAAAATGCAGTTTCTTAAGGCAATGTATATGCTAATTTCATTGGAAATAGACTTGGATGAAAAAATATCTTGGCGAGATCGCTTGCATAAATTGACGATTACTCAAAATGCATTGAAGGCTTTGAACGCTCAACTGTTTGAATTTCGGTAAAACTTTACATGGAACGTGTATAATTATAAAAATTCAGTTTCTTAGGGCAATGTATATGTTAATTTCATTGGAAATAGACTTGGATGAAAAAATATCTTGGGGACATCGCTTGCATAAATTGACGATTACGCAAAATGCATTGAGGCTTTGAACGCTCAACTGTTTGAATTTCGGTAAAACTTTACATGGAACGTGTATAATTATAAAAATGCTGTTTCTTAAGGCAATGTAATTGCTAATTTTATTGGAAATAGACATGGATGAAAAAATATCTTGGCGAGATCTGTTGCGTAAATTGACGATTACACAAAATGCGTTGACAGCTTTGAACGCTCAACTGTCTGAATTTCGGTAAAACTTTACATGGCACGTGTATAATTATAGAAATGCAATTACTTAAGGCAATGTAAATGCCAATTTCATTGGAAATAGACATGGATGAAAAAATATTTTGGAGAGATCGCTTGCGTAAATTGACGATTACGCAAAATGCGTTGAAGGCTTTGAACGCTCAACTGTTTGAATTTCGGTAAAACTTTACATGGAACGTGTATAATTATAAAAATTCAGTTTCTTAGGGCAATGTATATGCTAATTTCATTGGAAATAGACTTGGATGAAAAAATATCTTGGGGACATCGCTTGCATAAATTGACGATTACGCAAAATGCATTGAAGGCTTTGAACGCTCAACTGTTTGAATTTCGGTAAAACATTACATGGAACGTGTATAATGATAAAAATGTAATTTCTTAAGGCAATGTAAATGCCAATTTCATTGGAAATAGACATGGATGAAAAAATATCTTGGGGAGATCGCTTGCGTAAATTGACGATTACGCAAAATGCGTTGACGGCTTTGAACGCTCAACTGTCTGAATTTCGGTAAAACTTTACATGGAATGTATATAATTATAAAAATTCAGTTTCTTAGGGCAATGTAAATGCTAATTTCATTGGAAATATACTTGGATGAAAAAATATCTTAGGGACATCGCTTGCATAAATTGACGATTACGCAAAATGCATTGAAGGCTTTGAACGCCCAACTGTTTGAATTTCGGTAAAACATTACATGGAACGTGTATAATGATAAAAATGCAATTTCTTAAGGCAATGTAAATGCCAATTTCATTGGAAATAGACATGGATGAAAAAATATCTTGGGGAGATCGCTTGCGTAAATTGACGATTACGCAAAATTCGTTGACGCCTTTGAACGCTCAACTGTCTGAATTTCGGTACAACTTTACATGGCACGTGCATAATTATAAAAATGCAATTTCTTAAGGCAATGTAAATGCCAATTTCAATGGAAATAGACATGGATGAAAAAATATCTTGGCGAGATCTGCTGCGTAAATTGACGATTACGCAAAATGCGTTGACGGCTTTGAACGCTCAACTGTCTGAATTTCGGTAAAACTTTACATGGCACGTGTATAATTATAAAAATGCAATTTCTTAAGGCAATGTAAATGCCAATTTCATTGGAAATAGACATGGATGAAAAAATATTTTGCGGAGATCGCTTGCGTAAATTGACGATTACGCAAAATGCATTGAAGGCTTTGAACGCTCAACTGTTTGAATTTCGGTAAAACATTACATGGAACGTGTATAATGATAAAAATGCAATTTCTTAAGGCAATGAAAATGCCAATTTCATTGGAAATAGACATGGATGAAAAAATATCTTGGGGAGATCGCTTGCGTAAATTGACGATTACGCAAAATTCGTTGACGCCTTTGAACGCTCAACTGTCTGAATTTCGGTACAACTTTACATGGCACGTGCATAATTATAAAAATGCAATTTCTTAAGGCAATGTAAATGCCAATTTCATTGGAAATAGACATGGATGAAAAAATATCTTGGCGAGATCTGCTGCGTAAATTGACGATTACGCAAAATGCGTTGACGGCTTTGAACGCTCAACTGTCTGAATTTCGGTAAAACTTTACATGGCACGTGCATAATTATAAAAATGCAATTTCTTAAGGCAATGTAAATGCCAATTTCATTGGAAATAGACATGGATGATAAAATATTTTGGGGAGATCGCTTGCGTAAATTGACGATTACGCAAAATGCGTTGAAGGCTTTGAACGCTCAACTGTTTGAATTTCGGTAAAACTTTACATGGAACGTGTATAATTATAAAAATGCAGTTTCTTAAGGCAATGTATATGCTAATTTCATTGGAAATAGACTTGGATGAAAAAATATCTTGGCGAGATCGCTTGCATAAATTGACGATTACTCAAAATGCATTGAAGGCTTTGAACGCTCAACTGTTTGAATTTCGGTAAAACTTTACATGGAACGTGTATAATTATAAAAATTCAGTTTCTTAGGGCAATGTATATGTTAATTTCATTGGAAATAGACTTGGATGAAAAAATATCTTGGGGACATCGCTTGCATAAATTGACGATTAAGCAAAATGCATTGAGGCTTTGAACGCTCAACTGTTTGAATTTCGGTAAAACTTTACATGGAATGTATATAATGATAAAAATGCAATTTCTTAAGGCAATGTAAATGCCAATTTCATTGGAAATAGACATGGATGAAAAAATATCTTGGGGAGATCGCTTGCGTAAATTGACGATTACTCAAAATGCGTTGACGGCTTTGACGCTCAACTGTCTGAATTTCGGTACAACTTTACATGGCACGTGCATAATTATAAAAATGCAATTTCTTAAGGCAATGTAAATGCCAATTTCATTGGAAATAGACATGGATGAAAAAATATCTTGGCGAGATCTGTTGCGTAAATTGACGATTACGCAAAATGCGTTGACAGCTTTGAACGCTCAACTGTCTGAATTTCGGTAAAACTTTACATGGCACGTGCATAATTATAAAAATGCAATTTCTTAAGGCAATGTAAATGCCAATTTCATTGGAAATAGACATGGATGAAAAAATATTTTGGGGAGATCGCTTGCGTAAATTGACGATTACGTAAAATGCATTGAAGGCTTTGAACGCTCAACTGTTTGAATTTCGGTAAAACTTTACATGGAACGTGTATAATTATAAAAATGCAGTTTCTTAAGGCAATGTATACGCTAATTTCATTGGAAATAGACTTGGATGAAAAAATATCTTGGCGAGATCGCTTGCATAAATTGACGGTTACTCAAAATGCATTGACGGCTTTGAACGCTCAACTGTTTGAATTTCGGTAAAACTTTACATGGAACGTGTATAATTATAAAAATTCAGTTTCTTAGGTCAATGTAAATGCCAATTTCATTGGAAATAGACTTGGATGAAAAAATATCTTGGCGAGATCGCTTGCATAAATTCACGATTACTCAAAATGCATTGACGGCTTTGAACGCTCAACTGTTTGAATTTCGGTAAAACTTTACATGGAACGTGTATAATTATAAAAATTCAGTTTCTTAGGGCAATGTATATGTTAATTTCATTGGAAATAGACTTGGATGAAAAAATATTTTGGGGACATCGCTTGCATAAATTGACGATTACGCAAAATGCATTGAAGGCTTTGAACGCTCAAGTGTTTGAATTACGTTAAAACATTACATGGAACGTGTATAATGATAAAAATGCAATTTCTTAAGGCAATGTAAATGCCAATTTCATTGGAAATAGACATGGATGAAAAAATATCTTGGGGAGATCGCTTGCGTAAATTGACGATTACGCAAAATGCGTTGACGGCTTTGAACGCTCAACTGTCTGAATTTCGGTACAACTTTACATGGCACGTGCATAATTATAAAAATGCAATTTCTTAAGGCAATGTAAATGCCAATTTTATTGGAAATAGACATGGATGAAAAAATATCTTGGGGAGATCGCTTGCGTAAATTGACGATTACGCAAAATGCGTTGACGGCTTTGAACGCTCAACTGTCTGAATTTCGGTAAAACTTTACATGGCACGTGTATAATTATAAAAATGCAATTTCTTAAGGTAAAGTAAATGCCATTTTCATTGGAAATAGACATGGATGAAAAAATATTTTGGGGAGATCGCTTGCGTAAATTGACTATTACGCAAAATGCGTTGAAGGCTTTGAACGCTCAACTGTTTGAATTTCGGTAAAACTTTACATGGAACGTGTGTTACGCAAGCGAGGACGACCGCCACGAGAAGTGCTACCAGAAGCGGGACGGAGAAGGAGAGTACTAAGAGATCACGTGACGCGAGAGAGAAGAGTGTGTGACGGGACTCGTGGTAGTGTGGGCCGTGTGTTGGCTCGTGGAAGAGCTTCTGCTGGAGAGCAGAATGCTGGTGTAATTCGGGTTTAAATAAAGTTGGAGTCCCTTGGACGTGTTGTGTTATTTCGGGTGTGCCTCCCCGAGGAGGAAGTTGGAGAGTGGTGTAGTGTTTTCTGACAGAGCAGCGGCGGGATCGGGATCAGATAAGGATAAGAAAATCAAAAACCAGTTTTCGGAAAGGAGCACGTCGTGAGAGAGCCGACTGTTTGCCGATGAAGACTGTACCCCTCCGTAAGTACGTGAAAGAAAAGTGATTCCCGAGTGAACAATACCCCAAGTATAACTAGGGTTGTAGGCGTCGAAACAGACCTAAAAAAAAGCGAAATTAGCGAAAAAAAAAGCGACCGCATGGCGTTTAGTGGGGAACCGGAAATGACGTATCCAGTGGCGGGAACAGGAGTAAGCGAGGCGTTCTTGACGCGAGCAGCGAGCTTTCCTGAGCTACCGAGAGCGATGTCGACGCCCTCTGTGACCCGACCAAAGAACCACTTAGCGCCTAGGGCGAGCGATAACGACATTGAACGTGAGATTCTACGACGAGAAAGACAGTTGCTGGAGAGAGAGCGCGCGTTGTTAGACCGCGAAAGAGAAATAATGGAAGCGGGACATTGTAGTACGATGGCGACAACTGTAGTTGCTCACCGAGACATGGCGGAAAGATTGTTGCCCGAGTTTGACGCGTCGACGACCTTAGGATTTACCGCCGAACAGTGGGTGCGGCGAGTGGAAGGGGTCGCTTCCGCGTATTCGTGGGACAATTCCGTATTGCTTACTCATGCGGTGAATAAGCTGAAAGGAGTAGCTAAATTGTGGTTAAATAGTGTCGCGGAAGAAGTGTATTCTTGGGAGACTTTTAAAGAAAGGTTACTTTATAGCTTCCCATCAACAGCTGATCAGGCCGATGTCCACATGAGTCTCACGAAGAGGAAGAAGCAGCGCGACGAAACCTATGAGTCATACGTGTATGCCATGAAAGCGATAGCGCGACGAGGTGACATAGATAAAGAATCCTTGATTAAATACATTTTGAACGGCTTAGGTGACAAGGAATTAGTAAGGTCGCTGGCTTTGTGTGAGTTCAAAGATGTTGAAGGGTTACTGCTCAAGATAAAGCGCTATGAAAGTATTACAGAAAGAGCGAGATTAGGTGAAAGACAGTTTTTAGCTAACCGTTATAGTGTCCCAATTGAACCGCCAAACGAAGGTAATGTGGTGAGGAGAAATAAGCAGACAACGCAGGCGAGGTGTTATAATTGTAACGGCCAGGGACACATGGCTAAGGATTGCCCAGAACGACAGCAGAGCAGGCGATGTTTCCGATGCAATAAAGAGGGACACATGATGAAGGAATGCCCTCAGGGAACCCAAGTTAATAGACAGAATTTGGAAATGAAAAGGCGAGTCCAAAGAATTTCGGTGCCGAACGACCAAATTAAAGACGAATATTATAAATGGATAAAGGTTAATGATGAACAAGTTGTTGGGTTCATTGATTTAGGGAGCGATGTTGTGACCATGAGGCAAGATGTCGCTGAACAGCTAGGTGTAGAATACTTTGCGAGTCAAAAAAGTCTGATTGGATTCGGCTGTGGAAAAAGTAACGTAATAGGCTCCAAACAGTTAACCCTTGTTGTGGACGACGTAAGCATTGAGGTAGAAGTGCTTGTGGTCCCAAACTGTTCGCAAGACGATGCCATAATTCTAGGACGAAGCGCCCTAGACCAATCGGGGATTCGAGTTGAGAAGAGCTATCAGAAACTTGTAATTAGGAGAGAGACTGATGGGCAGGAGGAAGAAAGTAACTTCGAAGCCAAAGTTCGAAATGTCAAAGAGAGGGCCGGGATAGAAATGGAAGAAATAAATTTGAATAACGACCTGTCTGAAGGGGAGAAGGATGCGGTATACGAAATGGTGAATGAGTATCGAGAATGTTTTGCGAAAAATTTGAGTGAACTGGGTACAGTAGAGTCTGCCAGTTTCGAGATAGAATTGTTGGGTAACCACCCTGTGAATTTAAGACCGTATCGCCTACCGTACGCCCAAAGAGCGACTATGCAAAAGGCAGTCGATGAGTTAATGAAAATGGGTATCGTGCAGGAGTCGACATCAGAATACGCAAGCCCAGCATTGTTAGTGAAGAAAGCTAACGGAGAAGACCGGCTGTGCGTCGATTACAGAGCATTGAATTTGAAGACGAAAAAAATAAAATTCCCCATGCCAACCATTGAGGAACAATTAGACGCGCTTGCAGGAAACAGTTATTTTACCATTTTAGACTTGGCGTCGGGATACTATCAAATCCCTGTAGCCCCAGAGACGAGACCCTTGACAGCTTTTGTCACCTCAAGTGGACTGTACGAGTTCACAAAAATGCCTTTCGGAGTAGTAAACGCACCTGCAGTGTTTAATCAAGTGATGAAAAGGGTAGTGCGAATGACAAAACCAGGAGAGGTCCTAGTCTATATGGATGATCTGTTGATACCCAGCAAAACGGTGAAGGAAGGGTTAGAGAGATTAGAAAGACTGTTGCAAGTACTGAAGAAATTGGGGCTAGCGCTAAAAGTATCAAAATGTGAATTTTTCAAAACTAAAGTAGACTATTTGGGCTTTGAAATAACCAAAGATGGGATCCGACCAGGCGAGAGAAAAATTCAGGCAGTTAAAGAATTTCGAAGGCCGGAGAATGTTCACGAAGTGCGACAATTTATTGGTTTGACGAGCTTCTTTAGAAGATTTGTATTAGGATTCGCTACGTTAAGCAAGCCGTTAACGCTCTTGACGAAGAAAGATACGGCATTCGAGTGGACAGAGAAACAAGAAAACGCATTTCAAGAGCTGAAGAAAAGATTAATCGAGCGTCCGGCACTTGCGTTGTTTGATGTAAATGCCGAACATGAAGTTCACACTGACGCCAGTAAGAATGGACTAGCGGGGATTATCTTACAGCGTCGAGAAGGAGAATCTCAAAAACCTGTGGCATATTATAGCCGACAGACGACAGATCTAGAGAAGAACTATCACAGTTATGAGCTAGAAGCGTTGGCAGTAGTTGAAGCCGTAGACAAATTTCGAATGTATTTATTGAACAGACCCTTCAAAGTTGTTACTGACTGTAATGCTTTAAAGACCACCATGTCCAAGAAAGAATTGTTACCGCGGATAGCGAGGTGGTGGCTTCGATTACAAGAGTATGATTTCACGATCGAGTACCGACCAGGACGCAACATGAGTCACGTTGACGCCCTCAGTCGAAATCCCGTGGGAGATTCCGAGGAACCGGATACAGCAGACTTGAAAATCTTCACGTTGCGAATAAATCAGGATGATTGGTTACTAACGATGCAGCTGCAGGATGTAGCTATCCAGAAAATACATCGTACCTTACAGCAACCTGCGGTCGCCAATGAGGATAGGCAGATCCACACAGACTATGTGCTGAAAGACAACCGTGTCTGTAGAAAGGTAGACGGTGGGGTCCGTTGGGTTGTGCCTAAGAACTCTATTTGGCGCATTCTAAAGGGAAGTCATGATGACATGGGACATTACGCAGAAGAAAAAACCCTAGAACACGTGAAGAGATATTTTTGGTTTCCGAAGATGAGAAGAAGGGTAAAGAAATATATTGCAGCTTGCATTGAGTGTGCTTATCATAAGAGACCGGGAGGTAAAAAAGAGGGGCAGTTGCACAGTTTAGAGCGTGTAGCCATCCCATTTCACACAGTTCACGTGGACCACT
Source organism: Uropetala carovei (assembly GCA_036926305.1). Lineage (NCBI taxonomy): Eukaryota > Metazoa > Arthropoda > Insecta > Odonata > Petaluridae > Uropetala > Uropetala carovei. The sequence goes on from JAXCHB010000195.1 coordinate 1,297,732, forward strand.
TAGGGCCATTCCCAAGGAGTAAAAGGGGCAACGAGTATGTTCTCGTGTATCAAGACAACTTTACAAAGTTCATCCTACTAAAGGCAGTGAAAACCACAAAAACCAAACCAGTGTGCGAAGCTATCAGTGAGATTACGAGCTTATTTGGGTGTCCTGAGCGTTTAATTACAGATCGAGGTACGGCATTTACAGCGAAGGAATTTGAAGAATTATGCGAAAGAAACCAGATAAAGCATATAAAGAATGCGACTGCTACCCCTCGAGCAAATGGACAAGTAGAGCGATCAAACGCATCCATTACAAACGCCATATCCACTATGTATGCACAAGAGGATGGAGGCGACAGGGATACGAATTTGAGAAACATCCAATTCGTCATGAATTCTATGTCAAATAAAACTACTGAGAAGAGCGCTTATGAGCTATTGTTTGCTTATAACCCAAGGAATTCATTGCAAAACCGTGTTATATTGGCGTTGCAAGAAAGCGAGCTCGATGAGACTAGAGAGACCTTAGGCGAAGCAAGGGAAAAAGCGTTAGTAAAGATATCAGAGACGCAGAAAAAACAGAAGGAGCGTTACGATCAAAGACATAAGGTGCCGAGAGTGTACCAAAAGGGAGATTTAGTCATCGTAGAACGAGAAGCGCAAGCGACAGGGTGTTCGCGAAAATTAGCTCCGAAATTTAAGGGTCCGTTTCTTGTCTCAGAAGTGCTAGCGCGAGATAGGTATTCTCTCATGGATATACCAGGGGCAAAGAGGACACAGCGAGCGTTCAATTCCGTGTTTAGTGCAGACCGAATGAAACCCTGGTGTAAGCCCCCCCAAGGCGAAGTAGGAGATGACGACCAGGCCGCGGACAGCAGAGGGAAAGAAGACGAGAAGCGGATGGAGAACGGCGCGAGCGCCAGAGGAGCAGTTCAACCGGAGGCAGACCGGACCGGGACCGAGGACGGCCCCGATGTCAGGAAAGGCCGACTGTTACGCAAGCGAGGACGACCGACACGAGAAGTGCTACCAGAAGCGGGACGGAGAAGGAGAGTACTAAGAGATCACGTGACGCGAGAGAGAAGAGTGTGTGACGGGACTCGTGGTAGTGTGGGCCGTGTGTTGGCTCGTGGAAGAGCTTCTGCTGGAGAGCAGAATGCTGGTGTAATTCGGGTTTAAATAAAGTTGGAGTCCCTTGGACGTGTTGTGTTATTTCGGGTGTGCCTCCCCGAGGAGGAAGTTGGAGAGTGGTGTAGTGTTTTCTGACACGTGTATAATTATAAAAATTCAGTTTCTTAAGGCAATGTATATGCTAATTTCATTGGAAATAGACTTGGATGAAAAAATATCTTGGCGAGATCGCTTGCATAAATTGACGATTACTCAAAATGCATTGAAGGCTTTGAACGCTCAACTGTTTGAATTTCGGTAAAACTTTACATGGAACGTGTATAATTATAAAAATTCAGTTTCTTAGGGCAATGTATATGTTAATTTCATTGGAAATAGACTTGGATGAAAAAATATCTTGGGGACATCGCTTGCATAAATTGACGATTAAGCAAAATGCATTGAGGCCTTGAACGCTCAACTGTTTGAATTTCGGTAAAACTTTACATGGAACGTGTATAATTATAAAAATGCTGTTTCTTAAGGCAATGTAAATGCTAATTTTATTGGATATAGACATGGATGAAAAAATATCTTGGCGAGATCTGTTGCGTAAATTGACGATTACGCAAAATGCGTTGACAGCTTTGAACGCTCAACTGTTTGAATTTCGGTAAAACTTTACATGGCACGTGTATAATTATAAAAATGCAATTTCTTAAGGCAATGTAAATGCCAATTTCATTGGAAATAGACATGGATGAAAAAATATTTTGGGGAGATCGCTTGCGTAAATTGACGATTACGCAAAATGCGTTGAAGGCTTTGAACGCTCAACTGTTTGAATTTCGGTAAAACTTTACATGGAACGTGTATAATTATAAAAATGCAGTTTCTTAAGGCAATGTATATGCTAATTTCATTGGAAATAGACTTGGATGAAAAAATATCTTGGCGAGATCGCTTGCATAAATTGACGATTACTCAAAATGCATTGAAGGCTTTGAACGCTCAACTGTTTGAATTTCGGTAAAACTTTACATGGAACGTGTATAATTATAAAAATTCAGTTTCTTAGGGCAATGTATATGTTAATTTCATTGGAAATAGACTTGGATGAAAAAATATCTTGGGGACATCGCTTGCATAAATTGACGATTACGCAAAATGCATTGAGGCTTTGAACGCTCAACTGTTTGAATTTCGGTAAAACTTTACATGGAACGTGTATAATTATAAAAATGCTGTTTCTTAAGGCAATGTAATTGCTAATTTTATTGGAAATAGACATGGATGAAAAAATATCTTGGCGAGATCTGTTGCGTAAATTGACGATTACGCAAAATGCGTTGACAGCTTTGAACGCTCAACTGTCTGAATTTCGGTAAAACTTTACATGGCACGTGTATAATTATAGAAATGCAATTACTTAAGGCAATGTAAATGCCAATTTCATTGGAAATAGACATGGATGAAAAAATATTTTGGAGAGATCGCTTGCGTAAATTGACGATTACGCAAAATGCGTTGAAGGCTTCGAACGCTCAACTGCTTGAATTTCGGTAAAACTTTACATGGAACGTGTATAATTATAAAAATTCAGTTTCTTAGGGCAATGTATATGCTAATTTCATTGGAAATAGACTTGGATGAAAAAATATCTTGGGGACATCGCTTGCATAAATTGACGATTACGCAAAATGCATTGAAGGCTTTGAACGCTCAACTGTTTGAATTTCGGTAAAACATTACATGGAACGTGTATAATGATAAAAATGTAATTTCTTAAGGCAATGTAAATGCCAATTTCATTGGAAATAGACATGGATGAAAAAATATCTTGGGGAGATCGCTTGCGTAAATTGACGATTACGCAAAATGCGTTGACGGCTTTGAACGCTCAACTGTCTGAATTTCGGTAAAACTTTACATGGAATGTATATAATTATAAAAATTCAGTTTCTTAGGGCAATGTAAATGCTAATTTCATTGGAAATATACTTGGATGAAAAAATATCTTAGGGACATCGCTTGCATAAATTGACGATTACGCAAAATGCATTGAAGGCTTTGAACGCTCAACTGTTTGAATTTCGGTAAAACATTACATGGAACGTGTATAATGATAAAAATGCAATTTCTTAAGGCAATGTAAATGCCAATTTCATTGGAAATAGACATGGATGAAAAAATATCTTGGGGAGATCGCTTGCGTAAATTGACGATTACGCAAAATTCGTTGACGCCTTTGAACGCTCAACTGTCTGAATTTCGGTACAACTTTACATGGCACGTGCATAATTATAAAAATGCAATTTCTTAAGGCAATGTAAATGCCAATTTCATTGGAAATAGACATGGATGAAAAAATATCTTGGCGAGATCTGCTGCGTAAATTGACGATTACGCAAAATGCGTTGACGGCTTTGAACGCTCAACTGTCTGAATTTCGGTAAAACTTTACATGGCACGTGTATAATTATAAAAATGCAATTTCTTAAGGCAATGTAAATGCCAATTTCATTGGAAATAGACATGGATGAAAAAATATTTTGCGGAGATCGCTTGCGTAAATTGACGATTACGCAAAATGCATTGAAGGCTTTGAACGCTCAACTGTTTGAATTTCGGTAAAACATTACATGGAACGTGTATAATGATAAAAATGCAATTTCTTAAGGCAATGAAAATGCCAATTTCATTGGAAATAGACATGGATGAATAAATATCTTGGGGAGATCGCTTGCGTAAATTGACGATTACGCAAAATTCGTTGACGCCTTTGAACGCTCAACTGTCTGAATTTCGGTACAACTTTACATGGCACGTGCATAATTATAAAAATGCAATTTCTTAAGGCAATGTAAATGCCAATTTCATTGGAAATAGACATGGATGAAAAAATATCTTGGCGAGATCTGCTGCGTAAATTGACGATTACGCAAAATGCGTTGACGGCTTTGAATGCTCAACTGTCTGAATTTCGGTAAAACTTTACATGGCACGTGTATAATTATAAAAATGCAATTTCTTAAGGCAATGTAAATGCCAATTTCATTGGAAATAGACATGGATGAAAAAATATTTTGGGGAGATCGCTTGCGTAAATTGACGATTACGCAAAATGCGTTGAAGGCTTTGAACGCTCAACTGTTTGAATTTCGGTAAAACTTTACATGGAACGTGTATAATTATAAAAATGCAGTTTCTTAAGGCAATGTATATGCTAATTTCATTGGAAATAGACTTGGATGAAAAAATATCTTGGCGAGATCGCTTGCATAAATTGACGATTACTCAAAATGCATTGAAGGCTTTGAACGCTCAACTGTTTGAATTTCGGTAAAACTTTACATGGAACGTGTATAATTATAAAAATTCAGTTTCTTAGGGCAATGTATATGTTAATTTTATTGGAAATAGACTTGGATGAAAAAATATCTTGGGGACATCGCTTGCATAAATTGACGATTAAGCAAAATGCATTGAGGCCTTGAACGCTCAACTGTTTGAATTTCGGTAAAACTTTACATGGAACGTGTATAATTATAAAAATGCTGTTTCTTAAGGCAATGTAAATGCTAATTTTATTGGATATAGACATGGATGAAAAAATATCTTGGCGAGATCTGTTGCGTAAATTGACGATTACGCAAAATGCGTTGACAGCTTTGAACGCTCAACTGTTTGAATTTCGGTAAAACTTTACATGGCACGTGTATAATTATAAAAATGCAATTTCTTAAGGCAATGTAAATGCCAATTAAATTGGAAATAGAAATGGATGAAAAAATATTTTGGGGAGATCGCTTGCGTAAATTGACGATTACGCAAAATGCGTTGAAGGCTTTGAACGCTCAACTGTTTGAATTTCGGTAAAACTTTACATGGAACGTGTATAATTATAAAAATGCAGTTTCTTAAGGCAATGTATATGCTAATTTCATTGGAAATAGACTTGGATGAAAAAATATCTTGGCGAGATCGCTTGCATAAATTGACGATTACTCAAAATGCATTGAAGGCTTTGAACGCTCAACTGTTTGAATTTCGGTAAAACTTTACATGGAACGTGTATAATTATAAAAATTCAGTTTCTTAGGGCAATGTATATGTTAATTTCATTGGAAATAGACTTGGATGAAAAAATATCTTGGGGACATCGCTTGCATAAATTGACGATTACGCAAAATGCATTGAGGCTTTGAACGCTCAACTGTTTGAATTTCGGTAAAACTTTACATGGAACGTGTATAATTATAAAAATGCTGTTTCTTAAGGCAATGTAATTGCTAATTTTATTGGAAATAGACATGGATGAAAAAATATCTTGGCGAGATCTGTTGCGTAAATTGACGATTACGCAAAATGCGTTGACAGCTTTGAACGCTCAACTGTTTGAATTTCGGTAAAACTTTACATGGCACGTGTATAATTATAAAAATGCAATTTCTTAAGGCAATGTAAATGCCAATTTCATTGGAAATAGACATGGATGAAAAAATATTTTGGGGAGATCGCTTGCGTAAATTGACGATTACGCAAAATGCGTTGAAGGCTTTGAACGCTCAACTGTTTGAATTTCGGTAAAACTTTACATGGAACGTGTATAATTATAAAAATTCAGTTTCTTAGGGCAATGTATATGCTAATTTCATTGGAAATAGACTTGGATGAAAAAATATCTTGGGGACATCGCTTGCATAAATTGACGATTACGCAAAATGCATTGAAGGCTTTGAACGCTCAACTGTTTGAATTTCGGTAAAACATTACATGGAACGTGTATAATGATAAAAATGTAATTTCTTAAGGCAATGTAAATGCCAATTTCATTGGAAATAGACATGGATGAAAAAATATCTTGGGGAGATCGCTTGCGTAAATTGACGATTACGCAAAATGCGTTGACGGCTTTGAACGCTCAACTGTCTGAATTTCGGTACAACTTTACATGGCACGTGTATAATTATAAAAATGCAATTTCTTAAGGCAATGTAAATGCTAATTTCATTGGAAATAGACTTATTGTTAGATGAAAAATTTCTTGGCGAGATCGCTGTCACTATATTTAACCTTTTGTGAAAATGAAGATGAATGAAATTATTGTCACTGAATGTGAAGCATTATTCAACGATGCAAAATTATTAATTGGAGTAATATTTCATAATGTCAACAACTAAAACATTTCCCACACATTTCTTTGATCTCGAATAATGTATTCTAAGATGTGCATGAATGCCCAGTACACTTCAACATAAAATCTACGAAATTTACGTTTTTGCCAAAAAATTGTGGAAAGTTTTGGAGGGTCGGCTTCTATTCGGGCAGTTACGGTACATGGTCACTAAATCAGTTGAAATTCAAAGGGCACTTCTACTAGATAGATAAATTACCCTTCGAGAGCAACCTGTCACTTTACTAGTTTCCCTAACCGCTTCACTCTTGTAAAATCTTGATACATGAAATACTATGTGGTCCTTTTATTTTTAGAAACATTTTAGAATGATATACAAGAGATTATTTTAATATAACCAAGAACAACTTTAGGTCCTCATTTTTAAAGATTTCTTTAATATATATAACACTATAACATGTGTATGTATTTAAATGTAGAGGAATATTTCATAATCTTACTGTTACCTGAAGTGACTTGGTATTGAAACAAAAAAAATAATAGCAATTACCTAAATGTTAAAATCACTGCCATAAGAATAAATTATTTTTATAAAATGAAAGCATCAAAGTATTTACAGTTTAAATCAACAGTTAAACCTGAAGTAAATGCATATTTTTCTCTACTGTGGCAGCAGCCGTTCACTCACGAGCTATTTAAAATATAAATCAATATAAAGTATAACCAAAATATAATTGATAACTGTAGAGCTATTGACTGGGATCTTTCTCTTAAAGATTTACCTGTAAATGAAGTTTTTGAGATTTTTATAAGGAATGTTCAAAACCTTATACATCAATTTACCCCTAGAGTACAAGTTAGTGATTCTTCATATCCTAAATGGTTCACCGCAGAACTGAAGCAATTGATAAGTAAAAAGAAGCTTCTGCATAAGCTTTACAAATTGTCTGGCCTGTCCTTGACTATGAGCAATTCTCTGCTTGTAGAGCTAGAGTAAAAAGTTCAGTTAAATCCTCCTATAGGAATTATATTAATAACATTGAAATTAATATACCAAAATTTTTTAAATATTTTTGGAATCATGTTAAAAAGTAATAACGGTTTTCCTTCCTCAATGTTTTTAGAGGATAATACTGGCTCAGATACCAGTGACAGTGAAGTTGTTTGCGAGCTACTTTTCTAATGTATATGTAGAGAGTGATCCAACAAAACTTCCCAATGTCGAATACAATGGTCCTATTACCCTGCCGCATATTAATAACTCAGAAGCAGAGGTATTAAAAAAGCTGATAACATTAGATGTGAACAAAGAAGGTGGTCTTGATGGTATTCCTTCTTTAATTCTTAGGTACTGGAGTGATTCCCTTGTAACTCCTCTATATTATTCAATAAATCATTAGGTAGTGGGATTTTTCCATCTTGTCTGAAAAGTAGTTATATGGTTCCAATTTTTAAGGATGGTGACCCATGTAATATTAAAAACTTCAGGCCCATAGTAATACAATCTAGTTTAACAAAAATTTTTGAGAGTATTATTCTTCAATACTTAATGCCTTTGACAAGATCTCTTTTAGTGTCTACTCAGCATGGTTTTATTCTAAATAAGTCAACTGTCACTAATCTTCTGGAGTTCAGCTCTTATGTTACTGATGTAATTGATAATAGGAAACAGGTAGATGCTATCTACTGTGATTTTTCTAAAGCATTTGATGTAGTGAATCACAAGATTTTGTTAAGCGAACTTAAGGCATTTGGTGTCCAAGGCCTTTTACTCAGCTGGTTCTCTAACTATCTATGTGGAAAAAGCCTTAGAGTAAAGATAAAGTCAATCTTCTCATTTCCATTTATTTTATTTTCTGGTGTCCCACAAGGCCCTATTCTTTTCTCTATCTTTATAAATGATCTAAGTTTCACATTAAGCCCCAATTCTCATTTACTTTTTGCTGGTGACTTAAAAAGTTTTAGCTCAGTAGAATCGACTGACATTATCTCCAGACTACCCTTCATAAACTCTCTCTCTCTCTCTGGTGTGAATCTAATATGATGTATTTAAACCAAAAGAAGTGCAATGTTATCACATTTACTAAGAAAAAAGATCCAATTTTGTATAATTATTATTATCAGGTTCAATTCTAACTCGTACCTATCATGTTAAAGATCTGGGTATACACATGACCTCAAATCTCTCTTTTGAGACTCATATAAATGTTATTACAAGAAAAACAATGCAGATGTTAGGATCCTTATGCAGAACAACCAAAGATTTTAAAGACATTAATACTCTTATCATTCTTTATTTTTCATTAGTCTGTCCTGTGTTGGAATATGCCTCCATTATCTGGCCACCTTTTCAGGCTGTGTATGTCAATGCAACTGAAAAAGTACAAAATAAATTTATTCGAATGTTAGGTGTTAAATTAAATTATCAATATTATGATGTGCCTGTTGCCTTTACTATGAATGAATTTAAGATATTGCCCCTTAAGACTAGGAGAAGTCATTTTGATTTAATATTTTTGCATAAACTACTAAATGGTAAAATCATTAGCTCCAATCTTCTTGAAAAAATATCTTTCAATATTCCTAACTACAATTTTAGAAGTACACTATTTTTCAATATCCAAGAATATGGTAATAACTACTCATATTACTTGCCATTACCTAGGATGTATAGATTTTACAATGACAATTTGTCCCACTTTGATCTTTTTTACAACACCTAATCACAACTTAGGAATATGCTAAAGAATATTATTATATGATATCAATGAAAAATCCTCTCATAAAAATTTGGTCATTTATCTTTTTGTGTCAATGTCATATATTTTTAGTCTTTAGCGTGATATGTAGAAGTTTAATCCGTATGTTGTGTTCCATGACTTATTCTATTTTATGTGTATTTATTTTTTTAATATGTAATACTGCAAAATTTATTCTGATTACTCTGTGTTCTATGACTTATCTTATTCTATTTTACGTATATTTGTTTTCCTTTATTATGTAATATTGCAAATTTTAATCTGTTATTCTGTGCTCTATGACTTATTCTATTTTATGTGTATTTGTTATATTTACTATGCAATATTGTAATATTTTTGATTCTGTAAAACATGGAAAGTGGGCTCCGACCGTAAACTGATGAAAATAAAATAAAATAAAATATTTCTAAAACCACCGAACAATATTACTTCCTGATTGCAGCATCTGCAAATATGAACCTTTCTTTGCATTTCTCCCACATACTGTACGAATCTAAAACTAACAGAATGTGATTCAGCTGGAGACTGAAAATTTCATTGTATCTCTGAGTTGTGTTTTGGTTTAAACTATTTCAAATCAATTATCGTACTTTTTGGCTGACAACCAACTACAATTGACTACAACCTTTAAAGAGGTAACATACAAAAAATCATTACTTTCGATTAGAAATTGCCAGAGATATGACAGTTTTGGTTTACTATCAGTGTTAAGGCAGGAAAAGATATAGGGTTTTCAGTTATTACGTTATTTCAGTGATTTCCTTGTAATTTAAAAATTCAGAACTATTAAAGAACTAATTTTCTTCTATAAATCACAAAAAATTAAATTAAAAAGCGAAAATAGAGCAATAAATAATGATTTTTGTGGCAATATTTGCTTATTCCCACCTTGTGTAGAGGCTACCTTTAAAGAGAGATAGAGCTATACAAAGAACAACATGGGATAAAGAGAGAGGGAGAGTCTCCTATACCTGTCACACTGCACGAAAATGATTGAACACAATAATAGTGATAACAGATATACTATGAGAAAATCTGAATTTTAATTGCAATGGGCTTCACAATGAGACAAAATGGCCATCTTGATCAAAATAATGGGACGTTCAGGAAATGGCTGAAAAACGGGACTGTCCCGGTGAAAACAGGACGTATGGTCACCCTAACCTAGAGTGATGTACTAAATACATACATGATGTTTCTCACACACTCTCTCCCCCTATAATATGCATCCCTCACCTTTGACATGGTTTCCAATGTTTTTCTTTTGCATTCACTAACATGAATTCACACAACACGACACCTTTTAGGAATGTATCTCTCGTGTAAGGCCAGGACTACCTGTACAGCTTCCTCCAACATGGATTACGTTATAGGACACTGCATTGCAGGAATCTGCATTGGGGGAAATTGTTAAACATATGGGAAAAATAGGGTTCAGTTCTGAGATCGAAAATTTATATGATGAAAACAATTTTTGCTATATAAAACAACATTGTTGAAAATTCCTTGCAAACCTTATATATATAATGCATAAATTAATGCTTTAAAGTTTATGTTTACAAAACAAAATAGTTACATATAAGCCTAAGATCAAGAAAAAGGTTCCATGTGGTGAAATTGGTGAGAAATTCTGTTCTACATGACATGTATGACATCACATTATTATTATTCATTGGTATCTATTGAGATTTACAATATCACTTATCCACATATATTATTGTAAAACATTACATTCAACTTATGAGTTAAATGCTTGTTAAATAAAATATAAACACTGAAACAGCTTATTCAAAATGACAATCACCTACACCAGAGGATCATTTGTCATGGCTAATTTCTGTCTTTCACATGGAGTATAAGGCTACTTATTATATTTGAAAGAGAGGTTACTGCATTAAATTCATATAACACATAATGCATTAAACAGTAAAAAATTCAAATAAATTACATTTTCATTAAAATATACTAAGGAATCAAGTAATTTCTTTATTATACACAATTTTTCTCCTTGTGCAGGCAAATATGAATCCAAACCAATCTATACTTTTTCCCTCTCCTTTTCTCCTCTCCCCCTCCCTCCTTTTCCCCTTACCCTCTCTTCATTTAAACAGCTTATAAAACGTTACTTTTAAGCTCTTAAATTATACACGGTTTTACAACAATAGGACTTCAAGAATGATAATGTCCATCATCAAGGCATTTAGCATTAAAATAGCAAATATAGTGGTATGCAAATACAGGCGACTCCCAAGATTCGACCGGAATGCATTCCTGAAAACGTGGTCAAATCTCGAAAAGTCAAATGCCAATTTTCCATAGACTTGCATGTTATAATTGGGGAATACGTTCCCGCATCTCAGGAAAAAATTATTAAGTCTCCCCTCACATTATATCACTCTATATTATAAAATCATAATGGTCATAATCATCATGCTGCATAATGCTCTAATTTGCGAATGACTCGGTTAAAAATTTACTGAGGATTGTGAAATTTCTCAGGATTCCAGTTTTAATGAATCTCTATGTTATAACTAAAAAATATTATTGAGTGAGGTCATGGGTTTGACCCTCACAGGATGAATGTCGTTTCCCATAAGATAACACGTAAATATCACATTTTTGGTTTGAAGGCTTTCATTCTTTTACTTTTTAAAATATCTTAAAATTAAGTTATCGATACGAAATTTACGTTAAAACACACGAAAATGAATGCGTATTCTTATTCTTACCGTCAAATACTCAATCTCATTCAAATTCGCTCATATTTTGAATTTATACTCGTGTTTTGGTAAATTTTTTATCACTTCAATGATAAGATTCCATGGTTACCGGTGTTGTTGTCCTCGGTAATTTCCGTGCGTATGTGCTTAAATAAAGGCTTAAAGATCAAAAATAAGATTAAAACTTACTCGAAATGACCAAAGATATGAATTTAATGCAAATAAATCAAACACAGTATTCATGTTATTTATATTTTTTTACTTTCTCCATATACATAGTATAGAGAAAGTATTGTATTTATGAAAAAAAATTGAATTCGAGATTTCAACAGAAATACCCGTTATGAGGTCCCTAGAAAACGTTTTGACTATTTTCTCAATGTTGTCTGTGTATGTGACAGGAATATTTTGAAAAAACTGATACTTTATTAGATATTTTGATCCCTAGAACACGTTTAGACTATTTTCTGAATGATGTCTGTGTGTGTATGTGATTGTGGGCACTCTTAACTCGAAAAGTACTTGCCATATCATTACCAAATTTCATATATAACACTTTGGTATGAGCACGTAGAGCTTATTAGTTTTTGGACAATACCGGTTAACTGGAAGTCGAGGTTTATTCTAAACCCGATTCGGTTTTGGCAAAATATCTCCATTAAAACATCATTATTGTACGTACAATTCCATACAAAGGTTATAGAGAATGTAATTTCCTACATCTTTTATTTTAAACAATTTTCCATAGCAGTTTTGTTTAGTAATTACTAGTAGGGCAGCCCCGGATCTCCGATCCTCAACGCGACTTAAATAAACTGAAAGTTTAGTGAAATACTTTTGATTGAATAATTAATGAAATAAATGAAATGCAAATAATCTAAATAGTTCGGCCCTAGGTTAGATCATCTTTGTTCCCTATTCATTTGACGTGTTTCCCTAGTTCTTTCTTTTTCTTGTACTCTCCGCTCCTCATCTAAACGGGCAATCCTATGAGCTTCTGCATCTCTTTCTCTCTCTTTCCTACAATACGCTTCCTTTGATCTCTGGCTCCTCTTCCTTTCTCTGGCAGCTGTAGCTGGGCTAATAGCTCTACCTTACCTTGGTTCCAATGATTATCGTTGCACCCTTATAGACGAACTCACAAACAATTGCTTTACTTCAAGTGTCTATCAACGACTGCTTTTAACTTCTTACAGGACCTACTATAAAGGCGACGTCAATGCAACCGTTTATTTAGATTAACAATGAAGAGAAGATAACCATATAATGTGTTTACAAAGTAACGTGTGTCCCTATTCTCATCTAATTTTTAATTGATGCATGAGCCTATTTGCATTAATAAGGATTACAGATGTGTAATATGATGGTTCTACTTACAAAAAGGTAAGATTTCAGCATTCAAACGATGAAACAAAATAAAAATCAAATTAATTGCAAAATTTAAAATTAAAGTCAATATGCTGGGAGCTTGTTTGTTACACACACGTTATTGACACAGCTAGAAACACTTCCCATACGCAGTCAACAAAATAATTATTCGTAAATATTTACGTTGCTATGCTTCATTAAGTTCGATGCTTATGTTAAACAAAAGTGCAAAGCGAATAACGCTATTCTTTCACCTATTTGAAGGTATAATTGATAGTAATTGAATCAGAGGCAACAATGACGGTCGCCTTGGCAACGCCTGGAAAAAGTACAAAAAATCCGCAAAAGCTCAAAAAAGAACGCATATTTCTGAAAACTTCAACTGTGTAACATATAAACATGGCAAGAATAAGATAGTATAGAGCTTTAGCCGTCAAATAAGGCAAAAAATAAGTAAATTGGTCCATATTTACGTATTTTAACGAACAAAGGAAGAAAACCTTGCACTCTGAAAAATCAAAAATCCCATGTAAACTTATGGAAAAATATAATTGTCTCCTGGATTCGAACCCAGGACACTTAAGCAAACGAAAATATTTTTCCAGGGACCTCATAGCCAGTAGAAACAAAGCGCCGTTTACCTCATATCTTTACGACGAACGGTGCACGAGAAATACGCCGATATAAATTGCAAACAAATGTCTAAAGACGTCAACGTAAAATTAATATATAGTTAGATATATAAATAATCGTTTTTTTCGGTTTCCGTCAAATATCTCCTTAAAAACGTCGTTACTGGTAATCTTCATGAGGAGCAAAGTTGTAGAGAATGATATTTCTTCCATGTTTTGTTTGGAGCAAATTTTCAAAGAACCTTCTATTTAGTAGATAATTAATTTATTCATAAATTTCCAGTATACAGCGCCACCATCTAGCGGTGAATTCTGTAAAATATTCAGAATATAATTTACCGCAATAAGAACGACTGTATTCTTTTATGATATAAAATAATAATTTTGCCTTATAATGCTATTCATAATAATTTAAATATCTATACCCCACATATGGAGAAAGTCATGTGTTGGCCAAATCAGATTTTTATCTATATTACTAAAATCCTATTTCTGGTTGTCTCTCTCTCTCTTTAATGCTATATAACTCAGCCATTTTTTATCTCCGGAAATTTCAGCCCTCTAAGTTTATTTTTTACCGAGTTATTCAACTAATTTTCTTAATTTATCAAAAACCAAAGATACATCCCTTATAAAATATCATTCTATAAGCACTCTTCTTACCGAGGAGGATATACGATATAGGATATAGGAGGATACTAATGTCTGGCCCAAACTACTATAGTTGGAGAGCTGCAATTTAATACCAAGGTGAACAAAGAAAAATAATCGGAGGAATAATTGCAAAATTGTAACAATGTGCATTATTTTGGCCGCTAAAAATTATAAACAATTTTACTAACATTTCGTGGTTTAGGTTTTTCCAAATGCGCTATCAAGCTGAAATTTTTTCTACCTGTAGAATTCGCCAAATAATGAAAACGGGAATATAGAAATTTGAAATTTTTTATTCGTTCGGCCGTAATAAATTCTCAAATGTTTAACAAACTGACTAATGTTTATGTACTTTCTGTAGATCCAGGAAGCTGAAAATTTTAACAGAGTTAGGAAATAATGTCCCGGTGGTAAATAACATTGAAAATTTTAGAAATATTTATTGCTGTGGCTGTTAAAAATTAACAAATTTTAAACAATGAAATTCATATAAATGCACTTCTAGAGGTGCTACATTGATGAAATTTCGTATAAATGTGAGGTATTCATAATAAATGATAAAAACCCATAAATATTTTATAATTATAAATTTTAGGGGTTGTTTTTACCCCAATATTTTCAAAACAGAAAAACAAGTAATTCGGAGAGGAGATGCAACTTTAACCATTGAAAATTATTTTTCAGCTTTTATTTTTACTTTAGGGCGGTAGAAAATGCTTGCAGAATGCAAGCACATATTTACTTGTATTAAATAAACTCATATTCAAAACATATTCCCATTAAACTAATCTAAATCCAATAGGTACGTGGTAGGAACAAAGAAACATCACGCAAAGGAGTGGGGGGTTGGCGAACAACAGCGAGCAGGGGGCTTGCCCCCTAGTAAAGATAAAATAGCATTACTAATGTGTTAATACAACAATATTCAACTACGAATAAATTAAATAAAAAATATTTTAAATGTATAACTTATTTTTTGCACTAAAAAGGAAAAAATAAATTTTGTTTGTATGATTATTTTATGTAATTTTAAAATCCAAATTAAATCAAATCTGTCTCATCCATTCCCATGTTATTTAAATGGAGGAATGAGTAGTATTAGTATTTTACAAACAAAGTTAATGGAAGAGTGACGTGCAACATTCGACTTGTCGAGCTTCAAAGATTTTAACAAACGACTCACGCAAGCCGGACCGGGTCGGCTGCAGCACATCCCTGCATACATCTATCTATATGTACAACTATATATCGCAGCAGAATTAATAGCTTGAGGCAGCATCAGTATTTGCACTTGCAGCCTCGCCAGTTAATTTAAGGCTATGCAAACCTGCCCTTCTATTAAATCTGTCAAACCAGACATGACTTGAACTAAATGGAGGCTCGTCAACAGAAATTTCATCCATCCTTTCCTTCAAATCATCATACATATCCTAAGCCTTTGCTCTAATCTTGGTCTCACTAATAGGAATGTGTTTCTGACACTGATCATCTACCCAAAGTTTTAAAAGTTTTTCCATTTTAGGAATCACAACACCGCACCTGGACTGTTTATTGTTGTTATCAAATTACCTGAATTTATTACATGTTCTGGAATTTTCTCCTTCTGTTTCACATAAGTGCTAATAGTTGAACGAGACATCCCCAACGATCGTGTGATTTCAGCATGGCTTTCACCTTTCTCAACACACTTTAAAATTTCTAAATTCAACTCATAAATATGAGTCTTATGCATTCTTTTATTTCATTCACTTGCATTATCACTATTACATTTCCTTTCACATGCCATGCAAATTGATAAATAAATAAAATAAATAAATTTAAATAAAAGATTTACAGAAAAAAACGAGTGAAATCAGCACAAATTCAAACAATTAGAGCAGAAATAACGATGTCTAGACAAACTAAACATCGCGTGATTGGGCGGCCTGAAAGTTACTTCGTGTAAACTAGTTCCTAATTCGACCAACCGATCGGCTGGGTCGAATAATGGCAAAAAGCTCGAAAGGGCTTCAGATATACATGTTTAGTGCAAATAATCTCCAGTTTTTTTATCCCCACATGTTCCCATTTCAAACATCCTCAGCGCAACTGCAACTAAACAATTCATGTCGCAATTCCACATCAAATGAGACAGCTCCGAGAGTGATAGCTCAAAACGGCAAAAAGCTACATTCGAAAAGGCTTCAGACATACACGATAAGTGTCTTACTCAAATACTACATATGGATACCTATCGATCCCAGATCTCACAGCAAGACATTAGCATATCGATGTTTATCGACTCAGAGTATGCTTAAGTGTAGCTTGTGGTGTTCCAATCGTGAATTATTGCAAAAAGCAAAAGTATGAGGTTAACTGCAACTTTATGTGTAACTTGATTAACTAAATCAAGTTATGTTTTGGTTGATATCTTCCGTCTCTATATTTATTTAATAGCATTTTTCTTCAACTTCTAATAGCTTAAAACTTAGTAATACATTGAGTTATCATGGTGGATAAAACTTGAATTAATTTATTTGAACTAAAATTTTTCTTGTACAGAACGAAAACTCAAAACTTTTTTCGAGCTTGTTTAACTCGAATAAAAAGTTGTTTAAGAGTAAACTGGATTGACGTATTAAGCAGGACATTTCATGTTATGTTGCTGGTTTTAATATCTCTTAAGCCGGTCCCACACTACTGGTGTATTTGGCAAACATTTGTATTGGTGGATATTTGGCCAATAAGCAGTGATCCTCCCACACTACTGGTACATATGGCCAAAGTTGTTGACCCTCTCCTCCAAATGTAGGTTCACTTCTTCCCGTTCATGCAAGAGGGGTGGGGGAACCCCTCCCGTTCAGCAGGAGAGGGTGGGGGAGCCCTTCCACCAACAATATGCCAGTAGTGTTGGAGCGACCGTGAAGCCCAATAACAAATGTTGGCCTACCTTTGATTTGTGATCCAATTACCGACAGTCCACCGGAGACCACCAATCTATTATATAAAATTGAATGTGTGTGTGTATGTATGTCTCTCATGATTTTAAAACTCGAAAACCACAGATCATAGAAGCAAGAGAAAGGTATCATTTTAAACAGCATTTTGTTACTACTGGCTATGAGGTCCCTGAAAAAATATTTTCGTTTGCTAAAGTGTCCCGGGTTCGAATTCAGGAGGCAATTATATTTTCCCATAAGTTTACATGGGATTTTTGATTTTTCAGAGTGCAAGGTTTTTTCCTTCGCCCATAAAAATATGTAAATATGGACCGATTTTCTTTATTTTTACTTTATTCGACGGAGAAAACTCTATACTATCTTATTCTTGCAATGTTTACATGTTATACGGTTGAAGTTTTCAGAAATACAAATTTGTTTTCGAAATTTTGCGGATTTTTCGTACTCTTTCCGGGCGTTGCCAAGGAGTCTTTCATTGTTCAATTAGTGCCAATTAAACATTCAAATTGATGAAAGAAAAGCGTTGTTCACTTCAAACTTTTGTTTAAGCATCGAAATTAATGATGCATAGCAACATAAATATTTAAAGATAATTATACTGTTGACTGCCTCTGGGAAGCGTTTAATCAAGGCATTTCATCATTAATTTTATGCTGGAATATTACCTTTATGTAAGTAAAACTATTATATTATACATCTGTAATGCTTACTAACGCAAATAGGCTCATGCATAAATTTAAAGTTAGATGAGAATAGGGACATACGTTTTTTTAAATTTAATATTGAAAGTTACATAGTTATTTTCTCTTCGTAGCTACATTTACGCAGATAAAGTTTGTACATTTTGATTTATCGTATAAATAAAAGAAAATGTGTTAGTTTGTTTAAGTGTTAACGCTGTAACTCCAAAACCAATAATCCTAGACGGCTGAAACTTGGCATGTGTACTTAGGGAAAGCTGAGGGTATGCACCTCGGGCTTATTTTTTAATTTTTGGCTTGGAAGGGGGAGTCAAAAAATTAAATAAACGGTCATAAAAACTAATGAACTGAAACTTCGCATCGGGAACGAGTGCATCATATTTTTCATTTGCATTTTAAAATTACTTACAATCATCGTACGAAATTTAAAAACACGGGTCGTTAAAGGTGTTTGTTTATTGTAGAAACAGTTTTGTTAACGTGTGCTGTCGATCGAAAAGATGCGTTTTATTTCATTTAAGTAGTTTAAATATGTTTACATTGATAAGTATATTTTACAAGTTTTTTTTCGTGTTCCATGTTGCCTGTTCCAGGGTCGGAATTCCAAAAAATCTTTTCATATATGTGTTACGGTAAAAGTGCGTAGTCCAGTAAGTGTATACATTTCCTGGTTTATGTGCATATTTACCAACAAGCTCAGTAAATGTTAGTATAACATACTTTTACCGACTGGATTGGGGAAATGTCCCTGGTAAATGTGGAGAAAGTGATTGTACTCACAATTTTCATGCATTTTTTGTTTCGCGCGTCGCGCGTATCTTGGCGGGCATTTTAGACAAACTGTAAAGCAAATGCAAATAGTAATGTGCGGTGTCCGGTAAACGTGTAGCTGTCGGAATAGAATTGTTGTTGTTATTAAAGAAATATAGTTTCAGCGGTTTAGAAGTAAGGTAAAGTCGTCTTTTTATATCCAGTGAAAAACTGCTGCAGTTTGGAAGTCACCAATCTCGGTAAATATAAATATACTTTTATGTATGTGTTAAGCTGTCGGTTTTAAATTGTTGGGGTTATTAAACAAATATAGTTTCTTTTGATATCAAGTGACCATCTGTTGCGGTTTAGAAGTAAGGTTAAGTCGTCTTTTTATAACCAACAAACAACTGCTGCAGTTTGGAAGTCACCAATCTCGGTAAATATAAATATACTTTTACGTACGTGTTAAGCTGTCGGTTTTAAATTGTTGGGGTTATTAAACAGTTATAAGTTCTTTTTACATCCGATTTATGTTATATTATTTTTACAGATATCCATAATGAAAGAAGAATTTAATAAACTTTTAAATGCCATTGTCGCCAGAAAAATAAAAACGTTTATCTTAATAAGGATTCATATAAAAAAATCCTAATAGTAGTAGGTGATGCTAAACTCAAGAAACATTCCAAAACACCACTGGACTATCGTCGTTTACAACGTTACGACATTATGACGGTAGGAAAGGAAAACAAGTTAATTTCTCCAGTTGCTGATGACAGTGAACATTAAATATTTTGTTACAACAAAGGAAATATTTGATGTAATCCATAATGCTCATCTAAGCATAGGACATGGTGGTCGTAACAGACTTTTGAAAGAATTGGGTGATAAATATAAAAATGTTACTGTTGAGGCGACGAGGGGAGGGGAGGGGACGAAAATAGGGATAGTGGTAAAGCCTACCGTGGTTAATGAGTTAAATTCTCAATGTCAAGTAAATTTGATTAATTTACAGACTCAACCAGATAATAACTATAAATTTATACTCAATTATCAAGATCATCTGACTAAATTTGTGATTCTACAACCTTTGAAAACAAAAACAGCTTCCGAAGTGGCTGAAAATTTATTAGACATATTTACACTTTTGGGAGCTCCATCAATACTACAGAGTAACAATGGAAGAGAATTTGTGAACAAAATCATAACTGAACTGAGAAGTCCTTGGAGCGGGATTAAAATTGTTCATGGAAAGCCAAGACATTCTCAGAGTCAGGGATCAGTAGAATGGGCAAATCAGGATGTACAAAATATGTTGTCTACGTGGCTGATCATGAACAAATCAACCAAGTGGTCCCATGGCTTAAAATTTGTGCAGATGATGAAGAATCGTGCATACAATGATGGAATAAATCAAACTCCTTATGAAGCTTTATTCGGAACAAAAATGAAATTGGGACTAAAAACATCTAATCTACCAGCAGAAGTAATCACTGAAGTGCAATCAGAAGAGGATTTAACTCATTTAATTGAAATGATTGCTACAGCTAATGATCCTGAGAATGAACAGACCACAATACAACCAGCAACATCTTGTCAAAACTTGCCCACATTTTCAGAAGATGTAGAACCTACTATTCATATTCCACAGGTTATATATCAAGAATCAGATGTTGCTGAAAAAATTGAGGTCCAAGAAACAAATACAGATTCTATATTAGGTATTATTTCAAATCATTATGGGGTTGAAGCTGAAGATTTTGAAATTGATTATGAAAATTCTGAAGTAACAAACAGTGCCTCATGAAATAATGCTGAAAGGATCAGCCCACTCAAGGAAATACTAACAGAAAATGAAAACTATTTTCTATTAGAAAATAAGAAAACTGTTATTGCTGGTAAAAGAAAAATGGCTAAAGAAAACTTGCAAATGCAAGCAACCAAAATGTGTAAGTTCTCTAATTCTAAATTACCTCCTGTAGCAGTTGGCAACAGTGTCAAAGTACCGATACCTAATATGGACCAAGGCAAAACAGATCCTAGAAATTTAGTTTATGTAGTATTGGCAGTTGATGATAAAAAAGAGTATTATCAATTGGGTACAACAGAGGAAAAGTTAAAACAGTATTACACAAGGAATCAATTTCATCTTTGCAAACAGAAATTTTTGTCTACTGATCAAGTTCCTAATATTGAGATATCACTTAGGGAAGATATTGCAAAGGAATCACTTACCGGAGGACAAGGATTTCAAAGATGTAATTTCAAAGGAAAATGCGAAACAAAAAAAAATGTCACTGTAAAGCTGCTCACGTTTTATGTACAGTAAGTCCTCGACTTTCGTACATAATGCATTCCTGATAACATGTCCGAAAGTCAAATGTACGAAAGTCGAACATAGATTTACATGTTATCGAGGGGTTCCATTCCCAGAGGGCCAAAAAATATTTTAAAATCACTAATTATGGTATAAATGTTTAGTTTTTTTGTGCATGGGCCTTTTAGGCACAATCGTCGATTTTATAATATAGAGAGATAGGGCAAAATGCAATAAAATATTTAAATAATTGCACAAATAACCACTGCTGTATGAACAAAGATGGCGATGCGGTGGAAACTGGTGGCCTGGTGGCTGGCAACCAACACCACTCGAAATATTCGTTCGTCATTTAGATGACGCACGAGAAAGTCTGATCGGCGCTCAAAAGGCGCTTCAGGGGTGTCAATCTATGCTATCTTGGGTTCTTGTTCCCTTGTATTATCCTAAGGTTATCACACACATAGTGTAATTGATTATTATCTTTTTATTATTTATCGTTATTTGTTATTCATTATTCTTTTTTCTCAAGAAATTTTTATTACTGTAAGAGTTACATTTATTCGTACTGTTTGTAACACAGTGCTTCCATTATTACCATAATCTAGTCGTTGACTATAGTTATTATATCTTGGTATTAAGTTCCCTTTTTCTTGTTAATGTCTATTTATTTTTTTGTATTTTTGGTGAAATTATCTTTGTTTATGGCAATGTCTTTTCTGGAAGAGGTGGAAGACCAGCTGTTGCTGAACCCCAATACCGTTTTACAGGCTATGAGTTGGATAAGAAATTACTTTGTGATTAATGAAACTTATTCTGTGATTTGTGACTACAGTGTGATTACCGGCAGTAAATAAATATTATAATTAATGTGCGAGTTGTACGAATATCGAACGCAAGAAAGTCGAGGACCACCTGAAGTGCACATACAAAATCCCTCTTTTTTCATTAAAGCATTTGCTATTTTCATAGTTTTTTGTAATATTGCCTAAACTTGGCCCCAAAGAGAGTGATGATTGAAATGAAAGAAAAGTCAGTAAAAAGGACAAAAAAGTGACGAGTTTGGAGAAGAAAATTGAAGTTTTAGATAGGCTTGCGCATAATGAATTTGCTTCATCAGTTGGTAAATTACTTGGTGTGAACGAGTCCACAATAAGATCGATTAAGAAAAGTGAAGAAGTGATCAAGAAAGTCCTGCTGAGTTCAACTGTCATTCACAAGAAAGCCAAGCTACTGCATAATCATTATGTCTCAAATTGTTTCGCAGTCTGCTAACGGGATATCGCCAATGTCATCGAAGCGTGTGTAGATTGGTTCCTAGCTCTTTAAAAAAATGTGGTTTTTATTCAGAATGCCACAGTACGTATTGTATTATTATATTTGTTCTTCTCCTTCGCAGTTGAACACACACTCGACCAGCTTAAGTCCAATGAGCGTCCAATTGAAGCTAAAGATTCACCGCTTTTGGCACGCCTAATTATTTCCATCTTTGTCTCAATCGTGTTCACTTTATGAGTCCTACGTTTCTTTCTGCTTGTATTAGCATCTTCAGTTTTCCGTTTATCACTCATGTTTATAAAATAACTAGCATAAGTGCCCGTTGAATTTCAACGGGTTTAATGAATCTAAATTTTCGTCAATGCAACATGTAAAAATCGCAAGAATAAAATTGTGCACTGTTTTAACCATCGAATATTTCAATATTACACGTCTGTTTTAATTAATCAACTAAAATCTCAGAAATTCCTTGTGAATAAAATAGTACCTTTCTTTCTACTAAAATACCCATTGTTATTAGTTTTAAATTCATTATAGCATTAGGATTTCAATTTCATTAAATAAGCAGAAATCCGGTTCCAAAAAATTGGTTCAATCTTCAATTGCCTCAGATAATACTTTAAATAGATTTTGGAATATAATGTATGTACCTCAATATTGTTTATCGTGTGCTCAGCACTCTTGCCTTCTCATTTTCCAAAACAACCACTTTCACCAGTTTTAAATGGATTTCAAACTTAGAAGAGAACTTGATTCAATTCAGTTAAAATAACCACATAACAAACTTCTTATTCCAAAGAAAATCCTTCTA
Source organism: Uropetala carovei (assembly GCA_036926305.1). Lineage (NCBI taxonomy): Eukaryota > Metazoa > Arthropoda > Insecta > Odonata > Petaluridae > Uropetala > Uropetala carovei. The sequence continues at coordinate 1,320,898 of JAXCHB010000195.1, forward strand.
TAACATGCAATGTTAACCTAGAATTCATTCATTCTGAAAAGTGAATAAAAGTACCATGTACATATATTTCTTTCAACTAAAATAGTCATTCTTAACAGATTTTAATGGATTAATGCATTAGCATTTCAATTTCATGAAATATGCAGAATTCCAGTAACAAAAAAATATGTTCAATCTTCAATTGCCTCTGATAATACTTTAAATAGATTTTGGAATAAAATGTACCTTAATATCGTTTAGCGTCCGCTCACCAGTCTGGACTTCTCAGTTTCCGAAACAACAACTTTCAATAGTTTTAAATTGATTTTTGCTTTGAAATATACTTGAGTCAATTCAGTACAACTTCCATTTTACATACTGTAAATTCCAACATAACTCCTTTTATAATAGGCAATGCTATCCTAAAATTAATTCATTCTGTCAAGTGAATAAATAAAGTTCTTTCTTTAAAATATAATAGCCACTGTTATTAGATTTAAATGGATTATAAACCTTAGAACTTACTCTGTATTAAATAAGCACCAAAATTCCTTTTATAAAAACAAATCAATTCATTAAAAGATCCACTGTTCTTTCTTCAAAAATTGCCTGTTAACAGTTTTAAATGTCCTTTTAATTTTAATTGAATTTTAATTTATATTCGTTTCCAAACTTCGGCCATTGTTACGAAATGAATTCAAGGAATAACAATATAAATTCGTAAGCACGTATAGTTTACAAAGAATTTAATTTAAGAATGCTTTTTATTTCCAATTTTTCTAAAATGACACCGTTGATACTTAAAAATTTTTATATTTACGTTAATATACTTATTTTCCACAAAACACGCCAATCTCTCCCCTTCCTTCCTCTCTCTCTCGTATTGAAGCTAACAATGATAATGGTTGACATAAAAAACATCACGTTAAAATGGCGAGATTTCCACAAAATATGCAAATGATACATTTAACATGGAATATTTTGAACTGTGGGCAAAAAAAGACGGATGGAATAAGAAACTTTATAATTTTTTCTTCAAAATGGTTCAACTCCGAAGGTCGTAGATTAATTCCTTCTAATTGTAATTTCCAAATGAATAAAAGCCTGCACGTCGAAAAATCGCGTTTTACATGCAAAGTAATGGGAAATGGAAATGCCTCTTTTGGAGACGAACCAAGGAATTTTTTCGCGATTTAAATTTGTCGTTCTCTGAATAAGTGTTAATCAAGCATCCCTACCAAATTTCGAGTTTATATCATTATTATTTCTCGAGTTATTAGCGTTTGCATAGCGTGACCAACCAACCAACGGACGACGTCTATTATTATATAAAATACGTGTAAAATGCACAAACAAAGAAACACTGCTGTACGTACAAACAAAGACGGTTATGTTGCCGAGACTGGATAATAATAATAATTTATTGATTATTAACCGACTTTACAGTGGTATTACTCTTGTCAAATTTCAGTACAATATTAAAAAACATTACACACAAATCTTACATTACATACAATACGTATATTGTTACGTAGCATACTTTAATTTATTAAAAAGGTTGGCTTGCCTTACAAACTGCGCCATTATGCGATAGCTGGAAATGTTTGATCATCAGCTGATGAACGAAAGTCCGAATTCGGCGTACAAAAGGCGGTTTAGGGGCGAGAATTTACAATGTACGAAAGAGTGAATTGTACGAAAGTCGAATGTACGAAAGTCGAGGACTGCCTGTAATTCAAAATGTCATGGCAGCAACTCATGCCATAATAAGGATTAAAACTGGAAGAGATGGAATTAAGTAAAAGATTGGGTGCAAATGTTAGTGAATTTGAAAAGTCAAACCATGGCCATGAAGAATCAAACCAAAGTACCCCAAGGCATGAAGAAAAAGTACACAAGATAGAAATAAGAAGTCATAACTTGTAGGTATTAAAAGATTGAGAGTCATTTGTGAAGTAATTTAATGTAAATTGTGCATTATGCAATGTCAAAGCTTTAATTGTGAAGCAAATGTCTTGCTTAACATTGCACCTTCAGATTTTTTAATTGTATGGTACTTTTAGTTTGAGTCATCATGACACTGTTCGCACGTCACCATGAAGTGCAATGTGAAAAAATATTTATCATAGCAAGTCAGTATTTTGCAGTGTTAATAAATACTATGCCTTTGGTGAAAAATCAATTAATAGATTTCATTATATAATTAGGTACACCTTACCTATCTGTAATTACTAGCAGAAAATTGCTTTGCCTTGCTTTTGTCTCCTCCTGATAGATCGATGAATGATGTACTAATATTACGATCGGTTAATAATATATTAATGGCTACTGCTAATATTGGTAATGATAATAATAATAAAACAGTTGTAATCACAACTGCTGTTACAAATAAAGGTATTTGTTCAATGCTCATAAAAAAATTGTTACATAAATTTGTTGCCAGGACATAGCTACAAACTATATCGATAAGATTATTCGCATTTATTTTAGAGTTTGTCTAATACACCAAGGTATCTTGTTTATTAGCAATGCAATGATAAATATTATACCATTACATACTGTCACCGGGTATGCAAGCGTAATAAACAAGTGACGCATGAAATAACAACTGCACGGGAATGGTGCAATGAGTTAGTGAAGCTAATTCTGCACAGATTTCAATTCTGCTTTCAAGAATAACAAACTGCATCATTTTATTAATATAACAGTTTTTTCCTGAGTTCATTGGATAAATTTAAGTAGTTGATTTCATGTGCAAAATAAAAACTGCACGTTAATGGTACAATCAATTATTGAAGCTAATTCTGCATATATTTCAATTCTGCTTTCAAGAATAACAAACTGCATTATTTTTTTAATATAACAGTTTTTTCCCGGGTTTGTTTGTTAATTTTAAGTAAGTGATTTCATGCAATGCATTCCGCAAGTGTATTATTTCTCACTCTTAGCTATTTTACACATTTCCCAACGTACACTGTTTAAAGTGCATATTCACCGGGAAATGTACGTATAATACGCATTTCGGGAAATTTATACTAACATTTACCAAGCTTGTTGGTAAATATGCATATAAACCGGGAAATGTACACATTCCCCAATTCCATACCTTTACCATAACATATGCACCAGAAGGAAAGACTAAAAATATTGTATGCCAAAAAGCACTACAATAAAGGGTTTGAATAAAATCAGTTTTTTATTGTTGCCTATCCCGGGCAACGCCGGGTACCCCAGCTAGTACCAAATATTTGTAATTGTGAACCCTCCCACACTACTGGCCCAATATCCACCAATAACAAATGTTTGCCAAATACGCCAGTAGTGTGGGACCAGCTTTAAAGTTAGGGAGAAATTTGAGGGAATCCCCTGAGTCCCTCCTGCTCAACAGTATTTCTTGTATCAAGGCCCACTCCATTAAGTCAATCCTCAGTAAATTTAGAAATGAATAGTAGATCTTGGGTGCTGAAAGGTTGGAGACCCCTGCTTTAGAGCATATTGTCCTTAGGTGGGAAATGTAATTTAGTTTAGAATCAAACAATTCCCAAATCATTGATGCAACTTAATCGCTCATCTGCCATACCATTAATTACCGTATTCACCCGAATCCAAGACGACCCTGAATCTAAGACGACCCCCCATTTTGATGATTCCAAAACAGAAAAAAGCTCAAATTGACCTTCATTACTACAGAAATTATAAATCTTGTGAAATATTTATTTTCTCTTATACTTTTCTTGAATGTCATTGTCTTTTAATATTTTAAAATCATAAGATCACATCACAAATAGAACCATTCAGGTTTTCAAACAAATTAAATGGTAGCATTCATTTTAAGATAACATTAAAAATAAAGTAAATACATTGAAAGAATATACTCATTTCAGGACAACAAAAAAACATTTCAATCCAAGTGCTGCAAAAAATCATTTTATTGTGTTAGTCATCATCACTGTCTATGCAACCTTCACTATTTTCCTCATGCTCACTATCTTTATCACTCTCAACTTCATCATCAGTCTCCCACAAAACATCATCCTCACTCCCATCCATGGCATTAGATAAGCAGCATTTCTTAAATCCTTTCACTATTACTTTTGCATTTATTTGTTGCCACGATGCCTTGATCCATTGGCAGAGCATTGCAACTTCAGGTTTCTTAAGATTTCCTTTTGGTGTTAAAGTGTGAGTTCCACTCTGTAACCACTCAGAATACAAAACCTTTAAATTATTTTTAAAACACTTATTGACAGCAACATCTAAAACTTGAAGTTGCGCTGTCATTCCTCCAGGTATTACAATAAGATCAATATTCATCGCACTCATTATGTTGTTAATTTCAGGAGATAAGTGTCCTTGAATGCATCCAGTGAAAGCATTGCTCTTTGTTTCAGTAAAGCTCCTGGCCGTCTATTCCACACCACATGTAACCAATCTCTCATTAGTTCTTTAGTCATCCACCCCTTTTCTTGACACCTATTATTCCACTTGGCAAATGTTTCTTAGGCATTGTTTTCCGCTTTAGAATCACATATGGTGGTAATTTAGTCCCATCTGCTAAAACCGCCAACATTACCGTGACTCGCATTTTTTCGTTGCCTGTAGTTTTAATTAGGACGGACTTAGCACCTTTTTCGTTCACAGTATAATTAGATGGCATGTAGGAGAAAACCGGAGTTTCATCGGCATTTCCTATTTGGCTCAAAAGGTAATTATTGGTTTTTCTAAGTCCAATTACGTATTTCTGGTAAGCGAGAAGTTTTTCAACATAGTCTTCTGACACAGCGAAGTTCGTCGCCGTAAAGAAAAATTATTTCGTCGCCGTAAAGAAAAATTATTTCGTCGCATCATTCTCACGCACCAGCTTCTGCTGGCCTTGAATTCTTGCAATGATATATTAAGTCCTCTAGTAATTTCATTAGCTTTAAGTATAATACTTTCAGTCGAAACAGGCATACCGTTCTTCCTCATGGTGCGCACAAACTTGACTACTTCTTCTTCAATGCCATGAAATCGGCCTTATTTTGGACCACTGAGCGACTTCCTTGTGGCTTTTTCTAGTTCCTGTTTTGAGAGTTTCCATCGACGCACATTTGCCTCAGATACACCGAACTTTCTACTCGCATCACAGTTATTAGTTTTTTCGGCGTAATTTATCACGATCAGCTTAAAATTTGTATCTTAGCTCCGTCTAATTCCTTTGTTGACTTTCCCTTTGCACTCGTGCCACGTACTTCAACATGATCTGTCATTTTAACTTAAGGGTTGTGCATTTAAATCAAGAATACACAACTCAAAATTACTGTCACACTTAGCGAATCGCGGTGCGTCGTTTGAAAGGGGAATCCCAATGATTTCCGCTATCATTTGTTTTGACATTGCGCTGGGCATTACGGGCAAGAAGAAAGTACGTCGTCTGTGTTATGGTCGTCGACGATGATTATTAGTCTAAGTAATTATTATTCCCGTCATGTTTTTCTTATTGTTATTACTATTTGTTTATTTCACTTCTTTATGTACGTACTTGAATTTGCTGTTGTGAATTGTTTACTCTAATATACCATTTGTTGTAAAAACCATTGATTAAATGCTTAAATATACTTCGTATTCGAATGTAAGACGACTCTTGATATTTACAGCTGAAAATTTGGAAAAAAAGGTCGTCTTAGATTCAGGTGAATACGGTAAGTAGGAATAAAGCATCAGGGTTTTTTTTTAATGAAAAAGAGATCTCTTTACACTTTGGGATATTGGGAAACAAATGCCACATTTTGCACCACAAGTAAAAATTGTCAATGTCTTTTTGAAGAGTCATGGCTGTCAATCATGTTAATAATCTTGCAATCATCGGCATAAAGTAAAGAAGGGCTAATTAAACATTTGGATAAATCATTTATGAAAACATTAAAAAGAAAAGGTCCAAAAATCAAATCCTGGGTAACACCTGAAGTGACATTATTAGAGGCAGAAAGTAAACTGTCAATGGCAACATTTTGTGTGCAATCACAGAGATAGGACTGTAAGAGCTTGAGCAGGGGACCACTGATGGCAAAAGTTGAGTTTTCCTAGAAGGACACTATGATCAACACTGTCGAAGGCCTTTTCAAAGTCTAAATAAACTGCATCTGATTGACTCCCTTTATGAAGTGAAGAAGCAATGCGATGAACATGAAGTGCTACATTTGAAATGGTGGAATGGTGGGGAAGAAAGCCATGCTGTTGTTTTGAAAAATGAGGCTTACTTATTATGAATAAGTTTTTCAAAGACTTTGGATAGCAATGGTAACAAATAAATTGGCCTATAATTTTTTGTCTGATTTAATGCCGTTTTTATGAATTGGGATTACCATGGCTTGTTTCCATCTAGTTGGAAAAGACTGAAAAAGCATGATCCCATTGAAGAGCAATAGCATCGGATAGGACATTTCATTAGCACATGCTTTAATTAAATGAGGAGGTACGCTGTCGAGTCCGGAGGAAGTGTCAGATTTAAAATTTTTCAATTCAGAAAACACCTGTGGTGAAGCACACAGAGGTGAGATGTTCATTTTCACATAAAGAAGAAACATGAAAGTATGAAGTTAGAACAGGTTTCTTAAAGACTGAGGTGAAATAATCCGAAAATAAGTTAGCAACCGCAGAAGAGTCGCATGCAGTCTTGTCCACAAAAGCTTAAAGTTTATAGTGCCGCTGACCTTTTGTCTACTAACTTGGAAAATTCTCTTCTATAAACTGCTAAACATTCTATATGTATTCCAAAAGATACAGTACAGAAAACCCTCAACATTTGCAGATTTAAAAATCGCTGTTTTTATTATTCGCGGTCTGTCTTTGTATACCTCTTTAAAATTCGTGATTTTGATTATTCACGGATAGTTTATCTGCAAGCTTATATTACATTTCCAGCATATACACTTGTCCCTCTGTAGTAGGTGTACTTAATTTTTTGTTTATATATTCAAGCAAATGTGTAGTGAATGTTGTTATTCTTTTACTAGTGCAATTGCCCGTCAAATAAGACGGGAGTGTGTGAATTAAGTGTTATATTAAAATGAAATAAAAATTAATGACATCAACTTTTATGTACACTAAAACGTAAAAAATTAATTAAAAATCCACATTACCGAATGTTTCTGAAAGTAATAATAGTCATCGGCATATCTAAATGTTGTTTGACAATAATTTATGATAATGAAGATTTATATGTTAAACATACTAAATAATCTTATAATATTAAAATTCTAACCGCATGTATGTACATAGGTAATGCTTCATGTACGTAGGTATGTACGTGGAGCATTACAGCGGCATATCTCTCAAGAACCGTTTGTCGTAAAGATGTGCGGTAAACTGCATTTTGTTTCTACTAGCAATAAGGACCATGGAAAAATATTTTTGCTTGCTAGTGTCCCGAGTTCGAATCCAGGAGACAATTAAGTTTTCCGACAAGTTTACACAGGATTTTCGATTTTTCAGAGAGTAAGGTTTTTTCCTTCATTCATCAAAATAAGTAAATGTGGAATGATTTTCTTCTTTTTTGCTTTATTTGATGGCTAAAACTCTTATCTTATTCTTGAAACATTACATGTTACACGGTCAAAGCTTTCAGAAATATGCAATTGTTTTTGAAATTTTGTGGATTTTTTGTACTCTTTCCAGACATTGCCTCCAATACAATTAATGCCAATTAAACCTTCAAATAGATTAAATAAAAGTGTTATTCGCTTCGAATTGTTGTTTAAGCATCAATTAATGAAGCATAGCAACGTAAATATTTAAGGATAATTATTCTGTTGAATGCTTATGGGAAGCGTTTCTAATGATTTAATCAAGGCATTTCATCATTTGCATCTTACCTTTTTGTAAGTAAAACTATTATATTATACATATGTAATGCAAATAGGCTCATGTCTAAATTAAAAATTAGATGAGAATAGGGACGAACATTATTTTTTAAGATATTGAAAGTGACACGGTTATCTTCTCTTCGTAGATAATATAAATGACAAAGAACGTTAGGCGATAAGCTATTTTTATTCCAGAGAAGCATGAGACATTTATGTTTTACAATAGGAACCTAGAACTTGACGAAACTTACTTGCCGCAATTGCGGCAACAGGGACCTAGTTCTATATGAATTTTACTACATAAATATAAATAACCAAATCTACTATAATCGCTATTCAGATTGTAATGAACATTCATGTGCTTGTTTTCTTGCATCTATAAATCTGACGCTTATCAATGGATTTACTGTTGCTTCTGGTGATTCATTAGGTATATGCCTCACTTTTCGTTTGTTCTGATCATTCAATCTTTTCTGTCTACCCTATTCCATTTCTCTTCTCCTAGTCTCAGCAATAATTCCATTTTGCAAGATATCCAGCAGTTTCTGCTCTTCTGTTGTCTTCTTATCCTTTCATTTTGAGTTTCATTACTTTCCATGATTATGAACTGTATTAATTAAAGAATGATGGTAAAAATGTTATTTATAGCCAGAGGCGGCCTGATGTATTTTGGCACCCCAGGGAAGAACCCACCCAGCGCCCCCCTTTTTAAATTTTTGTTAAGATATTTTAAAAAGAGCTCGTTAATTTATTCATTGCCTTATAAAATGATTGATAATGAAAAGTAAAAAGAATTTTATATAGATTACCACCTAACCTGGGATATAAATTGGTATCCAGTATTTATCCGCTTGCAAGTAACGTAGAGATAGATGGTAAGGTTAGCACCCCAAATATCTGGGTGCCCTGGGCAGCTGCCGGGCTCGCCGGTACCTCAGGCTGGCCCTGTTTATGGCTATCGTTGTTTAGAATTAGTTTTATGTAATAGAACATTTGTGATTATACATGCTTAGCGTTTAAAATTGTTAAATCTATATATTGGCAGTACCAATGGAAGTATGCTTTTGGCATTGTAGATTTCTCGAGAAATTGTTAATTTTTATAGGTATTCCTATCGACTCTGGGGATACAGGTGATGCTCGATTTACAACATAGATGCATTCCTGAGAATTATAGCATAAATCAAATTGGTGTAAGGCAAAAGTAATTTTCCAATAGTATACATGTAAATTAAGGGAGTTGTGTTCCCAAACCTGGGCAAATTATTTAGTTACATACATACAAACATACCAATCAGGCTGTTCCCTTACGAGGTAAGCAAGCTAAATGCCTCTACCATTCACAATATTTTTCCATACCTTTCTATCCTTACATACTTCTTTCGCTTCAAACACATCCATGCATCGTTTCATAAATCGTCTTCCATTCCTTAAACTTCTGATCTCTCTTTTCTTGAGAGTCTTCTCCACCACATTCAGCCAGCTTTTTCTTGGTCTTCCTCTCCCTTTTGATCCGCATACTCTACCATCATATATGAATTTAGTCACCCGGTTCTCATCCATTCTCTCCACATGCCAAAACCATTATTATTTAGTTAGTTTTGGTTTAGTTTTCTACGATGTTTCAAATACACTAAAATATACTTGGAAAAGCGATTCACATGTACAAAATTGAAGAAAAATTATGAATACCAGCGAATTCACTGAGCGCACAGGCTTCCTTCCAATTGCAAGCATCGTGAGACTTTTATGAATAGTTTTCTATACAGAACTTAGCTGGTGTTCATTCTAGTATATGTTAACTTCAACTGCCTAAACTAACTGTCTTTTATCATTGCATTGTTCTCAAGGTACGCTTAGGAAGATCGAACATGGGGCCCATAGAATCTTCAACAGTAAACAAAGCTGATATGAAATTCATAAATTTCACTTCATAGTGTCTTCATGTTGAAATGAAAGTTTGTCTCCTCGTAAATTTTGAGAATTGAGAGCACAAAATCACTGCCGCTATAAGAAAATTAAATCACGAGATAATAAGAAAATAATCATTAAATACACAATAAAAATAGAGGTGCTGAATTAAACAATAAATGTAAGACCATACATTATTTTATTAAAACACATGCAGGTAATTCAGATATTAAAAAATTATTTATGCAAAATATAAATAAAGCTTGTAATATTCTGGTTGTCCAGTGTACATGGGATGACTGCAACAACAAGCTTGGTGGCTAAACTTGGATGTTATCTTCATTATAAATGGCATTAAAATGAAAGCACGTAAATCAAATTGGTGCATAACGAGCATCACCTGTAGTTTCTTTTTCCCAAATGATAAAAATGATAACTCGCATAAATCTACTTTCTTGAAGTGCAAACATTATTTCGTTAACATTTAAAAATATCTCAAAAATATGATTTTGATGCAAAACTTGCGCAGTCATGCGAAGAAAATTATAAAAATTAATTTCCATACTGTAGAAATTCAAATATTAACCAAAAATCTCCAATAAGTATGTTTTAATGTGATTTTTCACAATTTTTAAAAATTTCTTACGCATTAAGATCGAGCCAACAATAGACTATAACAATTGCAATGGTCATGGAGGTGAATTGAATAAATACATAAAAATCACATTTATATATACTACGGTGACCATACATTCCGTTTTTAACGGGATCGTCCCATTATTTATATAGGTGTCCCGTTGTCCCGATAAAGTTAAATCGGGATGCCAATTGCCCCATTTTTTTGCATTAGTGCCAATTCATATACAAAGTAACACACAAAATTAAGTCTAAAAACAAATTCAGAATGTGGTGGCTTTTTCATTTATTTTATGTTGGTGGTGCAACAGAATATATTCATTTCTGTAGGTTGGTAATGTACAAAAGCAGCTAGTTTCAGTTTATTTTGCTGCTGCAAATACGTGGTTTTGGAAGAATGTGAACAGTTATACATGTGCTGTTGGATTCTGAAAAGTAAATAAAACTCCGGAAAATGCAGAAAAGAAAATGTTTATACTGAAAGGTTAAAAACTGAATTCCCTTTTTTAAAGGATGATACACAAATGGGAAAATGTTGTGTACCTTTTGCAAATCGATGTTTTCTATAGAACACGGAGGTCATTCAGATATACAAGAAAAAAAGCATATGATTGTGGTAAGCAGTAAGAGTTGCAGCCAAAAGGTAATCTCATATTTTACCAAGCAAACAACAACAGAAGGGTGCAAACCAGAGCTGCAAACCACTTCAAAATTTGGAAGTGGTTCAGTTCGCGTTTCGGTTCAGACGAGAATTTTGACAAGTGGTTCGGTTCGGTTTGCGGTTCGGTTCAACTAAATTAATCATTTGAAATACCATTCACAAATAATTTATCCAATATAAACATTACACATTCAGTATCAATCTGTAAGTAAATCAATCAGCAGTCATTATTTTAAATGAAAGAAGAATTTATTTAAAGAAAGGAAAACCTTTCTTTTTAGTCCTTTCCCCAAATCCTCCTGAGATGGTATCCAGCCTTTCCTTTCCCCCTCCCCCTTTATCCCTTTACAACCTACCCCCCGCAGTAACCCTCTGACAATGAGATAGGTTCCTCCTTTCCCTCCCCTCCATTCCTTTCCCTCTTACAAACTACCGTCCCTCCCCCATCTCTACCCATTTCTCTGTATATACTTTCTATTCTCACCATATCTGCACCTGACGATAGCATTGTAATGTTGAACCCCGGGTCATATGAGAAATAAAAACAATGGAAGTTACAAAGCGTTATTCCATTCGTTCATTTATAACAAATAAAATAAAAAATGTTCACTATATTTATCAATGGTCTGGGAAAATTCACCGAAACACAATTCATCGACTAGGAAAATTTTTTCCGTAAGCCCTTATTAAGATTTCCTTGATTGAATGATAGATTTAATTATTGAAGTAGACAGTTTCTTGCTTTCCAATGGCGATAATGCACGGCGTCTCAATTTTTCCAACTTTCAATTTATGTAAATAAAATGTTTTAATTAGATAATTGGTCAAAAAATATGGAATAAAATATTACTCCGAATGAATTTATGATATGTAAAACTCTAATAAATTCGATTATTAATTCTTATTATTATATAATAAATTCAAAAAGACACTTTTAGCTCGATTCCAAACATATTACATATTGCAAATTTTTTTCTTTTGCCATCTTGGAAAAATAATCAAAAAATCAATATGATAGTAAAATTACGTTACAAGAATAATTTAAAATTAATCGACAGTTCGAGGCAGATAATTCAATATACGAAGTGCGGACACTTGTGGTTCAAAATAAATGATTATAAAATGTAGAGTGACACTCTTTAAATAACACTAACATGTTAATTAATTTTGTCTCTTAAATAAAGTGAATGCCACCAATCCAAGGGATCCGCCGAAGTCCTCGCCTGTTTTTGCTGGAATATAAACCACCAAGTAATGGAAATATCATAGAAGAACACCACACGATAGTTGGAAAAGGAATGATGTCGTTGAAAGCTCAAGCCGTTGAGAGCAACAATTTGAATTTTTGCAAAGGAAAAGATATGAGGAGAGTTAATGGTGTTCTAAGAAAGACAGAGCGGGGCATATTTTCTCAGGTCTGCTAATTACAATGCTGAAGGGGATGAAGGTGGTGGTAAGGCCAGGGTTTTTCTCTCGGCACGAAAGCAGATTACGGCTCCTTTCTAGACCATTTTGCCTGCGTTCAGATAAAGATCTTTCTATATTCTGTTGGTCGGTTTCTGCCTATAGTGGTTGACCCGGATATTGTCGCAGTTGGTGTCCCCATAACCCTCACCATAAATGTCGTCTGTGGATAACAATATTAGCAGAGAGGAAAGAGATAGGCACCCTTTCCTTTGAAGCAAATCCGCTGGTTTTTCGAATGGAAATTCCTGGTCTTTTCGTTGGTCTGTACTTTGTGGATTGAGATCGAACCAAAACCGAACCACTTTTGCAAAAAATTACGGTTCAGTTTTTGGCTCATTGAAAAATTAATCAGTGGTTTCGGTTTGGTTCCCAGTTCAGCAAAATAACTGCCGTTCGGTTCGGCGGTTCGGTTTGTAGCTCCGGTGAAAACACATTGCAGCCGAAGAAGGTTTGTTTGCTTTTCACACAATCAAACACAACCATTTCTTTCAGTTTATGGACTGTACCTCCTCAGTGATAAAAAGGCTGCACGAACAAAAATTCTCATGTGGTCGAACTAAATGTGAATCAATTGTTGTAAATGTTCTGGCACCTTTTGTGATGCAACAAATTTTGGAAGAACTGAAACTTGTTAGGTACGTGTCAGTTATGGTGGATACTTCAACCATAAAAGCTTAAAGTTAATACCTGTGCTAGTTTGGTATTTTATTCCAAGAATGGGAGTTCAAATTAAATTGATTGAATTTCATAACTTAAAGGGTGAAACTGCTGATTTGTTAACAACTCACATAATGAATGTGCTGCATAAGTACAAGCTATCTGACAAAATTATTGCCTTTTGTGGGGATAACTGCAACACAAATTTTGGAAGAGCTGCAAGAAAAGGAACAAACAACGTTTTTGCCGAACTTACAGCTAGCAACTTAAAAATGAACATTCATCGTATAGGATGTGCTGCCCACATTTTACACAATGCTGATATTTTGCCCATTAGCATCAAGGCCGTAGTGAATTTCAATTTTTCCATATATATCCGGTATGAGTGGAAGAATTAAAGAATTTTTGTGACTTTGTCGATATTGAGTATAAGCAGATACTAGGAACTAGACTATCACTACAACCAGCAATCACCAGAATTATTGAAATATTCCCTGGATTAAAATCTTACTTTATTTCACAAGAAAAATGTCCGACCATCCTGAAAAGGTTTTTTAATGATCCCGTTTCCATTATTTGGCTTCATTTTGTGGGGAGTCAATTAAAGGTTTGCTGTGATGCAAGTAAAAAAATAGTGTGTGATAATATTTCAGGAAGTGAAGTAGCTGAAGAACTGGATATTTTAGCAAACAAAATTAAAAACCAGAGAAATGAAAATTTCCACACCTCAAACTTAGATTGGTTTTATCAGATTTAGAAGATTTCTGCAGTGAAAAACAATTCACAGAAGTTGCAAATTCCTTTTACGACACATTTATAATGTACTAGCAGGAGTGCCTGTTGAATTTCAATGGATTTAGTGAATCTAAAACTTCGACCGTGTAACATGTAAGCATCGCAATAATAAGATAGTACTCCCTCCCCCTCTTTTCCACCGTCTCCTTCCCTTCTCCCCCTTCCTCCCTTCTCCCCCTCCCTCCCTCTCTCTCCCTCCCTCCCTCTCCCTCCCTCCCTCTCCCTCCCTCTCCCTCCCCTCTCTCCCTTTCCCTCCCTCCTCCTCCATCTCCCTCCCTCTCTCCACCCCTTCTCTCTAATTCCCTCTCTCCATCTCCCCCCTCCGTTACCATCCATCTCTCTCCCTCCCTATCTCGTATTAAAAGCGCAATAAACTTTTCATTGGTTCCGGAAGATCTTCAAATTCTGGTAAGCGGATTTTACCATTCGAACAACACATCGCATCATTTTCCTTGGGCCATTTTTTCGCATGACAATGTCCACAAATTTTGTACATTTTCCCTATCGAAATGTCACGATGGTCAGCGCAGTTTATGGCAGGATCGTATGAAAACACTGACTTGAATCCGAGATTGGGTTGGATGCAACATTCCTACTTTGAGCCATGCGAACTCGTTTTCTTAAACGGGTGTCTCTCTGTGTACTTGATTCGGCTGCTTTATTTCGAGAATTAAGCAAGTGATTTTCATTCAAACAGGACTCTCTCTCAGGGTTTGTCTCGCCAAGGCGCCTGGCATTGTTCATTGAACGTATTTGAGAAAGTCGTAACTCACGTTCTTCGGGTGTTTCATTATTTCTCGATAGCGCTGTTCTCCTAGTCCTTGATGATGATTTAGACAACTGTGACGTAACTTTCGGCATTGTAAAACCATAGAAATTTCAAAACACAATCTAAGCTGTGCCGGAAACTTAACGTAGAAAGAAAGCGTGCAGGAATGTACCAAGTGAGCAAGTGTGCATGCGAGACGTGTTGCGCATGTGTAGTGAGCGACGCGCAGTCCGAGCCATACCGTCTGCCCCCCCCTGCACGAAGTAGCGTAGGAAAATGGGTGTTCGCTTCGTTGAGGCGTGAGGAGAGGGCAAGAGGGGAATGCGATCCTAGTTCCTAAGATAGCCACCGGGCAGAAGTAGATAGCGCAGTAAGTGGTGCACGCCTGCTGACTGAAAAAAATATAGCCTATGTTACTCCTGGAAGTATAAAGAATATACCAGTGAAACTACCGTCCAAATCGGTGCAGTGGTTCTCGAGTTTATCGGTAACATACATACAAATGAACGATTTTATATATTAAAAGTATAGATATAGATTTAGAAAAATGGAGTTATCGCTATCGACCATTAAAAGTGTTTTATTGGGTGCAGCTTAAGAGTCCTGTTTGAGAACAAATTCAAGATACACTCAAATACATGACTGATGTCGACAAAAACATCATGGAAATAATAGACGAAGATGAGCTTTTCGATGAATACCACCATGTTACGAACATCAGTAAAAACAAAATTGCTGAATGGAACATGAATTTAACAAACTCTGGAACGATGGTTTGGAATTTTCAAGTTTGTGCTAGGTGAAGAAATATCGTAAAAAAATATTAAAATGATTTTTGAATTTGCTTTAGCCATACCCGGCACCAGTGGAGCTATAGAAAGTGTTTTCTATTACAAATTCTTTGTGGACAGATGACAAGAATCGTTTCCTCGTTGAAAACATAAAAGCAGTGATAGTGACAAAAACTCATTTTCAGGAACTTTCGAGCCACAACTTTTGCAATTTGCTTTTAAACAATCCCAAATTAATGCAAGAAATATCATCCTCCGCAAAGTACAAAATGTCTCCGCATGAGAATGAATCATCAACACTCATACCAGCTTCAGAATCAACTCCTTCAACATCAACTGCAAATTAATTGCAAACAAAACTATGCAAAGGTAAATAAACCGAATTAAATATTTAAAAAGTAAATTAATTTGTTCATCCACCAATATTTTAGAATTAATAAGCTATATTTCTATTTTGCCCCACTTAGAACAATGTTTTTGAACAATCTTTTCATTGAACTAAAATTTACGTCGGCTTTTTTTATTTATAAAATCCTATCTCCCTATTGCATAACAAAGTAACGATAGAAATATTACACCAAAATGTGTCGGAAATGAGAGAATGAATGTTTTCCCAATACAGTAAAACTCCCAAATTCACAGAGTTACGTCCCCGAAAACACCGCGAATTTGGAATCTGCGAACATAGAAGCAAAATCCTTATGAGAAAATGGGGGTTAGGTTCGCGGCTCTCCATTATTTTGACAACAACAAATGATGAAAAGGTAGGCTAGAAGTGATTTTGAACCAATACAATGTGGCATTTAAATCTGCCGTAGCCGTACAGTTTACGGCATATTGCCTGCCCACTGATGCCGCACTCTAGCCACTAACAAGTTTATTTAGCAACTCAATTTTCTCACTTAAAGTCAACGTCTTCTTTTTGCTTCTGCTTTCTGTATTATCACTTACTTTCCTCTTGGTAGACATTTTCGAAAAACGAGGTCACATCGTGATAAAAGAAACCTGGCGGGTGTGGAAATTCATTTGTTTAGTGCTTTTTCTCTTCACTTCAAAGATGACAGCAGTAGTCGAAAACCACACGAAACTGCGAAGCACGTGAATTTGGAAGCCGCGAATTTGGGGGTTTTACTGTATTTCATATTGTATTTTACTTCTTTAGAAGAAGTCCAGAAAAACTCGCTGACCCAAAGAAATTATATCCTGACATCGGATAGATCCATAGGGCGTAGTCCTGAAGTCTGCAGGTCAAGTGATATTGTTGGCAATCTTACTTACATTCGTAGTTGCTAATAATCTAATATAATTATGTGTTCAACAAGTTCATTTTTACTCCACACATCATTATCTAAACTTTCTTGTTAATGAGTTTATTTTTCCTGTCTATGCACATAAATGTTCAAATTCTTGTAAACGATGTATTGATCGAAATAAACTAAACTTCCATTCTAAAAAAATCACATGAAAATTTTGTCCAGTTTTTTCTTGAGAATTACAGAAAATGTCCCGTTTTAGCTTTGTGGAAATATGGCCACCCTAATACATACAGTAAATCCTCAACATTCACAGATTTAACATTCAAGGATTCGATTATTCGCAGATAGTTTCTTTGCAAGCTTATAATACATTTCCAGCATATACATCTACAGTTCACCATGCAAGCCACCACAATGGTGTGTGGCAGGGGGTGCAATAGCACCAAGCGAAAGCTCTTAATAACGAGGATGTACAGTAAAACCTCATAAACCCGGCAACCTCAGGACATAGCATTTTCCGGGTTTTTGAAAATTTATAAAAACTCCTTAAGTAATGTACATTTTTGGTAACTGATTACATAATTCAAACGATGAATAACAATTAAAAGGGAACCCATTATCAATAAAGACTATTGCTTATACATGCACTAAAACAAGGAATTATAAAAGTTAATAATGAACGTGAAATAAAGCGTATATCTAATAATACACACAACATTATTTTAATCACATTATTCTGAGAATTTTTTTGAAACAGATCAGGCAAACTGGCTTGCTTCACGCATTTTGATTTTTCCTTCATAAGTATATCTTGTATTCGATGCAAACACGTAATCTCTTGAAAATCAATGCAAGAGCATTGTTCTAAAACAGATATTGTATCTGTGACCAACTGTATACAGCAATCTATTGAAGGTTTGTTCTTAACTATCTCTTGATTTCATGCTCAGGTTTCAAAACCATGTCTACTATTTCGACTATTTCACACCAGTTAGCTAAAGTACGACAGGCGCATCATTGTCAATATCAACCCAGTTTTCATTCTTTTTGCTATTGTGAAAAATTTTCGCTTGCTGTATCAGCATTAGGCCTGAAATAAGTACACTTCTTCGCTGATGATACCACTCCAACAAAACCTTATCAAAAATATTTACCCAGGACGTGCAGTGTTTTACAGCTACACATAGCTTTAGGTGTATCACTCTCTGCATAAAAGTTCAATATTTCTGTTTTTTTCTTCTTTAAGTCATACGCAGAGGAACTACCAATGCTATATTCTTCGCAAAGTCTCTTCACAAAAGTACCTACAAGTTTTCTTAGTAATGCCACTTTTTCAATTCTGTGATTTTTCTGTTTATGTTTCATAACACCACTTATGGGTTGTATTTTTTTTTGAAGTCATGTCAAAATAAAATTTAATAAAAGTACTAATTGCATTAACGAAAAACAATTGCTATCGCCATGAATCTAAGCATGTGGTTCTAATGAGGTAAACGAAACAATGAAAATACATAAGCATACATCATTTAAAGTAATTTCTAGAGGATTAGGATTTTTTACATACAAGTTTCAAAAAGTGCCGAGCTTTTGAGAATGCCGGGTTTTTGAATGCCGAGTTTATGAGGTTCTACTGTATATCACCCTATGTCGGTTGTTTATTTATTGTAACTTCTGTTCTGTTAAGCTATCATTCTAGGGAAAAACGAGCCTTTGTACCTTTCTGTCCTACAGGCTATCTCTCTTATTTTATGAGGATGGTCCATTCTACCAATATAAGATGACACTCTTATTATTTCTTTGATGTCGCTGGAGAATGCATGCGTTCTAAATCTTTCAACAAGTTTTAACCTAGAACGTGATCAGCGCTCAGTTAGTGATTCCCATCCTAAGTCCTGTATCAAGCCTGTAACACTTTCATTTCTATCGTAACGATTTCTGACGAATCTAGCGGCTTTTCGCTGCACTCC
This sequence comes from Uropetala carovei, assembly GCA_036926305.1. NCBI lineage: Eukaryota > Metazoa > Arthropoda > Insecta > Odonata > Petaluridae > Uropetala > Uropetala carovei. Next base: position 1,339,630 of record JAXCHB010000195.1, read on the forward strand.
CTCTAACTCTGGGATTGATCCTTTCTCGTACAGATCCCATATGCTCAATGCTTACTCTAACAGCAGTCTTACTAAAGAGAAGTAACATGTCTCTTTGACTTTTTTCTCACTTTTACCTACTATGCGTCTGATGAATCCTAGTTTCTGTTTAGCCTTCCCACATATATTTTGTATGTGCATATCCCATGAGAGGTTACTTGTTAAAGTAACGCCTAAGTATTTGACGGAATCGGCTAATTTTAGCTGGATGCCTTCAACAATGTAATTCGTCGCGACAATGTTTTTGTTTCTCCAGAATCTTGTAAGGGAACACTTTCCTAAGTTCAATTCTAACTGCCACTCTTTACACCACTCAAGATTTGCATTTAAGTCACGAGAAAGTAATCTTTGATCATTAGGACTGTTAATCTCTCTGTAAACTACTGTATCATCCACGAATAACTTGATTTTACTTTTAATAACCTTATCTAAGCCGTTTATATATAAATGGAATAGTAAGGGGCCGATGACACCTGTGGAATGCCTGAGGCTATGTTGACTGAATCTGATTTAAATCCATCTATAACTACTATTTGTTCATTAAGAAAGTCCCTGATCCATTCAATTATCTTTCGATTCATTCCACGGTCATGTAATTTCTTCATTAACTTACTATGAGGAACTTTATCAAAAGCATTCTTGAAGTCAAGGAAAACTGCATCTGAGTCTTACGATCTCTTGATCTTAGTATATCATGAACGAACAGAGCGAGTTGTGTTTCACAAGATCTCATCTTCCTGAAGCCGTGCTGATATTTACTTAGCAAGTTCTGGCTATTTAAGAAGTCCATCACGGAACTAACGATAATGAGCTCGAGAACATTGTAAGATATTGAGGTAAGCGTAACTGGCCTATACACACTTGTCCCTCTGCATTTATGTACTTCATTTTGTCTATATATTCATGCAAATGTGTAGTGAACATTGTTATTCTTTTATCTTTAATTATAATATTGTAATAGTAGTCGTAGGCAAACTTTTTTACATTTGCATCACAATGATTACGGGCATTATTGACTCCACTAGAAGATCTATGCTTTTATTTAGGACTGAAAATAGACGTCTATTTTTACAGGCAAATCAAAAATTTCATAAAGCGCCTGCAAAACAGTACGTATTTATTGCGAGAGAATAGTCAGATTAATACAAGAGACGACGCATTGAAAATTCACTCCATCATTCATAACCAGTTGCGTGCACCCATTTTCGAAGACATGATTAAATATGCGTGGTTTGCGTCAAAATTAACGACGACAAGGAGTGTTTTTATGAACGTAAATGAAGTTTGTTTCCACGATAGCCTGCGTAAGAGGAAATGTGAATGCGAAAATGTTGCGTTTGTTGTGTGTTCCTGGTGCCAGAAGCATTTGTGCTTTGTTTTTGACAATTTTCATCCCCCACTTTGCCGGCACGCATGACAGATTTTTTTTCAAAAGAAGAATCTGAATAATTAATTTATAAGGTATTGATGTATAATACAAAATAATGATGCAAATTATTTTGTAGCAATAAAAAGTGTAAGAATTTATTTAAAAAGATTGCTGAATCGCAACTATAAGATAAAAAATATATTCTTACAATCGAGAAATATAGTACAATTTAAATTTTTACAGTCGTAATAAATTAATAATGGGAATTGTACATTTTTTCAGGATTAAAAAAGATAAAAATCAAAAAAGAAAAATTCCACAACCGGGACTTGAACCCCGGACGTCTGGGTTACTAGCCCAACGCCTTACCAACTCATCTACGGCCTGCTCGTCCTAGCAACGACTTTCACGAATCTTAACGCGCACGCGCAAATCAGCCGAAATTCAAACTGCGATATCTCGACAACCAAGGCCTATTCACACAAACGGCAAGTTACACGTTAAATCGGAACACATCAGCTATCACCATGTGAAATTTGAACAAAATCCGAGGGTACTAGCTACTCCCTACTCTCCTTGTAAGTGGATATATGTGCTCGGAAACTGATATATAGACAAAAAAATCGGTACAATATATATTGTACAAACTTTCTCATATACTAATGTGTCATTTAGTTATCTTTTGAAAAATATGAACTACCTATTTAGAATCATGATAAACATCGACTTAAATAACTATATGAAATTTTATGAAAATCGTTAGCATTTTTTTAGAAAATCCCATTGTTGTTAAAATTGTCTAGAATAAACTAGCCTTATATTCATTTACTGAGAAATATGAACAATGTAGTATTATTGCAGATGTATACTGAAGTAACGGTACAAAATTTTATCAAAATTGTTTGAGCCGTTTTAGAGAAAATCAACTTATTGCTAAAGTTGCCTAGAATAAACTAGCCTTATATTCATTTTTTGAGAAATATGAACTATGCAGTAGTATTGAAGACATAAACTGAAGTAATTGTACGAAATTTGATCAAAATTGTTAGAGCTGTTGTTGAGAAAATCAAATTGTCGTTAAAAATGTGTAGAATAAACTTCCCTTAATTATTGTGGAATGTCAATCATTTCTTCATAGTTTCTACTCTGAATGATAAAATGCTTAAGTACAAAATTTCATTCATTTTCACTATACTGTTTAGGCTCTAGAGCTGCGAATGGACAGATGACATTGCAAAAACCACTTTTTCGGACTCAGGTACACCTAAAATGTATATTTACATCAAAATCTCAAGATCAAATTTTTTCGCGATTACAATACTTTACCAATATACTTAGTATATGAGAAAGTAAACAAGTAATGGGTATAAAAATAAATTTTTATAAATAACTTTTATATTTTAACATTTATTATAGTCGTTACTTCAAATTTGGTGAAATTACCTGCATAAGTTACCTTTTACTGGTGGAGGTGGTGTTACATTCAATTACTCTGGATATCAAGGCTGAAGACACTTGTTGTCTATACAAATCAACGAAGCGCAACACAAGTAATATCAAAGGTAAGTAATCGGTACTATTACACAATCATTATGTGTATAAACGTGCTTTGATTGCTTTTAATACGAGAGAGAGGGAGAGAGGGGACAAAGGGAGGGAGGGTGAGAGAGGGAAATGACTTTCAATACAATTAATGTTTCTGATGCCAATTTCATCTCCATAAATAGCTTGAACGATCGAATCTTTACTCCCGTTGATATTTCAATGGGCATTACTCTAGTAAGGTTTAAAGGAGAAATATAAGACTCTGATTCCCATAAAAAAACTTACCCATATGAAAGCATTAAGCCTGTTGCCTAGGTAGCTGATTGTTGGACCCAGAAAAATTACCACTCTTTTCCGATAAAAACTATAAATTTACACTAATTCTACTCGGACTGAAATTCTGTCTTCAAAAATAAGAAACTACAATTTACATCCTATCCGAAAGTTTAAGTCTCGAGTTCGTATCTTGACGGGAAATAATTTTGAAGTGCAAATATAAAAACCTCTACACTGATTTAAGTTTTCTTATGGGTCAAAAATAGGGCAAAAAGGGGCCAAAATAGCCCCTCAAAGTGGGAATTTTGAAAGTTTCAGATCTTTTCCTTCGGCTGTGACCAAAAACCTATAATCCTACCAAATTTCAAGTTTCTAGCACATCTGGAAGTGCCTCAATTTTGTATCTTGCCAAAGTGGTTACAAACTGCTATATATCGAGCGAGGTTAATATAAAAGTTATTAATAAAAGTTATTAAAAAGACAGGGATTTACATGGAAAGGAAAAGTTGAGATTGAGGGGCTAATATTTATTGCTGAAAATATTGATGTATCATATTATGGGAGAAACAAGTAGCAACAATTAAATGATTCCTTCAAGATTTTTCAGGGATTTCTAAATGACATAGGTGGGCTATATTCTAGGTGTAGGTCTGCACATAATCTAATCCAGCACCTCTATATCCTGAACATACCGGATAAAAGGAATTTTACTGCAGTTATTTTCTTCAGAAATGCAGCTTGTGAGGTATTGCTTATGACATCAAGTTCAACAATGATAACAAAAGAATTTCCATTTAATGCAAATATACTCACCAAGTATTTATGGTCATCAGTGGAATTGGAGCACAAGTGAAAAAGACTGTGATGAGTAGGAAAAACTTCCTGCCCCAGACATCAGAGAGTGCCCCAATAAGGGGAGCACTCAAAAAGGAGAGGAAACCCTGTAAATTAGAATGGAAAAACATAAAATAACAATAAATATTTGTCACACTTTATGCAAATGATCTAATGACAACAGTGAAACCTGCAAGAGGTAGAACCTCAAGTGACCATCCTATATTTCTACCTTTAGCAGGATTTGATTGTAGACACTTTCAGGTGCATTTTTAAAACTCAACGTTTCACCCACATTGCAGCAAGCTTCTTCAGGAGTGAGGTATCTCGGTGGTGTTGCTGCCGTGTTATATTATACTGGAGATTTTGGCCTTTTTACTTTTTGGCCATTGCAGTTTGAGTCGTTAGAGCTCCTTTCTCTTTTTTGTGCCCGAGGGATTTTTATTTCCTAGTCTGCTGATACACTGTGCCCGAGCCACAAAATAAGGTTCAAAGAGGAATGTGAGGAAGGAATATTACTTTCCACTATATGCCTGACCAGTTACAAAATGAAAAGAATTGAATATTTATATTAACTACGTGGAAACTTTCTTGAAGACGATAAATTTCATTTGAATATAAAACTATTACATGTTCACATTACTAATTTGTGACGTAGAATATAATTTATTTAACTGTGAAAATTAATAATTAACCATAGTTAGTGTATTTTCGAATTGTTTAGAAGCGTAGAGCAAATATTAACATAAGTTTTAATGAAAGGAATTGATTTATTTCTATTGATAACTAAATCTTAAGTAGATAGATTTCTTATTTTAAGCATAACCAGAGGCTGAAATGGTATTAACAGGTGATTAGAATGGATGAAATGAGACGGCCAAAGAATATTTAAGTGTAAATGGGGAGCGATCCATACATTGTTGGCGGGAAAGAGATTGTTGGTTGATGTTTCTAAATAACATCCTATATATAATTTCTGAAGTGTCCGTCCATCCATCCCCCCTCTATCTCGAAAACCGTTTGCCGTAGAGATTTGCAGTAAACTGGGTTTTGTTTCTACAGGCCAGGAGGTCCCTAGAAAACTATTCTCAATTTCCTAAAGTCCCGGGTTCGATTCCAGGAGATAATTATATGTTCCCATAAGTTTACACAGGATTTTCGAGTTTTCAGAGTGCAAGGTTTTTTTCCTTCATTCGTTAAAATACGTAAATATAGACCGATTTTCTCCGTTTTTGATTTATTCGATGGCTAAAACTCTAAATTATCTTATTCTTTCGATGTTTATACCCTACGCGGTCGAAATTTTCAGAAATACACAATTGTTTTCAAAATTTTGTTCTCCTTCGGGACGTTGCCAAGTCGACCTTAATTGTGGCCTCTGATTCAATTACCATCGATTAAACGTTCACATTGACGTAAAAATGGAATCCTTAAGTTAGTAAGATCATTATACGCTACATTTTTGCTTTAATTAAAGTTTTATTGTTACAAATATAACAATGGATGAATTCATTAAGATAATGATTTAACTCGAGAACATTCAGTAAGATTATTTTCTGTGACTAGGACGTGTTTATCGTAGATTGTGGTAGAAAAGCATATTTATTTTTTTAAATACTGTATCTGAGTATTCAACCTTTTGGAAATACCAAATGTTTTTGTTTTTGTGACTGAAGCGACCAAGAATCACCCTGTCAGTGGAAATACGCGTAAGACTCTGCCATTTCATTACGAAGGCTTTGGTGAGGAGGAATCTTCCTAAACCCCGGTAAGTTTATACTCCGCATTATTCTACAATCAATTGTTTCAGCGCTTACTTTTTTAATACTTTTGCCTGGCTTTAGTGGATAAATAATTATTTTTTGTGGCGTCGCTTTTACAAGAGTTATGTTTTGTGATTAAGTGGATGACATTTCCTGTAAATTACAGAAAGTTCACATCTTTCTTTTCCCAATATTTGCTTTCTTTGAGGTGTTAAGACCCAGTTTGACTCCCAGTCTTAGCAGTTCTATTCTTCTGTTTCCTCATTTCACATCACTACAGTTTATGCCTGTCGCGTAAGAATCTTCCGATCACTAATCATTTCAATTTAATTACTGTGCCGCATCAATTTACTCTCTACCATAACTTATAAAATACAGATTTCTGATTACCTACCTAACATTTTTTTTAATATGCGCCCACTGCCTTTCCCTCAGTGAGATTCTAACACGCAAACCTTACATTGGGAGTCAAATATCTAAGTATCCTATAGTGTGTAAATTCATTGCTAGAGTACAATATGAATTATTAACATCAACTTATTTTACAAACATTAATTTTTTTATGAATCAATTTAAAATTAAACGTGCAAATTTTGCGCGGGCCCAGTTAGTTCAAAATTAAATACTATAGCAGTATCCTATAGCCATAGAAAGTTTGATCTATAGCAACCCAGTGTTGCTCACTTGCCATTTTGTCTCTTTATCGGTAACGCTTGATTTCTCGAAATTATGATTTACAGAAGTCCATTTGCACTTTTTCAGCTGCGCTGTGAAAGTTAAAATTAAATTGTTTTGCACTGTTAAAGCTTAACAGTTAAATCATATGTTATGACAATAATGAGAATTAGGATTCCTTAATTACTTATGCTCAATATTTTCAGTTCATTTGCCATTCTCTAAATTTATAAAATGTTAATAAGCAGAAGTACGTTTAATAATCTATGCTTTGAAATACCTTTGGTTGATTTGAAATAAATATAATATCGACTTCCTTTGGTTTCTTATCAATAAAACCCTGTCATTTTATGATGGGCAATATTCTAGTGTACTCATAAACAATGCTCGGAAAGAGCTAGAACTCACTGGAACGGTGTTCCAGTCCATTGCATGTGTCGATAATATCATTCAGTCTTGTCAAACATTTAGTAATACCATTTTGTTAACTTCATTTAATAAAAATATATGAATTTTTCTTTACTCTTCTTCTTCATAGTACATAAGGAATAAATCAAAAGTTAACTTGATTGTAAATGTTCTATCAGTTATTTTGCGTCCACTACTTTCAGTTCTGTTTCGTAATACTTTCCATTTCAAGCACTATTATAATACGTATATACCTACCTGTACTCAGTGATGAGATGAAGCCAGCTTGCGTGAGCTGGTTGTTAAACTTTTAGAAAATTTATTGATTTTTTTCTTTCAAGTACATTTTACCCTGACATTCAATTACCAACAGTGTACAAAATGGAATATATTACGAACAGGATACTTGTTAAGCTAGCAGAATGGTATTACTAAACTACAGTAGTGTTTCCCAACTGCCGATCCGCGGGAAATTTTTACTGGTCCGCAAAACAAAAGTCCTTAATTCTTAAAACCCTTTTACGGAATCAGGTGTTTGGCAGCTTTTTAGGCGCGTTTCGCTTACAGCGTGAGCGCCTATTATCGTCGGTCGGTCCATCTGTCCATCCGTCCATCCGCATGTTCGTTCTCGGCTTCTACCAAACGAATTTTCATGAAATTTGATCAATCAAATATAATAAGAAAATCGCAAAAATTAATCACGTATGCCAATCAGGGGTACCACTTTACTGGGGACAAAAAATTAAATTTTCGTCATATCTCGTAAAGTATTGCTCATATCAAAATATTTTTCAAATAAAAGTTGTAGAAGTAATAAATTAGAGTATTTCTTTTCCTACACATTTTTATTGTGGGAGTAGCCATTATCAAAAAAATCAAACAAGAAAGTCTTATATCGAGTTGAACTTAGAAAATTTCTTGCATGGTTACTTCATTGTTGCTAACATAAACAATCTCCCAAACAAACGTTTAATTATTAAATAGGAAGAAAATGGATTATTTATGATGAAGAAAAGAATTTTAAAACGCTATTTCCCTTACGTACAGGTATATAATTTCTTTCTAATACTCCACTGCACGAAACGCGCCCATTTGTGATACGTTGTACACTTTCCTAACTTGTTTAACTTTTGGATTTGAGGATATTTTATTAGACCTGCCTATCTGCAATTAATCAGACCCAACAATTAATCCCAATAGCTATCCCAATTAATCAGACCAGTCAATTGTTTCATATAGAAAGTCTGTGGGCATGGGTACGGTTCAGATGAAAGTCGACAACAGTTTTGAATGCCACTAACGGAGTCTTATTTACAAACTTCGTTAAAAGCTTTTTCTTGGATGAGACACATGTAACCCTGAATACAATGTATCTCGAAATCCACACCTACCAATTGGGATATAATGAGCCCATTCTCTGGATACAATCTTTGCAAACTAATTATCAACACTCTGTTACATTTTTGTCACCTATACATGCATTGTTTCGGCTCTCTATAGCCATACTATCGGTCAAAGAGAGGCAGTTATCGTACTACTAAATAAATAACTCAATTTTATAGCAGTGTTTGCCACGGGTAAGTGGTTCATCGTCCTTTGGGATAGTTAAGCTCTTTGCTGATGATAGATTGTGCTTCATATTATAAGTTCTCCTGGTTTTGCAGGGAAAAAGTTTTTATAATTCATGTGTAAGAAGCAAACAGTAACAGCACAGGTCTTCTTCTAGATAAGCAATTCATGACATTAGGTGAGAAAAATAATTTTATTATCACTTCGTGTTCACCATTTTGGTCTGAAATAAAAACAAATAACATAGCTTTCATTCTCGGTTGGGCAATTATGTGAATTATATTAAAAATTTTGGGGTTTTGGTTTAAAGCCAAATAAACAGTACGTTGTTAAAGTTTAAGCTTATTGTATCATCCTTTCAATAATTCATCAAAAGTTTTTTTGTCATTTATGTTAATCGTATAAGTCATTTTGATAACTAACCACATAAAAGTTATACAATATTTATGATGTCACAATGTATAGAAGTTCTCAGAATTAACTTTTTAAAAGAATTTTTTTTTTTACAATCTACTAATAATGGTATCCGGACGTTTCTCCCGAAGCACTTCATCCACGAGATGTTTCACCCAAAGAACTTTTACCCATAGTTTTTTTGTCCACAAGTCACTTCACCCACATAAAGTTTCATCCAAAGAACTTTCACCCACAGGTCTCACCTATGATTCAGAAAACGCATGAAACCTATTAAAAATTTAAATGAATATAATATGGGAGAAATAAGTATTAAATAATAACTTTTATTTATTTTATACATGAATACAACTCTAATTTAATCCAAATAATATTTAACCTTATTTAATTTTTAAATTAAAATTACAACAAGTCATTTGGTTTAATATGTTTTTATTAAAAGGTTTTAAGATATGTAATTTAAATTAAAACATTTCAATATGCATTTAAATATTGAAATTTGAGTCCACAAACATGAAGATAATCAGTTATGCGATTACACTGCTTGTAATCTCCATACTCTAGTGTAATTGACTGTAACTTCCCATAACTTTTTTATATGTCATCCTACTTGATTCTCTTACCATTTTTTCAAATTCTACTTCAACCATCATTTTTTCATTATCTGCTTGCACTTTTATAATTTCCCTCAGCAAATGGAAAAAAGAGGGATGGAATGCATAAAATAAAAAATAAAAGTTATTATTTAATACTTATTTCTTCCATATTATATTTATTTAAATTTTAATACATTTCATGCATTTTCTGAATCATGGGTGAGACTCCTGTGGGTGAAACTTCTTTGGATGAAACTTTATGTGGGTGAAGTGACTTGTGGGTGAAAAAACTATGGGTGAAAGGGCGTGGGTGAAAAAACTATGGGTGAAAGGCATGGCTGAAACGTCTGTGGCTGAAAAGTCTTGTGGGTGAAGTGTCTGTGGGTGAAACGTCTCATGGGCGAAGTGTCTTTTGGTGAAACGTCTCGTGGGTGAAGTGTTTTGGGGGAAACGTCATGGAACCACTAATAATTATTATGCAGATTCAGAATGCTATACTGCAGGGGTGGAGAAACTTCTTTGAGGGCGGGCAACATGAGCAGTTGCGAATAACTATGAGAGCTACATCAATAGCAACGGATATGTTGGCGGGCTGCAAGGAGATTTAAATCTGATATTATTTTATATAATCTGCCTTGATTAGAATACATATTGTTACTTTCTTACCTTTAAGATGCAAATAATAAATTAAGTACTATGTATATGAAAAAGTGCACGTAAAGCTGCGTTTACACCTGGATACATGTATATCGATAAGTCACGATACATCAGTTCATACAAATGATCATGCATTTTGTATGAGCTCCCTGTCGCATGGACATTTCTGGATACATTTTGCATATCACAATTTTACCACTGATCTACAAGTTGCGGAACTTACACATGCATAGTTTTCACTTACATAAACCCAGGTTTTTTCACTGTACTAATTCAGCGGATTCGTTTCCTTTAACTGTGAAATTTTCCTATTGCAAGTAATAAAAAGAACCGAGAATGCCACTCCTAGCGGACCGGTTAGGAGAACAACCCGCTAGTTCGACTGTTCAACAAGTTTGGCATATTACCAGAGGGGAAGTGAAGAGAGAAGAGGGGAAGACCGGTCGGACGTGTGGTGGAGGGGAAAAGCAAGGATAAAAGGTTCTCTCCATAACGGTGAAGGAGCGCAGATGGAGGAACCAGCCACGAGGGCTGTCAGGAAACCAATCACCAGGAGGACAGACCCAGACCAGTCAAAGAACAGACCCAGGCAGTCAAGGAGCCGTCACCAGTCACCAGACAGAACCAGTCACCAGGGCACCAGACAGGTGTAACAGGCACTCAGGCATTCAAAGGGTCGTCAGATGTGTCGGACTTGAAGTAGGAAGAAACTCTCTTCACGACAGCGAGGATCGCAGATGGACGTCTCCCGGTATTTGCCGAGCCAATAGCTTCACCAGAGAGGATGTACCAATTAGTATTAAGTGTGTGACTTACACGTGTTCAGGACACGTATTTGTATTTAACGTAACAAATTTTGTAAGTAAGATTGTCCTTTTTTTGATGTTACATTTCCTTGTATTTTGTTGAGTTTCGGGAGAATATACTTTCCTTAACCTCTCAGCGCGGATGTAGCCACAGAGTGGTTACCATATCGGCCAGCCTTTCTCGCGGAACTTGCCCTCTTGATGTTTAGGGCGCAGTGGCATCAGAAAATTAATTTCATGGCTCACCAATCTCATTTTCGGAGTAATAAAAAGCACCATTGTCTTCTGAAAGGATTCTGCTTCATAGTCATCTCTTAATAGGACATGATTCTCCACTCTCAAAGCCAAAAAAAAGAAATTTTCTTCCTATCTCTTCGAGAGTGGGTTGGAATGAGCGTGCACGCTCATCACTTTGGGCTGTTGTTTCATTTTCTCTTTGCTTATGTTTCGTTGGCATCTGGTGTATGTAACTCATTATTAAATTCTGAGTCAGTCAGTATGCATTCCATCAGGTTTCTGCCCATAGGCTTCAGCGGGCTTCGGTCGAAAGCTTTCTTTCGAGAGTCAGTCGAGTCATCCTTGCTATCATATTCACTATATGCAAAGCAATGGATTCGGGTGCGAGTGGTTCTTTTTTGCAGGAAGAAGAAATTGAAAAACCACTTGAAGATGAAGAAGTCAATTAAATCCAGGAAGTGACTGCTCAAGTGAAGACAAAATCGATTTTGCTGCCCTACCTCAAATTCCCGAGAGCGAAGATGAAAACGACAGTGGTTCATCGGGTAGGGCTGAAGCTTTTCATTCATCGTGAAATTGGGCAGATATTGACGAAAGTAATATTCCGAGAAAAACTCCCTTCACTGGTAAATATGGTCCAACTATCTCTATTACTAATGTTCTTGAGTCTTTCACAAACTTTTTCGATGCAGCATTAATCGAGATAATCGTTTTGGAGACTAACCGGTATGCAGAGAATTACATAAAAAATGTAGAATTGTAGAAATTGATCAAATAAACAACGTAACTAGGTAACCCTTTTCTTAAATGTAGATACAGTATGTTGGTGTAAGAAATGAGATGGTCTACAGGGTCTGAGGGTCATTCCATACTAAATGTCCAGACTCGGTAAGTGATGGGTCCTTCGAATCGAACCAAATTTTCAGGATCGTTAGTACATCTGACTACCTTCCCAAAATGCACAAGGGTTTCCCCGTACGATGCTCCCCCTCTCTACCAGATCCGTCGCAACTGTGCTCCCATGCACTGTGTCGACCTCCGGGAAATGTACTCATGTCGCCCTCTCGTCCATCACACAGAGATAAATATGATGTCATTTTATTTGGTAAGGATGTCACTACAAGTACATATTTAGGTTTAGGGGTCTGAGACGTAAAAAACACCGCTTAGCCACCTTTGAGATCCGGGTAAAAAATTCGAGATTTCTCTATTTTTACCGACCTCACAGACGGGCCGGGAAATTTTTGAAAGGGCCGACACACATATCACCAAAAACTAGAGCCGGAGAACTCTTAGCTCACGCAGTACAAAGGTTCAAAGGCATCTCACGTGGAAGAAAATCGGCTCTGAACATGGTACAATTTGAAAAAGTGCCAACTTGGCGTCCCAAGAAAGCTGTTTCCATCCACGCAGAGAGGATTAGTTTGCACTGACAGAACAAGCTGAACATCTATTTTTAACATCTGACGAGAAAAATCATTTATTTCGGCTGAAACTAGTTTTACAGGGGGTCGAAAATCGACTTGCTCAACCGCGACCACTGGCGCTGGCCCCTGGAAGCTGACTACCCAACTGACATGCATCGCACTACATATGACGGGGTCGGGGGAACGGTGAAGCAATGCACGCGGGAAGCCATCTTACAGATATCCATCAATGACCAGATAGTAAATGTACATGATATGTACAAGTACTGTACTCTTTGGGTTCAATCCGAAAGGAACGAAGCAATCCAATTTACAATTTCCTTGTTAACTGAATAAGCCATTAATTGTTGCACTATTTTCGTGGTATCGAAGGCTTTCCTAAAGTCTAAAAATACTATGTAGCACATTATTGGTAGCTGAATAATGCGATTCCTCAAATGTAAAGGTGCTCTGAATAGCAACCAGCATGGTTTCCGGAGAGGCAGGTAATGCGAGAGACAGTTAGCTCTACACACACATGATAGGTATTGTGCAAGCAGCGGACAAAGGAATAGGAGTAGACATAGTATTCAGAGCACCTTTACATTTGAGGAATCGCATTATTCAGCTACCGATAATGTGCTACATAGTATTTTTAGACTAAGAACTAGGTTGACGCAGTATTGTTGTAAATTTTGTGATTCATATATTTGTTTAGAACACGCCAATAAAAATAATAATAAAATAAAAAAAATAATTAAATATACCATCACTCAAAATGCAATAATTAATTAATACTTGGAAACATTTTCTATATAACTGCAATTAATAAAAAATAAGAAAAAACTGGAGATTTAATATTTTATTATTTTCAACGGGTATCTGAGGGGGTAAAAAAATAAAATCAGGAACTTTGACAAGTGAAAAAACATTATAATTTGCATTAGAAACATGATGTATCTCACAGATACATGTGTGCGCTGATGTCTCTGAGGGCATTGCGTGTGCCGAAGGGTTAAAACACATAAATATGGACCGATTTTCTTCGTTTTTACTTTATTAACAGCTAAAAGTCTATACTACCTTATTCTTGCAATGTTTACAAGTTACATGGTCAAGATTTTCAGAAATACGCAATTGTTTTCGAATTTTTACGGATATTTCATACTCTTTCCGGGCGTTGCCAAGGCGACCATCATTGTTGCCTCAGATTCAATTACTATCAATTAAACCTTCAAATAGGTAAAAGAAAAGTGTTATTCACTTCTCACTTTTGTTTAAGCATCAAAGTTAATGAAGCATAGCAACATACATATTTAGGGATAATTATTCTGTTGACTGCACATGAGAAATGTTTCTAACGATATAATCAAAGCAAGTGAATCTTCATTTCATCATTTGAATGCTGGTATCTTACCTTTTTGTAGGTAAAATTATTATATTATACATCTATAATGCTTATTAACTCAAATAGGCTCACGCATAAATTTAAAATTGGATGAGAATAGGGATGCACGATATTTTTTTTAAACATACCGAAAGTTACACGGTTACCCTCTCTTCGTAGTTACTCTAAATAAATAGTTGCATTGATTGCTATATAAAAAAGAAAGTACATATTATTCATAAAATAAGAAACAAAGAAAATTATAAACATAAATGTTCGTGATCAATTACTGTGTAGCATTAATATCCTCTCTAATCTAATATATAAAGGAGAATGTTTGTATCTTTATATGTTTGTACCTTAATAACTCAAGAATACAAAGTCCAAAAAACTTTCAAACTTTGCACATGCTTTTATGTCATCCCTGAGAAGGTTTTAGGCAAAAAAATCTCGCAAGTAGACCTGGGTTCGACCCCAGGGGATAATTTTGTATTTCCCACAAGATAACACGTAAAAATAAAAAATTTGACGTGCAGGGTTTTATTTTTTTGCCAAATTAAATCAGAAATAACTGACCTGTGAACTTTGTATTTGTACTATAGCAAAGAAAAATCTATAAGGTTTCTTATTCTGTTTGTCTTTTTCCGCGAGAAATTCAAAATTCCTCGTATTAATCATTAAAAATGCAAATATATGTTAAATATCGCCATTTTTATTACGACTACCATGGCCACCGGTAATGTTGTCTCTTTCCTTTTTAACCAAACAAGTTTTGCCGAATGTTTTTTGTATTGGGATAGTTTAGAATAACTCATGGTAAGGAATTATTTGATGAGGATAACGATTTAAGTCTCATAATTGCATCATAATAAACTGTTCATTATGTACAGCAGGTAAGTAAAACATGAATAATAATTTTAATTTTTAAATATCGATTCCAATAGCTTTTTAAACAGTCTACTAAAATTGATGCGATAATCAAATTTTGATCAAATGATATATTTGTTAGTTTATTACATCTATTTGTAAACTCATGAAATTTAATTCTCATTCCATTTTTATTTCTGCTCGGATTTTAGCTGAAATCTTACGTCATTTATATACGAGGAATAAAAATTCTACGATCGCGGTAAGTTGGATCTAGAGTTTTGGATAATATAATTTATTTATTTCTACAATTCCTACAATATGTAATATCAGTCTATTTGACAATTTAATTCTATTTTCCATTTGAATTTCAATAATTATAGTTAATGGCTATAATCTAAACAGTATAAAACAAAATATGGAAAACTGTTTTTATATCGATAGCAGGGTTCCGAAACATTTTCCCGCGATTTCTACTTTAACCATATACTACGTCACTTTAATTATTGAACGGATTATAATCTTTTTCCTAAAAAAATTATTATTACACAAAAAAATCCATTTTTCAGACCATTTTATAAAAATATTATGCCAGTAAAAAGAAAAAGTCAGCTAGGAAGAAAGACTGCAGGTGTAAAAAAATTGGCTTTATTAACCTGCCAAAGCCAGATGCAACATATATGTAATGGCAAAATGACTTTGTCTACATTGTATTACTTTGTACCGTCTTGTCTCCGAATGCCTAATAAGGAGGTTTTTCCATCATTTGAAGGTTCAGCCTCCAGTATCGTAACATCTTTCAGTCAGTTTAGACGTGTTTCGTGTTGATAAATTTTTTTTAAAGTTGGTGTTTTTTTAAACATAGATACTCATCACTCGTAAGTACAATTTCTTCTAGGTATACTCTATTTCAGTGATTTTATTAGGACATATTGTAATCACAAAGGTTCATGCTAGATATTATGGAAGAAATAAAATCGGTTAACCTCATGAATATTTCACAATTGTGTCATTTATTGCTGCGTTACTTTAAAGTTATGTCAGGACTTACCCCTTCTATGACATTATTATTTTCTTATTTATGATAAAATCGATTTGGAAATTATCTTACCTTTAAATTATTATAATGGAATCAATCAATGAATAGTTAGAGATAAATTATTAATTATTTTTCCGTTATTACGTAAGACCTTCGAAAATACTATTTTTCTAATTTCTAGGCAAAAACGTAATTTTGAAAGGTAGTTTAACCGTGGAAGAAATTTTGCAAATGCTGGATGAAGACAGCAAAGAGTTGGATGCTAATAATGAATTAGATGTTAGTCATATTTTTATTCCTCCCCCCGAAGTAACTGAATTAACTGATGAAGATTCTGGTGATGAAGACGAGGGTGGGCTTATTGACAACCTTTCAGACAGACAGCTATGAGCTGAAGCTGAAATCAGCTTACATAATAATCAAAGAATTGGCTCTGTGGAATATTTTGAAATTTATAAGAAGGATAGGAAAAGGGATTGGGTCTCTGGAGATTTAGAAAACGTTCCCGCTAAAGAATTTGATTCATCATCATACCACCATTATTCAAAATTGAGTTGCACAGAGATGTTCGAACTATTTATAGATCAAGAACTAATACAGCACCTAGTCACTGAATGCTCTCGTTATGCAGGATTTTTAAATTGTGAAGATGCCAATATTTCCTGTGAAGAAATGAAAGCTTTTTTAGGAATATTGTATTTAACGGGGTACAATAATCTTCCCGGTAAACGATATTATTGGGAAATGCAGGAGGATGTCCATAATAACTTGGTGGCAAATGCAATGAGGAGAGATAGATTTTTTCAAATCATGAAGTTCCTTCACGTTGCAGATAATACCAATATAAATAAAGATGATAAATTTTTCAAAGTTCGCCCAATGATTGAAAAAATTAAATCTAAGTGTTTGGAGCATTTTGTTCCATACGAACTTTTAGATTTCAATGAATCAATGATAAAATACTACGGACAGCATACCTGCAAGCAATTTATAAGGGGAAAACCAATACGCTTTGGGTATAAAGCATGGTGTCTAAACACAGATTTCAGCTACATGGTAAATTTTGATTTATATCAAGGAAAAAGTGCCAAGTCTAATGAAAAGTATGATGCAGCATTTGGAAAAGCAGCTTCTCCTCTACTCATCATGCTCAATGAATTCTCCTGCAAATCAAAAAATTTTCCTTACAATATTTTTTTGATAATCTATTTACAGGTAAGTATACTGAGTAATTATTCCTATTCCTACAAATTATTGTATTACTGTCAATCCTCTTACAATTAGTATTCATTTATTTGTTTAATTTTTTAGGCATGAATTTGCTTCGTCACATAAAAGAATGAGGCTATAATGCAACTGGAACCATTAGAGACAATAGAATCTCTAAAGATAGTCGACTGCCAAAGAAAGCCGAAATGTCAAAAAAGAAAAGAGGGGAATGTATATCCGCAATTGATAAAGAGGATGGGATCTTGCTAGTGAAATGGGCAGACAATTCTGTGGTATCAGTCGTGTCGACCATCTACGGTGTTTCTCCATTATCTCTAGTCAAATGATACTGCAGCGATTTTCCCACACCTACGCACTTAACGAAGCACTTGTCGAAAAAATGCGACGAATAATGCCTGCCCATCGAATATCGCCCCCTTCGTTATCGCAGCCATTTGTAATCGCTGAACAGAAACGCTCAAGGCTCTCCTCGCTTTTGGCTCAGCCCTATAGCTACTCGCCTTATATAGGGTGAATATCACCCCTATTTCTCATTCCTCCCTCTTCCTATGGTTATATAATCTACTCAAGCAATTAAACAATACCAAATCGAGGAGTCACCCGTTCAAACTACCCGCCGGACCTCCCCTCATCTGCTTCTGTCACGTGACCGCCGCTTTCACCGGAGCAACACGGCTGACACACGAATATACTCCGAGAGAGCTGAGTGAGTGTCGGTCTACGCTACGCACTTACTGTTTGTCTCAGAGAGAGAAGAAACCACCACCACGACGAGAAGTTTCCTCGTAAACAGTGTGTGCTGAACTATTCCTGTGGACACCTTGTAACTATAAACAATACCCATGAAGTGTTTTATGTTGTGAGACAAGTTTTACGTCTCAAGTCTGCTTGCCTTTCGTTCTGTCATGTATACCTAATTATAATATAGACTATGTTATTCATGTAATTCAAACTACGAGACAAGTGTGCGTCTCAAGTCTATTTGTTATCCTGTGTGTTATAATTTGTCAGTAAAATATAGCAATTAGTTAGAGATTGATGTGGTGTTCTAATTGGTCGCCACAATATTCACGACAACAGAAGAAAATTGTACAGATTCCACAACCCTACGCAATTAATAGATACAACAAACATATGGGAGGGACTGACAGAATGGATGAGGACATCAGTGCCTTCCGTATAGGTAAGAATTTTTCTTATGCAGAACCCTGACTCTCCAAATGTAATCAATCTAATATCAAGTTTTCTTTATATTAGGAGTACAAGGTCGAAAATGGTGGTGGCCTGTTTTCACCTGGCTGCTGGATGTCGGAATGCACGATGCATGGACCCTCTACAAGAAGTCTGTCAGGCCAATTACAAAAATAGTTTAGATGGGAAATTGTGCACTTGTAACTAAGTAAATGCAAGATACCATTGAAGTCCCCAGGTGGGCAAGCAAGCAAATCATCGCAATCCAGAACCGGCTGGAAAGAAACATTGAGGTATGACCGAATGGACCATTTCATTTGTGAAATCCCCAAGGAGAAAAGGAGAAGATGTGCAGGTGACCCTTGCAAGTCTTCAGTGCGGTTCATGTGCAGAAAATGTGATGTTGGGTTACGCATAAAATGTTTTGAGAAATATCACTTAAAGTGAAAATATTATAATAGTTGATAAAATACAATTTAATTAATTCATTTTGGCAAAATTTGTAATAATTGTATCATTTCTTAATCAGCATTACTAAAAAAAGGTGATAGAAGTGGAAGTTGCAAGTCTTCAGCGTGGTTCATGTGCAGAAAACGTGATGTTGGGTTATGCATAAAATGTTTCGAGAAATATCACTTAAAGTGAAAATGTTATAAGAGCTGATAAAATAAAATTTAATTAGTTCATTTTGGAAAAATTTGTAATAATTGTATCATTTCTTAATTAGCATTTCTAAAAAAAGATGATAGAAGTGGAAAGACCTGACGTTACATATATGCAACAGCCATTTCCTCGAAAACTATGATAGACAAAGTTGAAATTCAAAATTTCCAAGGTTTCTACATAGATATTTAATTAATATATACAAGGAAAAAACAAAATAATAAAAAAAAAATTCTTGGCTTTGGTGGGTTAAGAGTAGCTGAAAGTGTAGAAGAGAGGCAGATTCGTGTAGACAACCAACGTGTAATACAAGCAGAATTAAGAACATCCGAGAGTCAAGACCAGAGACAGACACGGCTCGAAAAAAAACGAGCAACATTGTATATCCCGAAGCTCTATAAGAATAAAAATTAGAGATGTTTCAAAAATTAATTACTATAAACATAATAAAAATAAATTAATATAGATTTTCGTGTTTTTTTAATTAGGTCATTTTTACACGGAGGGTAAACTATCGCTTGTATGACTTAAAATGCAGATTTCTGACTGACTTACGGGTATTCTGCCGACTGGATGTGGAAAAGAGATGGAAGACTTAACACACAAGCTCTTAAACAGAGCTAGAAAGGTATGCTCTATTTTTGCCACCAATCTCACAAGTTTAAACCGGACAGAGGTCAGGGGCAGAGCCCCTTTACTTAAAGAAACCTCTAGAGGAAGGAATTTACCGTATATACTCGTGTATATGCCGACTCCATGTATAGTACGACCCCTGATTTTTTGGTGAACAAACTTGATTTTTTCATATATCTCATTTATAGTACGACCCCAGCTTTCCACCAGGGTCGATATATTTCGTTTCGATAGCTCGATGGTTACGAGCGAGATATATCGAACGACCTTGATTTTCCACACCATCATAGAATAGACCGTAAATGTCATAAATAGTATTTCTTGCGAGTACACTAAAATTCGGATAAGTTAAGTATCTTACTCCTAAAACATTTAATAAAAAGTGATATGAATCATGATTGCCCAAGATGAATTAAATCGTTTCAATTCTAGTACGTCTGGATTACGTTCTGCGTACGTAATGGTTCCACTCGCTCATCTACTTAATAGGTAGGGATAACGGATAAAAAGAAATTACTTTGTAATATTCCACAGTCTTTATTGTTTCTTCAATCACACACCGACCGGTTTCCACTACAAAATCATTCTAATGGTGTTACTAACCGACATAACACCTTTGTAGTGGAAACCGATCGGTGTGTGATTGAAGAAACAATAAAGACTGTTGAATATTACAAAGTAATTTCTTTTTTCAAAGATGTCGAAATTCCATAAAGTTACGCCGTCTACAATACTTTTAGTCCAACTCGTTCCAATCCATCCCTTGTAAAAAGACGCAAACAAAGATGTACATACATAAAATATAAGAAAGGAAGTGCCCGTAAATCGTCACTTATATCAAGTATTTGTGAATTTGAAGCTGTATATATGAAAAAGATTCTACTCTTCAAGAAGCAACATAACAACGATAAAGGACCTCAGTGTTAAGGTTAGCCTACCATTAGAATGCGTGCGGGTGGCATAACTTCACCGAAAATTCCCGTGAAGATACATGAATTTTAAATCCTCAAAGTAATTACTCGTGTATAGTACGATCCCCAATTTTTACAATAAAAATTTGGTCGTAAAAACTCGTACTATACACGAGTATATACGGTAATTGAACTATTTGATCATACGACTTGAGTACATAGTCCGATAATATTAGTTACTAAAAAGAATACTTCAAACTTTAGTAAACATAGGAATGTAAATATTTACGGATAATTATTCAGTTAAATGCCTATGGGAAGCGTTTCTAACGATTTATTCAAAGCAGGTGAATCTTCATTTCATCGTTTGAATGCTGGAATCTTACATTTTAGGATGTAGAACCATTACAGTCATGCCTCATTTAGCGCAAAGGATACATTCCAAATGGTCTTTGAGCTAACCAAATTTGCACTAAACAAACGAATTATAACATGTACTTTGTAGTGATCAGTTCGTGAAATTCCAAGGTTTGCTAATGTTACTTTTTTATTTATTTAATATTAATTATCATTAAAAGTCAATATTAATACAATTTTAAATCTTTCGCAGCGGTGCTCGCATTTATGCACAGATCGCTAGATTTGCGAGTTGTCATTTTCGTCACTGCATTGCTCAAATCTACGCATAAATTACTTATTGTATGTGTGGGGGTATTCACCATTTTCAATAATTGCTTGAAATTCGTCAGGGAACTTTATAGCTGCATCTTTATCAGGGCTTGCTGATTCACCTGTAAAACGAACGCTATGTATATTTGCATGGCATTTAAAATTTTGAAACCAACCGGAACTGCCATGAAAAGTTTCTGAAGAATCTCCACCCTCTTCTTGCTTTACACATTCAAACAGGGAAAGTGCTCGACTAAGAAGTATGTGTTCATTAGAACGCTTAGAATCAATCTACAACACTAGCAGTTTCTCCATTTTTTCAAGCAGTTACTGCACTGGCTGCTTCAATGGAACTTTTTATTTTCTCTTTATTTAACAAAATTGTATGAATTGTAGAATTTGTGAAGTTAAACTTACGTGCAATATTGCTCTGACCTCACCTTGTTCAAAACACTGAATCACTTTAAGTTTTTCCTCAAGATTTATGCTTTTCCTTGATAATTTAAGATTATTTTCTACACTTTGACTGCCATTACTCAATTTTCTCCTTTCTGCCATGATCGCCATGATTTACTGAAATTATTTCCCTCTATTTACTGTTAAAATGTTATTTTGCCATAGATACCGTATTTACTCGTGTACCCCGCACACATTTTTCCCCGAAACGCCGGGGAAAAAAGGGGGTGCACGTCTTACATGAGGATTTCTGAACAGGTTATATAAATTGTATCGATAGTAATTTCTCTCCAATATGCTTGCGTCTACGTTTATATTTGTAAAAAACGTCGAATTCTACAAAGTATATGCATATTTATACGACCAAACAAACAAGTAAGTTATGCCCGTGCTGCAGGCAAAAACTCGCAAAAGTAGGCCGAAAGAATACGTCTAATGAAAGATTTCATCGTTCGAAAGGAAGACAGAAATCCCCATCGGAAGTGTTTGAAGTAGTTTGTTCGTGACATTCCAATATTTACTCACAAGATGATCGCGAAAAAACTTCCCATCCACGTAGGAAAGTGCCCGTTCATAGACGAACAAATATTTCGTGAAGCTCCGCATCGGTGCACAATATTACGTCAAAAACAGTGAAGTGGGGATGAAGTTGCGTAATATTACAACAAAAACAGTTAAGGGGTTAACAAAAGAGTACTATCGGTCAGGAGATTTCTGCTAATATCGTCATAAAGAGATCATCCAATAAAGTGCGTCACATAGAAGGGAGAAGATGCTTAACTTGAGGGAGTGGGAATCGGTGACTATAAAAAAAACTTATACTGGCTCAAATTAATTTTTTCCTCGAAACCGGCCCAAAAATAAGAGGGCGTAGGTTACATGAGTAAATACGGTATTAAACAAAACACCACAAATATGTCATTGGAACTGATTACGTGAAAGCAGCTTTCCTTTATTTTTTTAAGCAAACAAAAGCCAGCAGTAATGCACACTGTGAACAGTATTTTCATTTTGCAGTATGTACCATACATACAGTATGTATTTTATTAAAAAATAAATAAAAATGTATACCACGACATTCCAATTGCGCTATATCGAAATTGCACTAAACAAACATGCACTAAACGAGGCATGACTGTATATTACAAATCTATAATGCTTATTAATGCAAATAGTCTCATGCATAAATTTCAAATTAGATGAGAATAGGGACAAACGTTAATGTTTTGACACATTACCTGGTTATCTTCTCTTCAATGAGATAATGGAAGTGGAAAAATATACTTCTGTGGAGTTGTCTTATCTACCGTTTACATTCCTCTATAAACTGACCTTACCATTTCAATTATCTTTTTATTTTCCACTAAATTCCAGTATTACATGCATTAAAAGTTTAAATTGAGCTATTTCGAACTGTACACAGGAAATGATGAACAGAATAAGAAACTTTATAATGTTTAATTCAAAATGTTTCATAACCGAAGATTGTAGGTCAATACTTTATTTTAATCTAAAAAAGAATGAAGGCCTGCAGGCCAATTTTTAAGTGGTATTTTATGGGAAATGGAAAAGTTCACAATCAATTACTGCATAGCATTAATTTCCTCTCTAATATGAAATTTAAAATGCATATTTCTGACTGACTTCACATAATAAATTGTCAATACGCACACACAGCCATGCCCTCAGCAAGATTCAAACCCGCGACCCTTACGAATACCAGGAAAATGCATTTGTATGGTTAAATGTGAATTATTGAGATCAACTATTTTTACCCACTCCTTCATTTTTTATAAATTAATTGAAAAACAAGTTAGGAAAGTATACAGCGTATCACAAATGGGTGCATTTCGTGCAATGGAGTATTAGAAAGAAATGCTATACCTGTACATTTTAAAGTTTTAATAATGCTGTATGCACACGTAAGTAAATAAAACGTTTGTTTGTGAGATTGTTTATGTTACCAACAATGAAGAAGTAACCATTCAAGAAAATTTCTAACTTCAACTCGAATTAAGACATTCTTGTTTAATTTTCTTGATAATGGCTACTCCTACAATAAAAATGTATAGGGAAAGAAATACTATGCTTTACTAGTCCTACAAGTTTTATTTGAAAAATGCTTTCATATGACCAATCAGGGGTGTAGCGAGGGGGGGGGGGGGGGGGCAGAGGGGGCAGTTGCCCACGGGCGCAGGGTTTTAGGGGCGCAAACACACGGACCGATTTTTAATGGTGAAAGCAGATTCGCCTAGGAGGTCGTAAAATAACATAATATCTTAGCAGATTAACCCTTTCCAGCATGAAGCACCCGAACCTAAACCGACCTTACTGCATGAGGCGCTCGAAAGGGCACGCAGATAACGAGATTTTTTTCTTTCTCTTCTGGGGTGTTATGAATGATTTCTTTGTGTTGGGACTGTTTCTTCTCACTGTATGCATTTATTTTGTCTCTGTATTCATTTCCTTCTCCTATAGACACTCCAAAAAATATAATTTTCTAATCGCAGTCTGTTATTGCAACCCACAAACGAAGCAATGAAACAATATACTTGAGCCATCTAAAAGGCTATCATCATACCGGATATATGCAGTTTATTCAGTGATTGTGGTGGTATATCATTTGTAAGGAAACCTTCTCCTCATGTACCAATATGTTGAGTGCCGAAAAAATATCTTTTCTTCCGACGAATGTACTCAAAAGGAGAGGTTACGGAGTGTAACTCTCAGATTTGATTCATTTTTTACCAGTGGAAAGTTTAGGTCAAAAAAAATATATCATTTCGGAATTAGGGGCCAACGCCTTTAAGTTTAAGAGAAATAATTAATTAAAAAGTACAAAAATTGGCCAATCTTAATAAACTTTAGAAACTTCGCTCTTGCGTTCATAAGCGACTGTAGCCTAGGGAATAACGAGTAGGGCTTGGTCTTGGGGTTCGAGACCAGCATTGTTCAACTTTTTTTCTCGTGTAAAATTTCATTTTTCGTGCTAGTTTTTCTCCAATTTCTCGGAAAATAATTATTCACTGCAGTTTTTATTTTTTTCATGCAGGATAATTGTTTTTAATCACTAGACCACTATTTTCCCCCATTTTTCATAAAATATTTATACACCGCTATTTGTGTATTTTATTCCCAACTTACACCCTCAAAAATCCCGTGAATTTATTATCGTAAGTTTTAATCATTTTTCCTGCGTGAAGAAGATTATTGCGAGAGCTCAAGATAAAGAATATATCTGCGGATAATAATAAAATAACCCATCTTATCAGTTATTATTGGTACAGGCATATAGCTCGGAAGGTATGATCGCGAAGAATAATTTCTGCGAGCTCCTCGCTCTGCATCTGCTCGTCGCTGGGTTGACACCCTCCACCTTTCAAAATTAGTATGAATTTCCAGCGCATTCCTTTGGATGATAATCGTCGAAGAAACACGGAAAAAATAAATATTCATGGCACCAGGAGCAACATATAAATGAACGCTTGCCACAGTTGCAGCCATTTATTTTAATTTCATCTGTGAACGGAACTACATTTCCATTAAGAAATAATTCGCGCCACTCGCAGCTATTTATATGCTGCCCCTATTGCCATAAATATTTATATTATCGTTTTTTTCGAAGATTACCATCCAAAGGAATGCGCGGGAAATGCAAACGTAATGGGTGGAAGTGCAATTACAGCGGAATATCACAGCTTAAAGCATACGCCAATGTCTACGGAGAGTGTCAATGTAGTGATGGACAGATGCAGCTAATATTCTTGGGGGTGTAAGTTGGGAATAAAATACGCAAATAGCAGTGTATAAATATTTTATGAAAAATGGGGGAAAATAGTGGTCTAGTGATTAAAAACAATTATCCTGCATGAAAAAAAAAACTGCAATGAATAAGTATTTTCTGAAAAATTGGAGAAAAACTAGCACGAAAAATGAAATTTTACACGAGAAAAAAAGTTGAACAACGCCGGTCTCGAACCCCGAGACCATTCATCGAAAGTCCTACTCGTTATCCCCTAGGCTACAGTCGCTTATGAACGCAAGAGCGAAGTTTCTAAAGTTTATTAAGATTGGCCAATTTTTGTACTTTTTAATTAATTATTTCTCTTAAACTAAAAGGCGTTGGCCCCTAATTCCGAAATATTTTTTTTTGACCTAAACTTTCCACTGGTAAAAGATGAATCAAATCTGAGAGTTACACTCCGTAGCCTCTCCTTGTCAGCTGGGAACACGGCTGAGATGAGTGAGGATGCCAGGGGCCCTTTAAGGCATTGTGTGCCCATAGGCAGAGTAAAATTTTGTGCCCTCTCAAACTCATACTTTTTGCCATAAACTTCAAAAATTAAGAACCTGTTTTTTTTTTAATTTGACGTCCCCACATCCCTTAAAATTCGGCACCCGTAGGCAGTTGCCTACTTAGCCTAGTGAATAAAGCGCTACTGGAGGATGCTGTCATGAGACGGCCTGTTATTGCAACCGATGAACAAAGAATCGAAACGATATACAGGAGCCAACTAAAAAGCTCTCATCATCTCAGGAATATGACATTTTTTCTTTGATTTATGTGGTATGCCGTTTGTAAGCAAACCTTCTCCTCCCCCTTGAGAATTTTCTGTTTCTGCCATCAGGAGTGAGTATACTCCTGAGTTCTGTAAACATACTCTAGAAACAAAAAACTGACGTCAATTCCTACTCAAGAATGGGGGACACGTGAATACTGGAAGCTGGGGAAGTCCCTATATGACAGCGCTGGCTAACCTCCCTGATTAGGTTCAAAATCATCTGTAATATTTTTCCAAAATAGCATTATGTCGGCCATCCTTACGACTTGGGATGTAAGGGAAATACCCTATGATTCTCCTGGACTGATCAGCGACTTAGTAGGCAGGCACTGTGAGTGAGAGTTAAAAGGTGATTTTTGGTGGCATCAGGAATCAGCAAATAATAAAGTAATTGCAGATGCATTTCATAACAATTAATTCTTATCATTTTTATTACTTGTACTAGCAGAACTGCCCATTGAATTTCAACGAATTTATTGAATCTAAAACTTCGACCGTGTAACATGTAAACATCATAAGAATATGATAGTACACAGTTTTAACCGTCAAATAAAGCAAGAATGAAGAAAACCTGTTCGCAATTACCTATTTAGATGTATGAAAGAAGAAAATCTTGCACTCTGAAAAATCAAAAATTATGTGTAAACTTAGAGGAAAATAATTATTGAATTAAGCACCCCCTCCTCCCCAAATTTTTTATCGCCATATAGCCTATGTTATAAAATTATTTACCTATGCGAAGTTTTGTAACGATATCCTCAAAGGTTTGAAAATCACAATTTGTGGAAAATCTACGTCTAATTATTTAAGTTACGTAGTTTTAAAAACATCTTTCTTTGGAGAACTCTATGCCACACAAAATTTTACAATCTTACTCTGTATTGTTTGTACAATTTGATTATTATTTTTTAGTTCACATGAAGCATACTGAGGTACAGTTGGAATCCCAATGAGTTTGACACCACTGTGCTATGAAGCATTATTACGCATGCAGATGTAAAATGTAGAAGTAGGGTGGCCAGAAGGTCTCTCTAATAAAGAACATATTATCTTTTTTGTTAGGATCTTTTTCACTTTTAATGAAGAAATGTTCTTGTTTCGCTTTTTAACTACCAATGAAAATGTTACTTTTTACGAATTAATCACAACTTTTAAAATGTTTAAAATTTCAAAACAATAGAAAACTACTAACGGTAGAACCAAATACATAGGCGATTTTCGTTCCATCTGGGATGAAAAATCACTACAAAGAAAAAAAATTTTTTTTACAATAATGATTTCATTTTTTGTCTTAACTATATGGCCACCTTATGTAGGAGGCGTTGGGATTTTTGTTTGAGGTAGAGAATGCAATACATTCTGGAAATACTAGTGGCCACCTGCACTTATTCTCAGTAATATCTGAGGAGAAAAGTGGGTTAGATCAGCAGGATTTATGGAAATTCCTTTATCCTTTGAAGAAGCTCTTAAAAATTTGATCAGGACATTTATTTTTTAGTGAACCAACTCTTGAAAATTCTTTTGACGTTGCCAATAAGCGTTGCATCTGCCAAGAGAAGCTTCTCTTCATTGCGACATTTAAAAACCTCTTTAAGTGAGTACTTGAACTGTGCAAGTGATATCGAAGAAGAAGAGCAATTGCCACAACCAAGTTTTTATCATGAGAGTGAAATCAACTGAAATGCGGGTGTGGGTATATGGTTGGAAAACATTGTCATTTTTTATAGTTTATAACCAATATTTTTTAAAATTATTCAGTTGATTTGTAATTCGATTGCTGTAAGAACCAGGAATGATGAAGAAAAAAACACGAATTTTCAGGGCTTGAAAAAAAAATATTCGAAAACCTTAGTCAATTTTGAGTTTTTTCAGTTTTTCTTTTTTTGCAGTACAAATTTGTATTAATTTTTTGATAAATAAAACTTTCTCACATTGTCGAGTGTCTGTTCTAATGAATGACCAAAATTGAAATCGAAAAATTAAAAGGATATTACGGTAATATCCTAGCGGTTTAAGACTCAAGAGAAGCGAGAGTTATCAAAAACGCTTCTGGAAACTGGTCGGAGTTGCAATGAATCACCCTTGTATTTATCTTTAGGATATAGTGATCCCGTAGCTTCTTTACATTTAGATGGTCCCTGAGCAATTGTAGGCAGGTTAGTGAAAAATATTTACAAAACCCTCTCTCTGTCTATCCAAAATATGTGTGAAGTCCCGCTTCTGGTTGCCACCTCTTCCTGTCTCACCCGAAGTCTCTGTGGTTATTGCTCATTCTTCAAGTTACACTTTTGTTTTGCCTGTATATTTCTTTAGACAGGATCTTACTTGTAAACGATGTTTTGCCTATGGGCCATGGGGGTTTGCAATTGAGTTGAGGTATCTCCTGCCATCTAGCCTTACTTGAACCAATTGAATCATGAAAATCATAAGTCCATATTTTGGTGAAAATGAGGAAACAGTGAAACTGCCATGTAGAGTACATTTCATGTGTTGATACCATAAAACATATATTTCCATGGATAACTACTGCCATAGGGACCTTAACAATTAAAATAATATTGTTGGCATTGCTATTAAATTTTAGCCTTGACACAATTTTTAGTGTCTCCTGAAAAAATTGGTTTTCTGGACTTATGGGGTTTTTGATTTCCATGATTCAATTTCCCATTCAAATATGTTTGTTGCATGCTTGAGTTTTCCAGAGCCACCCTAATGGGGTGGCAAAACAGCCTAAATACACCAACACTAAATTGAGTACAGAAGACCCCATAAACCCATCCTCCCTGGAACATGGCAGCAAGAAATAAGGTGATATGGCCCGGACTGGGGATGTATATTATTATAATTTTCCATAAGTTTACATGGGATTTTCGATTTTTCAGAGTGCAAGGTTTTTTCCTTTATTCATCAAAATATGTAAATATGGACCGATTTTCTTCGTTTTTGCTTTATTCAACAGTTAAAACTTTATACTATCTTATTCTTGCAATGTTTTCACGTTACACTAAGTTTTCAGAAATACGCATTCTTTTTCAAAATTTTGCAATTTTTCGTACTCATTCCAGGCATTGCCAAAGAGGCTCTCATTGTTGCCTCCGAGTCAATTAACATCGATTAAGCCTTCAAATAGGTGAAATAATAGCATTATTCACTTCGCACTTTTGTTTAAGCATCAACATTATTGCTGTACATAGAAATGTAAATATTAATGGATAATTATTCAGTTAACTACATATGGGAAGCGTTTATAATGATTTAATCAAAGCAGTTGAATCTTCATTTCATCATCTGAATGCTGGAATCTTACCTTTTTTCTAAGTAGAACCATTATATTATACATCTATAATGCTTATTAATGCAAATACGCTCATGCTTAAATTTGAAATTAGATGAGAATAGGGACATATGTTATTTTTTTAACACATTACATGGTTATCATCTCTTCATTGATAATCTAAATTAACGTTTGCATTGATTTTTTAATAAATAAGAAAGGATCAATTACTGTGTAGCAATAATTTCCTCGATAATTTTAAAAAACCAATTTCTGACTGACTTCATATAATAAATTGCCAATACGCACATTAGGGTGGAGCAAAAAAATATTTTTTTTGAATTTCGGTACGCCTGACCCAGGAAAATCTGCCTTTTTGGCCCCAAACTACGACATTTTTTCCGTCCCACTGTCAAAAAATTTTTAAAGGTGCAGCATCGCTGTCAAAGTTTCGAATTTTTAGTATATTACATCTTTAGTCCACTTTCTGCAGCTCTTCACTTGCTCTGGATATTTAGCATCCAAAACAACCCAGAACTCACCACGGGGAGGTGGCTGCACTCGAGTTCCAACCGTGTCCAACCCAACCACTCTACCATATGGGCAATCTTCAAGTACTTTTTCATTTTTTTGGTGAAAATACTGGTGTCAGCTTTCATCTCCAATTTTGGCATTTTCACTCTCAACTTCAGTCGTGTACGAATCAGTCCGTCTCGAGCTTTCTGCCCTGCCACGCTCATTGAGGCCTCTGTGACGACCTTGATGGCCCTCTCCACAGCCTGCGTGTGACAGGGGTAACCATAGTATGGCAGCTTTGACTTATCCGGATTGGCAGTTAAGGCTTGCAAAGAATCCTCAGGAACATCTTGTAAGACAGGCGGTGATGTAATGCCGCAGTCTTGCAGATTTATCAACTGCACATAATCTTCAGCGAAAAAATTAAGAGCTGGTGTCTTGAAAAGTCGAACTCGATTCCCTTTGTGTGTGACTCTTGCCTGCAATATCTTGTTCAGTGCATCATTCTGCACTTCCTCCCTGTTGTCCACCAACATGCACATAAGTAAGTTTTCAGGGTGTGCAAAATACGCGTTCCGCTGAATCACAGGATCGATTATTTCTCTTACTGATTTAGGCTGTGCTCTTGGGAGCCTGACCAGTTTCCAGATGTGACGCGCACCCTCGATGCAGGACGGATTGCACTTTATATTAAACCAAACAGGTGCATAGACATGGATAACATAGTTGACCAACTGAACGAGTTTCTGGGAGGGCTTCTTTGTTGCAACATACAGTCTAAGTATCCTATTTGCACAGGTGAGCCATCTTGAGTGATACAATTTGCCTGGGGATCTAGCGGCTAGGTCTTGTGGGCACATTCCATCATCTATACCTCTGCTAATATCCAGGAGGTAGCTTTGATCAGTACTTAAATCCATATCATCAACACTGTCTAGCGTTAAGAGAATCTTTTTGAGTTTTACGATGGGGAGTTCTTCGCAACCTTTCAGTGTCACCATCCAGTGTTGTCAGGAGATGCCTCAGGGACAGCTCGTTGACGTGCAAGAGGCATACAAGCCACTGGAGAGGTTTTTCCAGCTTGTTCTCAATCAGATGAACGATCCCACCTTTGCTGCAAGCATTAGTGCTAGTTCCGTCACAACCAATTGCATTCAAGTTTGAGAGGGGAATGTTCTCTTCCTCCAGGCAGTCAATGATAGCAGATGTGATATCTGCAGCAGTTCCTGAGGAGGGAGTTATGTGGCAGATGTACTGTGAATTTGGCTCTTGAATCAACACTATGTGCTCCTCAGTCACAACGCTTTCATATAGCTTTCCATCATTTTCCTCTATAGTGAGAGTTTTATCTTTTCTCCCATCAAAATACAGAGCATTTAGTGTAGAGCGGTTGGCAGCATCTTCTTCGTTGGTCTCCTCACGGATCCTTTTCCTCTATCTTCGTACTTTGCTTCTGTCAACAACCAAAGAGGCATCTTCCTCCATGATAAGATTTGCATCCGCAAGTGCTGTGGATGCTATGAGGGCTGCGGCCCAGTCAGAAACACCAGTGCGGTCAGCAGCCTCAGCAACATGACGCATGGGCATTCTCATTTGACTGGTACCGGCTCCTAGTGCGGGTTCCTTCACTTCAAAATCGGTCTGTATCAGTTTTCCTCTCAGACTCCGACGCACTTCCCGTGGTACAGCTGTCCACTTCCTCAACCTTCTCTCCAAACTGCATCTTTTCCATCTCCATTTTATGCTTCCTCTGTACCATGACCCTCAACTTC
The DNA here is from genome assembly GCA_036926305.1 of Uropetala carovei. Taxonomy (NCBI): domain Eukaryota; kingdom Metazoa; phylum Arthropoda; class Insecta; order Odonata; family Petaluridae; genus Uropetala; species Uropetala carovei. The sequence continues at coordinate 1,371,394 of JAXCHB010000195.1, forward strand.
TCCTCTTTGTTCTTCAATTTCTTCGTTACCTTCTTGTCAACAGCTGCCATGCACATTTTTCTGTGAGTGCATTGATCGCTCTCTTAGCATGCACGATCCTATGCTGCGTAACCTTTTGGTGAATTTTAATGAAAATTCAAAATTTTGACAGTGATGTGGCACCTTTAAAAATTTTTTGACAGCGGGACAGAAAAAATGCCATAGTTTGGGGCCAAAACGGCAGACTTTCCTGGGTCAGGCATACCGACATTCGAAAGAAATATTTTTTCACTCCGCCCTAACGCGCACACAGCCATGCCCTCAGCGAGATTCGAACCCGCAAATCTTACATTGGAAGCCAAGTACGTTAAAATCCTATACCGGGGAAACGCATTATTAGAGATAAATGTGAATTATTGAGATCAACTTATTTCACACAGTTCTTAGTTTTTTATAAATTAATTGAAATACCGCGCAAACATTGTGTGGGTATAGCTAGAGCAATCCATGCCAGAGCTAACAAAGATGACATCTGAACATGTTTCTACTTCAATGGAACAATGAATTATTGTTAAATTTCTCTGTAAGGAAGGTGTAAAAGGGACTGAAATTCATCGGTGACTTCGAGTACAGTAGTGGAAATCCTGTCTGTCTCGGTTTTCTATGTTTGGGTTGTATAAATCATTCAAATAGGGTTGCAAATGCATGGAAAACAAGAACATAAAGCAGGATCAGCGACTGCAGTCAATGATGTGACAATTACGCAGGTTGATGAGCTCATTCAGAGGGACACACAAATGTCAGTGAGTGAATTAATGTTGCATGTTAACATTAGTATTGGTAGTGCTGAGACTATACTTCATTACAACCATAGATACAGTGAAGTCAGCGCTCGATGGGTGCCCAAACAGTTATAACCAGAACAAAAGGCGATGCGGGTTCAAATTTCAGGGGTTCTGAGTAAACAATTTCTGAGGGAAGGGGCTGATTTTTTTAATCATATCATAACCACGGAGGAGACAGGTCCAACACTTTACTTCAGAAAACAACTGTTCCAGTATGGAGTGGAGAGACACAAATCCTCTTACACTGAAAAAATTCAAGACGATGGCATCAGCAAACAATGTGATGGCCACTTTTGGGATCCTCAAGGCAATTTTTATGTGGATTTCCTGGAACAAGGCCATAAAGTTAATGCTGCTTATTACTCAGTGCTCCTAAAAAAAGTCCGAAACCAGCTCTAAGGAAGAAATGAGCAGGTCTTCTGTCCAAAGGGAGTTGTTTTCTCCATGACAGCACCCAACCACATAAGACTAACTTGGATGTGAATATACTGGCTGAATTGGGGAGGGACGTTCTTCCCCATACTTCTTATAGTCCTGATTTGTCACCGTGTGACTTTCATTTGTTTATGATGCTGAAAGAGCACTTCAGTTCGAATGGTGAGGTGAAAAAAGCAGTCCTCAACTGTTTTGACATCAACTGAAAGATTCCTTTGAAACTGGGTTACAAAAACTACTAGAACGTTGGATCAAGTGTATTCTGAAGGAGAGAGAGTACATAAAAAAGTGAATGTATTATTATTGTGCTGGGTTATTTTTACGATTTAATAATAAATAAAGTTCAAGTCAAATATGAACACCCCTCGTATATGTTCCCATAAGTTTACACGGGATTTTTGATTTTTCAGAGTGCAAGGTTTTATTCCTTCATTTATTAAAACATAAAAATGGACTGATTTTCTTCGTTTTTTCTTTTTTCGACAGCTAAAACTCTATACTATCTTATTCTTGTGATGTTTATATGTTACATGGTCAAGATTTTCAGAAATACAATATGGTTTTCGAAATTTAGCAGATATTTCATACTCTTTCCAAGCATTGTCAAGGCGACTGCCATTGTTGCCTCCGATTCAATTACACCCTTCCATCGCCAACTGCGGGGGTTACGTTCCTGAAAAGTACCGCGGTTGGTAAATACTTAAGTATATTGCAAATTGGGGGTTAGGTTCCATTGTTTTTATTACTATACCATATATATTATAGATCACTTACATTACTCACTTATTTCTCACTTAAATACATTATATAAATATTACGAATACAATAACATGCTGTTTTTTCCTTACAAGCTCTCTGGTTTGGCATAGTCGAAACTCCCGTAGATGAAAAATGTGACGAAAAACAATCACCACCATCTATGTGCTACCTGTGGTACTAAATGCGAGAAATAGCTTTCCACTGCATTCCGCTGTTCGGAACTACATATTCTACCCCAGAATGAATTCTTTTTTAAAGAATTTCTTCAAACGTATCACACTATGCATAAGCCAAACTACTGAGTAAAACAATTACCGACTGAAGGATTACAAACGCCCCATAGGTAACGGAGAAATTACGTGGATACTACGACGTACATCACATCATTTTATACAATTTACTACAGTCTTCTAATATTACCCGGCGTTTTTTGCATTTAAACAAATATTATTATGCAGAAATTCAGAAAAATATTAAACGTTTAATTTATTTAGTATGCTGATATGAATAATACACAACTAAACACGTCGTGTGGACTTGCGGTGCGCGAAAAGCATGGGTATGCTGATGTGAATAATACACAACTGATTGCCTCGTGTGGAATGTAGAGAGTTGTGGCGGGCGAAAAGCGTAATTGTACATTACGGCAACAAAGTAATAGCAAGCAAGTTAGAACAACAACATAGCCTTAGTGAGTGAGTGCATATGACAACAAAGTCATACGATGCGCAGGATTATCCTGTTGAATGCAGTGACTTGTGGGGTGCAAAAAGGATACGTAATCGTGTCAGTATGGCAACAACGTAATACAGAGCAAGTTAAAACGACAACAAAGTCTTTGTGAGTGAGTTAAGATGACAACAAAGTCATAAGATGCTCGGTATTTAAAAGTTTTCTTGGTCCGAACCGTGGATACGCAAGGGAAATGTCCGCGGTTGGGAAGGGTGGGACTAAATATGTAGACCGCATATAGTCGAGGGCCGTGGTTAATAAACCCGTGGTTGGAGAGGGAAGGGTGTAATGCCAAATAAACCTTTGAATAGGTGAAAGAATACTGTTATTCACTTCTCGCTTTTGTTTAAGCATCAAAATTAATGATGCATAGCAACATAAATATTTACGGATAATTATTCTGTTGAATGCATATAGGAAACGTTTAACAATTTAATCGAAGCAATTGAATCTTCATTCCATCATTTTTGTAAGTAGAACCATTATATTATACATCTATAATGCTTATTAACGCAATTAGGCCCATGCAAAAAACTAAAAATTAGATGAGAATAAGGACTTATGTTATTTTTTTAACACATTGTATGGTTATCGTCTCTTCGTTGATAATCTAAATTAATGGTTGCATTGATTGCTATATAAAAAAGGACATATTTCAATAACAAGAAACAAACTTATAAACATAAATGTTTGTGATCAATTACTGTGTAGCATTAATTTCCTCTCTAATATGACTATTAAAATGAAGATTTCCGACTGATTTATGGATTATTCTCCTGAATGGATGTGGAAAAGAGATGGAAGACTTAACAGACAAGTTATTAAACATAGCTAGAAAGATGCGCTTAGTTTTTGCCTCCAATCACACAGGGTTAGGCCGTTACGTCCAGGGGTGAAGCCACTTTAGTTAAAGAATCCTCTAGCGTAAGGAATTGAATTGAACTATATGATCAAACGACTTGAGTGCATAGTCCAATTATATTAGTTACAAAAAAGAATATTCCTTAAGAGAATGCGGAAAAGTTATTTTTTTAACAAATTATATGGTTATCTTCTCTTCGTTCATAATATAAATAAACAATTGCATTGTTTGTTATATAAAAAGAAAAGGACATATGATTCAATAAAAAGAAACAAAGAAAATTAAAAATAAAAGTTCGCGATCAATTACTGTGTGGCAGCATTTTCCTCTATAATATGACATTTAAAATGCAGATTTCTGACTAAATACCCATAATAAATTATCAATATGCACACACAGCCATACCCTCAAAGAGATTCAAACATGTGAACCTTGCCTATAACATGGAAATGCATTATTCGAGTTAAATGTGAATTATTGAGATCAACATTTCACACACTTCTTAATTTTTTATAAATTAATTGAAAAACCATGCAAACATTGCGTGGGTACAGCTAGTAATATTAAATATGAAATCTAAGATTGTACTTATTATACAACTCAAATAGTAAACAACACTGTCAAAAAAAAACATCTCAATATTAACCGTTTTCCTAGTACTCATGTTTGACATGAAAATTTGTTAATTTGAGCTTTTTAATTTAAAAAATAATAAAAATGTACATACATTTACGTTCACTTCGTTTACACTCTCATAATAAACAGAAGAAATTTTATATTGCATTTTTGTTTAACTGTGCATATTTAAAAAAATAAATTAGTTGGTAAAAAGTAAAAGATATCAGTCTAAAGATACTGTCACCACGATGTACATTTTTGTAAACAATCCATTGTCAAGCCTATATTGATAAATCTTATATCCATTCTCATATAAATAAAATATTAAGTACATGTAATAGAAATTTAAACCATTAGGCCGTTTTACAACAGCAATATAAATATCAACCATAATTATAATTCTGATATACCATATATCTTCGAGTATAAGTCGACAAATTTCTTTCTTTTTTAGGCCGATCAAACCCTACCTTCGACTTATATTAGAGTCGCAAACTACATGGAATTATTCTGGGTCAATAATTAAACATGACTTGTGAAAAATAACATTTGACTGTCCTTGAAGTGCATTACAATGAAAAATTCATGCTAACTAGCGGAAAGTGCGAAGACTAATGATAAAATAATACAGCATCACTGTACTTAGTTTCAGAAGAAAACAAAATTTTTTATTTTATCTTTAAAAAATCTGATGTGGCCAACACATCACTTTCTCCGTGTTTGGGGTATAGATATTTAAATTATTATGAATAGAATTATGAGGCAAATTTATCATTTCGTATCGTAAAAGAATACAGTCGTCCTTATTGTCGTAAATTACATATATTTTGATTATGTTTACAGAATCCACCACTACATGGTGGTAGCACTGTATACTGGAAATTACAAAAAAGTTCAATATCTCCGAAATGGATGGTTCTACGAAAATTTGTTTCAAACAAAACTTGGAAGAAATATTATTATCTACAACTTTGGTCCTCACAAAGATTACCAATAACAATGTTTTAAAGAAGATAGGTATTTGACGGAAACCAAAAAACCAATTATTTATAAATAATTCCTAAACAATAACTGCTATGAAAAATTGTTTCAAATGAAAGTTGTAGGAAATTACATTCTCTATAACCTTTGTATAGAATTGTATATACAATAATAATGTTTAAACGGAGAAATATCACAATAACCGAATTGGGTTTCGAATAAACCTCGACTTCCGGTTAACTGTTATTGTCCAAAAACTAATCAGTTCTTTGTGCTCATGCGTAAGTGTTATATATGAAGTTTGGTAACAATATGGCAAGTACTTTTTGAGTTAGAGCACCCAGAATCACATACACAGAGACATCATTCCGAAAATAGTCTAAACGTGTTCTGTAGACCTCAAAACGTGTATTTCTGTTGAAATCTCGAAGCCGATTTTTTTCATGAACACAATACTTTCCCATTACTACGTATGGAGAAAGTAAAAACTTGCCCAAATGAGTGAATTGAAGAGAAGAAACAATTCAATACTCAAGCATTGGTTTTTTTACTTTCTCCACATACGTAGTATAGAGCAAGTATTGCGATCACAAAAAAAATCGACTTCGAGATTTGAACGAAAATACATGTTTTGAGGTCCACAGAACACGTTTAGATTATTTTCGGAATGATGTCTCTGTGTGTGTGTATGTGATTGTGGGTGCTCTAACTCAAAAAGTACTTGCCGCCATATTGTTACCAAGTTTCATATATAGCACTTTGGTAGGAGCATGAAGAGCTGATTAGTTTTTGGATAATACCGGTTAACCGGAAGTCTAAGTTCATTCAAAACCCGATTCGGTTTTTGCGATATTTCTCCGTAAAAACATCATTATTGCATATACAATTCTATACAAAGGTTATAGAGAATGTAATTTCCTACAACTTTCATTTGAAACAATTTTCCATAGCAGTTATTGTTTAGGAATTATTTATAAATAATCGGTTTTTTCGGTTTCCGTCAAATATCTCCTTAAAAACATCGTTATTGGTAATATTCGTGAGGACCAAAGGTGTAGAGAATAATATTTCTTTCAAGTTTTGTTTGAAACAACTTTTTGGAGAACCATACATTTCGGAGATATTTAACTTATTCGTAAATTTTCAGTATACAGCACCACCATCTTTCAGTGAATTCCATACACATATTCAAAATATAATTTACGGCAATAAGGAGGACTGTATTCTTTTACGATACAAAATAATAATTTTTCCTTATAATACTATTCATAATAATTTCAATATCTATACCCCAAATATGGAGAAAGTCATGTTTTGGCCACATCAGATTTTTTTATTTTGATCCTGAATTCAAATTGTTGAACACCATTCCATTTCTTCAACGACTTTTTACTTATAATCACGGACTGAACAGACCCTGCATTGCATTTGTAAATTTCAAAATTATCTTGTTTTCATTTTCTTTGCTTCAACTTATACTCGAGGCTTGGATTTTAGATGCTGTTTTAGGCTAAAAAGTACACTTCGACTTATACTCGTATCGCCTTATACTCGAAGATATACAATAAATAGTATTTTAATAGTTACAAATAGAATTTCAAGCAATTTCATATGTACTTCATAAATAATAATCATGGCTTCCATCTCAATATAATTGGGATTACGCAATCCTGTTAAATCCCTAACAATTGAGTTGCCATGGCAAGGAAAAATTTTTTATTCAAAAAACCTTAAATTTTGTGGTATAAACGTTAATTGTGGAAATTCGACAGTAGCAAAATGAAACTTTAGTTTTTCCTCCGTTTCTGGGTTCAAGTTTTGTCTTTGTATCGTGATTTTAAGTAATTTTAAAGTGCAAATCAAAAATAGTCTACACTCAACCCTGTGTTTAAGTTGCAGGACACGGCAAAATACACGATGCTGGATGACTAATCGTTCACCATTTCGAATCAAAGTGATGGAGGGAAAAGAAACCTTGACCATTCACTAAGTTAGGATGTAAGGAAAAATTGTACCATATTTGGTTGTTCTAGCTTTTATCATTTAGGAGTTCCATGAATAAATATATATACAAATTCTTTAAAATGTATAGTAGATAAGTCCAATTTTTGTTTGATTGAGAGTTGGAATCTTCAAAATAAAGTATTTGTTAATTTTAATATAAGAAATATAATTTTAAAATAAAAAATTAATTAATACAGCGACTTATATTAGTTTCATTCATTTCCTTAGTCCTCTCATTTCTCATCTTTATTGTAATTCATGGCAGTATCTGAATTTTTGATAAATTAATTTTTTTTAATATTTAGTTTTTCAAATTTCTTTTAAATAACATTTACCTTAGAAATAAATTCAATTTTCTTTTACATCATGTTTTATGTAAGTCCATAAAAAATTTCAACTAAATGAAAAGAAAACATCAAAAGTTATGAATTTTTAAAACATTTTGCACTTATATCTTGGATTTTTAAAAACCTCATCCATCCGTACGGGAAGGATTTTTAAAATCTCCTCAGGGCTTGAGGGGTTAAGTAATATCACTGCAATGGCTACTCAAGAATTATTTTCATTATTATTTTCTTACCTTTATGCCCATAATTAACCCATTCATCAGGAATGTATGATCAGGAAATGTTTCATTGAGTACCTGCAAGATAATAACATAAAAACGATTAGTCTTTCAATTAAAATGACACTATACCTCATCTATGTGAGGCACAGATAAAGAAAAAATAATTATAAGCTAGCATAAATTCCTATAAAAAATGATGGGCAGGCCTGAATGAAGCCCATTTATCATAGTACAAAACAAGTTGGCAAAATGTACAGTGTATCACAAATTGCAATATTTGAAATTAAACGATGTACTTTGAACCAACAAACACCATAAAACATCGAAAGGCCAGGACCTAATTATGTATCTCTCTCCATCTACTAAAAATTTATTCCCTATCCTATGTTGGTGCATTTACATATATTTACATAATTTTAGTATGACTAAATACTGCAAAGCGATATACAGTAAAACCTCTTATCTAGTGAACCTCCGTTTATCGTAAACCTCCGTATTTCATAATATCTTTTGGGTCCCGCCAAAACTGTGTGTTACGGTATAGACAAACATCTAAATATCGTACCTCCGTATTTTCGTTATTCTCCGTATATCGTAATGGGAAAATGCACCCCTGATAAAAAACAACCTCCCTATAGTAAAATAATGTATTCCTGTTTACGGATAAAATAATTAAGCTAGTTTGCAATGAAAATTTGCATGTGAATAACCAAAAGAAATCAGTCGATGGTATATGCATACGTACGTACAACGTTATCCCGTTGAAGCAACCACCGTAGTGGCCTCTCGAAAAAGTCGCCAAAATATTATCATAATGCAACAAATATGCACAATTTAAGTTGAAGTTAGGTTGCGTAGTTTATTACCTATGCCAGGCCCTACGAGTTCAACTCGCTCAGATTTACGGTCTCCTTCTAAAAGGAAACAAGGCAAGCACCAATAGTCAATTCTTCCATGATTCTCAAGTTACACATCACTGCTACTTATGTACGTATCAATTTTAATCACTCGTGAAAAGTGCCACGAGAATATTATTACAATGTTGCAAAAATATATCATTTAAACGTAAATTAATTCTCGATCCTCAGCTAACACACCATTGCTACGTATTTATTAACTTTCACAGGCCTTTGAAAAGAGCCCTGAAAATATGACTACAGTGTTGCAAAGGCATTTAATTGTCAATTCTTTCGTGATCCTCATGTTACTTTTACTGCCTCTGAAAAACCCACGAATATATAACTGTAACATTGCAAAGACAATATTTAAGTCAATTCTTTCGCGGTCCTGAGGTTAACAACGCACCACTGCTACGTACGTATCACTTTTTACCACATCCGAAAAGAACCGTGAATACATGACTATAATGTTACATAGACATAACATTTAAGACAGGTACTGCTTCTGCTGCGAATATTTCTCGCCTGGTGAATCCCCTCACACGTCCCGGTTTATCCTCTTATGCAGGCGTCCAGCTATACGCCGGTATGCGTCAAGTTTCTATGAACGTGTAGTGCTTATGTTTGCCTAATACGAGGAGCTTGTCAAAATTACTGGTTATACCTAAAGTGACCAGACGTACTGATTTAATCAGTACAGTACTGATTTTAGAGATTGTGTACTGATTTCAAATATGTACTGAATTTTGTACTGAATTATAAAGTTGTACTGATTGTAAAAGAAGAAAAAATCTATAATTATTTAGTTCATTTACTGTGGGATTGACGGTTGAGGTGGCTCGGGTGCGATGTTGCCAGGATGTGTAAAGAGGACTTGCGGCAACGCTGTGTAGTTCCCCCTAGCATACATTACCTCCCCTCCACCTATGATTGGCTGTGAGGGTGGGGAGTTTTTCAGTCTTTCCTTCCAAACCCCTACCCCTTCTCTACAACTATAAGTCTCAATTCCAAAGTAATGTCGTACAGACAATAATAGTTATGGTTGTTTATGTCATGTGAGTAGTATAATATTTTAATGCTGTTTAGTGAAGTAACATTATTCTCAGATTAGATTATTAATATTATTATTTAATTATATTTAAAGACCCTGCCATAAATAGAAGAAAAAACAAATTTTCTGATCGACTTCAGCAAGAGTATCCAATATATATAACAATAATGTTATATACCTATGTATACGTTATTAGGTAGGTTTTGGTGTGCTGCACCCCCTGCCACCCACCAGTCTGGTGATTTGCAGGGTATCATGTAGATGTAGATACTGTATAAAATTTCAATATAGTATATGAAGTATTATATTGAAATGTAGTTTTCTTTCATGAATATAAGAAATATTAAAAAATCTACTGATTTTACATCTAGAAAATCTGGTAGTTTTCTTTCATGAATATAAAAAATAAAAAATGTACTGATTTGACATCTAGAAAATCTGATCACTTTAGTTATACCACATTGATTTGCTTCATTAAGCTATAGTGGATACATAATCTACAAATACGTGTTTTTTAACGTTCATTTTGTCCTTAATCACATGAGTATATTATTTATTATATCACAACTTTCATGTAATTATTAATGCATTAATTTTCCGATTATAATTAAAGTTTGTTAGGTGTATAACAATATACTTCATTATGCCTTGTATAATATTAAGTGCAATATTTACAAATAATACACAAGTAATTAATGAATATGTTTATGAATAAATTAATTTTAGACCCATAATGGACATGGTAAATCATAGAAAAAGACGGCTGCTGAAAATAGAAACGAAGTTGGCAATTTTCCAAGCCATTGATGAGGGGAAAAGAAAAATAGATGTGGCAGAAACCTTTGGCATACCACCGTCGACTCTAACATCTATTTTAAATAAACGTAAAGAAACTGAAATAGCAGCACATCAAGGTTTCATCAATAAAAGATCTCGGGCAGTGAAAAATGAAGAATTAGATAAATGTGTGTTTGATTGGTTGACGGAAGCTAGAGCCAGAATAATACCTATATCTGGGCCTATTCTACAACAGAAGGCTAGGGAAATGGCATTGAAAATGGGAATAGATGACTTTCAAGGGTCAAATGGATGGCTACAGAAGTTGAAAGTGCGCTGGAACCTAAGAACTTTAAAAATGTGTGGGGAAGAAGCTTCTGTAAGTACAATTGTGGTAGAAGAGTGGAAAAACACTCTGCAAACAATTTTAGTGAGTTATGATCCTAAAGACATTTTCAATGCAGATGAAGCTGGATTTTTTTATAACTTACTCCCAGATAGAAGTATTGCAGTTAAAGGAGAACCCTGCCATGGAGGGAGAAAAAGCAAGGAGTGATTTACAGTGCTTTTCTGTACCAATGCAGATGGCACTGAGAAATTAGAGCCACTTGTGATTGTGAAATATAAAAAACCCAGATGTTTTAATAATATAAAAAAACTTCTCTGTTTATACAGAAATTCTAAAAAGTATGGATAACTGCAGCTTTATTTAGTGAGTGGCTAAGCATGCTTGATTCAAAGATGGGCATAAAGAATAGAAAAATAGTTCTTTTTCTGGATCAGTGCACTGCTCATAAAGTTTAGGGGATCGTGTTGCGACATGTTAAAATAATGTATTTTCCTCCAAATACCACAAGTAAACTGCAACCATTAGATCAGGGCATAATTTCTAGTGTTAAGAGAAATTACAGACAGCAGTTGGTGCTCTATATTTTAAGAAATGTGGATGAAACAAATGATCTTACAAAATGTAAATGGAATATATTGCAGGCCATGCATAGACTCTGCCTTTCATGGAATTATGTTCAATCAGCCTCTATTAATAAATTCTTCATAAAGGCAGGATTTATGAGGACAACATATGAGGAAGATGAAGTATCAGATGATGAACCTTTGGAATGGGATGAAATCAATATAATAATTCATCTTCAAACATCATTTAATGATTTTGTTAATGTTGACACTTCCCTATTAACTTGTGCACCAACTGAGGGAGAAATGGTAGAAGAAGTGGAGATAGAAGTTGAAAGGAAGACTATAGCAGAGACTAATAAGGAAGAAGAAGAAAATGATGAAGAGGAAATAATTCCATCTCCAAAAAAGAGTGAAGTGCAAGAGGCTTTGAGTGTGCTAGAAAGATTTTTTATGAATATGGAAGATTGCAGTGGTGATAATCTCTTGCTACTAAATAAAATAGAAAATGTTGTATCCAATGAATTTAAGAAAAAGATGACACAGACTGAAATTACCAGCTTTTTTTCCAGTAAACAATAGGTAGAGTACATATTTTTTGTTCAGTTAGGTTGGTATTTATATTATAAATATATTAAATTTATGTTGTGTATATATAAATATACTAATATAGTAATTAAAAAGACAATAGTACTTTTAATTACCAGTTTGTGCATTTATAAATAATAATATGAAGGTCTTACCGTAAACCTCTTTATAGTAAACCTCCATTCATCAAAATGCCTAAAAATCTGGTCCCTTCCATTTCAATATATAGAGGTTTTACTGTATCAGAAATTATACCAAGGAAATGCTAAATTTGCATTTACCGATTTATTTTCTAATCAGTTGTAATCAATCATCAACAAAAATTATTTTTTAAATACCTCATTTCAGTTAAGTAGTTGCAATATTTACATTCTTTTCTTCATCATAGGTAATCCATTTCCTTCCACTTACAAAATGCTGCATGAACACACAATGATATTAAAGGTATATCCTTAATTATAACAGATCTTGTTTACTTCACCTACTGTGCTAGAATGTTTACCTTGTCAACAATTACGTATCTATGAATGAATTTTTCAAAGTTCAAAGCGAATTATGACTTTCTTGTTAGATTTTCTTGATAACAGCTATTCCAATGATAAAAATGTACTGAACAAAAAATATTCTAATCAAAAGAATGAAAAACTCATATCCTTCATTCTTTTAATTATGAGTAAATTCCACAAAGTCGAACCTGGTTTCATTAATGTAACAAGTATTCTATTTGTCTAGTTCTACTAATTTTACTGGAAGACTTTTTTGATATGATTAATATTTTACAAGATAAAGTTTATTTTTGGTTTCCATTAAAGTGGTCCTAATTGGGTCATGTGAACCATTTCTGCCAGAGGTGCCAAACCTGAGGCCCACTATTCAGCCCTCCACCAACATTTCAAAACTTTTCTTTTTTCCTTTGATTTACCTATCAAATATTATTTTTTATCTAGCAAAATCTGTTAAAATATTTATCATTAAATTGGGATCCCTTACTACAGTCACCCCATGGTTCTACTATTGTAAAGTGGATTCCAACTTAAAGTGGAACCTATTATTTCTGGGACCTGTGGACATCTAAATGATATTTTATGAGTATCATAAAAACCTGTGTATAGGAGGATGCACTTTTGTTCCCAAATTTTTAAGGTTAAAAAGTAGAGCATTTCATATACGGGTATATAATATTGGAGGTTTTTCTCTACGAAATGTTTGTCGAAAAATGAAAATTAAACAGCTGCAAACTAATCTTTAATTACCACCAAAGTTTTTATATTAAAATTAAACTTTTTAATATGAATACAGACTGTACATTTACAAACAAAAATTGTATATACAAAAAATTCCCGGTCATTAGCTGACTGATCTTTGTACATGGGTACCAGGGCCTGGCAACTCAACGGTTTTCAGAGGTTGAAGTTACGCACTGCTGCATTACTAGATGTCACTGGAAGCGCTTCAAAATGAAAGTGGAGGAGGGGATGGGTCTCGTGGTTAAAGCCGTTAACCGCTAACAGTCGATGTCTTATCATGGCAGAACGTGGTGGAATGTTAAGACGCAGGCGTGTGCCATTAATGGTTGTGATGGGTGGGATAGACGCCGTGATGGGCCAACAAAATTTTTTAATTTCCCGAGAACTGATAAAGTGTAAGTTAATTTATAGTAATGAATATTTTACCTGTGAATGCTGAAGTGTTTCTGCAAGTTGTGCAGTTTATGAGTACATAGCTACATCGGTTGTTTTCCGAGCGAATATAAGTGAAATTTAGAATTTTATTTATTCACACCGCTTTGAGGAATTACGTTTAACTAAATGAAGGGATTTGTAAGGCGAACATATATGTGTCATTGGTCTCTGCATTGATTGAATATGTATTGGAGGTTTGTTCGAAATATACATAAGTTTCGTCAATTAAATCGAGTGGAAAAGTTACTGCATAAATTATTACGTTCTGTAAATTATAAATTTCATGGTTTCAGCTTCATTGTGAATTATTGTATGCTCTTGGAGATTCGTTCCTTACCCTTTAGGACGTAGGAATGAAATCATTCGTTTCGTATTTATTTTTAAATAACTATCGGTATAAGGGCATGGTGTTCACATCAAAATAAGGTCTTTGCAATAAGGCAGAATGCCAAATAATCTTGTAGGTTTAAAATATTGTAGATATGTTTTATTTTAGGGTATAGGTGTCACATTTCGTTGTAAATATGTTTTATTTTAGGGTATAGGTTTTAAATTTCTTTGTAAATGTATTATTGTAGGGTATGGGTTTTAAATTTTGTAAATATGTACATTTTCATTATTCAATCTTTTCATTTTTATATGCTTTTTGTTAGGTAAACTAACTTAATTCAGATATTGTGCAACCTTTTATATTGCTGTATGTACACATATTTTCACTTCTTGTGATTTAAAATTATCTAATATCAATGCCCTTATTAGCTTTGGGAACAAGTATTACGTCATGCCTCTTAGAGTTCATATTTCCATGGTTCTGATGTGTTGTATGTACTGCTTTGTGCATATATGTTCATTTTTTATACTCTTTGGTTATCTTGGTATGATATTATGAACTTGCGTATATGTCATGTGAAGGATGTCACTGTTTATATGCTTGTATGAACTAACACATTTGAGATGTTGCAGTATGTACATACTTTTACACTTCTTGTGATTTCAAATTATCTGTCTAATATCAATGCTCTCATTAGCTTTGAGAGAAGGTATGATTCTATATGCATTTTTTGGCATGAACTGACAATTCAGATAATGTGTGACCCTTTATGTTTTAGTATTTACATACATGCATATGTATCTGCATACATCTTTCTTGTTAATTCATTGTTCATTATGTTCATATACATAAATTTTATGTCTGTTCAATTTCATATTTTCATGGTTTACAGTATTGACTATGCTACTTAGTATATGTTAAAAATTTCGATACTTAGTCTCACTTTTTCTGTGTAATACCAGCTGATTCATTTCCACATTTTTATTTACTTTTCCGTGTGTTACCTCTGTTGAATTGCTAATGTTGGAATTGAGATTTGGCAACTGTTTGTTTTCATCTGGTACTATTTTGTAATGTAACTGTGCCTTCTTTCTAAGTGAATATCGGCAAATAATTTGTGATGTTTGCAAAAACCTTTTCGCAATCTCTGCTGAAATGCTAGTGTTATAATTGTTTTTACTTAAAAATACGGCATTTACTTGTTATGTGTACATCCAACGAAGCTTAAATAAATATCAATAACGTACAATAATTTTTTGTTTTTTTTCCAATTTAATATTTAAAATTTTGCGATCATTTATATTAAGCATTTTACGAGGAATAAAAAAATGACATTTTAAACGCGCGCGCTTGGTGCGACGGTGGTGCCGTCTATGAATGCAGCAGGTCGTAACCTGAACCTTTTTCCCACAAGGATAAGTTGCACAGGGCTGATGGGTACTAAACATTTTTCGTCCTTTCTGTACGGAGTCTTCAATGAAAATGAAATACCTAATAACTAAAATTTAAATTTTCATCAAACCAACCTTGCTGTTGCACTGAGACAATGATGCCATGCGGAAATTCGCCTTTCGGTATTGTTTTTCTTTTAAAAACGACACACGGGGGCAGTTTCATCCAATCGGCAATACAGGCATTTTATTTTCACTGCAAGCTTCACAGGCGATTGTAGAAATTTTTACCAAGTTTTTAATTTCAATTACGTAGGAGTCACAAAAATTTGCTGCATTTTATCTTCTACGTTGCTTGCCTAAGTGTATTACTATACCCTTTAGTATGTAGTTTCAACATACGTGTTACCATGCATATTAAAATACGAATGACATACATTTTTTTAATCTCGCATTACAAATCATTCAGTAAATTCCCTCATCAGCTCATGCTAAGTAAAAAGTTTATTTGATGGAAATGATCCAATAGAATGAATACGAATCTTTCATGGCGATTTATTGAATACCATAATTTTCCGACTATAATACGCATTTTTTTCGCAAAAAATTGACAAAAAGTTAGGATGCGTATTATATATGGTAACAAGCACATACAACTTTTTTTAGTAAGAAAATAATTTATATTTTCGGACTTATTTACCAGTAAATCGTACATTTCAATGCATTTTGATAACAATCCTTTAAATATCGTTTTTCAAAGCAAAAATAATAATAATTATTTATTTACTTTTAGCTGTCCGAATCTTACCCTCTGAATTCATTATTGCCGTCCT
The DNA here is from genome assembly GCA_036926305.1 of Uropetala carovei. NCBI lineage: Eukaryota > Metazoa > Arthropoda > Insecta > Odonata > Petaluridae > Uropetala > Uropetala carovei. The sequence goes on from JAXCHB010000195.1 coordinate 1,387,641, forward strand.
CAAATACTTCATTGGTGATTTTGTGTTCTCTCTCATCGTCTACGTAAATGGTGCCAATGAGAACATCATCTTCATCCTCACTACCCACTTCGGCTATTTACTCATGTAATACCCGCACTTTTTTCCCTAAAACTGGACCCAGAAAAAGGGGGTGCGGACATTACATGAGATATGACCCTTTACCTTTCAACGGTAGGCCACCCGCAAAATGCCTGCCGTGTTTCGTGGCAAAAAATGAATTCAATGTGTTTCCTGGAAGGTGCCATACACCATGGATTTTGTCTTTAATTTTGTGTGCCATACACCACGGATTTTGTCTTTAATTTTATGTGATTCATGCTTAAATTTGAAGAACACAACACCAACAGGCAGGCTGAAACGCGCTCTGCTCTCCGAGGTGCTCGCAGCATGGCACGACGTAAGTGAAGAAACTGTGATCGAGGACTTTAAAGTAACTGGAATTTCGAATTCATTAGATGGAACTGAGGACCATTACTTATGGGGTGATTATGTTGTAGTTAAAGACCAGATCAGTGATTAGGTATTAGAAAAAAAAGAATGTGGAATTCCTACAGAAGCTCTTGAAATGTGAGTTGAATACATAAATTCTTTGGTTAAAAATTTGGGATTTTACAATATTTCTTGTTTTCATTGTAATTTTTATGGGTATTTGCATACAATTTAATAATCGAAAGATAATGAGACCGCATGGAGCCTTAAGACCTAAATCGATTTATAATTATGTTACGAAAGAATTAAAATCGTTCTATTGGATGTTGGGATTTGGTTTGTGCACATAATTTTTAAGTTTTCTTTTATGAGAGGTGCACTCTTTTCAGTGATGGTAGCATATACATCACAATTCTGAAAATTTAGCGAAAATAAAGCATGTACACTGTGCAGTGACCCAAAACGGAACATTTTGGCAATATTAATGCACTGGCCTTCAAAATACGCTTCCGACTTTTTTCCTTATAATATAATATTGTTGAATGTCAATTTTTCGCGATTGATTGCATTAGAATAGGCATTAAAAGTTGTTTTAATATTTACGTCTTAACCCTTTTACTGCGGGCTGGCCGATCCATCAGCTGTGTTTTTCTTTGGTCAAATAATCCGCTGAGCAAGGACTGGATGATATGAGTCACAAACCCTTCTTTATCTATAGTGTTTACTCTTTCTCATGATGGTAGATCCAAGACTCATTCTCAACCTAAGATTTTTTTATCATTTTTTTCTTTCCACTCTGCTCTGCCATCAGTAGCATGGTTTATCGTGGAGTGTTCACTTGTGCAGAGATATTTGTGTCCAACCTCATTTAGTGGTATTCCTAAGATTTGCTGGAAAGCTGTGTAACCTTCATATTCTATCATAACAGATAAAGAACAATAAGTTTCTTTTTGAGTGATTACGTGTTTTTACCAACCTAACAATATAATATAGTCTAGGAAATATTTTGAGTATCGATTGTGATTCATGTTGTACAAAGATTTTGATAATTATAAAAATAAAAAATTACTTTATATCATTTACGTAATTAAAATTGCTCTATATTATACTAAATTTTTTTTAAAACATCAAATCATGTTTTTAGGGAAATATTTCGGGGTACATTATGTCTAAGCGTATGAAAAGAGAAGATATCCAGGATATTATATTTGACTCCAATTTTAGTAGTGAATTACAGTCGGACACCACTGAGGACAGTATTGCATCATCTTCCAATGAGTCTTTTGGCAAATATGTCCGGTTAACATCTTCCCGGCTGCAAATTTTATCTTCATTGGAGAGCGATGATTCGTAGGATTCAGAAAGAGATGAAGAAACTGTTGATCTTAAGGATATTGAATGGGAGGAAGTGTTTGGAAGCTCTGATATCCACCGATGCCACCTTGTGAGTACCAAGAAGCCCAAGGACCAAAACATGCCCCACACCATGATTCTCCACCAGTAAGCTATTTTAACTTGTTTCTCACCACTACACTTCTGAATTCAATAGTACAGGAAACGAATAGGTATTCTAAAAAATCGGTACAACATACATTGTACAAACTTTCTCATATATGGGTACTAATGCGTCATTTAGTTATCTTTAGAAAATGAAAATCGTATGAGCCTGTTTTTAGAAAATCCAATTTTTGTTAAAGTTGCTCAAGAATAAACTAGCCTTATATTCATTCATTGAGAAAAATAAAATACATAGTATTATTGTAGATGTAAACTCAACTAACTGTACAAAATTTGATCAAAATCATTAGAGCCGTTACTGAGAAAATCGAATTATTGTTAAAGTTGCCTAGAATAAACTAGCCTTATATTCATTTTTTGAGAAATATGAACTATACAGTATTATTGAAGACGTAACTCAAGTAACTCTACGAAATCTGATCAAAATCGTTAGAGCCATTTTCGATAAAATCGGATTGTTGTTAAAAATGCGTAGAATAAACTACTCTTAATTATTGAGCAATGTCAACCATTTCTATGTATACTCTGCTCAGTATGATAAAATGCCCAAGTACGAGATTTCATTCATTTTCGTTCTACCGTCTAGGCTCCAGAGCCAGTAACAGACAGGCAGACGGTATTGCAAAAACCACTTTTTCCGATTCAGCGACACCTAAAACATGTATTTCCGTAAAAATCTCAAGGTCGAATTTTTTCGCAAAAACAATACTTTCTCGATACTTCATATGAGAAAGTAAAAATTCTTTATGATGAATAAAAATCTGTCGCCAAAGTCTCCGGCAAGGAATTGGAAAAATACTGATTTACCTGAACTGAAAGGCTTCACTGCGGGTTTGTTGAATATGGGCATACATAAACGGCCAACAATAGAATCCTATTGGTTCACCAAAGTTCTCAGTACATAGGTTGGTTCCATGAAATGTTCTCAAGAGACCGTTTTCTCCTAATACTAAAATTCTTCCACTTAGCCGACACAGAAAGCCTTCCCAGACCTGGAGAACCTGGATATGATCCATGTTCTAAGATACAACCTCTCATAGATCATGCCAACGTACTGTTCAGGCGTCATTACACTCCCCATGAACAATTAAGTGTTGATGAGAGTTTAGTTGGCACCAAAAATCGTACACAATTATTACAATACAAGCATCACCAATGCTGGGGTATAAAATTTTGGATGTTGCGCGATTCTGTGGTAAACTATTGTCTAGGATTTTCTGTATATAAAGAGGCAAAAAACAATCAGGAACAAGCCGAAATTAGACAACACGGCCTGGCTTATACTGTTGTAATGAAGTTACTGAGGATGGGGAATTACCTCTCCAAGGGTTATCATGTTTTTTTGGATAATTTTTTCATGTCAGTACCAGTGGCAAAAAGAATGTATGAACTGGGAACATATCTTACTGGAACCATCCAAAGAAACAGAAAATATCTTCCAGAGGAAATAAAAAGGAAATTTGAAGTAGGGGAGCATAAGTATTTTCGTCATGGCCCTATGCTTGCTGCTGCAGTTGGGGAGAAGAAATCTCAACGATTCCCTGTCAAACTGCTGTCTACTAAGTGCTAAGCAGAGAACTGTAAGTGTTCCCGTGTTCGTCGCAGGCAGGTAAAGGAAGTGGAGAAGCCTTCCATTATAGAATCATATAATAAATTCATGGGTGGTGTTGATAGGGCTGATATGATGCTTTACTGTTACCTGGACGAGCGATGTAAAGTATTGGGAAAAAATGTGTTTCAACATTTTCCCGTATGGACCTCAATAGCTATATTATTTATAAGGAAAATCTCTCCTCAGGGAAAAAACCAATATCTCATCTATTATTCAATATAAACATTATTGAGGATCTTTCAAATGAATGGTTACAGGAGAAGAACAACAGATCTAGGAAATCTGGGAAATCAGTGACACAGGATGACAAAGTGCTCATAAAATTAACTCAGAATAAAGAAAAAGACTGCTGTGTATGTAGTTGACAAGGAAAGAACCAGAAAGGCAAAAGAAAAAGGGTCCAAACAGTGTGTACAAAATGTGAGAAAGGCCTTCATGGTACATGCTTCTCGGAACATAAGTGTACACGCTGAATGGGGTAAGAGTTACACGCAGAGACTTATAAAAACACATATAATACTTCAAGAAATGTAGCTATAAACATGAAAATGTAATTTCAGGTAGAAAACTAAATGTAATAATCGCTTTTAATAAAGTTTTATTTTTGTTTACATGCGTTAAATATAGTCTAATTATAGTTTTTTTATATTTTTACTTTCTCCATACGTAGTAATGGGAAAATTATGATCACGAAAAAAATCGACTTCGAGATTTCAACAGAAATACACGTTTTGAGGTCTACAGAACACGTTTAGACTATTTTCGGAATGATGTCTCTGTGTATGTGATTCTGGGTGCTCTAACTCAAAAAGTACTTGCCATATTGTTACCAAACTTCATATATAACACTTACGCATGAGCACAAAGAACTGATTAGTTTTTGGACAATAACAGTTAACCGGAAGTCGAGGTTTATTCGAAACCCAATTCGGTTATTGTGATATTTCTCCGTTTAAACATTATTATTGTATATACAATTCTATACAAAGGTTATAGAGAATGTAATTTCCTACAACTTTCATTTGAAACAATTTTTCATAGCAGTTATTGTTTAGGAATTATTTATAAATAATTGGTTTTTTGGTTTCCGTCAAATACCTATCTTCTTTAAAACATTGTTATTGGTAATCTTTGTGAGGACCAAAGTTGTAGAGAATAATATTTCTTCCAAGTTTTGTTTGAAACAAATTTTCGTAGAAACATCCATTTTGGAGATATATTGCTTTTTCTAAATACCAGTATACAGTGCCACCACCATGTAGTGGTGGATTCTGTAAACATAATCAAAATATACGTAATTTACGACAATAAGGACGACTGTATTCTTTTACGATACGAAATGATAAATTTGCCTCATAATGCTATTCATAATAATTTAAATATCTATACCCCAAACATGGAGAAAGTGATGTGTTGGCCACATCAGATTTTTTTGTTATAATATCAATAAATGTGAATGAAATAACCTGTGATCAAACCAAATAATTGTTATTTCACTTTATAGACGCATTAGACATCATAAAAAAATATTGGGTTTGGGAAGGCAAAAACAAGCCTACTAGAATTTCTTAAAGTAAACCTTGCGTTGTTGCTAAAAATTGCTTCGCAGTTTTTGCATATATCCAACGAAATTGGCCAGCAGTGAAAGGGTTAAATACGTAATTTTTGCCGCTTACGCATCATCAGAGTCGACTTCAGATAGATTAGTTTACCTATGTTGCTGTTAAATAACAAAATTGGAATTTTTAAAGTGCAGGTATAACACGAATACCTTTTTTCCCAGATATTTACTTCCAAAAACGGAGGTGCGGGCATTACAGGCATGCGGGTATTACTCGAGTAAATATGGTATCTCACTTGACGGCAAAGCGAGAACTGTCTCGATACTGCTAATAACCAAGTGAAAAATTTGTGATCTTTTTACAAAAAATGAGTTGCGTATTATACATGGTGATAAGACAATTTTCACATTGCACTCATAAAAACATGGGTGAATATTATATGGGGTGCGTATTATAATCGGAAAATTATGGTAATTCCTAAAATTTTAAGAAAAAACTTCCTGCATCCTATACACAGGAACAGAGAAAACTCTCAGAATTTGATGCCAAAAACATTCACAGGTGTATACGGTACTTGGATGTGAAATACTATTAATACAGGCGTCTCCCGAGTCTCGATTGTTCGAGTTTCGATTAATTCGAGATTTAGATCCCGTCGATCGATAATATACACGGAATAAACTTCGCGTAGTAATTGGTTCCGACGGTTCCGACCTACCATGCAAGGTTTAATTTTGGTGTAGATGTAATTATATCTGCTCTAATTGTTTGAATTTGTGCTGATTTCACTCTTTTTTCTGTTAATCTTTTATTTAAATTCTTTTATTTTATTGATTTATTTATAAATTTATCACTTGACATGGCATCTAAAAGGAAATGTAATAGTGATAATGTAAGGGAATCAAATAAAAGAGGGCATAAGATTCATAGTTATAAATTGAAATTAGAAATTTTAAAGCGTGTTGAGAAAGGTGAAAGCCAAGCTAAAATCGCACGATCGTTGGAAATGTGTCCTTCAACTATTAGCACTTATGTGAAACAGAAGGAGAAAATTCTAGAAGATGTGATAAATTCACGTAATTTCATAACAATAAACAGTCCTAGGCGTGGTGTTGTGATTCTTAAAATGGAAAAACTTTTAAAACTTTGGGTAGATGATCAATGTCAGAAACACATTCTATTAGTGAGACCAAGATTATAGCAAAGGCTAAGGATCTCTATGATGCCTTGAATGTAACCCCTGCTATTTTGAGGGTTCTACTGTACATAAATCACCAACCAGTTAGCGCATACCAGTGCTTTCATATATCTTTCAGGATTGTGAAAACTATAAATGGCATTGATATGCAGTCTTTTTCAAAATAATATTTCAGCTTTTATTAACATATCGTTCTGGATGTACCTACCTAAACCACATAGGACAAAAGTTTCTCGCAGGTCAACTTTTTCATGTCTTGACTACAAATTTGAAATAAATTTTACATTTCATATATTTTTAAAAGACATTTCATAAAGCTTTGAGTTGTACAGTAGTCATAGTCATTAAAGAGGTTACATGGTGAAAATTGTCCAATTTCGTTCAGTAAAACCGAGATATGATGTTGTATGTATCAGAATGTATGCAGGGGCACCTTAACCATCTGGGCTAAATGGGCTGCAGCCCTAGGGTGCCAGGTGCCGCCGCTCCACAAATAAAATTATCTATTTTTAAACTTCGCATCTTTGTAATTTAAACTCAAAAAGTATAAATTGTCATAGCCTTTTATTTCTCAAGAGGCTCACCATCTATTAGATGCTTCAGGTAGTGAATATGTGGCTACTTCCCTGTAATTCATAAATATTTTGGGTAATCGGAAATGCTAGGGGTTTTCTGAAAGTATGTACTACGTAGGACGGCAGCATTCAAAAATTTCACTCGTCGCACTGTATACTGGACAGAATCATAATGGCTATACTTCAGAGACTCCAAGGAGAAGTGAAGGTCTGGCGATTTTACAAGGGCTTAACAAAGGTTCAGGTTTACATTGGAAAATTCTCGGGCCATGGGATTTCTTTCCATAAGCATTTCTCGATGCCAAAACATGATGATATAAAGGTTCATTCATATAGAATGCACACATCTATGAGACGAAACGAGTATAAGCTACGTCTGTTTGTACTAATATCCATACCACTTGATATGGCAATCTGGACCTACATACGCTGTGATAATTGTTTCTCAGTTCCCAGGAATCTTTCTCGTGCTCTGTGGCTAGTCCGATGGAAGTCTTTACAACGAAAGGTAGTTGGCAGTATTACTGTATTAAATACGTATTAAATTTACGTGAATGCAATTGCGATGTACATGTACTTACACAGATTGAATCGTGTTGTTATATTCAACATTCTCCGCAATCCACACATTAGGAATTTTGTCCTTCTTTAGAATGGATCGTGAAGTAGAAAGAAAGTTCCATTCCAGTGCATCGAAAGAAAAAGAATAGGCGAATTGGAGAAGATGGATTAAGAACTACATAAGTGAGTCATATTTTTTTGTCAAAATCAATTAATTACTCAACCCAACAGTAGTGGTAACCTGTCCTTTTGTACAGAAATATCTAGTTTTGCGGTTTACCTTCGTTAGGCTTAGGAGAGCATTGACCAAACAAAAATTTTATTTATTTGTATTGCGACGATTATTGGCAGTGATCCCTTTTCTCTGAGTAAGCAGTTAATAGTGGACTGTTGAGTTATTTTGCTAAAATTACTCCGCGGACAAAGTACGCCGCACGCCCGGTGGCTCGTGTGACAAATAAGAGCACACCCACTCAAGGGTTAAAATGTTTCCACAACATTATTATTAAAATAATCCATTTTCTTCCTATTTAATAATATTACATGCACACGTAAGGAAATTAAACGTATTTTTGTGAGATTGTTTATGTTAGCAACAATGAAGAAGTAACCAAAGTACTTTTAAGATATGTTATTTATTTATAAACTGCGTTATTATTTGAGTTTCTATTTTGTTTTTTATATTTTCTATTTTTTGTTTTAATAAAAACTAGTAGGGCAGGCCTGGATCTCCGATCCTCAATGCGATTTAAATAAACTAATGGTTTAGTGAAATAACTTTTATTGAATAATTAATGAAATATAAATGAAATAGCTACAAAGTATTAAAATAAAAAAACCTTTTATCTCACCTTAATATAAAGAGTAAGATAAAAAACCTATAATCCTACCAAATTTCAAGTTTCTAGCACATGTACAAATGTTAACAATAAATTGTAAACAAATGCTGACACTCCTCAACGTAACCATTTTAAAATGCTATAGTACCAATTGAAACAAATTAAAAAACAAATTAATTGCGCAATTTAAAATAAAACAATTCGCTGGAAACTTGTTTGTTATACACATGTTATTGACACAGCTAGAAAAGCTTCCGATATGCAGTCAACAGAATAATTATCCGTAAATATTTACGTTGCTATGCTTCATTAATTTCGATGCGAATACTGCTTTCTTTCGTCTATTTGAAGATTTAATTGGCATTAAATGAATCGGAGGCACCAATGAGAGTCTCCTTGGAAACGCCCTGAATGAGTACAAAAAATCCGCAAAACTTAGAAAAAGGATGCGTATTACTGAAAACTTCGACCGTGTAAACATCGCAAGAATAAGATAGTATAAAGCTTTAGACGTCGAATAAAGCAAAAAAGAAGAAAATCGGTCCATATTTATGTATTTTGATGTATGAAGGAAAAAAACCTCGCTCTAAAAAATCGAAAATCCCGTGTAAACTTATGGGAAAATATAATTGTCTCCTGGATTCGAACCCGGGACCCTTTAGCAGACGAAAATATTTTTCCAGGGACCTCATAGCCAGTAGAAACAAAACGCCGTTTACCGCATATCTTTATGACGAACGGTTCTCGAGAAATACGCCGATATAAATTGTAAACAAATGTCTACAGACGTCAACTTAAAATTAATATATAGTTAGATTAGATGTGTATTGTTTTCATTTATGATTAATAAATCGATGTGTATTTACGTAATTACTGTTACATTAAAAATTAGTAACCCCCACTCCACTATAAGAGGGCGCATCATGTTGGTAGCCCAGGGCGCACAAATGTCTTAAGACGGCCCTGAATGTATGCGTAATAAAAAAATTAGAAAAGTTTTTTTAAAGGCATTTGCTTTATCCAAATTAACTGAAATTTACAAGAAAATATAACTTCAATGAATCATCTATAATGAATTTTTTTTCCTTCCCCAAGCATAAGGGTAGCGCCGGCTAGAAAACGGCTGGGCGAAAATTGTTATTCATTCACTGGTGAGATAAATGCTAAATATTAAAAGAATTCAACGAAATTTACTTTATATCTTTAGAAAAATTGCCGTTCTCAAATGAGGACGTTAGGCAGATACATGGTATTTTTCGTAACAACCCTTTTCTATACATATTGTTTTTTTAAATTTTTTACAGGACTATCTAGCCTTTATGTGACAAACAACATTTTAACTTTTTTTTAGTTTTTCATGAAAATGATTTCCAGTGCTCAACTAGAGATTGCTACCCCATGCCACCATTATTTACAGCGAATGATGCAGGTTGAGGAATGTTAATTTTAGCCTTTTCCACTTTAGACCGTCGTTTTACATAATGCAGTGGTTGAAGAAAATCAAAGTTTGTTCGGATAGAGCAGACATTGTTGTCCTTCCACTTTACACAAAATATGTGAATATGTCATTATTCTTGTCAAAACGGTAATCGTAAGTTCCTCGGTTCTTTTTTTCATATCCTTTGAAGGCATAATAGGATAATTATGAACTCGATTGTCTCTTCCAGTTCGCATTGCTCTGATTATTTTCCTTTTGAGGTATACCAGTAACGCATAAGCGGTAAAATAATTATCGAAGAAAACAGCATGATTTGAGGGATTTGGTACGAGGTTCAACAAATCGATCATAACTCTAGATTTGGAATGTCCCGGTTATGATTTTTTCCACAGTAAACATCAAAGACGTAACAATACCCAGAAGAAGTGCTCAACATCCAGTTTTTGTACCCAAACCTAACAGGTTTTCCTTTTATAAATTGTTTTGCTCCATTGTGTCTGAAATACTTTACCATGGATTCATCTAATGATAAGTCTTTTTGGAAGAAACCTCATCTGCAAAAACCTTTTATAAGCATATTCGTAAGTGGCCTAATTTTGAACATTCGGTGTTTAAATTTCCTTATTTTGCTATTATTAGCCATGTGCAAAAAGTTTGATTTTTAAATATATCGATCTCGTGAGATGCTATCGTAAATAGTGAAACTCCTAGGTCCTCGTCATGAGACCAATACATTTGCCCTTGTGGTAAACAATTATAACCTGTCAGCAATAAAATAACTTGAAAAATAACACAGAAATTATACAAATAAATATAAAACGATTTTTATTTACGGTAAATTAAAGTATTTATAACCAAATGCACTTTACATAATTTATAAAATACTTTCATTAATTTTAATTATGGACAAATTTCTTTGTAGCTGCACATAACATTTTTTTCGTGCTTTTTGGTTAGTGGTCAACCACAGACTAAACGTTTCTAGCGAAGTAATGTGCATGTAAATAGTCTCCGAGACCTCTCATTCATATAAAAGTATAAACGGAAAGACATTGTAATATATTTCGGCCCAATATTAGTTCAACTAGCCGTCCTCAAACAAGGACGGCCAGCATTGATGGGTTAATGTAGTTAGACTGAAATATTGAAGAAATGTTTAAATTATTTGTGCTACTCCATACATATATGTGCGCCATGTAAATTTGCAGGTTTTCTTTTTTCTTAGTAACCTTAACATTTAATTTATAATGCGACTTCCGCACAAATTGGAGAATCCACTTCTTCTAGTCTTTCCATAGGGAATCTCACCACTAAAGGTATTAGTTCGATAATCGCGTCCAGCATAGCCTTCACTAACATGTTGGCTGTGGAACGTGGTATTGAAAACACTATTCCTACCACTCTGAATGATGCTCCACATGCCAACCAGAAGAGAAATACGACGACCTGCAGTTACCAAATAAAATTGTGCTGGTTAAACATCAATGTGTACCATGCATGGTTACTGTACTTTTTTACAAAGAAAACTAACCTCAAACTCTCTCGACCAACCCTGATTTTTCATAGGGAGTCTTTCTGAAATCATTCGTAGGGTATTCAGCGTAATCCGAATGTTTCTTCGTTCTTACAACATCGCCATTCATTATGTCGCTAACTTTGCGGTTAATGAATTGCATCCTGCAATACGGTCCACATCTTATCTAAAGAAGAATATATAACTACTCGTTAAGAATTAAATTCATTCGTGAGATTAATCATTGAAAGTCAAAAGGAAATTTCAAAATTACGATAAAAATGGGTATGAAGAAAAACATTGCATACCATCCTATCCTGCCTCATTCTTCTAATAATGGCAATTACTATGTCCACTCTCGCTTCATGGTATTGCCAAAAGTTTCAAAAGAGCATTAACATTCTTCTTCTTTCAGCCATCGCGCAAATACTACTTTTTCACCGAAATAAATTTTTACAACAAATCTACTAAGTTGAAACAAAATCTCAGGAAAAAGCCGCGAAATACTGTTTCTAGTGTATTACCACCAGGCGTCTCCTTAATCACCAAGACAGGTGCGAATGTTCTTAAGAGCTAGCTATCTTGTGACGTCATGTCAACTAGCGAGCAAGACATCATGGGAGGACAGCAAGCGAAGGTAGCAAGTGAACAAATTTCACTTTTGGACACGGCCTTAGACTCAAATGTCCAAGTTGTCTTCTTGCCTCCTAACACCACTTCCTTACTGCAACTGATGGACCAGACGGTAATTGCAACCTTCAAAAGGTTTTACTTACGCCTCACTATCGTTCAAGCTATTGCAGTTACCAACGCAAAAGAAACATTAACCCTGAAAGACTTCTGGAAAGGGTACAGCATCCTAGATACAATTAAAAACATTACTCATTGTTGGAAGGAAATCAAACAAAAGACAATGAATCGCTGTTGGAGAAAGCTGTGCCCACAGTTTGTTATTGATTCACAGGATTCTGAACAAACCGAAGAGCAAATCACTCATGAAGTTGTAGAAATGAGAAAAAGGAACAATTTAGAAATGGATTCCTCAGAAGTGAAGGAGTTAGTCGACTTTCATTCGATTGAACTTAAAAATGATGAGCTGACAGAAATGCAGAAGGAAGTCAAAGAACAGGAAGATGACAGCAATGATGACAACACTCCTTATCCTCCCACAAAGGTTTTGTCTGCAAAAGTTCACGGCGATTCGATAAATAAAATTGATGAGGCTTTGAAAGTATTAGAAGATAATGACCCAAATGTTGAAAGAAGTTCTACAGTTTATAAAGGTGTTTTCATAGAGAGCTATCCAGCTACAAACTCCTTTATGAAGAGAAGAAAAGAACGTCTTCAATTCAACTTTTGTTGAACAGATTCTTCAAAGGCATAGATAACAGCATATATTCAGCAGCCTCAACTTCTCAGGCATCAGGAAAATACTCACCTACAAATAGCTCTGTTGAACCAAATAATTCCTCCCCCAATTCTTCGGAATAGTAATCGTGGTTGCCTCCGCTCAATAGTTGTCTTGGAAACAACTGAATCTTCTCTACACTAACTTTGTATAAGGAAATTAAACTTTTTATTGAAAATATACGAATTTATCCTAAGTGTGCAATTTTTACTCCCTACATAAGGAAAATAACTGATATTTTATAAATATTCGGGAACGGATTAACAAATTTAACATTGTTTCTTATAGAAAAAATCAATTCAACTTATGAACACATTTCAGGGTACGCACTACGTTCATAAGTTGAGGTTCGCTTGTACATTGTCTCGCAATGTATACTCCACATTGGGATGTGCCGATATCAATTACTGAAAAACTGGGGTCGACTTATGAGCTATTCGAAAGAATCTGATGTGGCCAACACATGACTTTCTTCATATTCGGGGTATAGATATTTAAATTACTATGAATAGCATTATGAGGCAAAATTATCATTTCGTATCGTAAAAGAATACAGTCGTCCTTATTGTCGTAAATTACATATATTTTGTATATGTTTACAGAATTCACCGCTATATACTGAAAATTGCGAAAAAGTTGAATATCTCCTAAATGGATGGTTCTACGAAAATTTGTTTCAAAAAAACTTGGAAGAAATATTATTCTCTACAACTTTGATCCTCACGAAGATTACCAATAACGATGTTTTTAAGGAGAAAACTGAAAAACCAGTTATTTATACTTAATTCCTAAACAGTATCTAAAATAGAAAATTGTTTCAAGTGAAAGTTGTAGGAAATTACATTCACTATAAGTTTTGCATAGAATTGTATATACAATCATGATGTTTTAACGGAGAAATATCGCAAAAACCGAATCGGGTTTCGAATGAACCTCGACTTCTGGTCAACCAGTATTGTCCAAAAGCTAATCATTTCTTTGTGCTCATACTAAAGTGTTATATATGAAGTTTGGTAACGATATGGCAAGTACTTTTTGAGTTAGAGCGCCCACAATCACATACATCCACACAGACATTCCAAAAAGTCTAAACGTGTTGTAGAGACCTCAAAACGTGTATTTCTGTTGAAATCTCGAAGTCGATATTTTTCGTGATCAGAATACTTTCCCATTACTACGTATGGAGAAAGTAAAAACAACTTTTTATTAAAAAATTTGAGATCAACCTATACACGAGTATATACGGTAAATAGAAAATAGGTGTTTACTGCATTTATTTATTTCCATTCACTTAAATTTGGTCCCTGCGTTTGCTTGTGGTTTGATGGAATTACCAAAACCTATGCAGCAAACATACCAAAACCGATAGAAAAGTTGTTTCATTCAGTATTTTGGGACACTGGGCCAAGCATTCCCAAATCGGTATTGTCCCAGCCAAATTGGTACATATGGTCGCCTTAGTTTTAATAATACTCCATTATCCATACAAATGAGAAGCTGCACTTCAATTTAATTAAATAATGCTAAGTACAAATAAATTATATTAATATATTTAAAAGTGTTTTTCTCAGTTTTTTCACTCAGAAAAAAGTTTTGAAAGAATTAGTTTGAGTCAATAACTTACGGCGATAACAGGCATCGTAAGAAGACCCCAGGCAAAAAACTCCAAGAATATGACGATCAGAGCATGGTAGACACTCGGCTCACCAATTCCGGACGACTGAAAAGCAATATAAATGATAATAAAGTAATATGAACAAAAAGCTTGTCTTGTGAACTACTCAATGTTGCACAAAAGCACTGAACCTTTGTTTTTAAAAAACTCCAAAACACCCTTTCCCGAGCAACCGACGGCTCGGGAGTAGCTTCCTCTTCTGACATACGGACACAAGGTTGATGAATGAAAACAATTAAGGAAATAATTCCTCGATACCTGTCCAAGTTCAAGAGCACGTCATTGTTAAATAAACATCTCAACTTTGTGACACATCTGGCACGCTATAAAACCAACCAACCCTACGATTAACGGACAACCAAGATACTCTTATCACCATATACCAATTATGGTATACCGAGAGGTTCCCAATCCATAACAACAAATAAAAAATGTACTTATTTAGCACTACTTTATTTCTCATTCTGCGCATAAAGATGAATATATTTCTTTAATATACAAAAAATACAAATAAAACTTGACTTATACGACAGCTCATCCTAAACAAGTTGTCTGCGATGACCTTCATCTTTTCACTGAGTAGGTCAAGGTTTGCACTTCTGTAAGGTCGAATAGAGCGATATTTTTTGTTATGGATTAGCATGTCGAATCACAAAAATACGATATAGTACAGGAAGGGCAAAATCAAAATGAGAATTTTTATAACAGTATTTTTCTACCGTACTAAGGCGGAAAGCATTTCTACGATTCGGCCAAACGTCACTTCCGGTATATCAATTTCCATATTAGCTTATCATAATAACAGAAATTAAGCTTTACAAGAATAAATACTGAATTTTTACTAAGTTAAGCACTCAATGAAATTACAAATAATGTTAACGTATCGACATGTTCCTATAACCTCCGCATAGCAATTCGTCTAGGGCTACAAGAAATCGACAACTCTCCTTGGATTGGGGTTATACGTACATATTTTCAGTAAATTTTCCAGCAACGTTAAAGTGCATGGAGATACCATTCACGCATCTACATGAAATATCTGATCCACGACACGGTAATCGACGTCATAATACCTAACAATCGAAACGGCAGAATCGTTAAGTTCATATTATGCATCAAGCAAAAAATAGCGCAACAAGAGCGTCTGTAATAAATCCAAGGGTTCTAATTAATTGAGCGACTTATTTATATTTATGCGTTGGCACAGAATCTTTTACAATTATTAAGCTCGCAATAAAATTTTCAAAACATAAGACAAATTATAACCATCTACACGATATATAAAACAGACGTAAATTATCATTCAATGTTTATACTATGTAATTCTATGCACGAGTAAACAAACAGGATTATTCATACCGTAACTACACCATCCTTCATGATGGTCTTGCGACTCCTTATTATCATTCCCACAACTTTCTTCGACACTTTAGTTGGCATGTTCACCCCTCATAGATTGAAAGTGATATCTCAACAATTATTTCAACTTGGAATACACTGCACACACATCATGCCCGCCATGGCGGACTCAGCATAATGCATTGCGGACAACAGCGAACAAAACATCGATGATTGAACGAGCTCGCAAATGAAAATGAATGTTTTGAGGCGCAAGGATTGGTGATTTAGAAGTGGTTTTTGAGAGTTTGGAATAATTTTTAATATGCCTCAGTAATAGGTTGGATTGCATAATTGTTTTTCGTAAAAACCTAAAATATCGTAACTTCCCATGATTCAAGAGATACGATTTGTAGTTTTAACGCTGATTAACCGTCATTTAAGTACTTGAATCTTAAATAGTTTCCGCTTTTTTCATTATTTGACTTCGCTGTCAAGCTTCATGATTGGCAAAATAGATTTTTCGGAGTCATATTGATATATCCGTAGTAATTTATTCTATACTTGCGACGACTGTTTTAAATGACATTTTCTCTGATTTAAAAAGAATACGGATGCCTGATTATGAAAACAATAATTGTAATATATTTTAATTCAGTCACTGAAAGTACTGTCGGATACTATGACCATTGGCGTCGACAGAGGGGGGGGGGGGGGGGGCATTTGCCCCCCACCCCTGGAGATGCGTAAAAACGTAAATATTATATTAAATGTTATTTTAAAAAGTAAACAAACTGGACATGCGAAAAAACTTACCACGTTGCGTACGGATGGCGAGAATTCTCGCCATTCAAACGTCACTTTATTGTAACAAATATCTTATTTATTGATACCACCAGGGTCGTCCAGGCTGCTATTGTGGGATTTTCTATTGGCTCCTCAGACGGTCGACCCTCTGCTATGTAAGAGCCAGGACCCTGGTCCAGGCGCAGGGTCGGCCCCAGGCGAAGAAATTTTCTTTGAAATCACATTGTTATAACAAATTTTTAAATGTTTACCTCTTAATCATAAATAAAAGATAACATTAGCATAAAGACATTATAAATTTATTGCAAATAATACCATTTACAAACAAAAAGGCAATTTATAATTACAAAATGTGAACAGAATAATTTTATTTGTTCTAAAAAGCCATTTTTCTTGCTTTTTTGCTCGCAAAGTCTGATACCATTTCAGTATAGTCTAAAGATTGACAAATTTCATTTTCAATTGAAATAATTGAAAGGTCTACCAATCTTTCTTAATTCATTGTAGATCTCAAAACAGTTTTTATCAATTTTAGCTTATTGTTAGAAAAAATACGTTCACCAGAAGCTACTGTCATGGGCATGGGCGTCGGCAGGGGGGGGCAAGGGGGGGCAGTTGCCCCCCCCCCTGGAAATGTGTAAAAACGTAGATATTATATTAGATATTATTTTAAAATGTAAAAAACTGGGCATGCGAAAAAAATTAACACGTTGCGTAAGGATGGCGAGAATTCTCGCTCCCAACTTCGGTCTTACAGCAGGAGCGGCCACCCAGCTCATAGAGACATATTTGCGAAAAATGGAGGGAAGTATAAAGCAAGACAAAGGCAACATGTGCGGGTCTGATCCGCGAGGTAGTTTTTACAAGCTTTCCCTCTCCTTTGTCTCCGAGGGTGAAGGAAAAAAGAGATGTTTTCAAGAAAGTGGGGGAGGGGGGGATTTTCCACATTGGTCCCATCGGAATATTTGACGTAAAAGGACCCAGCG
This sequence comes from Uropetala carovei, assembly GCA_036926305.1. NCBI lineage: Eukaryota > Metazoa > Arthropoda > Insecta > Odonata > Petaluridae > Uropetala > Uropetala carovei. Next base: position 1,405,121 of record JAXCHB010000195.1, read on the forward strand.
ATTCTGTTTCCCTCTTATTTATAATATGAAGACAGAATTTTCCCCTTTCCACTCTGAGAATCCAGGAAACGGCACGATTTGCACGTGAGTTGAGAAAATATTTTAAAGCACTCTTTCGGATGTTTCTAAAGGAAAAGAATAATTGGAAGACAGGAACCGCTGTACCGTCTTTGACGGCTTATTTCTCTATGGAAATTCCATGACCACCCGCATGCGCCTTTCTTCTGAATGGGAGGACACGTATGCGAAGATCATAAATGCTACTGCTGGCAGTCTTTCTTTCTTTTTGAAGGTTTTCGATTTTATGACCTTACGGGTGGCTAGAAAGAAATCTTACCGACGCGTCGGCAAACGTCGCGACGTTCCCAAGAAAACTTTCTGACATGTGTTTTACACATTGGTCTCTTCACCCTCTCTCCCTTTTCTCTTAAAATTTCTCGAAAAAGAAATTACTTCAAGACCCTCAGATTTTCTTAGTTTGTGGAAGAAGTAACATCGCAGAGAGAGTCGTGTCGTATTTTTGCAGTAACAGTGTGTGCATTTTGCGTAAAAATTAATAGGGCTGGTTAGTATTTTAACACGTGAAATATTTTAATTATTTGTTTTTAATTTCTTTGGTTTCGCTTTTGGAGTTTTTGTGAGAGAAACTTGTGGCGACCCAAAGATTACCGCCACATACAGCTCCAACTAAATGCTATATCGTACACATAACAAAATAACATAAAATATCAACAACACTTAACCACTTCAGAAACTGTGGACTTATTGTTACCGTCTCTCCAACAGGAAACTTTTCACTCTCTCCTTCCCTTTCTCTGTCACTCTCCCTCTTCTCTCCTTTTTCTTTACCACTCCGGTCACAGCTCGCTGTCCGTCTCTCTCCGTGGTCTGCGTCGTTTTCTTGACTGCCCGCTCTCGCCTGACGTCGCCGCTCGAGGGAGGGGGTACGGCGGGTCGTTTAAATGCCCGTCTCCTCGACTTCGTATTGGTTAAATTCGTGATTAAGTGATATACCCCTACGAAAAGGAGGGAATGGGAAATAGGGGTAATATTCGCCCTATATAAAGCGCGTTGCTGTGGTAGCGGCCATTCGGCGGGCCATTCGGTGAGGCCATCCGTGTTCTGTTCATCGATGAGAAAGACATCGACAAGTGCTTTCGTTAAGTGCGGAGTTGTGGGGAAAATTGCTGCATCCTCCCTCAGAAAATGAAAAAAAATAAAGTTTTCCCAAAGAAAAATAAAGTTTTGAAGGGTGGGGGGAGATTCCTTAGACCATCTCTTCCCCCAAGTGTTCACACCCTTTCTCTGTAGCACTTCCCTACTCGCTCTTTATATTAGATCACACACACGAATTCTCTTTAGTATTGTTAATATAATTTATTTACTGTCATTGGAATAATTCAAACATATTGGGAATAATTCACTGGAAATGTTATTTTGTTCTGAAAATCCGAGTCTGCGCCCCTGTTTCCGTGGAAGTTCTTAGGGGAAACAGAAAAACATTCACCACTGATCCACACTGTTCGGGTTTAGTACACTTCTTGAAGGCAGGTTTGGAAAGTGTTCACTAAGCACTGCAGTGAGATGTCTTCTCGGCTGGATATTTAATCGGCCCACTTATGTCTTTACCATAACAGATATTAATTATCATGAAAGGTTCTGTCGAAATAACGCGACGAAAACGCAGAAAAATCGCAGAATATCGCTGCTTTCTTAAGTGCTTTCGTTAAGTGCGGAGTTGTGGGGAAAATTGCTGCAAACTGTTTTAATTTTGATAGAAGGATATCCTAACGATCCAGATCTTCTCATCACTACGTGGGACATCGTCACTCACAACATTGTCAGTACATCGTCTTCCATTGGAGAGGTTAGTTTGAATTTAATGAATTGTTACTGTTTATATTAAACTTCTTTTAGTAATTTGATTTATTTCGAGAGATTTACTTAAATTATTTCTCGGTGTATTGTGACATTTCTCAGAATAATTAGTATTATTAATATTAGCCGATGTCGGCATTTTCGCCTTGTCATAATGACCCCTATGTTGTTGATGATTCCTATAATAACTTGCAAGTCCAAATCAGTCATTCAAGTAAAAATCTCAAAAGTTGAAAAACTATACCCTAACCCTAATATTTAGGATGATCGTTTTTCGGATAAATTTCCCACCCCGTTATTCTCTAAACCCTTTGTTGTGAGGAAATCCTACCGGTGTCTATAACTGGAAAGACCTTACTGAATATAAATATCGCTGCTCTCAGCTTCAGAGCAACTTCCAAGAATTCTCCTCCATACTACCCCTATTAAATTACGCCTTTTCATTGCTTTACTTTTTGGTTTGCCAAAACAAAGGGGGAAGGTGTGAGACTAATTTTTATATAATTCTTATATCGAAAGTGAATTCTTATAGTTGCGTATTTATGTTATAGTCGGAATTAATAATGTTACTATTTCTTGATTCTTCGAATTAAGTACGGTTGACAGTAAAATTAAAATTTTTAACTTATTATAATTTTCTTGTTGGATTTTATTCGTTTATCTAGCCCTTAGATAATAATCATTATTTGTATTTAGTATCTTTCCATTATTGTATGATAAATTCTATAAATCTTTTACCCAGTACTCACAGTAGCTAGTTCTTTTCTCCTGTAAGGATTTTCACGAAGATAGGTATAATTAAATAAGTGAGAAAATTTCAAATTTTCAGATCAATTTAAGATATCAAAATAGTGAATAACATTTTGTTTTTGTGGATATTACTATTAGTTGCTGTGCCTATGACGATAACTTAAGAATTCTCGATGATTGAATTTTCTCTTTAACTTTGTTAAAATGATAGAAATGACAAACGTGCGACGCACATTTCCTACAGAAACTTCAATCAAGTGCCTTATTCCTAGGGTCTTTAATTCGGAATGGCTTTAATCTGACGTCTATAGTAGTTTTTTGTTTCATCTCATTTTAAGGTGATGTCCCCACTGCGATTTGCATTGTTGGATTGCACTGTTGCACTCGATTCAAATCGACTCGAAAAAACGCCTAAATTGCATTTCACATTTAAACATTATATATTTTCTTATGAGAAATAGTTCAGCATAGTGCTTACATTTCATTCTATTTAATTAAGCAATTATTTTTCTATGTATGCATTTAAAAACCTTTCATTTTTATGTCTTCATTAAAACGAGTTTTACATATTCCGACCTAATTATGTGGCTCGATGTATTAACCTTTTCTGTAAGAGTACGCAATTTTGTAATTTGATATATTTTTTCTACTGGATATTAAATATGTTCATAGCATCATTAACTTACACGAGATTTATATTCAATTTTCTTTGTTTATTCGATTATGGCACGCGCAGTGGCTTCGTTAGTTTATCTAATCTCCTACTTCAATGTTCTCTTTCAGTTGACGTTGTAGCTTTTATCATACGCGGTAGTTGATTTCGAGTTATTGCAGTTTTGGGTCACTTTTGACCCCCACTATAGTAGTTGTGTCCTACTTTTTTACTTTCTCATATACGAAGTATATTGAGAAAGTATTGTAATCGCGAAAAAATTCGACCTCGAGATTCTGACGGAAATATATGTTAGGTGTAGCTGACTGAGGTCTTAAAAAGTGGTTTTCGCAATGCCGTCTGTCTGTTATTGTCTCTAGGGCCTAAACGATGTAGCGAAAATGAATGAAATCTCGTATTTAGGCATTTTATCATACAGAGTAGAGTATATGAAGAAATGGTTCACATTGCTCAATAATTAAGGGACGTTTATTCTATGCATTTTTAACAGCAATTTGATTTTCTCAAAAACGGCTTTAACGATTTTGATCAAATTTTGTACAGTTACTTCATTTTACATCTTCAATAATACCAAATAGTTTGTATTTCTCCAAAAATTAATATAAGGTTAATTTATTCTAGGCAACTTTAACAATAATTTGATTTTCTCAAAAACGGCTCTAACGATTTTGATAAAATTTCGCACCGTTACTTGAGGATATGTCTGCAATAATACCACATAATTTTTCTCAATGAATGAATATAAATCTAGTATATTCTTGAGCAACTTTAACAAAAATTGGATTTTCTAAAAAACCGGGTCATACGATTTTCATTTTCTAAAGATAACTAAACGACGCATTAGTATATGAGAAAGTTTATACAATGTAGGTTGTACCGATTTTTAAAAAGAGATTCATGATCATATAAAAAGAAAATTTTCTTTAAGATCCAGATATTTTCTTGAACACAATTTATTTTATATTTTTCAGTGCGCCTTATAAAAAGAGTATAATTTAAAAAAGTTTTTTATATATTCTTATTGTTTTTTTACCGGGTATTTATTTAATTTATTTGAATTATTCTTTCTAGTGTATGTTAAATCTGATTTTGATTTAGTTTACCCTGTACTGCCATTTTATATTCTAATTTTCGATTTCCCCTTCTTTCAGAAATGGACATTAGAATTTTTTTTAAAAAACGAAGAATTAATGAGGGCCAAGATGCGATGAAACAAACTACAAATGCAGATAAACCTAGCACCAGTTCCGTTTCTGTTTCTACTTTAGAATCTGAAAAATTATTTTCTACGATAAGTGAACGTGTAGAAAGTTGCCGTGCTGATGACATTTCTGAAAATGCTGTTCTTTATGATGATCCAAATGATCTTGGGTTATATATAAATTCTTCTGGGAAAATGACGGACGATAAGAAACACATTCTTCTAGAACAAATACACATTTTTAGAAAAATATGCTTTTAAGAAAGATTCAAATGGTTCACGACATTTTCGTTATGTATGGCTTGATCAATATGCTCCGTGGCTTGGATACTCAATAAATCTGAAAGGAGCAGTTTGCAAATACTGCATATTATTTCCACAAGCTGTTCATCGAGGGACACAAGGAGCTTTCATCAATAAGCCATTCACAAAATACGAGGACTTTCATGAAAATGCTAAAAATCATCTTTCATGTTCCTGGCACAAATATGCACAAATGGATGCCAGTAATTTTTTAAAAATGAAGAAAAATCCAGAACTTAATATTGTCTGTCAAATTGACAGTTCATCAAGACGAAAAATTGAAGAAAATAGAAATATGCTCTTTTCCATATTATCCACTCTCATATTTTGTGGCACACACGATATTAGATAATTAATTAGAGGAAAAACTAGTGATAGTGGGAACGTGCAAAGCCTTTACCAATTTCGGATGGAATCAGGGGATGAAACACTCCGTAAACATTTAGAAAATTCTTCAGGTAATGCTCGATACACATCGGTGCAGGTAGAACATGAGCTGATTGGATTGTGTGAAGACAACATTAGGCAGAAAATCATTGCAGCTGCCAATAATAATGAAGGCCCCCTTGGCAACGCTCGGAAAGAGTACGAAAAATTCACAAAATTTCGAAACAAATAGCGTATTTCTGAAAACTTCGATCGTGTAACATGTAAACTTCTCAGGAATAAGACAGTATAGAGTTTTATTTGTCGAATAAAGGAAAAACGAAAAAAATTGGCCCATATTTACATATTTTTATGCTTGAAGGAAGAATACCTTGCAAGTAAAGAAATCGATTCATACCTGTTATCTTATGGAAAAATGTTAATCCCCTATACTGGCAGCACTGATTAATCCCAGTTGACAAAGCCTTGACCATTCACTAAGTTAGGAGGTAAGAAAGAATCGTACCAAATTTGGTTATTCTAGCTTTTATCGTTTAGGAGTACTATGAACAAACACACACTTCAAAATATATTATAGTAGATTAATAACTTACGGTTTTCAACCACAACCTACGCTAAACGCGTCTTATTTACGCTAAATAATCATACTAAAGGTTCTCGAGATAAATCATACTCGTAATGTACTCTTTCTAGTTATATTATATTAAGACAACAAAATGTTAATAAACGCAAAAATGTAGAATATGATGGTTTTACTCAGTTAAAGTTTCTATTCTTACGTCAAAATGAACGCTTAATCGATGTTAATTGAATAGGAGGCAACAATGACGGCCTCCTTGGCAACGCCCGGAAAGAGTACGAAATATCCGCTAAATTTTGAAATCAATTGCGTATTTCTGAAAATCTCGACCATTTAATATGTAAGCATCGCAAGAATAAAGAGTTTTAGCCGTCGAATAAAGCAAAAATGAAGAAAATCGGTCCATATTTACGTGTTTTAATGAATGAAGGAAAAAATCCTTGCACTCTGAAAAATCGAAAATCCTGTGTAAACTTATGGGAACATACATATAATTGTCTCCTGGATTCGAACTCGGGACTTTATGAAAATGAGAATAGTTTTCTAGGGACATCCTAGCTTGTATAAACAAAACGCAGTTTACTGCATATCTCTACGACGAACAGCTTTCGAGATGGGGGGGGGGACACTTCCAAAATTATAGGATTATTTACGTTTTAGTGCACATAAAAGTTAGTGTCATTAATTTTTACTAGCTGAACCCGCTCAATATGTGCGCATTTTTTTTCAATTAATTTATCAAAAATTAAGGAGTGTGTAAAAAAAAGTAAATCTCAATAATTCACATTTAACTATATTAATGTACCTATTTTCCAGGTATTGGTAAGGTTCGTGGGTTCAAAACTCGCTGAGGGAAAGGCTGTGCGTGCATATTGACAATTTATTATGCGAAGTCAGTCAGAAATCTGCATTTTTAATTTCATATTAGAGAGGAAATTAATGCTATTCAGTAATTGATTGCGAACTTTTCCATTTCCCATAAAATAACATGTAAAAATGGAATTCTTGACCTGCAGGCTTTCATTCCTTTTGAGATAAAAATAATAAAGTATTGACCTACAATCTTCGGTTATAAAACATTTTGAATAAAACATTACAAAGTTTCTTATTCTGTTCATTTTTCACCTACAGTTCAAAATAGTTCAATTTAAACGTTTAATGCATGTAACACTGGAATTCAAGTGAAAAATAAAAGGGTAATTGAAATGGTAAGATCAGTTTATAGAGGAACTAGCAGGTTACCCGTTCTTTGCAGGGGTTTTCCAAAGAAATCACCTCAATTGTTTTAAATTACTACCTCATTTACAATGTATTTGTATATATGATATCAATGCTTCCTTGTAAACAACGTTGCGGGTTCTTCCGGTAGGGGTAAGGATGTTGAGGTTCTTCTTGTTGCTGGCTCTCGAGCAGGCGATGTACTACTGTCCATGTGAGAAGCACAGATTCCTCAAGTCGATCCCGGCCACTTTGAAGGACTTCCCCTGAGCCTTGTTGATGGTGATGGCAAAACACAGCTTGATGGGGTACTGCAGGCACTTGAACTCAAAGGGATAGTCGCTGGGCATGAGTGGTATGAAGACACACTGCCCCTTGGCACAACCTGTTAGTATGGTGGCCTCTATGACGTGGGGTTTCAAGCTGTGCACTTGCAGTTGGGTTCCATTGCAGAGTTGTGAGGCATTGAGGTTCCGCAGCAACATAATAGGGGCTCCAATCTTCAGCGTCAGTTTGTGAGAAGGCATTCCTGGAGGGTCGAGAGAGTTGAGGAATTCCACGGGGTAGTTGACTGAGTCTTCATCATTCGTTGCGCTGTCCACTGACTCGTATGTCCTCTCCTCACCGGGGAAATAGCGTAGCAGGTACTCATTGATGGCTGTGGCGGTGTCATTCTTTGGTGTTTTAATGGCTCGTTCACAAATCCATGCCTGGGACTGCTGGTTAAACTTGGACACATCGGGGTAAACATTGGTGATCAGCTCTTCCAGGGTACGAACTATGTGGCCCATCTGATCAGTTATTTCAATTTTGCCGTCTGTTTCAGGCACTTTGCCATTTCCGATATTGAGCAGTAATTTTGCAAACTCTCCGGCGGATGCGTGTTCCTTCAAGTGCACTCTCATGTTTACCGTTTGAGTCAACTTTTCCACTTTTCTCCACACAACAGAACATTTGATGACGACAAACTTATTGTAAACTCTAACAACATTTCTAAAACCACGTGGTGTATCATAAATAAAGAGCTTAACAAGAAAGTAAACCCACTGAATACTAACTTTGAGATTCTTAGTGATGGTCAACTGATTTCAAACCCATTAGATGTGGCTAACATTTTAAATGATTATTTTGTTGAAACCTCTAGTATTATTGCTTCTAGAATTAATTCCAATCTGGATAGTGCCTCAAATATCTTTGATCTTCCCCAAATCTCAGACTCCAACATCCTGCCTTTCCAATTACATCCTGTTTCCCATAGCTTCAGAAATGTTGTCCATAACTTCTTGGGAAACAACAAGGATCCAAATTACAATATGATCGTGGAAGATATGCTGGAGAACTTTCAAAACCTGGGTTGCAAAATGAGCCTAAAGGTGCACTTTTTGCACTCTAATTTTGACTATTTTCCCAAAAACCTAGCAAGTGTTAGTGAAGAACAGGGTGAAATATTTCACCAGGATATCAATGAAATGGAGAATAGGTACCAAGGACAGTAAAATTCGAATATGATGGCGGACTATTGTTGGATGCTGAAAAGAGACAGTTCCCACAAAGAGAGTTCCAGAAGGAAGACAAAAACTCTGAAATTTAATCCTTTTAACACCTAAAAATGGGCATAAATATGACAAATTGTAGTATTCACTACCTTTGTGTTCTACTTCAACACAATTCCATATGTAAAATGACCGTTGAAATTGAATTGCATACCTTTATTGTGAAAGGTAAATTAATACCCGTATTAGAATTATAGAAAATATTTCCTTTTGTTTTTTTTAATTTGTCAAAAATTCTGACGTGATAGAGCAAAATGGATGTTATTTCTGAAATCAGCATGTGAAAATGATTTAGAAACAGCTGTTATATTCAAAACATCAAAATTTTTTTTCAAAAATGCAGATCAGTGTAATTTGTCTTGCTACATACATATAAATGAAGAAAAATTCAACTTATATTTATATCTTATGATGAAAAAATAAATATTCTAAGATGTTTGAGAAATTTTAATAGCTTTCAGTCATTTTTTTATTCTATTAAAGATCAATAATTTTACTTTCAAATTTATTTTATTTCACATACGAAGAACAACATACATGCAAAGCACAATATTCTGTTTACTGCACATTTTTTCCATAAAAATGTTTCTTGATTAATTCATATAAAAATTTTGAATCTTGTTTTCCAGCAAATTTCATTTAAACTTATTGTGTAGAAGTGAATCAGAGAGGTATTTATCACAATCACACTTGACATACCATGAAAAACTGCAATTCATGATTCACAATGGCTGGAGGTAGATACAAAAATAAATTTAACTGGAATAAAAATACAGTGGAGTCCTGATTATCCGAGGCAGATGGGACTGCATCAACCTCAGATAATAAAAAACTTAGATAATACGGAACACTAGCTGGAGTGCCTGTTGAATTTCAACGGATTTAGTGAATCTAAAACTTCGACCGTTTAACATGTAAGCATTGCAAGAATAAGATAGTACACAGTTATAACCATCGAATAAAGCAAAAATGAAGAAAACCGCTCTGCATTTTCCTATTTAGATGAATGAAGGAAGAAAATCTTGCGAAAATAATGTATAAACTCCCTCCTCCTCCCTCCCTCTATATAGTCTCAATTTCGCCCTCAATAAAGTCGTTTGTCTGTTCTTCTGTCTCCCTCCCTCTCCTTTATATATACAGATTAGAAGATAATTCAATTAAAAACAACAAATACAGTATAAGCTGTGTTATCCGGCTATCTAGTAACCGGAATGGGCTAGACTTTACATTCCCCATTACTTTACATTACATTCCCGTATGATCTCTAGCAACCATTGTTTATTATTTGTTTCATTGTTGAATTACAGCGATCTTTGTTTCGTGCAAGATATTTTTAGTGTAATTTTAGGAATAAATTATACCCAGGTAAAAATGGACGAAAATATAAATTTAAAATACTTGATGAAACTGGAGAATGAAGGTGATGACTTATTGGCCTGTCTCAACTTTTACAAACCCAATCACCGGACAATTAGGAGGGTTTCTTTCGTTCCAGGCGAGGCAAAGGGTGCGTTAGCACCCGGAGACGACAACTGATATAAAATATCCTCGAAGACATTTGTCATTCCATCGGGTTGGTACTCCTTCTCACCGCAATTCAGCAACACCATCGCTTCTAACACTGGGGAATGTAAAGTCTTACCCCGGAATGTTTTAGAAACCGGACTTTTCACAAATGCAACTAAAAGCTGTGCTATCCGGCTATTTAGAAACCGGCCATCCTTATGCACTGCCAATTACAGAAATATAATTCATTTTGTATTTTAATTCCTTTTTATTAAATTTTTCTGAGTTTTTGTATGAATTGTATTAGTGTAATACCACAAATTCCACTTTAAAATTTCCTAAAATATTAGATATTTATTATGTACTTACTCGAGTACAGTTCAAGTTCGTAAGTATTAAATGTTATTATTGTTCTTCTTTTTGTATAATTCCTTGTAATTGAAGGAAAGAAATGTAATTTTATTCTATATTTATTCAAAGAACCATTTCCTTGTAATTCATATTTGTTATCTTATTGATTTTAATTGCTGTTATGACAGTAAGGAGAAAATAAACAAAATCAATTAATTTAGTTGTTTTTTTCCCGGATGCCCAAAACTTTTCAATAGTCCTTTGTTTCCCAAGTAAGCGTAGCAACATATGAAATAAGAATGCGTAGATATTTATAGTCTGGTTGAAAGCTTATAGCGGTGCGCAGTAGACGAATTTGAGCCTGGGCGAGTCCATTGGTGAAACAGCACTACCGCAGGGGTGAGGGTATTTTCCGCGAGGGAGAAAGTGCATTCAGTTAGCTTCGTGCATCCGGGTTGCCAACTGCTGCTTCGCTCTTGCTATCATTATTAGTTTTCATTGTTTTGTTTGCTGATCTGTTATCAGGTTATTGTTATTTTAAACTTCACGTTCTTCTGTTCATTCATTTTTTGTTATCCATTCATGTTGTTGTTTGTTATCATAATTTTGTTTTAAGTTTTGCTGTAGAGTTATTGTTATTCTCCGTTATTTTATTATTCGCGTTTTTGTTACTACGCTCTTGAGATTGTTGTTCCTTTAGTTATTAACAACTTTAACAATATGGATCCCGCTCCATCCACCTCAAAGCTAAGGAATAGGAAAGTTATCCGTAGCCAGGCACGCGAAATTCTTTATAGCATACTGAGTTTTATGAAGAAGAAGGCTGTGGAAGGAATCAGGATTCCTATTAAAAATGCTTATGAGCGGGCCGAAGCAGCAACAGGCATCTCACACCGCACGTTAGAGCAAATTTCAAAGGAAGGAGCAGATATTGAAAAAGGTTGCAGGACAGCCTTTGGTAAGACTTTACGTTCCCCATTGTTAGAAGTGACGGTGGCGCCATATTGAATTGCGGTGAAAAGTAGTACCAACCTGATGTGAAATGACAAATGCCTTCGAGGATACTGGCGAGCCTTCGGCTTGCTTTGTTTTTATATCAGTTGTCGTCTCCGGGCGCTATCGTGCCCTTCGCCTTGCCCGGAACCAAACTATTCCTCCCCATTGTCCAGTGATTGGGTTTGTAAATGTCGAGACAGGCCAATCAGTCATGGTTGACGTAACGTAAAGTCAAACCTTTTTTGTACCATAAAAAGTAACACAAACAATGTAAATAATGTCAAAAAACTACCAACCTCAGTGTTAAATTTTGTCAGTCCTTAATTTTTGGCAGATCCAGTTTGACTATGTACTTAAGAGAATTTTTGAATAGGCACGAAACAAAGATCACTGTAATTCAACAATAAAAGAAATAATAAACAACGGTTGCTGAAGATCGTAGGGGAATTCAATATGGCGCCACCCGTCGCTTCTAACAATGGGGAACGTAAAGTCTAGTCCAGCCTTCTTGTCTCTGCGAAAGAATAAGATGCAGAAGAGTCCGAAATCGATGGTCAACGATTTTGATGACCATGTAGTGAGAAGAACAGTGCATCAATTCCATGTGAAAAACATTTTGTTTAAAGAAAATTAATAATATTAGGTTATACCCAAATTCGAAAAAATCAATCAAATGGTAAAAATCGGAGAAAACCCAAAGTCTCTATACCAAATTGTATGCAAATGGTGTGGAAGTGGTGTGCTAGGGAGAGGAAAGTTAGGTATTTGCAAAATTTGTGGTAGAACAGTAGGGGATGGAGTGGCACTTAAGGGTTAGAAAGGCAGGAGCAGGAGGTAATTCGAGGAAGGTCTGGTCATTAACCGTTTTGTTCTGGAGCCCTTGCTGCTCACTGCTTCTTCAAAAACTTTTCCTTCCCTGCTCCCAATTATAGGTTGGTTTGTCCTATCTCACGAGGCCTTAAGGAGTTGCCCCGAAATTTAAATAAATGGCATTTTAATAAATTTATCTATATTGCTTCTTTAAACTATTCTTTGTCGATTCAATTCAAAAAAACAAGGCCTTACCGGATTTGTTCTATAAAAAATTCAATTGAATGTCAGGGGGATTCCTATGTTTTCATATAGCGCAATGATGGAGAGAATCAGATAAAGAGAGAAAAAAACTTTTTTTAATTCTAAAGTAAATGCCATTTTTCCCAGAATCTAGTATATTACACAGTGATATTTCCTCTATCTAAAAATGTAAAATAAAACGCCTTACCGAGGTTACTGAAGAGAAATTAACGGATTTATTCACAGTAATCTATGATTTTTACCATTTAACCTACACTAGTGCCACTTTCTCTTAAAAACTTCATGTTCCCAATCATAGGTTGTTTCATCCTGTTTCACGAGGTCAAAAATAAGGAATTTCTAATAACTACATATATACCATATAAGAATTGCTTTTACTCTCAACTTATGAACAATTTATTTTCTGAGAACTGGTAAAAACATTCTTTCCCTCTCCACTCATCTTAACAACAAACCTACTCGGTGCCGCAAAGTGAATTTTATTGATAAAAGCTACAATTTACTTAAAAACCGTATAAATGCTTTGTGTGTTCTATATCCCGAGTGTCGCCTGTCGCACCACACGTGAAGACCCGTGTAAACGCAACTAAGTTGGTGAACCTGTTAAGCTCATCGCTCTTACCCTCAAGCGTACCTCCCCTTAAGCGCTTTCCCCTCCAATGCCAGGCAGTCAGTGCATCCGTCCGCCACAAACTTTCAATCAGACTGTAGATCTACGTATGGAAGAAATAAAATGGAAAATGCAAACCTTACACATTGTTATGTTGTCTGCCGCTAGAAGAAGCATTTGGGGAGTACAATAGTGAAGCTAAGCTCTATTTTGATTGGTTATTGCTAAATTTGCTATGTCAAAATTGAAAAACGCTCCCCTAACCGGCTATCCACAATCCCCAAGATAGCCAGATAACCAGAGTCCACGCACTTACATAGCAGAGTGGGGACTGGCTGAGGCGGCAATGGAAAATCCCCCAAAAGATACTGAGGAGATGGAGGGGTACTTTGACGTCACATCACATGTTTCGTTGACGCGGCTTTGTTGATTCAAATCAGATGAAGCAGTTTTAACAGTTCGAGTAGATCTAACGTGTTAAAATGTGTTTTGAATCGTGTGTTGAAAGTGAGTTGGGTTATGAACTAGAAATGTAAGTATGGGTGGCACGAAGTGCTGTGTCCACAATTGCCATGAAAGCTGGTTACTCAAGTTAGTTAAGTTTTCTGACAAAATTCAAACATTCTTTTAGCAAAATTAATACTTTTTTACGAAAAATGTACGTATTTTTTCGAAGTTTTCATCTAGCAAGCCTAATATTGGAAAGAACACCAATAATCATGTGTTTCTGATAAATTACGTCTAAATTTAATTAATTAAACGATTTCATTGTCTCAAAAGTATTCGTATACGTTGTTTGATTGTTGTCCGACATAATCGTTACAGTATACAATGTATATTCAAGTTCTATACAATTTACAACAATGTATGAAAGTAAAACTCAAAGTATGCAATAAATATGGGAAAGAACTTCTATAATCGTGTGTTTCTGATAAATTACGTCTAAATTTAATGAATTTTAACGATTTCATTGCCACAAAAGTAGTCGTTTACATTGTCCATTTCGATTGTTGTCCGACATAATCTTTACAAACGAAAGTAAGTTCAACATTTTTAGATCCAATGTGATGGTTATAGTGTGGAGTAAATGAAATACTGAGTGAAATGTTTGAAATTTGCATGCCACAGTGAAGTATGGGGGTGGTTCTGTAATGGCTTGGAGTTGTATGTCAGCTAATGGAGCTTAATATTTTGATGAGACAGATTCAAGTATGTAGACATTTTTAAAAAGAATTTGAAAGAGAGTGCTATAAAAATGGGTATTGCAAATACATTTAAATATTAGGAAGACAATGATACAAAATATGTTTATATTTTATAAATGATCCAGGTTCCCTCATCCCACTTCCGACTCAAATCTGCGATTTGATGTTTGGGTAAAGCTGGTTGAGGATCCTAACCTACTCTCCATGGATTGAATGAAACTGTATAACAGTAAAAGAATTTGTCAACCCTGCCTTTGAATGTATGCACTTTTATTATTCCAGTAATGTTTAGAATTTATTGTTTCTGCTTATGATGTGCTAATAGAGCTCTTATGATATATCCATTCTTGTTTATACTATGTCAACCTTGACTTGTCTTATATCTGTTTATACAGATCGAAAGACTAATAAATACAATTATTATTATTGTGAGTGCTATTAGTATAATTATTTTTTGTAAATTTGCCTTAATTTATTCTCAATAAATCTGTAAAGGAATATATGTTCTTTTCCTTCAGAAGTGTGTACCAATTCCCCACATCCTTATAAAGGTACTGGAAGTTTTCAGGTAACCCAAATGGTTTCTTTTTAATAAATTTGATGTTATAATTCCTTAATTTTATTTTGGTTCTTTGAAAAATTCCTGCTCAAACATTTGATGGGGTAAATTGTTCTCAGAACTTTAAAAAAATTGGACGATCATGACGTCCAATTTATGGAAAAATTAAACTCCAGTTGGTTTACGGAAAATTTCCGGTACCTACTAAAAGCGGTCCGCATGATGGGAGGGGAAGAGAGGGGAGAGGAGGAGAGGGAAGAGAGGGGAGGGGAGAAAGGGGAGGGACTGCTTACGTAGTTGTTGACTAGCAAAGTAGGACCAATGGGAAATCCCCCAAAAGATACTGAGGCGACGGAGGAGTGTTTACTCGTGCCTCATTCTCTAGCGTTGAGTGTCGCGAGTGTGGTGGGGACCATCTGAGGAGGCAATGGAAAGTACCCCAAAAGGCACTGAGGAGATGGAGGGGTACTTTGACGTCACATCACGTGGTTCGTTGACGTTGCGGCTTTGTTGATTCAAATCAGTTGAAGCTGCGGATAACACAGCTTCTACTGTATTTGGTTTCCATGTAAACAAATTAAAATCGTACACAGAAATTGACAAACGATATTACGTTAAAATTTTCGCAGTATGAATGCACTGAACTCTCAATTTCAGCGATAATAGTTGTCATGGTAGCTTATAATTTGCATTGTAATAAAACTGATAAAACAATATATTTTATTGATTCTAAATGCATTTTTTTGCTAAATCGATCTGGATTCGGATTCTGTCTTCAATAAAAATAAACTTTGTTCTTTTCTTCATAGAACCATTCAAGTCTCAAGTTCGTATCATGTTTCTAAGTAATTTTAAAATTCAAATGAAAAATAAGCTGCACTCGTCCCTATGTTATTCAAATGGAGAAAATGAAAAAAGAAAATATTTTTTAAAATTAGACAGGTCAATCATATTGATATAAAAACCTTACTATACCACCGTACTCGTTATTCCTGTTAAAATGATACCTTTTCTACATGCTGTAGTTGCTGAGCTATAAAAAACATACATACAAACACCTTTCTTTATAGATAGTATCTATAGATAATTTGAAAAATATGCAAATGGGTATGTGAATATTCAAAAAATGCCTGAGGGATTCATCATCAAAGAAGGGTTGAAAACTCATCCTAAAAGTGTTCTTTCAATGCCATGGTCTTTACAACCTCATTTCTTAAAATTTTTCCTTATGTAATTATGTAATCTTTATTTTGATCAGTATATGCATTAATTTACCATGGTAGCCAACTTTTTAGCTTTTTCCTGTAAAATATCCTTCATATTGCTGTGTGAAACTGATGTTTTCACCAACTTGACTTTTTCACTTAAATAATATTAATTTTTACAAAATATTTTCTTTTTTCATTTTCTCCATTTTAATGACATAGGGATAAGTGCTGCTTATTTTTCATTTGAATTTTTAAATAATTTAGAAACATGGTACGAACTTGAGACTTCCATGGTTCTATGCAGGAAAGAACAAAGTTTATTTCTATTGAAGACATAATCGACATGATCGAATTAACGTAAAAATGCATTTAGAATTGCAAATATATGTGATTTTATCAGTTTTATGATAATGCCAATTATAAGCTACCATGACAACACCTATTGTTGTCGAAGTTGTGAGTCCAATGCATTTATATGGGAAAAATTTTAAGGTAATATCGTTTTTAAATCTCTATCTTTGTTTACATGGCAACAAAATATTCGTTGATTTTAATTTAAATATTACTAATAAATAACTTTTAATGATATTTTTGTGTGGCGTAGAGTTTTATAAAGCATGATGTTTTTAAAACTACATAAGTAATTTAAATACATAGACGTAGATTTTCCACAAATTGTGATTGGATAAATCGTTTCATTGCTTCCAAAATATTGTTGATATAAATAATTTTCTTGTAACAGAACTCATGGATGAGAGAATAGAGCTAATAGCCGGAGGATAATATTCACTCTGTGATTATAAAACGTTCTCTATTTACTTTTTGTCTTTCGTTAAATTAATTAATTTCATTTGTTCCTTTGTTCATCCATTTTCTGTTGATTATTATGTTCTTGCTGGTTTTATTTACAGTTTTCGCTTTGAAGATATCGTCACGAAACTCCGCATAGGTATATAATTTTACACTGCAGGTAACATAGGCTATATGGCAATAAAAAATTTGGGAGGAGAGAGAGCTTAATTCAATAATTATTTTCCCATAAGCTTACACGTAATTTTTGATTTTTCACAGTGCAAGATTTTGTTCCTTCATTCATCTAAATATGTAGATGCAGAGTGGTTTTCTTCATTTTTGCTTTATTTCAAGGTAAAAACTGTGTACTATCTTATTCTTATGATGTTTACATGTTACACAGTCAAAGTAATAGATTCACTAAATCCATTGAAATTCAATGGGCACTTCTGCTAGTAAGGATATAAACAAAACTTTTGTACTGAAATATGTCACTGATACATATAAATGTCAGCACTAAAAATTGGTGTGATACATTTATTATATAATTAACAACAGTATGCCCCTTCTTGTGTGAAAAAAGACCTATTATTTTTTCAATAATTTTCTTAAAATGATACAAGAAATAATTTTCTATACTGATTCCATGCTACCTGTAAAAAAAGGTCCTACAACATTTTAAAAGATTATTCAAAATTGTAAAAATCACAGCCTTTGGCTCAGAAGTCATGCATGAAAGCTGAAGAAATTATAAAAATTATTATCTTTAATATTTCTGCATATCCCTTTAAAATGCTTCATGTAATCCTAACTGAAAATCCCTGTCCTAGGGCATTATTATGACTTGGAGGATTCATTCCACAGTATCACAAGGGATATTAATTATAATATCAAAATCATATTCAATAAAATTCTTTAACTTAAACGCTAATATTAAATTATTTAGGTTACAAAAAAGGAAAGTTATGCATTAAAAACCAACGTTAAAAAATAGAATTTAAAAACAAATCCAAAGACCTTATGTAGCTTAAACTATTTGCCATTGCATGCATTAAAAGCTATCATCTACCTACTAACAAAAATTACAATAAAACAACTTGCAGGTGGGCTGAAATTTATTCCATTTTTACCACCTTACTTTCCATTTCAGCACTCAGATATTTCATTCACAAACCAGTTTCAAATAGCTCTGCTTCAGTCTGTTTTTTATTCTCAGTCATTTCTTCCACTTTGGGCAATGTTCCCTCATTGGTCCACCCATCTAAATCACTCTTGGTTTCCTCTTCCACTCTAAATGGTACTTTCTTTTTCTCCAAAGCCTTACTTGAAGTCTCAGAAGTAGCAATATGTTCTACTTTATTGGAATAATTATCCTTTCTCAATAACTGCTTCTCTCCTAAAGTCTTAGACCAGTCTACCAATTCCATCTTCCCTCTGCTGCATTTTGTTTCTCCATTTTCCCACTCTAACTCCTCTTTAAGGAAAACTCCTTTTGATGTATCCACCTCACCCTTCTCTTCACCCATAAACTCTCCCACAACATATGCGACCACTGAGGCATGATCTAATTTTCCTGGAACTGCTGCTAGTCTCTCACACACTTTTCTACGGCGCCCACGCTGCTCTGCTCTCCCAAAAGGGATGCTAGATGAGCCTTCCCCCTCATCTGTATATAGCTCTGGATCCTCCAGAATGTGTCGCTTGGCAGCTGTGAGACGTGTGGCAAATTCCACAAGGCGGTGGCACAAGTCAACAGCATCTGGTCCATCATCTGGGGGACCCTCTCCAGAGACCCCATTTACCAGCAGGTCCTCCATTCGCAAGAGTGTAAGTGCATGCCTCTGATGTGCCTCGACCACCGGAAGCTTGTTTCGCACAGGACCTGTCTCACCAACCATGTTGCCTGTTGACTTAGATGTTGGAATGGATCCCTCACCATAGCTACGAGACCCTCCGAGCCCAGCCTTAGTACTTTTCTTGGTTGTGTCTAATTTTCCTTCCGTTGCTACTCCATATGAAAAATATCAAACAAACAGACAAATAATATGACAATACACATAACTAAAGAGATATGTGCAACAATTTGAGCAGTCTAATGAAGGTGTTATGATGGTGTTATTGTCATTGATCTGTTTGTGCATCTGCATGTTAGTCCTTGGCTTCTACTGAACGGATTTTCATGAAATTTGATTTTAAGGACTTGCAGTAAAAGATAAAAAGAAAACCATAGAAATGAATCAGGTAAGTCAATCAGGGGTACCACTTTACTGGTGATAAAAAATGGACTTTCTGTCATATCTCATAAAGTATTGTTAATATCAAAATATTTTTCAAATAAAACTTCTACAACTAGTAAAGAAGAATATTTATTTTCCTATACATTTTTATTATTGGAGTAGCCATTATCAAGAAAATCAAACAAGAACGTCTTAATTTGAGTTGAACTGAAATTTTCTTGCATGGTTACTTCTTCATTGCTGCTAACATAAACAATCTCACAAACAAACGTTTAATTTCCTTGTGTGTGCATGCAATATTTTTAAATAGGAAGAAAATGGATTATTTATGATGCAGAAAAGAACTTTAAAGCACTATTTCCCTTATGTACAAGTACAGGTGACTCCCGAGATTCGACCAGGATGCATTCCTGAAAACGTGGTCGAAACTCGAAGTCAAATTTCGAACGCCGTTTTTCCATAGACTTGTATGTTATAATTGGGGTATATGTTCCTGCATCTCAGGGAAAAATTATTAAGTCTCCCCTCACGTTATATAAAGATAAAATAACGCTACTATAGTATAGCCGGCCCGAGTTGGCATCCGAAGAGCTGGTTGCCTACCTCCCCCCCTCCCGGATGGGAAGGTGATGTTGCCAAATGCTGTAATGACCATCAGTTTACACCAACCTGCTGAGTCCCCATTCATTACGCACGTGAGACTATAGGCATAGGCATTACAACGGGAATAGAGCGATATTTGAGAAAACAAAATATTGTCTATTTAAGACTATTATTTAACCCATTCAATGTAGCATGACTGGAATTCCAGTCATGGTGGTTCAATCGAATGGCGGCATGACTGGAATTCCAGTCATAGCACTACATCTGGTTATAGCGGTCCGGGTAAGGGACCGCCAGCAGAATGAGTTTCCTATGCATCTCCAGCCATCAGTTTGACTCTAACCAGCGCTTGAGGAAGGTCCGTTTTGTAATTGGTGAATTTTCTTCGGATTTTCGACTTTTTCTTTTTTTGGGTGATTGAAAATTAGTTGTTTTATTATGAATTATAGGTTATTTTCTTTTCTTTCCAGTTCCTTTTTATATTATAAGAAGATTCATTTGTACATCGTTAATTTTTTTTGACGATTTGCATGTTTTTCCTCTAATAATTTGTTGTATCGGTAAGTACTCGATCCGAATTACCATCACTGAATGAAAATTAGTCATTTTATTATCGATTAAAGGTTGTTTTCTTTTCTTTCCAAATCCTTTTTATATTTTAAGAAAATTCATTTGTATATAATTACTATTTTCGACGATTTGCATATTTTTTCTGTAATAACTTGTTGTATCGGTAAGTACTCGATCCAAATTATCTTTAGTGAATAAAAATTAGTTGTTTTATTATCGGTTAAAGGTTGTTTTCTTTTATTTACAGGTCCTTTCATATTTTTAGATAATTTATTTTTAATAGTTATTAATTTTCTTGTACAACTTACTCTTTTTTGTGGAATCATTTGTTGTGTCGGTACGTGTATACGTACGTATATTTGTATGTATATATATATGTAAATATTTGTTTATTATAAATGTTTGTGTACACCTACGTGTTTATTTGTGTGTTTATTTCTTCTGTAAAATTTTTGTAGATATGTATATATTTAACATGTAAATGTACATACATAAAAATTTTAATGTATCTGCATTATGCGAGTAAATTTTAATGTACCCAATAACTTGAGTTTTAATGCAGAATGAAGCGCATGAATGACTGATTCAAATCTTTCATTCTCATATGATTACTCGAAGGTGAGATATTCACCGGAAAAATAAGAAACTTTCTTTTAGTCTTTTTCCCAGGAAATCAAATTTTATACAATGCAATAAATAGAAAAACTGAGGTCATAATTTTATAAAAATTTTTTTAAATTTAAACTTCTGTGGTTCATTGACACGAGTTTTTCCAGCACGACATTTTTGCCTTTGTGTGACCATTACCCTTCAAAAAGGTTTCGGACAAAGAGTAATAGCAGGTAATTGGGAGAGGGAAAGGAAGGAATTCCTGCGGTGAATGCAAGGGTCGAAGCCCAGAGGCGTCGCTGAAAGTTCGGGGATGGGGAGCAGGGAACACTTCAGGGCCTCCCGCTGAATATAAACATCTGTTGTGAATGACATGGTTGGGCACTGACCGACCTGGCGGGAAACGGGCTATACGGAAGGAAAATTATCGAGTATATTCTTAAGAATCAGTTCTTCAACGAGGAAAAAATGGTGCAGAAAAAATATATATATAAGATTGCAACTGGTATTTGAGAGGGATAGGAGGGAGCCAGTGGACACATACCTGGTGTTGTGGATGTCCATGGCGATAGAGGAAGACTTTTTCTTGGAGCTTTCGGGCATCTGCCCTTCTTCAGCACAAGAGTATGACTAAAACTAAAACTAAGTGTCTCACTGGGGGTAGAGGGGATGGGAAGAGGATGGGGTTCGTGGAAAGGAGGGTAGGGTATTTGAGGTGGGGGTGTCAGCGAAGGTTTAGACCGGGAAAGGAAAGAGAGCGAAGGATTTCTATATGAGCCAGCTCCCATTGGCGGAGTTGTGGTGCGGGAGTCTTTTGGGAGAGCCCGGATTGCTTTGATTGTAAAACATCTATTGAAGTGTAGAGAGTGGCTTACCGCATGATTGGCCACTGGAAGGGGGCGCTTATGAGCGACACTGTCCCGATGACCGTTCATGCAGATGTTGAGGGGTGTGGTGGTAAGGCCGACGTAGAATGCTGGGCGCATATATATATACACACACGCACGCACGCACACACACACACACACATATATATATATAGACACACACAATAAAGCATAAGTTAGTACTAACTAGTATATGCTCTTTCTGCTGGAAAATAATAGGTGATTGTATCTAAATTCAGATAACTAGACAAAAAAGTAAAAATCTAGCAATCAGAAGAATATCCTGATAGATAGGTAAACCCGCATTACAGATATAAGTCCTATCGGGTGACTGATGACGTCATTTCTTTAAAAAATTGTTAAAAATCTATTTTTGCTTTTTTTCGTTAAATTTTTTCATATCTACGTTTCTTGCACCAAATTCTACTGTAAATGTAAGAAAACTGGATTCAGTCACCGGCAAAGAACTCGGATTTTTGGTGCCACGTTGAATGGGTTAAAATCCAAATTTAAAAAAATGTTTTATGACAAGCAGTTACAATATTGTATCCAACATTAGATGTGTTGCTCTTTACATTAACCTTTAAACTCCGAAATTTAAATACCCTGTTGAGGGTCCCGCTGCCGGATTTAATTTTGGCCATTTAAATATGTTGAGTGTTTTCTGAAAAAACTCAACTATTGGTGAAAAAACATTTAAATAAAAAGTATTTGATTGTAAAAATAATGAAGAATCATCTTTCTCCTTTTTATGCGAAAGAAATTCGTCAAAATATCATACTGCCAAACAAACATAATATAAAACAAAAAATAAAACTATAACGTAACTATTTTTACTCAATTTTATTCACGCTACAGTTGATGCAATCCCAGTGTTTTGTGTTACTCCTCAAAGCAAGGTGCAACACACAGACCCACATCACACACCTTGCATTTGTATTTTGTCCTCGTGTATTTGTCTTTCGAAGAATACACACAACATCCCATGTGGTTTCTCACAATTGGACAATGTTTATTTTCCTTGGCCTCCAAACGTTTAAGTTGGATGTTGGTAGCACTAGGTCTCCCCCTTGGTATTGCCTGAGCAGGAAGAGCCCTAGAACGCTCTCTGCTCTCTTTCGTGTTCTCAAAACGAATGAGCAAGGCAGTTCGGAAAACCAACATAAGCAAAATAAAGAAGAAAACAAAAGGACCTTGGCGTTTGATCCGAGTCACTAGGTTCAGTTTATTGAATCTCTTTGGGATGCGAGGGAGGGTTCTGCAGCGGAGAATTATTTTGAGAGATGACAGCAGCTTCTCAATCATAGGATATTCTCTCCTCATAATATCCATAGATATGGCGGCAAATAGCAGCTTCTTTAAAGGAATCAAGTTTCGATTTGGGACTCTCCCTTGGCCATTTCTTCCCAGGGGTGAATAAGATATTACCAACTTTTACCAGAGAAGCTTTGAAATTTTAACATTCTTAAAACAGTGAGGTTTGCTGATTTGTAGAGCTCGTGCAGTCCTCTCTACAACTTGTGAGAAAGGAAGCAATGGTTCCCCATTGTCCCTTTCTCGTTCGAAATAATTCCGAACTTTAATGACGGATTCTCGTGTTTGAGATTGCAAAGTGACTCCTCGACCAGTGTTGGATTTCACGTTTGACATTTTGTTATTAAACATAATGAAATGAAAAACACAAATTATAATAAACAGCGAATAAGTTACAGAGATACTGAAAGCCGAACACGCATTTTAAGTCGCTCACAACACTGACTAATTCCAGTGAAACAGGAGGGGTAAGAGAAAATGACAACAGTGCACTGTTGCCATTGTAATGGTATGCTCTTTACGCTGTCTCATTGGCTAAAACTCTCTCCTCCCACAAGACGACCGTGGCTGCCACCAAGGAGCCAAGTGCCAACTCTGGCTGGCTCGACTATAATGTGTTAATACAACAATATTAAATTATGAATAAATTAAATAAAAAATATTTTAAATTTATAACTTATTTTCTGCACTAAAAAGGAAAAAATAATTTTTGTTTGTATGATTATTTTATGTAATTTTAAAATCCAAATTAAATCAAATCTGCCTCATCCATTCCCTTGTTATTTAAATGGAGGAATGAGTTGTATTAGTATTTTACCAACAAAGTTAACGTAAGAGTGACGTGCAACATTCGACTTGTCAATCTTCAAAGATTTTAACAAACAACTTGTGCGAGCCGGACCGGGTCGGCTGCAGCACATCCCTGCATACATCTATCTATACGTACAACTATATATCGCAGCAAAATTAATAGCTTGAGGCAGCATCAGTATTTGCACTTGCAGCCTCGCCAGTTAATTTAAGGCTATGCAAACCTGCTCTTCTATTAAATCTGTCAAACCAGACATGACTTGAACTAAATGGAGGCTCATCAACAGAAATTTCATCCATCCTTTCCTTCAAATCATCATACAGATCCTTAGCCTTTGCCCTAATCATGGTCTCACTAATAGGAATGTGTTTCTGACACTGATCATCTACCCAAAGTTTTAAAAGTTTTTTCATTTTAAGAATCGCAACACTGCTGTTGTTTATTGTTGTTATCAAATTACCTGAATTTATCACGTTCTAGAATTTTTTCCTTCTGTTTCACATAAGTGCTAATAGTTGAACGAGACATCCCCAACAATCATGCGATTTCAGCATGGCTTTCACCTTTCTCAACACGCTTTAAAATTTCTAATTTCAATTCATAACTATGAGTCTTATGCACTCTTTTATTTCATTCACTTGCATTATCAATATTACATTTCCTTTTAGATGCCAATTGATCAATAAATAAAATAAATAAATTTAAATAAAATATTTACAGAAAAAACAAGTGAAAGCACAAATTCAAACAATTAAGAGCAGGAATGACGATGCCATTTCAAGTGATAAATTTATAAATAAAATACGTAAATAAATTTAAATAAAGATTAAGAAAAAAATGAGTGAAATCAGCACAAATTCAAACAATTAAAGCAGAAATAACGATGTCTAGACTGAAAATAAACATCGTGTAGTTGGGCGACTTGAAAATTACTTCGTGTAAAATAGTTCCTAATTCGACTGACCGATCGGTTGGGTTGAATAAGTGGGCTTCGACCGGTCGAATTCTCGAGTTGGTTGAATCTCGAACGGTTGAATCTCGAGAGTCGCCTGTATATCATTTCTTTCCAATACTCCATTGCACGAAACATGCCCATTTGTGATATGCTGTACACTTTCCTAACTTGATAACTAAGGATAGAATCATTGATTCTGAAATGCGCATTTAGGCATTTTTTTTAAAAAGTACTTCTGTGTGGTTTTTGGCTTCTCTGTTTTTGTGCATTTGTAAACAAAGAGTCCCTGGAATGCAGTAATACCCCCAAACTAAGGTGACCAGATGCTTTTGGTAACAACTGGGACAAAACAAGTTCTAAAAGGAAAAAACAGACATTTTCTAAAAAAACCGGGACAATGGGTATTTTGATTTTTTTTCTTGAATATTCTAAAAATCAAATAAATATGTTTACAAAAGAATATATAAACTATAATTTATTGAAATAACAGTTAAATTACATATTTCGTGATTAATTGAGCAGTATTACAATAAAACATATTAGGTGAAAATGGTGTTTTCAATTATATTTTGAAGTACTTCTGCCTGCCTTGATCAAATTTTCATCATTTTTAATCATGTCATAAAAACTATTACAGATCATATTAAAGTTGAATTTAAACATCATTATGGAATTGATGGTTTTTATATCAAAGCGGTTTCATTCATCAGACCAATGAATGTCTATTTGTGAAAATATTCCTTCCACACTTCCATTGTGTTCTGGAATGGCAAACAGAAAGTTACATAGTTTCTCCATTTCTGAACTCTGTTCTAGAAATTCAAATTTTGAAAAAAAATCTGACCACCGGCCGTAGCAAGATCTATTAAGCCATTCATCATTCCTTTCTTTCAACTCTTTTGAAATCAAATTTTTAAGCAATGAAAATGATTAAATAATAACCTTTCGTCAATTTGAAAGCCCATGTCAATAGCATTTTTACACATACTTTGCACTTCTTCCCAAATGGGAACATTTTAATAGCATCCATTCCATATACTTCAATTTCAGTAAGGGTTCAACCCATTTTTACTTTCTCATATGAAGTATTGAGAAAGTATTGTTATCGCGAAAAAATTCGACCTCGAGATTTTTACGGAAATATACGCTTTAGATGTCGCTGAATCCGAAAAAGTGGTTTTTAAAATGCCGTCTGTCTGTCTGTTACTGGCTCAGGAGCCTAAACGGTAGAGCGAAAACGAATGAAATCTCGTACTTAGGCATTTTATCATACTGAGCATAGTATATATAGAAATGGTAGACATTTCTCAATAATTAAGGGTAGTTTATTCTACGCATTTTTAATAATTTGATTTTCTCAAAAACGGCTCTAACAATTTTGATCAAATTTTCTAGAGTTTACGTCTTCAATAATTCTGCATAGTTCATATTTCTCAAAAAATGAATATAAGGCTAGTTTATTCTTGGCAACTTTAACAATAATTCGATTTTCTCAAAAACGGCTAGAATGATTTTGATCAAATTTCGTAAAGTTACTTGAGTATACGTCTTCAATATTACTACCTATTTCATTATTCTCAATGAATGAATATAAGGCTAGTTTATTCTTGAGCAACTTTAACAAAAATTGGATTTTCTAAAAACCGGCTGATGCGATTTTATTTTCTAAAGATAACTAAACGACGCATTATTATATGAGAAAGTTTGTGCAATGTATGTTGTACCGCTTTCTTTAGATAGTCACAGATTGTTACGTACATGTCAAATATTTCCTCTTTAAATGATTCTATTTCATCCTTCTGAATATTATTATCGGATAAAACTCTGAGGGCACTCAAAGGAACAAATTTTTCGTTAATGCGTAATGTAAGCATGCCAATTGTTTCATGGACGTAATTCATTACCTCTATTATGAAATTTTGCGAACATTCAATTTTTAGAATTTGTTTAATAAATAAACCAAGAATATTAAGCATTGCATGGAAGTATGCTTCATTTACTGTTGATTCAAAAAATTTCACCATACATTTTGGGGACTTTTCTTCTGAAAAGAAATATGCTTTCAGTGCCTCGAACATTTTTAATTCTCTATCAACCGCATTGTATAAACTTAACCATCGAATTTTTGAATGGGTCAATAACTTTTCATACTTCAAATATAATAGAGAACAAACATTTTTCAGTCGCTCGGTAAGTACTGCATAAGCTGAAAAGTATGACAGTATTTTTACCACGACCATTTCTACATCACAAGATAATCTCTCAGCTCCCAACTGCATAGCGTTATGCAAAATATGTGCCGAACATCCAACATCTAGTAAATTGAAATTAATTTTCTCGCGTAATTTATAAAAGACATTGTTTTTGCCTTTTCTCAACAGTTTAGCACGACATTCTATTTAAGATAAATGGAGTAAGTAAATTGTTGCAAAGTTCATTCGTGAATATGAAAGCTTCAATAAATTCTCTTGAGCAGATTCAGCAATATTTCAGAGCTTGTACGTCAGAAATAGGGTTAAATAAATTAATTATAGATGGTCGAGAACTGGCAACAGAACTAGAGGCTGAATCAAAATTTATGCAAGAGACCGAAATTCTGCCACAAAGAAAGAACCCCAATTTTAAATCTGCACAGGTTGATGCAAGTTTTCATAATCCCCACAATTATTTCAGAGTAATTTTTTTATCTTGTGTTGGATCAAACGACTGCTTCGATAAAGAAGAGGTTTCAGCGACTCAAAAACCATTTTAGTTTCTTATATAACTTGAGTGAACTGAAAATCATGGATAAGAAAATTTGTATTTTCTTAGAATCAGCTGTTGGTGAAATACCGTGAGTCTTTGATTTTCCAGCACTTAAATGCAAATGCTTTTTATAAAATAGTATTTGGAATATTGAGTTTGGTTTTCAAAATAATTTCGTAGAAAATGTTGTATATATTTATCAAGTATCTATATAATCCGAGTATGTCGTAAAAAGTGCATTGGAATGGATTTAAAATTAAAATACTGGCCTGAAAAAAGAAAGAAAATTATTAATGATGTAATTTGGACAACTTACATAAAACTAAAGTCATAAAACATTGATTGGAGAAGAAAAAAAATTCGGCGATGTCAAGGATCGAACCCGCGACACAATTTCCGTAGTCTGACACTTTATCACTAGGCTACCGCCACCTGTTGTCACGGTGTCGCTCGTCATGGTATTAGAGGACAAGCCACTTGTTTTTCAATTTTCAATTGCAAATATCTCAAAAACGCGGGCTCGTTAGATGCCTTTCTGAAAATACGTGTCTAATTATTTTTCGTTTTCTTTCATCCTGTGAAGTTTGGTCGTGATCCGCCACTTACACTTGGGTGCCTTCCCTTGTTAGATGAGGTTATTAAAAGTAAAATCAAGTTATTGGTAGATGATACAGTAGTTTACAGAGAGATTAACGGTCCTAATGATCAATTATTACTTTCTAATGACTTAAATGCAATTCTCGAGTGGTGTAAAGGGTGGCAGTTAGAATTGAACTTAGGAAAGTGTTCCTTTATGAGATTCTGGGGAAACAAAAACATCGACATGACGAATTACACTGTTGAAGGTGTCCAGCTAAAACTATCCGATTCTGACAAATACTTAGGTGTTACTTTAACAAGCAACCTCTCATGGGATATGCACATACGAAATATATGTGGGAAGGCTACACAGAAACTAGGATTCATCAAACACATAGTAGGTAAAAGTGAGAAAAAAGTCAGAGACATGTTACTTCTCGTTAGTAAGACCGCTATTAGAGTATGCGTTGAGCATATGGGATCCGTACGAGAAAGGATCAATCTCAGAGTTAGAAAGAGGGCAGCGAAAAGCCGCTAGATTCGTCGAGAATTGTTACGATAGTAACAAAAGTGTAACAGGCTTGATGCAGGAGTTAGGATGGGAATCACTAACTGAGCGCCGATCACGCTCTAGGTTAAAACTACTTGAAAGATTTAGAATGCATATATTCTCCAGTGACGTCAAAGAAATAATAAGAGCGCCAACTTATATTGGTAGAATGGACCATCCTTGTAAAATAATAGAGATAGCCTGTAGGACTGAGAGGTACAAAGGCTCGTTTTTCCCTAGAACGATAGCTGAGCAGAACAGAAGTTACGATAAAAAATCAGCCGACGTAGGGTGATAATATTCATTATTATGCGCTTTCCCTAGGTACTATTGCACCCCCAGCCACACACCATTGCAGTGGCTTGCAGGGTGAACTGTATCTATAGATAACTTGTTGTAATCTGGCATATAACTCGAGTTTCTCATTCTTAGGCAGTTATCTAAATTGTATTCGGTGAGCCTGGATCGATACTTGGATTTCAAATAATTCATGCTTGAAAAAATTGACTCGTAAGAGTATGTTGAAGCACAGTAAGAATATATTATTAGGGCACATTTTCCTAAAAGGGGATAGCGATGTTCATCAACTAAATTCTGAAAGTTTTCGTCATTCTTATGTGACTTTAAAATAATATCATTCTGTATATTTATTATTTCCATTTCTAAGCATTCAGTGTTAATGATATTAAAGTAGGTTGCAATGGTAACAAACACATCATTACTCATAAAATTGAACGGAATAACAAAGAATGTCACAATGGGTTCTAATTCAGAAAACTGACGGAACCTAGAATTAAACTCTTTCAAAGTGTTTCAATGTGTTTGGGATAATGATGCAGTGGTAACATTTTTATCAGACAGACTTTCAATAATAGGGGAGAGGCGGGAAAGAGTACACACTTAACTGTTTTATGCTTGTACATGCATACATTTATTGATGTAAACAAAACGAATGCCATATATGGCAATTACCGTATCTGCCCAAATACAAGCCGATGTTTTTGTCAAAATCTATCATGAAAAAATCAACCCTCGGCTTAAATGTGAGTCCAAGGAAAATTTGGGTTATGGTTAAATCTCGTAGTCACCCATAGATGGCAGCACGTCTCTCATTGCCGTCATGTTCAAATGATAGCACAGGCAAACCTCGTCTTTCCCGGCTTTATCTTTTGCATGTTTTGAGCTTTCAAGATTCTGCATTTGCGACCAGTTTTGTCTTTCGCGGTCTTATGTTTCGCTCTTTTGCGGAAAAAATCACGGAAAAGGCTGCGCAAAATTTTCTATATATGGAATGAATCGCGTTTTCCTCACATTTTCTCTCATAGTCAGGCCTGAAAAATGTTGTTACGTTATTCTGATATGTAAAAATATTAACGTAGAGTAGAACCTCATAAACCCGGCATTCTCAAAAACTAGGCACTTTTTCAAAAGTTTTATGTGAAAAAATCCTAATACACTAGAAATTACTTTAAATGATGTACACTTGTCTATTTTCATTGTTTCGTTTACCTCATGAGAACCACATGTTTAGATTCATGGCGATAGCAATTGTTTTTCGTTAATACAATTAGTACTTTCGTTGAATTTTATTTTGATATGACTTAAAAAGAAGACAACCCATAAGTGGTGTTACGAAACGTAAACAGAAAAATCTCACGATTGAAAAGAAGTGGAATTACTAAGAAAACTTGAAAAGGGTACTTCAGTGAAGGGACTTTGCGAAGAATATGGTTCCACTGCATATGTCTTAAAGAAGAAAAAAACGAAAATATTGAAATTTTATGCAGAGAGTGATACACCTAAAGCTATGTGTAGCCGTAAAACGCTACACGTCCCAGGTAAATATTGTTGATATGGTATTGTTTAAGTGGTTTCGTCAGCGAAGAAGTGAAGGTGTACCTATTTCAGGCTTAACCCATTCCATGCGGCATGACCGGAATTCCAGTCATCGTGGTTCAATCGAATGGCGGCATGACTGGAATTCCAGTCATAGCGCTACATCTGGTTCTAGCGGTCTGGGTAAGGGACCGCCGGCGGAATCAGTTTCCTATGCGTCTCCAGCCATCAGTTTGACCCTAACCAGCGCTTGAGAAAAGTCCGTTTTGCAATTGGTAGATTTTCTTCGGATTTTTGACTTTTTCTTTTTTTGGGTATGTACTCACTCTGATTTTCCTATAGTGATTGAGAATTAGTTTTATTATGAATTAAAGGTTATTTTATTTTCTTTCCAATTCCTTTTTATATTATAAGAAAATTCATTTGTACATCGTTAATTTTTTCGACGATTTGCGTGATTTTCCTCTAATAATTTTTCGGTAAGTACTCGATTCAAATTACCGTCAGTGAATGAAAATTAGTCGTTTTATTATCGATTAAAGGTTGTTTTCTTTTCTTTCCAGGTCCTTTTTATATTATAGGAAAATTCATTTTTATATTATTACTTTTTTTCGACGATTTGCGTATTTTTTCTGTAATAACTCGTTGTATCGGTAAGTATTTCAAAAAATCGTTAAAAATCTATTTTTGCGTTTTTTCGTTAAATTTTTTCATATCTACGTTTCTTGCACTAAATTCTACTGGAAATGTAAGGAAACTGGATTCAGTCACCGGCAAAGAACTCGGATTTTCAGTGCCGTGTTGAATGGGTTAATGCTGATACAACAAGCTAAAATTTTTGACAATAGCAAAGAGAGTGGTAGAAGATGACATTGAAATCTGGGTTGATATCGGCAATGATGCGCCTGTCGTACTTCAGCTAACTGACGTGAAATGTTTGAAATAGTCGAAATAGTGGACATGGTTTTGAAACCTGAGCATGAAAAAGATGAAGAAAATGAAAGTGACAATGATCAAGGACAAACCTTCAATAGATCGCTGTATACAGTTGGTCACAGATACAATACCTGTTTTAGAACAATGCTTCTGCATTGATTTTCCAGAGATTATGTGTTTGTATCGAATACATGATAAACTTATGAAGGAAAAATCAAAATGCATGAAGGAAGCTAGTTTGCCCGATCTGTTTAAAAAAAATTCTCAGAATAATGTGTGATAAAAATAATGTTGTAAATGCGTATTAGATATAAGCTTTATTTCATGTTCGTTATTTACTTTTTAATGGTTCTTTTATAATTCCTTGTTTTAGTGCATGTATAAGCAATAGTCTTTATCGATAATGGGTTCCCTTTAAATTGCTATTCATCCTCTGAATTATATAATCACATACCAAAAATGTACATTACTTAAGGATTTTTTATAAATTTTCAAAAACCCGGCAAATGCGATGTCCCGAGGTTGCCGGGTTTATGAGGTTCAACTGTAATTTTAAAAAATAGATACGTGTATCTATTTTTAAAAGTATATATATAAGACATGTGTACGTCTTATATACCTATATACTTTTAAATATTTTTCGGATGCAATCCTCCCACACTTTTGAGTCCCTTTGCACATGAAAAGTTACAGAATATAAGCTGGCATCACCGTTCAGGAGCCTTCTGCCTTTATTATGAGGGGGAAGTCCCGAGGGGAAAGACAATTCTTGACCCTTCTGATTCAGGATCATTGGGTTATTTGCTCAGGTTTGACATAGTTCAAACGCTTAAGCTTTGCGTTTTGCACATCATTTATTATTGGTGGAGTTTTTCAGGAATGTAACTCACAAGAAAGACACGGTGTGCCGTATTTGTGGAATTAGCCCCTGCAAGTTAGATAACCCCGTTCATTTTTTTTTCTCGATTATACTACAGAACTTAAATAAGATTTTATTCTCTGATACTTTTTTTGTCTTCTTTTAAGTTGTTTAAGTCTCACTTTCATTGAAGTTAATTTTTCCATCTTTTTATCTATTTTTCTGCGGTCACCAATACAGAGGACAAATGATCCATTTTTACTGGGATGGGAACCAAACCCTGTATTTCCCATTGCCTTAATTACTTCTCTTTCACCATTTCGTCTTTCGTCGTGTTTTCAGGAATGTAACCCCTGCGAAAGACGAGGTCTGCCTGTACTATATTTTTCGTAAAGTAAATATTTGACCTACGATGAATATTGATGAATAAATTACAAAGGCTAGAATATGGAATTTAGCACTACCTGTGCTTTGTTACCGTTTAAGGTTGGGTTTTTCACATTATTTGAGTGGTCACATTATTTGCATAAATTGACTATGCAGACGATTATGCAAAATGCGTTGACGGCTATGTATGGTCAACTGTTTGAATTTTGGTAAAACTTTACATGGAACATGTATAATTATAAAAATGCAATTTCTTAAGGCAATGTAAATGCTAATTTCATTGGAAATAGACTTGGATGAAAAAGTATCTTGGCGAGATCGCTATTACTATATCTGACCTTTTGTGAAAATGAAGATGAATTAAATTATTGTCACTGAATGTGGAACATTATTCAAAAACGCAAAATTATTAATTGGAGTAATATTTCAAAATGTCAACAACTAAACCATTTCCCACTCACTTCTTCGAACTCGAATAATGTATTCTAAGCCGTGCATGAATGCCCGGCGGTATACCGTCAACTCGTCGCAGTCAATTCATTGTACGTCAATTTGTTGCATGTCAATTCATCCCACGTCAATTCGTCGTGCGTCAATTCGTCACAAGACAACTCGTCGCATGCCAATTCGTCGCACAACAATTTGTTGCATGACAGCAATGCGCGACGAGTTTGTCATGCGACGAATTGACGCACGTGACGAATTAACACGCGATGAATTGACGTGCGATGAATTAACTGTGACAAGTTGTCGTAGAACCAATGCCTGGCACACGTCAGCATAAAATCTATGAAATTTATGTTTTTGCCAAAAAATTATGGAAATTGTTGGGGAGGGCTTAAATCCGGGGTCGGCTTCTATTCGGGCAGATACGGTATATTAATTAAGGAACACACCGTTATGGTAACAAAAAGTAAAAAACTACATGACTAGAAATACTGAAAAAAAAACATGAACTCTTCAAATGTGTACTCTTGGACACATAGGCATACAAGAGTACGCATAACGTCTGGTAAAAGTATGCATTAGCAATAATCACATATAAATACTTCATTACCGTCATAACCCGAACAGGCTTCGTGCCACCACTGACTGCATTGACCACACAATACCCAATCATCTTCAAAATCCTCACCACAACCAGGGCAGATAATGGTTTCCTTCGATGTTGATGGCACTTCTTTAGATGTGCATCGTTGTGCATCAGAAAAGTTTAATTTTCGTGCCATTGGTTTCTTTTTGTTTTTATTTTTTCCCTGTATTTGCTTCTCCTTTCTCATTTTTTTCTTTGCTCACTATTTCATTTTTGTAAGGCGAATTCTTACCCTCCATCACTATGCGTACTCTCAGCCTAAGGACTAGAACTTCCTGTAACCAGTGCTACATGCCAGCACCGAACAGGCAAATGATTTGTGATTGCACCATTAGTTAGCCAAGAAAGAGACAATCACAATGATATAAAACTTGTATTTGATTAACCTTACTTTAGTTACAGTAATCCTTAAGTTACGAATGGGGATAATTACAATATAAACAGTTAAAATGATTATTTATCTGTAGCTCACAGATGATATACACCAACAATATGACGCTACTGTCACGGAGCACTCTATAATATAGCCTTTGATGGAAGGTTGTGGCCTCTCAGTCAGTGTAGCCAATGTCAAGAAATTGAATTTGCGTACCCTTAGCAGACGCGTACTCTTACCCACTCTTACCCTATTTTTTAAATTAGGAAAATATGATAATGAATTTCTCACTATCTGAGACTTCTCCAGTGCCAATTTACATTTGAATGCATATTATTTCACAATATTATGATTTTTTTCCCTGCATCTCCAAATTCAGTTCGTTCAATTTCACAGATATATCAGCAAGAAATGCGAAATCCATCAACCAAGCCTTGCCATCCAACTGTTCATAATATTCATTCCTTTATGAGATTTAGAAACCTCACTAGTATTTTTCCCCTACTGAGCCATCTCACTTCGGTATGTAAAAGGAGATCACTGAATCCGGCATCTTCATCTTGTACAAGCAGTTAAAACAATCAGTGTTGCATTGGTACGGCTCTTATAGAATTTATAATTTTTGTTACAGTTTTCATAAAATGTTGAAAATGAAGAACTTTCATGCATAATATTTCCTGATGTATAATGCAATGATAAAAAACAAATTTTGGAAACACAAGGTCTTCTTTATATAGCACAATGAATCCATTTTTACAACCTGTCATTCCAGTTGCACCCTCTGTTGTAATTGAGGTCAACTTCTGTAATGTTATATTACTTTTGTCGACATATTTTTTGAAAGTTGAAAAAATATCTTCCCCTCTTGTTTGTCCTTTTAGAGGAAGAATTTTAAGAAATTATTCCTTGGCAGAAAAATCATTAAACACCACCTTCACAACCATAGCTAACTGAGAAATGCCTATGTCTGTCAACTCATCCAGTTGTAACAAAAAGAAAATACATTTTTGTAAGTCACTTGCCAACTCCGATTCCATTGTAGTTGCAAGAACTTTGACTCTTCTTGTAACTGTTCTTGATGATAACTGAGTTGTGTTTATCGCTGAAGTGATTTCATTTTTATTTTTAAAATCTTCAAAAAGTGAGTCAGCAGCTGTTAACATGACTTCTTTTACAATCAAGCCATCTTCAAAAGGTTTTTTCTTCTTGGCCAACAAATGCAAAATTTTAAATGATGCAATTGTCGCTCTTTTTGATTGCTGAACTGATATAGTAAAAGGCTTTGCTGTTTAGTTAAAATAGATTTTATATCAGAAATTTTCTTTTTCCTGATGTTATTTTCCAATAGCAATAAAACAATAATAACAATGCAATAAAAACAATAATAATGAAGCAATGACAACAATAACAGAAAACAAGGAAAACACTAATGATGTAACAGTGGAATGCAAATGTAAGTGAGAATGCTAGACGTGTTCGCTCGAGAGGGCAACGAATAACTAACTCAAATGTGCCTTTGAAATTTGAAGCGGTTGCAAAAACAATTCGGCATCGCCTTCAACATCAGGTGCGAAATCTTAGTAATGGTAAATGGATTTGGGAGAGGCGTTCAGGGAAAACCCTGGGTCCTAGGAGCAGTGACCTGGCAGTGAGGGGGTAAAAACATCTGGTCAGGGTGCTAGAAGAGAAAGTTCCATTGTCCGTGGCATGGCCTCGCAGTAAGGTATCAGTTAGAAACCTAAAATATGAAACTTGCCGAAAAACATAGGATTACTAAGAACAAAATTTCCTAATTTCAGTGAACATAGTAAAAATGCATGTATAAATGTATTTTTTAGTGTAATTTTACATATAACAAAGATCCGATGTTTTACATGTAATAGAAATATTGTATTCTAATTATTGGCAGAAGTGTTTTTCCAATTCATTTCAAACATTCTATGAACAAATAATGCATTATTATTTGTAATTATACCAATTTTGATGAAAATCCGATTGGCAGAAGCCAAGTTATGAAACACACACAAACGACCAGATGGACGGAAAAACAAGCGGCTAGAAGAGAGACTATAAATGCTCACAGAGAAGCAATACTCACCTAAAGAGGAAGTAACAGATTGCATATATGTAATAATAATAATAATCCGTCTTTATTTAGGACGATATTTGAACAATCATGTCCATTCATACAGATAACACTTCCATGACGGACACAAACATGCATGTCCTAGGCGGGATTTGAACCCGCGACCTTAGTATCTGGTGGCAGATACTCTAACCACCTGTCTACCAAGGCTTGAGATAATATAAAAGATTTGCAACAAAGTATTCATTCAATACTATTCATTCTTTGATAATAATACGTTATGCGTATGTAAAAAAATATGAATAGATCGTAGTGCTTCCACCTTCGCTGAAACACCGAAGATAACCTTGAAAAAGCTGCCAAGAGAGCCTCTTGCGACGAAAATATGAACTTCGAAGAGGAGACGAGAAAACTCGGTCGGAACAGGGCTAAAGAGGGAAAAGTGTCATAGGACGAGTTAACTTGGCCGCGTCAGAATTTGCGCAACTTGTTGGGATGAGATAACTCGGCCATGTCAGGGAAGTGGTTAATATAATGCCATTTATTTGAGTTAAAATAAACGAACAGACATATCTTGGTCAAACATGAGTGCATTGGTTTTATTGAAATCATATATCTTCCTTGTTTATATACGTTTTAAAATACGTGCACGACGTGTAATGTGGGATTGCCTCCATTGGGTCAATGGCGGAGGCGGACCACTGCAATAGCAGGGGGCGAGTTTTTTTTAAATTACACTTCGGAACAAAACAAAAAACTCATATTTAAAGAGTATATAGTCATTGGAAAAGGTATACATTACCAATAACAAAAAAATAAAATGTCGCTACTGGGGATGTATTGCGACGTGGACGCTGCACTGAACGTGTTAAGCCCTGCGCCCGGGGGCAACTGCCCCCCTCTGTCCCCCCTCACCACGCCCTTGCAAAAAGGCAAAATTTTCCCTGAAAAGAAGGCGAAGAAAGGGTGTGAAAAATACCTGAAATGCATTTTCTTACAAATTTTCATGTGGAGGCAAGGATGAAACTGCCAAATATCTTAC
Source organism: Uropetala carovei (assembly GCA_036926305.1). Taxonomy (NCBI): domain Eukaryota; kingdom Metazoa; phylum Arthropoda; class Insecta; order Odonata; family Petaluridae; genus Uropetala; species Uropetala carovei. Next base: position 1,442,440 of record JAXCHB010000195.1, read on the forward strand.
AAAACGATTTCATGCCTCTTTTCATATTCTGTCTTGCCCTTGGACTGTTTCCATTTACATGTTGCATTCTAAAGGAAAGAATTCAAAAATTTCCCATCCATACCCTTTCTTGCCTCCACACACCCTGCCCCTTTCACCCTTGGAGCATTTTATGTTGGGTTAATGGCTGCACTAGAGACAAATAAGGACAGGGAGAATACGCATGGTGGTAGGCCAACGTGTGGCATATTGGCTATACCACTATAGATTAACGCTTATTTTCTATGTATCGCTATTGGAGCCAGGAGGCAATAATTAATATTTCACAAACTGGAATGGTATTACTAAATGTGTGACGAAATGGAACGATATTATCAATGTGTGTGATGTACCAGAATCCCATTCTGGTAGTTTCCGGCTCTCTTGGAGAACAAAATCCAAATTTATGATGAATTGAAATGGTGAATTTAATGACAGGAGACTGAAATTTCAAAATTGTTAACTTAATGCGAATAGATAATAGTGCATCTTCCAAATCTCACTTATTGGGGAAAAGGACAACGTTTGAACTTCAACTCACCTTTTGAAGAAGATGTTACTTCAACCGAAGTTGAAGTATCAACCTTAGGCAGAGCAAATTTGCCTACAACAGGATCGAAGTTATCTGACACTCCATCTGAAGTAAGGAAGACAACATCACCTGGACAGGCAATAGTAAGTGAACAAGTCAAGTTGTTTAATTCTGGATTTTGACCATCAGCAGGACCAAGGGCACCAAGTGCATCTCGCATGTCCCGCATACTGTTTATGTCATGAGAACCTGGTAGAAGGATACAAAGGAGATGAGAAATATTAATTACCAGTATGCCTGTTGCAGCATTGTTTGTAATTAATTTATAGTTAGAATTTACCAAGTAGTAGCAGTGGAAGAAAGTAATCAACGAACTGAAAAATATGTCATCAGGTTGGAAAACTTAATAATAATAATCCATCTTTATTTCATGTGGATATTTATACCAATTGGTCTATTCTTACATCTTACACAGCATGATGAACATAAATATCTAGGTTCTCAGCGAGATTCAAGCCTGAGACCTTAGTATCTGTTGGCAGATACTAACCACCTCTCTACCACAGTAGTATGAGAGGAGGAAAGAGGAAATAGGGCCTTCATCACTTTATTTCAAAACTTTTACTAAAAATGAACTTCATCACCATATGTAAGTACAGTTATCATTGTATTCAACAATTACTTGACAACAAATTCTCCTTGATTTTACTTCACAAAAGTAATAATATGCTATTTACTAGAATACATTTTTATGCTATGTAATATTGCTTATTTTTTATTCAATAAATTAGGCAATCTCAAAGCAATGCGTTCTTCATGAAACCGTTAAGTAGCATAACACATGCACATTTTTTCAAGAAAAATGGCAGTAAATAATGTCATAAAGCAAAGAATAGATTTGGCAGCTATATGTAATTTACTTTATCAACTATGCCAAGGAATAGTTGTGGAAGAAAAGCAACCAAGGAACAAAGGAGAATTTTGTCATGTTGGAAGACTATAAATACAGGCAGACCTCATCTTTCACAAGGGTTATGTTCATGAAAAACTCTGCAAAATTAAAATTGCAAAAGAGAAGTAATTAAGGCAATGTACAATACAGGGTTAAGTTTCCATCCCAGCAAGAACGAACCATAGCATAATTTTTGCTAAATTTGCGATCTCAGAACAGTTAGAGACGAAAAATATATATAAAATTTAAAGGAATAGGTACAAAAAATACAAAAGAATGCATGAGTAAAGTGAAAGAAAATAAAATGTTATTTAATTTCCGAAGGAGAATCCAAGAAATTGGCGACAGTTGCCTAACTCGCAAATACTACTTGCATAACTAAAATGGAAAGCATCAGGACAAGATACAATCAAATAGAACATTTAAAGGAGAGACATAAAATAGGACCCTCATAAATAAGTGAAAAAATCTGATGTGGCCAACACACGACTTTCTCCATATTTGGGGTATAGATATTTAAATTATTATGAATAGCATTATAAGGCAAAATTATTATTTCATATCATAAAAGAATACAGTCATCCTAATTGCAGTAAATTAGGTATATTTTGAATATGTTTACAGAATTCACCACTACATGGTGGTGGCACTGTATACTGGAAATTACAAAAAAGTTCAATATCTCCGAAATGGATGGTTCTACAAAAAATTGTTTCAAACAAAAATTGGAAAAAATGTTATTCTCTACAACTTTGGTCCTCACGAAGATCACGAATAATGACGTTTTCAAGGAGATATTTAACAGAAACCAAAAAAACCATTATTTATCAATAATTCCTAAACAATAACTGCTATGGAAAATTGTTTCAAATGAAAGTTGTAGGAAATTACATTCTCTATAACCTTTGTATAGAATTGTATATACAATAATGTTTTAACGGAGAAATATCGCAAAAACCGAATCGGGTTTCGAATAAACCTGGACTTCCGGTTAACCGGTATTGTCCAAAAACTAATCAGTTCTTTGTGCTCATGCTAAAGTGGTATATGTGAAGTTTGGTAGCAATATGGCAAATACTTTTTGAGTTCGAGTGCCCACAATCACATACACACGCACACACACACACAGACATCATTCCAAAAATAATTTAAACGTGTTCTAGGGACATAAAAACGTGTATTTCCGTTGAAATCTCGAAGTCGATTTTTTTCATGATCACAATACTTTCCCATTACTACGTATGGAGAAAGTAAAAAGGAATAACAGATGGGTTAAATTTAAAAAATAATTGTTAAAATCTGAGCAATCTGTAGGTTACCCCCACAAAAACACATTGATGTGCCACTAAGAGGATTTGCTACTTCTAAAATCACCAATATAAATGATAATGCATAAAATGCAAAGCGTAAGTGGTTGAATTACAGGTGATGCTCTGTATGCCAATTCGATTTACACGTTTTCATTTTAACGCCATTTATAACGATGATTATAACATCACCGTATTTCCCGGCGGATACACTTTTTTCACCGAAAAACATCAACTAAAATCAGCCTGCATCTTATGCACCGAGGGTAGACATTTGCACAGTTGTATAGATCAGTGCTTCTCTACATATGCCTTCATGAAGCTTAATAAACATCACGGCACATCAGACCAACTCTATGTAATTTCACGTGTTTATAAAGAAGGATAAAATATTATTATATTTTTAAATTAATTAAACATTAAAAATCTATTAATTCCTCTTGCAGTTTAAGAATAAGTTCCTTGAGTGATAAAATTTATGCAAATTTTCTTTATTTAATTTAGTAAAAATTAAAATCATCGGAATTTATGGCATACTAATGTGCCGAAATACACCGGTTAAGAAGTTCTGGTATAGACTTCCCAATATTCTGTTAGAGTTGTTTGACTGAGATAAGAAAGATTTCCTAAGCCAATATACGAGATCGTTTATTAAACACACAATACATATTTAGTGCAAAATAAGATTATCACTTTGTGATTGCATTACGTATCAGTAATGGGAAAACGATTTTGGCATTGGCTTTCCAGCTGTAAATGTTACTTAGTATGCAGCTGAATATGATCAGCTGTGTGAAGATGGTGAAGATTCATATGAAAGTGCTAGTGGTGATAACTATAACAGCAATGATGACAGTTATTTTAATGTAGATCAAACCTGTTTTTCTTCTTGCAAATTTGGTAATATAAAATCCATGCATATTTTTTCTGAAATTTCTGTTTTAAAATCGGGGACTTATGGGCCAGGGAATACAGTAATTTGCCACACCACGCTCATTGTTATGCCATCACTACTGCCATGTGCAGTCGACTTGCTCACAGAGAGAGCATACTGCTTTTGTCTTGTCAGGTTTTGTTGTTGTCGTCTTTCCTAGTGCTAATATCTCTCTTTGCTCTTGTTCATCTCTGTGATTTTAATTGTTGGATGCCTCACCGAGTGTACATCTCCTTGGAAGAAAAGTCAACACCGGGATTCAAAGCAGCAAAAGATCGTTGCACACTGCTCGTTTGTGGAAATGCATCAGGCGGTTTCAGGATCAAGCCTTTAATGGTTTACCACTCGAAAAATCCTGGAGCAGTGAAGGGCTAAGCAAAACAGCAATTACCTGTCATTTGGCCCTCCAACAGGAAGGTCTGGATTACTTCGGCCATTTTCACTGATAATTTTTCGTCTCAACTTCAACAGGAATTGAAGAGCTACTGTGAAAGGGAAAAATTTCCATTCGAGATTCATCCTCTCCTTGACAATGCTCCTGCTCACTCTTCTAACCTTACCGACCCCAGTAGTAATATTAAAGTTTCTACCACCACCTCCCTGATTCAACTTATGGATCAGGGCGTCATTGCAGCATCCAAGGCCTACAGTCTTCTCTGAATCTTGGTCAAACTTTTAATGGACACCGATGGAGCAGACAAAGCAGGCATGAAAGACTTCTGGCGGAGCTATAACATTAAGATGGTCATTGATATTATTGGCAATTCCTGGGTAGAAGTCTCACAGAAATGCATGAATGGAGTGTGGAAGAAAAGATCATCGTCATCTGGCCTGAGGTCGTAAATGACTTAAGGGGCTTTGATGCTCAGGATTTGGAGAGAGTGAGAGGCACACAATCATCAGGATGCCCCACCAAGCTGGCTTTATGGAGGTTGATGGAGATGATATTGAGGATCTGCTATACTCACACAGGGATGAACTTACGAATGAAGACCTTTTAGCAATGGATGAGGAGTGAATAATGGAGGAATCTGAGTCTAGTGCTGATGAGCTGGAGGCTAATAGAACCCTGCTGACAAAGGACTTGGCAGCAATTTTCAAGCATCTATGTGACATAGCAGCAATCCTTGATGAAAAAGAACCAGATCGTCAGAGGAGCTCCAAAGTTATAAAAGGCCCAGCGTTTGATCTTCGTAAACATTCATTGACAACAATGCAGTGATAGAAGTATTATTTTAGGTAGCTGCACTCATAATCTAGAATGGACACCAACTGTGTTCTGTATAAAAGCCTCACGATGCTCTTAATCAGAATTAAGCCTGTGCACTCAGCGAATTCACTTGTATTCATAACTTTTCTTTGATTTTATAGATTGGAATCTCTTGGCGAATTGTATTTAAAACATACTGTACAAAACTAAATAAAAACTCATAGGTATAACTTGTGCAAGTTTGGGAATGGAACTCCTTTGATTTACATGTATCCTATGGGATAATTGCTTTCAATTTATGCCAATTCGATTCATGCCGTAATCCTCTGGAAGGTATCTATGGCATAAACCGACCATCACCTGTACATCAAACCTGAGCAAATAGTCTATGGATACTGGTCAGTGAAGAATTGTTTATTTCTTAATACCTCGAAACGTAATGTCATAAGTTTTTCACGTTCTAACTTAAAAATACATTTTGATTACAGAATAAACTCTGAGTCACTAAATAGGTTAACTGTTATCAAAGATTTGGGTGTGTTGCTTGACTCTCAATTAACTTTTAAAACACATACAGATGTAATAACAAAGGATGCACTGAAAATGTTGGGTTTTATCTTAAGAAATTTTAACTCCTTCGGAAATGTCAATGCATTGTTTTTTTTATATACTGCCCTGGTTTGATCCAAGTTGGAATACTCTTCAGTTATTTGGTCCCCCTATTACCAAATTGATCGAATAAGAATCGAAAAAGTTCAACACAGATTCCTTAGGTTTATAAATTTTAAATTAAAAATTAGTAAAGATCAATTAAATTACAATTATTTACTGCAAATTCTCAAATTGCATTCACTTCAGACTAGAAGATCAATGACTGACTTGATGTTACTATTCAAAATTATAAATTCTAACATAAATTGTACAGATCTTCTTAGCATGTTAAAATTTCAAGTACCTCGACATATAACTAGAAATTCTAATACATTCAAGATAGACTTCCAAAGAAACAACTATTCTTTGAATTCGCCTTTAACAAGAATGCAGCATACAGCTAACCATATGAGTCATTGTTTAGATTTTAATGAACCTATTGGTCAATTTCGGATAAGTACTGATATAACATAGTAATTTTTCGTTTTTCTTAAGGATTTTATTTTTCCTTATTTTTTTAGTATATTATTTTTTATTATAATTATATTTAGAATGTCTTTCTTATGTATTTTATTTTTTCTTATTTTTTGGTATATTATTTTATACTACTATTATTATTTTTGATATAATTAGAAACATCTCCAACATATTTTATTATTGTATTTAATTATAGTATTTAATTACTGTATTGTAGAAACATATCTAAAGGATTATTAATTGTAAAATGACTAAAAAGTGTAAGAAGTGATTTTATCTTTAATGTATTTTTCAGCAAAGTTGTAATATAGGATACTATGACTATATGATACTCTTTGTACCATGGGCTTAATAATAAATAAATTTTAATAAATCATCTCATATTGAATAATAACATTTATTTGTTAAATCTCTGTCTCTCTTTTTGGCTCATATGCAGTTTTGCATTGATTTGTTCTTCTTCATTCACACACATTGAGTCTCCTTTTATATGGTTGCTTTTTATAACTCACTGTTGTGTCTATTACGAATTTGTTCTTTTTGTGGTAAATACCAGACTATCCATGCTCGGGATATCCAAGAAATAGACTAAGTGGAAGATTAACGTTCTGAAAAGAATTTGAATTTTCCATCCTGGCTCCCCACAGACATTACGAGATAAATAGTGTGCCTTAATAAATAGCAATTTTCCTAATAAGTAAAACTCAAGAGAAATAACCATGTAGTGAATTTGTAAGCATTTTATTAAAAAGAAGCTCACAGATTTTTCATTTCTGTTAGCTGGAAGTGAAATGGTTTCTATCATATGTATAAATGTATGTAAATATAAATATGTCAGGACTGTTCACACACCCACGTGATGCCATGTTTACAGTCACAATACATATCACATGAATCATCCAGCAGTGACTTGTTGACTCTACTGCACCAAGAATGCAAATGAACTGACCACTCGCCAGTTGGGAAGAGATACTGCAGTCTACTCAACGTCAAACGGCCAACTCAAAGCAGGATTGCCAAGTACTAGACATACCAACCTCTATCCTTGGTCTTGTAAATCCATTTCTCATTTAAACATGATCAGATGATATGAATTATATATGTATATGCGTGTATTGTTATATAGTCCTACACAATTTTTACGTAAATTTTGAAAAAAACAGACCTGGGCTGTTTGCAACAAAACCGTATGTGATAGCCAAAAACTGTTTTCATTTTTGCAATCAGCGTCAAAAATGGGATAAAAAACAGCTACAAGTTTGAAAACATCAAAATCAATGCAGACCAGTGTAATTTGTCTGTGAAGAACAACTGAAAGAAGTTCAGTTCGGTAATGGGTTTGTTTCTTGGGACTTTATAACCATGGTTGACAATAAAATGAAATTTCACAAAATCTTGGTCACTGCGACCTCATTTTCTTCTACCAATATCACTCTCACCACTATCCTCATCGGAAACATTGTCAACGTCATTATCCACATCCTCTTCTGAATCAGCACTCTTTTCAGACTCCAAATTGTCAATTTCATCATCACTGATTGAGGCATTTCTATCAGAATAATTATCACTTACATTACTGTCATGCAAACTGTCACCCGTTCTTTTTCTTGATGCGGATGCCATCTTTTTTGATTTTAGGCTAAAAATTAGTCTAAATAATGCCACTTGCAAAATATTTTCAAAAAATAACATCCGTTTTACAAAATTTTGACAAACACACAGCACAATTGACCACAACTATAATCTGTTCAATGAGAGAATGCCATGTGCAAAATACCAAAATCGGTCCGGCTCCCCCGCTCTAAGCCACGGGTGGGGAACCTTTTTCAATCGGAAGGCTAAAATTCATCCTTGGGAGATCTCATCAGGTCGCACTCTGCATTGTGGGTCACATACATACAGGCACTTCATCTAGTACATTTGTAAGGTTTGTTGTTGGTGCTTATATACGTTTCCACAAATGAAATTCAATGGATACGGTCCTCGCAAATAGAATACCCATATGCAACTTTTTAAATCACGCTTTAGAGCACATAGTACCCACTATCTTTGTCACAATGTAGATATCTCTTCTTGAAGCTCACCAAATATTAATACACATTGATTTACTTAAGATTGAGCATCACATATAATAATTATTTCAAAAAATAAGCTTGTATTTGTGACATTTTTTACTTAATCTTTCTGAGAACTTTTTGATTCACCGTAGTATATGAAAGGCACCGTATCTGATCTTGCTATCAGTATGCTATGCGTCAATCTAGGCGAGATAATAATGAGGATCCCGAGTATGACAACGCTATTGGTAGTAAATCGAACGTTTAAATAAAAAAGTGATTTTTTGATTAAATATCGAATTAAGCAAACTTTGGGTGATTTCGAATCTAAAGTTATATTCGACGGTAAATATCCTTTGATATTTTCTTTTAAAATGGTTCTCATCCGTAATGTTATTCTTATGGGAAAATAGGCATATTTAGGAATTTCTGGAGTCGAACCCGTGGTACTTAGGAGAAAGATGACAATTTTTCTGGTGGTATATCATATAGGACTAAAATTCCTGAAAATCTCATATAAATCGGCTAGGTAGATTTGGCTGGACATGCTTTCTTATGGGAAATAATGGGAGTCATCTGGAGTCGAACCTGGGCCTTGTTATGAAAAAGTGATATCGTCAACTGATAGATTTGCTGTTCTACTAACGTTACACCAAAATTTATTTCAATGCGATAATGGGAAGTCCCCTAAAATGATTTTCAATGTGCCCTCAGTGTTATTCTTATGGGAAAGTAGGCATTTTTGGGGTCGAGCCCGGGGCACTTAGAAGTGATCTGACAATTTTTCTGGTGATCTCTTAGTTGAAGAACGAAGTATACAAGATGTTCAACTTTAACTCCTTTTCTTTTTAAAATGAAGGGAGCGGCAGCAATCCTTCCCCAACAAGAACCCAGGGAGATTTAAGAGCGAATATGTATTTGCACGAAGGAGAACAATTTTAAAGAAATAAATAGAACCGGTTTCTGGCAAAGCTATACCGAGAGATTAGGTTTTCCCAAACTCGATAAATAAAAGAAAAGGGGTAAGAATTTAGTATTCTTCCAGAGAAAGGACTCGTGGAGAAGGTCAACGGCACCTAGTTCAAGGATTGCCGCTCCAGAAGGGTCATCTCATTTCATATCGGATTAGCCCGCCTCTTCGCTACTCCTATGGTGAATTGATTTATTGTTTGTATTCCAGCAACCCTGGGCCATAAAAGAGGAAATTTTTCCTGGGATGTTGAGCCATGTTAGGGTTTTGGATTTCCCCATTTCCTTCAGAGTAACAGAAAAAGCAGACCTTAGTCGACTATTGATTCAACTACCTCAAAGGGTAGGTGGCGCCCTGCTGGATTGTCCACCCGGCAACACTGCATACGGCCGCACTGGGTACCACAAAAGGCCGCAGGTTCCCCACCCCTGCTCTAAGCCATGCCTACCCCTACTTTATCCGCCTGTAAAGCCTGACTGAAGTCAACACATGTTTCAACTTGAGTCCTAGCATCTGCATGAGAATTGGCATTCTCTCATTGAACAGAGTATAGTTTTCACTTTTGCTTAAATTACGTGAGATGCAACTCGTTTTGAATATTTTATAGGTTAGAATTACAACATGCTAATAATGAAATGCTAATATGAAATATTACCAGTAGGTGGCAGTTTGTGTGTGAAATTTTGCAAAAAATGCAGGAAATTTAAAATCCGACATATGACCGCAACTAATATAATTTAATGTCGGGGCTCGCCTGACAAATGACCACAAAGGGTTAATGAACTCCAAGTGTGAGAAACTTTGGTGGCTGTTAATGGTGTAACACTCTCGCCAGTCTTTAGTAATTTGTCTTTGCTTTTCATAATTGTCCTGACTGTAGACTCCACCAACCTGTAATCCCTACCAACTGCTGTAACACCACCACCTGCCTCTACTTTTTCAATAATTTTTAATTTCGTTTCCAAACTCACTGCATAGCATGTTTTCTTTTCGCTACTTCCATCATTATCGCTTCAACATTATAAAATTTAACGGAGGGTTAAAGAATAAATTTAAGTTATAAATAACTCAGAGCACAGAGATAGTGAAATAGGTTTGCGTTAAGACTACAACGACTACAACTGACAAGAGTCGAACATTTCGACTGCTACAACCCAAGCCACCATAAGTCAATCCTGACACATTAGAGGTGGAATAGTGGAAGAGAGGCAATAGCCAATGAGGAAAGAGCAATGATGCTCTTGCAGCTCCGCTTATAGATCAAACCCATAGTAGTGCGTGTTGGGTTTACTGCAATTTATATATCATTATACAGTAGAGTCTCGATTATCCGAGGTAAAGTGGACCAAGCTAACCTCGGATAAAATGGAAGGTTCAATTTTAGGTATTAAAAATAGGCCTATGTATATGTATGTTCATAAAATTTATTTTATACATACGTAACTAAACTAAAAGAACAATTTATTGAAATTACTTAAACAAAATAGTCTTTTAATGATTTCTGCCCACCACTAACACTAGCCCTTTGTGAGCACCACTTTTCAATATCTTCTCTCTTTCTTCTCCAATCCCCCGCTGTAACTTCACCAACACCTAAATCATCAGCTACTTTCTTTAGGGTTTCACCACTATCTAATTGTTGAATAGCCTTTAATTTGGTCACTAGCGACACCACAACACGCTTTCTTTTCCCATTCATTATTCAGTAGGGGTAGCAAGTGTCTAACTATTATAGGGTAAAAAAATTATGAATGTCAAGGATGGACTAGTCCATAGGTATCTAAGTGTAGTTTAATATCTCCTATTTACTGAGGTTCGTCGACAACTAACTCGACGATCCAAGCCTCCGTCGAGAGGACCATGCCTCAGTTACATTGTTGCGGCTGAATGCAGCCACATACTTCGTGAATCTTACACTATGTATCAACTGAAAACTGAAGTCGTGAGGATCCATGATTTATGTGGGGTAAATAACCTGTGACCTTGACCACAAGCTAAAAACAACTACAATGTATTTAGAAGGGGCTGCCTCGGTTAACCCGGAACCTCGGATAAGCGGGCTCAGATAATCGAGACTCTACTGTATATTATTATACATTATATGCATTCAAACATTAAGATCCCTCCATGCATACCACATGTTTTCTCATATGTAGATCAAAATTATATAATTTTTTTATGTGTAGCATTATTGTTTTATTATCTTAATATATAATTTAGTGTGTTTGTATGTACCGTATTCACCCGAATCCAAGACGACCCTGAATCTAAGACGACCCCCCATTTTTATGATTCCAAAAGAGAAAAAAGCTCAAATTGACCTTCATTACTACAAAAATTATAAATCTTGTGAAATATTTATTTTCTCTTATACTTTTCTTGAATGTCATTGTCTTTTAACATTTTAAAATCATAAGATCACATCACAAATAGAACCATTCAGGTTTTCAAACAAATTAAATGGTAGCATTCATTTTAAGATAACATTAAAAATAAAGTAAATTAGTCATCATCACTGTCTATGCAACCTTCACTATTTTCCTCTGCTCACTATCTTTATCACTCTCAACTTCATCATCAGTCTCCCACAAAACATCATCCTCACTCCCATCCATGGCATTAGATAAGCAGCATTTCTTAAATCCTTTCACTATTACTTTTGCATTTATTTCTTGCCACGATGCCTTGATCCATTGGCAGAGCATTGCAACTTCAGGTTTCTTAAGATTTCCTTTTGGTGTTAAAGTGTGAGTTCCACTCTGTAACCACTCAGAATACAAAACCTTTAAATTATTTTTAAAACACTTATTGACAGCAACATCTAAAACTTGAAGTTGCGATGTCATTCCTCCAGGTATTACAATAAGATCAATATTCATCGCACTCATTATGTTTTTAATTTCAGGAGATAAGTGTCCTTGAATGCATCCAGTGAAAGCATTGCTCTTTGTTTCAGTAAAGCTCCTGGCCGTCTATTCCACACCACATGTAACCAATCTCTGATTAGTTCTTTAGTCATCCACCCCTTTTCTTGACACCTATTATTCCACTTGGCAAATGTTTCTTAGGCATTGTTTTCCGCTTCAGAATCACATATGGTAGTAATTTAGTCCCATCTGCTAAAACCGCCAACATTACCGTGACTCGCATTTTTTCGTTGCCTGTAGTTTTAATTAGGACGGACTTCGCACCTTTTTCGTTCACAGTATAATTAGATGGCATGTAGAAGAAAACCGGAGTTTCATCGGCATTTCCTATTTGGCTCAAAAGGTAATTATTGGTTTTTCTAAGTCCAATTACGTATTTCTGGTACGCGAGAAGTTTTTCAACATAGTCTTCTGACAATTTCTGACGAAGTTCGTTGCCGTAAAGAAAAATTATTTCGCCGCATCATTCTCACGCACCAACTTCTGCTGGCCTTGAATTCTTACAATGATATATTAAGTCCTCTAGTAATTTCATTAGCTTTAAGTATAATACTTTCAGTCGAAACAGGCATACCGTTCTTCCTCACGGTGCGCACAAACTTGACTACTTCTTCTTCAATGCCATGAAATCGGCCTTATTTTGGACCACTGAGCGACTTCCTTGTGGCTTTTTCTAGTTCCTGTTTTGAGAGTTTCCATCGACGCACATTTGCCTCAGATACACCGAACTTTCTACTCGCATCACAGTTATTAGTTTTTTCGGCGTAATTTATCACGATCAGCTTAAAATTTGTATCTTAGCTCCGTCTAATTCCTTTGTTAACTTTCCCTTTGCACTCGTGCCACGTACTTCAACATGATCTGTCATTTTAACTTAAGGGTTGTGCATTTAAATCAAGAATGCACAACTCAAAATTACTGTCACACTTAGTGAATCGCGGTGCGTCGTTTGAAAGGGGAATCCCAATGATTTCCGCTCTCATTTGTTTTGACATTGGGTTGCCATTACGTGCAAGATGAAAGAACGTCGTCTGTGTTATGATCGTCGACGACGATTATTAGTCTAAATAATTATCATTCCCGTCATGTTTTTCTTATTGTTATTACTATTTGTTTATTTCACTTCTTTATGTACGTACTTGAATTTGCTGTTGTGAATTGTTTACTCTAATATACCATTTGTTGTAAAAACCATTGATTAAATGCTTAAATATACTTCGTATTCGAATGTAAGACGACTCTTGATATTTACAGCTGAAAATTTGGAAAAAAAGGTCGTCTTAGATTCAGGTGAATACGGTATGTCCATTTATAACTTAAGAACCAAAAGTTCCACAACTTTCAAACTTTGCACATGATTTTATATCATCCCTGAAAAGATTTTAGGCAACTTTGTTTCCCCCCACCTCCCCCCTATAACCTCCCACTCTCTTGAAATTTTTTTTAAATTTTCATATTTTCTCAATTTTTTTTACTTAAGTCGTACATCATCCCTTCTACAATGTGTATACAAAATTTGGGGGGCCTATGTCTCCCCGTTCCCTCATAATTTTGATTTAAAGTTACCCAATCCTTAGACCAGGGGTTCTTAACCTGGGGTCCATGGACCCCCAAGGGGTCCGTGGAAGGATTTCAGGGGGTCCGTGAGCTTGGATGGGAAAAAAATTACTTATTGTCTTTATTTTCACTAACCTCTAACTGAAATCTAGCATTTCCTTCAATTATGAATGTATGCAATAAGCCACAGTAGTCATAGCTGTACCTGTGGTCACCAATAGAACAGATGTGTTCATATCACATTACAATTGTTGCAGATATATCGAAATATCGTTTATGCTCATCAGTACTTCGAAATTACGGTAGTTCTTAGACCCGCTGCTAGATCGCACGTGATCACAGTCTTCCTGTCTACAGACGATCGTGCGACGTAGCTGGCAAACTATCGGGCAACTCTGCGCCTAGTAGTCGTTCAGCCACCAAATGGTGAAGTCGCGTGTTCTCACATTGGTTGCCCAGAGATTGCGTTACTTCCCAGTGTTCCCTATCTACAATTGTTTGTTGATCAGTACGTGGAAGGAGGTGAGTTGTTTTCATCGTTTGTTAAAGTTTTACAAAAGTGGACAGTTCAAATGAGAATTCGTAACTCTCCGTAAGGAGGCCTCTTGTAACACGGATAGGCACGCGGGCTACGAGTGTAGACCAGGCAAGCTCAGACACGTCTGACGGCTGAGATAACAGGACACAACTCCTGATCTACTGCTGTAATCCGCATGTCTATCCGAGGGCTAAAAGCCATTAGAAGTGTTAAAACTTTAGATAAATTGTAAAACCTGCCTAATTTTACTTACTTGTCATATAAATTTCTTGAATATCATATACTTTACTGAATTAACATAAAAATTACTTATTTATATGCAGATTTATCAAACAATTTACTTAAAAACCATCCAAAAATATTGAGTTTCAAAAAAAGTGAATTGAATCACATATTTTATTTTAGCTTTATTTATTTTATTTTTTTTTTACAGACCCAATTTTAGTTGAAATGTCGAAGAAAAGGAAGTACGATGAAGATTATATATTATTTGGTTTCACTTGCATTAATGAACGTGACGGGACTCAAAAGCCAGTGTTTTTTGTGCAGAAAAATTCTTGCGAACGGAAGTATGAAGCCAGCAAAACTGAAAGAGCACCTCACATCTGTCCATCCCGAAAATGCATCTAAGGATGCGGGTTTTTTTGTGTGAAAAAAGCTCAATTTGAAAAAGCGGGGACACTTCCAAAACTTGGATTTGACATTTCACAAAAGCCTTTTCTTGAAGCATCCTATAAAGTTGCTTACCGGATTGCCAAACAAAAAAAGCCCCACACTATTGGAGAGACTTTAGTAAAGCCATGTGCACTGGAAATGGTCGAACTGGTTTGTGGACTGGAACAGAGAAAAAAACTGGAAGCGGTTCCCTTGTCAAATGATGTTATACAGTCTAGAATAGTTGATATTTCTTTTAATATTTTGAAGCAGGTCATCGAGGAATTGGCAGCCTCGCCATTCCCCTTCAGTATGCAACTGGATGAAACTATAGACATCTCTTAATGTAGCCAGCTCCTTGTTTTTGTTCACTATGTGCATGCTGACACCATCAAAGAAGAATTCTTATTTTGTGAGTCCCTTTTGGAAACTACAAAGGCCGTCGACGTTTTGAAAATGGTAAAAAGTTTTTTTACAAACGAAACTTTGACTGGAAAGAAAAGCTTCATTCTCTTTGCACAGATGGAGCTCCTGCGATGCTTGGTAATACATCTGGTTTTGCTACTTTAGTGAAAAAGGAAGCTCCTCAGGTCGTCGTCACTCATTGCTTTTTACACAGACATGTACTGGCAACGAAGACTCTTGCAACAACCCCGAAAGAAGTTTTATCAACAGCCATAAAAGTTATCAATTTTATCAGAAGCAGGTCTCTGAATAATTGCATTTTTAAAAGATTTTGTCAAGAAATGGGAGCAGAATATGAAGTGCTTCTCTACCACACAGAATTTCGCTGGCTTTCAAGAGGACAAGTCTTGAAGCGCTTGTTTGAACTAAGGGCAGAAGTTTCACTTTTTCTGAAAGAAAAAGAAAACCCACTCCTGGAAAATTTTGAAAGAAACGATTTTATCCATGGGTTGGCTTACCTGGCAGATATTTTTCACCATATGAATGAGATAAATCTTTCCATTCAAGGTCCTAAAGTCACCATTATGGATGCAACTGAAATATTACAAGCTTTCTTGGTTAAGCTACCGATATGGAAGAAGAGAGTAGAGGCCGGCATCCTTGCAAACTTTCAAATGCTGGAGGAAGTGCTTTACCAAAATGGAGTTAAGATACAAAATTCTGTCAATTTCTTTGAAAAGAGAAATCTGCGAACACTTGGAAACACTTCAGAACTCTTTCAAAAGCTATTTCTATCTTGATAGCATTAAAGTTGAACCATGGATCCGCAATCCTTTTCTTTCTGATATAAACTGCATCAAAGATGTGGACCTAGCCAAAGATGAACTCATTGATCTTAGGACAAAAAACTTACAACAATTAGAGTTTAACTCAAAAAGCCTTGGAGAATTCTAGTGTTTCTTGAGAGAAGCCTATCCTCGCCTTGTAAAGCGAGCTATGGAAGCTTTAATTCCATTTGCAAAGATATATTTTTGCGAATCGGGATTTTCAACACTTGTAACAATCAAAACAAAAATCGAAATCAATTGGATGTCCAACATGACATGCATGTTGCCTTGTCAAATAACACCCCACAGTTTAATGTTCTTATTCAAGATAAACAACAGCAGCCTTCACACTGACATGTCTTTAAAAAATAAAATTTAACTTTAACTTTCCTATATTTTAAATGTATTTTATTGTAATTTAATGCGTTAAGAAAGAAGCACATATATTACTATATCATAAATTTGTTTAAAAAATATTTTGATAACTGCATTTCAATATAATTGGTTTCCTTTGTAATCCTATGTATTTTATTTTATGCATTTAAAACATTATTCTGAGAAGGGGTCCGTGGCCTTCACCAGACTACCAAAGGGGTCCATGGCACAAAAAAGGTTAAGAACCCCTGCCTTAGACAAATTGACCTGGGCAACACCGGGGACTGCAGCTAGTTATTTATAATGATATGTTAATACGGTAAATTAACATTGTAATGAAGTAATTGTCAAAAATCTACAACACCATCCTTCCTTTTATAGGCAAAATATCCTCCCACCTTTCCCCCTGACATAACCTACCAGTTATATGACCAAATGCCTATTTCTCCATAGAGCATTCCATCTTAAAGTATCAGTACAGTTTCAAACGGCATCATTTCTCCCCTCTCCTGTAGGCTTAAAAATCCAATTGCCCCCTCCTCCTCTACAACACCAGGATTGCCAAATCTCACTAATAATTTAAAGTTGCATTAAAATAAAAATTCAAAATTTCTAATTGCGCTATTTTTAACGCAGAATCTGATGATGAATGAAAACTAAAAATTATACTCTATACAAAATGCGATAAACAATATTTGACCTGAAATGGACATTTTACGGTCACGTTTGTTTGAATCGATGATATATACATTCTGGTTGAAAATAATGTAATGCAGTTTTTTGCATTAGTTTCAGGAATTTTTAAGGATCGTAATGGTGCTACTGAAAGTTTAATAAATTGATTTTAAATATTTGTTTTCTGCATTTAATTATAAAAGTTCCTTTTGCTGTTCCAGCCTTACTTGAAAAAGTTTGTCTGTGAGAAACTTTTTTATTTATAAAGATATTTTCATGGTCTAAGTGAGAAAGTTGTAGGTAAATGTTTGAAGTTATTTTTGGTGCACCCAGATGTGGGGTGGGGTCGCCAAGGGGAGAGTGAACAATGCAAAAGTTTTATTGCGGCCCGCTCTTCCCTCAGTTACGACTCAACAGTTGGACTATCTTGTGCTTTCGTAGTTTTGTCTGCTCATAAGTTTGCAGGAAAGTACTTACAAAT
Organism: Uropetala carovei; assembly: GCA_036926305.1. NCBI lineage: Eukaryota > Metazoa > Arthropoda > Insecta > Odonata > Petaluridae > Uropetala > Uropetala carovei. The sequence goes on from JAXCHB010000195.1 coordinate 1,459,987, forward strand.
TTTGAGTTTTATTGTGTATTGCAAATTAGTTGTTTTAACAATTCTTCAAAACGTTTTCAAACTGAATTGTGTAATACAGTTCAAATGTAGGGATATGTTGTGTTTGCAGGTTTCATGTTCATAGTGTCCCCTTTTTAAAAATATTGTGTATGTACATCACACGTTGATTATCCCCGAACGTATTTTCCTATTGATATTGTGGTTTTTGTGAGAAAATGGACGTCTCAACGAGGAAAAGAAAGCAAGGTGAGTTCGGAAAAACAAACAGTATTGAATGTTCTTAGTAGTTGCCTCAATGAGTCTAATGAAAGCCTGTCATCTGCTGTTAGTAGGATGAGCAAAGCTATGTGGTGTCTCAGAGGACAATTTACAAGATTAAAAAAGAAGCAAATGAATTTGTAATGTCGGGCAGGGAAAAATTTCCTCAGTTGCAACCTAATTTCCGTTATGTATAGTGATCAGCATAAAATAATCCAGTTCTTGTTTTTACTTAGGGATTTTGTGACCAATCATTCTCATACAAACATGCTTAACTATTTTCTTCTGATTACATCCAATCTTATCATATGCGAGGAAGTTAATCCAAAAATAAGATGTGAACACAGTGTACCTCCAAACTCACATTTATCCAATTAACCAGTCATCTGGGTAGGCCAACCATGTTCATCATGGCTTTTCTCACTCATGGTGGGTATGCCAAGCATGTTCGGCACACGACTTTCTTGCCCAATTGCTATGGGTTTGCGGAAATAGTTCATCACGGGGCTCTAATAGCTAGCAGCGGTGTCCTTATAATTTACTTTCCCAATGGTAGATGGGGTATACCTCGAGCGGTCGAGAAAATATAAGTGTCTTACAGAAGGCCTGCATCTGTTATGTGGGGTTGCCTATTGTGCCCCTATATAGGCGCACATGTTTACAGTCAGGGTCAAACTCCTTTTATCTCTTGTGGGGTCCCGAATGTCATAAAATCCTCTCCAAATATCAGTTAACGGTACTTTTTGTAAAACAGATGTTAAAAGAAAAGTAGAATCAGTCTTAGTACGGAAAGCTTACCAGTCATCTGTTGAATGTTGCGAGGCTAGGTTTTACTTGAAGTGTGTGCACCTTTGTTATTAAAAAGGGTTAATTTCATTTTACATAGTAATATAGTGGTTGAGATCTATTTTCTTTGGAGGGTGCACAACGGTGCTCCAGTAAATATACGTTTACAATATATTTAGGATTTTATTATCCCTTGAAATTTGACAATGGCATCATCAAGCAAACGTGCGAAAGTTTCACCGATGCAAGAAGAAGACATTCGCGATATTCTTGAAGAAAGTGATGACAAAATTTCTGGAGAAGATTCGGATGATGTGTATATAAACACAAATGTTAGCGACAGTGAAACTGAAGACGAACCTAGTGATGCTGAAGAAGAGGATGTGACTAATGTTCCAGGATATCCATATGTGTGGACTACCGAACAGCAAGTGCGGGAAAAATTTCGATTCAAAGGTAATCCTGGAATAAAAGTGGAAATTGAGGATAAAGACAGTGTTTTAGAATATTTTGAGAAGTTTGCTGATGAAGATTTGTGTAGGTTGATTGCTGATCAGACAAATCTTTATGGTAGACAGTTTCTGGATGCAAATCCAAACCTAAAGCCACGATCATGAGCATGTGAATGGGTAGAGACGAGTGCCAATGAAATAAGAACTCTATTGGGAATCTTCATCCTACAGGGAATCGTTTTGAAACCTGATTATAGTATGTATTTCACTAAACGCGAGAGTATTGCAACCCCTTTTTTTTCCAAAATTTTTTCAGAAAGAAGATTTCACCTCCTCCTAAAATTCCTCCATTCTGTTGATAATACAACCTTTAACACTGACTGCCCTAGCAAAAAACCATTCAAAATCCTCCCAGTGCTACAGTATTTGCAAGAAAAATTTCCTTCTCTTTATATCCCCGATCAGGCAATTGTTGTGGATGAGTCTCTCCTTATGTGGAAGGGTCAGTTCGCTTGGATGCAGTACAGTCCCTCCAAGAGGAGTAAATTTGGCATAAAGATTTTTGTTTTATGTGAAAGCAATTCAGGATATATTTGGAACTTTCTAGTATACACAGGAAAAGGCACTATGTTCAGTGATAAATACAAGGATGAAAATGTTAGCAGCAGAATTGTTTTGCATTTGTTAGATAGTCTTTTAGATCAAGGCTACACATTATATTTAGATAATTGGTATACAAGCCTAAATCTTGTAGATAAATTAATTGAAAGGCAGACTGATATTATTGGGACAATGCGAGCAAATAGGAAAGAGTTTCCAGTAGAAGTAAAAGCCGCAATGCTGAAGAATCAGAGATATTTGCTATGTTCCCAGGTAAGCAGATGGTGATGAAGCGGAAAGACAAGAGAGACGTCATTATGGTCAGTACTTACCACGGCACAGAAACGTGTATCATGGAAGAAAGGGGGGGAATTGAGATAAAACACGCCGTTGTTCAAGATTACAATTTGAACATGGGAGGTGTGGATAAAAGCGACGGTCTTATATGTACAAAATTGCTCGTAGTAGACCTAAAAAATACTATCAAAAGATTTTCTGACATTTGCTGGACATGGCAATGCACAATGCCTTTTCATTGTACAGAAAAAATGAAGGATCAAAAAGAGTTTCTAATAACTCTTGGCGAAACACCGATAGAAAAATACTGAAATTCTCAAACTCAAGTTTCTGGAAGACCTTCGGCTATAGGTGAGGAGGAGGATAAGAGAGTGTCTGGTCTTTCGTCTCATCTATCCATGTCCATTCTATGACAAAAACGACATCGGTGAGCTGCGTCGGAAGCGTGCCACCGGTGCACTGCAGTGGACCGTTCGGCAGAAGGCCTCACATATTTGTTGACACACCGGCGTGCAGCGTGCCGTTCGGCAGAAAAAAGGTTAATAGCGGTCGTATGCCGCCCTCTCCTTCGGCCGCCCCTCTTGGTGCGACTCTGCTTAGGCGGAATCCCACACAAGTTGAATTTCCCGGAAGGTACTTAGCACCGCCCCCACTTGTCTGTGCACCCTGAGGCGGCTGCCTCTCTTGCTTACTGTCTGAAGCCGGTCCTGCTTTCATCAATAAACGCTTCCTGAATAATAATCAGTATCTATTTACGTTGCTATCCATAAACATCAATCGTTTCGTTGCTTAAACAAAAGTGCAAATCGAATAACGCTAAACTTTCGTCTATTTGTAAGCTTCATTGAAGCTAACTGAATCGGAGGTAACAATGACGGCCGCCTTGTCAACGCCCGGAAAAAGTACGAAAAATCCACAAAATTTCAAAACAAATAGCGTATTTCTGAAAACTTCGACCGTGTAACATGTAAACTTCTCAGGAATATAATAGTATAGAGTTTTAATCGTCAAATAAAGCAAAAACAAAAAAAATCGGGCCATATTTACATATTTTTATGCTTGAAGGAAGAATACCTTGCAAGTAAGAAATGGATTCATACGTGTTATCTTATGGAAAAATGTTAATCCCCTATATTGGCAGCACTGATTAATCCTGGTTCACCAAATCTTGACCATTCACTAATTTAGGATGTAAGGAAGAATTGTACCAAATTTGGTTATTCTAGCTTTTATTGTTTAGGAGGAGTTCCATGAACAAACACACGCTTCAAAATATATTATAGACTAATTGTAAGACGAACATATGAAATTATATTTTTTATATTACACTTACGTGGTAATGATCAAGTTTTGTGCTATATTTTCTGTAGTGTTATTTTTTATAAATGCTGCTTTTATTTGAATTTCTTTTTGAAATCTTCAGGATATGATTTTTTGCTTATAGTATTCAGTTTAGTTTTTAGAATTTTAAATTCTTAACAGATATTTTATATAATAATAGCCATCATCTGTTGGTTGGTTGGTCACACTATGCAAACGCTAATAACTCGAGAAATAATAATGATAGAAACTCGAAATTTGGTAGGGATGCTTGATTAACACTTCTTCAGAATGACCAATTTAAATCACAAAAAAATTCCTTGGTTCGTCTCCAAGAGAGGCATTTCCATTTTCCATTACTTAACATGTAAAATGCGATTTTTCGACGTGCAGGCTTTTATTCATTTGGAAATTACAATTAGAAGGAATTAATCTACGACCTTCGGAGTTGAAACATTTTGAAGAAAAAATTATAAAGTTTCTTATTCCATCCGTCTTTTTTTGCCCACAGTTCAAAATATTCCATGTTAAATGTATCATTTGCATATTTTGTGGAAATCTCGCCATTTTAACGTGATGTTGCTATGTTGACCATTATTGTTACACCTCAAATTACTATTATTGTATACATCCTTCTGGGAATAAGCGTGCCTTGAGTGCTTCAATATGAGTGAATATGAGAGAGAGAGAGAGGAAGGAAGGGGAGAAATTGGCGTGTTTTGTGGAAAATAAGTATATTAACATAAATATAAAAAATTTTAAGTATCAACAGTGTCATTTTAGAAAAATTGGAAATAGAAAGCATTCTTAAATTAAATTCTTTGTAAACCATGCGTGCTTACGAATTTATATTTTTATTCCTCGAATTAAGTTCGTAACAATGGCCAAAGTTTGAATACGAATATAAATTAAAATTCAATTAAAATTAAAAGGACATTTAAAACTGTTAACAGACAATTTTCGAAGAAACAACAGTGGATCTTTTAATGAATTGATTTGTTTTTATAAAAGGAATTTTGGTGCTTATTTAATACACAGTAAGTTCTAAGGCTTATAATCCATTTAAATCTAATAACAGTGGCTATTATAGTTTAAAGAAAGAACTTTATTTATTCACTTTAGAGAATGAATTAATTTTAGGCTAGCATTGCCTATTATAAAAGGTATTATGTTGGAATTTACAGTATGTAAAGTGGAAGTTGTACTGAATTTACTCAAGTACATATATTTCAAAGCAAAAATCAATTTAAAACTATAGTAATGGTTTCTACAATAAACAATGTTTATTTTTTGTTAATATGGATCTCCAATACAACAATCCATTCAATCGTCAAGCGAACAGTTTACAATGTTGAAATAAATTGATTTGTTTTTGTTCAGATAGTATTCAAAGAAATTATTCCACTGATTGATTAATTAGTTAGTTTTTAATTTAAATATTTAAAGAGTTTTATTTTAAATATGTAAATACATAACGACGGAGAACATATTGAGGATTCGAGTAAGCTTTCTTTCTTCGTAAGTACAGAGTACAATTTTAAAACAATCGTAATGTTAAGTGCACGAAATTTAATTATTTTCCCTACATCATATATGTATACATATAATTATTTCCTGGTCTTTGCACACCGACATTTATATGCAGCATTTACGAGAACAAGGTGGGAGAAGAATAACAGAATTTTATAGCCAAAAATAAAAACCAAAGGCATTTACTAAACGACAACAGAATATTCACTAGAAATGTAACATATGACGAAATATTTCATATGTAAAAGTGTGTTAATAATTATTTTAAATGCAAATATTAATAATCAATCTATCTATAATTCTTACGTTGATATTTCAATGGGCATTACACTAGTTGTTCAATAATAATGAAATAAAATTTGTTATAATGTTTTGCTTGTAAATTTTATTATAATTTTGTGAATTTTTATAAATGAATTTACTTATTTCTAAATATTTTTATTCGTCAAGGTTATTGTGATGTATAGTATTAGAAAAGTTATGATATAATATTTCCTCTCATTCGTTCTTTTAGGAAAGTTTATTTTACAAAAATTTTTGTGTGCTTAATTTTCGGTCATTATGAAATTGTAAATTTTGTCAATTTTAGTCCAATGTATAATATCGAAAATTTTATGGCTTAACAATTTTTTTTGAGCTAATGCCTTATATGTACTTTTATAAACAACAAATGCTCACTCATTTGGTGTTTTAATGAATTGGTATAAATTTAGACTCTTGATAATGTTTATATAGTCATATTTATTCTGATGAATAGAAGAAATAATTTATGGTATAACATTTTTCTCATTTCTAATTACATTAATGAAAGTTTATTAAAGAACCAAAATTCATTTACATTTTTTTTAATTTTTGAACTTTTTAAATGATTATTTCATCAATTTTAATATCATTTATAACTTAACGACATACTTTATGACTAAAAATGAAAATTTATTTTTCTCAAATGTTTATAATTTTTACTTGCAATTCAATGTTAATTATTATTTATTTCACTATATTAATAAATATATAGTAAAATCGTTAATCATTGTGATGATTTCAAAAGCCTCCTCATTCGAAAAAAAAAGTCCCCAGCAGCTGTGCGTCCGGGAAAAATTAAATCGCCAGATGACTGGTTAACTATGCTACAATTTTGTTAAATACCAATATACATCAATTTTGATCTAAGGTTTTCGCAGCGTGGTTGTTCGATGATACTGTCATCTTTCTGTTTCAGCTGCGTTCGGAACATGAAGGAACTGACGTTTCACGACCGTTGCAGGTAGCTTCTTCAGGGTGAAGTGAATTTGCCAGAATTTGGCCAAGTATACGAGGTGCTATCCAAAAGTACCAGGACTGTAGCCATAAACTACCGTAGGCTTAACTGAGGTTCTAATCGCCATCATCACCCTCGAAGTAGTCCCCTTGGGAGTTGATACAACGATCCCAGTGCCTCTGCCAGTCATGAAAGCACCTCTGGAACTGTGATTTTTAAATGCTGTTCAGCACTTCCTGCGATTCCATCTGGATGTCCTCAACAGTGTCAAATCTCCGTCCCTTCATACGAATTTTCATCTTGGGGAACAGGAAGAAGTCGCAGGGGGCTTAGTTGGGGGAGTTGGGGGACCACTGCCATGTTGTTCTTGGCCAAGAACTGCTGCACAGACAGAGTGAATTTGGCTGCAATCTGCCTCATGTTTAGTTTATCAGACAGAATTTGTTGACGTGTCCCGTAGGACAGGCCAACAATGCTGCTGACATGTTGGATGGTACGTCGACGATCCTCGCGAATGATCTGTAGCACTTTTTCCATGTTTTTGTCCAGAATTGACTCAAGTTTCTTGGGTACTTTCCTGTTAATGGGAATACCTCAAAAAATAAACACGTATTGTTGTGATATGTTACGACGCATTTGTTTGCTAACAATGCGTAACAACGGGGGAATTACTTAAAAATTACACTTTTTTGAAACTTATTTATTAATAAAAGCAACATAATTACTAATACAATCTAAATTTAAGTTACTAGGGGGCCAATTTGTCTTTATGGCATTTAAAATAGCTAGAAATATGTCGATTTCTTTGTTATGTTGTCGCCACGTGAATTATTCTGCTGACAGGCTTTCGCGTTGCATTTCCAAAATATTCTGTCGCAGAAGTAAAGTTTCATAATATGATCCTTCTTGCACATTCGCCCTTTAGATAAAATATCATGGTCTTGAAGCAAAGATACAGTTTCTTCTTCACTCCTCGGCAAGCTCCACAAATTCATAATTAAGGGATCAACGTAAATATCTTAACGAGATTTGTTACACATTGTTAACAAACAAAATATCACAACATAACACAACAATACGTGTTTATTTTTTGAGGTAGTCTCGTTAACAGGAAAGTACCAAAGCAAAAATCAATTTAAAACTATTGAAAGTTGTTGTTTCGGAAAATGAGAAGTCCAGAGTGGTGAGCAGGCGCTAAATGATATTAAGGTACACTTTATTCCAAAATCTATTTAAAGTATTATCAGAGGCAATTGAAAATTGAACAAATTTTTTTGTTACCGGAATTCTGCTTCTTTCATGAAATTGAAATGCTAATGCATTAATCCATTAAAATCTGTTAAGAATGGCTATTTTAGTTGAAAAAAATATATGTACACCGTACTTGTATTCACTTTTCAGAATGAGTGAATTCTAGGTTAACATTCCATATTATAAAAGGATTTTCTTTGGAATAAGAAGTTTGTTATGTGGTTATTTTAACTGAATTGAATCAAGTTCTCTTCTAAGTTTGAAATCAATTTAAAACTGGTAAAAGTGGTTGTTTTGGAAAATGAGAAGGCAAGAGTGCTGAGCAGACGATAAACAATATTGAGGTACATTATATTCCAAAATCTATTTAAAGTATTATCAGAGGCAATTGAAGATTGAACATATTTTTTGGAACCGGAATTCTGCTTATTTAATGAAATTGAAATCCTAATGCTATAATCAATTTAAAACTAATAACAATGGCTATTTTAGTAGAAAGAAAGGTACTATTTTATTCACAAGGAATTTATGTGAGATTTCAGTTAATTAATTAAAACAGACTTATAATATAGAAATATTTGATCGTTAAAACAGTGCACAATTTTATTCTTGCGATTTTTACATGTTGCATTGACGAAAATTTAGATTCATTAAACCCGTTGAAATTCAACGGGCACTTATGCTAGTTTAACATAATAAACCCCTCAATCACGTAACACATTTAAATCAAACTAATCCCACAGGTCGAAGGACATTTAACCCCTTAACTGGACAATTAATTCTTCTTATCTTTCAGCTGGTGGAGAATTATTCCTTTCTTTCAAATAATTTGAATTTGACTTTTTCTTGATCTATTTGTTATGATACCATGTTCTGTAAAGTTGGTAATGGATATGTTACAATATTAACGAACTTACGCCATTTGTAAATTTATAAAATTTCAATTATTTTCTTTAATTAATTATTTGTGAAGAAATTCTCATTTTTATCATGAGTGATTTTTCCAATTAAAAAACATTAAAAATATTTTTTTATTTTTCTACTATTTTGTCATTTACACAAGGGTAGATAACTTTACATCACAAGATAAAAGACTACCTAACAAGGGGAGGCTCACCTCTTCGGGTGATGGATTTCCTTAAAAATTGGTAGGTAGGTAGCCCTCAACTGCACAACCACGAATAACCCCCCTTTTGGGCGTATACATCCAGAAAGTTAGCAACAAAATGGATTTATAATTTTCGATTTCATGGTTAACATGGTATATACCTATTTTGCGGCATTGATTGCTGTTGTAGTGGTGGCCCAGAGGTAACGTGGTGACTTGCCGTTACGAAGGTCGTGGGTTCCATCCCAAGGTGAGTGCCCATTTTTTCTGACTTATTATGGTGTGATTTTTTATTTTTTCAGCGCCTTTTTTTATAAATGCTGATGTTTTATAAATTTTTAATCCACTTGTGCATAAATTCGTGTTTTTGTTTTTTTTTGGGTCTTTTTTCGAATTTATTTTTTCCTTCTTTTTTTGTTTTCATTTTATCCTCTACCGTTTTAACAATACTATTTATTCAGTAGCATTTTCTTCTTTGCAATGGCTTGGTGGAATAAATCATAAAAACAATGGAAACAACTTTCTTTTACAACGAGAGCACCTCGCAAAGCACTGCTCTCCACAGAAGCACTTACTCTTCATCACCTCTTCAGGAAATATAACTTGGTTGATGTTGTAAAAAATGTCCCTGTGTTTGGTTAGCCGTGATGCATACCGCGAGTACCGAATCATCGGTTTAAAAACATGCGAAGACAATTGGTGGTGAATCAAGGAATGTTATGATTCATTTTCAATCTTTTCACCCGTCAGGTAAAATGCACACAAGCACGTACGAGTCATACATGGATAACGTTTTTTTCCATTGTGTTCATGGTTCATTCCACCCAAATCATTGCAAAGAAGAAAATCCCTAAAGAATAAACAGTATTGTTAAAACGGTAGAGGATAAAATGAAAACAAAAAAAAGAAGGAAAAAATAAATTCGAAAAAAGACCCAAAAAAAACAAAAACACGAAATTATGCACAAGTGGATTAAAAATTTATAAAACATCAGCATTTATAAAAAAAGGCGCTGAAAAAATAAACAAAAAAATCACACCATAATAAGTCAGAAAAGAAACAGCACACCTTCGGATGGAACCCACGACCTTCGTAACGGCAAGTCACCACATTACTGCTGGGCCACCACTACAACAACAATCAATGCTGCAAAATAGGTATACAGTAAAACCTGGTTAATTCGAACCTCTATATTTCGAAATTCGACGTAATTCGAAATTTTTTAACACTTGAAAGACTGAAAAAGCCAATTTCATACAAATGTGTTTCAATAATTCGAAAATCTCTATAATTCGTAATTCGAAATAATTTTTAGCCCGATTCTCGGAATATCAACGCATTTTTGTCGACATAATTCGAAATAAAATTTACCAAAAAGAAACTAAATGAAAGTTACTAAAATATTCCTGGCACTATGCCGACTTATTTACAAACGTGCGATCGTGATCATACTGACTGGGTGTTGGGTATTGTCACTGGATACGGTACACCCCCTCGTAGGTTCTTCCTCGTCGGTGTTTCCCCTCCCTCGGTTCATCCCCCACACACGTTTGTTTCTGTCCACTCTTGTCCATGTCAGGCTGAAAACATACCTACCGAAGAAACAAAACAAATACGCATGTGTAAACAAGTTAGCATTTGCTTAGTGAGCGGAAACTGTTGTGCCGTCTCGATGCTAAAAAAGAACAAAGCGACGATGTCAAATTTCTTCGCTCTGCCTGACGTTTTTTTCACGTTCTGATCACAGTGCTCCTCAATTTACCAGTATCCTTTGGGCATAGGCCATGTGTGGTTATCTCAATTTATCTACTGTTTTCAGAGGTTTGTGCGGAAAATGCGTTCCAGTATTCCTTTGGTTCGTTGCTTGTATCATATTAGATTGTGTTAATCATCATCCTTAGTTACTAATTTAAATAACATTCTTAGTTTAATAACTGCAAGAGACACTATATTTAAATTTATTGTTATAAAATATTTTTTTAAAGGTACCCTCCAATGGCTCCGGTTCGTGGTGCATATAAGACTCTTATTCTTGCTGAAAAAATGTCTTTGCTGCAAGACATTGACAAGAAGTTAGAATCGAAAGGAAAACTGGCCTCAAAATATGGGATTCCGAACTCATCTTTATCCACAATTTTAAAGAATCGGACGAAGACTGAAGAAAGTTTTTATAAATTTCAAGAGAGCGCTACACGTCAGCGTTCACGGCCTGCGAAAAACGAAGACCTCGAAGAAAAACTGTTCGATTTTTTTTCACAAGTACGAGCGGCTAATTTATCTGTGACAAGTCTGATGCTCATTGAAAAAGCAAAAAATCTTGCAAACGCTTTGAACAGTGAAGATTTTAAAGCGTCCAATGGGTGGTTGGATGGTTTTAAAAGAAGCCACAATATTGTTTGTCTCGCAGTATGTAGCGATGCCCAAAAAATTAACGAAGAGGAAGTGACCGCCTGGCTGCAAAGCAATAATGTTTTGGAGAAGTATGCGCCCAAGGACATCTTTAATATGGATGAAACGGGCATTTTTTTCAGCATGTTGCCCGATCGTACTTTGGTTCTCCAAGGCGAAAAATGTCACAGCGGCAAACGTAGTAAGGAGCGTCTCACCGCCGTGCTCTGTAAAAATATGGATAGTCGAATAAAGAAAAACTTGTAATTATCAGAAAATATGGCAAGCCACACTGTTTCAAAGGTATTAATCGTGATTATTTGCCGATAATTTACGAACATAACAAAAAGGTGTGGATGACAAGAGACATATTCTAAAGTTTTATAATAAGAATGCAAAAACGTATGGCGGTGCAAAATCATAAAATTTTGTTGACACTAGACAACTGTTCTGCTCACCATGTGGCTCAGATAAATACGTCCAATGTTGAGTTGCTGTATTTTTCGCCGAACACAACCAGTGTTCTGCAGCCACTCGACCAGAGCATCATTCAATATTTAAAGAGCCATTAGGGAAAAAAACTACTGTCATCATACTTGGTGCATATTACAAATGGATGCTCGCAGGATGATTTACATAAATGGACGATTTTAGATGCATGCTGGGCCTTGTCAACGGCGTGGCAATTGGTTACTCCTCAAACCATCGCCAACTGTTTTAAGAAAAGCGGGCTATCTTCGCAGCCGGCAGAAGTGTTCCAAGGTACAGAAGTGGAGGAAGTAATCGACAGTAATGTATTGGGGCCTGTCAGTTTCGGAGACTTTGTTTCCTTTGATAATGACTTGGCTACGTCGGTTGTGTATGACCCCACGATCGACGAATCGAAAACCGTTGCGAGTGATTGCGACGAAGAAGACGATGTCGATAACGTCGATGCTAGGTTGGATGTGCCATTGCCATCTAAGGAGGATGTTTTAAAAGTTTAAGATACCCTTCAAAGGTACATGTCCGGGATGCCAGACGTGAATGAATATCTGTTAAAAAGTTGACGCCATTAAGCAACACTTTGCGCTAGGGAGTGCCCTGAAATTGAAATGGGAAAATAACCGACTTTTTAAAAATAAATTTAAATTAATATTTTATTACAAACTTTTTTATTTACTTTTAAGTTGAAATTAGTGAAAGACAAATTATTAACATTTTAGTGGTTTAATTATATGTCTATATATGTTTCAATGTTTAAATGAGTAATCTTAAATTTGAATTTTATTCATCAACATCATATTTTGAGGTATGTATGTGTACTACATCCTTTTTTTCTGTATTTTAATACGGTGTGGTATTCTTTTGTTTTTGTGTAATTTATATTTGCATTTTTTTAATTTGATAAATCACGATTTTTTTGTAAATTTCGAATTATAGAGGTTCTACCTAATTTGAAATGCATTTTCTTTGGTCCCTTGAATTTCGAATTAACCAGGTTTTACTGTATACCTTGTTAACCACGAAATCGAAAATTATAAATCCATTTTGTTGCTAACTTTCTGGATATATATGCCCAAAAGGGGGGTTATTCGTGGTTGTGGAGTTGAGGGCTAACTACCAATTTTTAAGAAAATCCGTCACCTGAAGAGGTAAGCCTCCCCTTGTAAGACTGGTTTAAACAACTGAACACTAGCACAGAAAAAATAAATCTGAGCGCATACGGAAAACAAGGGGACTTCAAAGGGATTCTATTCTTTTAAGCTCCTTTTTACTTTCTCCAAAAGTAGTACAGGCAGTCCTCGACTTTCGTACATAATGCGTTCCTGAAAACGTGTCCGAAAGTTGAATGTACGAAAGTCGAAGAGAGATTTACATGTTATAGAGGGGTTCCATTCCCAGAGAGCCAAAAATATTATAAAATCTCTAATTATGGTATAAATGTTTAGTTTTTTTGTGCAGGGGCCTTTTAGACACAATCGTCGATTTTATAATATAGAGAGATAGGGCAAAATGCAATATTTAAATAATTGCACAAATAACCTCTGCTGTACGGACAAAGATGGCGATGCGGTGGAAACTGGTGGCCTGGTGGCTGGCAACCAACACCACTCAAAATATTCGTTCGTCATTTAGATGACGCACGAGAAAGTCTGATCGGCGCTCAAAAGGCGGTTCAGGGGTGTCAATCTATGCTATCTTGGGTTCTTGTTCCCTTGTATTATCCTAAGGTTATCACACACATAGTGTAATTGATTATTATCTTTTTATTATTTATCGTTATTTGTAATTCATTATTCTTTTTTCTCAAGAAATTTTTATTACTGTAAGAGTTACATTTATTCGTACTGTTTGTAACACAGTGCTTCCATTCTTACCATAATCTAGTCGTTGACTATAGTTATTATATCTTGGTATTAAGTTCCCTTTTTCTTGTTAATGTCTATTTATTTTTTTGTATTTTTGGTGAAATTATCTTTGTTTATGGCAATGTCTTTTCTGGAAGAGGTGGAAGACCAGCTGTTGCTGAACCCCAATACCGTTTTACAGGCTATGAGTTGGATAAGAAATTACTTTGTGATTAATGAAACTTATTCTGTGATTTGTGACTACAGTGTGATTACCAGCTGTAAATAAATATTATAATTAATGTGCGAGTTGTACGAATATCGAACGCAAGAAAGTCGAGGGCCACCTGAAGTGCACATATAAAATCCCTCTTTTTTCATTAAAGCATTTGCTATTTTCATAGTTTTTTGTAATACTGCCTAAACTTGGCCCCAAAGAGAGTGATGAATAGCTGGATATACACTAGCAGATTTATCGGCTGATAAATTGGACCAATCCATCGACGGATTTTTTGGATGATGAATCGTACAGAAAAATCTTTCGTAGCACACTAACTAGAAATTCGAAGACAAAGATTTTTTGGCCGATAAGCTTATCTTAACGATAATTTGACGTGTGTGTGCTATTTTAACAGATGTATCGGCCAGTTTTGAGAGATAAATTGCTCATCACTGATCTTTTGCCATTTTGAAAGATGAGAGTTTTATTGAGCAAACAGCAGTGTGCCTATTTGGAAGTTGTGAATTGAGGTGTGTTAGTAAAATGAACGGAGTGGAAAAAGCTGTTGTCTGTATCGCGATGATGGGACATGTGTTGATCAAAAGGAGGAGGAGAGGCAAAAGCAGAGAAAAATGGATCAGAACATGGCCGGCTAAAAAAGACCTGAATCATATGATGTTGTTGAAACATCTACAGGAACATGATCCCGACGATTTCAAAAACTACTTGCGTATGGATGAAGCGTCATTCAGCTACTTATTATCCTTAGTGAAGGACAAGCTGACAAAACAAAATAAAAGACCAAAGTCTCAACTCGATTAGGTCACTTCCATGTATATTTTTTATTTTAAACACGTTATAGTAACGCGTATTTGATGATTTTCATTTATTAACACCATAAAACATGTTTTAAATTTATATGTGCAGTAATGTTTTGCCAGAAATGCATTCTATCATTCATCTAATCTTATTGGAAATTCATTTATATTTGTTGTGTGTTTAAGTAACGGGAACGCTAACTGGTTGGCGATCGGAATGATTTACGTATTTCTCTACTCTTCTGTAAAGTGTTTCATGTAAGATAACGGAAAAGTTAATGTTTATAACTGTTATGTTCTACTAAAATCCTCAAAAAATTTCATACAAATCCAATAAAAATGAAAAAGTTATGAATTTTTGTCCGAATGGACGGATGTATTCCGTTCCGATTTTATGGGCGGACATACGATCCGTCTATGCTCGTTAAATCGGTCGATCTTTCACGAACGATTTATCTTTCTACAATATCTCTCAGTATGTACTGTTCAACTGATAAGCTGCACCATTTAATCTGGCAGCTTTCATCTAGCGAACTATCGATCAAAACATCAATTTTTCCTGCATCACTAACCAACAGTTTTATCTGACGATTTCTATAATTCTGCAGATAAATCGTTTCAATTGGTCGATAAATCTGCTAGTGTATATCCAGCTATTGAAATGAAAGAAAAGTCGGTAAAAAGGGCAAAAAAAAGTGACGAGTTTGGAGAAGAAAATTGAAGTTTTAGATAGGTTTGCGCATAATGAATTTGCTTCTTCAGTTGGTAAATTACTTGGTGTGAATGAGTCCACAATAAGATCGATTAAGAAAAGTGAAGAAGTGATCAAGAAAGTCCTGCTGAGTTCAATTGTCATTCACGAGAAAGCCAAGCTACTGCACCATCATTATGTCTAAAATTGTTTCGCGGTCTGCTAACGGGAAATCGCCAACGTCATCGAAGCATGTGTAGATCGGTTCCTCGCTGTTTAATAAAATATGACGTTTATTCAGAACACCACAGTACATATTGTATTATTATATTTGTTCTTCTCCTTCATAAATGAACACACACTCGACCTGTTTAAGTCCAATGAGCGTCCGATTGAAGCTAAAGATTCACCGCTTTCGGCAGGCCTAAATATTTCCGTCTTTGTCCCAATCATGTTCACTTTATGAGCCCTATGTTTCTTTACACTTGTACTAGCACTTTCAGTTTTCCGTTTATCACTCATGCTTATAAAATAATACGAGTAAAATGCACAAACAAAGAAACACCGCTGTATGTACAAACAAAGACGGTAAAATTGCCGAGACTGAAAAATAATAATAATTTATTGATTATTAACCGACTTTACAGTGGTATTATTCTTGTCAAATTTCAGTACAATATTAAAAAATCTGATGTGGCCAACACATGACTTTCTCCATATTCGGGGTACAGATATTGAAATTATTATGAATAGCATTATAAAGCAAAAGTATTATTTCGTATCGTAAAAGATTACAGTCGTCCTTATTGCCGTAAATTAGGCATATTTTGAATATGTTTACAGAATTCACCGCTACATGGTGCTGGCGCTGTATACATACTAGAAATTTACGAATAAGCAAAATATCTCCGAAATGGATGGTTCTACGAAAATTTGTTTCAAACAAAACTTGGAAGAAATATTATTCTCTACAACTTTGGTCCTCACGAAGATTACCAATAACGACGTTTGTAAGGAGATATTGGACGGAAACCGAAAACAACGATTACTTATAAATAATTCTTAAAAAATAACTGCTATGGAAAATTGTTTCAAATGAAAGTTGTAGGAAATTACATTCTCTATAAACTTTGTATAGAATTGTATATATGATATTGATGTTTTAACAGAGAAATATCGCAAAAACCGAATCGGTTCCGAATAAACCTCGACTTCCGTTTAACCGGTATTGTCCGAAAACTAATCCATTCTTTGTGCTCATGCTAACATGTTGTATATGAAATTTGGTATTAATATGACAACTACTTTTTGAGTTAGAGCACCCAAAATCACATCCATCCATCCACCCATCCACACACACACACAGACATCATTCCGAAAATAGTCTAATCGTGTTCTAGGGGCCTCAAAACGTGTATTTCCGCTGAAATCTCGAAGTCGATTATTTTCGTGATCACAGTACTTTTCCCATACTACGTATGGAGAAAGTAAAAACCATTTTTTATTAAACGTAAAAATTACAAAGTAGCGAGTTTATACGGGCTGACCTTTTTATTCGAGGACCCTGAAAAAAATCGCTATATCTTAGAATACAAAACGGAGAGAATTGCTAAAATTTCTATGAATATCGTTTGATGTTATTTAAAAATGTTTCCCAGCAAATGTCGAAAATGAGCACCACATTGCTGATTGCATATACGTGCTCTCCTCAACATATTGTCTGACGCGATTTTTTAACGTTCTCCAATAAAAAAATCGCCCTGTATAATACGAACATATAGCCTTTCGAATATTCTCTGTAATAAAAACGTTCTGTAAGGAACGTAAGATGGCCGACAGCGAAATTTAATTAGACCACTTGAAAATATGTTTTGTCAGTTAGCTAATACTGAACGTATTCTATCACAATATAATTTTGGTAGTTGTTAATATTCGAGTGGCACATTTATTTGTTAATATAAATATCATACTTACCTATTATTTTCCCTACGTTGTATATGTATAAATATAATTATTTCCCTGTCTTTGCACACCGACAATTATATGTAGCATTGACGAGAACAAGGTGGGAGAAGAATATCAGAATTTTAAAGCCGAAAATGAAAACCAAAGGCAAATTTTTAAACGACTACAGAATCTTGGCTAGAAATGTTGTATATGACGAAATATTTCATATGTCATAGTGTGCTATTAATTATTTAAAATGCAAATATTAATAATCAATCTATCTATAATTCTTCCGTTGATATTTCGACGGGAATTACACTAGTTTTATAAGAGAAGTACTAACAGGTGTTTTTAATAAATCCATGAACAGAGAAATGTGACTAGAGGGCAAACATGAAGTGACATTCCTTAATCAACAAGGAAGAAAAGAATGATGACTGTTCACAAAAGGGGTGAGATAGATTACAATAAAGATTAACACTGCTGCGTTTAGAATCAAATTACAGATGTAGATGTCTGACTTCATGAGGCAATGTCCTCATACCGGTGTGTTTGTGTTATCAGGAGACCTACATCTTATTTGCATGAAATATTAATCATTGAAGTAGAGAAATTGCCTATTCTTCAGTAATATTTAAGAACATAAAGTGAATTAGATTTATTACCATACCATACATTTTTAGTTTCTATAGTATTAACCATTTGAGTGTGCATCCTGAACATAGATGGTGTGAGTCATGCCCTCAAGGCGCATCCCGATAATAGCC
The DNA here is from genome assembly GCA_036926305.1 of Uropetala carovei. Taxonomy (NCBI): domain Eukaryota; kingdom Metazoa; phylum Arthropoda; class Insecta; order Odonata; family Petaluridae; genus Uropetala; species Uropetala carovei. The sequence continues at coordinate 1,478,008 of JAXCHB010000195.1, forward strand.
AATTTCAATTTTCTACACCCGTGGTGCGCAACCTATGGCCCATGAAGCCATGATGAAAAAGCAACCTTGCAGTGAAAGTTAATGCTCAAAGCACACAACCATAAGTGACATGCTATTTTGTTTAGGCTTAGGTGAAAATAAAGCTATACACCAATTTCAGTGTTCAAATATACAATACCAAATTTACCAAAGTACAATTACACCAATTTATATGGTATTTAGTCATGTGCTCTAAACCAAATAAAGTACATAGCATAACCTATACAAATATACCATGTTCTTCAAATTGCTTAATAATTGCAATTCAATAGTAGCAAGCAAATCGGTACAACATACATTGTACAAACTTTCTCATATACTAATGCGTCGTTTTGTAATCTTTAGAAAATGAAAATCGTATGAGCCTGTTTTTAGATAATCAAATTTCTTTTTAAAGTTGCCCATGAATAAACTAGCCTTATATTCATTCATTGAGAAAAATAAAATACGTAGTATTATTGTAGATGTATGCTCAAGTAACTGTATGAAATTTGATCAAATCGTTAGAGCCGTTATTGAGAAAATCGAATTATTGTTAAAGTTACCTAGAATAAACTAGCCTTATATTCATTTTTTGAGAAATATGAACTATAAAGTATTTTTGAAGACGTAAACTCAAGTAACTGTACGGAATTTGATCAAAATCGTTAGAGCCGTTTTCGAGAAAATCGGATTGTTGTTAAAAATGCGTAGAATAAACTACTCTTAATTATTGATCAATGTCAACCATTTCTATGTATACTGTGCTCAGTATGATAAAATGCCCAAGTACGAGATTTCATTCATTTTTGTCCTACCGTCTAAGCTCCAGAGCCAGTAACAGACAGACAGACAGACGGCATTGCTAAAACTACTTTCTCGGATTCAGCGACACCTAATACGTGTTTTCCGTAAAAATCACGAGGTCGAATTTTTTCGCGAAAACAATACTTACTCGATACTTCGTATGAGAAAGTAAAAAACTGCGAGAAAAATCATAAAATACATTATAGTACATAGTATGTAAATTCTTTTTAGTCTTTTTAGATTGGTACTTTCCAGTATTCTGTGACCGCTAAACACTATCATTTGCAAGAGCTGCAATTTTTAAGGACACCTGGACAATTGTGGACGGTGAATTTTCCGTAAGCCTCGGCAGGCGTCACAGCGAAACTTGGCGGGTGACATGGCACTCGCGGGCACCGCATTGGGAAGTCCTTGTTTAAGGCCTGGTAGGAGGCATTCTACTCATCCAGATTTTATCACACTTTTGTAAAACTAAGAACTCAAAACGACGCCTGTTTAATAGCGTAAGCGAACATATTTTTATTCATGGGCAACTTTAAAAAGAAATTTGATTATCTAAAAACAGGCTCATACGATTTTCATTTTCTAAAGATTACAAAACGACGCATTAGTATATGAGAAAGTTTGTACAATGTATGTTGTACCGATTTGCTTGCTACTATTGAATTGCAATTATTAAGCAATTTGAAGAACATGGTATATTTGTATAGGTTATGCTATGTACTTTATTTGGTTTAGAGCACATGACTAAATACCATATAAATTGGTGTAATTGTACTTTGGTAAATTTGGTATTGTATATTTGAACACTGAAATTGGTGTATAGCTTTATTTTCACCTAAGCCTAAACAAAATAGCATGTCACTTATGGTTGTGTGCTTTGAGCATTAACTTTCACTGCAAGGTTGCTTTTTCATCATGGCTTCATGGGCCATAGGTTGCGCACCACGGGTGTAGAAAATTGAAATTGGCTATTATCGGGATGCGCCTTGAGGGCATGACTCACACCATCTATGTTCAGGATGCACACTCAAATGGTTAATACTATAGAAACTAAAAATGTATGGTATGGTAATAAATCTAATTCACTTTATGTTCTTAAATATTACTGAAGAATAGGCAATTTCTCTACTTCAATGATTAATATTTCATGCAAATAAGATGTAGGTCTCCTGATAACACAAACACACCGGTATGAGGACATTGCCTCATGAAGTCAGACATCTACATCTGTAATTTGATTCTAAACTCAGCAGTGTTGCAACCCTATTGCAAATGACTCTGATACACAGCACTACTGTTTAGTAAGTGCAGCGATTTTCCCCGCAACTCTGCACTTAAACGAAGCACTTAACAAAAAACAGGATAACGCCCGCCCATCGAATATCGCCCCCTTCGTTATCGCCACCATTCGTAATCGCCGAACAGAAACGCTCAAGGCTCTCCTCGCTTTTGGCTCGGACCTATAGCTACTCGCCTTATATAGTGCGAATATCACCCCTATTTCCATTTCCTCCCTTTTTCCTATGGTTATATAATCTACTCAAGCAATTAACCAATACGAAGTCAAGGAGACGCCCGTTCAAACTACCCGCCGCCGAACCTCCCCTCACCTGCTGACGTCACGTGACCATCGCCGGCAAAAAGGTATTCCCAGGCACAGAGCGCTGAACGCCGGTCGCCGTACGAGAGAGACAGCTGACGAGTCAGCCTACGCGGTTGCTGTTTGATGCAGAGAGAAGAAGCCACGACAGAACAAGAAGAGAGTTTTCCTCGTAAACCCACGCTGAACTATTCCTGTGAACACCTGTTGTAACTATAAACAATACTGAAATGATTTTATTTACGAGACAAGTTTAAGTCTCAAGTCTGTTTGCCTTGGCTCTGTCATTTGTATCTAATTATACAGGGTGATTCAAAAGGTTTGTCCCAAACTTTGTGAGCGTAAAGAGGGGCCTAAATGCAACAACTTTTGAATAGTAACCATGACCGCTGAAGCCAACCTGCAGCGCTACAGTCGATTAAAAAATTTTACCATTCAAACTTGGCGGCAAGATTTCGAACTTGATCACGCAATCGCCTGCAAAACTTGTATGCATTTGCGCTTGTTATTTATGAGTGCACAGACCTGTGAGTTGTTTATTGTTTGTTTGTGAGCTGATAGTGACTGATGTCTTGCTGCCTTCAAAACACAAGTACGTCTCTTTATGTTCACTGCTACCTGTCAAATGGAGCCATACACTTTTGCACACACATTGCTACTAATCTATGTCACTAACAGCTCACAAACGAACAATAAACAACTCATGGGTCTGTGCGCTCATGAATAACAAGTGCAAACGCATGCAAGTTTTGCAGGCGATTGTGTGATTGAGTTCGAAATCTTGCCACCAAGTTTGAATGGTAAAATTTTTTAATTGACTGTAGCGCCGCAGGTTGGCTTTGGCAGACATGGGTTACTATTCAAAAGTTGTTGCATTTAGGCCCCTCTATACACTCACAAAGTTTGGGGCAAACCTTTTGAATCACCCTGTATATACCATACCATTGATGTAATTCAAATTACGAGACAAGTTTGCGTCTCAGGTCTATTTGCTTTTCTGTTTATTATAATTTGGCATTAAATATAGCAATTAGTTAGAAATTGGTGTGGCGTTCTAATTGGGTCGTCACATTATTGAAGGCTCTGGGGAGATGTGTTGCTAATCTAACTATAATTCTGCTATATGTCTGGTGTATTTTGGATCTGCTTCTTATGAGGATATGCTGATTTTTGGGGTAGTTCTAGTTCTTTCGTGGTATAGTTTCCCTGTTTGCCTGTATCGTTAATTATCCTATCTTGCCCTCTCATTAGTTCCGTCCCCTTTTCATTCTGTTTGTAGTTCACTGAATATCCTTGTATTTCATCACTAAATATGTCTAAGGAACGTGGTAAAACAGGTGTTGGGTTGCTTCCAGAACCTACAGAAGAGACCCAGTCGAACGAGAGCGAAATAAAGCCTCAATTCGCAGACTGCATAAAAGTTGCTAATCAGCTGTTACTTGAAATTCCCCCTTTCCAGGAAGCCACCTCCGAGAATTGGTTTAACTTTATATTTGCGGTATACGATGTATTGTCTTTGTCCCTAATTCCTGAACTTTATGTTCCTAAATATTACTGAAGAATAGGTAATTTTTCTACTTCACTGATTAATATTTCATGCACATAAGATGTAGGTCTCCTGATAACACACACTGGTATGAGGACATTGCCTCGTGAAGTCCGACATCTACATCTGTAATTTGATTCTAAACGCAGCAGTGTTGCAATCCTATTGCAAATGACTCTGATACACAGCACTATTGTTTAGTAAGAGAATTCTCATCCATGTGGCTACCGTTTTCTTTGGATCGATTGCCTAAATTTTTCTGTTGGAACTCGAACTCAGTTTGTCAAAAAACTATTGCCAATATTGAGAGGACACTGCAATAGGTTATGCCAATCAGTCCTAAACTTATGCATGCATTCATTTTTATGGAAAAAACTGCTTTGATTTACATTGCACTTTTCAGGAACGGACCCTCAAGGTAAATCAGGGTATCCTGTATATTTATTGCACAGGCTATGTTTGCCCATTTCAAATTTCAAAATCAGATTAAAAAGGTAAAAATCTTACCCATTGTGATTTCTCTAACACCATGAGCTTTGTTGTACACATAGGCTAGAGAATCGCCAACATTCACCACACATACAGCCCACCTTCTTAATCCAACATCTCTATCCCAATTCACTATCTTTTCTTCTTTCCCTTCTTCAGAAGCTATTGGAAGGACAGCAGCCACCGTTAGAGTTGTAAGCATGCCTTCTTCCTGGAGAATCATGCTGTGTGCTTCATGGAAAGACCTCAATATGGCAACAAATACCTCCTAGAAATTATACCAAGTATAGATAAACACTTTAAATAGAAAGGAGAATATACTTCATTGATTAAAACTAAACTTCTATAATTTTATTCGGCTACAGATGCTGTATAATCATCAACCTACTATAATAACAAATATTATAATGATCTACTAAAGAGAATAAACTCCAAAGCTGTAATATAAATAGTGTCTCAAAAGAAATACAGAATGAAAAAGGAAATTAAAAGGTAAGTTAATAAAAATAAAGAAAAGGAAATTAAAACTTAACCATTTTGTAGAGGGAGAGGGAGGGGGGATCTCAAAAGGAGGGAAGAAAAGGAGTGAAGAAAGGAAAGGGATGGAGTAAATCCAAATATATCTATTAGAATTCAATTTATATAAATATATGTCATTATCAAAGTTGTAGACAATGTCATTTCCTTCAAGTTTTATTTTAAACATTTTTTCATAAAACACTGTTTAAGAATATTTCATTCTTTCGTCTGAATTTATATTTAATATATAGGTTAGTGATACCATTGTTTCTGTTGCTATGATAAAATTGTATAATTGTTAATCTATTTCTACTTGATTGTACTGTTACCACTGGGCATGTTTGATAATAATAATAATAGTGATGCCTATGATGCTAGGAGTAATTCCGATACCCCAGCAGCTTTCCTTTTGGAAAGTGCTCATTGGGTTTCCTTCAACACCTAGTTGTCCTCAATGTATATTTACATCAATATCCTGAGGTTGAATTTTTTTGTGATTACAATACTTTTTCAATATACTGTATATGTATTTATATGAGAAAGTCAAAAAGGAGTCTTCAGTCACTTTCCTTCCTTGGAGAAAAAAGGTACAAGGAAATATAATATTTGACAAGAATATTTACTACGAACAATTTAAAAACATTTAATTTTGAAGATCGATTTGCTGATTTTAGCTTTTATTTTAAATCCTTTTGTTAAAACCGAAATAAATGAGACATCTGTACAAATACCTAATATTGAACCGAACCTTAATTTTCGATGCACAAGCTCCAACTAATATGCTATATGCTAAGGGTATTATGGAATTAAAGCCATAGACCACTTTCAGTATAACAACATTTTACATAGTTTACACAATAAGCAAGTACAATTTTAACTGAGAAACAAAATGAGATGGAATCTTGACTTATGTTCAAAGTCAGTAATACAGTTGAACCTCCCAATAACGGGCACCAGCGGGGAATTGAATTTCTGCCCGCTACTGGGAGGTGCCCATTATTGGGAGAGGACCACCTCCCCCAAACAAGAAAAACTTTGAGGTGCTCTGCGTAAAAGAATAATTATATTTACTTATTTGTACTTATTAAATAATAAGCTAAGTAAATGATTTTTGGTAACAATGATAAGTGCACATACGAAGTAACGTATTTATTTAATTTTGTTACCACAACAACGAAAAATACATAAACATTTTAGGAATACATATATGTGAACGTGTTCATTGTACATACTTGGTAATTTTTAATATATATTACATATTTTAATTAGTTATAATAAAAGCAATCATCATTACATTTGTTAAAAAAAGCAACACAATCCGTGGCTTGTCAGTTTTTTTTGTAAAATTCATCGATATTTTTTGCACCATTTTATTTAATTTAGAAGCGTTGTGTTTTTCAAAATCAATTTTCACTTCACTTAATAATTTCAAACTATGAGTATTTTCTTCGTTTCGAACAAGCGTTTCTAGTTTATGAATTAATTGAATAGCTTCTTTATAAGTTTTAGGAGCACCTTCTTCCTCCATAGTTCTGCTGTCAAACTTGTCCTCGTCGCATTCTTTGTCTTCTTTATTTTTTGCGCTAAAAGCTATGATTTGTTTGATGTCGGTTTCATTAATGTCGTAAGCATTACGTTGTCAAAACAAATAAACTCTTCAGCGCTAATCGCATCCTCAGACATTGTTTCTGTAATAAGATGCTGCAGTTCCTTGTATGTTTCAAGTTCTTCCGGCTGGTTAAGAGTGCCACAGTCACTGCCGAATCCTGCCTTTATGAAACACTTACGCACCATGTCGGCCTTTATTTCCTTAAGGGTCGGAACTGTCCATATTATAGCATCTAAGACAGTCACGGTTTTAGTAAGCTCTGAAACTGTGAGAGCTGAGTCCATTTTAGATAACAGATGTCTTAACACTTTTTTCCTGTACAAGCATTTAAAAGTTTTTATTACCCCTTGATCAAGAGGCTGACATTTGGAACTGGTGTTAGGTGGCAAAAAAATTAACTTAACGTTTTCCAAGTCAAGTTGCGGGTGGCAAGTAGCGTTATCCAAAAATAGAATAACTTTACGGTTCTCTCTTTTCATTTTCCAGTCAAACACATGAAACCATTCCGTCATGATTTCAGTCGTCATCCACGATTTACAATTTGACCTCCAGGTCATGTCTAAATGCTCAAATCGGACTCCCTTAAAACATCTCGGATTTTTAGCATTACCTATGATTACAGGGTTCTCGAATTCTCCAATCATATTTACGCAAAATAAAATGGTTACTCTCTGCTTCGCAGCTTTTCCTCCACAGCACGGATCTTTTCGCTCACACAAAGTTTTACTTGGTAAAGCTTTATAAAAGAGACCTGTCTCATCACAATTGTAAATGTCTCTTTCCTTATATCCCTCACAAAATTTTCTAAGCTTGCTTTGCCACTCAAGAGACTGCGTCTTCGCAAACATCGGCCGATTCTCCACTGATTGCCTTACAGCTAATATTGTGCCGTGCTTTAAATTTCTCCAACCAGCCATTAGATGCCTTGAAGCTGCTTTCTAACTGTAATTCTTTACCGATTTCCAGCGCCTTCTCTTGAATTATAGGACCTGATAGGGGAAGATTTTTGTTTCTGGCGGCACAAAACCACTGGAAAACGATTGAATCTATTTCCGTGTTACTTTTGAGCTTCTTTTTCGCATGGTGATTTCCATTTTCACGCCAGAGTTTTAAAATCTCCTCCCTGTCCTTTAAAATGTTCACTACCTGTGTTTTCCCAATCGCATATCTGGAAGAATCGCGAAAAGTTAAATTAGTGCAAAGTGAAAATTTTACTAACTGCATTCAAGTTTTAAAAGGTGCACATGAATACAAAATAAAAGAAAGATTTGACTTACCTTTGACTTAACTGGCGATGACTAGAATTCGTTCTCTCGTGATCTTTCAAAACCTTCACTTTTTCTTCGAGTGTAAGCCACTTACGTTTGTTTGCCATGTTAACACTCACTTGGCCATAAACTAACTGCAAAAGGCTATTTGAAAGCGGGGTAATTTATACCTGAACCATGACTCATCTTACGTGACTGACCACTATTGAGAGGGTCGAGGGAGGGAAAGTGGAAATCCCCTGCCCGCACCCGCTATTCAGAGTGACCGTTAATGAGAGGTAAAATTACTTGTATGGAATATAGGGAATTCCAGGACCTGAAGAATCTGCCCTTTATCAATAGGTGCCCGCTAGTGAGAGTGTCCGTTATTGGAGGTTCCACTGTATTACATAATGTATACCGTATTTAATTGATTTACCATCCCAGAAATCGCCACTCAGCTTAGAATTGGTGTAAAAAAAGTAGTCAATGAATTTATGTCCGTAGTTACATTATAATGCGAGATATAAGGTAGGCCGCACACCGGCGCGTCAAGACACGTCAAGACATAGTCAATTTTTGTTTAAGTCATGCTTCAGACAAGCCCCCGCACACTGGAGCGACACCATGTCTGCAACGAGACGAACGTCACTTGGCCAGTTCGCACTATGACTTCTTCGAGTGAGGATGAAATTTTAAAGTACGCATGGTTTAAATTACGTAGAAAGAAAAGGAAATGGATCCACGACTTCAACAAGTCCTGTGATGAGCATGGTGGATACATTTTGGCACGTGATTTGTTGAAAGATCCCGAGAAATTTCAACCATACTATCAGATGTTCCCAGACAACGAAGAACAAAGTTGCCACACACCTCAATAAAATTTACAACCTTGCTGCGGAAGAGCGAATTCTGAGGCTGTAGAACTGAGAAATCGTTTGTGTAGTAATTTTTAAAACCGAATTCAATTATTCCTTGGCAAAACAGGTGCACTTTAACATAATATAAAGAATTTAGGTAGAAAAAATATTTTTAAAAACTTTTTCAATGTATTTTTAATACATATCTAATGTCAATTTAATGGAAAAGGTATTTTTACTTGTAATACATTTTTAAAATAAAATACATGTTTATTGAATTAACTCATGACACTTTCTCCAAGGCATTTTGCAGACTATGTTTGCAGATTTTGCAGACTATTTCATTATCCGGAAAAGGGCGACATTAATTATTCTGTATACTCGAGGCTGTACATCATATGGAAATCATTCATTTTGATAGTAAATATAAAATTTTTAATTAACATTTAATCGGTTTCCTTAGATATTTCACGCCAGGCTTTCTCGAGCTCATCCCTGTTACTATGCCCAGGTAATGAATAATCAAAAATTATAGGAAACTAGCTGAAAGTACCCGGCGATGCCCGGGTTATGCCAAACACATAACCAAGTGACCAAGAGAAAGTTGTCTTTACACTGTTATCCATAAATCTTAAGAATTTTAACTTGTAAGAACATTCAAATGGAATCGAATCTTTAATGAAGCATACTTACCTTCTAATTACAGCAAATGCCCCATATATTGCTGTGCGGTATGTGTGTCATTTACGAACCAAAGAAGTATTTGTCACTTTCTGGGGAAATGTTGGCGTCCTAGAAATACTTGTATAGAGTATACGTTTTATTCACAACCACAAACTGATGTCGAGTGACTTCTATGGACAGTATTATAAATGTGCGTTAGTAAGCATTACAGATGTATAATATAAAGGTTTTACTTACTAAAAGGTTAGATTCCAGCATACACACGATGAATTGTTGTTATAAACGCTTCCCATATGCAGTCAACAGAATAATTATCCTTAACTATGTACGTTGCTATACATAATTAATTTCGATGCTTAAACAACAGTTCGAAGCGAAAACGCTATTATTCTTTCACCTATTTGAAGGTTTAATTGGCATTAATTGAATCGGAGGCAACAATTACGGTCGCCTTGACAACGTCGGAAAGAATACGAAATATCCGTAAAATTTCAAAAACAATTGCGTATTTCTGAATGATTCGACAGTGTAACATGTAAGCATCGCAAGAATAAGATAGTATAATAGAGTTTTAGCCGTCGAATAAAGCAAAAACGAAGAAAATCGGTCCATATTTACGTATTATAACGAATGATGGAAAAAAACCTTGCACTTTGAAAAATCGAAAATCCTGTGTAAACTTATGGGAAAATAAAATTGTCTCCTGGAATCGAACCCGGGTCAATTTTGGAAATCCGAAGTACCCTATGTTACTCGTAGAGTCATATGAAGTCAATTTGCAAAGTTTGGTCCCGATAGCTCAAAGGGCGTGGGAATGTATAAGGAACATACGGACAGACTTTCAGTTTTATTATATAAGATTTCTCCACCGCTTGCACTAATTTTACATTAATTTCTTCCTCGGACATGATTCCTCCTTCGCTGACAGCTAAAGGATGACTGAAGCATGACGCAGAAAAAGGAACACGCGGTGTCTTTTGAGGCTTGTCTCAGACATGATCCTGACGTCAGCGGCATGACTAAGACCAGTGTGCGGCGGTTTTCATTTACCCATTGTGTTCCATTGTGTTCCTTTCCTTGCGTCACGTCGCAGACGCCGTGTCTTGACTAACGTCTCTGTCTTGACGCGTCGGTGTGCGGCCAGCCTTAGTGTAGTAAAGTGTAAGTAAACTATCTACTTTAAATGTATGCAAAAAAGAATCAAAATGACTGAATACCTACGAAGAAATAAATTATGTAAATAATACGTGGCACGTCAAAGTCGTAAAAAAACATAGCAATAGCACTCGTATGCGTAAGAAGCTACATACACGTACACGGTTTCATTTTACCCATGAATCAAAACATTTGCCTTTCCTACCCTCCTCCCCTCCCTCCTCTACCTGTCTTGTTTCAGTGTGTCTAGCATGCGCATAGTGGGATTTCCCAAGCGTACCATTACTTCCTTGTGCCTTAGCAGCATAGCAGCAAACTTGGGAGAATAATATAAGAATAAAAGAGAAAAGGCATGCCAGGTGATACTGGTGTAGTACTAACGTATGTTACGTAATACGGTGTCCGTATTTGATTGACGAGAAACAGCTATTTTTTTTAAGAGAATAAGATCCAGGGAAAACGAAGTCAAATTACTCTTTTAGTAGAAGTTGTTATGAATAAGTGAATAAAATGTATTTTCTGTTGCCGTAATTTTAATTAATACTCTTTATTTAATTACGAACTGAAAATCTGAGACGTAATACAGTGTCCGTATTTGATTGTCGAGAAACGGCTATTTTTTTACGAGAATTAGATCCCGGGGGATAACGAGGTCAAATTATTCTTTTCGTATGAGTTGTTATGAATAGGTGAATAAAACGTATTTTATGTCGCCGTAATTTTAGTTAATACTCTTTATTTCATTACGAACTGAAAACCTGAGGCATTCATACTTGTTGGTATTTTGAAATAAATGGCCCCAGCTGTCTAATCACTTTAAAATCAAAATTTTTCCTTGCGTGGCCTTGTGAAAAGTGAGGGTCGCCTTACAATTGGTGTTGGCTTACAATCGATTAAATACGGTAGTTACAATAATGTCTTCAAACTGCTAGGTACATCATAGGACATGCAAAACCCATGCTTGAGCTAGCCAAAATCATGCGCTGCTGGAAAAGTAGATGTTGAATCAGCGTTCTCTCAGACATCTTGTCTCTTGTGTGTTGTCGTCATCTCTCTGTATGCCTTGTGGTGGAAGTACATCACCCAGAACACATGGTCACGTGACGTCGGCAAGGAAAGGCTTTTAGCAGAGGGGAGGGAAATGACGTCATGCGGGCTTTTTGAAAAAGTTTCTGGAGAACCTGTATTGGTTAACTCTTCTGGGAGATTACATATGGGAAGGAAAGGGGAAAAGTTAGGAAAGAGGGGGATATTTCAGATATATAAGGCAAGGTGGTAATTTCCAAAGCACAGCGAAGGAGAATGTACAGCCATTCTGTTAGGCGATAATACGAATATTGGTGATATACGAGAGAGGTGTGATATCAACGTGCATGTTCGTATGTTGCGATTTGTTAAATGTTATCTTATAAGTGCGTAACAGGAGAAAAATCACTACAATATAACACAAAAATATTGCTGATATAGAAATAGAAGTTATCACTATACAATGAGATTTACAGATGAAGGTCAGATCATCACAAAGAGTAATTTTTTAACCCTGGTTGTAAATGATAAATATCCTTCATTAAAGGAAACTTTTCAGAGAAATAATTCATGTTTTGGGTCTACTTGTTTGTGTGATAATGATTTCTCTAAGTTAAAGATATTAAAATAAAATGTACATCAAAATTGACCGATACTCACCTCAATAATTACATGAGACTTTCTTTATCCTTCATGTCCTGGAATATGAAAAATTTGCAGATACAGTAAAACCCAGTTATAACACGGGTTTTGGGAGACAGAATGTACACTACGTTGGCCCTTAGTTATACACAATGAAATTTTTTTTTGAATTTTTTTGGTCTCACCCCCTAGAATAGTTCCAATTCCTAAAATAATTAACTACAAAAATTTTTAGCCCGATCGGAGAATATTAACAGGTGCCACAAAGGCTCCAAAGTTACGAAATTGTAGATTTTTCTGGATGTATCAATTTTTTAACGTATTTCAGGTAATATATCAAAAATGGTAAGTCCTTATCGAAAATTTGATGAGATGATGTGGGTAGAGCATTAAATTTCCTACAATTTTGGTATTTAAACTTTTTTCATGCGCCCAACCGTTTTTGAGATAGTCGCATTTGAATGTAGAGAAAGCAAAAAAGAATATTCTAGTAGTGATTCGGAAGTCATCGTTTTTGTGGCAGCATGAATAAACAAACGCTTTACAACAGAGAGCGCATGTGCAGTTTAATTAACGCCTGATTTCATTTGCTTTGTCGGCTTTTTCCCCCGCGATTTGCTCTTTCTGGCGGCTCCAGTTACATTGACATTGACCACGTGACGAGTTCACTTAGGTATATGCGGCAGTTGTGGTAAAACTGTGGTAGTTGAAATGTTTGGCAGTGCTTTTGTTCAAGTTTATTTGCGTTAATTGTGTTTATAAAAGTGTTAAAGTATTAAAATTTATTGTAAAATGGCTACATCTTCGTCGTCATCAGCAAGTATCACTCTTCATGTGCATGCTGAAAAATATTTGATAGGAAATGTGACAAACCAAACATGACCTTCTGTATCTGCCCTGTCGACGCCACATTTTGCTGAGGAGCGTGTTCGATGTGAAATTGAGATTGCCTACATTGGGTCCAGAGGTTCCTATTTTCAAAAGATTTCAAGAAACGTGGCCCAATATCGATGCAACAGAATTTGACGTCGGAATAAAGGATGCATTTGTGAAATAAGCCATTCAAAATATCCTAAATCAGACTACAGAATTTTGTATAGATTCTCTAAAAGTCCAACAGTGTAGGGAGGATTATAGGGAATTACTGAAGTTAACAGTTATATTTCTGGGAGCAACTCCATTCGTGGCATTTCCTTTCGATATCCTGGCGCTTTCCATCACGCGAGGTGGATGTCAAAAGCAATATATAGCTTAAAAGTATTTATGTTCCGAAATCAATTTCAGCTTCAGGCTAGGGAAGATAAAGAATTTCAAGACATGAATTTTTTTGGTTCATTCGTGTAGAAGCCTGGTTTAGGGCTCCTGTTGCGATCGAAGCCCCTTTTAATGATTTTCAATTATTAAAAAACTTGGCGCAGTTTCCAGATTCTGTTATATCTCGCACGTCCGTGAATAAGTTTTGCGGACACTTATGGTACCTCGCTCCTGAGAGTATTGCTCTCGCGTTTTTTGATTCTCGTGTGCCAAAGGATACGAAATTGAAAATGGTAGAGGCAAAAAAATTATTGGAGGAATCAGAGGATATTACTGTTAAAAGGATTTTATTCCGTCCAAGAGATGTGAAGGATTTCATAATGAAAAAGTTAAACGAATTTGTATCATCGGAAACGAACTTTTTTTCAAGATTTAAAATTCCAACAGATTTTTTGGAGGCAGACCCCGATGCATGGGAAGCAAATGGTGATTATCAGAAAGGAATCCAAATCTCGACAAAATTATCGGTAGTAAATGATGTGGCAGTAAGGGGAATTAAGTTAATACAAGAGTACAATAATATTTTTAAAAAAGACAAAAGTCAAAACCAATATCTGTTACAAGTTGTTAATGATTATCGAAAAAAATATCCGGATTGTAAAAAAGAAATGCTCTGTATTACAAAAATAAGTGTGTAATTTAATTTTGTATGTGTGTTTTTAAAAATGATTTTGTTGTTCTGTTAATCATAATGGGTATTGATGTACCGTATTCACCCGAATCCAAGACGACCCCCCATTTTGATGATTCCAAAAGAGAAAAAAGCTCAAATTGACCTTCATGACTACAAAAATTATAAATCTTGTGAAATATTTATTTTCTCTTATACTTTTCTTGAATGTCATTGTCTTTTAACATTTTAAAATCATAAGATCACATCACAAATAGAACCATTCAGGTTTTCAAACAAATTAAATGGTAGCATTCATTTTAAGATAACATTAAAAATAAAGTAAATACATTGAAAGAATATACTCATTTCAGGACAACAAAAAAACATTTCAATCCAAGTGCTGCATAAAATCATTTTATTGTGTTAGTCATCATCACTGTCTATGCAACCTTCACTATTTTCCTCACGCTCACTATCTTTATCACTCTCAACTTCATCATCAGTCTCCCACAAAACACCATCCTCACTCCCATCCATGGCATTAGATAAGCAGCATTTCTTAAATCCTTTCACTATTACTTTTGCATTTATTTCTTGCCACGATGCCTTGATCCATTGGCAGAGCATTGCAACTTCAGGTTTCTTAAGATTTCCTTTTGGTGTTAAAGTGTGAGTTCCACTCTGTAACCACTCAGAATAAAAAACCTTTAAATTATTTTTAAAACACTTATTGACAGCAACATCTAAAACTTGAAGTTGCGATGTCATTCCTCCAGGTATTACAATAAGATCAATATTCATCGCACTCATTATGTTTTTAATTTCAGGAGATAAGTGTCCTTGAATGCATCCAGTGAAAGCATTGCTCTTTGTTTCAGTAAAGCTCCTGGCCGTCTATTCCACACCACATGTAACCAATCTCTCATTAGTTCTTTAGTCATCCACCCCTTTTCTTGACACCTATTATTCCACTTGGCAAATGTTTCTTAGGCATTGTTTTCTGCTTTAGAATCACATATGGTGGTAATTTAGTCCCATCTGCTAAAACCGCCAACATTACCGTGACTCGCATTTTTTCGTTGCCTGTAGTTTTAATTAGGACGGACTTCGCACCTTTTTCGTTCACAGTATAATTAGATGGCATGTAGAAGAAAACCGGAGTTTCATCGGCATTTCCTATTTGGCTCAAAAGGTAATTATTGGTTTTTCTAAGTCCAATTACGTATTTCTGGTAAGCGAGAAGTTTTTCTACATAATCTTCCGACAATTTCTGACAGCGAAGTTCGTCGCCGTAAAGAAAAATTATTTCGTCGCATCATTCTCACGCACCAACTTCTGCTGGCCTTGAATTCTTGCAATGATATATTAAGTCCTCTAGTAATTTCATTAGCTTTAAGTATAATACTTTCAGTCGAAACAGGCATACCGTTCTTCCTCATGGTGCGCACAAACTTGACTACTTCTTCTTCAATGCCATGAAATCGGCCTAATTTTGGACCACTGAGCGACTTCCTTGTGGCTTTGGCTTTTTCTAGTTCCTGTTTTGAGAGTTTCCATCGACGCACATTTGCCTCAGATACACCGAACTTTCTTCTCGCATCAGAGTTATTAGTTTTTTCGGCGTAATTTATCACGATCAGCTTAAAATTTGTATCTTAGCTCCGTCTAATTCCTTTGTTAACTTTCCCTTTGCACTCGTGCCACGTACTTCAACATGATCTGTCATTTTAACTTAAGGGTTGTGCATTTAAATCAAGAATGCACAACTCAAAATTACTGTCACACTTAGTGAATTGCGGTGCGTCGTTTGAAAGGGGAATCCCAATGATTTCCGCTCTCATTTGTTTTGACATTGCGGTTGCCATTATGTGGAAGATGAAAGTACGTCGTCTGTGTTATGATCGTCGACGATGATTGTTAGTCTAAATAATTATTATTCCCGTCATGTTTTTCTTATTGTTATTACTATTTGTTTATTTCACGTCTTTATGTACGTACTTGAATTTGCTGTTGTGAATTGTTTACTCTAATATACCATTTGTTGTAAAAACCATTGATTAAATGCTTAAATATACTTCGTATTCGAATGTAAGACGACTCTTGATATTTACAGCTGAAAATTTGGAAAAAAAGGTCGTCTTAGATTCAGGTGAATACGGTATTTCTAATATTTAATGTGTAAAAATTATACTATAATAATAACATTATTTGCAGCATTTTTCTTTTATTCTTTTTAGGTCTATGTCCTATCTCTAGTATGGTTTTTCACTTTCTCTACATTCAAATGCGATTATCTCAAAAACAGTTGGGCGCATGAAAAAAGTTTAAATAGCAAAATTGTAGAAAATTTAATGCTCTATCGATATCATCTCATCAAAATTTCGATAAGGACATCATTTTTGAGATATTACCTGAAAAACGTTAAAATCTACAATTTTGTAACTTTGGGGCCTTTGTGGCACCTGTTAATATTCTCCGATCAGGCTAAAAATTTTTGTAGTTCATTATTTTAGGAATTGGAACCATTCTAGGGTGTGAGACCAAAAAAATTCGAAAGTCGAAAATTAAGGGCCACCCTAATGTACACCCGCATTATCGGCAAACTGCAGTATTTTGGGAAATAATTTTTAAAAACGCGAAAGTATACGCTTTATAAATTTAATTGCAAAATCCTATAAAAACTGATATTGTATTTTGATTTAAATGGACACCTTATTTTAATCAGTGTTCTAAAATAGTCCGATATTTTCTTTTGGCGTGACAACTGATGACATTTATGAAGAAAATAAATCGTGGCAAAATTTGAACCAAGTTGTTTACGGAGAAAATAAAATGCGGTAAAATTTGAAACACGGTTGTTTACAAAGAAAATAAATGGAATCATTTTGGGGGACATTACTAGACCCGCGGTATATCCGAAATTTTGGGTAGCACCTCATATATAGAATGATACTAATGTCTGACCCAAAATACAATAGTGGGAGAGATGAAATTTAATACATAGCTGAATCGAAAAATAATAATGAGGAAAAATTGCAAAATTGCAACAATATTTCTTTTCTTGGCCGTTAAAAATTATAAACAATTTTACTTACATTTCACGGTTTAGCTACTTCTAAATGTGCTATGAAGTTGAAATTTTTTCTTTTGGTAGAATTTGCCAAATAATGAAAACCGGATTATAGAAATTTGAAAATTTTTATCAATCGGCCGTAATAAATTCTTAAATGTTAAACAATTTGAATAATGTTTATGTACTATCTGATGAGCAAGAAAGCTGAAAATTTTTACAAAGTTAGAGAATAATATTCCGGTGGCAATTAACATTGAAAATTTCATAAAAGTTTACCATTGTAGCTGTTAAAAATTTATAAAGTTTAAACAATTAAATTCAAATAAATGCACTTCTAGAGGTACTACATCGATGAAGTTTTGCAGAAATGTGAGGTATTCGAAAAGAATGATGAGAACCAATAAAATTGTAAAATAACATATTTAAGGGGATGTTTTTACCCCAATATTGTCCAAAAATTAAAACGCAATTCGGTACAGATGTGCAACTTTCGGGTTTACCTATTATTTGCCTTTTTTTATTCTTTACATTTACATGAGAAAAACTGCTTGCAGAATGCAAGCACACATTCACTAGACATTCTATATCGATTCTTCTTACAGAGTATATAGGATATTACTGAAGGTGTGCTTGCATTCTGCAAGCATTTTCTCTCACGTTAAAGTAAAAAAAAAGCAAAAAAAATTTCAATGCATAAATTTGCATCTCGACTCAGAATTATATTTCTGTTTTGAAAATAATGGGGTAAAAACAACCCCTAAAATTTATAATTATAAAACAGGATTTTAGCATTTGTTATGGATACCTCAAATTTATGCAAAATTTCATGAATGTAGCACATTTAGAAGTGCAATTATATAAATTTCCTGGTTTAAATTTATGAATTTTTAACAGCCACAACAATAAATATTTCTAAACTTTTAAATGTTATATACCACACCAACATCATTTCCTAACTCCGTTAAAATTTTCAGCTTCCTGGATCTTCAAAAAGTACATAAAGATTAGTCAATTTGTTAAACATTTACGAATTTACTAGGTCCGAACGAACTAAAATTATCAAATTTCTATATTCCTGTTTTCATTATTTGGCAAATTCTACATGTATAAAAATTTTTAGCTCATAGCGCATTAACAAGTACCTAAACCATGCAATGTTAGTAAAATGGTTTATAATTTTTACTGGCCAAGAAAACAAAGATGTTGCAATTTACCAATTATTCTCTGGATTATTTTTTTCGTTTCACCTATGTACTAAATTCCAGCTCTCCAGCTATTGTAGTTTGGGCTAGACATTAGTATCCTCCTATATATATCCTATCATTCTATATCGACTCTTCTTACAGAGGATATAGGATACTAGTGAATGTGTGCCTGCATTCTGCAAGCATTTTCCCTCACCTTAAAGTAAAAATAAAAGTTGAAAAATAATTTAAACGGATAAGTTTACATCTCTGCTGCAAATTACGTGTTTTTCTGATTTGAAAATATTAGAGTAAAAACAACCCCTAAAATTTATAATTATAAAACATTTATAGGTTTTTAGGATTTGTTACGGATACCTCAACTTATGCAAAATTTCATGAATGTAGCACCTCTAGAAATGCATTTATATGAAATTCATTGCATAAATTAGAATTTTAAAGTCACACCAATAAATATTCTAAAATTTTCAATGTTATTTACCACCGGAACATTATTTCCTAACTGTGAACATTTTCAGCTTCCTGGATCTTCAGAAAATATGTAAACATTGGTCAATTTGTTAAACATTTAAGAATTTATTACGTCCGATAGAATAAAAATTTTCAAATTTCTATATTCCCGTTTTCATTATTTGGCAAATTCTATCTCTAAAAAAAATTTCAGCATTATAGGGCATTTAGAAGTACCTAAACCCTGAAATGTTAGTAAAATAGTTTATAATTTTTACCGGCCAAGAAAACACACATTGTTGCAATTATTCCTCTGATGATCTTTTTCGGTTCACCTATGTATTAAATTTCAGCTCTCCAACTATTGTAGTTTCGGCCAGACATTAGTATCTTCTTATATATCATTCTATATCGACTCTTCATAGAGAGGATATAGGATACTAGTAAATAGTGCTTGCATTCTGCAAGCATTTTCTCTCACCTTAAAGTAAAAATGAAAGCTGTAAAATAATTTTCAACGCTTAAGGTTCCATCTTGGCTCCGAAATACGTGTTTTTCTGTTTTAAAATTTTTGGGGTAAAAACAACCTCTAAAATTTATAATTATAAAACATTTATAGGTTTTTATCATTTGTTACGAATACCTCACATTTATGCGAAATTTCATTAATGTAGCACCTTTAGAAGTGCATTTATATGAATTTCATTGTTAAAATTTTATTAATTTTTAACAGCCACAGCAATAAATATTTCTAAAATTTTCAATGTTATTTACCACCGGGACATTATTTCCTAACTCTGTTAAAATTTTCAGCTTCCTGGATCTACAGAATGTACATAAACATTAGTCAATTTGTTAAACATTTGAGAATTTATTACGGCCAAACGAATAAAAATTTTCAAATTTCTATATTCCCGTTTTCAGTATTTGGCGAATTCAACAGGTATAAAAAATTTGAGCTTCATAGCGCATTTAGAAGTACCTAAACCATGAAATGTTGGTAAATTTGTTTGTAATTTTTTACGGCCAAGAAAATAAACATTGTTACAATTTTGTATTTATTCCTCCAATAATTTTTTTTGATTCACCTGTGTATTAAATTTCAGCTCTCCAACTATAGTAGTTTGGGCCAGACATTACTATCATTGTATATCGACTCTTCTTACAGAGGATATATATATAGAATGATATATAGGATATAGGAGGATACTAATGTCTGGCCCAAACTACTATAGGTGGAGTGCTGAAATTTAATACAAAGGTGAAGAGGAAAAAATAATCGGAGGAGTAATTGCAAAATTTTGACATTGCATATTTTCTTGGCCGTTACAAAGTATAAACAATTTTATGAACATTTCATGGTTTACGCACATCTAAATGTGCTATGAAGGTGAAATTTTTTCGACGGGTAGAGTTTGCCAAATAATGAAAACGGGAATATAGAAATATGAAAATTTTTATTCCTTCGACCGTAATAAATTATCAAATGTTAAAAAATTGACTAATGTTTATGTACTTTCTGAAGGTTCAAGAAGCTGAAAATTTGAAACAAGGTAAGGAATGATGCTCCATTAGTAAATAACATCGAAAATTTTAGAAATATTTGTTATTGTGGCTGTTAAAAATTCAAAAAATCTAAACAAGTGAATTTACAGAAATGTACTTCCAGAGGTGCTACATCGATGAAATTTAGCAAAAATGTGAGATACTCGACACGAATGAGGAAAAACTAAAATTATACATTTTAGGGGTTGTTTTTACCCCAATAATTTCAAAACAGAAAAACAGGTAATTCGGCCAGAGAAGCAAACATGCGTTTGGAAATTATTTTTCTGCATTTATTATTACTTTAAGGTGAGAGAAAATGCTTGCAGAATACAAGCACACGTTCACTAGTATCCTATATCCTCCTCTGTAAGAAGAGTGCTGACAGAATGATAGGTTATAGATATATATAGGAGGATACTAATGTCTGGCCTAAACTACTATAGTTGGAGAGCTAAAATTTAAACAAAAAAATTATCAGAGGAACAAATGCTAAATTGCAACGTTTGTTTTCTTGGCCGTAAAAATATATAAACAATTTTACTAACATTTCATGGTATAGGTACTTCTAAATGCGCTATGAAGCTGAAATTTTTTATACACGTAGAATTTGCCAAATAATGAAAACGGGAACATAGAAATTTGAAAATTTTTATTCGTTCAGCTGCAATAAATTTTCAAATGTTTAACAAATTGATTAAGTTTATGTACTTCCTTAAGATCAAGGAAGCTGCAAATTTTAACAGAGTTAGGAAATAGTGTTCCAGTGGTAAATAACATTGAAAAGTTTAGAAATATTTATTGATGTGGCTGTTAAAAATTCAGAAAGTTTTAACAATGAAATTCATATAAATGCACTTCTAGAGGTGCTACATTGATGAAATTTCGCAAAATGTGAGGTATTCGTAACAAATGATGAAAGCTTATGTTTTAGAATTATAAAATGTAGGGGTTGTTTTTACTTCAATATTTTCAAAACATAAAAACACGTAATTCGGAGCCAAGATGCAACCTTAAGCGTTGAAAATTATTTTTCAACTTTTAGTTTTACTTTTAACAATTAACTAGTATCCTATATACAGTAAAACCTCTATATATCGCAATGGAAGGGACCAGATTTTTAGGCATTTTGATGAATGGAGGTTCACTATAAAGAGGTTTACGGTAAGACCTTCATATTATTATTCATAAATGCACAAACTGGTAATTAAAAGTACTATTGTCTTTTTAATTACTATATTAGTATATTTATATATACACAACATAAATTTAATATATTTATAATATAAATACCAACCTAACTGAACAAAAAATATGTACTCTACCTATTGTTTACTGGAAAAAAAGCTGGTAATTTCAGTCTGTGTCATCTTTTTCTTAAATTCATTGGATACAACATTTTCTATTTTATTTAGTAGCAAGAGATTATCACCACTGCAATCTTCCATATTCATAAAAAATCTTTCTAGCACACTCAAAGCCTCTTGCACTTCACTCTTTTTTGGAGATGGAATTATTTCCTCTTCATCATTTTCTTCTTCTTCCTTATTAGTCTCTGCTATAGTCTTCCTTTCAACTTCTATCTCCACTTCTTCTACCATTTCTCCCTCAGTTGGTGCACAAGTTAATAGGGAAGTGTCAACATTAACAAAATCATTAAATGATGTTTGAAGATGAATTATTATATTGATTTCATCCCATTCCAAAGGTTCATCATCTGATACTTCATCTTCCTCATATGTTGTCCTCATAAATCCTGCCTTTATGAAGAATTTATTAATAGAGGCTGATTGAACATAATTCCATGAAAGGCAGAGTCTATGCATGGCCTGCAATATATTCCATTTACATTTTGTAAGATCATTTGTTTCATCCACATTTCTTAAAATATAGAGCACCAACTGCTGTCTGTAATTTCTCTTAACACTAGAAATTATGCCCTGATCTAATGATTGCAGTTTACTTGTGGTATTTGGAGGAAAATACATTATTTTAACATGTCGCAACACGATCCCCTAAACTTTATGAGCAGTGCACTGATCCAGAAAAAGAACTATTTTTCTGTTCTTTATGCCCATCTTTGCATCAATCACGCTTAGCCACTCACTAAATAAAGCTGCAGTTATCCATACTTTTTAGAATTTCTGTATAAACAGAGAAGTTTTTTTATATTATTAAAACATCTGGGTTTTTTATATTTCACAATCACAAGTGGCTCTAATTTCTCAGTGCCATCTGCATTGGTACAGAAAAGTACTGTAAATCACTCCTTGCTTTTTTTCCCTCCATGGCAGGGTTCTCCTTTAACTGCAATACTTCTATCTGGGAGTAAGTTATAAAAAAATCCCGCTTCATCTGCACTGAAAATGTCTTTAGGATCATAACTCACTAAAATTGTTTGCAGAGTGTTTTTCCACTCTTCTACCACAATTGTACTTACAGAAGCTTCTTCCCCACACATTTTTAAAGTTCTTAGGTTCCAGCGCACTTTCAACTTCTGTAGCCATCCAGTTGACCCTTGAAACTCATCTATTCCCATTTTCAATGCCATTTCCCTAGCCTTCTGTTGTAGAATAGGCCCAGATATAGGTATGCTTCTGGCTCTAGCTTCCATCAACCAATCAAACACACATTTATCTAATTCTTCATTTTTCACTGCCCGACATCTTTTATTGATGAAACCTTGATGTGCTGCTACTTCAGTTTCTTTACGTTTATTTAAAATAGATGTTAGAGTCGACGGTGGTATGCTACAGGTTTCTGCCACATCTATTTTTCTTTTCCCCTCATCAATGGCTTGGAAAATTGCCAACTTCGTTTCTATTTTCAGCAGCCGTCTTTTTCTATGATTTACCATGTCCATTATGGGTCTAAAATTAATTTATTCATAAACATATTCATTAATTACTTGTGTATTATTTGTAAATATTGCACTTAATATTATACAAGGCATAATGAAGTATATTGTTATACACCTAACAAACTTTAATTATAATCGGAAATTTAATGCATTAATAATTACATGAAAGTTGTGATATAATAAATAATATACTCACGTGATTAAGGACAAAATTAACGTTAAAAAACACGTATTTGTAGATTATGTATCCACTATAGCTTAATGAAACAAATCAATGTGGTATAACCAGTAATTTTGACAAGCTCCTCGTATTAGGCAAACATAAGCACTACACGCTCATAGAAACTTGACGCATACCGGCGTATAGCTGGATGCCTGCATGAGGGGATAAACCGGGACGTGTGAGGGGATTCACCAGGCGAGAAATCTTCGCAGCAGAAGCAGTACCTATCTTAAATATTATGTCTATGTAACATTATAGTCATGTATTCACAGTTCTTTTCAGATGTGGTAAAAAGTGATACGTACGTAGCAGTGGTGCGTTGTTAACCTCAGGACCGCGAAAGAATTGACTTAAATATTGTCTTTGCAATGTTATAGTTATATATTCGTGGGTTTTTCAGAGGCAGTAAAAGTAACATGAGAATCACGAAAGAATTGACAATTAAATGCCTTTGCAACACTGTAGTCATATTTTCAGGGCTCTTTTCAAAGGCCTGTGAAAGTTAATAAATACGTAGCAATGGTGTGTTAGCTGAGGATCGAGAATTAATTTACGTTTAAATGATATATCTTTGCAACATTGTAATAATATTCTCGTGGCACTTTTCACGAGTGATTAAAATTGATACGTACATAAGTAGCAGTGATGTGTAACTTGAGAATCATGGAAGAATTGACTATTGGTGCTTGCCTTGTTTCCTTTTAGAAGGAGACCGTAAATCTGAGCGAGTTGAACTCGTAGGGCCTGGCATAGGTAATAAACTACGCAACCTAACTTCAACTTAAATTGTGCATATTTGTTGCATTATGATAATATTTTGGCGACTTTTTCGAGAGGCCACTACGGTGGTTGCTTCAACGGGATAACCTTGTACGTACGTATGCATATACCATCGACTGATTTCTTTTGGTTATTCACATGCAAATTTTCATTGCAAACTAGCTTAATTATTTTATCCGTAAACAGGAATACATTATTTTACTATAGGGAGGTTGTTTTTTATCAGGGGTGCATTTTCCCATTACGATATACGGAGAATAACAAAAATACGGAGGTACGATATTAAGATGTTTGTCTATACCGTAACACACAGTTTTGGCGGGACCCAAAAGATATTATGAAATACGGAGGTTTACGATAAACGGAGGTTCACTAGATAGAGGTTTTACTGTATATCGTATATCCTCCTCTGTGAGAAGAGTGCTTATAGAATGATATATAGGATATAGGAGGATACTTATGTCTGGCCCAAACTACTATAGTTGGAGAGGTGAAATTTAATACACAGGTGATTGAAAAAAAATTATCAGAGGAATAAATACAAAATTGCAACAATGTTTATTTTCTTGGCCATGGAAAATTATAAACAATTTTACCAACATTTCATGGTTTAGGTACTTCTAAATGCGCTATGAAGCTGAAATTTTTCAAGAGGTAGAATTTGCCAAATAATGAAAACGGGAATATAGAAATTTGAAAATTTTTATTCTTTCGGCCGTAAAAAATTCTCAAATGTTTAACAAATTGACTAATGTTTATGTACTTTCTTAAAATCCAGGAAGCTGCAAATTTTAACAGAGTTAGGAAATAATGTTCCGATGGTAAATAACATTGCAAACTTTAGAAATATACATTATTGTGGCTGTTAAAAATTAATAAAATATCAACGACATTCATATGAATGCACTTCTAGAGGTGCTACATTAATGACATCTTGCATAAAAGTGAGGCATTCATAACAAATGCTGAAAGACTATAAAAGTTTAATAATTATTAATTTTTAGGGTTGTTTATACCCCAATATTAACAATAAGGAAAGACACATAAACTGCCAAGAAGATGGAAAATGTTACCATTAAAAATTATTTGTTGGCTCATACTCTTTACTTTAGGGTGATAGAAAATGCATGCAGAATGCAAGTACACCTTCACTAGTATCCTATATATATATCGTATATCCTCCTCTATAAGAAGAGTGCTTATAGAATGATATATACGATAAATATAGGATATAGGAGGATCCTAATGTCTGGCCCAAACTATAATCCTTGGAGAGCTGAAATTTAAAACATATGTGAATAGATAAAAATAATTGTAAGAATAATTGCAAAATTGCAGCAATCCGCATCATTATAGCCGCTAAAAATTACAAACAATTTTACTAACATTTAAAGGTTTAGGTACTTCTAAATGCGCTATGAAGCTGAAATTTTTTCTACATGCAGAATTTGTTAAATAATGACAATGGCAATATAGAAATTTGAGAATTTTTATTCGTTCGGCCGTAATATATTCTTAAATGTTAAAAAAATTGACTAATGTTTATGTACTTTCGTTAGAGCCAGGAAGCTAAATATTTTTACAACGTTAGGAAATAATGTAACGGTAGTAAATAACATTGAATGTTTTATAATAGTTTCATATTGATTCTGTTAAAAATTCATAATATTTAAGCAATTAAATTCATATAAATGCACTTCTAGAGGTGCTATATTGAGGAAATTTTACTTAATTTTACAAATGCTAAAAACCTATAAATGTTTTATAATTATAAATTTTAGGGGTTGTTTATACCCAATATTTTCAAAACAGAAAAAAACATAATTCAGGGCGGATATGTAAACTTATGCATTGATAATTATTTTAAATAAAATTGCAACAATGTGCATTATTTTGGCCGCTAAAAATTATAAACCATTTCACTAAGATTTCATGGTTTAAGTATTTGTAAATGCGCTATCAAGCTGAAATTTTTTCTCAAATGTTTAACAAATTGACTTATGTTTATGTACTTTCTGTAGATCCAGGAAGCTGAAAATTTTAACAATGTTAGGAAATAATGTCCCGGTGGTAAATAACATTGAAAATTTTAGAAAAATTTATTGCTGTGGCTGTTAAAAATTAATAAAGTTTAAACAATGAAATTCATATAAATGCACTCTTAGAGGTGCTGAATTGATGAAAATTCGCATAAATGTGAGGTATTCGTAACAAATGATAAAAACCTATAAATGTATTATAATTATAAATTTTAGGGGTTGTTTATACCCCAATATTTTTGAAACAGAAAAACACGTAATTCGGAGCCGAAATACGAACTTATGCAGAAAAGTAATTTTTAGGCTTTTATTTTTACTTTCAGGTGAGAGAAAATGCTTGCAGAATGCAAGCACACGTTCACTAGTATAGTATATCCTCCTCTGTAAGAAGAGTGCTTATACAATGATATATATACAGGAGGATACTAATGTCTGGCTCAAACTACAATAGTTGGAGAGCTGGAATTTAATACATAGGTGAAAGAAAAAAAATAATCATAGGAATAATTGGAAAATTGCAACGTTTATTTTCTTGGCCGAAAAAAATTATACACCATTTTACTAACATTTCATGATTTAGGTACTTCAAAATGCGCTATGAGCTGAAATTTTTTAATCACGTAGAATTTGCCAAATAATGAGAACAGGAATATAGAAATTTGATAATATTTGTGCGTTCGGACCTGATAAATTCTTAAATGTTTACCAAATTAACTAATGTTTATGTACTTACTGAAAATCCAGGAAGCGGAAAATTTTAACAGAGTTAGGAAATAATGTTCCGGTGGTTAATAACATTGAAAATTTCATTAAAGTTTTATAAAGTAGCTGCAAATATTCATAAAGTTTAAACAATGAAATTCATATAAATGCACTTCTAGGGGTGCTACATCCATGAAATTCTGCATAAATCATAGGTATCTGTAACAAATGCTAAAAACCTATAAATGTTTTATCATTATAAATTTTAGGGGTTCTTTTTACCCAAACTTTTTCAAAACAGAAAAACACGTAATTCGGAGCAGAGATGCAAACTTATGCGTTGAAATTATTATTTGGCTTTTATTTATACTTTAAGGTGAGAGAAAATGCTTGCGGAATGCAAGCACACATCCACTAGTCATTCTAATAGCAC
Source organism: Uropetala carovei (assembly GCA_036926305.1). Classification (NCBI taxonomy): domain Eukaryota; kingdom Metazoa; phylum Arthropoda; class Insecta; order Odonata; family Petaluridae; genus Uropetala; species Uropetala carovei. The sequence continues at coordinate 1,505,450 of JAXCHB010000195.1, forward strand.
TCTTCTTATAGAGGAGGATATAGGATAAATACAGGATATAGGAGGATACTAATGTCTGGCCCAAACTACTATAGTTGGAGAGCTAAAATTTAATACACAGATGAATCAATAAAAATTATCGCTGAAATGCAAAATGCAACGATTATTTTCTTGGTCGTAAAAAATTATAAACAATTTCTTCAACATTTCATGCGCAATGAACCTGAAGTTTTTTCCAGGGATAGAATTTCCCAAATAATGAAAACAGGAATATAGAAATTTGAAAACTTTTATTCGTTTGGCCGTAATAAATTCTCAAATGTTGAACAAATTCACTAATGCCTATGTACTTTATTAAGATCCAAGGAAGCTGCAAATTTTAAGAAAGTTAGGAAATAATGTTACGGTGGTAAACAAATTCGAAATTTTATTAAAGTTTTATATAGTGGCTGTTAAAAATTCATAAAGTTTAAACAATGAAATTCATATAAATGCACTTCTAGAGGTGCTATACTGATGATATTTTGCATAAATTTGAGGTATTCCTTATAAAAATAAATACCTATAATTATTTAATAATTATAAATTTTAGGGGTGGTTTATACCCCAATATTTTCAAAACAGGAAAACACGTAATTCGGAGCCGAGATGCGAACTTATGCATTGAAAATCATGTTTCGGCTTTTATTTTTACTTTAAGGTGAGAGAAAATGCTTGCAGAATCAAGCACACATTCACTAGTATCTTATATCCTCTGTAAGAATAGTTGATATAGAATTAAATATAAATAGGAGGGTACGAACGTCGGGCCCAAACTACAATAGTTGGAGAGCTGGAATTTAATACATAGGTGAATCTAAAAAAATATTCGATGGAATAATTGAAAAATTGCAAGAATGTTTATTTTCTTGGACGTTAAAATTAATAATCAATTTTAATAACATTTCATAGTTTAAGTACTTCTAACTAAGCTATGAAGCTGAAATTTTTTCTACGTGTTGAATTTTCCAAATAATGACAATGGGAATATAGAAATTAGAAAAGTTTTATTCGTTCGGACTTAATAAATTGTTAAATGTTTAACAAATTGACAAATGGTTACGTACTTTCTGAAGATCCAGGAAGCTGAAAATATGAACAGAATTACAAAATAATGTTCCGGTTGTAAATAACTATGAATATTTCATAAAAGTTTTATATTGTAGCTGTTAAAAATTCATCAAGTTTAAACCATGAAATTCATATACATGCACTTTTGTATAAATGTGAGGTATCTGTAACAAATGCTAAACACCTATAAATGTTTTATAATTATAAATTTTAGGGGTTCTTTTTACCCTAATATTTTCAAACAGAAACATGTAATTCGGAGCCGAGATGCAAACTTATGCGTTGAAATTATTTTTTGGCTTTTATTTTTACTTTAAGGTGAGAGAAAATGCTTGCAGAATGCAAGCACACATTCACTAGTACCCTTTATAGTATATCCTCCTCTGTAAGAAGAGTGCTTATAGAATGATATATAGGATATATATAGGATATAGGAGGATACTAATGTCGGCCCAAACTGCAATAGGTGGAGAACTGAAATTTAATACATAGGAGAACCTAAAAAAATAATCTGAGGAATAATTGCAAAATAGCAACAATGTATATTTTCTCGGCCGGTAAAAATTATAAACAATTTTACTAACATTTCATGGTTTAGGTACTTCTAAATGCGCTATGAAGCTGAAATTTTTTCTACATGTAGAATTTGCGAAATCATGAAAACGGGAATATAGAAAATTGAAAATTTTTATTCGTTCGGCAGTATTAAATTCTCAAATGTTAAACAACTTGATTAATGCTTATGTACTTTCTGAAGATCCAGGAAACTGCAAATTTTAACAGAGTTAGGAAATAATGTTCCGGTGGGAAATAACACTGAAAATTTTAGAAATATGTGGCTGTTAAAAATTAATAAAATTTAAACGATGAAATTCATATAACTGCACTTCTAGAGATGCTACATTGATGAAATTTTGAATAAATGTGAGGTATTCGTAACAAATGCTGAAAACCTATAAATGTTTTATATATTAAATTTTTGGGGTTGTTTATACCCCAATATTGACAATAACGAAACACACGTAAACCGGCAAGTAGATGCAAACTGTTGCGTTTAAAAATTATTTGTCGGCTGATACTCTTTACTTTAGGGTGAGAGAAAATGCTTGCAGAAAGCAAGCAGACCTTCACCAGTATCCTATATATATCCTCTGTAAGAAGAGTCGATATAGAATGTAAAATATATAGGAGGATACTAATGTCTGGCCCAAACTACAATAGCTGGAGAGTTGAAATTTAATACATAGGTGAACCAGAAAAAATAATCGGAGGAGTAATTGGAAAATTGCAACAATGTTCATTTTCTTGGCCGGTAAAAATTATAAACAATTTTACTAACATTTCATGGTTTAGGTACTTCTAAATTCTCTATGAAGTTGAAATTTTTTCTACATGTAGAATCTGCCAAATAATAAAAACAGGAATATAGAAATGGGAAAATTTTTATTCGTTCGGCCGTAATAAATTCTCAAATGTTAAACAAATTGATTAATGCTTATGTACTTTCTGAAGATCCAGGAAGCTGAAAATTTTAAGAAAGTTAGGAAATAATGTTCCGGTGACCATTAACATTGAAAATTTCCGTGAAGTTTATTATTGTGACTGTTAAAAATTCATAAATTTTAAACAATGAAATTCATATAAATGCATTTGTAGAGGTGCTACATTCATGAGATTTTGCGTAAATGAGAGGTATTTATAAGGAATGCTAAAAACCTAAGAATGTTTTTTAATTATAAATTTTAGGGGTTGCTTATACCCCAATATTTTCAAAACAGAAAAACACGTAATTCGTAGCCGAGACGCAAACTTATGCACTGAAAATTATTTTTCGGCTTTTATTTTTACTTTAAGGTGAAAGAAAATGCTTGCAAAATGCTAGCACAATAAACTAGTATCCTATATCCTCTGTAAGAAGAGTCAATATAGAATGATGATATATAGGAGGATACTAATGTCTGGCCCGAACTACAATAGATGGAGAGCTGAAATTTTTAGTAATTGTAGATGGCATGGAGAAACCGCCAGAAAAATTGAGATCTCATACCTTAGTGTCATTGGTTCGACTCCAGAAATTCCGAAATTTCTGTTTTTTCCCATAAGAAAAGCTTTGTGGCATTACTGAAAATTAATTTCCGCTACTTTCCGATATGATAGAGAATTCAAACTTGGATGGTTGTTAGATATCCACGAGATCTATAGGGAACTTTTATCACTTTTATCGCAAGTGCCCTGGGTTCAACTCCAGATGACCCAGTATATCTCCCATAAGAATGCACGGAGAAAATGAGTTCCTTCATATACACGAAACTAAGAGGAATAAATAGTTGATATCAACAGCGTTTGTAGATGTCATGAGTATATACCCCCATAGTATTTGACAACTCCTGCCTAGGTGTCATCGGTTCGATTCCAGGTAGCCTTAAATTTGAGATTATTTCCCATAAGAAAACCATTGAAATAGGTCCAGGGCTCTTTTGCATTTAGAACTTTTTTGTCGGCTTTTAGTCTTTCTTATTAAATGAGAGAAAATGCTTGCAGAATGCAAGCACACATTCACTAGTATCCTATATCCTTCTATGTAAGAAGAGTAATTATAGAATGATAGGATATAGGAGGATACTAATGTCTGACCTAAAGTACAAAAGAGGGAGAGCTGAAATTTTATACATGGGTGAAACGAAAAAATAATATGTTGAAAAAATTGCAACAATGTTTATTTTCTTGGTCGTAAAAAATTATATACAATTTTACCAACAATTCATTGTTTACGTACTACTGAATATGCTACCAAGCTGAAATTTTTTCTTTTGGTAGAATTTGCCAAATAATGAAAATGTGATTTTAGAAATTTGAAAACTTTTATTCAATCGGCCATAATAAATTCTTAAATGTTAAACAATTTGACTAATGTTTATCTACTTTCTGATGAGCTAGAAAGCAGAAAATTTTTACAAAGTTAGGGAATAATATTCCGGTGGCAATTAACATGGAAAATTTCATAAAAGTTTACCATTGTGGTTGTTAATAATTCATATAGTTTAAACAATTAAATTTATATAAATGCACTTCTAGATGTGCAACACCGATGATATTTTGCACAAATGTGAGGTATTCGAAACGAATGACGAAAACTTAAAAAATATTATAATTATACACTTTAGGGGTTGTTTTTACCCTAATATTTTTAAAACAGAGAAACGTAATTCGGCGCAGAGATGCAATGTTATGCGTTTGAAAATTATTTTTTGGCTTTTATTTTTACTTTAAGGTGAGAGAAAATGCTTGCAGAATGCAAGCACACTTTCATTATTATCATATATCATGTATCCTAAGTAAAGCCCGTCAATATATAATGACAAGTGAAGGTGAGATTGTATTTTGTGAGCATTTTCTTTCACCCTAAAGTAAAGAGTATGAGCTGACAAATAATTTTTAAATGCGACAATTTACACCTTGCCGATTTACGTGTTTTTCCTTTTGGTCAATATTGGTGTAAAATCAACCCCTAAAATTATAATTATAAAACAATTATAGTTTTTAGAATTTGTTTTGAATACCTCAAATTAATGAAAATTTCATCGATATAGCACCTCTAGAAGTGCAGTTATATGTATTTCATTGTTTAAAATTTATAAATCTTTATCAGACACAATATAAAACTTTTATGATATTTTAAATGTTATTTACCACCTGAACATTATTTCCTAATGTTGTTAAAATTTTCAGCTTCCTGGCTCTTCCGAAATTACATAAATATTAATCAATTTGTTTAACATTTAAGAATTTATTACAGACGAACGAATAGAAATTTTAAATTTCTATAATCCCGTTTTCATTATTTGGCAACTTCTACCAATAGATAAAATTTCTGCTTGAAAGCACATTTATAAGTATGTACCTAAACCATGAAATGTTAGTAAAATTGTTTATAATTTTTACCGGTCAATAAAATAAACATCTCATCCAGTGTGCTACGAGGAAGCTCTTGGTGTGTAATTTTCGCTAAAGTGCATCCAAACTAAGAAAGTTCACTTAAATTTTATTTTGCCAATCATGTTGATCAGTAGCATTGCTAGAGGTGTCGGACCCCTAGGCAAGAATCGCTGATGGGTCCCCTAAGCGGAAATATTTTAGTCCAAAGATTTATATATATATATTTTATTGGTGTTTATTTTTCTCTGTGGTGGGATCCCTCTTGAGAAAGAGGTGAAAACGATAATCTGATGATAATTCATCAAAGTGATGCTTAACTAATTGTTGTCTTTTACTCATGGGACCCCTTTTGTTCGAGGGTCCTTAGGCATTGCCTACTCTTGCTATATGGTAGCTACGCTACTGATGTTGATATTGTAATTACCATTAGAAAGTCGTGCACAGTGAAACCAGATATATAAGAATATATTATATCATATTCCCCAAGAATCTTTAAACTCTTGGTTTTTCTTATCAGAAAACTTTTACCTGTCCTTTTCATACAAAGTACAGGGTGTCCGAAAAAGATTAGACACATTTCAAACATTTTTAATGAGAATATGAATAAACCTACAAGGGAATGGTTTCCACCACATGAGAGCAGAGCTCTGAAAGTTTTATATATGCTACTTGTTATACCAAGCACACATGGATGTGCACATGAAGCAAATTGAGAGAAAGCTGCATTGTGGAGACCATGTGAAGGAAGAGTGGACACATTTCAAACATTTCTATTGAGCAAATGAAAAAGCTATAAGAGTACGATTTTGCCACATAAAATAGAAATTATGAAAGTTTTTCTCTACTTTTCCACATTTTAATGCACTTCAACCTGTGCCCCCCTTGTTGCTCATGCAATATTCATCCAGTATTCAAATGCCCGGAAAGCGTTGCCATACTTTTCAGCTGAGATTCCTACCACAGCATGGATGATGCAGTCTTTCAAATCTTATAAAGATGTGACTTGTATGCGGTACATTTGGTCCTTTATGTACCCCCAGAGGAAGAAGTCCATGAGCGTTAAATCCAGCAATCTTGTGAGCCATGCAAGAGGCCCGTCTCTTCCGATCCATCTTCCAGGAAAAGTTATGTCTAGAAATTGTTGAACAGTAACACCCCACGTACTTTTTCACACTTGATTTGTTTGCATTTTCCACATATAATTATAACTTGCAATTACTACGGTTAATTCCGATCTCACTTACTTCTAAGGGATTAAAATATTTCGGATGATACAATTCATAAAAACAAGGGAAACAAAGTTTCTTTGCATCTTGAACAAACTTATAAATGCTAATTTTTCACATTTGCATTTTTGTTTGCGTAGGTCATTCGGAAAGCACACCTGGTTGATGTTTACAAATGCATTCTTTGTGAAAATCAGCTTTGAAGAAAACCACGCGTACATTAGCATGTCTTTAAAGACTGGAGTGCCCAACAGAAAATGTGTCAGGGAATGCATTTCAATTTTTAAAAAGAAAAAAAAAAGTACAAAAAATATGCAAAAAAAATCTCAAAACAAATAAAAATACAATAAGAATACAATTTTACTAGTTAAAATACATATGCAGAATTTTTCTGATTATGAAAAAATAGATGCTGGCAGATGGGATCAAACCCCGGCCCATCTGATTACTAAATAGTCCCGCTACCAGTTTGGCTATCACTACTTCTGCTTCAAGCCTTACTGTTGACGGTATATGACACATCCATACTTAAACCTGAATTTTAAATTGTTAATATCTTTTAAACAAAGGTCCACTGGCAAAAAACTGAGAGATATATGTGATATTTTAGATCTAGTTTCACCTCCTAGAAGGGTTTTACGAATTTCAATATTAATGTTATGGCCCCCCCTTGTTAGTATACAATTTCTCATGTTCATCTCAACTGTAAACATTGTGATACAGGGAATCATCTTGCTTTTCCTGAACAGGGTGACCCACCGTATCGAGAGTATAGCATAATGACACGTGTTAAGTTGGTATACATTGCATGTTTGATATAGTATTTCATCTAAATGTGGTTACATTGAATATGTAATTATCATTGTTAAAATATAAAGTGAAAATTCTAGTGCCTAATATGATCAAAAAATAAAATCATTTCGTATATCAAGGGTGGGGAACCTCTGGCCCGCGGCATGACTTCTACGTTAACAGTCCTATAATGTTAGCATTTTTAAATGATAATATTGAAAACACAATGAATTAAACTCAACATATGTACTACTACTTGAGTTTCTAATGCTTGTAAGTAAAGACTACTTTGTATACAAAACTAATGAGGATAACGTCACTCGGGGAACCAAAGACACTTTGTATACAAAACTACTTAAAAACAGCTGTGAGTAGCAACATCTTCAGTTCCAAAAGATGCCACAAAGCTAATCAAGTAAAAGAAATCTTAACCATCAAATTAAAACAGCAGGTGAGTCGAACATTTCAGTTTTCTGTAAAAAATTTAATCTTTTTGTGTGTGTTTTGACCGTGATTGATTTTGTCTATCCATGATGGGAAAAAGGTCCCTTCCTGTGTTGTTTTATGGAACGTTATCTCAATTATTTTTTCCCATTTAAGTGTCTAATGTGGCCCGATTAAGCTTCAGCTTCTTGAAATGCAGCCCGGCAAGGGGCTCATGATTGCTAATGCGGCCCGCCATACACGAAAGGTTCCCCACTCATGTCGTATAGTATAGCGTTTAAACTGAAAGTTCTGAAGTACACCATAGATCACAGAAATTGAGCAGCTGAAAGGCATTTTGGTCCACCTCCAACAGAAAATATGATACGGGAATGAAGGAAGCAAAAAGAAGATTTAATGAAGGTAGACAAAAGCCAGAAAACTATATGTTGATGCGCTGCAAAATGGCCACATCTTAAAGAAGACATTAAAAACTGGTTTATTGATCATAGGAGAAATGGAATTGCTGTATCAACGAAAAAGATTTTAATTAAAGCGAGAACTGCAACTGAAAGGAGAACTGCTGATTTTTTTGGGGCAATGTCATGGTGCTAAAGATTCATTAAAAGACAAGGGCTAAGTATGCATACCAAAACTAGAATAGCGCAAAAAATGCCAATTGAATACGAAAATAAGATTATAAAATTCCATAAATGTTCTAAACATAAGAAAGAGAATGTGTTTTGGATTAGAACAAATAGGAAACATGGACCTCTTATGATTTTCTAGGCTTCTACGATAAATCAACTTTTGGCATATACCGTATTCACCTGATTCTAAGACGACGTTTTTTTCCAAATTTTCAGCTGTAAATATCAAGAGTCGTCTTACATTCGAATACGAAGTATATTTAAGCATTTAATCAATGGTTTTTACAACAAATGGTATATTAGAGTAAACAATTTACAACAGCAAATTCAAGTACGTACATAAAGAAGTGAAATAAACAAATAGTAATAACAATAAGAAAAACATGACGGGAATAATAATTATTTAGACTAATAATCATCGTCGACGATCATAACACAGATGTCAAATGTCACAACAAATGAGAGCGGAAATCATTGGGATTCCCCTTTCAAACGACGCGCCGCGATTCACTAAGCGTGACAGTAATTTTGAGTTGTGCATTCTTGATTTAAATGCACAACCCTTAAGTTAAAATGACAGATCATGTTGAAGTACGTGGCACGAGTGCAAAGGGAAAGTTAACAAAGGAATTAGACGGAGTTAAGATACAAATTTTAAGCTGATCGTGATAAATTACGCCGAAAAAACTAATAACTCTGATGCGAGTAGAAAGTTCGGTGTATCTGAGGCAAATGTGCGTCGATGGAAACTCTCAAAACAGGAACTAGAAAAAGCCAAAGCCACAAGGAAGTCGCTCAGTGGTTCAAAATTAGGCCGATTTCATGGCATTGAAGAAGTAGTCAAGTTTGTGCGCACCATGAGGAAGAAGGGTATGCCTGTTTCGACTGAAAGTATTACACTTAAAGCTAATGAAATTACTAGAGGACTTAATATATCATTGCAAGAATTCAAGGCCAGCAGAAGTTGGTGCGTGAGAATGATGCGACGAAATAATTTTTCTTTACGGCGACGAAATAATTTTTCTTTACGGCGACGAACTTCGCTGTGTCAGAAATTGTCAGAAGACTATGTTGAAAATCTTCTCGCTTACCAGAAATACGTAATTGGACTTAGAAAAACCAATAATTACCTTTTGAGCCAAATAGGAAATGCCGATGAAACTCCGGTTTTCTTCTACATGCCATCTAATTATACTGTGAACGAAAAAGGTGCGAAGTCCGTCCTAATTAAAACTACAGGCAACGAAAAAATGCGAGTCACGGTAATGTTGGCGGTTTTAGCAGATGGGACTAAATTACCACCATATGTGATTCGAAAGCGGAAAACAATACCTAAGAAACATTTGCCAAGTGGAATAATAGGTGTCAAGAAAAGGGGTGGATGACTAAAGAACTAATGAGAGATTGGTTACTTGTGGTGTGGAATAGATGGCCAGGAGCTTTACTGAAACAAAGAGCAATGCTTTCACTGGATGCATTCAAGGACACATCTCCTGAAATTAAAAACATAATGAGTGCGATGAATATTGATCTTATTGTAATACCTGGAGGAATGACATCGCAACTTCAAGTTTTAGATGTTGCTGTCAATAAGTGTTTTAAAAATAATTTAAAGGTTTTGTATTCTGAGTGGTTACAGAGTGGAACTCACACTTTAACACCAAAAGGAAATCTTAAGAAACCTGAAGTTGCAATGCTCTGCCAATGGATCAAGGCATCGTGGCAACAAATAAATGCAAAAGTAATAGTGAAAGGATTTAAGAAATGCTGCTTATCTAATGCCATGGATGGGAGTGAGGATGATGTTTTGTGGGAGACTGATGATGAAGTTGAGAGTGATAAAGATAGTGAGCATGAGGAAAATAGTGAAGGTTGCATAGACAGTGATGATGACTAACACAATAAAATGATTTTATGCAGCACTTGGATTGAAATGTTTTTTTGTTGACCTGAAATGAGTATATTCTTTCAATGTATTTACTTTATTTTTAATGTTATCTTAAAATGAATGCTACCATTTAATTTGTTTGAAAACCTGAATGGTTCTATTTGTGATGTGATCTTATGATTTTAAAATGTTAAAAGACAATGACATTCAAGAAAAGTATAAGAGAAAATAAATATTTCACAAGATTTATAATTTTTGTAGTAATGAAGGTCAATTTGAGCTTTTTTCTGTTTTGGAATCATCAAAATGGGGGGTCGTCTTAGATTCAGGGTCGTCTTGGATTCGGGTGAATACGGTATCAAGAATGTTTTCATTCCTGTACATGCATTTTTTTCCCCAAAATTTGTTTCATAATCTGGGTGCGTCTTATATGCCGTGAAATATAGTACTTGTGCGTTTGGCAACTTCCTGTCATGTTACTGTGGAGGCACTATATTTTTGTATTTCAGCATGTTCTGTGGAGGACTCTTGTGTTTCTGCAAAATGGTCGTTTTAATTTCCTTTTCTTTATTTTTATTAACCTACCCTTTAATTTCCTTTTTTTCTTTCTTTATTTTGATATTCTATTTACATTACCACTTTGGAGTTTACCCTCTTAGTAGAAGAATAACAAAGATTATTACATGCAGTCATGCTCACTTCAGATTCAAACCCTTGATCCTAGGATTGGGAGCCAATAAGATGCTAATCACCCTTCTACCAAATCTGGATCACCGATTAAAAATGTGGAAGAGTTTATATACATATAAGTTCGACTTATATGCATGTAAATAAATTTATAATAATAACCTTTGTGTCCTTGACTTTGGTGATTGAGGCTGGTGGCTTATAAAGAGCCACATGAAGATGACGCAGAGAGCCATGAAGAGCAGCCCTTGCTGCTGTTGCTGCTTTTGGACCCCAGTTCACACCATCAGCAAGTGCCAAGAGAGCAGAATCTCTAAAATGAGGCAAAAATGACAAATAAGATTTATACATATCTACCAATTACAAAACACTCCATTAATTATGCTAATAAAAGAATAAAGGCGCCTAGATAGCAAAAAGATTCCAAAATTATTTCATTAACTACCGTATTCACCTGAATCTAAGACGACCTTTTTTTCCAAATTTTCAGCTGTAAATATCAAGAGTCGTCTTACATTCGGATACGAAGTATATTTAAGCATTTAATCAGTGGTTTTTACAACAAATGGTATATTAGAGTAAACAATTCACAACAGCAAATTCAAGTACGTACATAAAGACGTGAAATAAACAAATAGTAATAACAATAAGAAAAACATGACGGGAATAATAATTATTTAGACTAATAATCATCGTCGACGATCATAACACAGACGTACTTTCACCTTGCACGTAATGCCAACCGCAATGTTAAAACAAATGAGAGCGGAAATCATTGGGATTCCCCTTTCAAACGACGCACCGCGATTCACTAAGTGTGACAGTAACTTTGAGTTGTGCATTCTTGATTTAAATGCACAACCCTTAAGTTAAAATGACAGATCATGTTGAAGTACGTGGCACGAGTGCAAAGGGAAAGTTAACAAAGGAATTAGACGGAGCTAAGATACAAATTTTAAGCTGATCGTGATAAATTACGCCGAAAAAACTAATAACTCTGATGCGAGTAGAAAGTTCGGTGTATCTGAGGCAAATGTGCGTCGATGGAAACTCTCAAAACAGGAACTAGAAAATGCCAAAGCCACAAGGAAGTCGCTCAGTGGTCCAAAATTAGGCCGATTTCATGGCATTGAAGAAGAAGTAGTCAAGTTTGTGCGCACCATGAGGAAGAACGGTATGCCTGTTTCGACTGAAAGTATTATACTTAAAGCTAATGAAATTACTAGAGGACTTAATATATCATTGCAAGAATTCAAGGCCAGCAGAAGTTGGTGCGTGAGAATGATGCGACGAAATAATTTTTCTTTACGGCGACGAAATAATTTTTCTTTACGGCGACGAACTTCGCTGTGTCAGAAATTGTCAAAGACTATGTTGAAAAACTTCTCGCTTACCAGAAATACGTAATTGGACTTAGAAAAACCAATAATTACCTTTTGAGCCAAATAGGAAATGCCGATGAAACTCCGGTTTTCTTCTACATGCCATCTAATTATACTGTGAACGAAAAAGGTGCTAAGTCCGTCCTAATTAAAACTACAGGCAACGAAAAAATGCGAGTCACGGTAATGTTGGCGGTTTTAGCAGATGGGACTAAATTACCACCATATGTGATTCTAAAGCGGAAAACAATGCCTAAGAAACATTTGCCAAGTGGAATAATAGGTGTCAAGAAAAGGGGTGGATGACTAAAGAACTAATGAGAGATTGGTTACATGTGGTGTGGAATAGACGGCCAGGAGCTTTACTGAAACAAAGAGCAATGCTTTCACTGGATGCATTCAAGGACACATCTCCTGAAATTAAAAACATAATGAGTGCGATGAATATTGATCTTATTGTAATACCTGGAGGAATGACATCGCAACTTCAAGTTTTAGATGTTGCTGTCAATAAGTGTTTTAAAAATAATTTAAAGGTTTTGTATTCTGAGTGGTTACAGAGTGGAACTCACACTTTAACACCAAAAGGAAATCTTAAGAAACCTGAAGTTGCAATGCTCTGCCAATGGATCAAGGCATCGTGGCAACAAATAAATGCAAACGTAATAGTGAAAGGATTTAAGAAATGCTGCTTATCTAATGCCATGGATGGGAGTGAGGATGATGTTTTGTGGGAGACTGATGATGAAGTTGAGAGTGATAAAGATAGTGAGCATGAGGAAAATAGTGAAGGTTGCATAGACAGTGATGATGACTAACACAATAAAATGATTTTATGCAGCACTTGGATTGAAATGTTTTTTTGTTGTCCTGAAATGAGTGTATTCTTTCAATGTATTTACTTTATTTTTAATGTTATCTTAAAATGAATGCTACCATTTAATTTGTTTGAAAACCTGAATGGTTCTATTTGTGATGTGATCTTATGATTTTAAAATGTTAAAAGACAATGACATTCAATAAAAGTATAAGAGAAAATAAATATTTCACAAGATTTATAATTTTTGTAGTCATGAAGGTCAATTTGAGCTTTTTTCTCTTTTGGAATCATCAAAATGGGGGGTCGTCTTGGATTCGGGTGAATACGGTACATTTTGCCTAGAACTACATGTCAGGTACAGGTAGTCCCATAACATGGATTCCATTTATGTCTCTTAGATACTACGCAGTGTATCTATAAAGGACCATTTTTGTACTGCATGGCACTTTTTAATTATTACTAGCTGTATCTGCGCAATGTTTGGGTGGTTTTTTTTAATTAATTTATAAAAAATTAAGAAGTGAGTAAAATAAGAAAATCTCGATAATTCACATTTAACTCTAATAATGCATTTTGACGGTATAGGATAGTAATTTATTTGTCTACCAATGTAAGGTTTGCGGGTTTGAATCTCGCTAAGGGCATGGCTGCGTGAGCACATTGACAATTTATTATAAGAGGTCAGTCAGAAATCTGCATTTTAAAAGTCATATTAGAGAGGAAATTAATGCTACATAGTAATTGATTGTGAACTTTTGTTTTTAATTTTCTTTGTTTTTCCTTACTGTATTATATATCCTTTCTTTTTCATATAACAATCAATGCAATGGTTTACTTAGATTATCAGTGAAGAGAAGATAACCATGTAATATGTTACAAAAATAATGTACATCCCATTTCTCATCTAATTTTAAATTGATGCATGAGCCTCTTTGCATTAATAAGCATTATAGATGTATAATATAACAGAATGGGAGTTTGGCATGACCTATTCGGCACAACCGGTTTGGCTACGGAATATTCGGTGATGGGACTATTCCGCACTGGACAGTTTGGTGACAGCCATATTTGGCACGGCACATTTCCAATATATTTTAGAGGGAATGGCATCATGATAATATTAATACAGGCGACTCCCGAGATTCAACAGGGATGTATTCCTGAAAACGTGGTCAAATCTCGAACAGTCGAATGTCGAATCAGCACAAATTCAAACAATTAGAGCAGAAATAACGATGTCTAGACTGAAACTAAACCTCTCGTGGTCAGGAAGGCTGAAAATTACTTCATGTAAACTAGTTTCTAATTCGACCAATCGATCGGCTGGGTCGATTCAACCAGTCGAATTCTCAAGTTGGTCGAATCTCGAACGGTCGAATCTCAGGAATCGCCTGTATTACAACTATTGTCTTAATGTGGCTGACTTGAATTCTCCAAATCTATAACATTTAAGTAAAAATAACTACCTTTAAACAAATAGATTTAAATTAACTTTCGTGAGAAAAAGTACACAATAAAAATTATAGTGAAAAATCACCGGATGATATGCACAATGATTTGCATAATTAATTATAATAATGGTAATTTAATACAAATGTTACAGTTAAATTAAATTGGCTGACTTGATTTTATCAAACCAATATACACTGTTTAAATAAAAATGATTATATTTTTAAAGAATTGCTTTCAAATTTACTTTCGTGAGAAAATGTTCACAATATACAACTATGTATAGCTCATATGGCATAACATGGCAGTAGGAGAAGCATGAGAGGGGAATGTAAAGAAGTGGAATGGGAAGCTTTAAGGGGGAGCTGAAGTCAGAGCACCTGTGCAGCAGATGAATTTTGGTTCAGACAAGTACATTAGCCACAAAGAGCCCCTAGAAGGGAAAGTCTATTTCACCTGAGGGAAAATCCTTCCATTCAATGTCATTCTCTGGTAGAGACCAAGCCTTGGCTGATGTATCACTTCACGAATTTCACTGCTTTTTTCCTGATACCGTCTATTATCGTTACCATTAGTATTTTTCTTAGTCTTTGTTACTACTTATTATTGTCATGACCATTGGGTGGCAAGCCTGGTTAGCCACCTGGTGAGGCATGGGTGAAAACAAAAAGACAAAAGAAAGAGCATGGGTGCCGGGACGTAGTAGCGTGAAGCGCACGAAGTTAGAGCGAGAGAGAGAAAACGCGGTGAGTGTGATTTGTGCTACATTTTTGGCATGAGAAGTGGGATTTGAGCGGTATTATGCTAGTGAATGTGACCCGATTTGTGGAACGTTTTATTAGTGTGGGTTTATTGATATACGTGTTGGTTATTCCGTTATTTTTCTGTGTTCATTTGGTGCCACGTGGTTCTGTTCCTAGCCGGAAATTTGAGTACGGGTAATTTGAGTACGGGTAATTTGAGTATGGGTAATTTGAGTACCGGTAATTTCCATACAGTAAAATGAGTACAAGTAATTTCATTCCCGCTCAATTTCAGTACCAGCAATTTTACTCCCACTGATTTTATTCTTTTTGTAAATAAGCAGTAAATGTAACATTTATTTAAAAATAGTTTATGATTAGCATTAATACTAATAAACGCCTTTAACATGAATGTGTTGAAAGCAATTATTATCGATCCTTTTAACATTAAAAACCAGATTTTTCGCATAGAAATTTAGTAAAATGTTCAGAAGGCTTAACAACTCAAAAAATACATTTCATTAAGGATGTTGCAATCATTTAATAATAAATACACCTGTACAAAATTATTATTGATTTTGGATAAGCTTCTAATTATAAGAACCCGATTTTTTGCATCGAAATTTAGTACAGCATTGAAAACATAACTACGGAAGGCAAACTAATGAAACACAGTCGACATTGGTATAGATCATTTTAGAATTTTATAACAATTACAAATATGCAGCAAAAGAATGAAAATGGAGGGGAGCAGAAGGAGGGGGAGGGAAAAGGGGATGGAGCAGAAGATAAACTAATGAAACACTGTCGACATTGGTATTGATCAACTAAGAATTTTATAACAATTACAAATATGCTGCACTATCTATCCTTTTTTGCAATCAAATTTAAATTATTTTATGCTGTTAAATTGGTGAGATTGTGACTTAACCATCAATTTCGGGTTTTCCTGTTTTGATTCAATAAAGCGGCTAATTCAATTAACCAGTGATTCTATAAAGCGGAACCCACTGTAATGACAATTTGATTCAAAAGACGGAAAATTATTTTAAAACAACGTAATATTGGGTAAAGTAAGTGTTTAAATTTAATTAAAGTACATATATATATAAATTCTATTTTAGCATCTTCTCATTTAACACGCCTAAAGTACTCAACCTCTAGCATAATCGAATCAGCCTGTTAATTGAATCAAATAATGGTTTCCCGACTTGATTCTAACAAGTGGCACCCACTGTACTACGTATATGAATGGAATAACCTTTCACCAGAGGAAAATGCTGTACTAATATTCACCCCTACTCCAGATTATTGGTAAGAATATTGTCAGTCTTGCTTGTGCAGTTGTACGAGAAACATCCTCCTGATTTGGTGATTACGGATGCTTTTCCGATTTCCTTACTTCTTGTTCAAGGTTGGTATGTTTTAAAACTGTGCTATGCTTTCATGGAAATTGGCGGATAACTGTTTTTGAGGATGTTGCAGCTCCCAGCCTCATTACGATTTTTATCTATGTATTTAGCCACTCGGAATTATTCCTGATTTGGTGATTACGGATGTTTTTCCAATTTTTCTACTTCTTGTTCAAGGTTGGTACCTTTTATGATTTAAAATTGTTCTTAGTATTTAATTTTTTGATCCATCAGAAAGCTACACAACTTTTATATTAAGATGCATTCAAGTTTCATTAATTAGTATCTTAACACTAGATATGTTAATAAAAGGGAAATTCAAGAAACTATCACAAAAGATGACACTGTCAAAATTTAATTTATTTTTAGTGCTTTTAATATAAAAGTTGTATAAACTACTAAGGTTTTTTACTTATTTTATTTCTCTTCTTTATTTTGTTTCTTATGTTATGCTATTTTCTTTTTTATTTCATATTATTTAATTTTAATTATAGAATCTGCTTTCTGCTATGCTTCAGGTCATTAAAAGCACCAATGGAAAGGAAAAACTTACTGATGAATTGAATTACATTTGCGTTGCTCACAAAAGTAATGTAGATGGGACGAAGAAATACTGGAGATGCGAGATGAAATCTTGTAAGGCTCGAGTGCACACTTGGACGAATGATGAGAAATTCACCATTACAAAACGGATTGGTGAACACCATCATAGCTCCTCTGCTCTTAAACCAAATATTCTAAAAACTTTAGATGACTTGAAGGTTGCTGTAATCTCTTCCCACGTAACATATCGGTCATTAATTGCTGCAGCTATTGAGAACCTGGAGGAAGGCAAAATGTCGGAGCTACCATCTACCTCACAATTACATTGGAACATAAGAAATTGGCGTAAAGCAGCAATATGTGCCCCTCCAATTCCTCAGAATAGAACTGGCTACAAAATTCCTGACGAGTCCAAATGTCTAAGTACTGGCAAACTCTTCTTTAATTTGACAGTGGCGAGAATGATGAAAATAGATTTCTCGTGTTTGCAACAGAGAAGGGGTTGGATGATCTAGAACGAATAAAAAATTGGGCGGGCGACGGAACTTTTAAATGCTGTCCAAATATCTTTTATCAATTGTACGTTCTTCATGTTCAGGTTGGATCATTCAGCATCCCAAGACTATTTGCACTTCTTCCAAACAAGACAGAAGAGACCTACACTCGACTCCTCAGAAAGGTACTGGAGCTACGTCCAGGGGTAAATCCTGAAAGTTTGGCAATGGACTTTGAAAAGTCCCATATAAATGGATTTTCCTAAACCTTTCCGACCGCTTCTGTCTTGTTGCCTATTTCACCTTGCCCAGAATATTTATTGGAAAGTGGTTGCTATAGGTTTGAAAGAAAGACACCACCAAGATACTGATTTTAATTATTCAGCTAATTAATTAGTTAGTTTTTAATTTAAATCTTTTAAAGAGTTTTATTTACATAACGATGGAGAACATTATTGAGGATTTGAGTAAGCTTTCTTTCTTCATAAGTATAGAGTACAATTTAAAAACAATCATAATGTTAAGTGCACGAAATATAATTATTTTCCCTACATTATATATGTATACATATAATTATTTCCCTGTCTTTGAACACTGACAATTTTATGTAGCATTGACGAGAACAAGGTGGGAGAAGAATATCAGAATTTTATAGCTGAAAATAAAAACCAAAGGCATTTACTAAACGACAACAGAATATTCACTAGAAAAGTAATATATGACGAAATATTTCATATGTAAAAGTATGCTAATAATTATTTTAAATGCAAATATTAATAATCAATCTATCTATAGTACTTCCATTGATATTTCAACAGGCATTACACTAGTGTGTGTGTGTATATATATACATATACACACACACATATACACACCCATATATATATATACATACACACACACACACCCCTACCTTCTACCTTCTTCCAAAAATCCACAAATAATATCCCCGGCCGTCCCATAGTTGCCAGCTACAACTCTCCCACGGAACGCATCTCTGCCTTTGTCGACTCCCACCTACAACCCCTCGTTCGTCAAATCCCATCTTTCCTCCAAGATACCAACCACTTCCTTCAACGCCTAAAATTTCTCCCCTCCCACCTAACACAATCATGACAACAACAGACGTCAGCTCCCTTTATACCAACATCCCCCACCACGATGGACTGTCCACCCTGAAAAAATCCCTTGACTCGAGACCACCTGACGCAAGACCCTCCTTCCACTTCCTAACGAAGCTGGCGGAAATGGTGCTCTACAACAACAACTTTACCTTAGGAGGGCGCCACTACCTACAAATAAAAGGTACGGCGATGGGCACTCGCATGGCGCCCTCATACGCCAATGTCTTCCTAGGTGAATGGGAGGAACGTTTCCTCAACATACACCCCAGACCACTCCTGTGGCTGAGGTATATCGACGACATTTTCCTTCTTTGGACACATGGACCCGCCTCACTCCAATCCTTTTTACAGCGCCTCTCTTCCCACCCCACGCTCTCCTACACCTACCACTCCTTCACCTACCACTCCTCCCCCACCAGCATCACCTTCTTGGATGTCGACCTCTCCATCCGAGAGAACCAAATCCACACCAAAGTGCATTAAAAACCTTCCAACCGCCTTCAATATCTCCACTTCCACAGCTGCCACCCCCTCCACACCAAAACTTCAATCCCCTACGCCCTAGCCCGCCAAGGACGGAGAATCTGCTCGGACAGAGACTCCCTTTCCGAGTACTGCTCTGTCCTCAAAAATGCTCTCCTCCAACGCGGATACCCGCCGGACCTGATTCGGGACAAAATCCGACGTGCTGTCGCACCCAGCACCCCTAACCTACACCGCAACCGCCCCGCAATCCCCGACTCTACCCACCAACTCACCCTAATCACAACCTTCTATCCCGGCATCCACGATACCCTAAAAAGCATCCTAAAGGCAGCCCACCCAATCCTCACTTCCTCCCCCAACCAGGTCTCATTCCTCACACCCCCAATCCTCTCCTTCCGCAGACCTCCCAACCTTGCTAACATCCTGTGGAGAAAAGAACCCCTATCACCCACTCCTCTGCACCCTGTAGGGTCCCACCCCTGCCACAGACCACGATGCCAAACATGCCCTATAAACCCACCATCCAACTCATTCTCAAACCCCACCACCAACATCACCTACCCCATAACATCCCCTACCAACTGTACCACCCTCAACATCATCTACCTACTAACCTGTACCCAATGCCCCGCCTTTTACGTCGGACTCACCAGCAATTCCCTCAACATTCACATGAATGGCCATCTCAACAGCGTCAGTCTTAAACGACAGCTACCCGTGGCCATGTATGTGAATAACCACAATCTCAGTTTCAATGTTTGTTTCACGGTGAGGGCCATCTGCGCCCTCCCGGACGACGCTTCCGCCCCCCAACTCCATCAATGGGAACTGGCCCATATCCAAATCTTAAACTCTTTCTCTCCTCCCGGCCTCAATATCCGTTAATATTTCCTTCTTTCCACCCTCTCTTTCTCCTCTCCCCCTTCTACAGATAAGAAGTCTAATGGGATTCGTGGAAAAGGAATTATTAATACAGATGGGAAAATAGTCGCAGAACCAAAGGATGTAGCACAGGTATGGGAAGAATACATTAAGGAACTATACAAAAAGCAGGCAGGATCAGTACAAATGGAACTGGAAGAAGAGAATTGCATTGAAAAAGACAACTTGGGACCAAGTATTATGAAAAGCGAAGTAGAAAAGGCGATACAGGAACTAAAGAAAGGAAAAGCTACAGGCAGCGATGGAATACCGGTAGAGGTACTTAAAGTCATGGGATCGGAAGGACGAAAAGTGATTACGAAACTAATTAACAAGATTTATGACTCGGGAGAGTGGCCTCAGGATTTCTTAGATGTGACAATGATCCCTCTAAAGAAGAAGCCAAAGGCAATGCAGTGTAAGGACTACAGAACGATATCCCTACTGTCACACACTTCGAAGATCATCACGAGGATTCTTAATAAAAGACTAGAGAAAAAGGCCGAAGAAATGCTAGGGGAAGATCATTTCGGCTTCAGAAAAGTACGAGGAACCAGAGATGCTATCGGTGTAGTGAGAATCATATCAGAAAGGGCAATAGAGTACAGTCAAGATTGCTGCATATGTTTCGTCGACTGGCAGAAGGTCTTTGATAGAGTAAATTGGTACTGCTGATGAGGATATTAAAGGATATAGGTGTAGACTGGAAAGACAGGAGACTGATCAGGAATCTATATGTGAATCAAGTTGTAAAGGTCAGGTTGGAGAATACGGACACCAGCGGAGTACATATCGGTAGAGGAGTAAGACAGGGCTGCTGTCTATCGCAGATTCTATTCAATGTATAAGGAGAGAGACTAATGCAGGAAGCGTTAGAAGGCACAGGAGATTTCAAAATCGGAGGAAGGATTATAAGAACAGTGAAATACGCGGATGATCAAGTACTTCTAGCAAGAAAGGAAAAGGATCTCCATAAAATGATCAATAGACTAGTGATAACAGGTAGAAAATACGGTATGGAAATTAATACAGAAAAATCCAAGGTTATGCGAATATCAAGTAAAGAAGAAGAAAATTTGAACATAAGTATTGGAGGAAAGCCATTAGAACAAGTTTCAGATTATAAATACCTTGGAAGCATCATAACGAGAGAAGCAAAATGTACAGATGAAATCAGGACTAGAATAACAAAAGCAAAAGCCGCATTCAGAAGAAAGAAACTCCTGCTTACGGGAAATATAAAGCAGGAAATCCGCAAGAGGTCCATATACTCCTATTTTCCACAGTTTTTTTCATGTCTTGATAGCTCTCTTTCCCTTTCAAGTCGTCTACTAGCTGAAACCTTTTCCTACCTCTTTCTCTTTTTCCATTGAGTTTTCCTTCTAGCACTTCTTTAATCATGCACTCTCTCCTCAGGTAATGCCCAATCCAGTTCGCCTCCTCTTTCTGATAGTCTGTAAAATCACCCGCGATCACCACACCTATCTGCAGCCTCGGAAGAGGGAAGTGACAGGGAGGCATCGAGAAACTCAGTGGCTTCTACCGCTACGGGCTCACAGAGGGGCCCGTAGAAGCAGACTAGCCGGAGGAAGACCTCGGGAATGCTGCCGAAGCCTAGATCCATCTCTTGGACATGGCCGTTGAAGGCGATGGTGGTATTTAACACCGCCGCATTTAAACTATTTTTTATCAAAATAGTGGTACCGGTCCTCGGAGTGTTAAAGTACGCGCTATACTCCGGGAGGTTCGCAAGCGGGGCTTCTGTGGCATTGGTCTCCTGCAGTAAGACGATGTCTGGGGACCAGCGTCTCAGGAATGCCGAGAGTTGCGCCCACTTTGCCGCACTTTTGACGGAGCAGACGTTAAGCGTAAGGATTGTAATATCCTGCTGGTCGCCCGCCATTACAATAAGTGAAATAAATAGATAAATAAGATAAAGAAATAAATAAAGAAATAGGACGGGGAAAAAAAGTGGCGAGAAAGCGTATTAAACAACTGCCTCCTCGTGGTCAAAGGCTTTGAGCAGCCTTTGGATCCGCATTCTCAGCGCGGTTTGCCGAAGGGACCGCTCACCGATGAGAGCCGTTAGTCTCCCGCAGAGGAGTGAGATCTTTAAAAACCGTCCTGGCCAAGTTCAGCGGATCGTTGCTCCCCTTGACGTCCTTCAGATAGGTGGAAAGAGCGTCCGGCGGCACCATTGCGACGGAGGGCTTTTCCGCGAAAATCTCGCCGATTAGCCGCAAGCCCTCTTCTTCCCTCATATTATCGGCCATTCGCTTCCGCTGAGGCGAAGTTTTCTCAACGGTCTCCACGGTCATCCTCTTGGTAGTTGGCCTACTCGAAGCGGAGGGGACCCCACATCCTTCTTCGGTGGACGCACTACCCGTCGCAGAGAGAACGACGGGCGTGCCGGAAAGGGCAATCGGGGGAGTTGGGGCCAGTGGGGCTGAGGGCGTCAGGGCGGAGGAAGGAGACGTTCCGCTGTGCTCGTCTTGGGCTTGGAAAGGGGAAGGGCAAGGCTGTTCCGTCGGGGATGAGGTGGCCGTCACTTCCGAGGGTGGAAGTGCGGGAGAGGGGACGGAAGGTTTGGGGATCGGAGGAACGATGTTCAGTGAAGGACAATTTTTCGAAAGGTGTCCCTCTGCCTTGCACTTGAAGCACCTCCAGTCGTCGAAATTGAGGAATATTCGGTGCGGGGTGTTCCCAAGGTCAACGACGACAGAGTCTGGAATTTCCAGTCCCTCCCTCCGAACCACATGGACCTGCCTTCTCCAGCTGCCGATGTGGTCGAACCCCTCCCGTTTGATACTTAGATTAAGCATCTGGACGGGGCTCACGATCCGCATCGCCTGGCTTAATATGTCGATGAGGTCGGCGTTGGGGAACTCGGGCGGAATGTTGGATACCACGAGTCGGTCGACCTTAGTCGTCATCCTCCTGGTGGTGACGTATGCATCGTTGACCTTTATCCCCCCCGTGTTCGGACATAAATCGGTCAACGAGATCCTCAGATTTTAGGTAGATGCAGATCCGATTGTTCGACAAGTGCGTCACATGGGTGATTGCCCCACCTCCACCAAGGGAATCTCCCACGGCGAAAACGTATTCCTGAAGGGATGTATTCGGCAACGCTTGGAGGATGACCCGTCTTTTTAGTCGGGCCACTGGACAGAGGCATTACTTTCTTGGTGGCGAAAGTAAAGACGTTCCTCGGGGTTTCGGAGTCCGACGGTCCGGGAACGCTACCCGACCTACCACCAGCAATACCGGCATAGCTGCGGGCAGCAGTATGGAGAGGGGCAGGGGAGCCACAGGGAACGGCGTTAATCCCTTTCGACTGTGCGAGACGGGTAGCGGTAGGAGCTTGGGCGGTGGAGCTCGGAATGGGATGGTTTATGACCTGCAACGCAGAGGCAGGAGAGTGGGGGAGGAGGGATGTGAGGCCTGCGGAAGGCAAGGGAGGCTTTTGACAGAAGGGGGCAACTGCGTCAAAGGACGTTCCCGCGTTTTGGTCGCGAGAGGAAAGTGACGGTGGAGGGGAGGGTGTTAAACATGGTTGCGGAATGGGTGCGCTAAGAGGCGCAGTCAAGTCAGGAGTGCAGAGATCTGGTATAGAACGATGTTTTGAATGGGCGGCAAGTTTTCCACATTCACGCCTAAGAACTGCAACGGATTCTTCGGATCTGTGGACACGTAGGTAAGGGGGAGATGCGGCAGCGACCGGTAAACCACACATGGAGGAGCGTGAAATGGGGAATGCGGTAAATAACTCGGAGAAAAGCGGCCTCGGGCCTAGTCCCGAGAGGGTGGCGGGAGGGGAAGTAGGACCGTAGGAGGAGAGGCGTCGACGCCTCCCCCCCTCCGACGAGCTCATCGCCAACCGACCCCCGACCAAAGCCGGGGGAGGGACGGAACAAAACCCCGGCGATAACCCTCTCGACTCCCGGCAAATGGAGAGACAAGCGGCCGGAGGAAAACAAAAGACGATCGCCCCAAACGAGCTCTCACAGCGAGAGCAACAACAAAAACCGCAATAACAACCAAAAAAACAACCAGATCAACAAACAAAGATGGTAACAACAACAATAGAACAAGACAAACTCCCACCTCAAAAAACGGTTGAAAACCGCAGAAACTCACACAAAAACGGCTGTGAAAACGAGTACGGAAAGAAAGCGTCTGATCAGGCCGACGTCCGGTGTGTGTGTGTGTGTGTGTGTACATGTACACCCATAAAAAACGGCCCTCATTCTCCGGAGGCTGGATTGCCTCTGACCGTGGCAGTGGTCAGGAACAAGGCATGAAGGCAGAGGGTGATAAGAATCCCCGGAGGTTAAACGCCCACTGCCACTCTTTCTCATCCTTACCCAATTCCTTTAACCTCAACCTAACTACCTTTAACTGCCGGACTTTGTCCAGTGAAGATAAACTTCAAGAGCTCCAAGAACAACTGGAGGAGATCAAGTGGGACATTTCAGGGCTTAGTGAGGTGAGAAGAAAAGGTGAAGGCCTATTGGAGTTGAAGAGTGGACATATTTTGTATTACAGGGGAACTGACACAGGAA
This sequence comes from Uropetala carovei, assembly GCA_036926305.1. Lineage (NCBI taxonomy): Eukaryota > Metazoa > Arthropoda > Insecta > Odonata > Petaluridae > Uropetala > Uropetala carovei. The sequence goes on from JAXCHB010000195.1 coordinate 1,530,080, forward strand.
GAACAGGTGGTGTTGGATTCATCATCCACAAAACATTGAAGAATAATATTGTGGAAATGGAAAGTTCATCCGAGCGGGCAGCTAGACTAGTGCTTCAAATAAATACAAGATATCAACTTCAAATAGTCCAAGTTTATGCGCCAACGTCATCATACTCGGATGAGGAAGTGGAAGATTTCTACCAAGAAGCTGGAGAACTGCACGACAAAGGAAGCTGCCATCTAAAAGTGGTCATGGGTGATTTCAATGCCAAGGTAGGAGAACAAAAGGAAGACGACAGCGCAGTTGGAAAATGGGGCTATGGAGACAGAAATGAACGAGGGGACCGACTTGTAGACTTTGCTGAATGTACTAGTCTATATATAATGAACACTTTCTTCAAAAAGAATCCCAATAGAAAATGGACCTGGAAAGGACCCAATGGTACCAAAAACGAAATTGATTACATACTAGTCAATAAGAAGCAATTGGCTGAAGACTGTTCCGTCCTCAACCAGTTTAAAACTGGAAACGACCATCGCTTGGTAAGATGCAGAATAAAATTCAACTCAAAGTTAGAAAGACAGACGCTTATAAAGAAGAAGCCTAAGTCTATTATCAACATGCAGGTGCTAAAAGAACGAAAAGAAGAATTTCAGCTCCAACTGAAAAATCGATTCAGCGCACTGGAAGACCAAGAAGTTGAATCCCAATTTATAGAGATACTCAAGGAAACCGCTGAAGAAATAGGCAGAACAGTTAAAACAAAGCCAGAGAAAAAGTTGACTGAAAAAACAAGACTGCTGATGGAAAAAAGAAAGAAAAGGATAATTACTAATGATCCTAAAGAAATGATCCATTTTGCAGAACTAAACAAAACTATAAGGAAGTGCATCAAGGAAGATGTGAAAAAATATAATTATGAGCTAATCGAGAAAGCCATAGAAAAAATAGAAGTTACAAGAAAATGAAGCAACATCTCTCAATCGGAAAGAGACAGCTGGTGGCCTTGATGCTAGAAGACGGCTCCATAACCCATAGTAGGAAACTGATCCTGAAACATGTACAAGAATTTTACACCAAGCTGTATGAGGATCCTCTAGGAAATGACGAAGTAAATGATGATGCAAACATGCCCACCGAAGTGGTCCCAGGTATCCTTCCGGAAGAGGTGGGTCACGCAATCAGAAGTATGAAGAATGGAAAAGCATCTGGAATGGATGGTATCACAGCGGAAGTATTCAAAGCAATGGGTAATCATACGGAAACAATTCTTGCCAAGATTTTTAATTCCTGTCTGAGGAAGAAAAGATACCAGAAACATGGAACCACGCATTTATTATCCTTCTGCACAAGAAAGGTTCCAAAGAAGACTTGAATAACTACAGACCGATCAGCCTACTCTCAACAGTCTACAAAATATTCACCAAAATACTCACTATGCGCCTTCAAAACCATCTTGATTCTGCCCAACCCAGAGAGCAATCTGGATTTCGCAGTGGGTATAGCACGATGGACCACATCCAAGTCGTGAGAGAGGTAATCAGTCGGACTAACGAGTATGAATTACCTCTATGTATGTGCTTTATCGACTATGAGAAAGCATTCGACTCTGTCCAAACTTCGTCGGTGTTACGTGCACTAAAGAAACAAGGAGTAGAAGAAACGTACATAACCTTGATCAAGAATATCCACGAAAATGCGACAACATCTGTCCAGCTGCATGAAGAGACGAGTGCCTTTAAGGTCGAAAAGGGAGTGAGACAAGGAGATACTATGTCTCCTAGTTATTTACTGCAGCTCTAGAGGAAGTATTCAAAACACTAGACTGGGAGGAAAAAGGCATAAATGTAAATGGAGAACATCTGAGTTACCTGCTCTTTGCAGATGATATCATACTGTTCGCAGGGAGCCCAGAAGAGCTCCGTAGAAGAACTGAAGAGCTTGATCAAGCAAGCCGAGAAGCTGGACTTAAGATGAATCTTAATAAAACAAAGGTTATGTACAACTCCTTCACAAATTCTGAGAACATACATATCAACGGAGCAGAACTCGGAGAAGTAACCAGCTTAGGTCAACTCATCACTACTGATGGTTCGCTTCTTGGAGAAATCAACCGGAGAGTGAAGATGGCATGGAGTGCTTTTGGCAAGAATGTGAACATCTTTAAATCAAATATTCCAGTCTTCCTAAAAAGGAGACTGTATGACCAATGTGATCTGCCTGTTCTGACATATGGTTGTGAAACATGGACCATGAATGCTAGAATGATACAGCGCCTGCAAACAACACAGAGGGGCATGGAGATATGCATGTTAGGGATCACCCGAAGAGACCGCAAGAGGAACGACTGGGTAAGAAAGAAGACGGGAGTCTGTGACGTGATTAGAAGAGTGAAGGTGCTAAAATGGCAGCGGGCGGGCCACATTGCTAGAAGAAATGACCAGCGTTGGACGTCCAGTGTCATCGAATGGATTCCAAGAAACATCAAGAGACCAAAAAGAAGACTGAAAGACAGGTGGGGCAGAGAGCTTGTTAAGTTCTTGGGGCAAACTTGGAGGAGGGAGGCAGTTGACAGGGAAAACTGGAAGAGTCTGGGGAAGGCCTTCATCCATCAGTGGACTGAAAAAGGCTGATGATGATGATATAATATATATATATATATATATATATATGACAACATAAGTGTTTTACATTGTCACATTGATACATTAAAAAAAAAACTAAAAGAAAAATTTTTAAACTATAAAGATGAGATAAAAATGCTCTTTTATAAGAAGCAACATAAACATAAATCATCATTATTATAATATTCCATTTATTCTAGGACTTCAACCAAGTTCCGGAAATGAATCTGAAAGAAAGAAAATTCAATCCGAATCAGAAATTCGTCATAGGAAGGCTGAAAAAGCTTACTCTTCTTTAGCCGATGATATCAAAACTGCTAAAAATAACCCAAATTGGGTGGTATTATGTGTAGATTTGCAGCAAGTAATTTTTACCCCTAACCTAACTCATTCAGACATTTATTATCAGAGGCAATATTCAAATTACAATTTTTCTATACAAATATGGGAAATGATGACGTTACAATGTGCCTTTGGCACGAGTCAGTAACTAAAAGGGGCATCTGAAATTGCCTCTTGTATTCTAAAATACATCACATCAAAATGTTTTACTCTGATGCCTCATTAAGAACGAAAACTGATTATTTGGTCTGACCGATGCGTCGGCCAAAATAATAATTGGAAAATGTTAACTCTCTGCCATTACTTAGTAGCTAATAAATACTTCACTGAAGTAAATCAAAAGTTTTTGGTCTCAGGGCACAGTTTTTTGCCCTGCGACCAGGACTTTGCAATAATAGAAAAAGCTAAAAAGACAAGCAAACTTTATATCCCTCAAGGTGTTAAGGAGATGATAGTTAAAGCTAAGCAATCCAATGTCTTTTTAGTACTAGTTATGGAGCAAGAGTATTTTGTTGATTTGTCACCTGTGGAAAAGCAGATGAACAAAAGCTCAAAAGACCTTAAAATTACGGAAGCAAGATGGCTACAGTTTACTTCAGACAACCCAATGGTAGTGCCATAATCTTCTTGAAACGTGGATGGTTCATGACGTGGTAATAAAGGGGAGAGGACGCACTGCAGGACAACTTGAATCTATTTATGAACTTAATGAACCAAAAACTTGCCTAGGTTGTATGATGGAGTACTTCCTATTCAAAATGAGAAAAAAAACGATCTTCCAAAAATGATCGAGTATTTGCCAGTTGAATGTAAAGACTTTTATGTAAATCTAATAAGTAAATAAGTTTTTATTGTTTTTATTACTCAAGTGACATAAAAAGTGATATGTTTTGTGGACAATAAGTCAAGTGTCATTTGTAATAACGTAATATGACATAAATAATTTAATTTTGGGAACAAAATATAATTTCAAATATGTGCGTTAAGTGAATAAAATAGTAAATTCTGCAATTAGTTGTTTATTTTCAAATAAAAATTTCAATTTGAAGTCTTGAAACGAAATCTGTGGAAAAACATTGCAAGTACTCAATTACATAGTGCGGGTCACCAGTGGAAAAACGTTGCTTGTGAGCTGCTTGCAACGTTTTTCCACTGCAAAAAAATCCAAATGGCTCTAGTATGAAACTGTTCCGAATAAATAAACTAAGATTTAAGGAAAACTAATTATTTAGGCCTAAAACATACGTGTAATTCATTAATTTCTAACAAAATATAAAGTAAAAAATGTTTTTACCATTTTCTGTAAAATTTGTAAAATGGCGCTTGCAATGTTTTTCCGGGGAGCCCTACAATTGTTCTTGATTATGTATGTAAAAATGTGTTAAAAGTAATTTTTATAAGCCATTTCTTAAATATTTGCTTGTTGCCATAATGTATCATCAAACTCAGCTTCAGCTATATTATTCAATAAATGTTGCTGTAAAATATCAAAATCGAAATTTTGGAAGTGTGGACATTACACAAATTCCATTTCTTCTGAATATTTAGCTCTAAAAATGAAGTTGTGGGTATTACAGACGTGTGAGTATTACTTGAGTAGCTATGGTATTTGCAATTTTGGGCGTGGATAGGAATTAAGGAATTTAACTCAATTGGCATTAATGAATTAAATTTCATTCACTTTGGAAATTTATTACATTCTGTCGAATAGGGAGATATTATTTGATTACTTAATTGGAATAAACAATAACTATATTGTTCTTGCTTGACAATACACATTTTCAAGCAAGACAATTGATGAGCATGACGAGACAGGAGAAAAAATCTGCCATGACCGGGAATCGAACCAGGGCCTTCCACTTGTCGGGCGGATATTCTACCACTGAACTATCGTGGCAGACTAAATTCTCCTGCTCCGAGCGGGGAATATATTCTTACGTTGGGAACCAAGCTAGCGAAACTAGTATCAATCAGCGCCAACAGATGTCCTCAAGGAGGTACACCAAAGAAAAACCCTTTACTCTCAGATAGTGAGATTGCCAAATAAATTCATAGAAAGAAGGATCTGAAGATCACTATGCAAGCAGGCATAAGCTGTTATGATGAGCATGAGGAAACTGTTTCCTCATGCTCATCATAACAGCTTATGCCTGCTTGCATAGTGATCTTCAGATCCTTCTTTCTATGGAAGACAATTGATGTTTCTGGTGTCAATTTGATCTCCATAAATAGCTTGACCGATTGTATCTTTACTCCTGTCATTTTTCATGGGCTATACACTAATTGTTCAATATTAACCTTATGATGTAAAATCTTCTGCGGGCCACACAAACATTAATGGAGGACCGCACTTTGTGCACCCCTAACCTAGACAGTCCTATAAGAAGTTTATACTTACAGAGAGTACTTACAGGAGAGTATCCATTGCATAACCTCTAGCTCAGGATATGTACCTCACAGTGTTTAATGGTTAACTTAGGATTTAGATACTGTTATAAAAATACTTGCTTGCGAGCCACAACTGCAAATGCATCAGCAACTGGGCTGCCAGCAATGTGACCTGAAATGGGATGACGCTCATACAGGGACCGTGCCATGCCGTAAGCTCTTCTATTCCAGTGATCCCAACCACCACTAATTCCTGCTATCTCCTCATCATTTATATCAGAATCTTTTGCCAGATAGTCAGTTGTTCCAGTATCCTGAGAGCATTTCTTTGGCCTCTGTAAGTTTTCTAAAAAAGAAAAAGGTAAAATTCAAATAAAATTAAAATAGTGAATATATGGAACCAATTTAACTAATAAATGATATTTATATTTCAAATACTGCTGTAAAAATTATCCTGCAATAACCCTATTTTGGCCATGGTAACTAACAGGGGAAGACCAGGTTTACGGGTCACCGATTGAGCTGAAATTTGGTAGGTAAATAGCCCGCAACACCACGATAATGAATAACCCCCCTTTTGCGGTTATATGAGCAATAGTTCAGCAATAAAATGTGTTTGTAGTTTAGATTTTCAGAGCTGTCCGTCTCCGCTACACATGTAAGGTACGGCGTGGCGGAAGGGTAACATGATAGGCTACGGAGATGAAGGTACAGAGTTCGCGTCCAGTTGCTTTTTTTTTCGCTTGTTATTGACATTAATTTTTGTTTCATTTATGCGACGATGCTACATTATTATGAAAACCATACTTTTTACACTGTTTCTGGAATTTTTAATTTTTGTTTTTTTTTCGATTTTTTCATTTTTTCCGTGAGCTTTTCTACATTTTTATCTCTTCTTTTGGTATTTCATCCATCTTGATTCCATTCCATCTCATTCTCATAACAACAGTATGTGAGGTGATACAAATCAAAAAAACAACAGAAGCACCAATATTTTCTACAGTGTAGCAGCTAGTTGCCTCAGCGGGCGACTCCAATCTTCCTAAAAGGCGACCGGTCGCCCGTGGGCGACGTAATGGGCACCCCTGGTCTGGGTTATATGTGTGAGTCATATGTTGTTGTGCACATTCGTATTTTCTTCGGTTGCTTGTTTGTCCCTTTGATAGCATCTTCATACAATTGATGACAATGTAAAGGTCGAAGGTTAGGGAGGTAGGACTCGAATGACATTGTAGACAAATGGTTTCGCAAATTGTGTAGAAGAGCAAGGGTAAGCTTGTTACTTTGGAAACGAGCTGTTCTCTTCGCTTTTAATAACTTACGATTTGGATGTAAGAAAGGAGATTCTTTGGTCGAGAACCTATCTGCGAGATTGACTCCTTTCATTCAATTCACTGTAGTGGTAAATTATCTTTCATAATTTATATGGCTTTGCTGATAAAATACTACGTGTAACTTTGCTTTTTCCATCACACAATTTGTCAATTAACAGAGCTAGTATTTCATATCTTGGAATTTGGAAATTTTCAGGAAGAAAGTTTCATTGGAATTATGGAAAAAATTGCCAGAGATGTAGAAGCTTTGCCAGCCATTGGCGCAAATGAACCCGAAAAGCGTGAATTATTTGCCGATGGTTTGCACTTTTGTGCCAAACTTTTATGTGAAACAGGCATTATTTCGGATCGTGTCAATCCAGTGATGTCTGAACAGGCAGTGGTCTGCAGTGGGACGCGAAATGTACATGCATATTATTAACATGATGGAGGAACTGTCCATCGAGGAGAATGATGAACTCTTCATTGGAAATGATTTGGAGCCCATTCCTAATACTATGGATGCATCAGAAGACGACGAAGATGAACCAATTCATTCATCCGGTTCTTCTGATGATTGCTTTGAGCCATCGCCCAAAAAAATGTCGCGAATTCCACTGGACATTAAAATAAAAGCTGTCACAGCAGCGAAAATGTATCCCAATTGGACTATCAAATCCCTTCGTGCAAGAGTGACCCAAAGAATCAAAAGAATGGACAGCATCAAAATATTGGAGAAGGATATCATAGCAGGAGGTACGCACTGGGATAAGTACGAAAACATTGAGAAGTGGACATATGATCGCTTTTTAGAGTGCCGATCTAATAGTGAACATGTGACAACGAGGGTGCTGCAGCAGTGGGCAATAGGGACAGCAATTCAATTCATGTCTAATGCATTCAAATTTGAAGCATCTTCATCTTGGGTAACAAGATTCAAAAGAAAACAAAATTCGACAGCGACATGTAACAAGATATGTTTCCCGAAGAGAAAGGACAACTGCAGAAGAAATAATGCACTGCCATTCTTTTTCAAGAACAGCTGGAAAAGTTGATACCACAATTTGAGGCTGCATTGGTTATCAATACGGACTAAACGGGCTGTGCGTACAGGGCACACATCAAAAGGACGCTGTCGCACAAGGGTGAAAAAAGTACGGAGGTGTATGTTAGTCAGCTAAATAAGATGACACATTCATATACAGCTCAATATGGATTAGCGTTTTCCGGGGAACTACTTCCATTGGTTCCTGCCAAAATGCACGCCCATTTGCTAACCATGTGAAGTCTACTTCTACAGGCAGGTGAAGAATTTTGTTTCCTATCTGCTGAATGCTGCGATATTATTGCATGAAAATCGCAACATTACGAGCAGGATGGGCATAATAAGGATCCATTCCAATTCATCATCAGCTGTCTTCTGCTGTATTTGAACCGATGATACGATACGCATAGTTTGCATCTCTGCTGACGAAAAGCAGGGAATTTTTTATAACATGAACCAAATAATTTTCCCTGAGGAAGTATTAAATAAGAAATGCAGCTGTGGGGAGCAGTGCTTCCGTTGTATTTTTGATTTGTATCACCCCACATACTGTTGTTGTGAGAATGAGACAGAATAGGATCAAGATGAATGAAATACTGAAAGAAGAGATGAAAATGTAAAAAAACCCACGAAAAAAATGGAAAAAACAAAAAAAATCGAAAAAAAACAAAATTTAAAAATTCCAGAAACAATGTAAAAAGTATGGTTTTCGTAATAATGTAGCATCATTGCATAAATGAAATAAAATTAATGTCAATAACAAGCGAAAAAAAAAGCAACTGGACACGAACTCTATACCTTCATCTCCATAGCCTACCACGTTACCCTTCCGCCACGCCACATGTGTAGCGGAGACAGACGGACAGCTCTGAAAATCCAAACTACAAATGCATTTTATTGCTAAACTATTGCTCATACAACTGCAAAAGGAGGGTTATTCATTATCGTGGTGTTGCGGGCTATTTACCTACCAAATTTCAGCTCGATCGGTGACCCGCAAACCTGGTCTTTCCCTGTAAGTGGTATTTGATTGATGATTCAAATTTATATTCCCTCAACTCAAAATGATTTACAAGGGACACAAAATTTATCACTGAAGTATAATTCACAATTTTAAAATGACATTAAATAATCATTTTTTAAAAAGACACAAAATAGAAAATACCAGATAAGAAGAGAAGAATATGAATAAATGTTCACTATATTAAGTGTAAGCAAGAAGCAGCAGGATTGAAAGAACTTAATCGGAAAATTTCGTGTAATTTGTATATTATTTTGGAAAAAATTATTGTGCTATTAAGATTATAAATTATATGTATTATTTCATCAACACTCATGAAGATTATAGCCATTCCTACAGGGATGTTCACTTAAAAGCCTCTTATCTTATATGAACAAAATGAAAGAATATAAGAAGTAAAAGAAAATCATTCAAGTCAGCATTTGCACAATATATCAAAGAATACATTCCAAACAAAAATGTTTTTTACTTTCATAGTGTTTGACATTAAAAATGACTAGCTGTACCCGTGCAAAACAGTTCCAGGCATTGTTGAATGCTCATGAAGTACAAATTGAGTTTGAGTAATGGAATTTTCATTAATTTATTAAAGAATGCTCATGGTATTCAATTTGAATCAGAGTTTATTTGAAATAAATAAGTTGCCCCAAGCTTGTAATTTTAAAGTTTTCACAAATTTCTTTAAATTACCTTTCAAATTCCTCATGCAACACACATCCTTAATTCTCTGCCAATCCTTCAGGGTCAAATGAGCCCCATGCAAAACCACTGATAAATTGCAGCATTGAGGCATTTGTTATTTAGTATCCAAAAGTCTGGGAGATTGTATTCCTTGTTTCTATAATTTCTATTCCAGCTGAACTTTGAGCAACACAAAGTATTACTTGCTAGAGCAGTGATTCTTAACCTATTTTGGCTTGCATCCCCCTTTTTACTTTCTTCATATGCAGTGCCATATTTACACACAGGCAACATAGGCAATTACCTACGGGGCCAAATTATGAGAGGTGCCAAAATATGAACAACACCAAATTATGAAAGGTGCCAAATTATGAAAGACGGAAAATATAGTTTTTGTTAAATAAACAAATTTTTAATTATATCGCCTCATTTAAGAATGTCCATAAATAACTATGGGATTCATTGAAAAATGCACAAATATTAAATTTTATACTTTACATTATATTGAAGGTAGTACTAAGGCAAAAATTGCGACAGATACACACAGAATAAGCCTTTCATATAAGTAAATTGCTTATTCAATGGCAGTTCAATCGATCATTGTTTTTTGTATAGAATAAGCAGGATTGTGCAGATCACCTCAGTTGCCTATCGAAAGGGGCGCCAGAATTGAACTATAATGAAAATCTATAAAAAAAGTCATTATTGTTTTAGATATCATTTATTCCTTTTTAAACAATGTTGTAAAAACCAGTATTTTATATGTCTATGCTGAGTTGACCTTGTGCTGCATGGTAGCATCTTTGTAACTTATGCAATGTATGTGACTTTGTTACAAAATTTAATTTAATGAGAAAAGGCTCATTGAAAAATAGTGCCTATGGGCACCAAAAACTTAAATCTGGCCCTGTTCATATGGAGTATAGGAGTACACCCAATTCTCTTTTTACACGTATTTTTTTTACACGGTTTCACTTTAACACGGTCCAGAAAAAAAACCCAATTCATTTATACACGATTTCTTTTTTCCTTTAACACGGTCCAGAAAAGTTCAACTCAAAATAGAAAAGACAATCAAAAAAATGAAGAGGAGATGCATTAAACTCTACAAAACACGTCCATTCATTGCAAAGTCGAAAAAGTTGAATAAAAATGCTATAGATGGTAGAAGCTGGCCTTGTACCATAATACGTAGATTAGGGTGTGCCAAAAATGAAAAATTTCCGAAAATTCACAGCGACAACCTGTAAAAAGATTCCTTTTGATCCAAAAACACTCCTTGCAAAATTTGGTGGAAATCAGATTACTTTTAGAAGTCACTATTTTGTTTCAAAGTTTCTATTTTTATGCGAGAATATCATTGTCACATATTCCTTCGTATCTCGTCACCAATAAGACCTACAGTAAATTTTTGAGAAGGTAAATTGTTAGTTTTGAGGTGTTCTATCGATTTTGGGCCATACTGGTAAGACCTGCAGACCAACAGAAAATTTTGTTTAACGTGTTCAGTGCGGCAGGGATATTGCTGCCCGCTCTCCCACCCCCCTACCTCTCCCCTTCCCCACCCCTCTCCCTCCACTCCTCCCTCACCCGCTGCTTTCTGTCCGTCCGAGCTGCAAGTCTGTGCCTGTCCGGCGCTCGCTCTCGCTGCTTCCTGGAAATACCCCATATGCTAGTAGTATCTTGTGCGCATTTCTGCAGTCGTGCTCAACATGCAGCGGAGGAGTGACACCGAAGTTTGGCTCATAGGCCAGCTGAATGATAAAATATTAGGATGTAAGCTTGCATCAACAAGTGTTACAGTTGTTCTTCCATCGCCACAACACATTGAAAGAGACACTAAGGAACAGTACTAGGCATGCCGTCAAAGAAGCTGTCAACTTCTGGAATAAGGCCAGGATACCAACGCAGACTGAGTCGTGCATCCGACAAGTTGCTCATAGTCCACAAACAATGGACTCACCTAAAGGAAAACCAAAACAATCAGTCTGAAACTCAGAGAGCTCATAGAGAGGATTTCACTAAAGATGTGGATTGCTTATTTGATATTGCTCATGAAAATGCCTTGACACTGATGACTGTTAAAGAAGACGGAATTTCTCCTTGCGCAAAGGTAAATTCCAGGCTGCAGATCAGGAAATGCTGGATTCCATACCCAATGCAGATGATGTGATAATGTTTTTCAAAGAACGGCTTGAGGTGAGATAAATTTTCAATTTTGGGCTTGGTAATTACATTTTCCAAAAATTAAAGGTTCCTAATAGGAATTATGATCTTTTCATTTGATCTTTATAGGGTTTCCAGCCATGCGACGATTATAAAGAGCTTTTAGAGCTCACAATCATCTGTCTTGGTGGAGTGCCTCCCAATGGTGTCAATTTCAAGCAGCCCAGGATGTTTCACAGAGCGCATTGTATGGCCAAGGCAATATATGTTCTGAAAATTTGGCTCTTTAGGGCAGAATTTCACCTTGCAAGAGGAGAAGATATATTCTGAGCGTTAACTGTTTTTATTGTTTCCATGTATGTCGAGTTCTGGTTTGCATCTGTGCAGCTGTGCGGGCTCTGGACAATGATCTACGCATGCTGAAACAATTGAAGAAGGAAGCTGGGCGGTCACGCATGTGGAAGGCAGCCTATGACAAATTTTCAAACCATCTATGGTACCTGAGTGCTGAAATGGTTCCCTTTGCATTGTTTGACCTCACGGTGACAAACGAAGCGAAAAAGAAGATAGTGGAGGCTTTTCGGGAGAGGGATGACCTGGAAAATCCACCAAAGAGAGTTTTCATAAGGGAAGGCGATGTGGATGTGGATTGTCTGGAGCTCCACGATTTTGCCAGCCTTGGTATTTCTCCTGCATTTATGGACACTGAGCAGACAGAATGGGAGTCACATGATAGCTTTAATGAATCTCTTCGCAAAGTGCAGCATTTGCGCATCATGAATGACAGTGCAGAAAGAGGTGTGGGTCTGACGAAAATGTACAATACCATTCTTACAAAGGGAGAAGAGGATAAACAGGCTCTCCTTCACACTGTAGCGGAGCACAGGAAGGTCTTTCCAAAGTGTACTAAAGCTAAACAGTCGTGAAAATTAGCAAAATATTTTGTGTATTATGTGACGTTTCACAAGTTTTCCTTACATTTTGTGTTATATTTTTGAACTTCTTGACATTAAATAGCATAAAGCATGTATTAAGTATCATTTATTACCAATCCAACACTCATGTATTGAATAATGGGACTGTTTAAGCTTTCCAGTTGGAAAAAACGTGTTTGCCCCTTTGAGGTAGGCAAACGAAAAATCTAAAGCAAGTCCCTCAAAACCAGTATGGCCTAAAATCGATAGAACACCTCAAAACTAACAATTTACCTTCTCAAAAATTTACTGTAGGTCTTATTGGTGACGAGATATGAAGGAGTATGTGACAATGGTATTCTAGCATAAAAACTGAAACTTTGAAACAAAACAGCGACCTCTAAAAGTAATCTGATTTCCACCAAATTTTGCAAGGAGTGTTTTTGCATCAAAAGGAAACTTTTTACAGGTTGTCGCTGTGAATTTTCGGAAATTTTTCATTTTTGGCACACCCTAACGTAGATTTGAGTGAGCAGTCCACAATGGTTGAATAAGAGAACACGCAAATCTAAGTGAGCCATCCGCAATATACTATAATAACATACTATGTATATGAGGAACCCTTAAAGGCCATATTTTCTTTAAAACAATGCTTTGTTACATATTTGTTATTGAATTACATATTTGTATGATGCCATTTGGCATCATTGGGAATTACTTATGTGAATGAAGTCATACATCTGTAAGTATATTATTAGAATAATGGAAACACTTTGTTATTGCATGTTCAAATTTTCCTTATTATCTGTAATAAACTGATCACTATAGTATATTGTTCATAACAGTATGAAATGTCATTAACAGTATAATTTTTTACAAAATTTCATTGTGAAAACGAAATTCATTCAGAAACTTTTAATGAAATCTATAATTTAGAATGATACACATAGATCGAACAATTAAAGATGTTATTATTATCAATAAACTCAATTATTATTACTCTAGAATTTATTAAAATATTTTTCGTCGACCTTACCAAGATGGCGGATAATGCAGCAATTACGAAACTCAAAAGGAAGGCAATTTCTTTGGAAACTAAAATTCAAATTTTAGATTGTCTTGGAAATGGAGAAGGTTCAATGTCTGTTGATAAGAGTTTTGGTTTGAACGAAGCCACCATAAGAACAATTAAGAAAAATGAAGCTGCTATTAGACAATCTGTAATTTCTGGATCGAAAGTCATCATCATACACAAGAGATGTTGTTAGAGAAAAAATGGAAAAGGCACTGGCATAATGGATAGATGATCATATGCAAAAAAGAATACCAGTAGACGGAATTATCATCAAACAGAAGGCATTATGAATTTATAAGCAGATTAAAGAACTGGAGCCATCTATATCGTCTCAGTAAACTAGTGAAAAGAAGGAATTTTCTGTGACTGCAGGATGGCTAACAGGGTTCCTTAACCTTTAAAGGATGTGCGGTTTCATTTGAAACCGCTAAATGTAATTGAAATTAGACATGAGGTTTCAAATGAAACCGTAAAATCTGCATTACTTTTAAAACACCATGTGATGTCTTCAAGGCCGTTTCGCCCGAGATATTATTAGAGAGCACTTGAAGAGGACTGCAGCTGACGATTTTCGCAACGCAGAAAATTTTTTTGAGCGAGGGATGTTTCTGCCAACACACACTAAAGTAGCCGCTTGCCCGCCCGACCTTCCAGGCCTCTTTTATGACATCAGCCCATGCCTAAACACTCTCAGGGGTGTAAAATTTGTCCCCTTTGCTCAGGTGTCCTTTCCAGTTTTTATAAACAGATGTTTACATGAACCTCGGATAGTTTCTCACGTATTCATTCTTGAGGTTGAAACCGATATCAGCGCATAGTGCGTAAAAATTTTTCGTTTTTGTTGTATTCACAAATAAACATTTCTACTAGCAAACCCTTTGAAATGGCTAGAAATGTGCCAGAGAGGAAAGTAGGAAATTTTTTTGGAGAGTGATTCCGAGTATTATATAGGTACTTCGGATTCGAGTGAGAGTGAAAACGGAGTCTCCTCGGTTCGTGCTAGCGTCGACGGATGGAGCACCCGATGCCGCCACGTGGGTAGTAGGAGTTTGCCTTATTCTGGTCGTTGCAGTGGCTTTAGGAATGAATCGGCCATGCAGATAAATAAAGATCCTTCAGCTGGTGAAGAATTTTTGTTGTTTTTCATAGAAATTATCCAACTGCTGGTGGAGGAAACTAACAGGTATTACAATCAGTACTTGACTTCATTAGATGTGACTGTTTCCTTTAAGAAGCTCTTTCTCTTTACCGTTTTGTTTGTAATTTATAGCTCTCAAGAAATATCAATTTTTCTGAATAGCTGCATTAAATGTAGAGAAGGCCATTTAAATGTCTCGGCCCCCAGGAAATACAATTGGGATTTAAACCCGTCCTTTAAAGGTTAAAAGACATGCTTCATAATCTGAAGATCAAAGGTGAAATTACATCTAGAGATGAGAAGGCTGCTAAAGAATTTCCTGCAAAGACAGCCAAAATAATTGAAGGTGATGGATACACTTCTGATCAAATTTTTAACGCTGATGAAAGCAGTCTCTTTTGGAAAAAAATGCCAAGCAGGACTTATGTGGCAAAATCCCAGAAAAGTGCTGGTGGTTTTAAGGTAGCTAAAGATCGTGTGACATTTTTATTTTGCAGCAATGCTTAAGGGGATCGCATGTAATGCTCGTCAATCGATCTCTAAGGCTGCGCTCAATGAAAGGTAAAGACTTAAAAAAACTGCCAGTTCATTGAATGGCCAATAAAAAAGCGTGGGTGACAGCAGCAATTTTTACTGAATGGTTAAACAAATATTTTGTCCCAGAAGTTAAAAGATACTTGGAGGACAAGGGTCTCGAATTCAAAGTTCTTTCGATTGTAGACAACGCACCCGGCCATCCAGATTTGGAACATCCATCTATTTACATTGATTCGAAGTTACGTCATCGATCATTTAGTACCTGTGTACCGATTTACGTTGGTTTGCACATCTTCAATCATTTAGTACCTGTGTACCGATTTACGCTGGTTTGCTTCAAAGTTACATAGTTATCTCAGATTTTTTTGGAAAATGGGAAGTCGGAAAATCATCAGATTTTTCTGTTTCCATCTTCTTGAACATTTTAATGATTTACATTACTTAATTAATATACATTTTTAAAGTATAGCGGCGAGCGGCAGGGCAGCAGACAGGCCCATTCAACGAGACCCATGGCGAGAGAAGCGTCGATGCCTCCCGAAGCCTCGAGAAAAACTGGCACGAAGAAGGCTCCAGAACGGACGAGGGCTGGCGTGGAGCGGTATAAAAAGGAAGCGTCGAGGAGAGTTGGGTCACTTCTTCGGACATCGGCCTAGCGGCTCAACGAGTGGAGAGAGGAAGGAGGAGGAGTGAGACCAAGGGACAGAGGAGAAAGCAACACGGTGTATCAACGGAATAGAAAAAGAAAGAAATAAACAAGATTTAGAGAGGCTACTGTTGTCATCATTTCCGTCGATCCTTTCGCTACCCACGAACGCGTAACATTTTGGTGTCAGAAGTGGGATCGGCGGTATGGACGGCACCAGTAGGTCGTTAGTGGAATTAAATGTTAAGGAGCTGAGAAGTGAGCTGGCCAATCGATCCTTACATCAGGGTGGCAACAAAAGCGACTTGATGGATTGCCTGGCAAAAGCATTGAAAGATGAAGGTAAGGATCCTGAGACCTAATTGTTCATCGATGAAGCGGCAGGAGGCGGTTCGGCGGCCATAATAGAAACAGAAAACAGGGATGACCAAGAGTCGTCTAAAGTAATCACCCTGTTGCAGCAACTGACTACCATGATGCACGAACAAAAGACTGAGTTCTGCGACCAAAAAGCTGCCACCGAGGAACTAAGAACCGACATCGTACGGGCAGTAAAACGCATAGAAATGGAAATAGATGGAAAGTTTAGAAGAGTGGATGAGGAGTTACGGAGGGTGGAAAATGACCTTGCAGGCCAACTTCAGAAAGTGGATGAAAGATTGGGAAACGTGGAAAGGAACGCGCTACGGATTGACCGGCTTGAAGAGCAACTAGACCACGTAAGGACAGGATTGCGTCATTCGTACGCAGGCGCTAATAACCTCGAAGATGGGTCATTGAGGGGCAAGTTCAAGGTACCTGCCTTTGACGGAACAATACCGTGGGAGATTTACAGGACCCAATTTGATGCCGCAGCTCAGGTCAATCGTTGGATTGAGGAAGAGAAAGCCACTGCCCTTGTCCTATCGCTGCATGGGAGAGCATCGGAAATCCTTCAAACCATACCAGTTGACCAGCGCAGGGAGTTTAGCAGTCTTTGTTCGGCAATGCAGCTGAGATACGGTGACGATCACCTACAACAAGTATACCGACTGCAGTTACGAACAAGAATGCAGAAACCGGGAGAAACACTGCAGGAATTAGAGTCGGATATTAAATGGCCTATCCAAATGCTGTCCCTGATTTCCTGGAAGAATTACAAACAGATACTTTCGTGAATGCCCTGAGGGACATAGAGTTGCAGCAAGCCGTGCGCATGAGTGGGAAGAGAAGGTGTAGTGAAGCACTGGTATTTGCCCTTACCAACGAGGCAGCTAAATGGGCCTCCAGATGTTAAACCAACGTTAGAGAAGTTTCCGTTGCTGAACACGATTGCGTTCCCGGAAATGAAGCAACCGAGGTGGTTAGGCAGATTAGGGATGTCATCCGAGAAGCCAGTAGGGCGAATCCACAGGGAGCACGCCTGTGTTGCTGGAACTGCGGAAGAAGCGGTCATCTTCAGAGAGACTGTAGGACATGGAGAAGAAGCGGTGATACCATCCCAAGTCGTCCAAAGGAGCAGGGAAACGAGAACTAGCTGGTCTCGAGGGGCAGGGACAGGCTACACTAGAAGAGCCCCAGTTCGTGAACATTGGTGGGATCGCCTCCCATTCAGGTTTACTAGCCGAAGTGACCATCAACGGCAGAGACTGTCGTACGGTAGTAGATGCTGGAGCTAGTGTGACCTTGGTCGACGTGAACGTAGTCCGTAGGCAACGGATCAAGACAACGGAATCCTGCAGGAAGCTAACACTGAAGACCGTCACCGCAGAGACGGCACCTGTATCGCACGAGTGTGAGCTGGAAATTGGTCTTGGCGGTCAGAAAATTTCACAGCGGGCATACGTTGCTGAAATAGCCAATGAATGCATTTTAGGGATGGATTTTCTATGCCGGAATGGGTGTGTTGTGGATATCACCCGGAACTCTCTGCGTTTAGCGGACCATGAAGTGGCTTTGCTCGAAAACCACGATGGATTGCATGATTCGCACATGACTCTCAGGACCACCACAAGGGTAAAGGTTCTGCCTCGATCAGAGGCGGTGGTTCTGCTGACTGCAAAGGGGAAAAGCTGAATGATGCTAGTGATAGCAGAGCGGGCTACGTCGAGCAACGTTCCTTCCGGATTGGTAGTAGGGAAGACTTTACTGAACTTTGGGGGTGAGTACATGGCAGTACGTGTAGCTAACTTATCAGATGTCATGTTGAACATACAGGCGGGGTTCCAATTGGATGAAAGACACCCTGTGGCGACAGTCTACTTGGGAAACGGTATGGGGATGAGCCAAGGCTCCGAGGAGGTGTTTCTGTTAGAGTTAGACACCCTCTATAGAGACACATCTCAGGAACTCACATCAGCAGAACGTCAGGATCTTAAGAATCTCCTCAGATAATTTCAGGATGTCTTCAGCAGGACATTTGGAGATTTGGGACGTACGAATCTTATTTGACATAAGACAGATGTAGGACAGGCGCAACCGATCAAACAAAGCCCTCGGCGAGTTCCTTTGGCTAAGCAAGGTGAAGTAGACTCACTCATTCAAGACATGGCCAGCCAAGGAGTAATCGAACCTTCCTCTGGGGCATGGGCATCCCCTGTAGTCCTTGTTAAAAAGAAAGATGGGACATCCCGTTTTTTTATGGATTACCGTGTCCTCAACGCTGTCACGAAGAAAGACTCTTTTCCTCTACCTTGCATCAAGGACACATTAGACGCCCTGTCAGGATCAATGTGGTTTTCAACACTCCAGATGGATTATTGGCAGGTGGAGCTCGCCCAGGAGGATAGAGAGAAAACGGCGTTTGCCACCGTGAATGGACTTTGGCATTTAGAGTGATGCCCTTTGGTCTATGCAATGCCCCTGCCACTTTTGAACGACTAATGGGGAGAGTGCTTAAAGGGTTGACCTGGTCTCAATGTCTCGTATATCTAGATGACATTATCATCCTTGGAAGAAATTTCGAGGAAGGACTTGAAAACCTCAGGAACGTTCTACTTCGGCTATGTGGCGCAAACCTACGTCTTAGTCCTAACAAATGTCAACTTTTCAAAAAAAAGGTCACCTACTTGGGCCATGTGTTATCTGGTCAAGGAGTAGGGGTGGATCCATAGAAGGTTAGGGTAATGCGAGACTGGGGGATCCCGAGGAACAAAACAGAAATAAGAAGTTTCTTCAGCTTTTGTTCTTACTATCAGAGATTCATCAAGGGATTCTCCGAAGTCGCGAAATCCCTGCACCGCTTGACAGATGAGAAGCAATCCTTTATATGGGACCAGGAACGCCAGAAGTCATTCGATGAACTCAAAATCAGTCTAACAACGGCACCAGTCTTGGCGTACCTACGAGACAAAGGGGATTTCATCTTGGATACTGATGCCAGTCAGACAGGAATAGGCGCCGCGTTGTCACAAATGCAGAAGGGACAAGAAAGAGCCATAGCTTTCTTCAGTAAGATGCTAAGTAAGCCGGAGCACAATTATTGCACCACACGTTTGGAACTCCTAGTGGTTGTGAAGGCGGTACAGCACTTCCACCATTACCTGTATGGAAGATCATTCACCATAAGGACAGATCACGCAGCACTCAAATGGCTGTTAAGGCTGAAGAATTCTGAAGGCCAAGTCGCGAGATGGATTGAATGTCTTCAGAATTACAGTTTCTCAATATTACTTAGGAAGGGAAGAGCTCACGGAAATGCTGATGCACTTTCTCGCCGTCCCTGCATAGCGGAATGTCGCCGAATAGAGGACAAGGACAAGTGCGTAAGAGTCAAACGGCTGCAGCTCAGAGCACCAGAAATATGGGATACTATTGCAATACGAAAGGAACAAGAACAGGATATGGAGGTAGAGCTAATACTGAAATGGAAAACGGATTGTAAGTGTCCACTTTGGGCAGATATTTCCGACACTAGCGAAGAGGTAAAAAGTTACTGGGCATAATGGGACTCCCTGGTAGTTGAAAATGGAATACTCAAGTGGCGCTGGGAATCAGCAGATGGAAAGTCATGCTATATGCAGTTGGTGCTCCCGAAGTCTAAGGTTTTGGAAGTACTTCAGGAAATCCACGGCGGAGGGTCTGGTGGTCATCTCGGAGTTAACAAGACCTTAGCGAAGATTAGGGACCGATTTTATTGGCTTCACTGCAAAGATGTGGAGAGATGGTGCAGAAAATGCAACAGCTGTTTGCCACAAAAGGACCAGGGAGAACAGCAAGGGAGAAACTAAAAATCTATAATGTCGGAGTCCCTTTCGAACGAGTTGCATTGGATATCGCAGGACCATTCCCATGGACGAAATCTGGGAACAAATATGTGATGATGGTAGTCATGGATTACTTCACTAAATGGCCCGAGGCTTATCTACTACCAAACCAAGAAGCGTCCACCGTGGCAGAGGCATTAGCAACAAACTGGGTTAGTAGATTTGGCGTTCCTAACGAGCTTCACACGGACCAAGGGTGGAATTTTGAATCGGGAATTTTTCAGGAAATGTGTCGTATTCTGGGAATGCAGAAGACCTGAACAACCCCGCTCCACCTGCAGTCAGATGGGATGGTGGAGCGTTTCAATCGGACACTGTTGGAACACTTGTCCAAAGTAGTGGACGAGCATCAGGATCGCTGGGATGACCATATACCTCTATTTTTGATGGCCTACAGAGCATTGGTTCATGAAACTACGGGTGAAACTCCGTCACGAATGGTGTTTGGTAGGGAGATAAGGCTCCCTTGTGACATAGAGATTGGAGGACCTGGGTGTGATGAAAGCGATAGCAGCGAGTACATTGTGGAAGTGCGGGAGAAAATGGCACGTGTTCATAACCAGGCGAGAAAGCATCTCCGATTAGCCACGGAAAGAATGAAAAGCTGGTATGATGCTTGGGCGAACTCCTCTGGGTTTGGGGAGGAAAACCTAGTGTGGCTGTACAATCCCCAACGGAAGAAAGGGAAGTCGCCCAAACTTCAATCAAAGTGGGAAGGTCCGTATATGGTCATCAAGAGAATTAATGATGTCATCTACAGGATCCAGCAGAGCCCAAAAGCCAAAATGAAAGTCGTGCACGTCAACCGGCTTGCACCATATCACGGGGCAGAACCATAGCAGAGTTTGGGACGAACTACCATTTTTGTGGGGGGGGCAGTGTGGCGAGCGGCGGGGCAGCAGACAGGCCCATTCAACGAGACCATCAGCGAGAGAAGCGTCGACGCCTCCTGAAGCCTCGAGAAAAACTGGCACGAAGAAGGCTCCAGAACGGTCGAGGGCTGGCGTGGAGCGGTATAAAAAGGAAGCGTCGAGGAGAGTTGGGTCACTTCTTCGGACATCGGCTTAGCGGCTCAATGAGTGGAGAGAGAAAGGAGGAAGAGTGAGGCCAAGGGACAGAGTAGAAAGGAACACGGTGTATCAACGGAATAGAAAAAGAAAGAAATAAACAAGATTTATAAAGGCTACTGTTGTCATTTCCGTTGATCCTTTCGCTACCCACGAACGCGTAACAGTATTAATAAAAAAATCAATAATATTCACTTGTAAATTAGAAAAGATAGGGTAAAGACAGAATTTTAGAATTTGGTTTGGTTTTATCGCTCCCTCCTACGTGATGCAATTTATTGGATAATCTCTTTATGCTGTTACTAGCAGAACTCTCCTCATCAATAGTACACTTTTGTTAACACCTTAACTTTTTGTTGTAATATTACGCAATTTCGTCCCACTTCACTGTTTTTGACGTAAAATTACTCACCTATGTGGAGCTTCACGTATTACTTGTTCATCTATGAATGGGAACTTCCTTATGCAGATGGGGAGTTTTTTTGCGTATCGTCTCGTGAGCAAATACTGGCAGGTTAGGAACAAACAAGTGCAAACACTTGAGATGGAGATTTCCATCTTCCTTTCGAACGATGAAATCTTTCATTTACACAAAATTTCACCACTCCAAATTCCTTGAAGTGGATGAGGGAAAAGGATTAAACTTGCAACTACCTATTCTCCAGCAGGCAAACCCTCAGCAGTTATTGAACAATACTTATCAGTCAGTCGGCGTATTCTTTCTGCCTACTTTTGTGAGTTAATGCCTGCAGCACGAGCGTAAGCTAAATGTTTGCTTCGTCGCATAAATACGCATATACTTCGTAGAATTCGACATCTTTTGCGAATATTAGCATAGACGCAAGCATATTGCAGAGAATTTACTATCGATACTCATAACTTTTATAACCTGTTCAGAAATCCACTTTTAAGGTGCAAACTCCCTTTTTTCCACAAGCACTTTGGGAAAAATGGTGTGCACAAGTGGTACACGAGTAAATGCGGTAATTAATATTGAAGGTAAAAATTCTTGTCTTACATGCATTACCCCCTTACAACATCGATTTTTATGGGAAAAACAGTTTCGATTTACATTGTTTTGATTTAAATCATGATTTCCAGGAATCCATCCTCGACGTAAATCAGGGTATTACTGTTTTACTGAGGAATTTAGCAAATGGAGAATCTTGAGCTGGAAGGTACAGCAGTAGTTGAGCCCTATGTTCAAAAAGTCTGCTTAACACTGGCCTCTTGACAACCACTGCACTACCATATGGAAGAGATGTGAAGAGAGAACCTGTTTCTTCACACAATGGTGTGAACAAATGGCTCAAAAGTGGTCAAGGCTTTATAAAATTTACAACTTTGGTGGCTTCACAAGTACTTGATGTAGTTTTGGTGGCATTTGTTTTGTGGCAAGAGCTTGATGGGCCTAGGTGGCATTAGGCACAAGAGATTTAAATTTTGCAAAAGTCCACTTTTCTTTCCCATCATTCCTTTTGCACCATCGCTGCATATAAGTCAACCTTTGAAGCTTTAAAAAAATACCTAAAACTTAAAGACGACTTATGTGCCGAATATCAAATGTGAACCTTAAATTACAGATGAATGACATCAATATTTATGAAGACAGTTGATCTTTCAGTGTAGGTGATCGCCATTTTGAATCAGCTGCTCCAGTGTTTACATTTTATGACATTTATTTTAGAGGATTTAATATTATTAATTTTAATGGTTAATAAAAAATTGAAATCTTAGTTTTTGTTTTTATTATTGAAATCTCAAAAATATAAATGATCTATTTACAATTACAGAAACGAAGGATAAATAGACTGCATTAGCCCGAATATAACACAATTTTTTTTCCTGAAATGACATTGTAAAAGTAGCACACTCGCGTTATATTCTAGGACTAATTATTTTTTATAATCATAAGAGGTACACAGGCATAACTATAATTTTTGGGCCCTTATCTATATAAAAAAAATTACAAAATTAATTTTAAATTGTTTTAATTTTTAGTTAAATGCAAGGCATTTCATCATGAAATGGTACTAAAATTAATTAATTTGACAATTTTCAACATTAATTTCAACCTGTAAGTAATAACACTTCGGGTGAAACCTGCAGAGGTGTTAACACTATTCAAGCCTGAAGCCCAAAACAATTCATCTATGAATGGGAACTGTTCTATGTGAATGGGGAGTTTTTAGGTGCTTTTTGCTTCCAGCCTATTAGCGTCCGTCAATCCGCATGTTCATTCTTGGCTCCTACTAAATGGATTTTCATGAAATTTGATATTAAAGACATGCAATCAAAGAAAATAAGAAAGCCACATAAGTCATAACTGGTGATAAAAAATGAACTTTTTGTCATATCTCGCAAAGTATAGTGAGTCCTCGACTTACACGGGTCCGAGTTACACGGATCCGTAGATACATGGATACATGACAACTTATCAGCGCGCTCCATTTTTAGTTCAACTGCAACTCAATAGATGGCGTTACTAGTACAGCAATCCCTCGGTATACGAGCAACTGGTTTATGAGTTTTTGCTTATACGAGATGCACAAATTAATACCTGCTTTTCAATTTACAAGCCAATTTTCGCTTATACGATCTCCTTCCTCTTGCAAACCGATCGTTTTTCTCGGCAAACGGAACCATCTTGATGGTGATATAAGTACAGTGAGTCCCCGAGTTACACGGATCCGTAGATACACGGATACATGACAACTTATCAGTGTGCTCGATTTTTAGTTCAACTGCCACTCAATAGATGGCGTTACCAGTACAAAAATCCCTCGGTATACGAGCAATCGGTTTAAGAGTTTTCGCTTGTACGAGATGCACCAATTAATACCTGATTTTCAATTTACGTGCCAATTTTCACTTATAATACGATTTCCTTCCTCTCGAAAACCGATCGTTTTTCCCCCGGCACTTATTCTCGGCTTCCGTAGGTTCCCGAATCTTCTGGAATGCACAGAACGTCACGGCATCCCAACTTTAATGATGTAACTGTTGTTTATAAAATTTATAACATGGGATGTATTGGGAAATTAATTTTCACCTGATGGTCAGTTTTTGAGGAACAAATTAAGCTCGTAAACCGAGAGATTACTGTACGTTGACGCACAGCTGACAGCGTCGCTTTCGCCATTTAGATTTGTTATCCCGTGGGTGCAAGTTGTGTCTCGTTACTGTACTGCTCTTCATAAACAAACTATAAACCCTCATCACATAAGCACTACTTTTTTAGCTTTAAATATCCATTGAAACAAATGTACGTCACAAAATATACTGTATTTAAGCATTGTTGGACTTACACAGTTTTCAACTTACACGGCAACCTTCGGAACAAATTAACCGTGTAAGTTGGGAACTTACTGTATTGGTCATATTAAAATATTTTTCAAATACAGTGTTCCCCCGATTATACGTTACCGCAATATACGTTTTCCTGCGACTTACACTTTTTTTTTAAAGGTCTCATTTTCGTCCCATTCATTCTAGTACTACAGTTTCCTACAATACACGCATCGTAAAAATAACCATTCCCGCATTTTACGCACATTTCATTCAACCTTATTTTTGTTTCATTGGCATTTCACTGCGAACAACCTATAGTTTATGTTAACTGCATTGAAAAGACGATAGTGAACACATTGGTCAAAAGTGCCAATGTGATAATATAACGCTATTTACGTTTTGCCTTGATTTAATGCCTGGATGTGCTGCCATTTTCCAACTTCTTGATGAAACTATGTGACAGTCGCTGTCGCACTGTTTGCATGATGACAGTTTCCTGATAGTAGCTACCGTGATAAAGGCTGTCATGTTTTACAGTCACCGTGTGAACAAGACAAATGGATTAAAAATTTTTATTATTTATTATTCTCTTCAATAAATTACCATGCCAACTCTTAAAACTTATTTTCTTCCTGATTTTGGAGAAACAATCGTAAATCAATGCTGCTGATTGTGGAATGTGGAATCACATTTCCCTCTGAAGATGGGCATGTCGCGTCCAAAATACATATAAGTGTCCCTTGAATATTTAGAGATTCCCGGTTTTGCGAGTGTGTGTATAAATGAGTTTTCTAAAACCTTGGTTTCTATAGGAGTGAATGTGTATTATGTTTCCAGTTCCTTTTTACTTCCTCATACGAAGTATCGAGAAAGTATTGTTTTCACGAAAAAATTGGACCTCGAGATTTTTACGGAAATACACGTTTTAGGTGTCGCTGATTCCGAAAAAGTGGTTTTCGCAATGCCATCTGTCTGTCACTGGTGCTGGAGCCTAGACGGTCGAACAAAAATGAATGAAATCACGTACTTAGGCATTTTATCATAATGAGCAGAGTATACATAGAAATGTTTGACATTGATCAATAATTAAGAGTAGTTTATTCTACGCATTTTTAACAACAATCCGATTTTCTCGAAAACGGCTCTAACGATTTTGATCAAATTTCGCACAGTCACTTGAGTTTACGTCTTCAATAATACTGTATAGTTCATATTTCTCAAAAAATGAATATAAGGCTAGTTTATTCTAGGTAACTTTAACAATAATTCGATTTTCTCAGAAACAGCTCTAACGATTTTGATCAAATTTCGTACAGTTAGTTAAGTTTACATCCTCAATAATACTGTATAGTTCATATTTATCAAAAAATGAATATAAGGCTAGTTTATTCTAGGCAACTTTAACAATAATTCCATTTCCTCAGAAACGGCTCTAACGATTTTGATCAAATTTCGTACAGTTACTTGAGTATACGTCTTCAATAATACTACGTATTTCATTTTTCCCAACGAATGAATATAAGGCTAGTTTATTCTTGGGCAACTTTAACAAAAATTGGATTTTCTAAAAACAGGCTTATACGATTTTCATTTTCTAAAGATAACTAAATGACGCGTTAGTACGTATATGAGAAAGTTTGTACAATGTATGTTGTACTGATTTTTTTTTATTATTTTCTTTTGTTGTTTGAGTGATTGTTCTCCTGAGGGAAAAAGATATTTTTTTCCTTTGGGGAAGAATATAAGTGCATGAACGTGTGACACCAGGCCACCGGCGAGGTTTTCTTCCCCGTAAACCTGTAAGTGTTACTTTTGTTTTTCTTTCCTTTGATTCCTTCCTTACCTGGTTTTTTGTCTACCGTTTTTCATTGTTTATTTTGTATCTAAATATTCTCACTTTGTATGGTTAAGAGTATTTATGTTTTGATAAAAATAATGGTTGATATTTTTTTTTGCAGCAAATAAAAAAAGCACGAACATATGAAAAAGACGTATTAGAAAACAGAATTGACGATAAAAATGGTTGATATTCTTTTTAGCATGTAAGTAATAGTGGAAAACATAAAACGGGTCAATTTTCATTTTTTAAGGTTCGTACTCACCATCTTATGTGGGAAAACATTTAAAGCAGGAACGTATTAAACAGGAAAAATTACATTATTCTTATGAGAAAAATTTTGGGACCGAAAGATTTGAACATCTTAGACGGGAAAACATCTTAAGTGGGAACATCTTAAACAGGTTCCACTGTAATTAATCAACATCTAGTGGAAAGCGACAGTAATACATCAGATGATGATGAAGAGCTTCCTTTTCCATCCTA
The DNA here is from genome assembly GCA_036926305.1 of Uropetala carovei. Classification (NCBI taxonomy): domain Eukaryota; kingdom Metazoa; phylum Arthropoda; class Insecta; order Odonata; family Petaluridae; genus Uropetala; species Uropetala carovei. The sequence goes on from JAXCHB010000195.1 coordinate 1,556,877, forward strand.
CGTGGATGTGATGGTATCAATTGAAAATTTAAAACGTTTTATTTCAGGAAGTTTTGTAGGTGAACATCTACTAAAAATCTTTACGAAATAGAAAATGAGATAAAAAAAGGTCGAATAAAAAACACTAAAACTAAGGTGTCATACTTTAGAAAAAAATCGGTACAACATACATTGTACAAACTTTCTCATATAATAATGCGTCGTTTAGTTATCTTAAGAAAATGAAAATCGTATGAGACTGTTTTTAGAAAATTCAATTTTTGTTGAAGTTGTCCAACAATAAACTAGCCTTATATTCATTCATTGAGAAAAATGAAATATGTAGTATTATTGTAGATGTATACTCAACTGCATGAAGTTTGATCAAAATCGTTCGAGCCGTTTTTGAGAAAATCGGATTTTTAAAAATGCGTAGAATAAACTACCCTTAATTATTGAGCAATGACAACCATTTCTATATATACTCTGCTTAGTATGATAAAATACCTAAGTACGAGATTTCATTCATTTTCGCTTTACCGTTTAAGCATCAGAGCCAGTAACAGACAGACTGATAGGCGGCATTGCAAAAAGCACTTTTTCGGATTCAGCGACACCTAAAACGTATATTTCTGTAAAAATCTCGAGGTCCAATTTTTTCGTGATAATAATACTTTCTAGATACTTCGTATGAGAAAGTAAAAATTAAATTGTTCTGGTATTTTTAAATAAATTTGTTTTTTCTTATTCGTCTTCTTTTAATCTCATTTTCTTGGATGAAAATATGTATTCATTCTACATAACATGAGTATTATTCTACAAATTTCATTTCCCCTGATTTACATTTTCCCTCCATTTACAACATTTTTGTCCAATCCCCAGAAAAGTGTATATTAGGGGTTTCACTGTAAAACTTATAGAACTAGTAGAGTATTTCTTTTATTATACTTTTTTATCGTAGGAGTCACCGTTATCAAGAAAATCATACAAGACTGTCTTAATTCGAGCTGAACTTAGAAAATTTATTGCATGGTTATTTCTTCATTGTTGCTAACATAAACAATCTCAGAAAAATACGTTTCATTTCCTTAGGTGTGCATGCAATATTTTTAAATTGAAAGAGAATGGAGCATTTATGTCATAGAAAGGAACCTTAAAATGCTATTTCCCTTACATACACACATCATTTCTTTCAAATACTCCATTGTACGAAACATGCCTATTTGTGATACGCTGTACACTTTCCTAACTTGTTTCACATATTACCTTATGATTAAATAATAAAAGGTTAGGAGCAAAGAAGTCCAAACACTTGAGATAAGGAAGTCCATCTTCCTTTTGAAATACAAAATCTTTTATTCACATCAAAATTTCACCACTCGGAATACCTTGAAGTGGATGAGGGAAAAGGACCAATTACACCTACCTATTCTCCAGCCACCAACCATCAGTAGTCAATGAACTATAGTTATCAGTTAGTCAGCATATTCTTTCACATATATTTCAAATGTTTAACTTAAAACCAGCTTCGTATTTCATTCTCTTTGTTGCAGGCAAAGCCATGATGAGGGTAGTCCCATTTCTAGTATTTTAATGCAAATCTGTGTGTCCATCTGTCCTGCATTAAATGGACAAATTATTATGTCCTCATCCCAAGCAACGAAGAAATATGTAAAGTATCCCACAAAATCTTCATTTCAATAAAAACGATTTTTTTTGAACAGGGGAAAAATGCATTTAGCAAAACCTTCCTTATGGATGCCAACATATGCGATATTTTATTGAATTTCACCATCATAGAGATTGATCACAATCATTAGGTATATAGAATTGATAGTATCACTAATAGCTGACAATGGTCAAATTATAGGAAACTTTATTTAGTTGGTCATGCTCTCCGAGAGAATAACAGTTTCTTATTGGTTGAAGTTAAAACACCTGTCACATGGAAGGTTCAAGAAGAATAGCACACACTCAAAACAATATTTATATATTTTATTATTGTTTATTTCTGTGTTTTGTTGAAACTTGGATCTTGATTTTGTCATAAAAAATTTCATGAAAAGTATTTTTAAGTGAAACAATGGGAGTTGACTTATACAGTGAATATATGCCTAATTATGTATTTTCAAGCCATAAAGTCAAGGCCGACTGATATACTGCTATATACAGCAGCTTTCTGTAGTCAGAGCAAATATTTCAAATATACATTGTTCAATTGCATGGTCAGGTAGGACCTTATGGAAAAGCATATTTTCTTCCACTGATCACTATGGAATTGAGAAACCTTCTTATAACCATAAACAAGTTAGGAAAATGTACAGCATATGACAAATGGACACGTTTCATGCAATGTACGCAGTGTTTTTTTTGTGATGGTATGTGCCGGTATGGCGTACCGGCACCTTTCTTCAGAGCGATGTTGACACCGATCTAATTTTGGTAATTTTCATTTTTTTAATTCTTTAAAACCTAAAGTAATAAACAGGTTCTATAAATGTTAAACATTTTGATTTTAATTATGAATGTTTTTATTAAAAGTTCATCAAAAATTCAATAGAGAAGGGAGAGAGGTTGCAGGAAGAGGTGGAAGGGAGTTGGGACTACCAGCATCTCTTTTTCTACAAAAACAACACTGTGTGTACATAAGAGAAATAGCATTTTAAAGTTCTTTTCTTCGTCATAAATAATCCATTTTCTTACCTTTCGAAAATATTGCATGCACACGTAAGGAAATTAAATGCATTTTTGTGAGATTTTTTATGTTAGCAGCAATGAAGAAGTTACCATGCAAAAAAGTTTATAATTATAGTATTTATAAGTATATCTATGCAGAATATGCAATATTTTACATTATTTTATTCCAAGAAAATGGTTCACCTTACATCATCAGTGTGAAAACCTTTTTCAACAGAATACCAGGAATTTAACAAGAAAAAGATAGCAATCTACCATTATTGTAAAACTATATACAATTTCCCAAATGCAAGAAAGATGAGTAGTCATGTGTTACATTGCAAAAAGTGCCCTACATATATGAAAAAACTGCATCAGAATGAAAAAAATTATTTAAGATGAAGAGAGTGGAATTAACGAAGCTGTTGCTGATGATTCATCTTGTTTACAAAGAGTAATAAATCAGCCTAATACTAGCAATATTATCAGTTCTGTGCCATCAGCGTCTACCCGCAGAACACCTATGTCAATGAAAACAATGGAAAAACTCCTTTAGCATCCAAAAGAAAGTTTAATCAAACTCAAAGTATGATTGAATCATACTTAGACAGCATCAGTTCCAGTGAAAATTAGATAAGCCATTTGCAAGGGCTTTGTATACATCCAATTGCCTTCTCTCACAGGAAATTTTTACTGGCAAGAATTTATTAAGGAGATATGCCCAGCATACAAGCTACCATCCTGCAATATTCTTTCAAATCGTCTACTTGAAGCTGAATCTTTAAATATTCAACATACTCTAAAAGAATATATCAATAAAATGCACACTAACAGTCCTCACAGATGGATGTTCTAATGTACAGGGAGAAAGCACAGTTAATTATATTATTGCTACTTTTACTTTACTGTTTTACAAATTTGCTGATACTGGGGAGAACTGTCATAACACAATATATAGCCAAGAGAATAAATGAAGTCACAGACGAAGTTTGAAATGAGAAAGTGCGTGCTGTAAATACTGACAATGCTAGTAATATGAAAACTGTGTAGAGGGTTGACAATGGAAAATATCCCCATACTAGCACATTGGATTGTGCTGCTCATGGACTAAATTTGTTGTCTGGAGCTAATGAAGCAAGATGGTGTCATTTTAACCTGAATAAATAGAAGTGGTATAGTCAGGTTTTTTAACCGATTTGATTGATCTTTCTAATTTAAAAAATATTTTCATTTTTCATTTTCTCCATTTGAATAGGAATGAGTGCAGTTTTTCTTTGGAATTTTAAAATTACAAGGGGAGTCCATGACATTCATATCGCCGATTTTCTTCAAATTTGCACGGTTAATAGCAGGCTATGAAAAATGGAAGTATGTGAAGTACAAAAACTCAACTCTTTCTCGAGAAAAACGATCTTAAAATGTTAAAAAATTCGTGTCTAGATATTAACAATAGATATCATCTTACCCAACGTATCTACGGTAGACTAGTTGCTAACGAGATGAACCACGGTCGCAGATGTTATCTATCTGCTGCGGTTCGAACCCCATTTATTGCAATTTTTTCAAGAAATTTTTCCTTTTTTTCATTAAAATCACTCTGATTTTTGAAAAGAAAATTAACCATTTTAATTATTGCCTTTTTCAGAAATTAAATTAAAATAATTAAATTAAAAAGTATTTTCTTCCATCACTCAACGTCGAGCTATTTTATATTCGGGATATTTAATATTTAAATGTAAACTTTATTTTGTTTGTTTCTATGGAATGAAGGGTTAACAACATTGTTAAATCAATCAATCATACAATCACAAAGGAAATTAGTAGTATTAGATTATGACTGCTTGGGCATAATCTATTTTGTTTATAAGAATATGAATGAACAGCCAGGTTGTAGTCGAGTGAGCATTACGTTCTTGAATGACTGAGTTTCGAAGCAAGAGCTAAAAAATGCTTGGCGTTACTGTGAGGAATTGCTTCTGGGAAACAATTTCATTTCACACAAATTGCCAACATAAATTTATACTCGTTCTACAGCAGTTGGAGAGGAGATATTTCGTAGAGTGCTTGAGATGCTTGAAGAAAATGAAATCGTCGAGGAAGATGAATTCTACCTGATTAAAGTGACGGCTATGATTCGGAAAGAGAAGATGAAGAAAATGGAGATCTAGACCACTATGTCCCGAAGGAGAAGAAACCAATGGTTGATTACGACTTCATTTCTATAGAATACAAGAAAAAGGTTATTACCTTGGCGAAACTTTATCCGACGTATGGCTTAAAAGACTACAAAAACAAGGGCATCACGTTTGAAGAGGAAGTATGACTTGATACAGTGCCAGGAAGACGTGAAAAGAGGAGGTACCAAGCAAGACAAATTTGAAAAGATAAATTCTTCGAAGTACTGAAGGTGTATAGAAGAAAGAAGAAATTACGAACAGGTGACGACTAGAACTTAGCAGCAGTGCAGCTTTCCCTCTTCAGTCAAATGAGTTTCGCTTCACTGCCAGTCATTCGTGGGTTGCAAAATTTAAGAATCAAAGGCACATTAGCTAAAGGAAAATTACAAGATATATTAGTGAGAAGGATGCGCCAACATTAGAACAAACTCTTGAAAGCGCAGAAAAATTTAGGATTGTGCTCACTGCTGCTGGAGGAACAACGGGATATAGCATCACGGGAAGACTCGATTAAAATTCATGCGCTCGTCCATCACCAAATGAGTGCACCAATTTTTATGACATTATATTAAATATGCTTGTTACGCCTCAAAATTGAGTGATGGAAGAAAATACTTTTTAAAAGTAAATGTCTGCTTCCCCTTAAAACTTCAACAAAATCACTGTCATCACGGGAAATGCGCATTTGCAGTTTGCTCGTGGTGTCGGCAATGTTTCTGTTTTGCCTGCTTTTACGACAGGTATCATCCAAAGAGCTGTTCCTCTTCACGTTAAACCTGGTCCTCTAACATTTCCCCACCTCAAAACTTTATCCTATCAATTCCCCTCTTATATACGTATAACTCAAATCATAGCCGCACCTATGTTTTCCTGCATTTTCCTCACTTCTGAATACCATTCCTACCCCAACCCATTATGATGGCCACATAAGTTAGTTGTAGTCTGTTTTAATTATTGTCTCTTTCCGTAATTACTTCCGAAAAAGGCAATGATCAAAATGGTTAATGTTCTTTTCAAAAATCAGAGTGATTTTAATGAAAAAAAGGAAAAATTCCTCGAAAAAAATTGCAATAAAAGGGGTTCGAACCACAGCAGATAGATAACATCTGCGACCGTGGTTCGTCTCGTTAGCAACTAGTCTACCGTAGATACTTTGGGTAAGATGATATCTATTATTAATATCTAGACACGAATTTTTTAACATTGTGAGATTGTTTTTCTCAAGAACGAGAAAGAGTTGCGTTTTCTTACTTCACATACTTCCATTATTCATAGCCTGCTACCAACCATGCAAATTTGAAGAAAATCGGTGATATGAATGTCGTGCACTCTCCTTGTTAGATAAAATGGTATGAACTTGACACTTGGATGGTTGTATGAGGGAAAGAACAAGGTTATTTTTATTGAAGACAGAATCTGAATCCTGATCAAATTAGCACAAAAATGCGTATAGAATCAGAAAAAGACGTGCTTTTATCAGTTTTATCACAATACCAAATATAAATTACCATGACAACTCCCATTGTTGCTGAAGTTGAGAGTTCAATGCATTTATATGGGAAAAATTTTAACATAACATCGATTTTCAATTTCTGTCTCCCATTTTGCTTTGTTTACATAGCGACCAAATATTTGTTGATTTTAACTGAAATATTACAAACCTGTAAATGGTTTTTAATGATACTTTCATGATACCATGCTTATGGAAAGACCTTCGAAAACCCATGTAAAAAAAGACGAAGAACCAATTAAAATAAAAGGATACATTCAACAAACCGTGTAAAAAATCTATGTAAAACCCCAAATTATGTTTTGTACATATTTTATATACATACATATTTTATTGCATAAATAAAAAATTCAATCACTTTGTAACATATCACTTTAATGTAAATTCAAATATTTTTTCAAAAAAAAGAACAAAAACATCACAAATTCAAGAACAAAGAAACTTGGCAGAAAAATAAGAACTACATTTTATTCATCGCTGTCTGACAATAAACGCATTCGTTTGTGTAAGACTGGTGCAAAATTGCTTTCATCACTAGAAATATTTAGCACATCATCTTTATGTGTATCCAATGGTGAGATCCTCTCAGTGGTATCTTGAACAGGATTAACATTTCCACCCTCGATTGACATATTCTGCACTTTAGTTTTATGCACTTCCTGCGTTGTTGAGGTTTAATTGGTTTTGACAATGAAATCGGTTATCAATCGTTGTGATCCTGTTTTGGCTAGTCCCTTGTATAATTCTTGGTAATGGGCCATACAAAACTTCAGATCACGTTGGAACTGTGTCAACCAGCAATTCATCGATATCCTCAAATGTTAAATCGTCAAAGCCTTCTCCGCCAATTGCATGTTCCAAAGTGATGATATTGGAATATTCGACTGAATTTGGGGGGGCAGAATTTTTACTTGGAACACATTCTGGCCAAATTGCTTTCCAACAAGTTTTCAAAGTCGATGGTTTTAATTCAGATAATGCCAAAACAGCGTGTCTGACACAATCCATAATAGAAAATTTTTTCCATGCGTCAATGACTGTGTTTTATCATTATCTAGTTTATCCAAAATGTATTGGAATGTTCGCCTGATGAAGTAAGTTTTGAATGTGGCAATTATACCATGATCTAGTGGTTGAATCAAGGATGTTGTATTGGGCGGCAAGAATACCATTTGTACATTTGCATGTTCCAAATCTGGATGGCCGGGTGCGTTGTCTACACTCAAAAGAACTTTGAATTCGAGACCCTTTTCCTCCAAGTATCTTTTAACTTCTGGGACAAAATATTTGTTGAACCATTCAATAGAGTTGTCCAAAGCAAATGTTTTTAAAACAACATAAGTAACAAAGAATTAGACAGATTTTCCACAAATTGTGATTTCCACACACCTTTGAAAATATCATCTCGAAACTTCTCATAGGTATATAATTTTACTTGGCGGGTAACATAGGATATATGGTGATAAAAATTTGGGGGGAGGGAGAGCTTAATTCAATAATTATTTTCCCATAAGTTTACACGTAATTTTTGATTTTTCACAGTGCAAGATTTTCTTAGTTTTTGCTTTATTTGACAGATAAAACTGTGTACTGCCTTATTCTTGCAATTTTCACATGTTACACGGTTGATGATACTATCAAAACTTAATATACCTAGTGATCGCAGTCGATCTCTATGATGGTGGCAACTTAACAATAATGTGATTTTCTCAAAAACGGCCCGAACTATTTTAATAAAATTTCTTACTGTTACTTGAGTTTACCTCTTCAATAATACTACACATTTCATATTTCTCAAAAAATTAATATAAGGCTAGTATATTCTTTGGCAACTTTAACAACAATTGGATTTTCTAAAAAACAGTTCATACAAAACAGTTCATAAAATTTCGTATAGTTATTTAAGTTGATGTTTATAATACAGTAAAACCTGGTTAATTCGAACCTCTATATTTCGAAATTTGACGTAATTCGAAATTTTTTAACACTTGAAAGACCGAAAAAGCCAATTTCATACAAATGTGTTTCAATAATTCGAAAATCTCTATAATTCATAATTAGAAAAAAACTTTTGCCCGATTCTCGGAATATCAACGCATTTTTGTCGACATAATTCGAAATAAAACTTACCAAAAAGAAATTAAATGAAATTTACTAAAATATTTCTGGCACTATGTCGGCTGGTTTACAAACATTGTGCGATCGTGATCATACCGACTGGGCGTTGGGTATTGTTACAAGATTCGGTCCATCCCCTCAATTTATCTACTGTTTTGCGAGTTTTGTGTGGAAAACGCGTTCCAATATTCCTTTGGTTCGTTGTTTGTTTCGTATTAGATTGTATTTTTCATCGTTAGTTATTAGTTTAAATAATATTCTTAGTTTAATAACTGCAAGAGAGACTATATTTAAATTTATTGTTATAAAATATTTTTTTTAATATACCCTCCAATGGCTCCGGTTCGTTGTGCATATAAGACTCTTACTCTTGTTGAAACAATGTCTTTGCTACAAGACATTGACAAGAAGTTTGAATCGAAAGGAAAGCTGGCCTCAAAGTATGGGATTCCGAACTCGTCTTTATCTACAATTTTAAAGAATCGGGCGAAGATTAAAGAAAGTTTTTATAAATTTAAAGGGAGTACTATGCATCAGCGTTCACAGCCTGCGAAAAACGAAGACCTCGAAGAAGAACCGATTTTTTTTTCACAAGTACGAGCGGCGAATTTACCTGTGACAAAGCCCGGTGCTCATTGAAAAATCAAGAAGTCTTGCGAACGCTTTGAACATTGAAGATTTTAAAGCGTCCAATGGGTGGTTGGATGGTTTTAAAGACGCCACAATATTGTTTGTCTCGCAGTATGTGGTGATGCCCAAAAAATTAACGAAGAGGAAGTGACGACCTGACTGCAAAGTAATAAACAGGTTTTGGAGAAGTACGCGCTCAAGGACATTTTTAATATGGATGAAACGCATTTTTTTTCAACGTTGCTCGATCGTACTTTGGCTCTCCGAGTAAGGAGCTTCTCACCGCCGCGCCGGTCTCTGCACAAATATGGATGGGTCAAATAAAGAAAAACTTGTAATCATCGGAAAATATGGCAACCCACGCTGTTTCAAAGGTATTAATCGTGATTATTTGCCGATAATTTACGAGCATAACAAAAAGGTGTGGATGACAACAGACATATTCAAAAGTTTTTTAATAAGAATGCAAAGACGTGTGGCGGTGCAAAATCGTAAAATTTTGTTGACACTAGACAACTGTTCTGCTCACCATGTGGCTCAGATAAATACGCCCAATGTTGAGTTGCTGTATTTTCCGCCGAACACAACCAGTGTTCTGCGGCCACTCGACCAGGGCATCATTCAAAATTTACAGAAAAAAAACTATTGTCGTCATACTTGATGCAATTACTAATGGATGTTCACAGGATGATTTGCGAAAATGGACGATTTTAGACGCGTGCCGGGCCTTGTCATAGGCGTGGCAATTGGTGACTCCTCAAACCATCGCCAACTGTTTTAAGAAAAGCGGGCTATCTTCGCAGCCGGCAGAAGTGTTCCAAGGTACAGAAGTGGAGGAAGTAATCGACAGTAATGTATTGGGGCCTGTCAGTTTCGGAGACTTTGTTTCCTTTGATAATGACTTGGCTACGTCGGTTGTGTATGACCCCACGATCGACGAATCGAAAACCGTTGCGAGTGATTGCGACGAAGAAGACGATGTTGATAACGTCGATGCTAGGTTGGATGTGCCATTGCCATCTAAGGAGGATGTTTTAAAAGTTTAAGATACCCTTCAAAGTTACATGTCCGGGATGCCAGACGTGAATGAATATCTGTTAAAAAGTTGATGCCATTATGCAACACATTGCGCTAGGGAGTGCCCTGAAATTGAAACGGGAAAATAACCAACTTTTTAAAATAAATTTAAATTAATATTGTATTACACACTTTTATTTACTTTTAAGTTGAAATAAGTGAAAGACATTATTAACATTTTAGTGGTTTAATTATATGTCTATATATGTTTCAATGATTAAATGAGTAATCCTAAATTTGACTTTTATTCATCGACATCATATTTTGAGGTATGCATATGTAGTACATCCTTTTTCCTGTATTTTAATATGGTGTCATATTCTTTTGTTTTTCTGTAATTTATATTTGCATTTTTTAAATTTGGTAAATCATGCTTTTTTGTAAATTTTGAATTATAGAGGTTCTTCGTAATTCGAAATCCTTTTTCTTTGGTCCCGTGAATTTCGAATTAACCAGGTTTTACTGTAAGTCTACAAAGTTCATATTTTTCTAAAGATAACTAAATGACGCATTCATATATGAGAAAGTTTGTACAATGTATGTTGTACTGATTTTTCTCGGAATATATCACAATAACAATGCCGACTCATCTGCGTTGTACACCTGTTCTGTTGTCAAAACCTCTTTCGATATCAATGAAGAAAATTCTTTTAAGTATTCCTATGCGGCTTCATGATCAGCTGCCACATTTCTTTAGTAACACTTTCGCCATGTCAATTTTCTTTGACTGATGGAGTGTTTTTCCGTTGTTCGTTAATTTTCGGAACATCACATTCTGCGTAAAATTTCATTAATTGACTCTTTTGCTTCTTCAAGTCATAAACAGTCGATGAACTAACACCAAACTCATTTAACAATGTTTTCACCAGAGCAACTTTCTCTAATTTCACTTTTTTCTTAATACTAATTGTGTTAAGTGCTTCCTCTTTGCATTTACGATAACCACAGGTTTTTCCACTGATCTTTTCGACATTTTTACAAAAAGAGAACAACAAAGATTTTTAATTCGTGAAACACAGCATATTCTAACAAAACAACAATGATAAAACAGCAGCTCAACTATCGTCGCTTTTTCGAGATTGCCAAAATTTCCGGTATCTACGAATTTCAAATTGGTAACCACACAAGTTTTTGCTGAATTTCAGGTCCTGCTGGATTTTGGGATGCTGAATAAGGGGTTCAATACTGTATATGCTTTAATCTAGAACTTCTTTATCAACTACATTTGACGTTATACAGGGTGTATTTAAATTCCACCGACAAACTTCTAGGGCTTGTAGGTGGGTTCGAGGTATGCTCCGAAAAAATAGTCCAAGTTGTCTGCGACGCTTCATTACCGACATACCAATGAATGTACCGTTGCCCCTGTAGAGTTTGCAACCATCCCCGTGCCTCTGTCACTGCTTGTAGTTGCATAGTTGGGACTGCTATGCACAATTCAACGTGACTGATTTTGCCACATTGAACTGCACTCCTTGATTTCTCGATCAGTAGACGGAAGTTATTAGGTTCATTTAAATAAATAAGACAGAGGGCAGGATATGCACAGTCTTTACGTTCTAATGTACAAATAACATAAGACAGTAAATATAATTTTCTTCAATAGTAGGAACGAAGTTTCAAAACGTGGCTTACGATCCCTTACGTAATTAATGGAAGTCCCTTACTGTACTTATTGTTAGATGGTGTAAATGGACATGAGTGGGAAATTTAATTGTGCAAAGACAACAATGATATGATGATGATCAGGCCATTCAGCAATAACATGGAAACTACAGCTGCTGTTCATAATGTTGACCACAGACTTCATTGCACATCCCACAGCGATGCACCATTGACTGTCACACTTGCTCGAAAATACCAGGTGTCTGTCATATGTAGTCGCATGCTTCCTGGATCGTGGGCAGAAGATCATCTTCTTCCTCTACTGGAGTCTCATAGAAGAGAAATATGAGATATCTCGAGACGAAAAAGTCAAGCGGATTTAGGTCTGGTGAGTGAGCAGGACAGGTAACAGGACCACCACACCCAATCCACGGTGCAGGAAAAACAGCGTTCAGGTATTTTCGTGTATCCATGCTGAAATTTGCTGGGTCCCTGTCATGCATGAACCACATCATTCGGCGAGCATGTAAGGGCATATCCTCCAGCAATTCTGGCAGTGACTGCTCCAAAAAATCCTTGTAGACTGGTCCTGTCAAGCATGGAGGAAGTACGTAGGGCCTATTAAAAATCTTGAACAATATCATACCAGACACTGATAGAAAATTTTTGCTGATGGCCTTGTTCAACTGTCACATGCGGGTTTTATTCAGCCCAAACATGGCTGTTATGGCTATTGATAATATATTCTTGAGTGAAGGACATCTCATCTGTGTAAAGCACGATGCTGGGGACCTTTCCTCCAAAAGGTATGCCAGTGTTTATTATGTCTTTCAGAAGCTCGTCGAGAACATCCAGTGCCTGCTTTGGTTCCATGGAAGCTTTGTCCCATATTATAAGTGCAGCTTCATGTATAGCCTTCGCTTCTGGTGAGTTCTATGCAACAGACAACACTGAATCCTCTAAAATCGGCATGGGAAATTTGCAGACGGAGTGTGATGTTTGACCACCTTCCAAGAGGTTAGCCGTGATACCGGTCCAGGCTACTGGCAACACAATTTGTCTGTCGCAATGTAGGATGTGACCAAGTTTTGTACAGGAACATTTTGCCGGTGCCCCCCATGCCATCAACGAAGAAACATTCATTCCTCTTGGTATGTATAGCAGACAGAACTTCATCTACTATTTGTTTCTGGTCATAGTTAAGTAGTGCATGTATTTACATCGCATGCAGGTGTATCCTCATATCCCCACTACTGCATTCTAGAATGGTATAAAATAATCTAGAAAGTCAATAAGTTGATAGAAAATTTTAAAGAACATTCGACACAGTTCTTAAACTTTCTGGAATTTTCCAGAATGTTCTGCAGTTTTCTAAAATACTCTGGAAAATCCTAGAATGTTCCGGAATTTTCTAGAATGTTCTGGAATTTTCTAGAATATTCTAGAAATTTCCAGGATATTCTAGAATGTTCCTGTTCTGAAATGTATTTTACAGTTAAAAGAAACCCGGTAACATACATACTTATACAGATAAAGGCATATTCGTAAGGGTGAACATAAACAAAGGACATCCCTAAAATTTTTGGTATGCGGTGAATCAAAAAATAAGGGACTGTTGTAGATGGGGGAAGTCCCACATCCCCAGGGATGTCAAATCTTTGGGAATCTGTTCAGTGGTTAAGGCACAAAAGGTTATACACACACTACAGAAATAATATATAACTGGTGCCCAACCCCATGCCGACTTCTCTTTAGTTAAACATAAAAAAATAATTGCTTCTCTCCTCATCCCTTTTCACCCTCTTATATGTTATATTTGTAATGTTCTAGATACTCTGGCGCAATAAACGATATTTCTCTAACTTATATGATTCTATAATATGTCTTCATCATCAAAATTAACAAACAGAAAACCAACGTAATTATCAGTGACTGTGTATTAGTTCGAGTTTCTTCTACATTCTTGAAACGGTGCTGCATACTGTACCAAGTGGCAAGTTATCTATAGTTAAACTTAAAATTGTTGCCTCTCTCCAACTCAATTTCTCTCCCACCCTTCCTCTTCCTCCCTCCCTTTCCCTTCCTTCCTCCTTACTCATAATAAAAGCATTCGAAGCACTCATATACCCATAAGGATTGAAATAACAATGGGATCTCAAGGTATAACAATGTGAAGGTGCCTCCCAAGATTCGACCGTTCGAGATTCAACCGACTTGAGAATTCGACCGGTCGAAGCCCGCTTATTCGACTCAGCCGATCAGTCGGTCGAATCAGGAACTGGTTTACGCTAAGTAGTTTTTGGCACGCCCAACCACGCAAGGTTTAGTTTCAGTCTAGATATCGTTATTTCTGCTATAATTGTATGAATTTGTGCTTATTTCACTCGTTTTTTCTATTAATATTTTATTTTAATTTATTTATAAATTTATCACTTGACATGGCATCGTCATTCCTGCTCTAATTGTTTGAATTTGTGCTGATTTCACTCATTTTTTCTGTAAATTTTTTAAATTTATTTATTTTATTTATTTATAAATTTATCACTTGACATGGCATTAAAAAGGAAATGTAATAGTGATAATGCAAGTGAATCAAATAAAAGAGTGCATAAGACTCAGAGTTTTTATTGAAATTATAAATTTTAAAGTGTGTTGAGAAAGGTGAAAGTCATGCTGAAATCGCACGATCGTTGGGAATGTGTCGTTCAACTATTAGCACTTATGTGAAACAGAAGGAGAAAATTCTAGAATGTGATAAATTCAGGTAATTTGATAACAATACTAAACAACAGCAGCGTTGTGATTCCTAAAATGGAAAAACTTTTAAAACTTTGGGTAGATGATCAGTGTCAGAAAGGCTACGGATCTGTATGATGATTTGAAGGAAAGGATGGATGAAATTTCAGTTGATGAGCCTCCATTTAATGCAAGTCATGGTTGGTTTGACAGATTTAAGAGAAGGGCAGGTTTGCATAGCCTTAAATTAACTGTCGAGGCTGCAAGTGCAAATACTGATGCTGGCTCAAGTTATTAATTTCGCTGCGATATATAGTTGTACATATAGATAGATGTATGCAGGGATGTGCTGCAGCCGACCCGGTCCGGCTTGCGCGAGTCGTTTGTTAAAATCTTTGAAGCTTGACAAGTCAAATGCTGCACATCACTCTTTCGTTAACTTTGTTGGTAAAATACTAATACAACTCATTCCTCCATTTAAATAACATTTGGATTTGGTTTATTTTGGATTTTAAAATTACATAAAATAATCATACAAACAAAAGTTTTTTTCTTTTTAGTGCAAAAAATAAGTTATACATTTAAAATATTTTTTATTTAATATTTTATATTGTAAAGGAATAAACACCGATATATATATATATATGTCACACTATACAATATATACCTTCCGTCCCACCCTGTATCTCAAAAGCCGTTTGTTGTAGAGATATGCAGTAAACTGAATTTTGTTTCTACAAGCTAGGAAGGCCCCTAGAAACTATTCTCATTTTCATAAAGTCCCGGGTTCGAATCCAGGAGACAACTATATTTTCCCATAAGTTTACACTGGATTTTCGATTTTTCAGAGTGCAAGGTTTTTTCCCTTCATTCACCAAAATACGTAAATATGGACCAATTTTCTTCATTTTTAATTTATTCGATGGATAAAACTCTATACTATCTTATTCTTGAAATGTTTACATGTTACACACTCGAATCATTCAGAAATACGCAATTGTTTTAGAAATTTTGCGGATATTTCGTACTCTTTCCGGACGTTGTCAAGGCGACCGTAATTGTTGCCTCCGATTCAATTAATGCCAATTAAACCTTCAAATAGATGAAAGAATAGCGTTATTCACTTTGCACTTTGTTTAAGCATCAAAATTATTGCTGTAGCAATGTCAACATTTATACATAGCAACATAAATAATTACGGATAATTATTCAGTTAACTGCATATGGGAAGCGTTTCTAACGATTCAATCAAAGCAATTAAATCTTCCTATCATCGTTTGAATGCTGGAATCTTATCTCTTTGTAAGTAGAACCATTATACAGGTAAGGTCAACCGGCGAGGAGGTGGTAGAGGACATTGATTTGAGCAGAAAACTTAAATAAAGTTTTTCTCAATTCACTACTTTTGATACTTTTTCACTACAAATGATTAGATTAGAAACTGTAAATAAAAGTTTCCTTTATTTGCTACAGTTTGTTAGATACAGTGTTTTAAACATTTCAGCAGGAATCTTAATAATAAAAACTCACAAGGGATGGGTCATTTAGTGCTCATTATTGGAGCAAATGCTCAAAATGTCGTCCTCCCTC
Organism: Uropetala carovei; assembly: GCA_036926305.1. Taxonomy (NCBI): domain Eukaryota; kingdom Metazoa; phylum Arthropoda; class Insecta; order Odonata; family Petaluridae; genus Uropetala; species Uropetala carovei. The sequence continues at coordinate 1,572,975 of JAXCHB010000195.1, forward strand.
ACGTAAGCATGCCTCAGCGCGGGATCTAATAGAGATTTGCACACTCTCCAACAACATCTGCTGGCCTGTAATTTCTCCTGCAGCGGCATGAATTCGTTGCAGGAGATCTTCTCTGTTTGCAAACTCCGTGGTGTACACCTTTTCTTTCAGGCAGCCCCATAAAAAGAAATCCATCGGAGTTAAATCGGGAGACCGTGCCGGCCAAGACACAGAACCTCCTCTCCCGATCCATTGTGTTGGATAGTGTTGATGCAACCACTGATGTACTGCGTGTGTGAAATGCGCCGCTGCACCATCCAGTTGATACCACATGTGCTGACGAATATTTAGAGGTACATCCTCCAGTAATGTATGCAGTGTTCCCTGAAGGAAATTTAGATAATTGGCACCTCCGATCCTGTCTTCCATCACGTATGGACCAATAAGGCTGCTGCCAATAATTCCTGTCCAGACATTTACACTAAATCGGTGCTGGAATGAGGATCGTTTTGCACGAGGATTCTCGTCTGACCATAAATGAAAATTGTGTAGATTCATAACACCACCTCTTATGAATCCTGCCTCATCAGTCCATAGTACTTGGTTCAGGAAGTCTGGTTCGTCAATAGCTTTGCGTAAGAGCCATCGACAGTACTCGCGACGACATCCATGGTCTCTTGGTGTTAACTCATGGACATGACAGAAATGAAAAGGATGTAGACCTTGTCTATGTAAAATATGCCAAACTGACATATGAGGAAAGTCTGTTCGATGTGCAATATGTCGAGTACTAATGGAAGGATTTTCGTTAACAATATCAAGAACATCTTCCTCTTGATGCACATTGCACCTAGGACGACCAACATGATGCCTTGGTTGTATCACACCTGTATCTCCCAGCTTTCGGTGTACGGCTTCAAACACGCGTCTTTGAGGATGCCTTCGTTGTGGAAATCGTAACCGATATTTCCTCTCAGCGGCTGCAGCATTGCCACCACAAAAACCGTAAATGTAATGCATGTCACGATATTCCTCGTTGCTAAACATTTCCATCCGCACTCTACTGTCTCTCTTTGAAACTGAACCATGAACGCTGGCGAGATTCAATCTTGCCCGACCTAGGCAAAAAGTGATGAATCATAGCATGCATATTTGACGCTCTACACAGTCAAAATGGTCTAAAGATTTTGTCAGGCAACTGTTTTGCACTATTCATGTCGCTGTAACTCAGAAACGGTAGTGAATTGAGAAAAACTTTATTTAAGTTTTCTGCTCAAATCAACGTCCTCTACCCCATCCTCGCTGGTTGACCTTACCTTTTGAAACACCCTGTATTATACATCCATAATGTTTATTAATGCAAATAGGCTCAAGCATAAATTTTTAATTGAATGAGAATAGGGACACACGTTATTATTTTAAACACATTACATGGTTATCTTCTCTTCACTGATATTCTACATAAACGGTTGCATTGATTATTATATAAAAAAGAAAGGTCATATATTTGAATAAAAAGTAAAACAAAAGTTCGCGATCAATTACTGTGTAAGGAAATGCATTTTTAGAATTAAATGTGAATTATTGAGATCAACTTATTTTACATACTTCATCATTTTTACTTTCTCCATACGTAGTAATGGGAAAGTATTGTGTTCATGAAAAAAATCGACTTCGAGATTTCAACGAAAATACATGTTTTGAGGTCCCTAGAACATGTATAGACTATTTTCGGAATGATGTCTGTGTGTGTATCTGTGGATATATGTGATTGTGGGCGCTCTAACTCAAAAAGTACTTGCCATATCAATACCAAATTTCATATGTAACACTTTAAGAGTGAGCACAAAGAACTGATTAGTTTTTGGACAATACCGGTTAACTGGAAGTCGAGGTTTATCCGAAACCCGATTCCGATTCACCGCCCAAAGATTGTGCAGGATCAGCTAGTTTATTCATAATTTAATACTGTAGCAATGTTATTTTATCTTCATATAATGTGAGGGGAGACTTAATAATTTATTCTCGAGATGCGGGAGCATATCCGCCGATTATAACATGCAAGTCTTTGGAAAAACGGCATTCAACATTTGACTGTTCGAGATTCGACCACGTTTCCAGGAACGCATCGCGGTCGAATCTTGGGAGTTGCCTGTATTTGGTAGGCAAGGCAACATCCCATTAAAATGGCAAGATATCCCCAAAATATGTGAATTAAACATTTAACATGAGCAATTTCAAAATGTAGACAAAAAAAGATGAACAGAATAAGAAACTTTATAATTTCTTCTTCAAAATGCTTCATATCGAAAGATAATACGTCAATTCTTTCTAATTTTAATCTAAATAATAATAAAAGCCTCCATGTCGAAAAGTCGATTTTTACGGGTTACCTTATGGGAAATAGAAATGTCTATCTTGGAGTCAAACACAGGACTTTTTTTGAGATTTTTTCGTCATCACCTTAAATATGTGAGTCGTGTATTCATGCCAAATTTAGAGTTTCTATCTCAATTCTTTGTTGAGTTATTCACATTTGTAATCGATCAAGACTGCTTCAGGGCCTCACAGCTTCACCATTTGCAAATTAATATATAGTAGATGATTTATTAGCTACAGACTGCCCAGAGCATATGAAAAAGAAAAAGGTGATCATATGATTGTGTTTGTAGGGTTTAAGTAAAAAATTGTTCTCCAAAAGCCAATTTTTTAAATTGCGGATATTTTTGTGTAATGAATATCCTGCAAAGTAACAAACAATGCATGTACAGAAGAATCCTGGTACAGGTTTAAACATATGCTGAGACAGTGTAGGGACAAATTTATTCAAAACAAACCATAGTATGTTATTGTAGAGCAGGGGTCGGCAACCTTTCACCAAATTCATGTCAATGTAGCCTCACATGCCAGTAATAAATTTTAAGCAGTATACATTTGTACCTATTGGTATGAATTTCCATATTTTGTGTTCATTAGTCACAAGGCAGCAAGAGAGTACAAGGGGCGGCAGTAGGGTGACCACATGTCCCGTATTTTATGGGACATCTCATTTTTTGGCAAATTTTTCCTCGTGTCCCACGTCCCATGTAAAATCAATACAGGATGCTTTTGTCCCATTTTTTTTATGAAAATAGATATATTGATTTCAGATACAATTAGGGTAACCACATATCATGCATTTTAATGTAATAAATGCAGTACCCATACTGCACATGTACAAAAAATATCAGCGATTAGTTCCGAATTGTAATATTTTCCTCTCGCGTGTTCCATTTCATAATATGTATTTTCCATTTTGAGCACTGAATATATGTAATGTAATGTATGAAGAGTTTACAGAAATGAACCCACATTTACAAAAAGTTAATTCTTAGCAACATTCTGCAAAGAGATGCATTGCATTTAATTAGAAATAAAAATGATATAAAATTAATATTATATAATGTTTTATAGAGATAGGAGCCCAAAAATCGTGGTTATGCCCTTTTATACAAATGGGCAGAGATTAAACTACCTTTAATATTTAAAAAACTTTAGTCTTCAAGTGCAAATGCTACTTATATAATGTCATTTCAGGGGAAAAACATTGCATTATATCTGGGCCAATACGGTATATTAAACTTGCAAAGATATTTCTTCCTCTTAGCCTTAGGTAGAGTGGAGGGCACCATATTTTGGGATTTTGGCATAACTGAATTTCAAACTTTACTTACTCTAGGGCAGTGTTTTTCAACCTTTTTTGAGTGGCGGAACACTTTGGAATGGGAAAAAATTGACGGAACACCTACTATATCTGCCCGAATACAAGCCGATGTTTTTTGTCAAAATCTATCATGAAAATCACCCCTCGGCTTAAATGCGAGTCCAAGGAAAATTTGGATTAGGGTTAAATCTTGTGGTCGCCCATAGATGGCAGCACATCTCTCATTGCCATCACGTTCAAATGATAGTACAGGCAGACCTTGTCTTTCACGGCTTTATCTTTCGCGTATTTCGATCTTTCGAGGTTCCGCATTTGCAACCAGTTTTGTCTTTCGCTCTTTCTCGGAAAAAATCACGGAAAAGGATGTGCAAAATTTTCTATATATGGAATGAATCATGTTTTCCTCACATTTTCTCTCATAGTCAGGCCTATAAAATACTGTTATGTTATTCTGATATGTAGGAGTATTTACGTAATTTAAAGAATAGATGTGTATCTATTTTTTAAAGTATATATATAAGACACGTGTACATGTCTTATATATACTTTTAAATATTTTTAGGATGCAATCCTCCCACACTTTTGTGTCCCTTCGCACGTGACAAGTTGCAGAATATAAGCTGGCATCACCATTCAGGAACCTTCTGTCTTTATTACGACAGGGAAGTCCTGAGGGGAAAGACTCAACTCTTGGCCATTCCGATTCAGGATCATTGGGTTATTTGCTCAGGTTTGACATAGTTCAAATGCTTAAGCTTTGCGTTTTGTACATCATTTATTATTGGTGGAGTTTTGTGGAGTTTTTCAGGAATCTAACCCACAGGAAAGACACTGTCTGCCGTACAGGTAACCTCCGATTTATGTTGGGGATGTGTTCCTAGAACTGGCCACGTATATCGAAACAACATAAATCGGACATGTTTTTCCTATATATTTATCTCTTATATATTTATGAAAGTTTGTTTGTTTGTTTATATGTGCATCTATACATTTCCACACCATTAAAGCTAGAGTAATCAAACTTTCAACAGATACTTTCTTCACAAATAGGAAGGCCGTAGGCTACTTATTACTACCAAATGTTTTATATTAACTGTACAAAAAGCAAAATAACTTTGTATGTCAGAAAGAATGGAAGAGTTCTTTTCGAGCTGTTCTGATGCCTAAACTGTTCAATAAAATAACTGTTCTCAAAGAACAGGGAATTCTACATCTTATACATAGTGAGAAAGGTAGGAAACGACTACTTCCTTATCCGTAATTGGATGGCGGGGACTGATTAAACTACGTGTATTTTCCCAGGTCCTACTATTGATTTGAATCAAATTTGGTACGATTGCGGAGGGCTCCCACAAATAATTCATACATGGTTTTTGCTTCTCTCTGCCCATTTTATTCAAAACGGCAGCCGAGTGGATTCTTAAATACCATGCATCATCTAGAATTCCGATCGGATTTGAACCAAATTTCCCCGTGCAACGCCAGGTATTTCTGCTAGTATGTTATAAAGGGATTAACTAATTAAATGATTAACTCGAATTCTCCATCTGCCTAGTGATTGAAAGGAGAAGCATTCGATACATTGCATCGGTTCGCTCGACGATATATCGGACATAGAAACGACAAACGACATAAAACAGAGAAACTGTTCCCTATTTGTAAACGACGCTATATCGAAACAACGCAAATTGGAACAATGTAAATCGGAACAACGTAAATCGGAGATTACCTGTATTTGTGGAGTTAGCCCCTGCAAGTTAGACAACCCCAGTTCATTTTTTTCTCTCGATTATACTACAGAACTTAAATAAGACTATTTTCTGATACTTTTTCTGTCTTCTTTTAACTTGTTTAAGTCTCACTCTCATTGAAGTTCATTTTTCCATCTTTTTCTCTATTTTTCTGCGGTCACCAATACAGAGGACAAATGATCAATTTTTGCTGGAATGGGAACCAAACCCTGTATTTCCCATTGCCTTAATTACTTCTCTTTCACCATTTCGTCTTTCGTGGTGTTTTCAGGAATGTAACCCCTGCGAAAGACAAGGTCTATCTGTACTATATTCTTCATAAAGTAAATATTTGACCTACAATGAATATTAATGAATAAATTATAAAGGCTTGAATATTGAATTTAGCACTACCTGTGTTTTGTTACCGTTAAGGCTGAAAATTTCACATTATTTGAGTGGTTACATTATTTGCATGTTTTGACTACGCAGATGATTATGCAAAATGCGTTGACGGCTTTGATTGTTCAACTGTTTGAATTTCGGTAAAACTTTGCATGGAACGTGTATAAATATAAAAATGCAGTTTCTTAAGGCAATGTAAATGCTAATTTCATTGGAAATAGACTTGGATGAAAAATTATGTTGGCAAGATCACTATTACTATATTTGACCTTTTGTGAAAATGAAGATGAATGAAATTATTGTCACTGAATGTGGGTCATTATTCAACAATGCATAATTATTAATTGGAGTAATATTTCAAAATGTCAACAACTAAACCATTTCCCACTCATTTCTTCGACCTCGAATAATGTATTCTAAGTCGTGCATGAATTCCCGGTGGTATACCGTCAACTTGTCGCAGTCAATTTGTCGTACGTCAATTTGTCGCGTGTCAATTTGTTGCGTGTCAATTCGTCGCAAGACAACTCGTCGCATGCCAATTCGTTGCATGCCAATTCGTCGCATGACAGCAATGTGCGACGAGTTTGTCCTGCGACGAATTGACGTGCGTGATGAATTGACGTGCGTGATGAATTGACACGCGTGATGAATTGACGCGTGACGAACTGACGCGCGACGAATTGACTGTGACGAGTTGTCACAGAACTAATGCCCGGCACACTTCAGCATAAAATCTACGAAATTTACGTTTTGGTAAAAAATTGTGGAAATTTTTGGGGGGTCAGCTTAAATCCGGGGTCAGCTTCTATTCGGGCAGATACGGTATATACATATGCCTTTATATAGGTACATTTACATATAACCTTTATTTTATGTACTTAATAGAAGTACTTTCTGCTTCTGCGATAGATGGAGTTATGATATGAGAGCAAAATAGAAGTACTTTTTATTTTTAAATTCATTAAATAATCTAAATTTATAAAAAAATATTTTTGGTGGAATATTTTGCAGAATACTTAAGCAATTCTATTGGAACACCGGTTGAAAAACATTGCTCTAGGGATATGAGAAAACAATTATAAAGATGCTGAAATTAGGTTTTTTTGGGGTTATCCCGTGTAAATTTTTTGCATTAACCACCAATGTTTCTTCTCCTTTGCCGGAGACTTCTTCAGTGTGATGGAAACAATGATCTATTGTTCCATCACATTAAGCGACTCCAACCACATTCAACCAGAACTGAAAGAATTAAAAAGGATTTTACAAGCCAACAAATACCAAGAACCTCATAAATCGGGCGATCAAGAGAAAACTAAGCGCAAAACAAGAAGATGGGAGAGAAAGAGAGAAAGAAAAAAGGGCATATCTTCCCTACGTCAAGGAAACAATAGAAATTGAGACACGTATTAAAGAAATATAACATTACGACAATTTTGCAGCCCTTCAACCAAGTTAAGAGGACATTAAAAACCACTACAGGTGGAAGGGCTAAAGGCAGTCCTCGACTTTCGTACATTCGACTTTCGTACAATTCGCTCTTTTGTACACTGTAAATTCTCACCCCTAAACCACCTTTTGTATGCTGAAAAACGCCGATCAAACATTTCGAGCTATCGCATAATGGTGCTGTCTGTCAGGCAAGCCAACACTTTTAATAAATTAAAGTATGCTACGTAATAATATACGTATTGTATGTAATGTAAGATTTGTGTGTAATGTAAGATTTGTGTGTAATGTATTTTAATATTGTACTGAAATTTGACAAGATTAATACCACTGTAAAGTCGGTTAATAATCAATAAATTATTATTCAGTCTTAGCAACGTTACCATCTTTGTTTGTACATATATCAGAGTTTCTTTGTTTGTGCATTTTACATCTTTTATTTTATAAACATGGGTGAGAAACGGAAAACTGAAAGTGCTAATACAAGTGAAAAGAAAAGTAGGACTCATAAACTGAACACGACTGAGACAAAGATGTAAATAATTAGGCATGCCGAAAGTGGCAAATCTTTAGCTTCAATCGAACGCTCATTGGACTTAAGCCAGTCGAGTGTGTGTTCTATTGTGAAGGAGAAGAACAAATATAATAATACAACACGTACTGTGGCATTCTGAATAAACGACACATTTTTTTAAAGAGCATGGAACCGATCTACACATGCTTCGATGGCGTTGGCGATATCCCATTAGCAGACTGTGAAACAATTTGAGACACAATGATTGTGCAGTAGCTTGGCTTTCACGTGAATGACAATTGAACTCAGTTGAACTTTCTCGATTGCTTCTTCACTTTTCTTAATCGATCTTATTGTGGACTCGTTCACACCAAGTAATTTACCAACTGATGAAGCAAATTCATTATGCGCAAGCCTATCTAAAACTTCAGTTTTCTTCTCCAAACTCGTCACTTTTTTTGCCCTTTTTACCGGCATTTCTTTCATTTCAATCATCACTCTCTTTGGGGCCAAGTTTAGGCAATATTACAAAAACTATGAAAATAGCAAATGCTTTAATGAAAAAAGAGGGATTTTGTATGTGCACTTCAGGCGGTCCTCGACTTTCTTGCGTTCCATATTCGTACAACTCGCACATTAATTATAATATTTATTTACAGCCGGTAATCACACTGTAGTCACAAATCACAGAATAAGTTTCATTAATCACAAAGTAATTTCTTATCCAACTCATACCCTGTAAAACGGTATTGGGGTTCAGCAACAGCTGGTCTTCCACCTCTTCCAGAAAAGACACTGCCATAAACAAAGATAATTTCACCAAAAATACAAAAATTAAATAGACATTAACAAGAAAAAGGGAACTTAATACCAAGATATAATAACTATAGTCAACGACTAGATTATGATAAGGATGGAAGCACTGTGTTACAAACAGTACGAATAAATGTAACTCTTACAGTAATAAAAATTTCTTGAGAAAAAAGAATAATGAATAACAAATAACGATAAATAATAAAAAGATAATAATCAATTACACTATGTGTGTGATAACCTTAGGATAATACAAGGGAACAAGAACCCAAGATAGCATAGACTGACACCCCTGAACCACCTTTTGCGCACCGATCAGACATTCTCGCGCGTCAGCTAAATGACGTACGAATATTTCGAGTGGTGTTGGTTGCCAGCCACCAGGCCACCAGTTTCCACCGCATCGCCATATTTGTCCATACAGTGGTTATTTGCGCAATTATTTAAATATTTTATTACATTTTGCCCTATCTCTCTATATTATAAAATCGACAATTGTGTCTAAAAGGCCCCTGCACAAAAAACTAAACATTTATACCATAACTTGGCGAATGAGCCCGTTTAAAACGGCCTTTGAAAACAAACAATATAAAAATAAAGCCAACAAACAAATGATAAAATTATAAAGATGAATAAGATTGGAAAGGGCTACAAATGAAAACAAAGGTATAGTTTTAAAAAATTAAGAGGAAAACAGTCTTATACCTCAATAATATTATTTTAGCTATTCAGTAGCTCTCTTATAATGACGTTCCTTGTAAATACTCTTTCGTTTAACAGCAGTTGCCCTTGATTATCTTTATCCTTAACCCAAAATTTCAAATTAAGTCTGTTACGTGTTCTAGTTATGGCTACATACAGCTGTCCATGTGAAAAGCAATATTTAGTAAGTAATCACAATCAATCATTCAATTCCACTAAACAGCAGTTAAGAACAATCTCAATAGATACCTCAATACACACTGATACACACGCAGTCAGCGCATATACCTTATTTATTTAGATAACAATGTAATCGTTGTTTGGTTGGTTACCCTACAATTGGATTGACGAGAATTAAAAATACACAGCACGAAAAAATTATTTTCATAATATCTGCTATATTCAGATAACGCAAAGGCACAGCGCAAGCAACTGCCTTTAATATGCAGAACGACTTCAATAAGACAACGAAGGCACGTTAAAATTTCGTCGAATTATTTCAAACATTAGTATGTTTTAAAATACATAAATTACCGCAATTATCCATCCGGTACTTACGTATTAACGGGGAGCCCAACTTAATACGTAAGTACAGAATGATTTCTACCAAGATATCTGTAGTCTACAAAGGAATTATATCTCGCTTGACTGTTGCGCCGCAAATGGAGAGGAGGTTGGTGAGCCTTCGGCTCGCTTTGTTTTTATTTTAGTTGTCGTCTCCGGGCGTTACCACGCCCTTCGCCTCGCTGGAATCTAACTTTCCCTTCCCGTTGTCCTGTGATCCGTTTTTAAATGTCGCGACAGGCCGATCAGTCGAGACGCTTTTGATAGCATTTTAGAGGAAATTGCTAAATATTGGCCACCATAAATTAAAATGTGATTGTTTTTTCTATTGTTATCTATAACAAAGCGATCAGTCGAGACACTTTTGATACCATTTTAGAAGAAATTACTAAATATTGGCCACCAGAAATTAAAATGTGATTGTTTTTTTAATTATTATCTATAACAAATCATTTAAATGTTAATTGGTTTCTTTTAATGTTCTTAAAAATTAAAACATGATTTAAATGGTATTTGTTCCGTATTTATATTTTTAAGTTGGGCTCCCCGTTATTATGTATGTAAGTACCATCCATCCAATTTACGTAAATGCGGCTGCAATTAGTCATAGAAAGTGACATGAGAGGCAGCACTAATTGTACTGGCAAGTGCTGCCTTCTCCTGCCAGTTTGTATAACTAATTGATGAGACCGTCCGGACACACACCGAGAAAGACATGAAGTGTTTTATTATAGGAGATTAGAGATTTTATAATATTTTTTGGCTCTCTGGGAACAGAACCCCCCTATAACATGTAAATCTATCTTCGACTTTCGTACATTCGACTTTCGGACGTTTTCAGGAATGCATTATGTACGAAAGTCGAGGACTGCCTGTATATAGGATACCATGCAGGACTTGCGATCAAGTTTATATAGGGGAAACAGGGAGAACGATCAAGACACGAGTAAGAATACAAAAGAGCCATTCGACTCAAACATGGCGACAAATCAGCAGTAGTAGAACACGCCGCCGGGGGACACGAAACAGATTTCGAAAATACAAGAATTCTCGCAAAAGAAAAACTTTATGCAAAACGGGTAATACAGGAGGCATTAGAAATAAGGAAGCATGGTAAGAATTTCAACAGAGACAGTGGCTATAAGTTGAGCAACACTTGGACCCCAGTGATAGTAAACAATGTGATAAAACGAATGCTACAGCAAAACTCACCCTACCACCATCCCTCCCCTTCCTATAAACCACCCACTCCTCCTCTGCTACCATAGTATATATAAAGTATACATGATGACACCCGGCCAGATCACCCTGAAGAAGTCTCCGGCAAAGGAGAAGAAAGGTTGGTGGTTAACACAAAAAATTTACGCGGGATAACCTGAAAAAACCTAATTTCAGCACGACAAGCACCCGCAAAAGCTTCAACCAATTAACAATCATAAAGATATTACATTAAACACTCGTTGATTACCTTGTTAGTGATCACTTCATACACTTACTAGCTTTAACCCTTAAGTAGGCATGTGGGATCTTTCAAGATCCCATGTCTTTTAAAAACACTGTATTTCTCTTGTAATTACATGTATGAGGTAGATTTTTTCAGTACCTTCCTAGAATAATTATGTCCTTTTGTTCGTGTAAAAATATTGACAATATGTTATATGGCCTTCTCGTAAAAATTCATTTTTTAACGTTGGGGTCATTTAAGACCCCACGTGCCTACTTGCGCTACTACTTTGAACTTATATATATTTCTCATAATCTCTCAGAGAAACATACCTGTCTGTATTTCCTTTTATAAAATGAAGCGTTTCCTTTTCACCAGGACTATGTGAAAGCCTTTAGCAAGGACTATAATGCCTTCCAAGAAAAACGACAGTAGTGGAACACTGGCAGAATTGCTGTTATTCCATATTTAAGATTTTATCTCTTCCCTTGACATGAGACCTCTGGAAATAACCTTCTACATTCTGGTTTTGGAAAACAAGCAATTCTTTATCAGCATGGGGAAAACCCTTGGCCTGCACAGATCCTTTCCAGGAAGACCACAGAAGGAGAGAAGGACCCCTGCATGAGTGAGTACTTGTCCTGTGATCATACCTTTTCAATGATTTCTTCGTTTTCCTCATCAATGCTATTGTCAATTTCTCGCACTAATCCTTATGACCGTCCGTTTTATTATGCGAGAAATTTTGTTTCCACCACCTGCCTGTGTGTTTCAAGCTACTTGTGTGTCTCCTACATCTCACGCCGACACGTCTCCAAACGAGTACTTGTGAGTTTCGTCTTTTCGCAAAAGGGTAGCATCTAAGTACATATGTGCCAAGATCACTCCGCAAAAAAACCGGTAAATTAATGGGATCGCCACCATTGGAAAAACGCATTCATTTAGACCCCAAATTTCGAGCTAGGTGCACAATTTGCCCGAGAAATGTGGACAAAAAACGAATCAGCGTTGCAATTTCTGTACCAAGACGATGTGTTATATCACATGAAAACTATATGCAGTGATTGTGTTGTTAAATTTCAAGAGGTTAAATAAACATACATCTTGTTTATGCATCCAAAGTGGTTTCTAATGTATTGTTTTGACCTTCTAGTTTAGTAACACATCGAGTACTATAACCATATATTTATTCTAAAAAATTCGAGTATGTGGAGATCATACATGAGAAAGTGAGAAACAAATTAATGTAACCAAGTAAATGTTTATAAGTTATTGTAGATTTATTTGTAAAGATTATTCATATTTTATTGCAAAAAAAATAATAATGCACTCAAGTTTGATGTAATCATATGCAAGGTAACGATTCTTTGGGAGGAAAAGAGGTGCATATTATAGAAAAAATTCACCCATTAAACAGCGTACTAAACAAATATAACAATTATATAATATTTAAACAAAGTTCATAGAAGACCTTAGTGGAGATTAAATTAATTTGTTAACTCGCTATGAATTTACACGGAAGATTCTGCATTAATGCGCAACAGCGACATCCAAAAATAGCAACTACCGTAAACATTAGAAATAATTAATGCCATTAACAATATCGAAAATCTGATGGATGCACATTGCTATATAAGGAATTAGACCTCGTATAAAATAATTGTTACAAAAATCAACAACATGGCATAGATATAAACATTTTCTTTTGGGATCTTTAAAGATCCCACACACCCACTTAAGTTAGAAAGGCCACACGCCTACTTAAGGGTTAATTATCTGATTACCTGCTACAACCTCTCATCAATAAGCAAACATGTGCCCCTGCTGTTAATCCAATGTGTGAAAAATTTCGAAATCAATTGTACACATCCTGTTCTTGTATTTAATGAGTTTGCCTGAGAAATTTGATACACGAACGTAATAATTTATCTGACTGGCTAAAATGTCATCTTAATTTTTAACCGATGGAAGTAAGTTCATTCAAAGTGAAAAATATTGTAAACAATATTTATGGATTTTCTCTAAATCCGGAAATATAACCTCACCATCTGGGAAAATGAGTTTTAGGTCGGTAATTATGAGAGACATGATAAAATATCCTATCATTAGCTCTATTTTGGTATTGGATCAGAAATTATTTCTTTTCTTTTCCTTGTATTCAAAGAATTCTACAAAGTATCAGCATATTCCATTCATCATATTATTTCTATACAGAGGGGTTCCTTAGACCCTTTGGTATATAAGAGAGATTTTAGTTAATTTTTAAATAAAAAAGTGCTTTTTGTAGGCAGTCAAATATGGTAATAAATGATGGATAAGGACATCAACATGAAATCACAGCTAGGGCCAGGTACCGCCTGTGAGCTGCAGCTAAAGGATCTCTATCATAACAAGGGCATTTGTCTGATTCAACTTTGCTTTAGCCAAATCCAATGATTTGTATTTAAATGCAACTAAGAAAATCATATATTTTCTCTTAGCATATTTTTCTTAGTCTCTAAAGCCAATGAATTATATTTAATATATAATGAAAAATAAGAAACTCCTGAAACTCAAACTTCATGAAGGCAAAAGGATTAACAGATTTTCTGATTTGAGATAAACAAAAAGCAAAGCATGCAGGAGATGTAGCAGGTATAAATGCAATAAACAGTTTCTACTTTTTACCCATTTTACCTTTTCTTTTACTTTAAGAGTTTCTTATTTCATTCTTGTAAAAATTCATCAAGCAAGCAAAAAAGCAAACATGATGCCAACTCATTCTAAAGAACAAAGTTGCACTACATGATAGAAACTGTCAGTGGGTAAGCAGCAGGCTAGAGGCCACCTGACTTACCACCTGCCCCAACGTCTCCCCTTTTGGTGCCCAGACTCCAGTGTTCACGTTGCAAGGGAGCACTGCAAGACTTCCGCATCCCCAGCCCCCCCTTATCCTTTCCCCAGGAATTAGCTCCTTGAGAGCCCAAGGAGGTTCTTCCTCCTCCATCTTTCCCACATTCATCATCCCTTTCTTTCTCCCATACCCCATCATCCCCTTTGCAAAGGAAAACAGTGCCCATGGCACGAATTCTAACTCGGGAGTTGTCAACAGGGGCAGAGAGCACAGATTTCCGCAGACGAAAGCAGGTGCCATAGCTCCTGCCGAAGAACACCACACCATCACCTTCACCCTTACTTGGCTCCATTGACCTGGACTCCCATTCTTCCTTCCCATCATCAATGAAGTCCACATCTGGATCATCAGTTGAAAGATGTCTCTCCAGGCCACAGTGACTGGCACTCCCAACACCAGCAAGATGAGCACCACAATTTACGGTGGTTAGGCCACCATCTGGCCCAGAGTAAGCAGCAAAAACATCAGGATGTGGAGTCTGAAGCCTTAGGTTGGGTAATCCAGCACCATCTCTACCTCCATGAAAGACAACTGGTCCACCTCTATCCGGAGCTTGAGTAGAGCCAAGGCCACCCTTATGCTCACTAGTGGACAAGGATATAAACTTTTAAAAGTAAGGCATTTCCACCAAAATTTATTTTACAAAAATTGCACAAAGTAGGAGGTTCAATTCATACACATAAGACAAAGCATGAAATAATAATTTCATGCATAAACTGCAAGGGATGGAGAGAAAACACTGGCAACATCGCCATATTATCAGAGAATGGCCCAAGAGTGCCTGATCAAACAGTGCGATAGAAACTGCCTGTGTGGGGATTGTATACTCCCAAGGACATACCAGCAGAACAATGCATTACATACAGGTGAGCTGGTGAAGTTGAAGTGTCTTAACACAGAGCTCTATAGATGTATTAGAAATTGGTGCAACATTTGTGGATAAAAATTTAGGTTTCATGAACGCAATGCTAAACACTGTTGTAGGGGTTTGCGGAAAGCATGGGGCAATGATAATTTGCTGTATCGGACAGTCACATGGTGGATTTCAGCATTTTGCAATGCCCAGGACAGTGTGAAGGATGATCAATGTGCAGATCATTCAGTACATATTGGAAACAGGCAGGCAGTCAATGGGCAACACTACGACATGTTACTGGAGCAACTGGTGCTGCAACTAAAGTGACCACATTTCCATACAAATCCACCAATTGTGTTGCATGACATGCGTACTGCCATATTAAGAAACTTCAGGCATGGTGGCAGTGAGGAACACTTGAACACCCATCTTACCCTCTGGCATGAGCATCTGTGATTTGGATCTTTTCTTCAAGATTATTTATCTTATAAATAATTTAGTGTGTGTGTAAATGTGTGTGTGTATGTTCTTTATGTTTTTATACCGTTGAAGCTATCGAACTGAAAACTTTCGTGGGCCATCCTATGGACCAAAGGAAGAACTTGGTCTAGGTTTGCAGACCGTGAGATCTCTTATACCCCATGGGGTCAACAAAATACTATTTCCATAAGAATGCATGGGAAATGGTATGGAGAAACCCCAAAATGCCATGCAGCCCTTCACTGATGTGGATATAAATATAGCTAAAAATTAACTTATGATGATGGGAAATGGATTATTTTACGCACGAAAAACTGAATATTTTAATTCTGTTCATGTTTTGTCGTTTTACATGCTAAGTCGCTCGAAATTTTCCTTCAAGCTCAAAATTTATTGGTTTAGATGTCCATTTTCCAGGCGGCAACAAAGCTAAATTTCTTAATTGTTGTCCTCTTCGAAGGGAGATATACACGTAAAGATTAATGCAAGGAAAATCCACGCCGTGGCACGCCATAGAGGAAGAATAGCTAACACCAAGATATGCCTAAATATAGTCTGTGAATACTTTTAAAGTGAGTCAAATGATTTTTAAGGAATATTAGAACATTGTTATCTTTTACCATTAACACTGAAAGATTTATCGCAACATAAATCGATACATCTATCTACATTTGTTTGGTAACCAAGATGTTGTTTGTTGTTTACGTTTTGGCTAATAGTATTGACATAATCCACATAATTTTATTGCTGCCTTAAAGGCTTCGTTGCATCTATCCATGTGAATATTAAGTAAGACATGAATGCATAATTATATTAATGGTAAAACTTTACAATACAATATATAAAATAGCAAATGGTAATGTAAGCATCGCCTGCATAATTAAGGAATGGGGAACGTTTGCCCCTGGCAATAAAAATCGTTTGCTACTTAAAAGAAAACTCTTTCCCAAGCGAAGCCGGACGTTTCAGCTAGTATTAAAAGAACACTTTGTACTTTAAACAGAATTTTATTCTTGCAACCAGTTTCGGATGTTGTATGGCATCATCTGGCATTTCTTCAAGATGGAGCCACAACAAGGCAAATGGTTTAGCAGACAGAAGGCAATAGGGGAATCCCTCCTGAACATCAAGAGAAAAAGCATTTGTCGCATTCCACAGGTTTGGGAATGAGTTCTACACATGGTCAAGGAATACAGGTCTCCCTCACATTGAACGAGATCAATTTCAATTTTATTTATATATTTATTTAAACTTTTAATTTAAACTTTTAACGGCGGGGTTGAGGCTACAAAGCCCCTTCTTCCACCTAACCATATACAGTTTACAAGAATAGTACATACATACATACCAATCATGCTGTTCCCTTACGGAGTAAGCAAGCTAATTGCCTCTACCATTCACAAATTTCTCCACACCTTTCTATCCTTACATACTTCTTTCTCATCAAACACATCCATGCATCGTTTCATACATCGTCTTTCATTCCTTAAACTTCTGATCTCTCTTTTCTTGAGAGTCTCCTCCACCACATTCAGCCAGCTTTTTCTTGGTCTTCCTCTCCCTTTTTATCTGCATACTCTACCATCATATATCAATTTAGTCACGCGGTCCTCATCCATCCTCTCCACATGCCCAAACCATCGCAGCACACCCCTTTCATACTGACCTCTTAAAGTTTCTTTCATCCCACATTCATTCATCACCCAAGTATTCCTGACTCTTTCTCTCCTGGTTTTCCCACATATGCTCCTCATATAACCCATTCCAACTGCATTCACCTTACTCATGTGTTTCTCCGGACACACCCACATTTCGCTACCATACAACAAGGTGCGTACAAGCACACTTCTATACACAGCCATTTTTGCTTCCTTAGACACTTCACGATTTAGTACTGACCACATGCTACCCACCATTTTTCTACAAGCCTTTCTATCTCTCCGTCTATTCTTCCATTCTTAGGAAATATTCTTCCAAGTACACAAACTCATCCACCTGTTCAACAACTTCACCATTTATGTTTAGCCTACAGTCATTCAATTCATTCATTCTATCAAACACAGCCATCTTTGTTTTTGACACAATGATCTTCAGATCCATTCTCTCTGTAACTTCAGCCATACTATCTTACATTCTTTGCAACTCATTCGGCGTTTCAGATATCAACACAGCATCATCAGCATACAACAGCACCTGCACATTCACTTCCCCAATCCTCAGACCATTCGTATTTGCACAGGTTTCCCTCACACATTTATCCATAAACACATTAAACAAACAAGGAGACATCACACACCCTTACCGAACACCACTTTCAATCTTAAACCAGTCACTCAGTACACCATTTATTCTTACGCAAGCCTTACTTCCTGAGTAGACTGCTCTGACTGCATTCACTAACCAGTCATTCACTCCATACTCAGCCAGAACATTCCACAGGTCATTTCTATTGACTCTGTCATAGGCCTTCTCCAAATCCACAAATGCACAATACACTTTCTTTCTCACATTCATACACTTCTCGATTACTTGGACAGCAAAAATCTGATCAGAACACCCCCTACCTGGCATGAAACCACACTGTACCCCCCAAATTTTACTCATAGTAGCCATTCTAACCTTTTCAATAAGTACTCTACCAAACGTTTTCCCAGGTATACTCAATAAACTAATAGCTCTGTAATTCTTAAATTCTACTTTACTATCCTTCCCTTTGTAAAAAGGAACAATGATGGCATTCTTCCAATCATCTGGTACAACTGAAATGTTAACACACAAATTAAATAAAATGCTCATCCAACTCATAAGTAAGCTACATCTATATTTCGGCATTTCACCCGTAATTCCATCCACGCCTGCAGCCTTCCCATTCCTCAACATTTTCACAAATGCTTTAATCTCACGTTCGTCAACTCTGTCTTTACTGGACACATTCATACTATCAGTATCACTTTGGGTGCCAGACTCTTCAGAACTACCTCCATACAAGTCTTCAAAATACTCCTTCCAGCATTCTGTCACTTCACGTTCATTCCACACTGTTCCTCCATCCTTATTTACAATCCCATTCATTCCATTGTTGCTGCCCTGTCTAGCCCTTTTTCTCCACTTCTAGAATAACTTCTTATTCCCTTCAAAATCATTCCGCATCTTTACAGCCTCATTCAAACGTACTCGTACTCATTCTTTGCTTTCCTTAACTGCATTCTTAGCAGCCTTATTTTTCTTCCTGTAATCATCATGCAGAATCCTTCTTTCATTATCATTCCTTGCAGCAATCATCCTCTTATATGCCTCCTTCTTCTCATTAACTGCTTCACTCACTGTTTCAAGCATCCTTTTTCATAGAGCCCACTAAAGTCATTCCACACACTTACAAGAATAGTTGTTTTTGGCAGTGGTGTGACCAACATGAAAGCCTGATAGACATTAAGGTTATTATTGTTAATATAGTTTTATATCTGGTTGTGGGCTATTTTTTCAATTAACTTAGAAAGTGCAGGAAGTAAACTGATGGGGCAAAAATCGTGTGGTGAGGAAATATTTGCCTTCTTTTGTATGCGCAGTAGTGCACATTTCCAATCTTGCAGGAAATAGGAGCAAGTGAATGAGCTATTGATTATATGAGTAATTATCAGGGTGATAATGTGAATTAAATTGCAAAGCATGGACCCAGTAATTTCATCAAATCCCTTAGATGTAGGTTTTAAATTTTGAATTAACTTCTTCACTTCACATGAGAGAAACGAAAAGACTGGAAGTAATTATTTACTGATCAATAAATGTCCACAAGAGTTTCATTTCTCAGGTTTGGAGGGAATGTATTTGGAGGGGATGAGAATGCATCATTAAGTTCCTCTAGGGAGACATTTGCCAATTCCTAAAACTTTCAGTTTATTCCACAGAGTCAATGTATCTCTACCGGGTGTGATAATAGAGTAAGCAAATTTAATTTTTGCATTTCTAATGACCTGTTTAACAGAGTTGTGTAAGGTTCTGTAATTCTCAAATTGAACTAAGGAGTTGCTATTTTTGAACCTGCGAAAGGCTTTGTCGCATTCGGACATAAGTATTTTAACGTCGTCTGTGATCCAAGGTGAGTGATTTCTGGTAACTCGGATCGTTTTAACTGGTGCGTGGTTATCATATTGTTTCAAAAGAAACAAATTTAAGATGGAAATTTTATCATCAATAATATGAATGTTTACAATGCTATCCCATGAGATGAGGACAGCGTCATCCACTAATTTACTAAGGTCGATATTTTTAAAATCTCTAAACGTAATAATTTAGGTTTATCTTTAGGAACTTCCATCACATAGGAAATATAAATGATACCGTGAGTGGATATTCCAGGAACAGAGTACTGTCTGTGTTTTAGGACTTTATCAGGTTTGGAAGTAATGATAAGATCGAGTAAAGTAGTAGATGATGAGGTCCCGTGCAAGGGATTTAGGGAAAGTACCGTATCTGCCCGAATACAAGCCGATCCTTTTTGTCAAAAACTATCATGAAAAAATCACCCCTCAGCTTAAATGCGAGTCCGAGGAAAATTGGGGTAATGGTTAAATTTCGAAGACTCTCATTGCCTTCGTGTTCAAATGATAGTACTATATTTTTTGTAAAGAAAATATTTGACGTACGATGAATATATATAAAAATATCTTGGCGAGATCGCTTGCATAAATTGACGATTACGCAAAATGCGTTGACGGCTTTGAATGCTCAACTGTTTGAATTTCGGTAAAAATTTACATGGAACGTGTATAATTATAAAAATGCAGTTTCTTAAGGCAATATATATGCTAATTTCATTGGAAATAGACTTGGATGAAAAAATATCTTGGTGAGATCGCTTGCGTAAATTGACGATTACACAAAATGCGTTGAAGGATATGAACGCTCAACTGTTTGAATTTCGGTAAAACTTTACATGGAACGTGTATAATTATAAAAATGCAATTTCTTAAGGCAATATATATGCTAATTTCATTGGAAATAGACTTATTGTTAAATGAAAAATTTCTTGGCGAGATCGCTGTTACTATATTTAACCTTTTGTGAAAATGAAGTTGAATGAAATTTTTGTCACTGAATGTGGAATATAATTCAACGATGAAAAATTATTAATTGGAGTAATATTTCAAAATGTCAACAACTAAACCATTTCCCACTCATTTCTTCAATTTCGAATAATGTATTCTAAGATGTGCATGAATGCCCGGTATATTTCAGCATAAAATCTATGAAATTTACGTTTTTGCCAAAAAATTGTGGAAATTTTTGGGGGGTCGGCTTCTATTTGGGCAGATACGGTATATCCATTTCTAGTGGGGAAAATGTATTTAAGAGTAATTTAGCATAGTTATTGTCTGGGTTCATTATCAAAATTTGAGAGTAAGTCAGTCAATGGTATTTCAATGTCTGAGAGATGTCCTACATGGGGAGGTTTATATACCACTCCAAATAACAATTTTAGTGTTTTGTAAGCTATTTCAAGGAAAAGGAATTCAGGCTGGCTGCAATAGGGATTTTTACTTTCTGAAATAATTCTACATGTTAGTTCTTCCCACACATAGACACACCGCCTACTATCTTACCAATCCAATCGTTGTGACAGTTTGTATCCTGGAATGTTTAATAGAAGAGAAGAAAGGGAAGGTTTAAGCCAAGTTTCAGATCTTAGTTCGTCAATGTGGGGTAGGAGGCTCTGGCTGTTAATGTGAATAGCTTGGAAGCTTCAGGGGAAGGGTGAAAATGCATTTCTTAGAAGTAGACGGATCCATTTGGGAATGTAGGGGGAGGGAAAAAGTGAAAGAGTTATAGTAATTCCTGGAATTTTGCAGTGGTAAAGGAACATAGCAGGCATCGAAAGGGTTGCTCTGGTGTATAGGAAGAAGAGAGTTAGAGAAATAAAGAGACATGAATAAAAATTAACACTATCCACCTACATCAGCACCAGGAAACAAACATCTATAATTGAATTTGTAAGCAATCAAGAAGGGGAAGAATAAAAATTGAACAAAGTAAAATAAAATAGGGGGATACGCTCAAAAACAACTTCACAGGAAATACTTAGAAATGAACATAGAAAACAAAATAAAAGTAAACCCTCACACCATAACTTATAATGCCAAGTCTCTCAAATTTGTGAACTCCAACACTGCCGGAGATAATTTAAATCACGAGCACTTGAGATAAGGGCACTTACACTGTCAGGCTTCTTCAGAAAGATTTTTCCTTCGTGAGACCAAGCATTTCTAGGGCCCATAAGCTCTTTCGCACCCTGGAGCGGCTTTTGTCTCGGAGTTAAACGAATTGATTTATAAAACCCAAAAATCGATATAAACAGCACACTTCCAAGTTAAATGATTTGTCTCAGCTGGCATAGTGGTTAGCACGATTGGCCATAAATCTCAAGATCTGTTGTTCAAGTCCTTGTTCCAAAATGTTTTTTCATTTTTTCCCACATTTTTACTTTCTGCATTTAAAATGCTTATTTCTTAATAACGCTATATATTTTTATTTTTTAATAGTTAATATTTTTAATATATTGATGTGCAGTTTTAAAGAATTATTTGTAGTGCACATAGCAGTTGGTTTTCCTCATCAATAAATTTTTCATTGTAAAGCGATTTATTAGTTTGTCCTCCACATGATTAAACAATGAAAAGAAACTTATTGTCTTGCACGTATTGTTTCACAATCATGACAATGTCGAAAAATACTTGGAAAGCATTTGGAAAAGGATCGGAGAGGAACGATTTCAAGTGCTACAAGATCAGTATTGCTTCTTTCATCAGAGCAATGTGAGCATTTTAACTAGTGTGTTTCGAAGTGTATTTTTAACATACTGCAGTTTTTACTGTTTCAAAAATGGAATATACTGCTTCAACATCTTCAGCGGGGAATCCTGTAACGAGCAAAAATGTTACATCTTTTACGTCTCCTCCTTTGGACGACGAAACAGCAAAAGATGTGTTGAACACTACCATGCATTACTGCATGAAGCTCCTCCGAAAAAAATGGATTGATGTCGGATAAAGAAGTTCCCAAAAGTGAATGTGACCGTAGTGTTGTAATGGCCCAAGAAATGTATACATGTTGTGGATATGCTTTGCAAGATGAACTTCCATGAAGATTACGATCTGGTGGGGCCCAATGAAGTCGACGAAATGCATGGATGAGGAAATCGAGTTAGCTTATAGTTATATATATATTACCATTGTGATTAAGAATTTTAATTAGAAGTAAATGGATATTTAAACTTAAAGCAATATTAGGAAATTAGGTAATAAATACTTTAAATGATGAAAGTAAAAATGTGGGAAAAAATTTTTAAAAGTTTCGGAACAAGGACGTGAACAACAGATCTTGATATTTACAGCCAAGCGTGCTAACCGCTATGCCAACGCCGCTTCTTGGGAGACCCATTACCGTGTATGGTACTTAACCAGTGACTCGGAAAATATTAACTTATTTTTACTAATAAAATAAAAACGGCTGGGTATTGGCCCTGATAAGTATATATTTTCGTTAATCGGACGTCATGGACATTATCGCCATGAAGTTTCAGCCAAATCGGTTGGGGGTCTGTAGTGCCTTCCCTTTGTAAGGTGTACACTCCAGGTTCAATAGAAAATTAGTAAGGGTGTGTGAGAATAAGTTTTTTCAGTTTGATTGAGATGAGAACGAGAATTGCCCTAAACAAGTGGTACTTAACCTTTTTCATCTTGCACCCCCCTTCTTATCTTTTCCCCCCTTCCTTCCCCAGAAAATTTTCTTCTACGTTTTAAAGGGTTATTACCAAAAAGAATTAGTAATATTAACCAATGTTTTATGACATAATTTTTTAAGTATCTGCTTAACTATGCTCAAAAGCTGTGTTCGGTTATGTGAGTTTATTCAGTGAATTCTAATGTTTCATTTTGGTTTTGATGCACATCCTCTCATTTACCACTTGAGTAGCAGGTATGCCTAAATAATGGCGTAAACCAGCATTGGAAAATGTTTGCTATTCTCCTGCCACCAATTGATAGGGTTCTTGAAATAAAATAGATGAGGCAGAGACTGTGGAATTCCATCAAAAGGATGGAATGTATTGTTAATACAAAAAATGCATATAACATAAATTTGTTGATACATCCACAGATTCCACACAATTTTTTTTAAAACACAACTGGTTTCAGTGAGTGACCACCATCATCTGGTACCAAGTAATTATAATAAAGGCTTATATACTGATAGGGAGGAGTGGGAGGAAGGAGGGATGGTAGTTGTGGGAGGAGGGGGAAATGCTGACATGAGTAAATGGGAATAGGAGAGGAACTGGTGTTTGTTGACTAGAAGAAAATCTGGGTTGTGTTTCAAATGTAAAATTTCCATTTCTTCCAAAATGTTTAACCTAAAATCTTTATCGGCTATGTGTAGAATTTTGGGGATAAAAGAGGAAGAATGGTTGCAAACTGGTCGATGTTTGACAAAATGAGAATCGAACGATCCTGTTTTAAATGAACAAAAATGTTTGTTTTCTCTGATTTGAAAGTTTCGCCCAATCTGGCCTATATAAAAATATAAATAGCATTATAGTCATTACAGTGTAATTGATATATCCCAGATTTCTTCAAAGTAACAATTTTATCTTCATTTTACAGAGGAGATGTTTGAGGTTTACAATGTTATAAAATGAGGGCCTAATTTGATGTTTAGGGAAGAGGTTAACAATTTTGTAGCTTAGATGACCAATAAAATTCAATTTACACCAACAAGGTTGGTTAACAGTAGGGCATGGTAATTTAACCATTTTTTACGAGAAAATGATTAATTTTTAAAATTACTCTGTGATCAACTGATTAAAAATAGAATACAGGCGACTACCGAGATTCGACCAACTCGAGAATTTGACCGGTCGAAGCCAGCTTATTCGACCCAGCCGATCGGTCAGTCGAATTAGGAACTGGTTTACACTAAGTAATTTTTGGCCCGCCCAACCACGCAAGGTTTAATTTCAGTCTAGACATCATTATTTCTGCCATAATTGTTTGAATTTGGGCTGATTCGACTGTTCGAGATTCGACCTCGTTTTCAGGAATGCATCCCGGTCGAATCTCAGGAGTCAAGAATAGGAAACATTCCACATCGTGAACTAATTAGCTTCACTTACTAAATGCCGCCAATCCGATGCCGTTGGAACTTCAGGACACTCCGAATACTAGGATGAAACACTAGAAACTCCTGGTAACAAAAAACTCCTGAAACTAAGTTTTCACTCCTCAAAAAAAGAGAAATATCCAGAATTAACCTCATGTACTGAGTGGAAATCGTAATTTGGGATTTAATTATATCGGTAAATTATACTGACCGGTAGTTTTCTAACGAATTATCTGGCATTCAGAATACACAAAACAGACACTCTCACTACATAAGTTGTTTCGATGAGAAACTAAGTGAAACTTTCTTTCCTCAAAAGAGCTTTTAAATTTCTTAGAAATGTCTTTCCTCAAAAATTCTTTCTTTCCTCAAAAGGGCTTTTAAATGTCTTAGAAATCTCTTTTCTCAAAATTCCCTCTCCGCGTCATTCCCTGGCTATTGTTCCCTCCATCTGGAAACTATTACGGATCCAAGGTTGCTTTGTTTTACCCCTTAACATGAAGAACAAAGGATGACTGAAGTGACCTTTTTCTTATTCGGTGCAGGGTGCCTTCCAGTCACTATTCCGTTGGTTTACAGGACGACTGTAGTGAAGTGAGAATAAGGGGAGTGCAAGGAGAGAAAATAAAAAGAGAAAAAAGTCATACTTCGACAATGTGCAAAAGGAAAATGGATGAAAAACATTTACTTGATCACTGGCATTTATGACTGCCTTTCTGCAGTGACTGTCACGCACGCGCTTGCAGTGCCCACAAAGAATTGGTCTCATGGAATCGGCGGTCTTTGTTGAACTCACTGTGGGCTTCTAAAATACACGGGGAGATCGCTTGTTGCTAGAGCCCGCCTTGATTCGCGCTTAGTACAGTAGTTTTAAAAGCTTACGCACCTGCGCAGAAAACGATTTTCGCTATGGAAGAGTCCACTTTAGAAACGCGAACTCGGCAGGGGTGAGGATATTTACAATCGTGAGAAAGCTCACTTGTGCCTTGTTAGTTGCCAACCGTGCCGCTGCCCTATTAGATTCACTGTTCTGTTCGTTGTTTGGTTACATTGTATTTAATTGTCGAATAAAAATTTGATTTGGAAAATAGTTTCTTCTTTCAAAGTTAAATAAATGCAAAATCGAAATACATATACACATGATAATCTACAGTTCAGAACATTTCCGCCTATTTTAAAACTAGATCTGGTAGTTTTGGCCAACCTGCAAGTTCCAATTCGCTTCGCTTCCCCCTCAACTTCCCTCTCCACAACCGCTTTCCCCTACATTACCTCGCAGTCCGCGCAGAAAGGTGCCATAAGCTTTAATACTACTGTAAATGCGCGCAAATCAAGAAATATCTTTATAATGGTTATAAAGTATTCGCTGAGAGAAATATTAGAAAATTTACGAAATAAAAAAGCATATTTACTGGGTACCAAGGCATTTGGTTAAGAAACACTCCCGAGATTAAGGTTCTTATGGAAGAACCTGTAGAGCTTTGGGGGGGCCAAAGTCCCTCAGTCCCCCTCCCCCCCCCCTGGGTGCGTGCCTGTAAAGATAATATTTATGAGTTTCGAATAATTATCCCTCAATGAAGCAGTTTGGTGAGCATTGGCAGACGTTTCGATGCCTGTTATCGGCTGACCGTGCACAAAATGACAACAGTAATAGTTCCAACGTCCTTTTAGTCTCATTTGTTACATTTCGGCCCTTTATGCGAAGTGGGTTCGCAAATTTAATTGTGTGTCTTGTGTGGTGTAGGGAAATGCTACAGTGACTGACGAGTAAGAACATACATCCAAAGTTTTAATAACATCGCCACCTCGATGTAATAATAGCACTGTTGTGAATAAGACTTCCCTTTTTTTGGGGGATTGTCTTCCTTTCGGGTTAACAAGATAAATATGGATGTGGTAAATGCAGGTGGCCCAACTAGCTAACGCGTCACGTTAGTGAGCGAGCGTCTGCGGACTGAAACATAAAAAAATCCGCATTCACGTGATGACGTCATCACAAGTTTCGTAAAGTACGTAACAGATTAGGACATTTAAGGTAGACTGACAAAACAGCATGACTAAATATTAATTCTTTTGAGTTTATTTAAAGTAGTAACAACACCAGTATGTGTTGTGCTACTGATGGTCAGATTGAATTACTATATTATATCTCCACCAAATGAAATATTCTCGAGTCACGGTGTAAACGCACCTGAAATCGAGGCGATGCCCCGCAAGGGACCAGAATTTTGTCCCTTAATTGTGGGTAATTCATAAAATCAAGAAACAATAAATCGGGTGATACAATACATTATTTATATGGAGCTTTGGTTGGGGCCGCAAAAAAACCGCCTTAAATGCAGGTAAACCTTAAATGGGAGAACCTTAAATCGGGATTCCACTGTATAAAGATGGCAATGAAACAAAATTCACTCCTGAAGATGCTCACTGCAACATGGGCTGACTATGCAGCCTCTCCTGAAAATGCCTTCCAACAGTCTAGAAAAGGTTATAATAAACAAAATTGCTAATGCATAAGCTTCGTTATAGAGTAAGGATTAAATTAAAATGATAACTCAACAAAGTTTTCTCTATTTTTTAAATTCTAAAATAATATTTTGAAATTACAAAATTAGTTTTCTTGAGTTAAATTAAAACTTCTTAATTAGTGATCTTAACTTTTTTTTATGTCCAGTAGTTCCAATCCATAGTCAACCTTTTCTGTCCCATCACATCTCTGTGGAAGATTTTTAATCTCTGTGGTATGGAAAATGATCTTTTGCTGGCACTTGTTACTAGGTGAGTTGCAAATATTTTTAATAGCAGAAAAATGTTTGGATAGAAATTCTGAACACATTGAGGGTGAATCGGTTCATGGTAGTTTCTGGTAGGATCTTTGGAGTAGTTAGGCTGTTATATTGCTCATAACACTTTTATTTTGGCTACATTTTCAGTGTTTTTTTTCAAAAAACCCACTTATGCATTCTGCCCATATTTGTATGTCTGATATGGTAACTCCTCCCAAACAAAAGAAGAGAGGCTCTTTTTTCACCAATCAATTTAGTATTCAGTCTTATTGTGCATGTTTTCTAGAAGAGGACCATCTGCCTCTCTGACAAGCTATGTCCTAAACAATATCAACTAGTGACTTCATTTTTCACCAATAGATTCAGCATTTTGTCTCAATGTTTTCCTGGTTTGTCCTTTTACTTTTGTTTTTTAAAAAATGGCCATTTACGGTCTGATTCAGCATCATATTATAACATGAACTTAAAATCTCATTTTGTATACTCCAACTTAAATATTTAGCATTTTTTATCAATTCTTTCTCAGCACCAAACCATATCTTGGCATTCACAGTTCCAGTCTGCAGAGACACCAGATTTATTGTCAAAGTTTGAACATTACTTACAGGAGGCCTATCAGATAAGTTTTCACAATTATCTTCTAACGCAGTATCAGATTTCATCTTCTTTTGAAAGTAGGGGAACAAATTTCCCACTTCCTTTCATTTACCAACCGTGAGATAAAATTTTTAATTTCTCTTTACAGCAGAAAGAAAAAAGAAAAATCCAAAATGATGTGAAGGAAAATAGTATCAGTATATATGATTCTCACACGACACTGCTATAGTATGAATAAAACTTCATTATACATGGGATGCTAAATTCGAATTTCTAATTCATTATACGATTGTTCAGAAAAGTGTTTGTAGACTCGGGGTTGACCAGAGGTATTTTGTTGCATGGGCAATGAGACAAGTGGATGGGGTGTGGGTGGGCCAAAGCCAATCGCTCCTACAACTGATTAGGCACCCCACCAAAATAACACCAACTGGATTATATTTTAGGCGTCCTTACGATTATGGTGATCCGGCCAGTCGCAATTCATATTATTGGAGATGTTGGATGGAAGGGGGGATGGAGGACGAATATATGCCCGGCAGCCCCTCCTTGGGCGCAACTGTGTACACTTTACAGAATGTGTAGCAAACTGAGTTGATAAAACAAATACAAGGTTATACTTCATGATTAGCACATATAGATTGAATTTTTTTTTCGCTTTTCAGGAAGTTTTAATAAATTTGAAATAAACTGAAAAAAACAAATAGCAGACGACTCAATTTAGAAAGTACGGGTGCAAACAATTTGTATAGTTCGAATGAGTAATTAAAGATTACCCTTTCCGTTCCCATCTAATATTATTTACAAATACCAGATAAAAAACCCAAACTCACGGAATGTTACGACAAATGACAACTTAACTATTTATTGGACTCGGAAAAATTATAATGTGAAGTAGTTACATCATTAGAACTCAAAATGTTTTCAGATAATAAACACTGTATTTTACATTTTGGAAATTTGTATAATTTACACGAGCATTTGAACTAAAGAGAAGATCTCCTCCGCATAGATTAGAGTATCTATAAATTAAACCTAAGTACATAAAAGAAGCAAACAACCGTAGCAGATTTTA
Source organism: Uropetala carovei (assembly GCA_036926305.1). NCBI lineage: Eukaryota > Metazoa > Arthropoda > Insecta > Odonata > Petaluridae > Uropetala > Uropetala carovei. Next base: position 1,602,115 of record JAXCHB010000195.1, read on the forward strand.
TATGCTTTTACTCACCCATTTAGGTAACGCTGAATGAAGCAACCAGGAGCCTTTCCATCCTTAGTTTCGACAGTTTCAGGATCAAAATGAACGTTATTATTAGCAGAGAGTTGCCTTAAAAACTCTGTCACCTTTTTTCTTAATGACGGCATGCTAAAATATTTTTCTACGATAGGCCTAGTCCAATGGGTCGGAAGCAAACTCGGACATCTGTTTTACGAAAATATCGTTAAAAAAGTTCTTTTCGATCTTTTTAATTATCATTATATCAGGAATGGAGTACAATACACTTGTGAGACGGGAAAGGCAGAATACGATATCCAATGAAACTTTCCCTTTCGCACAACGATCTGCTCGCCGTAACGTGCCGTAACGTCAATGACTTCAAAAAAGAACATTGGTGCCAAACAGCCTTGAAATTAATGCACTTTAACGCTTGTAGGAGCTGCAAGAGTTAGTCATGATAATGTTAATTTCCTGTTTCCTAATACCTTTAAAGTTTTACCAAATTTTGAAAAACCACTAATTATACACATAAATTAAAACTGCTTTATTAAAAGAATTCCCCCAGGTAAATAAATAACATGCACGAATTTATATATCTTATAACTTCCACGATATATCGATAATCGGTCATACCAACAACGAAATTTCATTGAAACAGCATTGTTTTACTACAACCACGAACACTTCTCAACGTTTAGCCTGGGGTCTCATCAAAATAACTTAAAATAAGTGCAGAAAATCTTCAGATTTTTTGTGATATTATTATTTTACTATAAATTTTTCGCCTTCTCATGCATTTACAGATGTCGACACAGTGAACGAGCGCGCTGCAGATTTATCGTGTTTTTTATGTACAGTTCGCATCAGCGTTGCCAACGTTGATTCGATTCATCTCACTATAGAGCGTTCCATCTTTAGGTTGCTTTAGGTCTCATTGTCAGTATTAGGTCCCTTTCACACGGGCAACTGCTATCCAGGCCACACCACTTGCTTTCGTTCCCACCTATCCACTCCTTTCCACTTCGGTTTCCCCTACCATTTTTATTTCACCACATCAGAGTTTCAACGTTAGTCACCATGTTGGAGGCAGAAAAAGTGGTTGCTGTAGTAGTGTGATGCATAATTATTATTCCGTATCGTAAAAGAATACAGTCGTCTTTATTGCCGTAGAATATGTTTCCGGAATTCGCCGCTAGACGGTGGCGGTATATACTGAAAATTTACGAATAAATTAATTATCTTCTAAATGAAAGGGTCTTCCAGAATTTGTTTCAAACGAAACTTAAAGAAAATATTATTTACAACTTTGTTCCTTACAATAATTACAAATAACGACGTTTCAAAGGAGATATTTGACGGAAATTAAAAATTGTTTAAAATAAACGTTGTAGGAAATTAAATTCTATACAACTTTTGTATACAATTGTATACACAATAATGATTTTTTAACGGAGATATTTCGCAAAAACCGAATCGTATTTCGAATAAACCTCAACTTCCGTTTAATCGGTATTGTCCAAAAACTCATCAGTTCTTCGTGCTCAACCTAAAGTGTTAAATATGAAATTTGGTAATGATATGACAAATACTTTTCGAGTTAGAGCGCCCACAATCACACAGACATCATTCCGGAAATACTCTAAACGTGTTCTAGAGACCTCAAAATATGTACTTCCGTTAAAATCTCGAAATAGTTTTTTTTCACGATAACAATACTTACTCCATACTAAGTATATGGGGAAAATAAAAATAATGATGGTAGACAGGTAGCAATTAATATTGATGTGTCTAATTTTTCTGTTTCAGATACCTTGTAAGTGGTTGTACCCTAACTTATTTACAATACTCTTTTAGAATTGGAATTTCTACATTGAGCGGAATCATTAACGATGTTTGTAAAAAAATTTGGAATCTTCTAAAATCCAACTACATGCCTCAACCAACAGAACAGCAATGGCACGAAATAGCAGATATGTTTTACAAGCATGCAAATTTTCCAAATTGTGTAGGGCCAATTAATGGAAAACACAAGAATTATAAAACCGCAGCAGAGCAGTTCACTTTACTATTGCTACAGACACTCTTTTTCAGTTGTGCTCTTAGCTATACTATGTGATGCCAATTACTGTTTCGTTGCGGTTGATATTGGGGCACTTGGGAAAAATTCTGATTTCTCAATTTTCCGTAATTCAGTAATATGGAATAAGATTCAATCTAATCAATTTAATATTCCTGATTCCAACATTGCTGTTTTTTATCCTATTCGAATAGTCCTTCGAACAGAGATCTCACAACGGTGGCCACTCCCGAATAGCATTAATCAATGCTTCCACATCGACATAGTCAGTCACGATTAAAAACGCAAATTCAAGAAAATAATCTGAAAAACGGTGGCTGACAAGTGGCTCGTGTTAAAGACCCGCATCAACCGCGTGCACTTTTGTGGAAGTGAGTGGCATGGAGTGGCTGGAAGTTGCTGGTTAGTTTCATGTTGCTCGCAGTGGCGCCACGTGGAGTTGCCCGTATGAAGGACTCCGTAAGTCCACATTTAACTCCTGTGGCGTGGCGTGGATAGCAGTTGCCCGTGCGAAAGGGACGTTAGGGGTATTGGGTAAATGGCGAGCAGTGTTGCAACGTCTCACTACCCTAACGCCAACAAAAGTCTGGTAATTTAAAATTTCCTTTATGTAACTTACTAAGTAAATGCTATTGTTACAATTCTTGCCGTAATACACGATTTTCTAAACCAAAACAAAAATACTGCGTAGTAAAATTTCTCTCGCTACGTACCGCAAGCGTGTTGTACACTTGGCTGCTATAGTGCCCCAAACACTCCGGCGGTCCCAGAACCCTCATAAAAGTGAAAAAAGGAGATTAAAAGAATTGAATCCCTTTGAAGTGCCCTTGTTTTCCCTTTGCGCTCCGATTTATTTTTTCTGTGCTAGCGTTCAGTTGTCTAAACCAGTCTTACGTAGTCCTTTATCTTGTGATGTAAAGTTACCTACCCTTGCAAAAATGTCAAAATAGTAGAAAAATTAAAAAAATATTTTTGATGTTTTATAATTGGAAAAATCACTCATGATAAAAATGTGATAATTTCTGAACAAATAATTAATTAAAGAAAAAAATTGAAATTTTATAAATTTACAAATGGCGTAAGTTCGTTAATATTGTAAAATATCCATTATCAACTTCACAGAACATCATATCATAACAAATAGATCAAGAAAAAGTCAAATTCAAATTATTTGAAAGAAAGGAATAATTCTCCACCAGCGGAAAGATAAGAAAAATTAATTGCCCAGTTAAGGGGTTAAATGTCCTTCGATCTGTGGGTTTAGTTTGATTTAAATGTGTTATGCGATTGAGGGGTTTATTATGTTAAATAACGTTTCCTTAACAACAGCAGGATATATTATGCCGTAAACTGCCTAAAAATTAAAAATATATTTTCCCAATCAAAAATTATTTCATTTGAAAGGCTATTGAAATCATAAATAAAAGTTTAAATAGTGCATATTTTTAAAAAATTCATAGTTTACTTTGTAAATAATAAATTAGCATTGTAGTTGCCATTTGCATTTTTATGCATAACGCGATAAATATTTAGTTTAGAGAAAAATGTATAGAATAAAAGTTGTAGGGCGTTTTAAAATAGGTAATCATTTTATGTTCTAAGCTAATTCGCGGAAAAAGCACCCAAACGATGTAAATTGGTATTTAACAAAATCGTAGCATAGTTAAATGGATAAACGTCAGTTCGGAGGTACACTGTGTCCACATCTTATTTTTGGATTAACTTCCTTGTATATACTAAGATTAGATGTAATGTGATCAAAGGAAAATAGTTAAGCATGTTTGTACGAGAATAATTGCTCACAAAATTCCTAAGTAAAAACAAGAACTGGATTATTTTATGCTGATCACTGTACATAACGGAAATTAAGTTGCAATTGAGGAAGTTTCTACTTGCCCGACATTACAAATTCATTTGCTTCTTTTTTAATCTTGTAAATTATCCTCTGAGACACACCACATAGCTTGCTCGTCCTACTAACAGCAGATGACAGGCTTTCATTAGACTCATTGAGGCAACTACTAAGAACATTCAATATTGTTTGTTATTCCGTACTCACCTTGCTTTCTTTTCCTCGTTGAGAAGTCCATTTTCTTACAAAAACCACAATATCAATATGAAAATACGTTCGGGGATAATCAACGTGTGATGTATATACACAATATTTTAAAAAAGGGGACACTATAAACATAAAACCTGCAAACACAACATATCCCTACATTTGAACTGTATTACACACTTCAGTTTGAAAACGTTTTGAAGAATTGTTAAAACAACTAATTTGAATACACAATAAAACTGGCGAAATTTGTAAGTACTTTCCCGCAAACTTATGAGCAGATAAAACGACGAAAGCACAAGATAGTCCAACTGCTGCGTCGTAACTGAGGGAAGAGCGGGCCGTAATAAAACTGTCGCATTGTTCACCCTCCCCTTGGCGACCCAACCCCACATCTGGGTGCACCAGAAATAACTTCAAACATTTACCTACAACTTTCTCGCTCAGACCATGAAAGTATCTTTATAAATAAAAAAGTTTCCCACAGACAAACTTTTTCAAGTCAGACTGGAACACGCAAAAGGAACTTTTATAATTAAATGCAGAAAACAAATATTTAAAATCAATTTGTTAAACTTTCAGAAGCACCATTACCATCCATAAAAATTCCTGAACATAATGCAAAAAACTGCATTACATTATTTTCAAACAGAACGTATATGTCATCGATTGAAACAAACATGACCATAAAATGTCCATTTCAGGGCAAATATTGTTTATCGCATTTTGTATAGAATATATTTTTAGTTTTCATTTAAAAGAATATCATCAGATTCTGTGTTAAAAATAGCACAATTAGAAATTTTGAATTTTTATTTTAATGCAACTTTAAATTATTAGTGAGATTTGGCAATCCTGGTGTCATAGAGAAGGAGGGGGCGATTGGATTTTTAAGTCTGCAGGAGAGGGGAGAAACGATGCCGTTTGAAACCGTACTGAAATTTTAAGGTGGAACGCTCTATAGATCAGTCGCTCAATTCTACCAGAATTCTACTAGAGTTTTTTCAATAAAATCTACTAGTAAAGTCACTAAATTTTCTTGTATCTACCAAATATTCTACTAAAAAAACAAAAGTACTATACAGGCAGTCCTTGACATCTGTACATTCGACATCCGTACAATTTGCTCTTTCGTACATTATAAATTCTTGCCCCTACACTGCATTTCATACTCGGAATTCAGACTTTCGTACATCAGCTGACGAACAAACATTTCAAGCTATCGCATAATCGTGCTGTCAGCCAAGCCAACACTTTTAATAATTTATCAAATTAAAGTATGCTATGTAATAATATACGTATTATATGTATATTTTTAAATATTGTACTGAAATTTGACAAGATTAATACCACTGTAAAGTCGGTTAATAATCAATAAATTATTATTCAGTTTCAGCAACATTACCATCTTTGTTTGTACGTATAGAAGAGTTTCTTTGTTTATGCATTTTACACCTATTATTTTATAAACATGAGTGAGAAACGGAAAACTTAAAGTGCTAATACAAGTGAAAAGAAACGTAGGACTCATAAACTGAACATGATTGAGACAAAGATGGAAATAATTAGGCGTGCCAAAAGTGGCAAATCTTTAGCTTCAATCGAACGCTCATTGGACTTAAGCCAGTCGAGTATGTGTTCAATTGTGAAGGAGAAGAACAAATATAATAATACAATATGTACTGTGGCATTCTGAATAAACGACACATTTTTTTAAAGAGCAAGGAACCGATCTACACATGCTTCGATGGCGTTGGCGATATCCCATTAGCAGACTGTGAAACAATTTTAGACATAATGATGGTGCAGTTGCTTGGCTTTCTTGCGAATGACAAGTGAACTCAGCGAGATTTTCTTGCGAGTTTGGGTCTCGATTCACAGGTTTAAACTTCAAACCTGTGAATCGAGACCCAAACTTTAGGCTTTAAACTTTAAAGCCTTCTCTGTCTTTTCTAGGTACAAAAGAAACTTTTGTACTCGTTGAAGTACCACTTGCCACACTAGCTCTAATCGCTTCTTTACTTTCCTTATCAATTTTATTGTGGACTCGGTCACACCAAGTAATTTACCAACTGATGAAGCAGATTCATTATGCGCAAGCTTATCTAAAACTTCAATTTTCTTCTCCAAACTCATCACTTTTTTTTGCTCTTTTTACCGACTTTTCTTTCATTTCAATCACTCTTTGGGCCATGATTAGGCAATATTACAAAAAACTATGAATATAGAAAAATGCTTAAATAAAAAAATTCGAACTTTCGTTCAAAATACATTTAGACCCCAAACTGCCTTCCGTACGCTGAATTCGGACTTTCGTGCGCCAGCGAAATGACGAACGAATGTTTCGAGTGCTGCTAGTTGCCAGCCACCAGGCCACCAGTTTCTGCCACGCCGGCATCTTTGTCTGTACGGCAGTGTTTATTTGTGCAATTTTTTAAATATTTTATTGCTTTTTGCCCTATCTCTCTATATTATAAAATCGACAATTGTGTCTAAAAGGCTCCTGCTCAAAAAACTACACATTTATACCATAATTAGAGATTTTATAATATTTTTTGGCTCTCTGGGAATGGAACCCCCCCTATAACATGTAAATCTATGTTCGACATCTGTACATTCCACTTCCGTACACGTTTTCAGGAACGCATTATGTATGGATGTCGAGGGCTGCCTGTAGTACTTTAGTACATCTGCAAAAATTAAAAATGGACAACAAAATTTGAAACATTTATTTAAAAAGCGATCCTCAGATAAGATACAAACTACAAAAAAATGAAACTTCTTAAATTCAAAATCACAAGAATATTCACTTATTGCATCATATTAGTAAACACAAATGAAAATTCTTAAATTCAATATAACAAAAGTAATAAAATGCTGTTTATATTAGTAAGCATAAGTGAAACTTCTTAAATTAAAAATCACAAAAATCATCACATATTGTGTCATATTAGTTAACATAAATGATACTTCTTAAATTCAATATCACAAAAATAATAAAATTGTTTATATTAGTAAACATAAGTGAAATTTCTTAAATTAAAAATCACAAAAATCATCACATATTGTGTCATATTAGTAAACATAAATGATACTTATTAAATTCAATATCACAAAAATAATAAAATTGTTTATATTAGTAAACATAAGTGAAACTTCTTAATTTAAAAATCACAAAAATAATAATAATATAATTTATTTCACCGTTGGCAAATACATTTGCATGGTTTCGTCACAATATTAAATATTTACAAAACAAGACAAGAGGAGAGAAAATATAGATATGCTAGCAAAGAAAATACAATGATCAATAACACAAAAAGCAAAATCATACTTTATCATCAAGGTATTCACAGACACTGTAGTAAGTTTTCTTCAAGAGGAACTTTTTAATTTTTCTTTTGTACACTTTGTAGGACTGAACTGATTTAATATCCGCAGGCAGATTATTATATATTACAGAGGCTGAGTGATGAGGACCTTTTTGAGAAAATGCATTGTCGTAGTCATTGATGTGAATGTGAGATAGCGAGCGGGTGAAATGGCTATGGTATTCTGCATTTGTGGGAAAAATGTGATGGTTTGATCTAACAAAAGTTGCACAACTAAAAATGTAAAGAGATGGTAGGGTTAAGATATGGAGAGATGAAAACAAGGGTTTACCCTGTGTACGGTAAGGTACTCTACATAAAGCTTTGACAGCTTGTTTCTGTAAGGAAAAGACTTTAATAGCCAGTCTACAAATACCCCAAAATAATATTCCATAGTTTAATAATGAATGCACTTTAGCATAGTACAGAGATAATAGGCTTTCAATAGGAAGTATTGGAGCCAATTTTCTTAGCATAAAGACTCCAGTAGCTACTTTTTTAACAACTCCATTGATGTGATCTAGGCAATCCAAATTCTCTTTAATATGTAGCCCAAGGAAATTGGTGGATGAAGATCTAGCGATGCTTTTATTGTTCATTTTAAGAAGTGGGCTACTATATGGGATAGCTTTTTTATTGTGAAATAGTAAGTAAGAGGTTTTATTGATATTTATAACAAGATTGTTTAGATTGCACCATTCCATCATTTGGTTAGCTGATCTGTTAGCAACCTCAACCAGAAGTGGGAGACTATCAGCAGTTACCAGGCAGGATGTGTCATCGGCATATAGGGTCGGAAAACAATCAGAAAATTCTTTGGGAAGGTCATTCATGAAAATTATGAAGAGAAGTGGTCCAAGAATTGATCCCTGAGGAACACCAGTATTAATTTTTAGAGGTGTAGAATTAGCTGTGGTAGAGCCATTTCTAGCTCTTTGAGAATACTTCACAATTTGATAGCGGTTACTTACAATTAGAAAGGAAATAACTCAGTTCAGGGAGTTGCCCCTGATGCCCAAATTACAGAGCTTCCCAGAAAGTATTTTATGGTCAATACTGTCAAAAGCTTTACTGAGGTCATAAAATATACCTAAGGTATGCTGTTTGTTATTGAAAGCTTGGTGTACTCTGTTGATGAGGTTGAAAGCAGCAGTAGATGTTGACTTCTCTTTCCTAAAGCCATGTTGATTAGGAGTTAACAAATTGAAGGAGTCAAGAAAAAGCAGTATGCGATTAAAAAATAATTTTTCAAATATTTTAGAAAAGGCAGATAGAATAGAGATTGGTCTATAGTTTTCTGATTCTGAGGGTGAACCTATTTTAGGTATTGGAGATACACGAGAAAATTTTAGGTTAGTAGGGAACTGTCCAGTGCTGAAAGATATGTTGATTATAGTAAATAGAATAGGTGCAATGATGTGGGAGCTTATCTTAATAACTGTCATGGGAATATCATCTATACCGCTATAAAAGGAGCTTTCAAAAGATTTGATGATATCTATTATTTCCGAAGTATCAGTGTAGTGAAGAAAAACAGAATTTGGGAAAACAGAGCTGGTATTCCTGGAGGGGTATTCAGGGCAAGATGCTGCTTTATCATTAGTATTGCAAAATTGATTGTTAAAGTTCATAGCTATATCAGCTAGGTTAGAAACTACTATGCCATTGAAGTCTATGAAAGAAGGACTTAAGTTGCTGGATGCAGCATTGGAATTTAGTTTGATAATGTTCCATGACGCTTTAATCATATTATTGGAATTATTTATATAGTTAACATTTGCAGCTTTTCTCTCAGCTGATAAGTGCATTCTGAAGTCCTTTAGAGCACATAAGTATGCCCCACGAAGGTTAGAGTCAACAAATTTATATCGAAAGTATAAGTCCCGAACATACTGAGACCTGATAATAAGATGAGAAGAGTATAATTTTCTTTTATGCACGTTTACATTATGTTTAATATTTCTGACAGGAAAGGCTGCATTAAAGCAAAGGGTGAAAGTGTTCATGAAAGAATTCCATTTAGAATCAACACCACTTGCATAGTGAACATCATCCCAAGATTCCTGTGAAATATGGTGAAGAAATATTTTAGTCGAGTAATCGTTAAAGATGTGTTTAGAGATATACATGGGGTTGGGCTGAGAGATAGTTCTATGTAACTTAATGGTTGTTTTTAGGCCTAAATGATCAGAAAGGCCTGTGAAGATGGTTTCACAGGTAAAGTTATTAGGAGGTAAATCTGAAATTACATAGTCAATAAGTGATTGACTGTTGGGTGATATTCGGGTGGGCTCGCCATTCACTACCTTCAAACCAAAAGTAGATAGCATATTTATGAGGTCAACCTTTTCAGGGGATTCATTCAGTAAGTTAACATTTATGTCACCAATCAACATCATACCATTGGTATTTTTCATTGATGCAAATGTAATGGCATCATGTAGGCTCATGAAGAAATCATTTATATTACTGCTGGGAGAACGATAAATAGATAACAGAGCATAGCAAGAGGCATCAATGTCAATTAATGCAATAGAACATTCAAAAGTTTTATCAATGCTCTTGTTAAAATTCAGGCACTTCATACTTACTGAGGGTCTGCTATAAATGGCTACACCTCCACACTTAAATTGCTGGCGACAAAAGGATGTTATTAGATTAAAACCATTAATATGGAAGACTGATATTTCATTTGCTCTTAGCCAATGTTCTGAAAGTATTAACACATCAGCCTTTAGTTCCTGAAGTAGGAGTTCAAGGTTAAGGCCCTTATTCCTCAAACACTGAATATTTATGTAAAAGCATTTAAGGGAAATAAAATTAGAGAGAGTACCATCACCTTGGTCGAGTCACACCAATGAACTTCGAGTTCTCAGTTTTTTCTTGGTTTGAACCAAACACCGTGCTAACTCTACGTCTTCTTTTTCTATGGTTTACAAGCGTGAAGCCGTCATTTTCTTGCGCGGTTTCTTCTTGCTCGCTAATGTTGATGTTACCCTGCTCACCGGTTGTCAGCGAAGTGGATTCCACCGCAGTTCCTTTGATGGAGGGTTCCTTCCGCAGGGGTTTCTCATCTTCTAAAACTTTCGTCGTATTTTTAGGTGCCTTTTCCGTCTTCTTGCGACGAGTTGACTCAGATACTGCCCCCTTCATTAAGCTTATTTCGTCTTTTAGATTTGAAATTTCGGTGGCCATCTTGAAAATTGATTTGCCTCGGTCCACGCGGCAGAATAAGCACATCCAAAGAATAAATGGTGACTCACTGATAGCCTTAAAGCATAAATCACTTAATTCCGTACATTTATGATGATTTGTACGAAAGCAGATACCACATGTAACCACTTTATCCTGATTATTAAGGGATTTTTCACAGGACTGACAAGCTAATGTTTCCCAACCGGACACCATCTTTATGTTATAATCACATTTTGTTTCAAATTATTAAACAAACGACATTATTATAAATTTAAATCTATGTTTTCATATATAGACTCTTCAGGATCTATGTAGGAATCCATGGTTTTCACTTTCTTAACAACATGATCAGGTGTCTCATAGCTATTGCAACAATTACCATTGCGTTTCAGACCTGACCTAATGGCTATGATTGAGGAAACAAGTTTTGGTGAGATTCTATTTCTTAATTTAGACTGAAAAGCTTTTCCACATCAGCATTTGAATGAGAAGTAACCAATACTGATAATGCAAATTCTGCTAATTCAGAAAAAGGCCTTTCATTTCCAGGATTTGTGTAACTGAATACCTCATACCAAAATTTCTTGGTGTTCAATGTTTGTGTCCATTTTATGAGATGCAGTTGAGACCATTGAGTTTTTATCACATTGATTAACTTAGCTTTTCCAAAAAATTCAAGTAGCTCTGTCAACGGTAGTTAATTTGGGTTTAAGCTTTTTTCAACACTTAAAGTTGATATTATCGACATTCAAATTTTCATAAACTTAAAAAATTGTTCTTCATCTTCTCCTCTATGTCGAAAAATTTTTTAAAATTCAATTTTTGTTACTAAAATTTACTGAAACTTGAAAAATTGCGAATTAACCACATTCAAATTTTCTGAAACTTAAAAAATTGCTCATTCATCTTCCTCTCTTTGTCGAAAACTTAAAAAAATTTCAATTTTCATTACTAAAATTTACTGAAACTTAAAAAGTTGTTCATTTATCAGCCTCTCTATGTCTAAAACTTAAAAAAACCCGAATTCGGGACATTCAAAACTCATGAACCTGAAAATATTGCACATTTATCGGAATTTATTTGTCTAAATTTTAAAAAATACCAAATTTTGGATACTAAAATTTTCTGAAACCTAAGAAATTGCTCATTTATCGGTGTCTCCTTGTTGAAAACTTAAAAACTTTTCAATTTTCATAAATAAAATTTTCTGAAACTTAAAAAATTGTTCATTCATCTTCCTCTCTTTATCAAACACTTTTTAAAAAATTCAATTTTCATTACTGAAACTTCCTAAAACTCAAGAAATTGTAAACTTAGAGGTCTTTATTTATCTGAAACTTAAACAATTGCTAATAACGACCACTCAAATTTTCTGAAACTTAAAAAAATGTTCATTTATCAGCCTCTCCATGTCTCAAACTTAAAAAAAATACCGAACTATCAACATTCTAATATTATGAAAATTAAAATATTTTTATTTATTTATTTATTGCTTAATGAGAGCTAGCCCTTGTACACGTTTTAATAAAATTTAAATGTTGGTAAAAAAATTGGAACAGTTGGAGTACAAAATAAAAACATATCAATACACACAGAAAGAAATAATAAAAACACATCATAAAACTACATAACCTAAAAGGATAATTATTAAGCATAAAAACACATCATAAAGCTGCATAAAATATAAGGATAATTACTAAAATTACATTAACTGCAAACATAAAAATAATATAAAGTTATAAAAAGTTATACTTGAACAGAGCTCACATAAAAGTGTTATAGTGAAAAATGGAATTAAAAAATAATTTATATTTATATGTAATAGAATATACAATTAAAGATTTAGAAATACTATATCCTCCGGTAATTAAACATGTCAACAAACAGTAAAAAAATACAAGAATATTTAACAAATACCAAAAATATACGGATACATTTTACAGTTACTATCATTACCTTATCTGCCCGAATACAAGGCGATGTCTTTGTCGAAACCTATAACAAAAAAACACCCCTCGGCTTAAATGTGAGTCAGAATAAAATTTGGGTTGTGGTTAAATCTCGAAGTCTCTCATTGCCTTCGCGTTCAAATGATAGTACTATATTTTTCGTAAAGTAAATATTTAACCTACGATGGATACATATAAAAATATCTTGGCGAGATTGCTTGCGTAAATTGACGTTTACGCAAAATGCTTTGACCGCTCAACTGTTTGAATTTCAGTAAAACTTTACATGGAACGTGTATAATTATAAAAATGCAGTTTCTCAAGGAAATATATATATATGCTAATTTCATTGGAAATAGACTTGGATGAAAAAATATTTTGGCTAGATCGCCTGCGTAAATTGACGATTATGCAAAATGCGTTGATGGCTTTGAACGCTCAACTGCTTGAATTTCGGTAAAACTTTACATGGAACGCGTATAATTATAAAAATGCAGTTTCTTAAGGCAATATATATGCTAATTTCATTAGAAATAGACTTGGATGAAAAAATATCTTGGAGACCGCTTGAGTAAATTGACGATTACACAAAATGCGTTGACAGCTTTGAACGCTCAACTGCTTGAATTTCGGTAAAAATTTACATGGAATGTGTATAATTATAAAAATGCAGTTTCTTAAGGCAATATATATGCTAATTTCATTGGAAATAGACTTGGATGAAAAAAAATCTTGGCGAGATTGCCGTTACTATATTTAACCTTTCGTGAAAATGAAGATGAATGAAATTATTGTCGCTGAATGTGGAACATTATTCAATGATGCAAAATTATTAATTGGAGTAATATTTCAAAATGTCAACAACTAAACCATTTCCCATATATTTCTTCGATCATGAATAATGTATTCCAAGATGTGCATGAATGCCCGGCACACTTCAACATAAAATCTACGAAATTTATGTTTTTGCTAAAAAATTGTGGAAATTTTTGGGGGGTCAGCTTAAATCCGGGGTCAGCTTCTATTCGGGCAGATACGGTACTTAAAAATGCAAGTATAAAATACATTAACCAAGAATTATACATTATCACAGGTCTCCTAAAAGAATGATTATTAGAATTTAAAAATCTATATCCTCAGGTGAATAATCATATCAACAAACCCAGTAAAAAAAGAGTAGAAAAAATATTACAAATGTTCTTACAAAACAAAAGACCAAAACGCTGGTTAAAGATTAGTTATGAAAAGTAGCAATTTATTAGTCAGTGGACTGTATAAAGCAAACGCAATGCATAAAGTAAAGGCATTGCATAACGCACAAGCAATGCATAAAGCACAAAGCAATGCATAAGGCACAAGCAATACATAAAGCACAAAGCAATGCATAAGGCAAAAGGCTATGCGAACACAAAAGGCATGAGCGAGGTGGTAAGACCGCTCACAAACAGAGGCTCAAGAGAGAGAGAGAGCGTAGAGAGTGCTCTCGTGAAGAGACTGAGCAGTAAGAATATCAGCCACCTAGTGGCCAGAAAGAAAATTAAAAACGGCAGAATGATTGAAAGAAGTTCCACATATACCGCCCGCCTCATCCATGACAAAACAACATACTGAAACAAATTGATTACAAAATGATACAAAAGGAAATACAGGCGACCCCCGAGCCTCGATTGTTCGAATCTCGATTAATTCGAGATTTCTATCCCGCCGATCGATAATTTACGGGGAATAAACTTCGCGTAGTTATTGGTTCCAACCAAACGCGAGGTTCAGGTTTGGTGTAGACGTAGTTATATCTGCTCTAATAGTTTGAATTGTGCTGATTTCATTCTTTTTTCTGTTACTCTTTAATTTAAATTTATTTATTTTACTGATTTATTTATAAATTTATCGCTTGACATGGCATCTAAAAGGAAATGTAATAGAGATAATGTAAAGGAATCCAATAAAAGAGGGCACAAGATTCATAGTTATGAATTGAAATTAGATATTTTAAAGCGTGTTGAGAAAGGTGAAAGCCAAGCTGAAATTGCACGATCGTTGGGAATGTGTTCTTCAACTATTAGCACTTATATGAAACAGAAGGAGAAAATTCTAGAAGATGTGATAAATTCACGTAATTTGATAACAACAACAGGAGTTGACCAATAAAGACCTCATCGAATTGCAACAATCCATTGAGACCAAGGAAGATGGCGAAGATGATATTATGGTTTCTCCAACTAAACCTATGGACTTGTCTTTAAAAGACCTTAGTGAGATCTTCCGGAGTCTGGATAATTTCATAAACTTGACTGACGAAAAAGATCCTAATACTGAGAGGAGCTCATTGGTGCAAAGTGCTGTTCTTAAGGACGTAGTCTGCTACAGGGTTCTTTATGAACAAAAGGAGAAGGCTAAAATTCAACCGAAGCTGTATAAATTCTTTCAGAAGGTTGAAAGACCACAGCCAGCAGAAGCTGCTTCTACATCTGCTGCAAGGACTAGCCCGTTCAATTCCCCAGTCAATAGCCCATCCAGTTCCCCACCCAATAGCTCCTCTTCTTTCAACTATAATCTTCCAACTTCTCAATTAATAAACCAAGTCCAGTAAATGCAGTTGAAAAAGATTTAAGGTATGAAAATATTTTTTATTTTATTGTTTCTTTACTGTTAAGTTATTTTGTGCTTTTATAATAACTTTTATATTAATTTTGCTGCGATAAATAGTTGTATATATAGATAGATGTAGGCAGGTATGTTATCCAGCTTGAGCGAGTCGTTTGTAACAAACGACTCGCACGATCCGGACCGGGCTGTCTGTAAAGCATATTGCATACATCTATCTTTGAAGTTTGAAACAAATTTATTTTTTCCTTTTTAGTGCAAAAATTAAGTTATACATTTAAAATATTTATTATATAATTTATTCATAATTTAATATTGTTGTGTTAACATATTAGTTATGTTATTTTATCTTTATAGAACATGAGGGGAGACTTTTTCCAGAGATGCGGGAACGTATCCCATGATTATAACATGCAAGTATATGGAAAAATGGCGTTTAACACTCGAATATTCGAGATTCGAACACATTTTCAGGAATGCATCCCTAAGAGTTTCTCATAACCGCACGCCGTAAGAAAACAATATTTTAACAAAGCATTTTTAAGTTGGGATTTGACATATTTTGTTAACGGCTCTCACTATCACCCCTTTTGATGTACGGAGCTTGGCCATTCTTGTTTGACCAGAATCCGATTGCGCAAGATCCGAAATCTTTGCGCAAGGTAGGATCTTGTTAGTTTTTGTCCTCCATTTAGCATCGCTGCATGTGCATGTCTGACTAACAGGACTGCAAAATGACACTGCCTTGCGACAATTATGGGATGCTTCTCGTCAAAGGACAAAACAGCATTCTTAAGCCTGCCGCCCACCCGAAGAATTCCTTTCTCGTCCTAGAAGGGCTTCAGAGGCAGCAAAGGCAAAGACCTTAGTAAAGGGTTGCATTGTCTCAGGTCAGCTATTTCTTGACCAAAATAACGAGACTGCGAGCATTTCATCAGGACAGCCATGACGTTAGCACGCTCCTCAGCAGTAACATGGCCAGTGCGGTGGTCGTCCTTATTCCTGAAATTGTGCAAAAATCTTAAGC
Source organism: Uropetala carovei (assembly GCA_036926305.1). Taxonomy (NCBI): domain Eukaryota; kingdom Metazoa; phylum Arthropoda; class Insecta; order Odonata; family Petaluridae; genus Uropetala; species Uropetala carovei. Next base: position 1,618,403 of record JAXCHB010000195.1, read on the forward strand.
ACAAGGTAATGGCATGTAATAAATGCAAAAGACAAGAAAATTTAAGGAAAACATCAACAAAGCCTGATGATCGTGAGACGTGAAAGATTTTCAGTCTCATTGTCCAGAGCTCCTCGTTCTCGGAACCATCCGGGTATCCATTTTCTTTGCACCAGGCCGCCTCCTCCTGGTCTAGCCAAGGCAGAGCATACCACCATTTCAACAATCAAAGACGGTCATCTGGGCTGATTCCACGCGTAGCTACATTGGCCAAGTTGTCGCTGGTGCCAACGTAGTTCCAGTTTATCGCTGCAAGCGTAGACTGGATTTCTGCCACACGATGAGCTACGAATGGCTTCCATTGGGATGCGTGACCTCTGATCCATGCCAGGGCGACCTTAGAGTCCGTCCATGCGAAGACAGGAACTCCTTTCAAGCGAAGCCCTTTGTGCAGTTTCACTAGTAAACGTGTTAACAATACAGCCACGCACAACTCCAGTCTCGGTACACTCACTGTTTTGACTGGCGCAACCTTAGTTTTTGCCACTAACAAATTCACAGAGATTCCTTGAGTGATGTCTGATGATCGAATGTAGACTAATGCTGTGTAGGCACGTCCCAAGGCATCACAAAATCCATGAAGAGAACCATTCGATAAATTTCTATGGGACACTTGATGCCATCTAGGTATTCTGACTGGGTCTAGTTTTAGCAAAGACAAGCGGAACTTTGACCAAAACTCTGCCAAATGAGGAGGTAAACTATGATCCCATTCGAGGTTAGCAAGCCATAAATCTTGCATGAAAATTTTAGCATAGATTAGAACAGGTGCCATCCATCCTAACGGGTCGAACAGACAAGCGATCTCAGAAAGAACAATTCTTTTTGTAAAGGGAGTGACAGTGTCCGGAGGATTGGCAATTCTAAGAAAGACATCATAGACTGGATACCAATGAAGTTGTACTTTCTCATACGAAGTATCGAGAAAGTATTGTTTTCACGAAAAAATTTGACCTCGAGATTTTTACGGAAATACACATTTTAGGTGTCGCCGAATCCGAAAAAGTGGTTTTTGCAATGCCGCTTGTCTGTCTGCTACTGGATCTGGAGCCTAGACGGTAGACCAAAAATTAATGAAGTCTTGTACTTAGGCATTTTATCATACTGAGCAGAGTATACATAGAAATGGTTGACATTGCTCAATAATTAAGAGTAGTTTATTCTACGAATTTTTAACAACAATCCAATTTTCTCAAAAACGACTCTAACGATTTTGATCAAATTTCGTACTGTTACTTGAGTTTACGTCTTCAATAATACTGTATAGTTCATATTCCTCAAAAAATGAATATAAGGCTAGTTTATTCTAGGCAACTTTAACAATAATTCGATTTTCTCAAAAACGTCTATAACGATTTTGATCAAATTTCGTACAGTTACTTGAGTATACATCTACAATAATACTACATATTTCATTTCTCTCAATGAATGAATATAAGGCTAGTTTATTCTTGGGCAACTTTAACAAAAATTGGATTTTCTAAAAACAGGCTCATACAATTTTCATTTTCTAAAGATAACCAAACGACGCATTAGTACATATATGAGAATGTTTGTACAATGTATGTTGTACCAATTTTTTAGTGGAAGCAGAGCAAACAGATGCACAGATTTGGGGGTTTGGAGGTGAGGAAGAAGAAGGAGTTACGATTACTCGAGACAAAAGATTCATGAAGCAAAGTGTGATGCTTCCGATCACACGCTAAACATCGGGATGAAGTTTTACAATATTTAGTGGAATGCTGATTAGACAAACAGTTAAAGCAAAGCGAAAGTTTCTGAACCTGCTCCATGTGCTCACTGGGTTTTAGCCCCTTGAAAATGGTACACTAGTTCAAGAAATATCCTTTCGAACATAAGAGACATCGCAAGGAATTTCTCATCAATTGTTTCGTCGATGCAGTGTTGACTAAAGATTGCTGTTTAACTGTCTTGTGGTTGCCAACAGAATCACGTCTAACTTCGCAATTAGGTGGAGAAATATTAAGAGAGTTCATTTCCTTTGACGCCTCCAAAGCATGGATTCTAGTCTCCAAGAAAGTAGACAAAAGCATGAATTTTGGGACTGTAGTCGTATCAGCTAGTGACAACTCCCAGTAAAGAAGAGTAGACGAATCAAGTTTTCTCATAAGCAAAAAAACGAACCACTCGTCCCACTGTTCAATCGGTTTATTGAGATTCTGAAAAGCCCATATGGTTTGACGGAAATGATCTAGAACTCATTTAAGTTCAGCTGAGGTGGGCTTTTGCACAGGTGGAAGTTCAAATAGACTATTCATGTGAAAATTAGAAAGAATTCTTTTACTCCCATAGCACCTCTCGAGGTCATCCCATGCCTCTTGGTAATTGGCACTAGTGACAGGTCTATTTTCTATTACTTCTGCTGCAGCTCCGCATAAGTGCGTTTTCAAATAAAGTAACTTGTGCACATTAGAAAGCTGTGGAATTTCAGGTACAAGTTTTTTAAATTGGTTTCAAAAGCTCTCCCACTCCAATAAATTACCCAAGAAAGTGGGAAGTTCTATCCTTGGAAGTTGAGAATGTATACTAGTGTTAACACTGCAGTTTGACACTTCGCCTTTAGATGCTGTCGAAGATTGTAAGTTTGAAATACATCCCGCTACTTTCGAACATGCATCAATGTAGTCCCCTTCAACTCGTGTAAAGAAATCATCTTTCAAATTGTCCATCTTAACGACATCCGGTTTCTCCAAAACTAAAAAATGCATGCTTAGGAAAACTGTCCAGTATGAATGAAGCAACTCCCTATGTTGTTCTAATAGAGCAGTTGTAAGATTGTCTTTTCCATGTTTCTAAGTATTAGTCCAAAATCTTGAAATCAATTTACCCTTATTGTACTGACTCTGAATGAGTCTCTCAATTTCAGAAGACATTTTGACACCAAATAAGAGAGCGGCACTCAATTAGACCACATAATCATTACAGCAAAGCACATGGAAATTGCAAAAAAACTCCATGTTTTATGGTGAACTAATAGTTTCCGCTCCCAAAATTTCTTCTTAATTAAAGAATAAAGTCATAACTTAAGTATAATGTAACATATAATAGCATAAAATGCAGCAGTCTATAAGAACACACAAAATAACAAAATGGGTATTGTAACTTTACCATAGTACAACAACAATAAGCGGCAATTATGTTGAAAAAGTTCACTCCTATTGTAAATGGTCAGTGAATGGCATGATATAAGTTCTTACCGATGAGTCACACAAATCCAAAAGCTTGGCAGCCACAGCGATGAGTCAGAAGAGAAGACGAGAAAATGCAAAAAAACTGGCCCCCGCTGGAGAATAGTAACAATATGAAAGCACTTCTTCTATGCGTTATCTTCCTTGCCAAAAATATCCGGCCTGAAAGACCAGAAATGTTCTTACAAAACAAAACAACAAAACGCTGGTTAAAGATTAATTAAGAACAGTAGCAATTTATTAGTCAGTGGACTGTATAAAGCAAAAGCAATGCATAAAGTAAAGGCAATGCATAACGCAACAAGCAATGCATAAAGCACAAAGCAATGTATAAGGCACAAGCAATACATAAAGCACAAAGCAATGCATAAAGCAAAAGGCTATGCGAACACAAAAGGCACGAGCGAGGCAGTGAGACCATTCACGAACAGAGGTTTGAGAGGGAGGGAGAGCGTAGAGCACTCTCGTGAAGAGGCTGCGCAGTAAGAACATCAGCCACCTTGTGGCCAGAAAAAAAAGTAAAAATGGCGGAATGATTGAAAGAAGTTCTGCACACAAAGATACCCAAATATATGAGGATAATTATTACAATTATAATCATTACAAAAAATAAAACAATAATTTAAAGTTACAAAGAACTGTACATGATCACAGCACTCCGGAAAGAATGATAATTAGAATTGAAAAAGTCTATATTCTCAGGTAAATCGTTTGCATTACGTAGAACCTATGCATAGGACTAAAATAAGTATAATTGTTTTTAAAAAGTCCTTCATGAAATAAATGTTTAGATCTGGTCGAGCACTGTGGTACATGAATGTTTACTGAACTAAGAAGCATTGGACAGTCAATCACATTGTTAACAAACTTAAATAACAATAGCAAATCAGCAACATTTCTTCTTGAATGTAGTGTCTGTAAATTTAAATTTGTGAGCAATATATGAATTGGCATTTCATCAGGATTGTAGCCCAACCTGAGACTAATCATTTTTAGAAATTTTTCAATACGGTTAAGGTAAATAAGTGTCATAGCAGGGGGACCACACTACTGAACAATATTCTAAGACAGGGTGAACTAGAGCACAATACAAAAATTTTAGGGCAGTTACATTCGACAATTCTTTTGAAAACCTGTTTATGAAACCGAAAAGTTAGGTGGTTTTTCTTTCCAGCTGATCAATATGACATTCAAGACATAGTGTCTAAAATTACTCCAACGTCCTTTATGCTACTTAATTGTTGTAGTATATGATTATTAATGGAATAGTTAAAATTTATAATTTCTCTTTTTCTATGATAGGATACAGTTTTACACTTGTTAGCATTTAGGACCATTTGATTTTTATTGCACCAGTCATTGACAATATTTAAACTATTTTGAAGATCTATACAGTCAGCAGAACTATAAATGGTTGAGAAAACTTGAATATCATCAGCGAATAATAAATGTCTGTCTGATCCTAATGAATAACTTAAATCATTGACAAACAAAATAAAAAGTAAAGGACCGAGATGAGAGCCTTGTATAACTCCAGAGGTAGCAAAAAAGACTTCAGAAAGCACTCATTTTAGTTTTACTTGTTGAGTCCTATTGCTCACGTAGCTCTCAAACCAGTTTAAAAGGGATCCAGTCACACCATATGCACTCAGTTTAGCAATCAAGTGTGGATGACTGACTTTGTCAAAGGCTTTGGAAAAATCAAGGTATATAGCATGTAACTGAGCATTACTATTAAATTAATCAATTATTTTTCCTGAAACAGTAAGAGATTAGTTGTTGATCGACCAGACACAAAACTATGCTGTTTGTTAGATATAGTATTTTGAATAAGGGACTGACTAGATCTAATACAATGGATTCAAATGTTTTACCTATAACTGACTGTATGGAAATTGGATGATAATTTCTTATATCAGATTTGTTTCCTGATTTGCAAATTAGGATAACATAACTTAATTTAAGATTTTCAGGATAAATACCAGAGTCTAGTGATTTATCAAATAATATATGAAGAGGTAAGGACAGTACAGAACTACAGTTTCTTATCAGACTGGGTGGTATTCCATCAGGCCCTGGACCCTTTTTAATATCCAATGAACGCAGTTTCTTGGACACTGATTCAATTGGGACAGAGAGTGAAATTTCTATCAAAACTATAAGTTGGCTTAATATTACCCGATATACAATAGACTTTAGAGAAGTACTGAGCAAATAAATCACATATATGCTGGGTATTATTGCCACAAGAATTTTCTAAGTACATCTCATAAGGTAAATAATTCTGTTTCCTACATGAATTTACAAAGTTCCAAAAATGTTTGATATTACCTGGTATTGAGGATTCAATACTTTTGATATAATTGTTGTAGTCTCTGCAAATTAAGTTTTTACATTGTGCTCTCAACCTAGAATATTAGAAGTAAACACTATTTGAAAAAGTTTCTTTATAAATTTTATGGAGATACTTTTATTGAACTAATAATTCCTTGATTTCTTTTGAATACCAATAGAGATATGAATAATTTCCTATTTTCTTTTTAGGGGTATGCATATCAACACTGTGTATAAGTATATTGCACATTTATCGGCATTTATTTGTCTAAACCTTAAAAAATTGAGAATAATCAAGACTCAAATTTTCTGAAACTTAAAAATTTGCTTATTTATCAGTCTCTCTTTGTCTAAAACTTAAAAAATTTCCAATTTTAGATACTAAAACTTTCCAAAACTGAAGAAATTGTTCATTTATCGGCCTCTATTTGGCTAAAACTTTTAAAAATTTTGAATTATCGACATTCAAATTTTCTGAAACAAAATATTCCACAATTATTGGCCTTTATTTGTCTACACCTTAAAAAATTCAATAAAATTGATTTTAATACATAAAACATTTCATTTAAAACTTTCATCACCACTCGATTTACTGAATAATTTTTAAAAAATTTACCACCTTAAAAACGACAACATCGCAATTTTGATATATCGAAATCGACTTGGCAACACTCCACAGATTGCATTTTGTCCTTGTTTTATTAGTTCACCACGCCACTGCTTGGAGGCGCCACCTACTTCCGAAAAGTGACCCAGAACCCCCACAACATACAAATTAGTGCTGCACATATCAGAAAAAAATATCAAATAGTCGATACATCGATATTTTTTAAAGTATTCATATTCATACTCAGTATATCGGTGGAAAAATATCGAATATCCAATATACCGAATATTTCTTACGAGTTATTGGAATCGCCAAAGAGGAAAAAAGTTGGACACAAATGAGGCATAAAATGAGATTTCAATTCATTCATTCATTTATTGGTCCAAAAGAGTTTAAATACAACTATAGGACAAGTCATCATCATCATCATAGGTAGTCTGTCCGTTGACAGGTCTGTGATTATTCATGGTTAAACTTGGTTCTCCATATACTCCTATTTTCCTCAGTTTTCTTCATGTCTTGATAACTCTCTTTCCCTTTCAAGTCATCTACCAGCTGAAACCTTTTCCTACCTCTTTCTCTTTTTCCATCCAGTTTTCCTTCTAGGACTTCTTTAATCATGCACTCTCTCCTCAGGTAATGCCCAATCCAGTTCGCCTTCCTCTTTCTAAAAGTCTGTATAATCGTTCGCTTCTCTCCTATTCTTCATAGTACTTCCTCATTTTTCACCCTATCTGTCCATTTTATCTTCAACATTCTTCTCCATGTCCCGTTAGTAGGAGTTTCTTTCTTCTGAAAGCGACTTTTGCTTTTGTTATTCTAGTCCTGATTTCATCAGTACATTTTGCTTCTCTCGTTATGATGCTTCCAAGGTATTTATAATCTGAAACTTGTTCTAATGGCTTTCCTCCAATACTTATTTTCAAATTTTCTTCTTCTTTACTTGATATTCGCATGACTTTGGATTTTTCTGTATTAATTTCCATACCGTATTTTCTACCTGTTATCACTAGTCTATTTATCATTTTCTGGAGTTCCTTTTCCTTTCTTGCTAGAAGTACTTGATCATCCGAGTATTTCACTGTTCTTATAATCCTTCCTCCAATTTTGAAATCTCCTGTGCCTTCTAACGCTTCCTGCATTAGCCTCTCTCCATATATATTGAATAGAATCATTGATAGACAACAGCCCTGTCTTACTCCTCTACCGATATGTACTCTGCTGGTGTCCGCATTCTCCAACCTGACCTTTACAACTTGATTCACATATAGATTCCTGATCAGTCTCCTGTTTTTCCAATCTACACCTATATCCTTTAATATCCTCATCAGCAGTACCCAATTTACTCTATCAAAGGCCTTCTGCCAGTCGACGAAACATATGCAGCAATCTTGACTGTACTCTATTGCCCTTTCTGATATGATTCTTACTACACCGATAGCAAAGACGGCGATAACAACACCTTTTGAACTCTTTGAATTTCCATTCATGACATTTGGTTTAAGAAATGCGGTGCAGACATTTCAACGTTTTATTGACGAAGCCTTAAAGGACTTAGATTTTTGTTGTGCTTATATCGACGATATTTTGGTGGCTTCCGAGTCGGAAGAGGTGCAACTGAGACATTTACGGACGCTTTTTGAGCGCATAAATCACGGTCTGTTGGTGAACCCAGCGAAGTGTGTGTTTGGGGAAAGCAAAGTCTGTTTTTTAGGATACTCAGTGTCCTGGGACGGCACAAAGCCTTTACCGGAAAAGGTGGACGCCATTAATAATTTCCCATTACCTGGGCGAATTCGGCAACTCCACCAGTTTCTGGGAATGTTAAATTTTTACAGACGTTTCATTCCCGACGCTGCGCGAGTTCAGGTGCCACTTAACGCCCTCCTTGCAGGTAATATGAAGGGGAATGACCTAATTGAGTGGTCCTCTGCAACGAAGGAGGCTTTTGAAGGGTGTAAGGCAAGCCTTTCGCAGGCTACGTTGTTGTGCCATCCCAGTCTAAACAAACCTTTAGCTTTATTTGCAGATGTATCGGACCACACGGTAGGAGCGGCCCTTCAGCAGCAGACGGCCCAGGGATGGAAGCCGTTGGCATTCTTCACCAAGAAGTTGACCCCGGCCCAGCAGAAGTACAGCTCGTATGATCGTGAAGTCCTAGCAGTGTACGAGGCCATCAAGTACTTTCGCCATATGTTGGAAAGCCGGAACTTTGCCATCTTCACCGACCACAAACCCCTTGTTTTCGCTTTCAGGCAAAAGACCGATAAGTGTTCGCTATGCCAATTTTAGTATTTAGACTATATTGCACAGTTTTCCACTGATATCCACCATGTTGCAGGAAAGGACAATGTCGTGGCTAACGTTCTTTCACGGGTGGGTGAAATTTTGGCTGTAATTAACTTCACCGCACTCGCTCTTTCACAGGAGGCAGACGGAGAGTTACGAACATTCCTCCAAGGCGACACGGGCTTGCAGCTGAAGCGGGTGGGAATTCCTGATACAGATGTTGACGTATATTGTGATGTGTCTACGTCACTCATACGTCCATTCCTCACCCAGGAATTCTGCAAGCAAGCTTTTGACAGTCTGCATAATTTGTCCCATCCAGGTGTAAAGGCTAGCATCAAACTATTCACGTAACGTTTTTTTTGGCCTTCCATTAGGACAGACTGTAAAGTGTGGTCCCACAGGTGCATTCCCTGTCAGTGTGCTAAAGTTTCCCGCCATGTAGTGTCCCCTTTGCAGGCATTCCCTGATGTACATGCCAGATTCGACCATGTACACATCGATCTCATAGGCCCTCTTCCCATCTTGAATGGATTCCGTTATTGCCTTACTTGCGTCGATAGGTTTACTCGGTGGCAATTCCTTTGGAGGCGATGACAGCCACAGCTGTTGCAAGGGCATTCTTCAGCAATTGTATTGCCCGTTTCGGAGCACCGTTGTGCGTTACCACTGACCGGGGCAGGCAATTTGAGTCCGACCTTTTCAGGGCCTTCAATCGGCTCATCGGGACGGCGCACCTTAAGACAACTGCATACCATCCGCAGGCCAACGGCATGGTGGAGCGTTTTCACCGCCAACTAAAGGCTGCAATAATGTGCCACAGTGACAACTGGTGGGTGGAGTCAATACCAGCCTTTCTTCTAGGGATCCGCGCAGCATGGAGGGAGGATGTCAATGCCACGGCTGCGGAGCTGGTATATGGAAGTACCATATGTTTACCCGGACAGTTCTTGGTGCCCCACCCAACCTCAACAGACGCACCCGAATTTCTTGACCAGCTGCAGCAGCGGATGAGGAAGTTACAGCCGACGGCGGCGAAACATCACGGTGAGAGGGCAACCTTCGTCTTCAAGGATCTTGCGATGGTGACCCATGTTTTCATTTGTCGTGACGCCGTACAGAAGTCCCTCGAACCTCCATACGATGGCCCATTCCGAGTCATATGTACATCTCCCAAGCATTACCTGGTTGAGGTCAACGGGAAGGAGGCCAAGGTCTCCATTGACCGCCTGAAGCCAGCATTTATCATGGCCGAAGGTGAATCGCCAGCGAACTGGCAAGATGAGTCAGCACACGCTGCTCCTCAGAGAGCAACCCGCTCAGGCCGACGAGTACACTTTCCTCTTCATTTAAAGAATTTTATTGTCTAAACGATTGTTTTTTCTTCGTGTTTTGTTTTCTTTAGTTTTTTTTAGCCATTTCGTGAATTACATCACTGGCAGGGGGGTGATGTGGCGGTATTTGCACAAGCGCCGTCTGCTGGTGTCACACAAGCGCGACGCAGCCGTCAGTTGTCGTGGACCGGAAGCAGGTGGCAGCACTACGAAGCGGGTGAAAGCGGAAGGCGTTCGAAGTACGACAGCGACTCTCGTCTCTACCCGTGTCTCTGAAAGTCGCGTACGGAAAAAACTCTGATTCAGTGGAATCGCTCGGCATCCTATGTACCAAGCACCTCGGCGCAATAAAGTGCATTCGTAAATCAACCTCGTGTTTCGATCCCTCTGAAAACATCCCCAAATACCTCTGCAGGTATTCCATCGCTGCCTGTAGCTTTTCCTTCCTTTAGTTCCAGTATCACCTTTTCTAGTTCGCTTTTCATAATACTTGGTCCCAAGTTATCTTCTTCAATGAAATTCTCTTCTTCCAGTTCCATTTGTACCGATCCTGCCTGCTTTTTGTATAGTTCCTTAATGTATTCTTCCCATACCTGTGCTACATCCTTTGGTTCTGCGACTATTTTCCCATCTGTATTAATAATTCCTTTACCACGAATCCCATTAGACTTCTTATCTTCTAACTCCAGTGCCCTAGCGTACATCATATCGTACCATCCTAACTTCTCCATCTGTTGTGTTTCCTCGCATTTTTCTTTTATCCAAATTTCCCTAGCTTTATCTGTTATCCTTTTCAACTCATTGTTTATGCATCTATAATTGGCTCTACCCAGGGGTGATATTCAAAATATTTAACAACCGGTACGCTAATATAAATTAATATAGGTATGAGTTAAAACTAAAAAAGAATATTTGTGCGTGCATGCTTAAGGAATGGATATACGTGAAATTTCTCTTTTATTTTCTAAATAAGCTGTATTATTATAAAACTATTTACTTACCAATTGAAATAAATTGTAGCTCAAATTATTCTCGGAATTTCCAAATCATTTTTTGATTTAGAGAAATTGTTGGCGTCATCCTTTGTTTGACGCGGCTGTCGCTAGCTAAATAATGCCCCTGTCTGAGCCATGATTTGACATAGGGAACCGCATCAAACTCTTCCAACGATTTTCCCATTAAATTGATGCTCATTAAGTGACTTGTAGTCTCAATAAGTAGAGAATTTCTTTTAACATCAACGATATTGTTCATGGTGCTGAATCCTCTCTCAGCTTCTACTGAACTAACGGCAATTACATTCAAAATATTTTTAGCCCTTATGATACTGTCTGGGACTTTTATATATTCAATATCTCTATTATCAATAAAGTCACGAAAATCGTTTATTGAAATGTCATATTTAATTATTTGGCTTAATTTCATTAATTTATGTTTCACCTTCAATCCAAGGAGCTTCACAAACGTCATTTGGCCAAGTTTCAGGATTTAATAAATTGAAATAAAGTTCATTTTATTTTTCACTTTTGTCATCAAACAGCAAGCGCATTTTCATATGATTTATTAGGCAATCTAATAGTTTTTCTCTTGGAATTGATACTTTCCTTTGTTTTGTTTCAAACGGTATATTATATTTCTTCGTTTCTGTAATAACTTCCACTTCTTTTTCATAGTTTCCTTTATTTAATTTTATATGTTCAATTACTTTTATCGTTCGTCGAATTAATGTGTCTGCTTTCAGTACTGAAACATCTCTTTCTTGTAAAGCTTTAGAAAGTATTGACATCTCTGTTAGAATGTCGTTTATTAAAGCCATATCTCTAAGAAAATGTTCATTTCTCAAATGTTTAACTATTCCCACTTCACAATTTCTATTAAAGTGAATATACAAAGCTTGATATGATTTCCAAACTGCTTTTGCAGCTCTAGAACTACAGGCTGCCCATCGCGGTTCAAATATTCTTCCAATTTTCATTATTTCAATTCCAAGCTCTTCAGATATGTTATTTAATTCTCTCTGATGCTTGTTTGATGTATGATAATAAACATAAAGTTTATCGAGAAAGTTTGAAAATAATTTAGTTGATTTACATCTTTTATTGCATCACCCAGAGATAATTGTATACGGTGACTTAGACAATGCCAAATTAAAACATCCGGAAGTTTTTCTAAAAGTTTGGCTGAAACTCCCGACTTTCTCACTAACATTACACTGGCACCGTCTGTACAACATCCAGTAAGGTTTTCATGTAAATATTTCTCATTGAAACCATTTTTCTCGAGTATTGACAATAAAGTTTGATAAATTACTTCAGATGTTGTGCCTTCCAGCTCCACGAGATCAACAAAAACTATTAAACTATCTTCAAAGTCTTGAATTTCGCATTTTAAGTAAATGATTAAAACACTTTTATGTGAAACAGTTGATGCTTCATCGATAATGATTGAAATTTTACTGCCTTGATTTATAAGTTTTCCAAAAAGTTGTTTTCTCATTTCAATAGATATGTTTTGCAACAAGCGGGACCATAAATCTAGAATGCAATGATACGCTCATATCAATATCATTCTTTTTTTCAAGTTCTATTAAATACTTCATGTCTTTAAATGGTCTATTATTTTTAATTATACAATAGATAGTGTTAAAGATTTTAATAGTACTTTCCATATATTTTTCGTTAGCTTCATCGACACTCTTTGATATAATATTTTTTTCGGAAGTTTTTATTATTTCAAATGCTTTACTGTGTGAAACTGATTCATGATGTTCTTTTAATTTTTTCCTCATTGATGATTGCAAATTTATTATATTTGAACCATGGGCCTTAACAGAACATGATTTCCATTCTGATGAAATATGCAAGTGTTTGGTACTTTCAACATTTAAAGACACAACTTTTGAGCACCATCGGCATCCAACATTTACGTCACTAGCAATAATAAGCCACTCATATTTTCTTTTGTAGTAATCAAGTTGTTTTTCATTCCAGAAATATAAATTATTTGTTTTATTTTGTACTGATTCTTGTACGGTACCGTAAGAAGTTCCAGGTTGTTCTAATATTTGCACAACATCAGAAGATATTCCAGTTTGCGGCTCGTTATTGTTATCTTTTCTTCTTTGTTCTCCCGCAGATTTAGCAGATTCATGTTTTTGAGATTTAGAAGGAACGTTAAAAAACTTAACCAAACTTTGCTGTCTCTTCATTCTGGGGGTTTTATTTTTAATATCTTATTAGAAATTCAGAATTTATAAATATAAAAACACTGCACACTTACTTTACCGCTCACATTTACAGAAGGTGTAAAACGCACTAACAAAACCAATGTAAAAACTAAACTATGTGAAAATTTGATGGTATCGATTATAGATAAATGAAGAATGAAATGTGTAGTTCACATTTATGCTACGCTTCGCATGTTTTGGCAGCTTATCTACAAAACAATTACAAAACAAGCCGCCACGATTGTTGTTTATTATTATTAGTAATTGGAACTTCGTCCGCTTGGAGCGCTAACGAAAGGTTTTACTTGCCTTGAACCTTAAACTAACGAGTTTATAATAGAATTTATATTACTTATAATTTTACCGCTTACCGCAATTATTATTATAACATTTAACAACCGGTACGGAAGTATTTCCATATTTTAACAACCGGTACGGCCGTACCGGTGCGTACCGGCTGAATATCAGCCCTGGCTCTACCTTCTTCACTGTAAACATTTTTCCATTTTCTTCTCTCATCCATTTTCTCCAGCATTTCCTTAGTGATCCAAGGTTTTCTGATTTTCCTCTCATTTCCCAATCTCTTTATTCAAGGCATCTTTGATGCTGGCTTTAATTTCCTCCCATTCTCTATCCATGGTCTTCAGTTTGTTTTCCAAATTTATAAGGCGATCTTCCAACTTTGTGCTGAATGCATCGTTCTTTTCTTTCAGTTTTTCTAGGTCCCAAGTCTGTCTTTCTCTTCTCGTTTTCCTTATTTGTTTAACACATTGAAGGCAAGCACCATGAATAGATGACGCTCGGACTTTGCCAAGATCCGAGCGCTATCAATAGATGATGGGCAACTACGCAGTTTCGCTTCGGCTTTCAAACTCTCATTCCCTCCCATTTCTGCAGGTATAACTCTCGAACCTTCACAGCGGTCATATTTGAGGCCTGCCTTTCATGCGCTATGGGTCGGTTCTCGGTCCGAGTCTTTATTTTTTTGTAACAGTGGCATTTTTTAATAGGCGTTTCTGTCAAGGTGTTTTATTTCTCCGTATTTTCGAAGTTTTAGTACGTTGTTTTAATATTCCAGTTTTTGTTGATAAAAGCTTTTAATATTTTCTTTAATTTTTGATTTCAGTGATCTTAATAAATTACCCTGTACAAAAAATTCAGTTATAATAAAATGACCTTGTACGAATAAAGATTGTCCATCATGGATGCCCTTGCAATGGAAACTACTCAGCAGAATTAGTCTGTATTTTGGTGACCCTCTATAATATCAATAGAAAAAAGAAATGATATGAGGGTCCAAAAGAGGTGTAGGCACTTTTCAAAAAACAAAAGAAAAAGTGCCAATTTTGACAAAAAACGGTTACTTTCAACAAAAGAAAAGTAATTTGCATTCAAATAGGATAAGTAGACTATTAAGAAGGAATATCACAGGAAAAAAAATCCTCGGATTTCAGAAATTCTCGGAAAATATTATTCGGGCTGAAAGTGCTAAGTTTTGTAGTTACATAAACAGTTAGAAGGATGTGATCTGAATTAATGTCTTAGCATTTTTTTTGGTTCCTGAATCTTTGTTTTACTAGGATGTAATCTATATGGCATCTCATTCTATCTCCTGGGCTTTTCCATGTGTACAGCCTTCGTTTATGGCTGAACCATGTATTAGTCACTACTAAGTCGTTATTAACACAGAATTCTACCAGTTTTTCTCCTCCTCGGTTTCTTTTCTCAAGTCCGTATTGACCGACAACATTTTCTTCTTGTCCTTCACCAAATATGCTGTTCCAATCTTCCATTATTATGCAGTTTACCTTTCCTCTTCCGTCTTCTTTGTAAATCTCATTAATTTGTTCATACATCTCCTCAATTTCTTCTTCTTCATGAGTGGACGTTGGCGTATATACCTGGATTATCAACATGTCCACTGGGACTGCTTTTAGCTTTATTGCCATCAACCTATCGTTCGTTGCTGTTATTTTTGTCACGCTCTTCATCATATCTTTCCTAAGTACCAGAGCTACTCCTCTTGCCCCACTATTTCCTCCTGAGTAAACTACCGTGAATTCTTCCGAGTCGAACTGTCCTTCTTCCCATCTAGCTTCGCTCAGCCCTATGATATCAATCCTATTTCTTCTCATTTCTTCTTTCAGGTTCTCTAGCTTTCCGGCCTTCCTCATGGTTTTTATATTCCAAGTACCTAAGCATAAGTTACCTTCGACAAATGCTTTCCTCAAGGCAGTCCCCGCCCGGAGATCCGATTGGGGGACTATTTTACCTCCAGAATATTTTACCTCGAGAGAACTCATATTGTCCAACCATATAATCATTACTAGGGAATTTTAATGTGGTAGTTTCCCTCTTGCTTTCCACATCGCAATACTGTAGCCGTCCCGATCATGCCTACAGCTCTATTGGATATAGACCCTGCTAACATAATTTGTTTTCGGCTCTATACCATACTGACAGTACTGCTGCCTACTGTCAGGCACCGATGATAGTTTTTTTCTTTTTGTGAAAAACTTCCATTCGCGGGGATCGAACCCCAGAACTTTGTAACGGAAAGCCGACACGCTAACCACTACACCACCAGTGCATTATGGACAAGTCATATAGAATCATAAATAATATACAAACCGTGTTCATTTGTATTTTTTTACAATACGAAAAAACTGATCAACTTAATAAAATGATAAAGCAATAATAAAACTATGAAAATTCAAAACAATGTGCAACTGATTTAAATTTATTACAAAACTAGCAGAAATTCCTGGCGTAGCTCGGGGAATTTGGTTCAAATCTGATCGGAATTCTAGATGATACATCG
This sequence comes from Uropetala carovei, assembly GCA_036926305.1. Taxonomy (NCBI): domain Eukaryota; kingdom Metazoa; phylum Arthropoda; class Insecta; order Odonata; family Petaluridae; genus Uropetala; species Uropetala carovei. The sequence continues at coordinate 1,634,262 of JAXCHB010000195.1, forward strand.
TATTTAAGAATTCACTCGGCCGCCGTTTTGAATAAAACGGGCAGTGAGAAACAAAAACCACGTATGAATTATTTCTGGGAGCACTCCACAATCGTACCAAATTTGATTCAAATCAATAATAGGACTTGGGAAAATACGCGTAGTTTAATGTTTAAATCGACTGCCATATTGAATGAAGCAGACATACAAACACTAAAACCCTGTGTCGAACTTCCCCTTAGTGCCCCCTACTATCATGCCAAATTTGGTTGGAATCGGTTGATTGTGGGCGTGCATAAAGGAGCCGACAGAAAATGGGCTGCCATTAGCATTAGCATATAAAGTTGTTTTGCTTTTTGTACAATTAATATAAAACATTTGGGATTAAAAAGTAGCCTATGGCCTTTCTATTTGTGAAGAAAGTATCTGTTGAAAGTTTGATTACTCTTACTTTAACGATGTGGAAATGTATAGATGCACAAATAAACAAACGTTTATAAATATATAGAAGATAGGTATTAAATCCAGAAATGCTAAATGCAAATGATGTCTTGAAGCAATATTGCATAATTTTCAGGATAGCTCAGCAATTACAATAATTGAGGGGTGTGAGGCAAAAACGGTAACCCACAAACTTATCTATTTGTAGTTAGGTTGCGTACAGAAAAGAAAAAACTTCAATTATGATTTTGGAAATTAGTTTATCATTTGTTGTAGCTCATATTTTGTAACTTGCGTTTATTTATGATTTCTCTTACGGGTGCCCCCCCCCCCCACAACCCCCCTTCACTTGGTCTGATTTTGCTCATCTACAAAGTTGATCTTATACTTGTATACTTGTATTGAAAGTGAAAAATATCAAATTTGAACTTCCTAAGTTAATTTACTCAAGAGTTATCGTCGAAAAACCAAATTGATGCCCCCCCCCAAACCCCCACTTAAAATTTTTTTTGAGACACACCACATAGCCTATATTTTAAGCTGGACCAGTCTAAAGATATGCTGCAAGTTACATAAAAATTCGACCAGCCGTTTTTGCATGATGCGGTAACAAACAAACAGACAGACACAACAATTGTGCAAACAGGTTCAAACGTCTTCTTGTAATGCAAAACACACGAAAAAAGTAAAACTCCGACAAAAAAACAAATGTACAGACAGAGGTTACAATTTTATTTATATAGATATAAACTAATAAAGTAGTTACACATTTATGTCCTGTAATATACAATTTTTAATGCGTTTTTCACGTTGATATCTTAGAAATAAAAAACCAAGTCATTTGGCAAAGCAGAGAGAAAGACTTTTTTAAATATGTTCTGATGTTGTCTAGCTTCTCTTTTCTGGTACTGCATTGTTGACTGCAGATACCACCCTTTCAGATGGAACTGATGCTCCAAGTATAGTTAAATACCTTTTTGCTATATTGGACAGTGCTGGTGTCATGGTGCTAGTATTGTTCCAGTATTTTATTGGATTTTGTGAGCGGGGAATGCATGGGGTATCAAAATACAGCTTCAAATCTGAAGGCATTAGCCCCTGAGGCTCCTCACTCCCCACCTGGCGGACTCTAACCTCATGCTGCTTCCACAAAAAACTGATTGCAGGATCAGTATCTGTATTTTCACATGAAAGTAAAGGTGACAGGGATCGCAAATGACGTTGCTCTTGCTTGATCTCAGAGCATAACCTTGCAATTGCTGATGTTTGACAAGTGGGTGAGAAGCTGTACACCCTCTTAAAACGTGGATCAAGCAATGTTGAGATACATAATAATTTATTTTGTTCAAAGGGCAACAGCCTGTCTTCAATCTGTTTTTCCAGATTAGATTTCAGCTCAAGTGCAATACGTGTACTTGGCTTTGTGTCCCTAATAGCTCCAACTAGACAATGGGCAGAATAATACTGCCTATAACATACTTCTCACCTGAAGTTTCCTCAGTTGCTTCCTTAAATGGGGCCAGTAAAGATACCACTTCAGAGATTACTTCTACATGGGAACCTGTCAGCATTTGTGGCCCATCCTTATGATCCGGACTGCCTAGTATTACTGCAACAATACTCGAAAGTTTTTCAAACTTCCCCAGCATATCATGTGTCGAGTTTCACCTTGCTGTGATATCTTGAGTGAGATAGACTACAGTACCTTCTTTCTTTCCCTCTTTCAGCTGCTCTTCCCTCAGTTTGTCTGCTGCAATGGTACTTTGTTAGAAATATGTTACAATATTTTTCAAACCCCTAATGATGTTGTCAAGTCCCTGGGTTGCATTCATGCTGTCTTGCACAACCAAGTTTAATTTGTGTGCAACGCATGGAATGTGTTTCCCTTTGCCAACATAAGTTGTTACTCCCTTGACCATGTTAGCACTTGAATCAGTTGTTATAGATACAACCTTTTGATCCTGTATGCCAAAGGACTCGGCCTCCTCGCAGAGGATTGCAATGATAGTGTCACCTGTGTGGCGTTCTGTAAGGTGAACTGCTGATGGGCACAAGTTTATCCTCGTCAATGTAATGTGCTGTGATGACCAGGAAACTACTTTTGTATTCTTAATTGTGCAAATATCAGATGTCATGGCCATGGGCACCCACAGTAAGGGGCAAGGGGGTGGGGGAGGTGGCACTTGCTCCCCCCCCCTACGTTTCCCAAAAATTTTACATATGGCATTTTAAAGTTTATGCTGGCTGACAGATCGAGGTGCAAACGGTGTGACTGCACCGGGCCCTGCACTATCTTAAAACATTTGTTTTATTTGCGGGCGAAAATCTGCTGAAGTGTGGCTGCAAGTAAATGTTTTGAGTGCAGTAACACTCCCATACTTCTTCTGTTGAAATTGTATCTCCAAATGTTGACTGTAAGAAATATAAGGAATGCAAATGACTGGATGTAATTTTCCCGACATTTTTGTTGCCATTTGGATTTTGTATAATCAATAGTAAAGGAACAAGTAATCCGAGCACTTGCTGAGAAGCTTCCCGGAAACCCATTGGCAAAATGGAAGAAGAAAAGGCAGAACACATTAAAGTAATTATTTGCTCTCCGGCATTAATCCAAGTGCCCTATGCTGGAATAGAAAGTAGCAGAGATATCAATATTTGAAACTTTAGCAGGGCAGTACTGCAAGCAGGCGCACAGCCAGGGGAAGGAGGGGAGTTTTACTTCTTCTGTGCGACTGCGAATAACAAAATAACAAACGAATATTACAAACAGGGCCGGCACCAGGGGTGAGGCGACCGCCTCAGGCGGCACATAGCTTGGGGTGGCATTTTCAGGCACATATTGAGACTAAATCAACCGACATTGCAGATTTGCAAAAAAGAAAAGGGTGCCCATTGACAAATTGCGGACAGATTAAGGTATATTCCTGTGTAGCTATTCTTTTCTTTTCCCACACACCAGTGTGTGCGGCGGCTTTTCTTTGCAATATTTTCTTATCGGCGCAGATACGAAGATTCGGCTATGTTTGTAATATGCCGCTAATCTCTGGTATTTATTTCAAAATAAATACCTAAAAGCAAGGGACAGGAGAAAAAAAGTTGTTTTAACGCTAACACAAAAGCTGGAGCTGATCAAATGAATGGAAAAATGAGAAAGTAGAGCAGCCATAACAAAAGAATTCAAAATCGGATCTTCCACGCTCTATGATATCAAGGCTCATAAGGCTAAATTAATGAAATTTGTGTCATCTTCTGAGATGAATAAATCAATTAATAAACATCATACGCTTCATAAGCCAAAAATGGAGGAACTGGATAAAATATTATATGACTGGTTTTTACAGAAATGTTCAGAAGAATTAAATAATTTCGTCATTTTCTAATAGAGTAAATGAGAAAGATATAATCCAATAAATTCAATTTTGGAAACAGGTTCACTGTCGTACTCCCCAAACTTCCCAGATGCCCTAAACATTTCAATAGCCTTTTGTTGTGCATGTAAGCGTAGCAACATATGAAATAAGAATGGGTAGTAGTATCTAACTATTTGTGGAAGAATGAAAATGGAAAATGCAAACCCCATGCATAGTTATGTTTGGGGAGTACGATAGTGAACCTAAGCCCAATTTTGTTTGGTTATTGCTAAATTTGCGATGTCAAAATTGAAAATCGCTCCCCTAACCGGATATTTATCCTAATCGGCTATCCACAATCCCCATGATGGCCAGATAACATAGATGTTACTGTATTTGCAGTGAGTAGACTTCAGTGCCGTACTTACATATGCAAAGAGATGATTATCAACTTCGCTGCATGTAAAATGTTCAATTGCTATTAGATACGATTTTTTAAATGGCCAATTAATATCATTATCAAAGTTTTTTGCTTACTTTAGCCAATAGTCCAATATTTATTTGAAATATTACAACAAAATGTTTATCTACAATTAGTTATATATATAATAAAAATCTGTCAAGATAATACTGTTATATTTCTTGGGCAAGGAGGGAAAGAAAATATATGTAAATCTCAAAATAATACATACCTACTTCAGAACAAGAAATATATCTTCAAAAACTGTCTAATAAGATTACAATAAACTGCATGGAATTACATTAATACACAATAAAAAAATTATAATGATTTGCTCAATATGACTAGTAGAATATTTTCCAAAGTTTCCTCATTCAAATTTTCTCTCAATGAGGTTAAAATGAATTTTAGAGGTGAAAACGCCCTCTCCACTGTCACTTGTGTAGCTGGCATAGCAAAAACAACTTGATCTACTGCATATAACTCTGGAGACTCAGATTTCTTCTTCTCCCAAAAGTCTAAAATTGAATTATTATGATGATTTCGAGGTATGTGGTCAAAACCTCCCAAAAGTGCTGCTATATTGATGTTTTCCTAATTTAATGTCACGTCTGAAACTGAATTTCTTGCAGAAATTTTAGTAATAAATTTATTAAATTCATCACCCTCAATGGTTGAATGTGTTTCGTTTTTTAGTGGAATGATTTCAGTCTCTTAACTTTTTTTACTTATATTCTTTAGAGTTGTCCAAATCTTTTTTAAATGAAGTTGTGCTTCCATTAGATGCTCTTCAGACAATATGACTTGGAATCGCGGATCAAGAAATATTACGGATTTTATCGTGATACAATCCAAAATACAGTAGATTCCGGTTAATTGGGTCATCGGTAAATCGGGGCATCGGTTAATCGGGGCAGCTGTTTATTTGGGACAAATCTTAAAGAACAAAAACAAATCAAGAAAATAACCAGAATTTGCTTCGCTCATTTGGGACATCATGCCGTTTAATCGGGACAGTGACTGCTAGATGGTGTGCGTATTCAGACAGTGTAGCGATTCTGCTTGCAGTGACTGCTAAATGGCGAGCTTGTGATCACTACAGGTATGTGGCATGTGGGCTGACACACTCACAAGGAGAGTAGGGAGGCTAGTACCCTCGGATTTTGTTCAAATTTCACATGGTGATAGCTGATGTATTCCGATTTAACGTGTAACTTGCCGTTTGTGTGAAAAGGCCTTGGTTGTCGAGATATCGCAGTTAGAATTTCGGCCGATATCCACGTGCGCGACAAGACTCGTAAAAGTCATTGCTACGACGAGTAGGCCGTAGCTGTGTTGGTAAGACGTTGGGCTAGTAAGTCGCAGGGTTGGCAGAAAGGCATACAACCCAGCGGAATTATCTTTACTGGATCTTCAATTTTCGAAGTACTTGGATCGACTTCCAAAACTACAGGAAAAATTTCTCTCAGCGTGTGCGTCCTGCTTTCTGCAGAGATGCAGTTAAACTGATCTAGAACCTCAGTTTAGAATGCAAGGAAAGTCTGCTAGTGACAGTGAGACCTCTTTCTTGACAATGACCTCTTCCTTGACAATGTTTTAAAGCCTTATGTCAAAAAGGAAAATTTTCTTTTGATCCTTGGGCATGGCAAACTGATTATTTCATCTTCGATGCAAAATTCATCGATGACGACAATGTCCCAACTTGCCAGGTAAAGATAATTGTACGCCTTTCTTCCAACCCTGCGACGTCTATTTTTACAGGCAAATCAAAAATTTCATAAAGCGCCTGCAAAACAGTACGTATTTATTGCGAGAGAATAGTCAGATTAATACAAGAGACGACGCATTGAAAATTCACTCCATCATTCATAACCAGTTGCGTGCACCCATTTTCGAAGACATGATTAAATATGCGTGGTTTGCGTCAAAATTAACGACGACAAGGAGTGTTTTTATGAACGTAAATGAAGTTTGTTTCCACGATAGCCTGCGTAAGAGGAAATGTGAATGCGAAAATGTTGCGTTTGTTGTGTGTTCTTGGTGCCAGAAGCATTTGTGCTTTGTTTGTTTTTATGACAATTTTCATCCCCCACTTTGCCGGTACGCATGACAGATTTTTTCAAAAGAAGAATCTGAATAATTAATTTATAAGGTATTGATGTATAATACAAAACAATGATGCAAATTATTTAGTAGCAATAAAAAGTGTAAGAATTTATTTAAAAAGATTGCTGAATCGCAACTATAAGATAAAAAATATATTCTTATAATCGAGAAAAATAGTACAATTTTAATTTTTACAGTCGTAATAAATTAATAATGGGAATTGTACATTTTTCCAGCATTAAAAAAGATAAAAATCAAAAAAGAAAAATTCCACAACCGGGACTCGAACCCCGGACGCACTAGCCCAACACCTTACCAACACAGCTACGGCCTACTCGTCGTAGCAATGACTTTTATGAGTCTTGTCGCGCACGTGGATATCGGCCGAAATTCTAACTGCGATATCTCGACAACCAAGGCCTTTTCACACAAACGGCAAGTTACACGTTAAATCGGAATACATCAGCTATCACCATGTGAAATTTGAACAAAATCCGAGGGTACTAGCCTCCCTACTCTCCTTGTCAGTAATGAACAGGCATATTCAGACAGTGTAGCGATTATGCTTGCAGTGACTGCTAGATGGCGCACTTGTGATCACTACAGGTATGTGGCGTGTGGGCTGACTCACTCAGTAACAAATAGGTGTATTCAGACAGTGTAGTGTGTTTAATTTTTTTAATTTTTGATTTTTATTTTGTGAAATTTCAGACCCCTGACAAGATGCCACGGAGAGATTTGACACTAGCTAACAGAATTGCCTTACTTGACCAAATCAAAAGCCATCCGCCTAACACCAGTCATCGCCGGCTAGCAGAGATAACTGGTGTGCCAAAATCTACAATCGCATGTGTGATACAGCAGCAAGATAAACTGCGAGAGGAATGGGCATTACACGAGGGACAACAGGGAACATCCCAAAAACGGAAGAATGAAGGCAAGGATCCAGACGTTGAGGAGGCCCTCAATCGATGGTTCTCTATTGTAACTGGACGAGGTGTGCGTGCCAGTGGACCAATGCTGAAAAGTATGTCAGAGGAGTTAGCTAAAAAGCTGGGTCACAAGGATTTCAAAGCAACAGATGGTTGGGTCGTGGAAATAAACGGAAGTCAAGAAAGGTTCTGCTGTTTCTTGACAACTGTGTGGCACACCCTCATTTAGATTGTTTGAAAAACATCCATCTGGAATTTCTGCCTCCCAACACCACATCCTTGGTGCAGCCAATGGACATGGGAATCATAAAAAATTTGAAGACGTTGTATCGCAGAAAGTTGGTAAACTACATCCTTGAAGCAATTGAAGAAAATCTACTGACATCATCTTCAACAGCCAAGGAAGTCAGTGCAAGGGTTAACCTTTTACAAGCACTACAGTTTGTAGCCGATAGTTGGCAAGAAATAAGCAGCAAGATCATTCAGAACTGTGGTTTTAAATATTCAGGCTTGGAGATGCATATGACCGATATTGAAAATGAAGCCATTTTGGAACTGCAACATGTCAGAAACTATGAAGAGTTTGCATGCATCGACAATACTCTTCAATGTTACAATGAAAATGAAGATTGTGAGGACGCAATTGTTGAATAAATTGCAGCAAAACACCGAGAGACATCAGAAGACCAGGAAGGTGATGAGGTTGACACCCCTGAGCTTCAGTGAGTGACTAACCAGGATGCCAGGAAATTTATTGCTGGATTATGACGCTACCTCATGCAGGAAGGCAATCGTTTTTAGCGTAAATATTTCTCTGATCTGTACCATTTGTTCCTGAATTCATTTAAGTACATTTTTATTGCTCAGTAAACGGTAGTCTGTCTTTTGTTTTATACCTTTTTAATTCTTTACGTAAAACTTCGCATAATTGAGACGGCCACTTAACTGGGCCAATGTTCTAATCCCGATGTGCCCCAATTAACCGGAATCGACTGTATTTGTTTCGCGTTTTATTCAATTTTCATGAACATGTTTTGCAAAAGGAGTTTTTAAATTTGAAGTTGCAAGTTTGCATTTAAGCCATTCTACATAAAAATCTGCTAGCTGCTGTAACTGGAAGATTCTTGTAGCTTGAGCTGCTGGATTTCTTTAGTTTTCTCCCAATGGATGGATTGAAGATGTAGATCACTGTTGGCAGCTGCTAAATCCAGATAATGATTTTTAAACTTTAGCAGTATTTCAAGCATATTATACGTGGAAGACCATCTGGTTGGGCAATCTAGTGGTAGAATCAATAATTTGTTCTGTTTTAAATGATTTACTGTTGATGGGTTTCTAAGAAATTTAACTAGTGCTCTTATTGTAGTCAAGATTCGTTCTTGAATTTTTAGGCTGTCATTAACTGCCAGTTGCAATGTATGAGCCACACATCGCACATCCAACATATATGCTGCACTAGAGTCATTGTCGCTTTCAATTGTCATTCTTTCAGCTACAAATAATTTCATACTTTGAGCAATTCCATCTAAAATTTGTACATTGTCATCATCATTTTTTATTTCAATGTCTGTATCAAATTCATGAGTAGATAAAATATTTGATACATCTACATTATCATAAGATGCTTCATCAATCTGTTCTACATCTGCAGCTTCATGAAGTAGATGATTGCTTTTAAAACATTTGCGCCATTACCACTTGTTATAGTATAAATACTTTGAAGGTCTGTCATATTTTTTGAGAATATCCATAACTTTACATGATAAATAATCCCCAGTATGTTTTCTGCTTAATTCCATCATTGATAATGTTCAAACAACAATCTTTGAATCCTGAACAAATTGGATATTCACTCCTAGTATAGAGCGTTTTAATCTTGTGGTACAATTAAGTTTTAATGATAATAGTTTACCTTTTCCTTCTCATCGAATTTTCATTTTTATTGCATCTGCTTCTTCGTTCACAAAAACTTTAATATTTTTGCGATTTATCATTGACTTTGCAACGGTAGAAGCTGAATTACAATTAACTGCTTTTAGAATCGGATCGAGAATTTTCCTAAATCCAGTGTCTTCAACGGCAGTTAAAAGTCTCCCATTGATGGTAACCATTTCAATACATGCACCTTTAATGACATCACTGGAAATATTTACTCTAACAAAGTCATATTTAATTTTGACAAAATTGTTTAGAGACATTTAACTTCGTTTTGATTTTGCTTCAAGTTTCTCCTCACCCTGGTAAGGGTCCAAAACATCTGTATATTTTTGTTTTTGATTATTTTCAATTGTATTTGTACTCTTCCATATGATAGTTTAATATGTTTTAACAAATTTCCAGCATGATTTCCTTTAATGCTACGATGGCATCTCATGATATTACATATATTTTTATCACTTGTTGGAGTGTAAGTGAAATGTTTTCTCACAGTATGGTTTTGTTATGGTGGCATTCTAAAATTAGTAAAAAATTTCCAAAACTGTCTTTTCTTAGTGAAAAGTATGATAATTATGTAAGTGATTATAATAAGGACAAGGAACTGATAAAAGAATTGCTAGGATTAGTAAAGGACCTGAAATGTGAGATTGTAAACAAAGATAAGCAACTTGAAAATCTAACGAGTAGGATAAATCATCTCAAGCAGTATAACTTACAAGACCAAATGAAAATTTCAGGAATAAGTAACAATTTCGAATCTCCACAGCAAATTAAACAATTTGTGGAGAAATTAGAGGCTGACTTGAATATTGAGAAACCTTTTGAAAATATAGTGGATACATATGTGGTAAAAAAAGGGGGATTCTACAAAAATTAATGTTATACTAAAATTTTCAAATAAGAATTGGAAAGATACTTGGATCTCAAAAAAGAAAAACTTGAATACCTCTAAAACTGTGCAAGATAACAGTAACACTAGAATGTACTTTAATGAATTTTTTACACCGTATTATAAGGATTTGTTTTGGAAAGCTAAAACGTATTGTAGCGAGCACAGTTTTAAATTTGTCTAGGTTAAAAAAGGAAGAATTTTTGTAAAAAAGAGCGAAAACAATAATACTAGATTAATAGACAGCCAAAAGGATCTAAATCAAACATTACTGCAATACAAAAGTATTATATTGGAGTAATATTATATGCAATAATGAATATATTGGGTGATATTAAATTTGAGGGTATAAATCATACTGTTTATCACTCAGTGGATGAATTGCAAGTGACTGAAGATCACCATAATCTCTTTTATCATATAAATATTAGATCGATAAGGATACATTGGGATGAATTTGAGTATTTACATAACAAGCTTAACATTAATGGTAAAGTAGCTTTGGTGGTGCTATCAGAAGTTAATATCACTGAAGAAGAGGTAGTATTATATAATTTAGAAGGTTTCAATAGATACCATAAATTAAGAATAAATAAGAAAGGAGGTATTTTGGTATTTGTAAAAAACTGTATGAAATTCAAGAGTTTCGATTCCTTCGAAAACATATCTGGTATTATTGACTTCAATGGTTTTGAAATATTTATATTGGGTATCTACAGACCTCCTAATAACAGTTTATATGACTTTATACTTGAGCTGAGTAATTTACTACAAACTATAAACAATAACAAAGCTTTGATATTGGGTGACATTAATATTTATTGTGAGAAGACAAATGATAAATTGGTGATTGATTATTTAGATAATATCTCAGCTTTAGGCTACTTAAAATTAATAAATGGTTACACCAGAGAGGAATTTATGAATGAAAGACTAGTGAGGTCTTGTATAGACCATATATTTTGGAAAGGGCAATATAATATAGTAAAGAGTTTCACTATTGAACTAAAACTGTCTGACCACTATTTAATTGGTGGAAGTATGAATCTAAATAATAATAATGACACTTCATCAACTAAAAACAGTGGACAAAAATATAATACAGTGGCTGGCAAAGTCGATAAATATCTGGAGAAAATTGATTGGAATAACGCACTAAAAATTAATGATGTAAATATATTATACAACTATGTAAGTGACGAATTTGGTAAAATATACCATAAATCCACAGTAAAATCAAAAATGAAAAACTCTGAAATTAAGAAGGAATGGATGACAGATGAAATCCCACAAAAAATAAAATTAAGAGATAAGCTATTTCGACATTGTAAAAACAATCCATCAAATAGGTTATATGGAGAGTATTATAAAAATCACAGAAATAATTTGCAGAATAAAATAAAACAGATAAAAAATGAGTACTATCTGAATAAATTTGCAAAACTGAATAACTTTAAAGATGTATGGAAAGGGATAAATACCTTATTAGGTAGATCGTATAATGCTTCCCCACAGGATAAAATAATTAAAAATTTAGGAAATAAAATAAATGATTGGGTAAATATACTGCTTTATCAATTTAGCACTAATATATCTAAATTAAAAATGAGATGTTCCCAAAATATCAGTGAAGATAGAACAACTAGTTCTCTAAACAGTATAATTATACCAGAGGCCACCGAGAAAGAAATTTTAGAAATCATTAAAAATTTAAAAAATAAACTTAGTGGTTTTAATGATATTCACATAAGAGATATAAAAAGAAATCTCTATTTAGTACCCATTATAACTAGAGTAGTGAATCTTAGTGTAACTCAAGGTATAATCCCTGACAGATTAAAAGTTGCCATAATAAAACCCATATATAAAAGTGGTAGTTAGAGTGACTTGAATAATTATAGGCCAATTTCCATTTTGTCTACTTTTACTAAAATAATTGAAAAATATATTGCTAATGTACTTACTAACTTCATTACAAAAAATAAAATTTTATCTAAAAATCAATATGCATTTCAAAAGAAAATGGGAACAAAAAATGCACTTCAAGATTTTGCTAATATAATTAATAGAAATTTGGATAAAAACAACCATATAGTTGTAACATTTATTGATTATAGCAAAGCATTTGACCTAATTAGTATAAAAATTTTATTAAATAAATTATATAAAATTGGCATAAGTGGACCAATGCTTAAATGGTTGGAATGTTATTTAACAGATAGGAAAATGATGATACAACTTAAGAGTACTGTTATTGAATTGAAAACGATAAATACCAGGGTGCCTCAAGGTTCTGTACTTGGACCGTTACTATACATCTTATATGTAAATAGTTTAGTTAGCTCAATTTCCAACGTGGACGTTTTATTATATGCAGATGACACAGTCTTAATTTCATATCATAAAAGCTTTGATATCTCAGTAAAAAAGATGCAGATTGCACTAAATGAGCTTGCTATTTGGTCCCATGATAATGAAATGGTAATTAACCCTTCTACTGCCAGCCGGCCGATCTATCGGCTCTTGCTGCATGTGCGAAGAATGCCACGGGCCGATCTATCGGCCACGCTTGTTTACGATGACTTTGTATTTTCTTTCCGAGTGAGATTACTCTTTTAGTCACTTAGTTGACGTCTGGTAAGCTTTTCCTGCCACAGTGTATTAAATCTCATATGGATAGCTTGTCTTTCGATTTTATATCTACTGAGAGGACTTCGGCTATTTTCTCGTCAGTAGCTTGACGTGTTTTATATGGCGCATCGCATTAGTGGTGGTTTTCGTTAATTTTTGATGACTTATCTGCAGTTTTTGGACTTCAAAGGGCAGTGTATTTATCTACTGTTATCTCAGGTACTCCACAAAATTTTTTTCGTAAATTTATTCTTAAAAATATTCATCGTACTATTATATCAGTCTTGAAATATTTTCACTTGAAAATTCAAAATTCCGTACAATACTTAGTATTCTGTATATATTCTTTATATGCAATTATTTTAGATTATATTCTGCCAATGCACATATGATTTACTAGGATGTTTGAATATTATCGTTTTTATTTGAAATCTTTTACTAAGGAAAATTTTCCATTCTACCCTTCGATAATGTCGAGGAATTTGAAAACTAAGAACGTTGAAGAGTTATTGTTTGAGTCTGATGGAAGTAATGGTGAATCAGATACAACCGATGAAGAGGTTTTTTCATCTAACAGTGACAACTCAATTGGATGTCTTGCTCGACCCCCTGCTTCATGTGTACCAATTTTATCGTCATCCGAGAGTGCCGAGTCTCAAGAGTCAGATACAGGTGAGGGCAAAGTTGATTCGGATGAAAGTGACTGGCATGAGGTGTTCGAGAAGTGATAACCCACCTCCATTTCCTCTTGTGTGCCAAGAAGCATATGGACCAAAACACGCACCCCCTCTTACCGTAGCACTGATCAGCTATATTTACCTGTTTTTTACGAGCTCTTTTTTGAACAAATTGATAAAGGAGACAAATGACTATGTTAAACTTTTTCTTTCGACGCATAAAAATCTATCCCCGAGTTCTCATGCGCAGAATTGGGTAAACGGCAGTCGGCAATAAGACACTGAAAAAATTATCAGAAAAAAATAAAAGGACTGTGGTGTTTGCAGCAAAAGAGGTGGAAATAAGCCAGGGAAGAGAAAAAGGGCTCGTACTGTGTGTATAAAGTGTGAGAAGGGTCTTCATGGTCAGTGTTTCCCAGAACACAAGTGTAATGGCTAACATGGGCACATGCGAGATGTGCGCCAGTATACATTTTCAAGTGTAAATGATGAACATCTACTACAAAAAATAAAAAAAATTGGATTTAGCTTCATAACTAATATGTGTAACTAATGTTAAGAAATTAATCGCTCAAAAAAATTTGTACACATGATTTGTACGATCAAGTTGCAAAACTTTTAAATTTTTTATAACAAATTCTCAGAATAAACATTTTTCATGATTTTACAATATGTAAAAAATACATTTTTTATTTATTTTCTACATTCTACATATACGCAAAGGGTTGATTTAAAAAATTGGCTTCCAAATATTTATAATAACTCGGGGAAAAATAGTTTACCGAACGACTGCATTTTCCTCAAATTTGGCTTGGCATTCTTCGATAACCCCATGATATTTGGGTTGGCACTAAAAGGGTTAATACTTTAAAATCAAAATGTATGTACATATGTATCAGGATGCCTAAATTTATGCAGCTGAAGTTGGTATTACATGAGCATAATTGCTTGCAGAACAGGTTTTCAATTAACTGTGATTGTAGAAACTTAGAACAAGTATTGAAATACAAATACCGTATATACTCGTGTATATGCCGACTCCATGTATAGTACGACCCCTGGTTTTTTGGTGAACAAACATGATTTTTTCATACATCTCGTTTATAGTACGACCCGAGCTTTTCACCATGGTCGATATATTTCGTTTCGATAGCTCAATGGTTAGGAGCGAGATATATCGAACAACCTTGATTTTCCACACCACCATGGAATAGGCCGTAAATGTCGTAAATAGTATTTCTTGCGAGTACACTAAAATTCGGATAGGTTAAGTATCTTACTCCTAAAACATTTAATAAAAAGTGATATGAATCATGATTGCACAAGATGAAATAAATTCGTTTCAATTCTAGTACGTCTTGATTACGTTCCGCGTATGTAATGGTTCCAACCGCTCATCTGTTTAATAGGTAGGGATAACGGATAAAAAGAAATTACTTTGTAATATTCCACAGTCTTTATTGTTTCTTCAATCACACACCCACCGGTTTCCACTACAAAATCATTCTAATGGTGTTACTAACCGACATAACACTTTTAGAATGACTTTGTAGTGGAAACCGATCGGTGTGTGATTGAAGAAACAATAAAGACTGTTGAATATTACAAAGTAATTTCTTTTTTCCGAGATGTCGAAATTCCATAAAGTTACGCCGTCTACGATAATTTTTGTCCAACTCGTTCCAATCCATCCCTTGTAAAAAGACGCAAACAAAGATGTACATACATAAAATTCAAGAAAGGAAGTGCCCGTAAATTGTCACTTATATCAAGTATTTGTGAATTTGAAGCTGTATATATGAAAAAGATTCTACTCTTCACGAAGCAACATAAAAACGATAAAGGACCTCACTGTTAAGGTTAGCCTACCATTAGAATGCGTGCGGGTGGCATAACTTCACCGAAAATGCCCGTGAAGATACATGAATTTTAAATCCTCAAATGCATTACTCGTGTATAGTACGATCCCCAATTTTTGCAATAAAAATTTGGTCGAAAAAACTCGTACTATACACGAGTATATACGGTATTTAGGGATAATTATTGACGTAAATTTTAAATTTGACAAACATACTAAAATGATAAAAAATAAATTGAGAGTCCTAAACTATCATATGTATAAAATAAAAAACATGCTTCCAACAAAGGTAAAAAGAATGATATATCTCTCACCATTTGAATCAGTTATAATACCGTATATATCTGAATATAAGACGAGGTTTAGTTCCAATTTTTATTAACGAAAAATCGCTAGTCATCTTATAATCGCGCGGTGCATAATAGCTTGACTGACAGAGGAACCGAAGCAGGGTATAATCGAAATATTCGATTCTTTAAATCAATCGAAACAATCGATTATTAAAAGTAGTAGTAGAAAATGAATCGATTCAAATGTATTCGAATACAAATACAAAATTTTATCCTATATATTATGCGCAGAGTGAAGCTGTGTGCGTCCGTGAGTATGAAGTCTCGCGTAATTATATCGGCGTATTTCTCAAGAGCTGTTCATCGTAAAAGATATGCGGTAAATGGCGTTTTGTTTCTACTGGCTATGAGGTCCCTGGAAAAATATTTTCGTTTGCTAAAGTGTCCCGGCTTCGAATCCAGGAGACATATTTTCCCATAAGTTTACACGGGATTTTCAATTTTTCAGAGTGCAAGGTTTTTTTCCTTCATTCATTAAAATATGTAAATATGGACCGATTTTCTTCTTTTTCACTTTATTCGACGGCTAAAGCTCTATAATATCTTATTCTTGTGATGTTTACATGTTACACGGTCGAATTTGTCAGAAATACGCATTCTTTTTCGAAATTTTGCGGATTTTTTGTACTCATTCGGGGCATTGCCAAGGAGACTCTCATTGTTGCCTCCGATTCATTTAAGGCCAATTAAACCTTCAAATAGATGAAATAAAAGCATTATTGTTATCTTCTCTTCATTGAAAATCTAAATAAACGCATTGACGTAGCCTTTATAGTAGGTCCTGTAAGAAGTTATAATCAGTCGTTGATAGACACTTGAAGGAAAGCAACTGTATATACCAACTAACACTACAAAATTGCTTATTTCAATTGGTTCAATGTTTATTAGTCACTGGTATAATAAACCTCTGTCATTGTGTGCATAATAAATTTGTTCCTTTTATTAGGAGTTCAAAATAATCAGAGTCGTCTTATATTCGGGTATATACGGTATATGGGTTAACTATATGGGGTAATGCCCATAAATATCACTTGAATCCAATAATAAAAAATCAAAATAGGATTATTAAGATGATTGATATTAATACAACTGATTCAGTACATACAAAAAATTAAATATACTCCCAATAATGGAACTTCATAAATATATTATATTAATTGACAATTACTATTGTAATAAATATAAGAAATTGGCAAATAATACACATACCATGAAAAACAGAAGACCTTCAAATTTTTTGGTCCCATCTTATAATAATTTTTATGGACGGAATTGTATGAATGTTGCCGTACCATTATTGTTTAATTTATTACCTATGGATCTAAGAAACCTGGGGAAAATATCTACAGTAAAAATGAAATATAGAAATTATTTGCTGGATAAGTATGTAAGGTAATTTGTAATCGTTAATGTATATAAGCAATCAATGGAAATTTGGATTGATTAAGTTGGCACCCCCTGACAAGCTCCCAGCTTGGGGGGACCAGGAAGGTTACTTGATTTTATTTAAATTATATGAATTCAAATTTTATTTTACTGAATGTATTAGATGAATGTTTTTTATTAGTTTATAGTTGATATTGTTTGTAATTGTATTTATTTTTAATTTTGTAATAAAAAAAGAAAAAAAAAACTATTATTCAATATTAAACTGAATTTATAAAATTTCCTTAAATTTTAAATTATTTTCCTTCTTTAGTACTGTTTTAACTTATGAAATACTTTACATGTACATGCATGATACGCAGTTTACTTTGGTACTATACTTTAAATATTTATTTTTCTTTTCAGTTAAAAAGATAACACACATTGTAGTAACAATGCTTTTGCTTGTATAAGTTTCTAGCACATTGCAGACTTAATAGTACACGTTTTTAACATTATGTAGCAAAAATTAATCCTTTTAGCGTTATACCATCCATTATTCACAACATGACATCTGTCATTGAGCACGTAACGAAACGCAGTGAAGTTAGCTACACTTTGTTCAACTTCACTCGCTCTCTCTAAATCCTAGACTCGCTCTCAATATTAGTCCATTGAGAACATTGAGAAGCTTTTTCATGAAGCAAAACAGCCTATGTTATATTTATCATGGAGATAACCCCCAGTTCAACGTTATCTGCCTAGTAAATTTTATTTTGACTAGTAGGGCCGCCCCGGATCTCCGATCCTCAATGCGATTTAGATAAACTGAAGGTTTAGTGAAATAATTTTTATTGAATAATTAATTAAATATACATGAAATGCAAAGTATTAAAATATAAAAGCATTTTATCTCACCTTAATGTAAAGAGTAAGAGTAAAACCTATAATCCTACCAAATTTCAAGTTTCTAGCACATCTACAGATGTTAACAATAAATTGTACACAAATGCTGACAGATGTCAATGTAAAATTAATATATAGTTAGATTTCTTATACACATGTTACTGACACAGTTGTTATACAGATGTTAACAATAAATTGTAAGCAAATGCTGACAGTCGTCAACGTAACCATCTTAAAACATTATAGTATCAACTGAAACAAAATAAAAAACAAATTAATTGGACAATTCAAAATGAAACATAATTCATTATAGAATCCATTGAAACAAAATAAAAACAAATTAATTGCACAATTCAAAATCTAACAATTCGTTGGGAACTTGTTTGTTATACACATGTTATTGACACAGCTAGAAACGCTTCCCATATGCAGTCAACAGAATAAATATCCGTAAATATTTACGTTGCTATGCTTCATTAATTTCAATGCTCAAACAACAGTCCAATGCGAATAACTCCTTTCTTTCGTCTATCTGAAGGTTGAATTGGCATTAAATGAATCGGAGGCAACAATGAGAGTCTCCTTGGCAATGCCTGGAATGAGTACTAAAAATCCGCAAAATTTAGATAGATAGATTTATTGGTCCTGTCGATTTGCAAAATACAAATATAGGATAAGTCACAAAGAATAAAAGAAAGATACATTTACATCATATAAAGTCACATTGTTAAATATACTCTTGAACAGTATAAAACGTAGTTTTTTGAAATATGGCTTACAAGATTCTCTAAATTTTAAATTAGCGATACTTCTTATTGCTCTCTTCTGTAAGATAAATACTCATTTAGTCGCGAAGCAGCAGATCCTCCCCAAACGTGAACACAATATGACAAATAAGGAAATATTAGTCCATGGTATAAGGTTAGTAGCACTTTAATACCCACTAGCTTATGAAGTTTAACAATGACAAATATGTTGGAAGAAATTTTTTTACATATGGAGTCAATGTGGGCCTCCCAATTGAATTTCTCATCAATATAGATATCTAAGAACTTTGCAGATGTAACTTGTGCCGTTTTGGTATTATCAACAAAGATATCCATGTTATGATTATTGGATCTGTTAGAATTAGAGGATAAAATTAGATTTTATTTCATTTGTTAAGAGATGATTGGAGTGGAAATACTGAATGGCTGAGTTTACAGTTAAGTATGTTTTATTTTCTATATCTGTAATTGAGGAGCCTGTACACATCAATGTTGTATCATCATCAAAAAAAAGACAGATTTACAATTAGGGTGTTCTGGGAAAACGGCAACATAACACAAGAAAAGGAAAGGCCCGAGTACAGATCCTTGTGGAATACCTTGGATAACTGCTTTAAAATCTGAATAATTATTATGGAGCTCATTCTTCCTATTGGTCAGTAACATTGTGCACTGCTTTCTGTTATAAAAATAAGATTTTAACAATTCAAAGGCAACACCTCTGATACCACAGGGATAAAGCTTATTTAAAAGTCTTGTATGCTGTACACAATCAAATGCTTTACTTAAATCTAAAAATATTCCACGTTTTAATGCCCTGGTCAAGGCAGAATGCAACGTTATTTACAAATTCAGCTGGTTAATGTTATGACGTTGATGTTTGATATAGAAATCCATCATACGATTGAGCAAAATCTTTTCAAAAATTTTAGAAAATGATGACAAGAGAGACATTGGACTATAATTGTCAACATTAGTTACAATGCCCTTCTTAAATATAGGCTTGACAAGGCTTATTTTTAGGCATTGAGGAAAGATGCCTTTTTCCACAGAGTACCGTATTCACCTGAATCTAAGATGACCTTTTTTTCCAAATTGTCAGCTGTAAATATCAAGAGTCGTCTTAAATTCGAATATGAAGTATATTTATGCATTTAATCGATGTTTTTTTACAACAAATGGTACGTAAGAGTATACAATTCACTACAGCAAATTCAAGTATGTACATAAACTAGTGAAATAAACAAATAGTAATAACAATAAGTAAAACATAAAGGGAATAATAATTATTTAGACTAATAATCATCGTTGACAATCATAACACAGATGACATACTTTTATCTTGCACGTAATAGCAACCGCAAGGTAAAAACAAATGAGAGCGGAAATCATTGGGATTCCCCTTTCTAATGATTCACTAAGTGTGACAGTAATTTTGAGTTGTGCTTTCTTGTTTTAAATGCACAACCCTTAAGTTAAAATGAGAGATCATGTTGAAGTACGAGGCACGAGTGCAAAGGGAAAGTTAACAAATGTAATTAGACGGAGCTATGATGCAAATTTTATGGCTGATTGTGTTAAATTACGCCGAAAAAACTAATAACTGTGATGCGAGTAGAAAGTTCGGTGAATCTGAGGCAAATGTGCATTGATGGAAACTCTCAAAACAGGAACTAGAAAAAGCCAAAGCTGCAAGGAAGTCGTTCAGTGGTCCAAAATTAGGCCGATTTCATGGCATAGAAGTAGTAAAGTTTGTGCGCACCATGAAGCAGAACGGTATGCCTGTTTCGACTGAAAGTATTATACTTAAAGCTCATGAAATTGCTAGAGGACTTAATATATCATTGCAAGAATTCAAGGCCAGCAGAAGTTGGTGCGTGAGAATGATGCGAAGAAATAATTTCTTTACGGTGACGAACTTCACTGTGTCAGAAATTGCCAGAAGACTACATTGAAAAACTTCTCGCTTACCAGAACTATGTAAGTGGACTTAGAAAAACCAATAATTACCTTTTGAGCCAAATAGGAAATGCCAATGAAACTCTGGTTTTCTTCGACATGCCATCTAATTATACTGGGAACGAAAAAGGTGCGAAGTCCGTCCTAATTTAAACTACAGGCAACGAAAAAATGCGAGCCACGGTAATGTTGGCGGTTTTAGCAGATGGGACTAAATTACCACCATATGTGATTCTAAAGCGTAAAATAATGCCTAACGAACATTTGCCAAATGGAATAATAGTTAGTTGTCAAGGAAAGGGATGGATGACTAAAGAACTAATGAGAGATTGGTTACATATGATGTGAAATAGACGTCCAGGAGCTTTACTAAAACAAAGAGCTATGCTTTCACTGGATGCATTCAAAGGACACATCTCCTGAAATAAAAAACATAATGAGTGCGATGAATACTGATCCTATTGTAATACCTGGAGGAATGACATCGCAACTTCAAGTTTTAGATGTTGCTGTAAATAAGTGTTTTAAAAATAATTTAAAGGTTTTGTATTCTGAGTGGTTACAAAGTAGAACTCACACTTTAACACCAAAAGGAAATCTTAAGAAACCTGAAGTTGCAATGCTCTGCCAATGGATCAAGGCATCGTGGCAACAAATAAATACAAAAGTAATAGTGAAAGGATTTAAGAAATGCTGCTTATCTAATGCCATGGATGGGAGTGAGGATGATGTTTTGTAGGAGACTGATGATGAAGTTGAGAGTGATAAAGCTTGAGGAAAATAGTGAAGGTTGCATAGACAGTGATGATGACTAATACAATAAAATGATTTTATGCAGAACTTGGATTGAAATGTTTTTTTGTTGTCCTGAAATGAGAATATTCTGTCAATGTATTTACCTTATTTTTAATGTTATCTTAAAATGAATGCTACCATTTAATTTGTTAGAAAACCTGAATGGTTCTATTTGTGATGTGATCTTATGATTTTAAAATGTTAAAAGACAATGACATTCGAGAAAAGTATAAGAGAAAATAAATATTTGACAAGATTTATAATTTTTGTAGTAATGAAGGCAATTGGAGCTTTTTTGTTTTGGAATCATCCAAATGGGAGGTCGTCTTAGATTCAGGTGAATACGGTAGTTGATAATATGTCTTAATGGAGACACAATTAAGGGTGCACAGGCCTTTATTACTGTTATGGGAATACCATCTAGCCCACTGGAGTGTTTATTCTTAAATTTGTTAATTTCTGTAACTCCAACTCTGTTACTTCTCTTAAATACAGTGTTCCACAGACATATTTGCTGGAAGGACGACTATGGGTACTTACCCTGATCTTTTTTTGTGATTTCGCTAGAGACTTTAATGAAATGGTTATTAAAGATATTCACAACTGCAACTGGGTTACTATATACCTTATCATTCATAATGATCTCAATTTGATTTACATTAGTTGGAATTGTTACTTTATAGTCATTGATTATTTTCCAAGCTTTCTGTGAAGTGGTGTTAGTCACTTCCACTCATATACTGGTTATAAAATTGTGCTTTTGCTTCCTTTATCATTACTCTATACTTCTTTATATTCAGTTTATAGGTATCCCAGTGTTTTCTTTCTCCAGAGTATTTATATGCTTCGTAATCATCCCATAACCTTTCTCTGGCAATTCTAATTTCATCAGTTACCCATAATTTGGGGAATTTCCAGTTGATTTTGTTTCTTCTCGTATGGACAGGCGCTATTAAAATAGTCTTTAAAAATTGTTAGGAAACAATCCCACTTGGTGTCTACAGTCTCTAAGTTATATATTTTATTCCAAGTTTCAGTACTTAGTAGGGCTTTTAAAGAGGATATATTATTTGTATTAATTGTGGAAGTGATATCTGTGATCCTTGTTAACTGGTCTCTGGAATGTTACAAATCTTTATGACATGTGGGCAGGTTCAAAGACACCAGTGAGCAGTTTCATCCTTTAGCTGGCCTTCCCTGGAGCTAAGAGCGAGTCACCTTAGTTCGTAAACTCATCCATTTTATCACTGTACCCACGCACCCTCTGTCACTGCATGTGCAAATTGTCTTTTCAATGACAGAAGGCTTGAAGTGCTCACTGTTACCAGGTGGAGGGTTTATAGTTTGAAAATAGGAAAAAGAACACCACTGAACTTCTTAAACTCTTCTCCGTTTATTGCAGTTCTAACCTTGGGCTGAGAATCCAATGGGTCTCAATCCCACCGCCACAGCGCACCGTGTTTATTGCATCTCCTCTCTATACACACTCTCTTAACAACTTCTTTCCCGCTCGAATTTAAATAACCTTGCAAAGGAATGCACCACGTGTGTGCTTCTCTTTTTCACATTATAACGCTCTTTATTCTCCTTCGGAGAAAATTGACAAATATGAAATGAGAACTGATTAGTTTGTTTCAAATATAACTTTTGAAACTCGGATAGACTTTTATGCATACTAAAATAAAAAAGTGACATGACATCAAGTTCCAGGAAGGGTGCCCAGCATTTAGTCCCATGCGCCACTTTGGGCACGCTTGCCATTGATTTGCCATCCCTGCTGTACACCAACCTTACCAGTCATAAAACATGCTTCCCTGCATGGAGGGTTGGCCCGAGTCGGATGACTGCCTGGGGCACCAAAGTGTTGGGGACACTATCCTGACCATCTACCTATGCGTTCCTTGCAGGCGAATAAATATTGGACACCAATTTATACCATGAAACAGGCTGGAAACTTGATGACATTCCTTTTATTTTTTCATTATCAATAAGTTTTACAAAGCGATGAATAAATTAACGTGTATTTTGTAAATACCTCAAAGAACATTTACGGAGTAGACACTCTCTTCCCCCAAAGTTTTTACCACCATGTGCAAAAATGGATGGGGAATACTGGGAAGAAAAAACACAGAAATTTTCCCCTGCACACCCGCTATAGTAAAATCTCGGTACAACATATCTCTAGGGCAGGGGCGTTTATAACGTCAGTGCAATCGGGGCAACAAACCAATGTGTCCCTTATATTGCGGGCTTCAAAGTAATTCACAAATGGCAAGATTGGCTGATTTTTGCTCAGATGCTTACCTTTGTGTTCATAACCATCAGAATCGCTGTCTATAAGCAATTTTTCCCCAATTTACACATTTGGTATTTTATGTTAAATAAAATCAATAACGTAAATTAAAAATTAAAGAAAATCTGAATTTTTATAGAATATCAGTTCAAGTGGGCCCCCTATGAAAATTGCACCGAGTAGTTCAAAGTCTTAAAAATGCCCCTGCTCTACGGAGCCTGAATTTTTATACGTTATACTGAAAGTATGGAATACGGTTTACGTAGCAGATCTGGAGCCATGTTTTGGAAGACCACCTGCTCTACTCGTTCGACCCTCATTAGTAAGGATTAGTGTCCCTCACTTGGACCTGAGTCCCGGACCCAAGCTCGGTGTAGTCAACTCTCATAGTGCATAGTGAAATTACTGATATATCATTGCAAAATTGCAATACTTTTTGCAAATAAGATGATTGAAAGTTACATCATTGCATTGTGGTGAAAATGCTGATTATTGGCGTTTTTTTAAATGAAATTCTACAATTCTACTTTGGAAGAAAGAGGAGCAGGGTCTGCTAAATGTTTATGCTGCACTTTTCTAAGATGATAAAGTAGACCTTCAGATGTGAAATGAAAAAGTCTCATATGCACAAGATATAAGTTTTGCACCAGACATAATTCAAGTGATTCAATAAGGGCACAGATATATGCTGAAAATATTAATGCAGTTTTCTGTGGATCACCATATCGCTTTGAAATGCACATCAAAATCTAGTAACATTTTTTCATAAAGCCGATAGTTTAAGAGATATTTTGATTTTTCTTCTAAATTTACTTTAAATATGTCTCTAAGTGATAACATTGTTTCTGCTGCTATGATAAAAACTTTCTACTTGTTGACAGTGTTACGTACACCTCCAAGCGTGATATTAATTACTCATAGATATTTTATTATCCATAGAAACAGCCATCAATTTAATTTCCTTATTGTTTTTTTTAAATAAAGACTATTGAAAATATTTCAAAATTATTCTCAAATGTAATCGCTGATAATTATTTCTGAGAATGCTGCCGTCGAGAGTAATGATATTCATTGCTCTCTGTGCATTCACTTGTGTGGTTTGACAGTAATGCCGAAACCTTAGCAGCAAACTTCTTAAAACCGGTACAAAAGAGATATTTTGTTCAGTCTTTCGGGACAAGCACTCCCAAACCGGTATTTTCCAGATAAAACTGGTATATATGCTCACCTTATCCAGGTGTGTGCTGCCAAAGATATAACAACAGGATCGCTATTATCGCCGCCGCTCCTGGCACTTAAGACATTCCACCCAGCATCTAATTCATGACCTTTTTTTTCGTTATCTGATCTTTGCGTGAATTAGAAGGATAACAATAAAAAAATCGGTACAATATACATTCTACTAACTGACTCAGATACTAATGCATTGTTTAGTTAAATTTTGAAAAATATGAACTACAGTAGGACCTCAAAATTCGCATGATTCACAGTTTCGCGGTTTTTTTCAACTACTGCTGCCATCTTTGAAATGATGAGAAAAACACTAAACAAATGAATTTTCCCAACCGCAAAGTTTTTATCACGCTGTGGCTGTGTATACTCAGCGTGGGGTTCGTTTTCTAGCTCTCACCAAATTTAATGCGTTTTTTTGCCATTTATGTGATTAAATAAATATTTTTTTGGTAATTTGCTAATCATGGTTTATGCAAACTTATCTCTTTAATCCTACTGTATGACTACGGCAGATTTAAATGCCACACTAGCAGCCCGCTGCAGCTACACTTGCAAATAATCTAAATAGTTCGGCCCTACGTTAGATCATATCGCGGTATATTCAAAGGGGAAAAATTTTTAATTCTACCTTACCTTAGTTCCAATGATAATCGCTGCACCCTTATAGACGAACTCATAAACAGTTGCTTTCCTTCAAGTGTCTATCAACGACTGCTTTTAACTTCTTACAGAACCTACTATAAAGGCGACGCCAATGCAACTGTTTATTTAGATTATCAATGAAGAGAAGATAACAATAATGCTTTTATTTCGTCTATTGGAAGGTTTAATTGGCCTTAAATGAATTGGAGGCAACAATGAGAGTCTCCTTGGCAACGCCTGGAATGAGTACAAAAAATCCGCAAAATTTCGAAAAAGAATATGTATTTCTAAAAAATTCGACCGTATAACGTGTAAACATCGCAAGAATAAGATATTATAGAGCTTTAGCCATCGAATAAAGTAAAAATGAAGAAAATCGGTCCATATTTACGTATTTGAATGAATGAAGGAAAAAATCTTGCACTCTGAAAAATCGAAAATCCCGTGTAAACTTATGGGAAAATATGTCTCCTGGATTCCAACCCGGGACACTTAAGCAAACGAAAATATTTTTCCAGGGATCTCACAGCCAGTAGAAACAAAATGCCGTTTACCGCATATCTTTACGACAATAGGTTCTCGAGAAATACGCCGATATAATTATGCGAGGCTTCATACGCACGCAGCTTCACTTACGTGCATAATATATAGGGTTGTATTGGTTCAAAATCACTTTTAGCCTACCTTTTCAGCATTTATTGTTGTCAAAATAATGGAGAGCCGCGAACTTAACCTCCATTTTCTCATAAGGCCTTTGCTTCTATTTTTGCGGATTCCAAATTCGCGGTGTCGTCAGGAACGTAACCCCGTGAATTTGGAGGTTCTACTGTGTGTACAATCATTATAAACATCAACTTAAATAACTATATGAAATTTGACGAAAATCATGTGAGCCGTTTTTTAAAAACTCCAATTGCTATTAAAGTTGCCCAAGAATAAACTAGCCTTATATTAATTTTTTGAGAAAGATGGTAGTATTATTGTAGACGTAAACTCAAGAAACAGTACAAAATTTGATCAAAATCGTTGGAGCCGTTTCTGAGAAAATCAAATTATTGTTAAAATTGCCTAGAATAAACTGCCTAATTATTGTGTAATGTCAACCATTTCTTCATAGCTTCTATTCTGTATGATAAAATGCTTAAGTACGAGATTTCATTCATTTTCGCTCTACTGTTTAGGCTATAGGGCCGCAACAGACAGACAGCATTGCTAAAACCACTTCTTCAGACTAAGGCACACATAAAACTTATATTTCCATCAAAATCCCAAGATCAAATTTTTTCGCGATTACAATACTTTCTCAATATACTTTGTATATGAGAAAGTAAAAAAGAGGTAACTTGCAGATTCATTTTCCCTATATGACACAAATGCTTCCGACTAAAAACCATTAAGGTTTTAAACTTCGTAAGTTCAAATGTGTTTACAGAAAATTTGAGTCAGTTTGGTGCATTATTTTAGAAAACATCAATGTATATATTAATTGAGTAAAGGAAGGTCTATGCCAGTCACAACCATGAAGCAAACCTTCCACTCAACTCTCACTCACTCAGACATGCTTGAGGGGAAGTGGAGGGGAAGGAGATGTGCGGGATGCGAGGGGGCCACATGGATAGCTAGAATAGGACTTCGAGCTTCAGTGCACGGTGGCGGCAATGCAAGGCAGAGGGCGTCGGGGACACACAGGTCAGGGGCATTCGAGTTGGGCAGTGGAGGCCCTTCTTACCAAAATACTCCAACAGAGTTCCGATTTCAGAGTCATCAAATAAAAATGACCCCATAAACTTTAAATATATTTATATTATGCCCCAGATCACTGGTACAATTTATATAATTCAACAACACTCCTGCTAGGCAATTAAGTGGAAAAATAACAATACTCCAGTAGATATTCACAATCGTCGTTAATTGAAATCTATAAAAAAAATTATGAAAACAACATAAAAATAAGCTAAAGCTGGAAGTTCCATTCATTCTCAATAGTTACATTTAACAATATCACTTCACATAAATTCACATTTTTCCCAGGCTAAAATCAGATAGATATAAGAGATATAATTGTTAAAATGCTTGAAACCAAAGACTAGATATAACTGCAAACCTTGCAAAAGTAATAGCTATAACATTTAAGCAAATAAAACACCAACCATCAATAAAAATTTTACACATCTCAAACTCTATTTACAGAATACGAAAATGTGTACACCAGAGTAATCTGATAAAAAATTATATGAACACTGGTATAACATTATCTGAAGAATAAAGTATATTCACTTGTATCTTTACAATGCTGAATTACGAATGCATCAATTATTTTTGTAAAAATTCATATTACTTTGATAATGCGTTGACATTTTTACCCTTTAAGGGTTAATAAACATTACATAGCGATAATGAAACAGCACTGGTATACATGAAACAAGCATACACCTCTTTGGTGGTCAATAAGATTACCTAGCAAAATAAAATCAATTTATTCACAATTAGGATGCCTCAAAATACATTATTTTGAAGGAACTTGGAAGCATATGAATTTCAATTCCACAAAAAGTAATACAGTAATTTTATAAATTGAGCACTGTAGTAACAGCTAGTAATAGTTAAGTTACTGCAAGCAATTTTATGAAATTAAAGAAATGCAATTTTATAAACTAACAGTCGTGAATTGCTTGTGTAAATATTCAGGCTGAAGAAAAATTAACTCTTCTGCTCCAATTATATTCACATAGTGATGTTATAATATTTGTACGGCAACCAAAGACGATTCAACTCAAACGGACAGACCAACCAACATATACCTCATAATGATTCATAATAAACACACATTTGATACTAAATTGCATCATACAAGGTAGAAATACATAGGAAGGAGGGATATTTTCTAGGTATTGTTCTCATGAGCATAAGCAGCACATAATAACACTCCCTTGTAAAGTAAATGTCAAGCTGCAAGAAATTCACCTGTTTAAACGAACTTCTAAAAAAGAAAGCTTCAAATAGATGTAAACAGTGACACTTGTGGGAAAGTAACCATGGAAATTTTTTGACACCGGAACAAAATTTATAGACATAAAATTATTGAAAACCTATTAGAAGTAATGTCTCCTTTTGGATACATTTGTATTACATAATTTTCACAGCAGACAAGAAATTAACACTTCCATAAAACAAATTATAATGATGCAAATGAGCATAAGCATCAGATTACTGAATCAAAAACAATGTTAACACTTCCATAAACTACTCAGTTAAACTGTTCTTAACAATGAAAAACCTCTATCTACGCTTGAGAAGATAAGTGCCTTTTTATTAGTGAATATGACCCTTAAAAATAAAGAAATAGGATGCAAATTAAATACATTTAAATATCAGCATATGGAGACATTATAAATTTATTTGATAAAATAGAGAACATCTCAATTCAGGACATCACCATTATTAAAAACCACAAAATCAAACAATAGTGGAGTTGTGTGAAACCAAAAGATCGCTTTACAAGTTTCAACATGTAAAATTGCTTCATTTTATAAGATTTTTCAACTCTTAAATATCAGAAGTTTGAGAAGGCATACTTCTACATATGATCATTTCCTTATAGCACTTTGAACAGTAAAAATTAGTTTCTGCATTGCCAAAAAATCTGCAGTTTATGCTCCGGCATTGTTGAGCTCCACTAATTGGTAGTTGTATTCCACCAGATACTCTAACTTTGGTATCACATTTAGCATTTTTCATGCCGTTAATCTGAGTAGATGAATCATTGGACACCACAGCAGAGGGATTACCACAATCCCATGCTGTCTCTCCTTTATTTGAAACACCACCAACAAAAACCTTAGATATATTTTTTGGAGTAGCACCACTCAAAGGAACAGAAGACGAACATAAACTAACAGATAAAACCTCAGTTGGCAGAATACATTCTTTGTCACCTGGAAGTTCTTCTTTAATACTATCTTTTCCAGACCTTTCCCTACCAAGTCTCTCACTTGAAACACTGAATGCTTGCTGCTGCTCTAGAATTTTTTCTTCTGAAGAATTTACCTGGTATAACAGAGGAAAACCAGGAGGACAAGCCATGTCATTGTAAAATGTTGATTTAGAAAGATACAGAGTTTGGTCAATATTTGATCCAGCACGACTTAATGGCATCTTACCAATAGTATTGTGAGAGCAGCAATCAGCTTCTGCATAGAATGTCGATTTTCCAGTGCCATACCTTGGTGCAGCTTCATATGCCCGACTCATAAGAGGAGAGTTTATTTGTGGATTTTTTGAAAGCTCCTGTTCTCTCTCTCTCTGTTTCTGATAGCACACTGTACACATATAGCTAGTAAGAGAAGTCCCATATAATCCACAGCCAGCATTGATACACACTGAAGGCACCTCTAGCTCTGCACTCTCTTTCAAGGTCCAATCATCCTTGGATTTTCTTTCTTCAGCTTGCTTTAACTTCAATTCTTTTTCTTTTTCAAACCTAGCTCGAGCTGACTGCAAGTAGTTCCTTATCATCTCCTCTTGATACTCATGCCTCTTCTCCGTATGTAGCATAGCCCCCATTATGTACTCTGGGCTATGAGAAATTAAATTTCCATTAATTTTCTGGGCTTGATGTAAAGGACTAGTTTGATTGGTGGAATATTTTTTCTTCAGAGAATTGTTTCGAGCAATTTTAGTAATAGATCCAAAATTTTTTTTGATTTTCTTGCTCATAGATTTTCCAATGCTTCCAAATTGCTTTGCCACTGACTGCAACTGTTTAGCTGCTTTACTTCGGTTACTAATAGTTATGCCATCAGATGAGCTTAAAAGACTTTCGTCTGCATCTAAATCTACCTCAGAGAACCTCTTATCTATTGTGTCTTCTTCACATGGTAAAATATTTACATCAGTCTCAACATCAAGTTCAGAACTTTCGCCATTATATGTACATTTATTTGGAACATTCACAATATCAAGATACTCTCTAAGAAGTAATAACTTCTCATCAGGAGACAAAGTCAGCCTCTGTATACAATCCACATCATTATCATCTTGATTCTTGTCAAGGAGCTCGCCTGGATCAATTGCAAACTGAATTGGAAGAAGCTCGTGGTCAGCATCAGTGATAGGAATAACAGCTGAAAGGAATACATTGAAGTTTAAAACAATTATCATCCTTTATTCAGAAAATAACAGCTGAAAGGAATACTTTGAAGTTTAAAACAAATACAGTAGGTCCCCGTTATTTGTCACCCTGAATCTACAAGCATTGAAGGCAAGCCTGTCTGTAATGTGACATTCAAGTCATAAGGCATAGGCTACTCAGGATATTTTACAAGATTGATTTGGTTGGAATTTTTGTCCATCTTTTAAGCAGTCTTCTGAGAGTCACAACCTTCAAAAGAAAGCATTGCTACTCCACCTCAGGACCCCTGGTCACCCAATCAACCTTGAGTCCTATGTCAATTAAAAATGAAATCATGTTTCTTCCTCTTCCACATTTAATGTTGCATAGGAATGCATTAACGTTTTTGTAAGATTTTACTGTAAAAATGAGTAAAACTATGTCAAATGGTTAACTGTAGAAACATTTTTGTGATCAGAACATATCCTCCATGCATTACATGCAATTCAGTGGGAGAGTCAGTCCCATTGTTCGTTGTTTCATTGTTCGTCATGACCCTCAGGACACAAATCCACAACGAATAGTGAGGACTGTTTTGCTAACATTTAGTTGTTAGTTGTTCAATCCTATAAACACACATGACATATTCTTTCAAAGTAAGCAAGATAAATTATATAAAAGTCCTAAGGTGATTATACCCCTTAATTCATTCGAGTATAACTTCATTAATTCTTTGCCAATTACAGTTAACTACAAATGAGCATTCAATTAACCCTTAAGAGCTAAACAGCACCACATGAACTCTAATTGACAAGAAAATACAGTACATGTAGAAAGTTTTACAAGAAGAACATAAAGATGCAATTGTGATTTCAATTTTAAGAAAACAAGTATAAGAGGCCTTTATTTGTAATTAGAAAAGGGTACAGCGATTTGGGAAACAAATAAAAGGTCCGGTCACAAGCTTGCCGGATAATAGGCCTTACACCATACCTGAAATCGGTTTATAAATTTTTATTTTGAAAAATGCTTAAAAGACATAGGAAATTGATTCCAGAAATGGTAAATGCAGTATGGGGGAAAGTTCTTTTGAATTGAGGTTTTTCTAGAAAATGTGGGAAGCTGGGCAACCAAGGTATTCCTCAGTCTGGCTATAAGTCCCACCATTTTGACAGAAAGTGCAGATGGAGAAGAAGAAGTCTAAGTTACCTTGAGTTTCGAGAACCAAGCTGAAATGGACAGAAGTTGCAAGAACCCATATTATCTCAATCCTCATGATCACTAGCTTCTCATCTCCCAAACCCGGGCAAGGATTTTCTCGTGAGAAAGTGATGTGCCCCAGAAATGTCCTTGGAATATTGATTTCTGTAACTGAACCAATCTTTAAATAACATTGTATGAAGTTATATCGAATGTTGTCTCTAAACAGAGCATGCCTTTGTTTTTCCCAAGAATAAGTGATGAGACAAAAATAAAAACCTAGTGGTTTTCCCACAATGTCATAAAAGAAGAGCACAATGTAATAGTGCTGGTTGTCATGTGACTTTAACATTCTTGTAATGTTTGTGACCACCTTGAAATCAGCAGTCTGCCTCATAGCATAGTGTCATTGTGATAATTTTGAAAGAGATTTCGAGGCAACAGATCAAAAGGAAGCTAAGTGAAACTTAAAGATCGGTCTTTTGAGTCTAAGAATTACAAAGGTATTTAACCCTCGAGTACTCGCATCTGGGTCAAATCGACCCAGACCAACTTTAAACATCCATATCTTATTATTTTTAAATGCAACTAACTTCATTCACATAGTAGCTGAGTTTTACAATGTTTTAAACATGTCACATATGTCCACGGATTCAGCACTGAAAATTTAATGATGAATAAGAGCAAATAACTGATAGGTGGTGCTAAAAACTTGCACGTAAAATGTTGCGCCCTTGATTTATTTTGAGCTTTACTCGATAGAAAAATTTAAGAAAATGTTTTCATGTTCTGTTATATTCTGTAATGCTACTGATGAACTGCTATGGTCATATGCCCGAGTCATGGTTTTATTTGTAACATTTCTCATATATGAACCATAATTTTCAGTTTTGAAGAGAAAATAAGCCATTTTTATCATACAATTTTTACTGATGGTTAGTTATAATCTCCACGGGTAGCAAACTCGCTAAATCACCTTATATTGAAGTGGTCATCTATAAGTATGTAGTCTGTGCACGAAGGTGTGGCAGCCCGAGGTGCAATGAACCCTTGCAGCAATCCATGTGGGATGGCTGCAAGAAAAGGGGTAGTGATGGGCCTTTTACCCATTTTCTTTTCTGTCTCCTCCTTGGTCTTCCCAACTGCTTCCCAGTGCAGTCATAACCCATCATAAAATTTTATGGTGCCACATGTTCGAGGGTAAAATTTTGCCATAGCGTCGGCAACCAAGGAATTCGGAGGTGAATGGAAATGGAAGGAGAATGTTTGTTATATTTCCTTTGACTGAAGGTATACCGACTGGTAAGGCGATCTGAAGAAAGAGGGGGAGCAATTGTTGGTCTCCAGAAAGTATCCTAAGGGTCCCCGAAAAGCAATTCCTCTCTCTTCTGCACTATCTGGATAAGTGTGCCAACTGTGCGAGGCAGAAAAGGACAGCAAAACTAAAACAATTTGTCAAATTTGTAGTAAATATATTTGCCATTTACCATTTGCGTTAATTGTTTTCGAAGAACAAGATTTCAGGAGGTTGAAAGTTCAGATGAAGATGTCAATTGGAATTTTTGGTTAAAAATAAATACTTACATAAAAATTCTTCATTAAATTATTTTAAATAATTTAAATTTTTGTTTACTTTTTGTATTGAAATATTTTTAGCATTCCTAATGATTTTTAAAAAATATTCTGGAAACCTAATCATTCTTTTTATGCTACAAAATACATAGGGTCAATTCCAACCAACATGAGTACTATAGTTTCACCACGCACAAACCGTCCTGCGAGGAAATTCCTGTGCATCCCCTCCGAGCAGGGGTATACCCCCACTCCCGTTATAACTCCCTCCCTCGTGAACATCCCTAGCGGGAGCTTCACTTGCTCGCGGTTGCTAGCTTTTGCTGTTTGTTATTTTTCCGAAAACTTAAAAACGCTGCTACTTTTCATAAGTGGAAAAACAGGCCTACGACCCACGTTTGAGGGAAACTGACAACACTGAGTTGCTTACAAGGGACTCTCCACTCAAGAGTGAGGGGAAGGGACAGCAGGGCTGGGAAGGTATGGAGGTGGGGTAGGTAGCCTTAGCTCCACCCACTGGTCGCCAAGAAGGTCGTTTTCTATGTGGTCAAGGTATACTGTGAGGATTTTTAATGCAAGTACTCGAGGGTTAAATATCAATTTCATTTCTATTATACAGTAAAACCTCTACCTTATCAAATCCCTTACAACAAAGAACTCCACATGTCGAAAATTATCGCCGGTCCCGAAAAATTCACTAATAAAACTATACAGAAAACCTCTATATTACGAACCTCTGATAATTGCGAAACCTTCCAATTATGAAATAAAAATCGCACCCGTTCCACTAAAGGGAATCAGAGGCTTATATTATAATGCAATTAATATTAAAGCTATGACCAACAAAGGAAATCCGATGTAAAAATTGGAACTTTTAGGGCTGTTTGCTCCATACGAGGATAAAAATTATACCTCACTTCTAGATTAGCGACAGAATTGAAATTTGGCATGATAGAAGATTTTTAGTTACAACCGATGGAAAAAATACGAAATGGCAAAAATTCCATTTTCTATGGGCTGTATTGCCCCATTATTGCTCCATATCGGGATAGAAATTATGAGGCATGTCTAGATGAGCTATAGACTTGAAATTTGATACGGTTACATGTTCTTGGACAAAATCAATGAGAAAAATTCAAAATTAAAAAATAATGCAGTTCTACAATAAATAATTCATGAGCAGGGCCAGCATGATACATTTGGTGGGCCTCATGCAAGCATGAATTCGGGGGTCCCTCTTCCTTTTCTGCAAGGTGATCCAACCATGGTCATCACATGTCCTGAGCCAATATTATACACCTTCATGAGTACATGATGACTTTCACCTTTTTCTAGTCTTCTACATATATCCAGTTTTTGTTTTAACGTCAACAAAACATGTTTACGTTTCTCACCAAGTTTTGTATAAGTTTTTGGTGGCATAAAGAATGGATAGGGTAACATTATAACCAGTGCGAGCTGTTTCTTAATTTTTCTCTGAATTTGCAAGCCGGTTGTTAAATTTTTAGAAAAAATGAAAATTTATTGATTATTTTCCTTTCAAGTACATTTTGCCCAATCTGACATTCAATTACCAGAAATGTATGAAATGGAATATACTACAAACCTCACTTGCTAAGCTAGTGGACCGGTATTACTAAACTTGAGGATTCTGGTGCCCTGGCATTTAGGCCTCATGCATCATCTAAGTCAGTGGCGTAGCCAGGATTTGACCAAGGGGGGGGTTCAGGTTCAGAGCTATGTACCGGATGGTGGTTACACCGCCACGGCGCGATATTTAATGATTTACAGACTTGTTCCGTAAATCCCTATATAGATTTTATTGTTAAAAATGAATAAATTGTGTTCACCAAAATTAAAAATTTTCTTAAAATATAATGAAATTCATGGAATTTACAATTAATAAACAGGATATTGCCAACGTCATCGAAGCATGTGCAGATCGGTTCCTTGCTCTTTAATAAAATGTGGCGTTTATTCAGAATGCCACAGTACGTATTGTATTAGGTATTATATTTTGAAGGGCAAAAATGTAAGTTACATGCTGGAATAGGGACTCTAAGAACCAAACCCTATTTTTTCCATATTCCCAATTACTTAACACTCGCGAATTTGCCATTCGCGAGGGTTTTCAGGAACCTAACCCTCACGAATGGCGAGGGACTACTGTACATTCATTTCCTATCATAAATGCATTTTATACAATGTTAGTAACAAAGACGTAGCTAGGAATATTGGCACCTATGGCCAAGTTATAAAAAAATTTGCCTTTTTATGATACAAGTATTTCTATAGTAGCATTTATGTATTATTTCTGAAAACGATCACGCGAATTACCTTCGAATGCATAATGTATGATTAAAATATAAAATATCTTGTATGCTTGGTTGATGTAATGTCAGTAATAAATATAAACTTTAGCTATAAAAATTAATTTATGTAAATTTTCATCTTAAGGATTCTGGAAAATACTAACAATAAGTCACATTGTCATTTATCCGAGACTTTTAAATTTTTAGTTTAAAAACTCATCACTACAAATACTGTTATTAAAATATGAAATATAAAATTCTATATAATGTTAATAGATGCATTAAAATTTATAAACTCCCATTCAGGGCCGTCGCGTCAAAAATTGCCGTCTGAGGCGAATGTACTTTATGCCGCCCTTTTGCACAGTAACATTATTTATATTTTTTAGACCCAATGAATTTTCTTAACTCCGAAAAATCTTGATATATTTCAAAAGAGGAACCTTTGGCCTTTACTTATTCAGCTCCATTCTACAATTTAATGCATATAATGTACAATCCCGGAAGAAAAAACTGGGACACCTTAACGTTCTCCTAACGGCGAGATGGGGAACTTTTGGGGGAGTACAAACTGAATGACAACACTGCAGGAGAGAAGAGGGGATGAGGAGTGGAAAGGGGGGAAGAGAAGAGTGGGTCCAGCCAGTATTCGTCACTCTGCTAAGCAAATCAACCGACCTAAAACTTGTGGGGTCGAGTCCCCACTTGAAACGAGTTCGTATTCTAGCATCAAGGCCTGCGCGCGAGCTTCGAAGAAGTCTTGTTGTGATCCAAATGATGCGGTGAAATAAAAACAACTGTGCTAGTGTCCGTAAAATACCCTAAGTGTAATTGATATTTAATAATCGGGCATTGACTCATGATCGCTATTATCACGATCGCATTATTAGCACATAACGTAACTTCGTAACTTTTATTCTCTCTCTTTAAAAACGGTTATAACCACGCTAACATGTCTGTTATTGGGATGATCCACATGCATGGATATGACTTCAAGGGATTACTTTAGCCTACATATTGATCCCTGATTGTGGCAACATAGAAAGATGCTCGGCGGTGCATTGGCGCTGCTACGGAAATTGCGTTATTAATCGGAATCGTGACGCTCAAGTAATTTTTTTCACGGAAAATGAATCGAAAATTGTTATTATATTCACTGAAAATTACTCTAGCAATCAATCAACAATGTGTGAACCAGTATTTTCGAGGTAAGTTACCTGAACGTTGAAATGAAAACTGTGCTAGGGTCCTTAAAATATCCTAAGTGCAATTGATACTTAATACTCGGGCATTGACTCATGATCGCTATTAACCCGACAGCATTTATTTGCACTTACCGCAATTTCGTAAACGCTAATCCAGTGGTCTTCAAGTTGGGCGATAGCGCCCACCAGTGGGCGTTTTTGGATTTTGGTGGGCGCTAAAGAACTCACCAAATGCTATTCTAATTTTTACACTGAAAAATAAAATTCTATAAAAAAGCTTAATGATATGCACACACAACTATTACAGTTCGTTTGTCGTTAACTATAGTATCATATCATACTATACTAGCGACAATGTATCCATGCTGCGGTAAAATCGAAAGGCCCATGAGGGTGGTCGGAGTCTCTCGCAGAAGCAGCGAAGCATTTAAGTTTAATTTCATCAAATATATAAAATCATAAATTTTTAAACACTGTTATTACCGTATTCGATAATCTCATCTAATGACAATCCCACTAGTATAAGGGTTACCATACCTCCGTAAATCGCTTTGCTACTGGGGGCGCAAAATTATTCTTTGCCCCGGGCGCCAGAAACCCTCACTACGCCACTGGGTGGGCGGTGAACTTATTTCAAAGGACAACACATGGTAAAAGTGGGCAGTGACTCAAAAAAGGTTGAAGACCACTGCGCTAATCCCTTTAAAAACGGTAACAACCAGGATAACAAATCTTTTATTGGGATGATCAACGTGCATGGATACATTCAAAAGATAATTCCGTCTTCCAACTTTTATGTAGACGGCCTACTGTTGCACGCGGTATGTTTATTTGCCGTGCAATCTCCCTTACTTCGGCCTAGGCAACCAGCTTAATGCTTTCATATGGGTAAATTTTTAATGAGAATCAGTCTTATATTTCTCCTTTAAAACCTTACTAGTGTAATGCCCATTGAAATATCAACGGGAGTAAAGATTCGATCGTTCAAGCTAGTTATGGAGATCAAATTGGCATCAGAAACATTAATTGTATTGAAAGTCATTTCCCTCTCTCACCCTCCCTCCCTCCCTCTCTCTCGTATTACAAGCAATGAAAGCACCTTTACGCCAATAATGATTGTGTAATAGTACCGATTATTTACCTTCGATATTACTCGTGTAGCTTTTAAACCTTTCGTTCCTCATCTGTTTCTTTTCGTCACATCTGTTATAATATGAAATTATTTTAACAATTTTTTTTCGCCAATTTTTAGCAGAAAATGTCACGGTTTTACTGTATTTTTATCAATTTGGCAGCATGGTTTGATGCATTTTGGGTCTGACTTTTAATGAAATATTACAATTTTGTTCGCATACCATACTTGCCGGTTCTCCAAGGCATGGTTCGAAGAAAAAAATATTCAACTATTGGATTGGCCGGCTAAAAGTCCTTACTTGAACGCAATAGAAAACGTCTGGGCGGTGATGGCGAGAGAGGTGAATGAAGCCGAAAGACCAAGAAAAGCCACTCAGCTTTGGGAGGCGATAGAGGAGGCCTGGGAGGGTATTACGGAAGGTTTATGCCATAAACTAATTTCCTCCATGCCGAGGAGGCTGGCATTAGTCATAGAGAACGATGGAGGGTGGATTAAATATTAAAATCAAGGCTGAAGATATTTCTTGTCGTATGCAAATCAACGAAGCGCAACACGAGTAATATCAAAGGTAAGTAATCGGTACTATTACACAATCATTATTGGCGTAAAGGTGCTTTCATTGCTTGTAATACGAGAGAGAGGGAGGGAGGGAGGGTGAGAGAGGGAAATGACTTTCAATACAATTAATGTTTCGATGCCAATTTGATCTCCATAAATAGTTTGAACGATCGAATCTTTACTCCCGTTGATATTTCAATGGGCATTACACTAGTAAGGTTTTAAAGGAGAAATATAAGACTCTGATTCTCATTAAAAATTAACCCATATGAAAGCATTAAGCTGGTTGCCTAGGCCGAAGTAAGGGAGATGGCACGGCAAATAAACATACCGCGTGCAACAGTAGGCCGTCTACATAAAAGTTGGAAGACGGAATTATCTTTTGAATGTATCCATGCACGTTGATCATCCCAATAAAAGATTTGTTATCCTGGTTGTTACCGTTTTTAAAGGGATTAGCGTTTACGAAATTGCGGTAAGTGCAAATAAAGGCTGTCGGGTTAATAGCGATCATGAGTCAATGCCCGAGTATTAAGTATCAATTGCACTTAGGATATTTTAAGGACCCTAGCACAGTTTTCATTTCAACGTTCAGGTAACTTACCTCGAAAATACTGGTTCACACATTGTTGATTGATTGCTAGAGTAATTTTCAGTGAATATAATAACAATTTTCGATTCATTTTCCGTGAAAAAAATTACTTGAGCGTCACGATTCCGATTAATAACGCAATTTCCGTAGCAGCGCCAATGCACCGCCGAGCATCTTTCTATGTTGCCACAATCAGGGATCAATATGTAGGCTAAAGTAATCCCTTGAAGTCATATCCATGCATGTGGATCATCCCAATAACAGACATGTTAGCGTGGTTATAACCGTTTTTAAAGAGAGAGAATAAAAGTTACGAAGTTACGTTATGTGCTAATAATGCGATCGTGATAATAGCGATCATGAGTCAATGCCCGATTATTAAATATCAATTACACTTAGGGTATTTTACGGACACTAGCACAGTTGTTTTTATTTCACCGCATCATTTGGATCACAACAAGACTTCTTCGAAGCTCGTGCGCAGGCCTTGATGCTAGAATACGAACTCGTTTCAAGTGGGGACTCGACCCCACAAGTTTTAGGTCGGTTGATTTGCTTAGCAGAGTGACGAATACTGGCTGGACCCACTCTTCTCTTCCCCCCTTTCCACTCCTCATCCCCTCTTCTCTCCTGCAGTGTTGTCATTCAGTTTGTACTCCCCCAAAAGTTCCCCATCTCGCCATTAGGAGAACGTTAAGGTGTCCCAGTTTTTTCTTCCGGGATTGTACATTAATTTTTGTGTTTATATTTTGATGCAAGTAGCGAAATGTGGAACTCGTCTGCGTAAAAACCCTATATAATTCTGAGACGAATCTTATTTCGGCACAAAAGGAAGGAGTCATCGTCCACACATATCTTATGTCAGTTACAATGAAACCCCTCAAAGAAATTTACGTTTATCTCTTGACCGAGAGTGAGCCCGAGATGCAAGGGAAAGATTCTCAAGTTCAAGTTGCATAGAAAACCCTCTCTCGTCGCCATATCTCCGGTTCTAATGAACAAAATGCAACAATTTTTTGTGTATGACTTCTGTAATGTTTATGAATAATGATTTTGTAACTATAACTTTTATATTAATAATGAGCTGTCTTTAAAAAAAATCAGAAACACAACATTTTCTTGAAAATTTCCAGTCGAAACGTGAAAAAATTGACCTGTGGTAAACTTTTCCCCTATTTGTATTAGAGGGGTACACCCAGTAGATGAAATGCTTAGAAATGTTCACATGTTTCTTTGAATAAGATTGCATATCAACAGAGTCAATAATGTACATGATACTGTAAGCTACGAGTACAGTAGAACCTCATAAACCCGGTATTCTCAAAAACATGGCACTTTTTGGAAAGTTATATGTAAAAAATTCTAATACTCCAAAATTAGGTACTTTAAATGATGTACGCTTATCTATTTCCATTGTTTTGTTTACCTCATTATAACCACGTTTAGATTTGTGGCGATAGCAGTTGTTTTTTGTTAATGCAATTAGTACTTTTGTTAAATTTTATTTTGACATGACTTCAAAAAAAGAATACAGCCCATAAGTGGTGCTACGAAACGTAAACAGAAAAATCTCACGATTGAAAAAAAGTGAAATTACATTGGTAGTTCCTCTGTGTATGACTTAAAGAAGAAAGAAATGGGAATATTAAAATTTTATGCAGAGAGTGATACACATAAAGCTATGTGTAGCCGTAAAACACTACACGTCCCGGGTAAATATTGTTGATAAGGTATTGTTTGAGTGGTTTTGTCAGTGAAGAAGTGAAGGTGTACCTATTTCAGGCCTAATGCTGATACAGCAAGCGAAAAATTTTCACAATAGCAAAAAGAGTGAAAACAATGATGCACCTGTCGTACTTCAGCTAACTGATGTGAAATAGTCGAAATAGCGGACATGGTTTTGAAACCTGAGCATGAAAAAGATGAAGAAAATGAAAGTGATGATAATCAAGAGATAGTTAAGGACACACATTCAATAGATCGCTGTATATAGTTGGCCACAGATACAATACCTGTTTTAGAACAACGCTCTTGCATTGATTTTCAAGAGATTACGTGTTTTTGGTTCGAAAACAAGGTAAACTTATGAAGGAAAAATCAAAATGCATGAAGCAAGCTAGTTTGCTTGATCTGCTAAAAAAAATTCCCAGAGTAATGTGTGATTAAAATAATGCTGTAAATGCATATTAGATATACGCTTTATTTCACATTCGTTATTTGCTTTTTAATGGTTCATTTATAATTTCTCATTTTAGTGCATGTATAAGGAATAGTCTTTATTGGTAATGGGTTCCCTTTTAATTGCTATTCATCATTTGAATTATATAATCAATTACCAAAAATGTACATTACTTAAGGATGTTTTATACATTTTCGAAAACCCGACATTTTCCAAAACCCGGTAAATGCTAGGTCCCGAGGTTGCCGGGTTTATGAGGTTCTACTGTATATGAATACCGCAAATGCACTGATCTCGGCCAATGGTGGACCTTAGGTAGTTTTTTGATTTGAAAATTAATTACTATTATTTAATTTATATTATGATTAAAATTCTGCGTTTCTATGATGACTATTAGTATTTTAGAATTCCTCTGTTTCCTACAAAATACGATATCATATCAATTTTCTGATAAAAATGCTGCCATTATATTGATGAGCGATTACACACCTAGATGTAAAGATGATCCAGGAAGAAGATGTCAGTGTTACTGGCTGAAACAGTGGTAAGGATGCACTTAGGACCCCTCTGCAGAAATTGAGTGTAACCATAAAACTACACTATGACAGGCTGCCCTACATTAGACGTGTACTTTTTGGAGAGTTATCTTCTAACACGACCGAGTCCGGTGATCCTGTAATTCTGACTGGGAATTAAGATGCAGCAATCGAAGAAAGGCATGCTAGATGCTAAGAACTTAGTTAAGCGGAACATGAAACAGAAGCCAACAAAAGATACAGAGAAGGGAAAGGAAACTCGAATCTAAGCATCCCGAGTCCAAACGTCACGGAGAGATATTTAAATAATTCAAATTATTTTTTTTAATGCTCTGAGTGCAAAATCATGTATGCTTAGTTGATGTTGAAGTGGTGAACAACAATGTATGGGCACCCTTTTCTTTTTCGCAAATCCTCAATGGCAGTTGATTTTTGTCTCAATATGCATCTGAAAATGTCACCCCAAGCTAAACGCTTTCATTATTTGGCATAATCTACTTGTATAAAAAATTTCAGCTTCATAGCGCATTTAGAAGTACCTAAACCATGATATGTTAGTAAAAACAACCCCTAAAATTTATAATTATAATACATTTATAGGTTTTTATCATTTGTTACGAATACCTCACATTTATGCGAAATTTCATCAATGCAGCACCTCTAAGAGTGCATTTATGTGAATTTAATTTTTTAAACTTTTCTAATTTTTAATAGCCACAGAAATAAATATTTCTAAAATTTTCAATGTTATTTACCACCGGGACATTATGTCCATACCCTGTTAAAATTTTCAGCTTCCTGGATCGACAGAAAGTACATAAACATTAGTCAATTTTTTAAACATTTGAGAATTTATTACGGCTGAACGAATAAAAATATTCAAATTTCTATATTCCCATTTTCATTATTTGGCGAATTCTAGAGGTAGAAAAAATTTCAGCTTGATAGCACATTTAGAAATACCTAAACCATGAAATGTTAGTAAAATTGTTTATAATTTTTACCGGCCAAGAAAATAAACATTGTCGCTATTTTCCAATTATTCCTCCGATTATTTTTCTCGGTTCACCTATGTATTAAATTCCAGCTCTCCAGCTATTGTAGTTTATGCCACATACCAATGTGAAAATTATAAGGCACTTCTTATTGAGATACAAACTTGAAATTGTGCAGAGTTATGATTTTTCAGTTAAACAGAAGGAAGAAATTCGATTTTATAAAAATTGAAACACCTAGGGCTGTCTTGCCCTATTATCAACCGATAGGAGGATTAAAATAATATGGCACCTCCAAATGAGCTACAAACTTAAAATTTGATACGGTTATATGATTTTGTACAAAATCGATTGGGAATATTTTGAATTTGTAAAAATGCTAAAATTTAAAATGCTAGCAGAATGCAAGCACACATTAACTAGTATATATCCATATATACATATATCTATAATATATAGATGCTTCTTACACATGATATATATATCATATACTAGTTAATATGTGCTTGCATTCTGCAAGCATTTTCAAATTTTAGCATTTTTACAAATTCAAATTACTCCCAAGCGATGTTGTACATAATCATATAACCATGTCAAATTTGGAGTTTGTTGCTCATTTAGAAGTGCCTTATAATTTTAATCCTCGTATGGAGCAATAATGGAGCAAAACAGCCCCTAACATTAAGAATTATTACAGTCTCAGATTTTTTCCATCTGTTGTAACTAAAAACCCATAATTCTGCCAAATTTCAAGTTTGTATCTCATTAAGAAGTGCCTTATAATTATCACATTCGTCTGGGGCCGAAAAAGGGCAAAACCACACATTAAAAATAGGAATTTTTGCAATTTTACAATTTTATCTTAGTTTGCCATGAAAATTCTATAATCGTGCCAAATTTCAAGTCTCTAGGTCCTATGCAGCTGCCTCACATTTTTTGTTCTCGCATGGGTCCGAAAAGGGACAAAACCTCCCTTTAAAAATGAGAATTTTTGTAATTTTATAATTTTATCTTAGGTTGCAATGAAATTTCTATAAGCATGCCCAATTTCAAGTCTCTGGTTCCAACGCAGCGGCATCGCCTTTTTTGTTCTCGAATTGGGCAATAATGGGGCAAAACAGCCCCAAAAATGAGGATTATATCAATATTGGATTTCATTCATTAGGTGTAGTTTAACATTAACAGCATTAAAATATAAGCCTCTGATTCCCATTAAAAGCTTACCCATATGAAAGGATAGAGCTTGTTACCAAGGAAACCTATTGTAAGACTCAGAAAAATTACTACTTTTTTGAGATAAAAACTATAAATTTACATTAATTCTACTCGGATTTGCATTCCGTCTTCAAAAAAGAGACTACAATTTATATCCTATCCGACAGTTTAAGTCTCGAGTTTGTATCTTGATGGGAAGTAATTTTAACATTTATAAATTTTAACGGCCGAATAAATAAACATTTTCATGTTTCAATAATTCCGTTATCGTTATTTGGTAAATTCTACTGTCAGAAAAAATTTCAGCATTGTAAAACATTTAGAAGTACGTAAAAGGTGAAATGTTTTTTAAAAGTTTATAATTTTTAACGGCCAATAAATTAAAATATTGTAAATTTCTATTTTTCCTGTCCATTTCTCCATGCTATGTTAATATGTGCTTGCATTCTGCAAGGTTTTCTAAATTTTACTATTTTTACAAATTGAAATTATTTACAATCGATTTCTTACGAAACCATATAACTGTCTCAAATTTCAAGTTAGAAGATCATTTTGAAGTGCCATACAACTTGAATACTCGTATAGGCCAATAATGGGGCAAAACAGGT
Organism: Uropetala carovei; assembly: GCA_036926305.1. NCBI lineage: Eukaryota > Metazoa > Arthropoda > Insecta > Odonata > Petaluridae > Uropetala > Uropetala carovei. The sequence goes on from JAXCHB010000195.1 coordinate 1,679,050, forward strand.
AATAGGATTTTGAATTTTTACAAAATCAGATGCTTTCCTTCTGTTGTAAGTAAAAACCCATAATTCTGCCAAATTTCAACTTTGTATCTCAATGAGAAGTGCCTTATAATTTCCACACGCCCCTTCAAAATTGGAATTTGTTTCCGATGTTATCATTTTATCTTAGGTTGCAATGTAATTTCTATAATCATGCCAAATTTCAAGTCTCTAGGACTTATGCAGCTGCCTTGCCTATTTTTCTAATATGGGGCAATAATGGGGCAAAACCCCCAAAAATGAGGATTATATCAATACCAGATTTCCTTCATTAGGTGTAGTTTAACATTAACAGCATTATAATATAAGCCTCTGATTCCCATTAAAAGCTTACACATATGAAAGGAAAGAGCTTGTTACCAAGAAAGCATATTGTTAGACCCAGAAAAATTAGCAATTTTTTGAGATAAAAACTATAAAATTAGGGTAATTCTACTCGGATATGAATTCTGTCTTCAAAAAAAAGAAACTACAATTCATATTCTATCCAATAGTTGAAGTCCCGAGTTCGTATCCTGACGGGAAGTAATTTCAAAATGCAAATATAAAAACCTCTACATCAATTTACATGTTTTCTTATGGGCAAAAAATGGGGCTAAAAGGGGCCAAAATAGCCCTTCAAAATGGTAATTTCGACAGTTTCGGATTTTTTCCTTTGGTTGTGACTAAAAAGCTATAATGCTACCAAATTTCAAGTTTCCAGCACATCTGGAAGTGCCTAATAATTTTGTATCCTCCTATATATCTATAATATATAGATGCTTCTTACACATGATATATATATATATCATACTAGTTGTTATGTGCTTGCATTCTGCAAGCATTTTCATATTTTAGCATTTTTACAAATGCAAATTATTCCCAAGCGATGTTGTACATAATGATATAACCATGTCAAATTTGGAGTTTGTTGTTCATTTATATAATGGGGCAAAACAGCCCCAAAAATGAGGATTATATCAATATCGGATTTCCTTCATTAGGTGTAGTTTAACATTAACAGCATTAAAATATAAGCCTCTGATTGCCATTAAAAGCTTACCCATATGAAAGGATAGAGCTTGTTACCAAGGAAACCTATTGTTAGACCCAGAAAAATTAGCAATTTTTTGCGATAAAAATTATAAAATTAAGCTAATTCTACTCGGATTTGCATTCCGTCTTCAAAAATTAGAAACTACAATTTATATCCTATCCGACAGTTTAAGTCTCGAGTTCGTATCTTGACGGGAAGTAATTTTAAAATGTAAATATAAAAACCTCTGCAACAATTTACATGCTTTCTTATGGGCAAAAAATGGGGCAAACAGGGGCCAAAATAGCCCCTCAAAATAGGAATTTTGCCAGTTTCGGATTTTTTCCTTTGGTTGTGACTAAAAACCTATAATCCTACCAAATTTCAAGTTTCTGGCACATCTGGAACTGCCTCATAATTTTGTATCCTCATATCTATAATATATAGATGCTTCTTACACATGATATATCATATATATAGGAGATTACAAAATTATGAGGCACTTCCAGATGCGCTGGAAACTTGAAATTTGGTAGGATTATAGGTTTTTGGACATAACCGAAGGAAAAAATCCGAAACTGTCGAAATTCCTATTTTAAGGGGTTATTTTGGCCCCTTTTTGCCCCATTTTTTGCCCATAAGAAAACATGTAAATTGGTGTAGAGGTTTTTATATTTGCATTTTAAAATTGCTTCCCTTCAAGATACGAACTCGAGACTGAAACTGTCGGATAGGATATAAATTGTAGTTTCTTATTTTTGAAGACAGAATTCAAATCCGAGTAGAATTACCATAATTTTATAGTTTTTATCGCAAAAAAGTGGTAATTTTTCTGGGTCTAACAATAGGTTTCCTTGGTAACAAGCTATATCCTTTCATATGGGTAAGCTTTTAATGGGAATCAGAGGCTTATATTTTAATGCTGTTAATGTTGAACTACACCTAATGAAGGAAATCCCATATTGATATAATGCAGCTGCATAGGACCTAGAGACTTGAAATTTGGCATGATTATAGAAATTTCATTGCAACCGATGATAAGATGAGAAAAATAGCAAAAATTCCAATTTTTACATGCGGCTTTGCCCCATTTCTACCCAATACGAATGTGAACATTATAAGGCACTTCGTAATGAGATACAAACTTGAAATTTAGCAGAATTATGGGTTTTTAGTTACCACAGAAGGAAGAAATCCGATATTGTAAAAATTCGTAACGTTATGGCTGTTTTGCCCCATTATTGCTCCATATGAGGAATATAATTATAAGGCACTTCTAAATGATCTACAAACTTGAAATTTGACACGCTTACATGTTTTTTTCTAAAGTCGACAGGGAATAATTCGAAACTGTAAAAATCCTAAAATTTTAAAATGCTTCTTCATTATATATTGACCGGCCTTACTTAGAATATAGGAACATACAAATGTCCAGCCCAAACTACAATAGTCAGAGAGCTGAAATTTATTACATAGGTGAATCGAAAAAAATAATCGGATGAAAAATTGCAACAATATGTATTTTATTGGCCATTATAAATTATAAACTATTTACTAACTTTTCATGGTTTAGGTATTTCTAACTGAGCTAGGAAGCTGAAATTTTTTCCATTGGCAGAATTTGCCTAATAATGAAAATGGGATTATAGAAATTTGTAAATTTTTATTCGTTTGACTGTAATAATCTCTTAAATGTTAAATAAGTTGACTAACGTTTATGTAGTTTCTGAAGAGCCAGGATGCTGAATATTTTAAGACAGTGAGGGAATAATGTTCCGGTGACAATTAACATTGAAAATTTCCCTAAAGTTTATCATAGTGGCTGTTAAAAATTCAAAAATTTTAAACAATCAAATTTATATAAATGCACTTCCAGAGATGCTACATCGAAGAAATTTCGCATAAATGTGAGGTATTCATAACAAATGTTAAAAACCTATATATATTTTAGATTAATAAATTTAGGGGTTGCTTTAACCCCAAAATTTTTTAATAGGGATTTAACCTAAATCTGTGAAGAGGACCAAAATTTTGCATTTAAAGATTATTTTTCCGCTCCTAATGCTTGCAGAATGCAAGCACACATTAACTAGTATATCTATAATATATAGCTGCTTCTTACACATGATATCTATAATATATAGATGCTTCTTACACATGATATATCATATATATAGGAGGATACAAAATTATGAGGCACTTCCAGATGTGCCAGAAGCTTGAAATTTGGTAGGATTATAGGTTTTTGGTCACAACCGAAGGAAAAAATCCGAAACTGTCGAAATTACTATTTTGAAGGGCTATTTTGGCCCCTTTTTGCCCCATTTTTTTCCCATAAGAAAACATGTAAATTGGTGTAGAGGTTTTTATATTTGCATTTTAAAATTACTTCCCGTCAAGATACAAACTCGAGACTTAAACTGTCGGATAGGATATAAATTGTAGTTTCTTATTTTTGAAGACGGAATGCAAATCCGAGTAGAATTAGCGTAATTTTATAGTTTTTATCGCAAAAAATTGCTAATTTTTCTGGGTCTAACAATAGGTTTCCTTGGTAACAAGCTCTATCCTTTCATATGGGTAAGCTTTTAATGGGAATCAGAGGCTTATATTTTAATGCTGTTAATGTTAAACTACACCTAATGAAGGAAATCCGATATTGATATAATTCTCATTTTTGGGGCTGTTTTGCCACATTATTGCCCCATTCCAGAACAAAAAAGGCGATGCAACTGCATAGGATCCAGAGACTTGAAATTTGGCATGGTTATAGAAATTTCATTGCAACCTAAGATAAAATTACAAAAATTCTCATTTTTAAAGGGCGGTTTTGCCCCTTTTCGGCCCCATGCGAGAACAAAAAATGCGAGGCAGCTGCATAGGACCTAGAGACTTGAAATTTGGCACGATTATAGAATTTTCATGGCAAACTAAGATAAAATTGTAAAATTGCAGAAATTCCTATTTTTAATGTTTGGTTTTGCCCTTTTTCGGCCCCATACAAGTGTGATAATTATAAGGCACTTCTTAATGAGATACAAACTTGAAATTTGGCAGAATTATGGGTTTTTATTTACAACAGATGGAAAAAATCTGAGAGTGTAAAAATTCATAATGTTTGGAGCTGTTTTGCTCCATTATTGCCCGATACGAGGATTAAAATTATAAGGCACTTTTAAATGAGCTACAAACTCCTAATTTGACACGATTATATGAGTATGTACAATATCGATTGGGAATAAATTGTATTTGTAGAACTGCTAAAATTTGAAAATCCTTGCAGAATGCAAGCACACATTAACTAGTATTATATATATATATATATGAGGATACTAAATTATGAGGCACTTCCAGATGTGCCAGAAACTTGAAATTTGGTAGGATTATAGGTTTTTGGTTACAACCGGAGGAAAAAATCCGAAACTGTCGAAATTACTATTTTGAAGGGCTATTTTGGCCCCTTTTTGCCCCATTTCTTGCCCATAAGAAAACATGTAAATTGGTGTAGAGGTTTTTATATTTGCATTTTAAAATTACTTCCCGTCAAGATACAAACTCGAGACTTAAACTGTCGGATAGGATATAAATTGTAGTCTCTTTTTTGAAGACGGAATGCAAATCCGAGTAGAATTAATGTAAATTTATAGTTTTTATCTCAAAAAAGTAGTAATATTTCTGAGTCTTACAATAGGTTTCCTTGGTAACAAGCTCTATCCTTTCATATGGGTAAGCTTTTAATGGGAATCAGAGGCTTATATTTTAATGCTGTTAATGTTAAACTACACCTAATGAATGAAATCCAATATTGATATAATCCTCATTTTTGGGGCTGTTTTGCCCCATTATTGCCCAATTCGAGAACAAAAAAGGCGTTGCCGCTGCGTAGGAACCAGAGACTTGAAATTAGGCACGCTTATAGAAATTTCATTGCAACCTAAGATAAAATTATAAAATTACAAAAATTCTCATTTTTAAAGGGCGGTTTTGCCCCTTTTCGGACCCATGCGAGAACAAAAAATGTGAGGCAGCTGCATAGGACCTAGAGACTTGAAATTTGGCACGATTACAGAATTTTCATGGCAAACTAAGATAAAATTGTAATATTGCAAAAATTCCTATTTTTAATGTGTGGTTTTGCCCTTTTTCGGCCCCAGACGAATGTGATAATTATAAGGCACTTCTTAATGAGATACAAACTTGAAATTTGGCAGAATTATGGGTTTTTAGTTACAACAGATGGAAAAAATCTGAGACTGTAATAATTCTTAATGTTAGGGGATGTTTTGCTCCATTATTGCTCCATACGAGGATTAAAATTATAAGGCACTTCTAAATGAGCAACAAACTCCAAATTTGACATGGTTATATGATTATGTACAACATCGCTTGGGAGTAATTTGAATTTGTAAAAATGCTAAAATTTGAAAATGCTTGCAGAATGCAAGCACATATTAACTAGTATATTATATATATATATATGAGGATACAAAATTATGAGGCACTTCCAGATGTGCCAGATACTTGAAATTTGGTAGGATTATAGGTTTTTGGTTACAACCGGAGGAAAAAATCCGAAATTACTATTTTGAAGGGCTATTTTGGCCCCTTTTTAACCCATTTTTTGCCCATAAGAAAACATGTAAATTGGTGTAGAGGTTTTTATATTTGCATTTTAAAATTACTTCCCGTCAAGATACAAACTCGAGACTTAAACTGTCGGATAGGATATAAATTGTAGTCTCTTATTTTTGAAGACGGAATGCAAATCCGAGTAGAATTAACGTAAATTTATAGTTTTTATCTCAAAAAAGTAGTAATTTTTCTGGGTCTTACAATAGGTTTCCTTGGTAACAAGCTCTATCCTTTCATATGGGTAAGCTTTTAATGGGAATCAGAGGCTTATATTTTAATGCTGTTAATGTTAAACTACACCTAATGAATGAAATCCAATATTGATATAATCCTCATTTTTGGGGCTGTTTTGCCCCATTATTGCCCCCATTATTGCCACACTCGAGAACAAAAAAGGCGATGCCGCTGCGTTGGAACCAGAGTCGTGAAATTTGGCACGGTTATAGAAATTTTATTGCAACCTAAGATGAAATAATAAAATTACAAAAATTCTCATTTTTAAAGGGCGGTTTTGTCCCTTTTCGGCCCCATGCGAGAACAAAAAATGCGAGGCAGCTGCATAGGACCTAGAGATTTGAAATTTGGCAAATTATAGGATTTCCATAGCAAACTAAGATAAAATTGTAAAATTGCAAAAATTCCAATTTTTAATGTGTGGTTTTGCCCTTTTTCGGCCCAATACGAGTGTGATAATTATAACGCACTTCTTAATGAGATACAAACTTGAAATTTGGCATATTTATGGGTTTTTAGTTACAACAGATGGAAAAAATCTGAGAGTGTAATAACTCATAATGTTAGTGGCTGTTTTGCTCCATTATTGCCCTATACGAGGATTAAAATTATAAGGCACTTCTAAATGAGCAAGAAACTCCAAATTTGACAAGGTTATATGATTATGTACAACATCGATTGGGTATAATTTGAATTTGCAAAAAGGCTAAAATTTGAAAATGCTTGCAGAATGCAAGCACATATTAACTAGTATATATATATATATATATATAATATATATATCATGTGTAAGAATCATCTATATATTATAGATATCATGTGTAAGAAGCATCTATATATTATAGATATATATATACTAGTTAATGTGTGCTTGCATTCTGCGAGCATTTTTGATATTCAGCCTTTTTACAATTTCAAATTATTCCCAATCAATTTTGTGCAAAATCATATATCCGTATCAAATTTCAACTTTGTAGCTCATTTAGAAGTGCATTATAATTTTACTCGTTGCATAGGACAATTATGTGGTAATACAGCTGCTAAGATTTCAAATTTTCACGGTATCGAATTTCTTCTTTCTGTTGTAACTAAAAATCCATAATTCTGCAAAATTTCATGTTTGCATCTCATTAAGAATTGCCGTATTATTTTCACTATGGTATGGGTCATAAATAGGGCAAAACCGCCCTTAAAATTTGGAATTTTTGCAGTTTTATTTTATCTTAGGTTGCAATAAAGGTTTTATAACCAGGCCAAATTTCAAGTCTCTGGGATATATGGAGCTGCCTCATCATTTCTGTAGTCGTATTGAGCAATACTGGGGCAAAACAGCTCCAAAAATGAGGATTATTACAATATAGGATTTCCTCCATTAGGCATAGTTTAACATTAAAGGCATTCAAATATAAGCCTCTGATTCCCATTAAAAGCTTACCCATATGAAAGCATTAAGACTGTTGCCTAGGAAGCCTATTGTTGGACCCAGAAAAATTACCACTTTTTTGCGATAAAAACTATAAATTTACGCTAATTCTACTCGGATTTGAATTCTGTCTTCAAAAATAAGAAACTACAATTTATATACTATCCGATAGTTTAAGACTCGACTTCGTATCTTGATGGGAAGTAATTTTAAAATGCAAATATAAAAACCTCTGCACCAATTTACATGCTTTCTTAAGGGAGAAAAATGGGGCAAAAGAGGCCAAAATAGCCCCTCAAAATAGGAATTTTCCCAATTTCGGATTTTTTCCTTCGGTTGTGACCAAAAACCTATAATCCTACCATATGTCAAGTTTCTGGCACATTTGGAAGTGCCTCATAATTTTGTATCCTCCTATATATATGATATATATATCATGTGTAAGAAGCGTCTTTATATTATAGATATATAGGAGGATACAAAATTATGGGGCACTTCCAGATGTGCTAGAAACTTGAAATTTGGTAGGTTTATAGGTTTTTGGTCACAACCAAAGGAAAAAATCCGAAACTGTTGAAATTCCTATTCTGAGGGGCTATTTTGGCCCCTTTTTGCCCCATTTTTTGCCCATAAGAAAACGTAAATTGGTGTAGAGGTTTTTATATTTGCATTTTAAAATTACTTCCCGTCAAGATACGAACGCGCCACTTATACTATCGGATAGGATATAAATTGTAGTTTCTTATTTTTGAAGACAGAATTAAAATCCAAGTAGAATTAGCGTAAATTAACAGTTTTTATCGGAAAAAAGTGGCAATTTTTCTGGGTCTAACAATAGGCTTCCTTGGTAACAAGGTCTATCCTTTCATATGGGTAAGCTTTTAATGGGAATCAGAGGCTGATATTTTAATGCCTTTATTGCTAAACTATGCTTAATGAAGGAAATCCTATATTGCAATTATACTCATTTTTAGAGCACTTTTGCCCAAGTATTGCTCCATACGAGAACAATAATGATGAGACAGCTCCATATGAACTACAGACTTGAAATATGGCACCATTATAGAAATTTCATTGCAACCGAAGATATAATAAAAAAATAACAAAAATTCAATTTTTAGTGTGTGGTTTTGCACCATTTCTACCCAATACGAGTGTGAACATTATAAGACACTTCAAATGAGATACAAACTTGAAATTTGGCAGAAATATGGGTTTTTAGTTAACACAGAAGGAAGAAATCCGATATTGTAAAAATCCGTAACGTTATGGCTGTTTTGCCCCATTATTCCCCCATACGAGGAATAAAATTATAAGGCACTTCTAAATGATCTACATACTTGAAATTAGACACCCTTACATGATTTTTTTAAAAGCAGACGGAATAATTCGAAATTGTGAAAATCCTACAATTGAAAAATGCTTCTTCATTAAATATTGATGGGCCTTACTAAGAATATAGAGGGAATACAAATTTCCAGTGCAAATTACAATAGTTTGAGCTGAAATTTAATACATAATTGAATCGAAAAAAATAATCAGAGGAAAAATTGCAACAATATGTATTTTCTTGTCCGTTAAAAATTATAAACTATTTAGTAACTTCTCATGGTTTAGGTATTTCTAAATGAGCTACCAGGCCGCGAACCCAGAAATGGTAAAATTTGCTATCCAAAAATACCAGGCCGCGAACCCAGAAATTGTAAAATCTGCCATCCGAAAATACCAGGCCGCGAACCCAGAAATTGTAAAATCTGCTATCCGAAAATACCAGGCCGCGAACCCAGAAATTGTAAAATCTGCCATCCGAAAATACCAGGCCGCGAACCCAGAAATTGTAAAATCTGCCATCCGAAAATACCAGGCCGCGAACCCAGAAATTGTAAAATCTGCCATCCGAAAATACCAGGCCGCGAACCCAGAAATTGTAAAATCTGCCATCCGAAAATACCAGGCCGCGAACCCAGAAATTGTAAAATCTGCTATCCGAAAATACCAGGCCGCGAACCCAGAAATTGTAAAATCTGCCATCCGAAAATACCGGACCTCGAATCCACAAAACGTAAAATCTTCCATCCGAAAATACTAGGCCGCGAACCCAGAAATTGTAAAATCTGCCATCCGAAAATACCAGGCCGCGAACCCAGAAATAGTGAAGAAATCAAGAGAAAGATATGTGACAGCAAATACAGATAAGATTAAGGAGTCAAGAAGCAGATACCAACACTCACATCCATTACAACAAGCTTTACGTCAGCGAGAACACTACGGAATACCAAAAACACTAACATAAGAAGTACGAAAATAGCATTATGTGTGGCCCAGAAATCAGGAAATGAATTAAATGAAATATTTTGTTTAAACCTAAAAATTTGTTCCCTCTTAGATAATAGATGTAATAAATGTAATTATTGTGGAGCTGTATTTTTTGATGAAGAAAAAGGTAGAAAGGAATGGTGCTGTGGCAGTGGACGATATTTTTTGGGTCGCCTACCCAGTTTGGATGCATCATTTTATAGAAATAATATATTTTTAAAAAACTCGAGAAGTTATAATAATATTTTTGCATTTTCCGCATTAGGGGTTTCACATGGGTTTCAAGATGCTCCTAGGAAACAAGGGCCATCCTTAGTTAAAATTCCACAGGATTTTCAGTTTAAATTGGTCAGAAAGTAATAGTGTTAATAATGTAGCTCTTTATATTGATGATGGTGCAGAACGTAGGAAACTTGCAGAAGGGAGGCAGCTAGACATAGACATTCTTAAAGAAATAGAAGATTATCTTAATGAGATTAATCCAATAGTACCATCTCTAAGACATCTAAGCGAACTTCTGAGAAAGCCTGCATTATGTTTCAAAAAACCAATAGGAAATCTCATGGGCCAATTTTAGGGGAAAATCCTCAGTTAGAAGAAATAGCTGCAATTGTAAGAGCTGAACCTACGAGTGAACCTAGACAAGTATTAATATGGAAGCATGAAAGTGTAGAGCCAAATTTTGTTAGCATATTCAGTGAAACATATGAGGCTTTGCAGTATCCTCTTCTTTTCCCTCATGCAACCTCTGGGTGGCATACTGATTTAAAAGATAGAGATGGAAAGAAATACAGCCAAATTAAATACTATAGAAGGCTACTTTTATCTGAGAGTAGATTTACAGATTTGCAACGTCTAGGTCAGGAATACTTCGTTGATATGTTTTCTAGGGTGGAAGAGGAAAGACTTTTGTGGTTCAAGTTTAATCAGAATAAGTTTTTGAGGATAGCTTCAAGACAAGAATTAGATGAAACCATAGAAGCAGAAGGTGGACCTAGAGCAGGCAAGGTGTACCTACCAAGTTCTTTCACGCATAGTCCACGCTACATGCAAATTAAGCTACAAAATGGAATGGCATTAATATCGAGAAAAGGAAAGCCGAGTTTTTTTTATCACAATAACATGTAACCCACAGTGGGTAGAAATACAGTCAAGTCTTTCCAGTGGCCAGCATGCACTTGATAGACCTGATTTATGTAACCGAGTATTTCAGCTAAAGTTAGCAGCCATTATGAGGTTAATTCATAGTGGCAAACTGTTTGGTAGCTTAGTATACGTAATGTATGTCATTGAGTTTCAGAAGCGTGGTTTACCCCACACTCATATTGCACTTAAAGTTCATGGTGAGCCAAAAGATATTTCAGATATAGATCTTTTTGTAAGGGCAACTATACCATCAGAAGATGAAGCTGAAGGCCGGCTGAGAAAATTGGTCTTACAGCACATGGTTCATGGACCATGTGGATATGATAAGCCTTATGCTGCATGCATGGATCTCAATAAAAAGACATGCATGAAAGGTTTTCCTAAACTTAGTTGTGATAATACATATATAGATGAAAGAGGATATGTCCATTATAAGCGTTCAGGTAACAATGATGTGAAATTAAAATCAGGAAGAATAGTCAATGATCAATGGATTGTTCCTTATTGTCCAGCTTTACTTTTGCTATTAGAATGTCACTGTAATGTTGAAATAGCCAGTTCAGTAAAAATTATTAAATATCTGTTTAAGTATATTCATAAAGGACCAGACCGTGCCCGAGTTGCAGTAGTGCAGGATGAAGTAGAAAGATGTAAATGAAATAGAAAATTATGTATCATTAAGATATATCAGTGCATCAGAGGCAATGTGGAGAATACTTGAATTTGATATAACACATTCTCATCCTAGTGTTTTAATGTTGCCTGTCCACTTGCCACAGAAAGACCAAATAGTATTTCAGCCAGGAAAAGAACAGCAAGCTTTAAATATGAGTATTTCTAAATTAATGCTTTATTTTCAAAGACCACAAGTAGCAGAGTTAGAGAATCTAACATATTTAGATTTTTATGAGCAATATAATGTTGAGAATAAGCCACGTGAAAGAGCAAAATTTCCAGTTATTGAACATCCATCAGGTCGACATTGGATAACAAAAAGAGTTCGAGGACACTGTGTAGCTAGATTACAATGGCTATTACCAACATTAGGCGATGTTTACTTTTTAAGAATGTTGCTATTGAAATTTCCAGCATATAGTTATCAACAATTGAGGATGGTAGATGGAAAGCAGTATGACACTTATCAGGAGGCAGCTAGTGCACAGGGACTTTTAGAAAATGACAATGAGTATAGGGATGCTTTAAGAGAGGCAGCAATTTATAAAACTGGAGCTGGACTTAGACAACTGTTTACATGCTTAATAATGGCTGGTGCTCCTGCAGGAATTTTATGGGCAGAATTTAAAAATGAGCTATCAGAGGACTTCTTAGATAGGTATGTAGCCAATGAAGATAGGGCCTATAATTCAGCACTGCTCGCCATACAGAATAAGTTGAGAAGCCATGGTAGAATGCTAGAAGAGGTTGGTCTGCCTTCTGCTTCAGATGATACCACCGAAGTTGGTAGGGAAATGGTGAGATGGGCAGATGATGAATTGAGATGTTTCATAGAACAGTGGTTGCCACTTCTTAGCAATGAACAGCGAATAGTTTATGAATATATCTGTAAGGTTGTTGAAGAAAAAGGAAATGACAATTTCTTATTCATTGATGGGCCAGCTGGAACGGGTAAAACTATTCTGTTGAAAGTAATAGCTGCTGCATTACGTAAACAAAATCATATTATATTATGTACAGCCTCTACAGGTATTGCAGCACTTAATTATAAGGGTGGAGTAACAGCTCATTCAATGTTTAGGTTGCCCCTTGAGACGTTAAATCCACAGGCATACTGCGATATAAAAGCTAATAGTGAGAGAGCAGAATTACTTAAAACGTCAAGCTTAATAATATGGGATGAGGCCCCTATGGCTATTAAACACAATCTTGAAACACTAGAAAGAACGTTGAGGGACATTTGTCAATTAGACGTCCCGTTTGGCGGAAAATTAGTCTTACTTGCTGGGGATTTTAGGCAAATTGCACCAGTAGTAAAAGAAGGATCAGTAGCAGATTCGATAAATTCAAGCATAAAATTTTCTCACTTATGGAAACATGTAAAAATGTTCCATTTTACAATTCCTGTTAGGTCACAAGGAGATGAGGATTATTCTAGATTTATATTAGAAGTTGGGGAAGATAAAGTAAATAAAATATGTTTGGAAAATTCAGAAGTAATTCCCATGGCTCAAATTAGTACTACAGACAATTTGGAGAATCTCATAAACTTTGTTTATCCCGATAATATTTTAACTGATCCAGATATTTGTTGCAGAAGAGCCATACTAGCAGGTACAAATAGTAGTATTGATGAAATAAACTTAATTGTTCTTGAAAAGTTAGATGGAAAATCAACAGTTTTATATAGCGCTGATACATGCGAAGATAGAAATGAAAATCCTCACACTGAGTTACTTAATGCTAATTTATTGCATACCATTTCTGAGCCAGGAATTCCTGATCATAAAATCGTGGTGAAAAAAGGCGCCGTATGTATTTTAATTAGAAACCTTTCTTTTGATGGCTTAGTGAATGGAACAAAACTGATTGTAAAAAGTATTTCGAAACGATTGATAGAAACCTATACACCAGGACAAGATAGATCCAAAACTGTGTTTATACCCAGAATTTGCTTTAAATTTCAAGCAGGTAGGACAGGTATTACAATTCTTCGGAGGCAATTCCCAATCAAGTTAGCATATGCTATGACAATTAACAAATCGCAGGGACAAACTATAGATATTGTTGGATTAGATTTGAGAAATGATGTATATGCACATGGGCAGCTTTATGTAGGACTTGGACGTGTTAGAAGCCGTGATGCCATCAGATTATTAATTCCCAGCCACAGAATGTCTAATGATAATACTGGTTATGTGGTAAACATTGTGTGCAAATCACTGCTATAGACATCAGGAAAGATTAACTGTTACTATATTTTTAGATGATAAAGATAGTGATATTTGTGTCTTAACTTGGCATAGTTTTATAATAAATGTAACCTACTAATAGCATTGATTGCATCATTTCATTGAAACATCCATTTAGCCATTGACTTATATTAATTTTATATAATATCTATATTAATCTAAAATCTATACTTATAAATACTGACATCAAGGGCTTTTTCCAGTGTTATCTTTCTATATATTGTTAATATATTTTTTATAATTATTCTAGAATTAGTTATCTCTTCCTTGGACTACAACCTTGATGTTGGTGGAGGGCTTGTGTGTTCCTGAGACCTGGAGAGCTATACTGGCTGGAGCTTTTGCTCCTGGTAGTACATCTGTAACTCAGAAATACAGCTACAAAGAACTCTGTACTTCAGTGGAGTGGCCATAAGAAGGATTGGTATAAAATTACCTGTGCTGTTCGGAAATTAAACCTAAAATTGCAATTCAACAACAATGTAGTTGATCATTGAAATTTAAATTGTGATTAAATTTCATATTCTAAAGTTTATAATGTAATAACAAAGATGTATTCAACCTTTTATAATACCTGCATCGATTTAAAAAATGGATGCTTAAGTTCAATAAAAGTAATAATCTGTCAAAATATAATTTACAATGTACAAATTAGGTAGAAATAAATTTTATAAATATTCTCAAAAATACTTGAAATTATTTCTATTTAAACAGATTTAAGATTTTTAAATTGTCCATCTGAAATTTACTGCAAATAAAAAGGTAACATGATGTGCTTGCAGAAGACAAATATAAATTATTAAAATTAAATAACATTTGATATTTTACTAACAATAATAATTAAATAGAAATAACTAATTAAATTACAAAATTAGAACTACAAGGGTGCCTAAATATATATTCCAAAATAAAATTTATACAAATAAAAAAACAAAATTTATAAGAGTTACGACAATGTGATTCATAAATACATTGGACGAGTCGATTTTTTTGATATTGGTGGCTGAAATGCTTGCAGAATGCAAGCACACATTCACTAGTATATATATGTATATATATCATGTGGGTCATTCCACGTCAGATGGGACAGGTGTTGACCCTCACCCTCGCGGATTTTGACGAAAATTGGAGGATGAGTTTGTCTGGGGCTCAAACCAACTCATACCAAACCATTTCGTAACAAAGTGATTTTTGGTCGATTTAGGAGGGGGGTTCAATTTGGCATGGTTCAAATCATCTTAATTTTATTTTTGCAATATCTCCGGACCTATTAGCGATAGAGGCATGCAGTTTTTCTCATTATCAAGAGAATGCATTGTAGATTACTAATCGTATTTCATTTGTTTAATTTAAGAATATTTTGTTTAAATATTTACATTGTTTAATTTAAAATTTAAATAATTAAAATACCGCACCTTTTATTTTAGCCGTTTTCAGTTATTTTGTACCTCTAAATATGCTCTTTGAAATCACAAAATTTGGTAACAGTTTTTTTTCATTTAAGGGAGATAGTGGGTTTCGAAATTTGACAAGTGCCAACCGTGGGCACTGAACCGGCGAAGTAAGGCACTCTTAGCTGCTCTTATTATTTCCTTGAACCTCCGACAAGGCTCCACAAAGTACAACCAGGCAATGGGGCATGTCACCGAAACCTTCCCCTCCCCTCCTCCTCTTATTCCTTTAAAGACCCCCCTCATCTTCCCTCCCCCTCACGTGCTTCTGTGACGCGCCCCATGTAGTTGCTCTCACGGCCGATAGCGAGAAAGGACAATTCATTAAAAAGGAACATTAATCTGATTGAGATATTTATTTAGGTCATTCAATAATTGTTTTCTCACACGTTTATTCACAAACAAGGGCTCCAGTTAATCTGTTTTACTGCCCAATATTGTTGGAAATATTTTGGAACTGATGGAACGCTCTATTCTTCTGCCTTGGCATCTCTATTGCCTCTGCGTGTCTCTCCTTGCTGCAGACCTGTAATTGAAATAGAAGTATATAAACCTATTTGACTCTTAGTAGACCTGAAAATTTTGGAAATGTATGCATTGACTGTAATTTTTTACCTAGTAAGGACTCAATGTTGAGTGTCGGTGTTCGCTGAATCTGAAGTTTCTTCTTCCGGATTCACCTCTGGGTCCCACACTTGGATTTTGACTCCGTTAGGTATCTCCGATAGGTGCTTCATGCATACCACTCCACGCGATACAGGTACAGTGGCGTGGCGCTGCCAAATTCCTTTAATCTCAGTTGCCTCGCGAAATCTCGCAGCTAAGCGCTTACTCTCTGCGTGGACATCTTGCTCTGAGACGAAAGAGAAATTCATTCCTGAGAGATTCTGGACCGCCCAATAGTATAGATTCCTTGGTGTCCGCAGCTGTTTCTCAGGAGGTAGTTGGAGGCTCACTCGAGCGGCATTCCTCTTCAGGGTGCCTCCTAACCCATCACTTGGACCCTTTCCATGTGACGTGGCATAGAAATGCCATTCAGCTGGTACTCCGAAATCTTCCTCGTGCTTCACCACATTTACTACATTAAAACGATTCTTGTATTGGGAGGAAGCACCATCTGAGAAATAAATTATTTTTTTCAGGTTTGTGATTTTGGTGTTCCTTTTCAAGAAATCAATTAGTTCCCGTTGAAAAGCATGCACGGCAGTAGTGTTATGCGAAAGTGAGTCTGATATCACCACAAAACTCAGAGGGTAAATTTTATTGTCACTTGAACGGTAGTAGCAAGTGAAGGGATGCACTGTGGCCTGGGTATTATCCCAGTGCAATCCCTGTACACTGTCCTGCACAACAAAATGGTAGTTCTCAGAAAAATCAGAAATAGCTAATACCTCCCCATGCTGCAAATTCTCTCTTATATTTTTGTAGTATTCAGATTGCCTTTTGGCCACATAATCATGCTTAACCACGTCCGGCACATTTTCTACTGACTTCTCAAGAAATTCGTCAATTGGCTGGGTAACGTCATCCAAGGAGCACCGGTCAACCTGTCTCCATTGGCAGTATGTGATCTCTTCAATACAGTTCTCTGCAAAAATATTCATAAGAGTATCCGTCAGGTTCTCGCTCCCAGGACATTTCTCGCATGAGCCGAGGTAACAATCACGATTCGCACATTCGCAAAGCGTCATGGACAGAAGGTCCCGATATGTCTCGAAAGGAATCTCACCTGAGCTCACTTTCAAATCATTGAAGCGTGCTGCAGAAAACATGAGCTTAAAGTTCTGGTGAATTTGACAAACACAAACAGAATGGGTACCGGACGCTTCTGCTAAGATGCACTCTGCTGGTCGCAGCTCACAGAACTTGGAAAACCCAACTTTCACATCTGGGTTTTTCTCTTTAAAAGCTTGATAAATTTCTTTCAGAGTGCCAAGAATGAGTCTCCTCTGTTTCTGCGTTCGACCTCCTCCTTCTACGACGCTCTTATATTGTTTCACACCCGGCAACTCGTGCCTTACGTCAGCTTCTCTATAGAATGTGGTCACTAGGTCCCTTGTGGAGTCAGGTATCGATTTACCTTTCAAAGGATTAGGCGAACACAGAATACCCTTATCCTTGACACACTCCTTCATCTTGACCACCATATACTTCATTGCCCCGAAGTACGACATTATCCTATTTCTGCTCCAATTTTTTGGTGAAACAGACAGGATCATTGTCTTCTCGCTCACTGAAGTGGCTGCAAGAAACTTCTCTTTCAGTTGTTTCAGGACAACCCGTCCAGCTTCTTCATAATCAATATTTTCATCACTCAATTCTGAACCATCTTCCTTAACACGTTTCCCCATAGCCTCCTGCAGTGAATGTCTGTATGCTGACTCAGTCTTCTTTAACTTACTTGCACCATACCTGGATCTTCCTAGTTTCCTGGCAACGATAGGTGACTCTCCGAGAGCTGTAAGGCTTTGATTCAACTTCTCGAGGACATCAGACTTTCTTAGTGAGCATATAGGTACACTGCTCTCTCCATGCTCGCTGTCAGAAGACGATGTGCTCCTGGATGCATTAACACAGTAACTGCTATACTCTGATGGTGTTCCTTCTTCTCGTGAAGTTCTCGGAAGTGTGACCTCCATGTGCATCGACTGTGCAGATGTCGTTGGCTAACATACCAGCAATGATTCTACCGCTTCCGAAGACCGTTCACTTGATGAGAGACCGCTTCCAGAGTGACTGAGTGCTTGCCCAATAAGCGGTGAGCTTAAGCACTTGATGAGCCTTATCTTGCAGGACGGACAAATTTTCATCCCTTCTATCACACCGGAAAATCTTAAACGGCATTTACTGTCTAGCTCCCTACTGACAGTAGACAGAGCATTAACTTTCCTACCGTGAGAGCAACTACACCGGGCGCGTCACAGAAGCACGTGAGGGGGAGGGAAAATGAGGGGGGTCTTTAAAAGAATAAGAGGAGGAGGGGAGGGGAAGGTTTCGGTGACATGCCCCATTGCCTGGTTGTACTTTGTGGAGCCTTGTCGGAGGTTCAAGGAAATAATAAGAGCAGCTAAGAGTGCCTTACTTCGCCGGTTCAGTGCCCACGGTTGGCACTTGTCAAATTTCGAAACCCACTATCTCCCTTAAATGAAAAAAAACTGTTACCAAATTTTGTGATTTCAAAGAGCATATTTAGAGGTACAAAATAACTGAAAACGGCTAAAATAAAAGGTGCAGTATTTTAATTATTTAAATTTTAAATTAAACAATGTAAATATTTAAACAAAATATTCTTAAATTAAACAAATGAAATACGATTAGTAATCTACAATGCATTCTCTTGATAATGAGAAAAACTGCATGCCTCTATCGCTAATAGGTCCGGAGATATTGCAAAAATAAAATTAAGATGATTTGAACCACGCCAAATTGAACCCCCTCCTAAATCAACCAAAAATCACTTTGTTACGAAATGGTTTGGTATGAGTTGGTTAGAGCCCCAGACAAACTCATCCTCCAATTTTCGTCAAAATCCGCGAGGGTGAGGGTCAACACCTGTCCCATCTGACATGGAATGACCCATGTGTAAGAAGCGTCTATATATATAGACTGGTTAATGTGTGCTTGCATTCTGCAAGCAGTTTTGATATTTAGTCTTTTTACAATTTCAGATTATTCCCAATCAATTTTGTGCAAAATCTTATATCCGTATCAAATTTCAACTTTGTAGCTCATTTAGAAGTGCATTATAATTTTACTCGTTGCATAGGACAATTATGTGGCAATACAGTTTCTAGGATTTCGAATTTTCACGGTATCGAATTTCTTCTTTCTGTTGTAAATAAAAATCCATAATTGCAAAATTTCATGTTTGCATCTCATTAAGAATAGCCGTATCATTTTCACCATGGTATGGGTCATAAATAGGGCAAAACCGCCCTTAAAATTTGGAATTTTCGTAGTTTTATTTTATCTTCGGTTGCAATAAAGGTTTTATAACCAGGCCAAATTTCAAGTCTCTGGGATATATGGAGCTGCCTCTTCATTTCTGTAGTCGTATGGAGCAATACTGGGGCAAAAGAGCTCCAAAAATGAGGATTATTACAATATAGGACTTCCTCCATTAGGCATAGTTTAACATTAAAGGCATTAATATATAAGCCTCTGATTCCCATTAAAAGCTTACCCATATGAAAGCATTAAGACTGTTGCCTAGGAAGCTTATTGTTAGACCCAGAAAAATTACCACTTTTTTGCGATACAACCTATAAATTTACGCTACTTCTACTCGGATTTGAATTCTGTCTTCAAAAATAATAAACTACAATTATATCCTATCCGACAGTTTAAGTCTCGAGTTCGTATCTTGATGGGAAGTAATTTTAAAATGCAAATATAAAAACCTCTGCACCAGTCTACATGCTTTCTTATGGGCAAAAAAAGGGGCCAAAATAGCCCCTCAAAATAGGAATTTTGCCAATTTCGGATTATTTCCTTCGGTTGTGACCAAAAACCTGTTATCCTACAACATTTCAAGTTTCTGGCACATCTTGAAGTGCCTCATAATTTTGTATCCTCCTATATATATGATATCTATAATATATAGATGCTTCTTACACATGATATATATATACTAGTTAATATGTGCTTGCATTCTGCAAACATTTTCAAATTTTAACATTTTTACAAATTCAAATTATTCCCAAGCGATGTTTTACATAATCATATAACCATATAAAATTTGGAGTTTGTTGCTCATTTAGAAGTGCCTTATAATTTTATCCTCGTATGGAGCAATAATGGAGAAAAACAGCCCCTAACATTAAGAATTATTACAGTGTCAGATTTTTTCCATCTGCTGTAACTAAAAACCCATAATTCTGCCAAATTTCAAGTTTGTATCTCATTAAGAAGTGCCTTATAATTATCACACTCGTATGGGGCCGAAAAAGGGCAAAACCACACATTAAAAATAGAAATTTTCGCAAATTTGCAATTTTATCTTAGTTTGCCATGAAAATTCTATAATCGTGCCAAGTTTCAAGTCTCTAGGTCCTATGCAGGTGCCTCGCATTTTTTGTTCTCGCATGTGTCCGAAAAGGGCAAAACCGCCCTTTAAAAATGAGAATTTTTGTAATTTTATAATTTCATCTTAGGTTGTAATGAAATTTTTATAACCGTGCCAAATTTCAAGTCTCTGGGTCCTATGCAGTTGCATCGCCTTTTTTGTTCTCGAATGGGGCAATAATGGGGCAAAACAGCCCCAAAAATGAGGATTATATCAATATCGGATTTCCTTCATTAGGTGTAGTTTAACATTAACAGCATTAAAATAAAAGCCTCTGATTCCCATTAAAAGCTTACCCATATGAAAGGATAGAGCTTGTTACCAAGGAAACCTATTGTTAGACCCAGAAAAATTAGCAATTTTTTGCAATAAAAACTATAAAATTACGCTAATTCTACTCGGATTTGCATTCCGTCTTCAAAAATAAGAAACTACAATTTATATCCTATCCGACAGTTTAAGTCGCGAGTTCATATCCTGACGGGAAGTAATTTTAAAATGCAAATATAAAAACCTCTACACCAATTTACATGTTTTCTTATGGGCAAAAAATGGGGGAAAAAGGGGCCAAAATAGCCCTTCAAAATAGTAATTTCGACAGTTTCGGATTTTTTCCTTCGGTTGTGAGAAAAAACTTATAATCCTACCAAATTTCAAGTTTCTGGCACATCTGGAAGTGCCTCATAATTTTGTATCCTCCTATATATATATATATATATATGATATATATATATCATGTGTAAGAAGCATCTATATATTATAGATATATATATATCATGTGTAAGAAGCATCTATATATTATAGATATATATCATGTGTAAGAAGCATCTATATATTATAGACTAGTTAATGTGTGCTTGCATTCTGCAAGCATTTTTAAAGTTTAGCATATTTACAATTTAAAATTATTCCCTATGAATTTTGTACAAAATCATTTAACTCTATCAAATTTCAACTTTGTAGTTCATTTAGAAGTGCAGCATAATTTTATTCGTCCCATAGGACAATTATTTGGCAAAGCAGTCGCTAAGATTTCGTATATTAATGAAATTGGATTAATTGTCACCGGAACATTATTCCCTAACTTTCTTAAAATTTTCAGCTTACTTTGCTCTTCAGAATGTACATATACTTTATTCAATATTTTTAACATTTAAGAGATTATAATGGTCGAACGAATAAAAATTTACATTTTTATATAATCCCGTTTTCATTATATGGCAAATTCTACCAATGGAAAAAAATTTAGTTTCATAACTCATTTAGAAGTACCTAAACCATGAAAAGTTTGTAGTTTTTTAATTTTCAACGGAGAAAAAAAAATATATTGTTGCAATGTTTCCTCTGATTATTTTTTTCGGTTCACCTATGTATTAAATTTCAACTCTCAAACTATTGTAGTTTGCACTGGAAATTTGTATGCCCTCTATATCCTAAGTAAGGCCCATCAATATATAATGAAGAAGCATTTTTAAATTTTACGATTTTTACAATTTCGAATTACTCCCTGTCGACTATAAAAAAATCATGTAAGGGTGTCAAATTTCAAGTTTGTAGATCATTTAGAGGTGCCTTGTAATTTTATTCCTCGTATGGGGCAATAATGGGGCAAAACAGCCATAACGTTATGAATTTTTACAATATCGGATTTCCTCCTTCTGTTGGAACTAAAAACCATGTTTCTGCCAAATTTCCAGTTTGTATCTCATTAAGAAGGGCCTTAGAATGTTCACACTCGTATTGGGTAGAAATGGGGCAAAACCGCACCCAAAAATTTGAATTTTTGCAATTTTTTTATATCATCTTCGGTTCCAATGAAATTTCTATAATGGTGTTCTCATATGGAGCAATACTGGGGCAAAAGAGCTCCAAAAATGAGGTTTATTACAATATAGGATTTACTCAATTAGGCATAGTTTAACATTATAGGTATTAAAATATAAGCTTCTGATTCCCATTAAAAGCTTACCCATATGAAAGCATTAAGACTGTTGCCTAAGAAGCCTATTGTTAGACCCAGAAAAATTACCACTTTTTCGCGATAAAAACTATAAATTTACGCTAATTCCATGCGGATTGGAGTTCTGTCTTCAAAAATACGAAAATACTATTTATATCCTATCCGACAGTTCAGTCTTGAGTTCCTATCTTGATGGGAAGTAATTTTAAAATGCAAACATAAAAACCTCTACACCCATTTACATGCTTTCTTATGGGCCAAAAATGCGGCAAAAAGGGGTCAAAATAGCCCCTTAAAATAGCAAATTCGCCAGTTTTGGATTTTTTCCTTAGGTTGTGACCAAAAACCTATAATCCTACCAAATTTCAAGTTTATAGCACATCTGGAAGTGCCTCATAATTTTGTATCCTCCTATATATATATATATATATGATATATATATATATCATGTGTAAGAAGCATCTATATATTATAGATATATCATCTGTCAGAAGCATCTATATACTATAGATATCATGTGTAAGAAGCGTCTATATATTATAGATATATATTTATGTATGTATATATATATATGTATGTATGTGTGTGTGTATATATATATCATCATCATCATCAGCCTTTTTAAGTCCACTGACGGATTAAGGTCTCCCCCAGACTCTTCCAGTTTTCCCTGTCAACTGCCTCCCTCTTCCAAGTTTGCCCCAAGAACATAACAAGCTCTATGTCCCACCTGTCTTTCGGTCTTCTTTTCGGTCTCTTGATGTTTTTTGGGATCCATTCGATGACATTGGACGTCCAACGCTGGTCATTTCTTCTAGCAATGTGGCCCGCCCACTGCCATTTTAGCACCTTCACTCTTTTAGTCACGTCACAGACTCCCGTCTTCTTTCTTACCCAGTCGTTCCTCTTGCGGTCTCTTCGGGTGATCCCTAACATGCATCTCTCCATGCCCCTCTGTGATGTTTGCAGGCATTGTATCATTCTAGCATTCATGGTCCATGTTTCACAACCATATGTCAGAACAGGCAGAACACATTGATCATACAGTCTCCTTTTTAGGAAGACTGGAATATTTGATTTAAAGATGTTCGCATTCTTTCCAAAAGCACTCCATGCCATCTTCACTCTCCGGTTTATTTCTCCAAGAAGCGAACCATCAGTAGTGATGAGCTGACCTAAGTAAACATAGCTGGTTACTTCTCCGAGTTCTGCTCCGTTGATATGTATCCTCTCAGAATTTGTGAAGGAGTTGTACATAACCTTTGTTTTATTAAGATTCATCTTAATTAAGATGTATATATATATTTTGGGAAACTAGGTGTTGAAGGAAACCCAGTGAACACTTACCAAAAGTAGAGCCGCTGGGGTGTTGGAGAGACACATTTGTAGAGGTTAGAGCTTTCGGGAGTTGTGTCTCTCTTGTGCTGATGAAGGGATCATCCCGAAAGCTCTAACCTCTACAAATGTGTCTCTCCAACACCCCAGCGGCTCTACTTCCGGTAGGTGTTCACTGGGTTTCCTTCAACACCTAGTTGCCCAAAATATCCTTACTTACCTTTCCTCTTCCTTAGTATTTATATATATATATATATATATATATATATATATATATGTGTGTGTGTGTGTGTGTGTTTGTATGTATATATATATATATGTTTGTATGTATATATATATATGAGGATACAAAATTATGAGGCACTTACGTGCTGAAAACTTTAAATTTGGTAGGATTATAGGTTTTTGGTCACAACCGAAGGAAAAAATCCGAAACTGTCGAAATTACTATTTTGAAGGGCTATTTTGGCCCCTTTTTGCCCCATTTTTTGCCCATAAGAAAACGTAAATTGGTGTAGAGGTTTTTATATTTGCAATTTAAAATTACTTCCCGTCAAGATACGAACTCGAGCCTTAAACTATCGCATAGGATATAAATTGTAGTTTCCTATTTTTGAATATAGAATTCAAATCCGAGTAGAATTAGCGTAAATTTATAGTTTTTATCGGAAAAAAGTGGTAATTTTTCTTGGACTAATAATAGGCTTCCTAGGCATCAGGATTAATGCTTTCATATGGGTATGCTTTTAATGGGAATCAGAGGCGTATATTTTAATGATATTAATGTTAAACCACAACTAATGAAGGAAATCTTATACTGAAAAAACCCCCATTTTTGGGGCTGTTTTGCCCCAGTATTGCTCTACACGAGAACAAAAAAGATTAGGCAGCTCCATATGACTTAGAGACTGGAAATTTGTCATGATTATAGAAATTTTGCTGCAACCGAAGATAAAGTAAAAAAATAGCAAAAATTCAAATTTTTAGGTGCGTTTTTACCCCATTTCTACCCAATACGAGTCTGAACATAATAATGCACTTCTTAACGAGATACAAACTAGAAATTTGGCAGAATTATGTGTTTTTTTTGTTACAACAGAAGAAAAATTATCTGATATATAGTAAAAATTCAAAATCTTATGGGCTGTTTTGCCCCATATGAGTAATAAAATTATAAGGTACTCCTAAATGAGTGGCAGAGTTGAAATTTGGCATGGTTACTTGATTTTGGAAACATTCGATTGGGAAAAATTTGATATTGTAAAAATGCTGAAATATAAAAATGCTTGCAGAATGCAAGCACTGTCTACTAGTACATATATACTAGTTAATGCATGCTTGCATTCTGCAAGGATTTTTAAAGCTTAGCATTTTTACAATTTCAAATCACTCCCAATCAATTTTGTACAAAATCATATAACCGTAAAAAATTTCAACTTTGTAGCTCATTTAGAAGTGCATTATAATTTTATTCGTCGAATAGGTCTATTATGTGGCAAAACATTCGCTAAGGTTTTGAATTTTTACAATATTGGATTTCCTCTATCTGTTGTTAGTTAAAACCCATAATACTGCCATATTCCAATCCGAGTGGAATTAGCGAAAATTTATAGTTTTTACCGGAAAAAAGTGGTAATTTTTCTGGGTCCAACAATAGGCTTCCTAGGCAACAGGCTTAAGGCTTTCATATGGGTAAGCTTTTAATAGGAATCAGAGGCTTATGTTTTAATGCCAATAATGTTAAACTATGCCTAATGAAGGAAATCCGATATTGATATAATCCCCATTTTTGGGGCTCTTTTGCCCCATTATTGCTCCATACGAGAAAATAAAATCTGATGTGGCCAACACATGACTTTCTCCATATTTGGGGTATAGATATTTAAATTATTATGAATAGCATTATAAGGCAAATTTTTTATTTCGTATTATTATTATTATTGCCGTAAATTACGTATATTTTGAATATGTTTACAGAATTCACCGCTACATGGTGTGGCACTATATACTGAAAATTTACGAATAAAGCAAAATATCTCCGAAATGGATGGTACTACGAAAATTTGTTTCAAACAAAACTTGGAAGAAATATTATTCTCTACAACTTTGGTCCTCACGAATATCACCAATTACAATGTTTTTAAGGAGATATTTGACGGAAACTGAAAAACTGGTTATTTATAAATAATTCCTAAACAATAACTGCTATGGAAAATTCTTTTAAATGAAAGTTGTAGGAAATTACATTTTCTATATCCTTTTTATAGAATTTATATACAATAATGATGTTTTAACGGAGAAATATTGCAATAACCGAATTGGGTTACGAATAAAGTTTGACTTCCGGTTAACCGTTATTGTGCTCATGCTAAAGTGTTATATATGAAGTTTGGTAACGATATGACAAGTACTATTTGAGTTAGAGTGCCCACAATCACGTGCACACACACAGACATACTTCAAAAATAGTCTAAATGTGTTCTAGGGACCTCAAAACGTGTATTTCGATTGAAATCTCGAAGTCGATTTATTTCGTGATCAGATTACTTTCCCATACTACGTATGAAGAAAGTAACAAGAAATGAAGTTGGATTAGGCAAAAGTAATATGAAAGGATATTAAATTATTGTTACAGTTGAATGCAGTAGGCTGGGAAACGGATTGTTACAAGCAAATATGACTAATTGTTAGGAAAAGCTAATAGTAATTTAAAAAGTATCTACTTTATATTTTAAAGAGTTTTTATGTTGTGCTGTAGTAGCTTGACTAAATCCATTGTAATTCAACTGGAAATTCTGCTAGTATTGATATATTAAACTAAAATTTTAGCATCACAGTTTTTTTAATTAATAACAATACTGCATGACAATGGCAACAAAAACATTTTTCCTAAATCATATAAATAAAATAGAATGTGTGTATGTTTGTGTGTGTATGTGTGTGTATTAATGCTGTAACTCCAAAACCAATAAACCTAAAAAGCTGAAATTTCGCATACATACTAAGAGCACCTTGAGGGTATACACCTCGGGCTTATTTTTTTTAATTTTTGGGTTCGAACAGCATCAGAAGACAATTATATTTTTCGATACGTTTACCCAGGATTTGCGATTTTTTCGAGTGCAAGGTTTTTTTCCTTCGCTCATCAAAATATGTAAATATGGACCGATTTTCTTTATTTTTGCTTTAGTCGACGGCTATACTCTATACTATCTTATTCTTGCAAAGTTTACATGTTACACGGTCGAAGTTTTAAGAAATACGCATTCTTTTAGAAATTTTTCGGATTTTTCGTACTCATTCCAGGCGTTGCCAAGGAGACTCTCATTGTTGTCTCCGATTCAATTAGTGCCAATTAAACATTCAATTTGATGAAATAAAAGCATTGTTCGCTTTGAACTTTTGTTTAAGGATCGAAAGTAATGATGCATAGCAACATAAATATATAAAGATAATTATGCTGTTGACTGTGGTTGACTGCGTCTGGGAAGCGTTTCTAGTGCTTTAATCAAGGGATTTTATTATTTGTTTCAAGCTAGAATCATACCTTTTTGTAAGTAAAACTATTATATTACTAGCGACAGTTTACCCGGCATTACCAGAGATTCAGAACAGTGTAAAAATGACATAATTAAAAAAACACTAATATCTGTATTAATTTATTTTTATTATGTTTACAGTAATTAATTTTTGAAACAACTATAATTTTAATTCGTATAGAGCTTCAAGATATACAATGATACTCGTCTTTTCATTTAGGGCCAAAACTAAATTATGGAGGGAGTTTGAAAAACCGACAGCAAGAAAATGAATTTTTATTCTTTTAAGCGTTCTTTCGTCCAAGTTCCAATTTCGTACATTGATTCTAAGTAATTTTAAAATGCAAATGAAAAATATACTGCACTCGTTCCCGATGCGAAGTTTTGTCTTTAATTTTTATGACAGTTTATTTCATTTTTTTGACATCCACCCTTCCAAGCCAAAAATTATAAAAGAGGACCGAGGTGCAAACCCCCAGATTTCCCTAAGTACACATGCCAAGTTTAAGCTTTCAAGGTTTATTGGTTTTGGAGTTACAGCATTAACACACAAACAAACTAACACATTCTTTATATCTATATCTACAGTTCACCCTGCAAGCCACCGCAATGGTGTGTGGCAGGGGGTGCAATAGCACCAAGGGAAAGCGCATAATAATGAATAGTAGAGAGTTTTAGCAACCATACAGCGGATGAATGCTAAACATTAAAGTCATGTGATCGCCTCACTGCGCATGCACGTCACTTAGCATCGCTCTGCTGAGTATTACGTACACTGCTAAAATCACTCAAATAATGGCATCGTTAAATATAACGTTTACCGTACCTTCGAAATACGTTATGCTAAAACCCTCTAGTATCACTCTACGTCGGCTGATTTCTTATCGTAACTTCTGTTCTGCTCAGCTATCGTTCTAGGGAAAAACGAGCCTTTGTACCTCTCAGTCCTACAGGCTATCTCTCTTATTTTACGAGGATGGTCCATTCTACCAATATAAGTTGGCGCTCTTATTATTTCTTCGTCATTGCTGGAGAATATATGCATTCTAAATCTTTCAAGAAGTTTTAACCTAGAGCATGATCGGCGCTCAGTTAGTGATTCCCATCCTAAGTCCTGTATCAACCCTGTAACACTTTTGTTTCTATCGTAACAATTTTTGACGAATCTAGCGGGTTTTCGCTGCACTCTGAGATTGATCCTTTCTCGTATGGATCCCATATGCTCGACGCGTACTCTAATAGCGGTCTTACGAACGAGAAGTAACTCTCTTTGACTTTTTCCTCACTTTTACCTACTATGCGTTTGATGAATCCTAGTTTCTGTTTAGCCTTCCCGCATATATTTCGTATGTGCATATCCCATGAAAGGTTGCTTGTTAAAGTAACACCTAAGTATTTGATGGAATAGGCTAGTTTTAGCTGGACGCCTTCAACAGTGTAATTCGTCCATAACTGCTATTTGTTCACGCTCATTAACAAAGTCCCTGATGCACTCGATTATCTTTCGATTAATTCCACAGTCATTTAATTTCTTCACTAACTTACTATGCAGAACTTTATCGAAAGCCTTCTTGAAGTCGAGGAAAACCGCATCTGAGTCTTACTGTTTCCTTATCTTAGTATATAGTGAACGAACAGAGCGAGCTGTGTTTCACAAGATCTCGTCTTCCTGAAGACGTGCTGATATTTACTTAGCAAGTTCTGGCTATCTAAGAAGTCCATCACGGAGCTAACGATAATGTGCTCGAGAACCTTGCAAGATAGGGAGGTAAGCGAAATTGGCCTGTAATTTTCTCTGTCGTCTTTCTTCCCACCTTTGTGTAACGGCGTTATAAAGGCTAATTTCCATTCCTTAGGTACAATGGCATGACTAAGTGACTTACTGAAAACTATTTCGAGATAAGGTGCTATTTCCAGTGCTAACTCTTTGAATACTCTAGCTGGTATCTCTTCTGGACCCGGAGATTTATTTGACTTGATATTTTTAAGCTGTTGAGCTATCCCTTTCGCTGATATGACTATATCGCTCATTTTTTCCTTGCCTGGTTTGGGCACCACAACCTTTGCTCTCACGTCTTCGGTAGTAAATACGAACTGAAAAAATAAGTTTAACAAATTTCCTTTATCTGTGCTATCGCTAACTACCTCTCCTTTGTTGTTTATTAACGGAGCTATGGTTGGGCATCAACCTTGAACTTCTCTAACATATGACCAAAAGCATTTGGGATTTTCACTTAGATGTTCACTAAGAGTCTTTTTCTTGAAGTCTGTTAGTGCTTTGTGCATAACCTTTTTGGTCTTACAATTAGTCCGACAATCTCTGTACTTAAGTGAAATTGAAATTACTTCCTCGTGTGACTTACAGTTATTGATGCATTTAAATTTGGAGTGAAGCTTTCTTTGGTGTCTGAGGGCACACCTAACCTGCCGATTATACCACCTTGGTTCCCCATTATTGCTAATAAATTTACTTGGTATATACGTATTAATACCCATTCTAATTTCTGATAGAAATGCTTTCCAAGTTTCCTCAACGTTTTTTGTGCTTGTCGATTTGCTGAAATCGCTGTAATCCTTGATGAGTTTCTCTTTGAAATCCTCAAAGTTAGCATTTTTATACATGTACACCCTTCCCTCTCCAACTGCGGGTTTATTAACCTCGGCCCTCGACTATACGCGGTCTACATACGAGTCCCACCCTTCCCAACCGCGGACATTTCCCTTGCATATCCACGGTTCGGACCAAGAAAACTTTTAAATACTGCGCATCTTATGACTTTGTTGTCATCTTAACTCACTCACAAAGACTTTGTTGTCGTTTTAACTTGCTCGCTATTACGTTGTTGCCGTACTGACACGATTACGTATCCTTTTCGTGCGCCACAAGTCACTGCATTCAACACGATAATCCTGCGCATCGTATGACTTTGTTGTCATCTGCACTCACTCACTAAGGCTATGTTGTTGTTCTAACTTGCTTGCTATTACTTTGTTGCCGTAATGTACAATTACGCTTTTCGCCCGCCACAACTCTCTACATTCCACACGAGGCGATCAGTTGTGTATTATTCACATCAGCATACCCATGCTTTTCGCGCACCGCAAGTCCACACGACGTGTTTAGTTGTGTATTATTCATATCAGCATACTAAATAAATTAAACGTTTAATATTTTTCTGAATTTCTGCATAATAATATTTGTTTAAATGCAAAAAACGCCGGGTAATATTAGAAGACCGTAGTAAATTGTATAAAATGATGTGATGTACGTCGTAGTATCCACGTAATTTCTCCGTTACCTATGGGGCGTTTGTAATCCTTCAGTCGGTAATTGTTTTACTCAGTAGTTTGACTTATGCACAGTGTGATACATTTGAAGAAATTCTTTAAAAAAGAATTCATTCTGGGGTAGAATATGTAGTTCCGAAAAGCAGAATGCAGCGGAAAGCTGTTTCTCGCATTTAGTATCACAAGTAGCACATAGATGGCGGTGATTGTTTTTCGTCACATTTTTTATCGACGGGTGTTTTGACTATGCCAAACCAGAGAGCTCGTAAGGAAAAAACAGCATGTTATTGTATTCGTAATATTTATATAATGTATTTAAGTGAGAAATAAGCGAGTAATGTAAGTGATCAACAATATATATGGTATAGTAATAAAAACTGTGGAACCTAACCCCCAATTTCCAATATACTTAAGTATTTACCAACCGCGGTACTTTTCAGGAACGTAAACCCCGCGGTTGGCGAGGGAAGGGTGTACACTTTTCGCTTAGGCTTGCGATATTTTGCAACAGCTATATCCAAAAGTACTCGAACTGATTGGTGATCACTGATTCCTTCTTCAACAGTTACTTCGGAAACACGCTCGGGGATGTTAACTGCTAGTAAATCTAATATATTGTCCTCTCTTGTGGGTTTTATGGCTACCTGGATAAGGGAATGTTTATTGAAGATGTCTATTAGTGCTTCGCATGACTCGCGATTCCTACCGGATGGTATGAAGCTACAACTCTGCCAATTTATCCTCCTACTATGATAATGCTTTTACTATTCTTCTTCTTTAGTGCGTTTATTTGAGCCTCTAGATCAGTGATGGTGAACCTTCTATAGTCTGCATGCCAATATTACCGAAACTGTCGAATCTTTTCCGCCTCGTGTGCCATAAAAAGTCCTTGATTTTTTTTTGGGTGCCAACTAAATTAAATTCAAGATCAATAAATAAGATTGTAACCGTAAAACTAATGTTTATAATAGTTAACTAAATAAAACCAATGTTTTTGCAGCGTTAAATCAGTATGATAAATGCTTTGTATGGTTTTCGCCTTTCGTTGGCATGCCAACCAAAATCGTCTTGCGTGCCATAGGTTCGTCATCACTACTCTAGATCGTATATTCTTCAGCGTTTGAAGCTGGCATCCTATAATATGCACATACATGAATGTTTCCCAAACCTCACTGTTTATAGTACACCAAGTGCTTTCAATATTGTTTTCAGCAAACTTGACCGCAGAACTTATTAGTGTATTATTCACTGCTATAAACACCCCTCCACCGCCCCTATTTGTCCTATCTCGTCTATGAATAATATATCGTAAGGGGAAAATTTCACGGTCGTGTATATCCGAGGTTAGCCAACTCTCTGTGCCTATCACTATATCTGCCTCTGTTTGTTCTAGTAAATTCTGAGGTTCCGCAGCCTTATTCCTGATACTCCGGCAATTTAGAGTTAAAATTTTTAGGGAGCCACTTACGTGCCCCTTCGGAATTTTTTCAGTGATTTGGAAGGTGCATCCCTCATTTCTAATAGAGGCTTTATTACTGATAGTATTATCGCATGGTTTATTGTGCCCTAAAGCCGTCTTACATATTGACCTACGGTCAGAGTTAATAAATTTATTATGATAATTAGCGCAGGTCTTTAATTTCCCCGTATATGACCTGCTTATTAACCTACTCTCTAATCTAAAAAATCTGATGTGGTCAAAACATGACTTTCTCCATATTTGGGGTATAGATATTTAAATTATTATGAATAGCATTATGAGGCAAATTTATTATTTCGTATCGTAAAAGAATACAGTCGTCCTTATTGCCATAAATTAGGTATATTTTGAATATGTTTACAGAATTCACCGCTACATGGTGGTGGCGCTGTATACTGGTATTAAGAAAAAGCAAAATATCTCCGAAATGGATGGTTCTACGAAAATTTGTTTCAAACAAAACTTGGAAGAAATATTATTCTCTACAACT
This sequence comes from Uropetala carovei, assembly GCA_036926305.1. Lineage (NCBI taxonomy): Eukaryota > Metazoa > Arthropoda > Insecta > Odonata > Petaluridae > Uropetala > Uropetala carovei. Next base: position 1,711,387 of record JAXCHB010000195.1, read on the forward strand.
TTGGCCCTCACAAAGATGACCAATTACGACATTTTTAAGGAGATATTTGATGGAAACCGAAAAAACCGATAATTTTTAATAAATAATTCCTAAACAATAACTGCTATGGAAAATTCTTTCAAATGAAAGTTGTAGGAAATTACATTCTCTATAACCTTTGTATAGAATTGTATATACAATAATGATGTTTTAACGGAGAAATATCGCAAAAACCGAATTGGGTTTCGAATAAACCTCGACTTCCGGTTAAGTTAACTAATCAGTTCTTTGTGGTCATGCTAAAGTGTTATATATGAAGTTTGGTAACGATATGACAAGTACTATTTGAGTTAGGGTGCCCACAATTACGTACACACACACAGACATCCTTCAAAAGTAGTCTAAACGTGTATTTCCGTTGAAATCATGAAGTCGATATTTTTCATGAACACAATACTTTGTCATTACTACGTATGGAGAAAGTAAAAACAATGAAACTGAAATATAAGACATGGAGGGATGCGAAGTCCTGCCGGGGGTTTTTGCCACCTTGATGAAGTAGACCTCGCCGCCACCAATATTTCTTGCCGATGGTCTCTTTGTTTTGCGCCCCAGGGGATATTCCCCCGGGGGCAATGCACTCTTTGACCATAGTCAGGCACGGGATGGGTGAGAGGCATGCATTCCCTTGGAGGGTGGGAGAAAGGTGATTAAGAAAGGAGAGGCAGAAAAGGAAAACGGGCATCACCTCCACCACCCTCGCCCTATGACTCGAAAGTTGATCAGTGGAAAACATTTTCAAGGGTTCCCAAGATCAAGGAGTCTTTGGAAGCTGGTCAGATTTTCCAATCCCTTCTCTGCTTGTGTATGGCTTTCTTTTTGTTGAGTGAAAGAAAAATACTCTACCATTTTCAAATACGAGTGCCCAAATATAGTTTTGCAGTGATAAAACCTATGAATTGTTTTCATGCATGCTTTTTTACTTTCTCATATACGAAGTATATTGAGAAAGTACTGTTATTGCGAAAAAATTCAACCTCGATATTTTTACGGAAATATACGTTTTAGGTGTTGCTAAATCCGAAAAAGTGGCTTTCGTAATGCCGTCTGTCTGTCTATCTGTCTGCTACTGGCTCTGGAGCCTAAACGGTAAAGCGAAAATGAATGGAATCTCATACTTAAGGATTTTATCATACTGAGCAGAGACTGTGATGAAATGGTTGACATTGATCAGTAATTAAGGGAAGTTTATTCTACGCATTTTTAAGAACAATTTGATTTTCTCAAAAACGGCTAGAACGATTTTGATAAAATTTCGTTCCCTTACTTGAGTATACGTCTGGAATAATACTACATATTTCATTTTTCTCAATGAATGAATATAAGGCTAGTTTATCTATATATTATCGGAATTCGACTTGGGAATGTTTCCCTCTTTGTCCGAGTGAAAAGGGAAAGTTAGAGATTCTAAAATGACACAAAATCTTCCAGGCAAAATTTTTCCGATCCCTCGTGATATGCGGTCGCATGACTCAGGGTCACTAGAACACACATCAGTGGCGACCGAAAATGGGTTCACCGTAGCAGTCGCCAAGAGGTGGGGGTGCTACTCTGCTAATTTCTATCCCGACCCTAGCGAGGCGATCCAGCTAAGGCAGCAATCTTTTCGTAAAGTACCATCGACCTTTACCACAAATCCTTCCGTTGGAAGAATACCAGGTGCCTACCCCTTTTTCTCACACTTACCGAGTCTTGGAAATCCCAAATCTGTTTTTAATCGGCTTGGTATAGCTTTTCCAAAAACTAGCTTTTCTTACTCCTTCACGATCTCCCACCTACGTTAACGTTCATATTCGTTTCTAAATAGTACCAAATTCAAATACTAAATCAATATCTCCAAATAATGAGAGAATTATTGACATCTACTTCTTCATTGAATTTTAAAATATCTTAAAATGAAAATACGAAGTTGGGACTTTGACATAGGAATGCATAAATAATTGAAATTTTGTTTTCTTACTGTAAGAATAAATATCGAATCTAATTTGGCTTGTAAATGAACAGAAATATAGGAATTTTTGAATGATCATTAAGTAACGGGACAGAGTATTCAATTATAATCATATGTGCGGCGAGTTTTATAATTTACCTTCAAGCAGATATTAAATGAAATGTTTATATTTATAATTATGCAACTAATTTGTTCAATCATTTCGTTATGGGATACATCGACAGAAATGCATTAGCTTGTCTCTACACTCTATCGATGAAAAAAGCCCTGTATGATCATACCACAAAATTTCGCTAGTAGGGGGGCACCACAAAGATACCTTGCACCCGGGCGCGAAACACCCTAGGCACGGCCCTGATCAGAAACTATGAAGAAATGGTTGGCATTGCTTAATAATTAAGGGAAGTGTATTCTACGTATTTTTAACAACAATTTGATTTTCTCAAAAACGTCTCTAACGATTTGATCAAATTTTGTACAGTTACTTGAGTTTACGTCTTCAACAATACTACATAGTTCATATTTCTCAAAAAAAGAATATAAGGCTAGTTTATTCTAGGCAACTTTAACAATAATTTGATTTTCTCAAAATCGGCTCTAACGATTTTGATAAAATTTCATAACGTATATGTATGTTGTACCGATTTTTTAATCTTCGTAGGAAGATAAGAGCCGAGATATATTGCGCCTTTATTTTTGTAACAAAGTCGTTCACTCAACCATGCATGGTTAGCCTGAGGATTTCTTCTACGAATATGCTATTGTCCAACTCCTGGTCAACTCAATATAAAAACGATATCGAAAAAATCATGAGTATACATTGTCAGCCCGAGGTATCAAATTTTGACACCCGCCCAATCAAACAAACAGCGCCCCCTTTTGCAAATAAAAATTTCACAAACATACCGTTAATTTCTATGTTCAACTATATGCTTTGTTGTAATAAATACGAAGTTGCCACTTCGTTAATATGTGATTCACTTTGGAATACAAAAGAAATTTGCAATAATGGATAGATACATAAAAGTCGTTTAAACTCTCTAACTATATTGACGCCTCGGGTGAGGCCTGGCCTTATGAATTTATTTTGATAGGTTTTCATTTATGTAAAATTTTGGTGCCCCCCTTCGAGAGGTGCCTGAGACGGTTGCCTCGCCGCCTCACCCATTGACATGGCCCTGTATATATATATATATACACATATATATATATACACGCAATCAGAAGTATGAAGAATGGAAAAGCATCTGGAATGGATGGTATCACAGCAGAAGTATTCAAAGCAATGGGTAATCATACGGAAACTATTCTCGCTAAGATTTTTAATTCCTGTCTGAGGAAGAAAATCATAGCAGAAACATGGAACCACGCATATATTATCCTTCTGCACAAGAAAGGTTCCAAAGAAGACTTGAATAACTACAGACCGATCAGCCTACTCCCAACAGTCTACAAAATATTCACCAAAATACTCACTATGCGCCTACAAAACCATCTTGATTCTGCCCAAGCAAGCTGGATTTCGCAGTGGGTATAGCACGATGGACCACATCCAAGTCGTGAGAGAGGTAATCAGTCGGACTAACGAGTATGAATTACCTCTATGTATGTGCTTTATCGACTACGAGAAAGCATTCGATTCTGTCCGAACTTCGTCGGTGTTACATGCACTAAAGAAACAAGGAGTAGAAGAAACGTACATAACCTTGACCAAGAATATCTACGAAAATGCGACAACATCTGTCCAGCTGCATGAAGAGACGAGTGCCCTTAAGGCCGAAAAGGGAGTGAGACAAGGAGATACTATGTCCCCTAAGTTATTTACAGCAGCTCTAGAGAAAGTATTCAAAACGCTAGACTGGGAGGAAAAAGGCATAAAGGTAAATGGAGAATATCTGAGTCACCTGCGCTTTGCAGATGATATCATACTGTTCGCAGGGAGCGCAGAAGAGCTCCGTAGAAGAACTGAAGAGCTTGAACTAGCAAGCTGAGAAGCTGGACTTAAGATGAATCTTAATAAAACAAAGGTTATGTACAACTCCTTCACAAATTCTGAGAACATACATATCAACGGAGCAGAACTCGGAGAGGTAACCAGCTATGTTTACTTGGGTCAGCTCATCACTACTGATGGTTCGCTTTTGGCAAGAATGCGAACATCTTTAAATCAAATATTCCAGTCTTCCTAAAAAGGAGACTGTATGACCAATGTGTTCTGCCCGTTCTGACATATGGTTGTGAAACATGGACCATGAATGCCAGAATGATACAACGCCTGAAAACAACACAGAGGAGCATGGAGAGATGCATGTTAGGGATCACCCGAAGAGACCGCAAGAGGAACGACTGGGTAAGAAAGAAGACGGGAGTCTGTGACGTGATTAAAAGAGCGAAGGTGCTAAAATGGCAGTGGGCGGGCCACATTGCTAGAAGAAATGACCAGCGTTGGACGTCCAGTGTCATCGAATGGATCCCAAGAAACATCAAGAGTCCGAAAAGAAGACCGAAAGACAGGTGGGACAGAGAGCTTGTTAAGTTCTTGGGGCAAACTTGGAGGAGGGAGGCAGTTGACAGGGAAAACTGGAAGAGTCTGGGGGAGGCCTTCATCCGTCGGTGGACTGAAAAAGGCTGATGATGATGATATATATATATAAACACTGAACCCAAACCCACATACTCTAAGCGACACCCCCCTGACTCTCATAACAACCTTCCACCCAGGGCTACACGAAGCCCTGAAAAACATCCTTGCCGCTGCCCACCCCATTCTCACATCCTCACCCATCACTCTTACACTCTTGCCCAAGACACCCATCATATCATTCCGACGACCCAGGAATCTGAGCGACTTGTTGTGGCGCAAAGAACTCCCTACAGGTCCAACACCACCTCCCGCAGTGTCCTTCCCATGTGAAATACCACGGTGCCTCACTTACCCCATCATAGAGACTTCCTCCACATTCACCAGCCTGAAAACAGACATCACCTACCTGATTATGTCCCACGGAACCTGCATCTCCAGAAATATAATCTATTTATTAAACTGCACACAATGCCGGTGTTTTACTTGGGCCTTACCACCCCTCAACATCCGCATGAATGGTCATCGGGAAAGTGTCCCTCAAAAGCGTCCCCTTCCAGTGGCCAATCATGCGGTAAGCCACTGCCTACCCTTAACAGATGTTTTGCTGTCAAAACAATCCGGGCTCTCCCAAAAGACTCTCCCGCACCACAACTCTGCCAATGGGAGCTCGCTCATATAGAAATCCTCCGCTCTCTTTCCTTTCCCGGTCTAAACCTTCGTTGACACCTCAAATACCCTAACCTCCTTCCCACAAACCCCATCCTCTTCCCATCCCCTCTACCCACAGTGAGACACTTATGTTTTGTTTTAGTAATACACTTGTGCCGAAGAAGGGCGGATGCCCGAAAGTTCCAAGAAAAAGCCTTCCTCTATCGCCATGGACATCCACAACACCAAGTACGTGTCCACTGGCTCCCTCCTATCCCTCTCAACTGCTAGTTGCAATCCTATATATCTTCTCTTATTTCCTTATCGTTTTACCACATTACTCCTTATCACTATTCTCTTCGATCTATCCACTCCTGACCATTCTGTTCTATTCTCTTTCCAATCTATCAACCCCTTACATCATCTCACTATGCAGGACTTACTCCTCTTAGGCCACCACCTACAAAAATTCACATCTCTCACTTGCCAAATTAGCTTCCTTAAATCGTGTCTAGCACTCGGGATCACACCTAATGGCCTAACCATTAAAATCCCCTTAACAGGACTTCCCCCCCAGATTCGACCCAAAATTGCCGCCCTTCAGCACAATTTTTGCATTTCCCTCACCCTGTCTATTCTCCAGGAATATGAATCCCTTCCTGTCTTTCATCAGAATACCGCCATATCCCTGGAAGACAAAATCAAAAAATCAACTCCGGCCTCACGGGAACATATTCTAAGTGTGCATAAAGATGCTGCCTCGCAAAAAGAAAGCCATAAGACCCGGCTCATGAGGAAACTTTCCTCCCTCTGCATCAAGCACTTCCAGATGGGTCTCCCACTACCCTTTACCCCTCCCGACCAGGGTAATAAACCACACCCTCCGCCACCCCTGCTCGGCCAGAAGCCCAGCCTAGCCGATATTTTCGGACTTCCCACCCCTCCCCCTCTATGCATAGCAAAACCCCAACCTAGGTGCGGTGACCCCATACTCAAACATCGCTCAAATATGCCTCCCCACTCTCGACACAACCCAGACCTAGAGGACTTGGTAGTTATAGCCATTCCACCAGCTGAAGTCTCTTGGCCAGTTAGCAGCAGCCAATAGGAGACGGTTTGTTTGGGAAGTTAGTGGGGAGGAAACCAGTCTCACTCCTGCTCTCGAAGAGATCACATCGGGATGCGTTGCCATTAGAAATGGCGTAGTATATCAGTTGAAGGCGAAAATCTGCAAGAGCTGGCAACCGATATCTGCTCTCCCGCACGAAAGTTGAGGGGCAATGGAAGGGGAAACGATCGTGATTGGCTACTTGCTCTAAGTCGGCCATGAGCCTTCAGCTGGTGAACCGACTATAACCTATCAACGCATGACCTCAGCCCCCCAGAACGTAAATTACTCTCCATCGGACTCTCTTTCGCTCCAACTCCGAAGTTCGACCACTTCCGCCTCCTAGCGGACACACAGTCCTACGCCCGTTCCCTCCGACTGAAGTTAAAATTCAACACCCCTACACCATCCTCCGTGAACCCACCCATCAAGCAAGCCGAGCCCCTCTCTCACTTCAAACTGCCATCCCAACACCTACCCCCCACACTTCTCCCCCACCACCCCCTAGAACATTACATCTCTTATATTTCCAATGCCTTCTATCACCCGGACTTCCCAAAATCCCTCGACCACCAAGACAACCTTTCCAGAGATGAAAGACACGCTATGAGCCAACTAAGGTCCAATAAAAATATTATAATTTTACCTGCAGACAAGGGTTCAACCTTGGTCCTCCTCGATAGGGAGGACTACAACCAAGAAGCCCTCCGCCAACTTTCGGACCAAACATATTACTGCTCCCTCGACTCTAATCCCACAGACATCCACACCACCGATATTTCCGCTTTCCTCCACACAGAGGGGCCACGAGAAGGGCTATCGAAGGATTTTGTCCACCGACTTATGCCCCCCAAGCCCGCACACCCAACTTCTACCTCCTTCCCAAAATTCACAAAACCGGAAATCCAGGTCGACAAATAGTCCCAAATTTCAACTTACCAACTGAGCCATATCCGCCTTCGTCGACGTTCACCTCAAGCCCCTTGTCCAAAACCTACCTTCCTACATCAAGGATATGAACCACTTCCTTCCCCCCTCCCATTGGCGGAGTTGTGGTGTGGGAGGCTTTTGGGAGAGCCCGGATTGTTTTGACTGTAAAACATCTATTGCAGAGTAGGAAGTGGCTTACCGCATGATTGGCCACTGGAAGGGGACGCTTATGAGCGACACTGTCCCGACGACCATTCATGGGGATGTTGAGGGGTGTGGTGGTAAGGCCCACGTAAAACACCGGGCATTGTGTGCAGTTTAATAAATAGATTATATTTCTGGAGATGCAGGTTCCGTGGGATGTAATTGGGTAGGTGATGTTTGTTATTGGGCTGGTGAACGTGGGGGAAGTCTCTATGATGAGGCAAGTGAGGCACCGTGGTCTTTTGCATGGGAAAGATCCTGCGGGGGGTGGTGTTGGACCTGTAGGGAGTTCTTTGTGCCGCAACAAGTGACTTAGATTCCTGGGTCGTCGGAATGATATGATGGGTGGTTTGGGGAATAGTGTAAGGGTGATGGGTGAGGATGCGAGAATGGGGTGGGTGGTGTCAAGGATCATTTTCAGGGCTTCGTGTAGCCCTGGGTGGAAGGTTGTTATGAGAGTCAGGTGGTGTCGCTTTGTGTATCTGAGTTTGGGTTCGACGTTTTTCCAGAGGCGGGGGAAGGAGAAATGGTGCGGTGTATTTGGTGGCGGGTTAATTCTGGAGGATAGCCTCGGTTGAGAATGCCTCCTGAATGTTTGTGCAATATTCGTATAGCGAAGTGCTATCCGAACATATCCTATATCCTCAGCGGGCGAGGGAATAAGGAAGGGATGTTTTGGTGTGGTGTGGGTGGCAGTTAGTGTAATGGAGGTATTGTTGGTGGTTGGTGTCTTTGATGTGCTCCGAGGTGCTGATGTGTCCATGTCTAAAACATGTCGACTTATGTCGAGGAATGTAGATTCTGTCATGGAGGAGCGGTGGGTTAAGGAGAGGCTTGGGTGGGTGGAGATTGTATTTAGGAAGCAATCAAGAGATTCCGCCCCATCGGTCCACAGTAAGAAGACGTCATCGATGAATCGGAGCCAGACGAGAGGTTTTTGGGGGGAAGTTTGGAGGAGGTGGGGCTCTCATTCTCCCAAGTAGCAGTTAGCGTAAGAGGGCGCCATCCGTGAGCCCATTGCAGTTCCTTTGGTTTGTAGGTAATGGTGCCCTCCAAACGCAAAATTACTTTTGATGAGAACCATCTCTGCCAGCGTAGTGAGGAAGGCAGTAGATGGTTTCTTCTCCTCTGACCTCTTGTCAAGAGAGGTTCATAGAGTGGCAAGTCCTTCTGGGTGGGGAATGTTCATGTAGAGAGAGCACACATCTATGGTGACCATGATGGTGTTTGGTGGGAGGGGGGAGGGTAGCGATTTTAGTCGATGGAGGAAGTGGTTCGTGTCCTTGACTTAGGAAGGTAGCTGTTGGACAAGGGGTTTGAGGTGAACGTCATCGAAGGTGGAGATCGCTCAGTTGGTGAGTTGAAACTTGCAACTATTGGGCGACCTGGATTTCTGGTTTTGTGAATTCTGGGAAGGAGTTAGAAGTTCGGTGTGCGGGGGTTGGAGGGCACAAGTCGGGAGATAAAATCCTTCGATAGCCCTTTTCATGGTCCCCCTGTGTGGAGCAAAGCGGAAATATCGGAGGCGTGGAGGTCTGTGGGATTAGTGTCGAGGGAGCAGTAATATGTTTGGTCCGAAAGTTGGCGGAGGGCTTCTTGGTTGTAGTCCTCCCTATCGAGGAGGACCAAGGTTGAACCCTTGTCTGCAGGTAAAATTATAATATTTTATTGGACCTGAGTTGGGCCATAGCATGTCTTTCATCACTGGAAAGGTTGTCTTGGCGGTCGAGGGATTTTGGGAAGTCCGGGTGATAGAAGGCATTGGAAATATAAGAGATGTAATGTTCTAGGGGGTGGTGAGGGGGAAGTGTGGGGGGTACGTGTTGAGATGGCAGTTTGAAGTGAGAGAGGGGCTCGGCTTGCTTGATGGGTGGGTTCACGGAGGATGGTGTAGGGGTGTTGAATTTTAACTTCAGTCGGAGGGAATGGGCATAGGACTGTGTGTCCGCTAGGAGGCGGAAGTGGTCGAACTTTGGAGTTGGAGCGAAAGAGAGTCCGCGGAAGAGTAATTTACATTCTGGGGAGCTGAGGTCATGCGGTGATAGGTTAACTACCATGTCCTCTAGGTCTGGGTTGTGTCAAGAGTGGGGAGGCGTATTTGAGTGACATTTGAGTTTGGGGTCACCGCACCTTGGTTGGGGTTTTGCTATGCATAGAGAAGGAGGGGTGGAAAGTCCGAAAAGATCGGCTAGCCTAGTTGGGAGGAAAGTTTCCTCATGAGCTGGGTCTTATGGCTTTCTGTTTGTGAGGCAGCATCTTTATGCACACTTGAAATATGTTCCCGTGAGGCCAGAGTTGATTTTTTGATTTTGTTTTCCAGGGATATGGCGGTATTCTGATGAAAGACAGCAAGGGATTCATATTCCTGGAGAACAGACAGGGTGAGCGAAATGGAAAAATTGTGCTGAAGGGCAGCAATTTTGGGTTGAATCTGGGGGGAAGACCTGTTAAGGGGATTTTGATGGTTAGGTCATTAGGTGTGATCCCGAGTGCTAGACACGATTTAAGGAAGGTAATTTGGCAAGTGAGAGATGTGAATTTTTGTAGGTGGTGGCGTAAGAGGAGTAAGTCTTGCATAGTGAGACGATGTAAGGTGTTGAGAGATTGGAAAGAGAATAGAACAGAATTGTCGAGAGTGGATAGATCGAAGAGAACTAATGTGGTAAAACGATAAGGAAATAAGAGAAGATATATAGGATTGCAACTAGCAGTTGAGAGGGATAGGAGGGAGCCAGTGGACACTTACTTGGTGTTGTGGACGTCCATGGCGATAGAGGAAGGCTTTTTCTTGTAGCTTTCGGGCATCCCCACTTCTTTGGCACAAGAGTATTACTAAAACTAAAACTAAGTGTCTCACTGGGGTTAGAGGATAATTAAGAAGCATCTATATATATATATATATATATATATATATTTTATATATATATATAATATATATATATATATATATATATATATATATATATATATATATATATACAGTAAAACCTGGTTAATTCGAACCTCTATATTTCGAAATTCGACGTAATTCGAAATTTTTTAACACTTAAAAGACCGAAAAAGCCAATTTCATACAAATGTGTTTCAATAATTCGAAAATCTCTATAATTCGTAATTCGAAATAATTTTTAGCCCGATTCTCGGAATATCAACGCATTTTTGTCGACATAATTCGAAATAAAACTTACCAAAAAGAAACTAAATGAAATTTACTAAAATATTTCTAGCACTATGTCGGCTGGTTTACAAACATTGTGCGATCATGATCATACCGACTGGGCGTTGGGTATTGTCACAAGATTCGGTCCATCCCCTCAATTTATCTACTGTTTTGCGAGTTTTGTTTGGAAAACGCATTCCAATATTCCTTTGGTTCCTTGTTTGTTTCGTATTAGATTGTATTTTTCATCATTGTTAGTTACTTGTTTAAATAATATTCTTAGTTTAATAACTGCAAGAGAGACTATATTTTAAATTTATTGCTATAAAATATTTTTTTAAATATACCCTCCATTGGCTCCGGTTCGTGGTGCATATAAGACTCTTGCTGAAAAAATGTCTTTGCTGCAAGACATTGACAAGAAGTTTGAATCGAAAGGAAAGTTGGCCTCAAAGTACGGGATTCCTAACTCGTCTGTATCTACAATTTTAAAGAATCGGGCGAAGATTGAAGAAAGTTTTATATACAGTAGAACCTCATAAATCCGGCACTCCGGAATTATCAAAAATCTGGCAGTTTTTGAAAAGTGCACTTTTTAAAATTTTTGCCGCAGGTAGCCTAATCCACTATGGAACGATAAACGCACCACTTCGCAAAATTCGTGAATTCTAGAACCAATTTGACGGCAGCAGTTACATTGTATGTGTGAGTGAGTCCAATTGTCAGCTGACCAATATATGTTGGTACGTGTTAGGGAATAGTTTCCACAGTCACATTGTATAACTTGTATACAGTCGCGTGTTCAGACTCAGAGCGATCGCATGTGTCTTTCATTAGCGTGATATTGCTCAAGTTCATATTGGAATGTCTTCAAAAAAAAAAAGCTGAAAACCCCTCCAGTAGTATTATGAAGCGTAAACATAAATCTCTTTCTATTGAACAGAAAGGAGATTTATTAAGAAAAAGGTGCTTCAGTTAAGAGACTTTGTGAAGAATATAGCGTAGGCAGTTCTACTGTGTATGACTTAAAGAAACGAAAAAGTGAGTTGCTGACATTTTATGCAGACAGTGACACTTCTAAGGCCGAAAAACATTACACACTTCCAGGGTCAACGATATCGATAGAGTATTGTTTGAATGGTTTCAACAAAGAAGTGAAGGTGTACCGGTATCAGGCCTATTGCTAATACAGAAAGCAAAGAAATTCCATGACGATTTGAAAATCAATTAAGCTTGTAATTATTCGCAAGGTTGGTTTCATCGCTTCAAGCTTTGCCATGGAATACGAAAATTAGCAGTGTCTGGCGAAAAACTTAGTGCTGATTTGGATGCTGCCGAAACATTTGCAGAGGAGTTTACCAAGTTAATTTCGGATGAAAATCTTACTGCAGAGCAAATATATAATGCGGATGAGACAGGATTATTTTCGCGATGTCTTCCTTGGAGCACACTTGCAGCCGCCGATGAGTATATGGCATTTGGAGTGAAGGAGTAAAAGGAGAGGCTGACGGTTCTTGTGTGCGCAAATGCAGCAGGTACGCACAAACTAGAGCTAACTTAATTGTTAAAAGTGCACACCCTCTTGCTTTAAAGAGTGTAAAGAATTTTCCTGTCAACTACCGTGCTAATAAACGTGCATGGATAACTTCTCAGTTAATGTTGGATTGGTTTTTGAATTATTTTGCACCGGAGGCACATGCTCATTGTAAATCTAAGGGACTAGGTGATGATTTTAAAATAATTCTGACATTAGATAACTATCCTGCCCATCCTGATGCATCATTTTTGGTATTGGGTAACGTACGTGTGGTTTATTATCTCCAAATTGTACATCTATTATTCAACCTATGGATCAGGGAATATTACACACACTAAAATGCTATTACAGACAACAATTTATGGAGAAATTGCTTGTTGCTTGTAATAGAGGCCAAGGTGTTGACGGATTTAACATTAAGGACTCGATTTGGACTCTAGCTACAGCGTGGGCTGATGTAACGGCCACAACACTGGCATAATTTATGGCCTGCAAGCATGTTTGAAGAATGTGATGAATTACCACCAGATTTTCTAGGTTTCAATGTTGGTGACAAAAAGAGACTGGTGTCTGAAATTATGGAATTTGATAAGGGATCGACGAATAACGCTTTCACGAAGGGTCTGGAAGAAGACGTTGAAAACTGGATGGAATTCGACTATGAAGTGCCTGTAGTGAATCAGCTAACTGACGGAGAAATAGTTAAAATGAATTTGGCACCCGAACGTGAGAATTATGAAAAAAGTGAAATTGACGATGATGCAAACAAGCCTTCAATAGATCGTTGCATAGAATTAGTCACCGATACAATATCGGCTTTAGAGCAGCGGTCATGCATCGAATCACAGGATATGATGAATTTGTACCTAATTAAAGATAAACTTACTAAGGAAAGATCACAATGTATGAAGCAATCTGTGTGATATGTTCAAGACAATTTCGCAGAAAAACCTTCAAAAAGCTTCCAACACTGATATGAAATGAAACTTGCATTGCCGCAACTAAAGACGCTGTCTCGACCTTATCGTCTAGCCATCGAGAGTAGAAACGAGATGTGTAAATTGGTAAGTGTGCATTAAATTTGCTATGACCTTATTCCAAATTCGTCCACTTGTTAATGATTCTTTCTTTTAGAAGTTTGTCGTAAATTTTGGATTTTAACGTTATGTATTTTATTTTTTTTACGTATAGGCCATGATATGGTATGAAGGTGCAGTGGTGTAGCCAAGGGTGGCAATAGGGCAAGGCGTCTGTTATGATTTATTTAATATTTTGCATGTTTATTTACATACATTTTTTGTATGTATTTCATATTTTAAAATATTCTGGCGTGATTTCTGATTAAATTTTGAAATACATTATATAGATTACAAAAAGCTTTCTTTTATTTTATCTCGCAATAGGCCGATTTGCCCCTGGATACTTAAGCAATGTGCAACATTTTCAAAAAACCGGAATTTTCTAAAATCCGGCTCGCGCTAGGTCCCGAGGGTACCGGATTTATGAGGTTCTACTGTATTTAAAGGGAGCGCTACACGTCAGCGTTTACGGCCTGCGAAAAACGAAGACCTCGAAGAAGAACTGTCCGATTTTTTTTCACAAGTACGAGCGGCGAATTTACCTGTGACAAGCCCAATGCTTATTGAAAAATCAAGAAGTCTTGCGAACGCTTTGAACATTGAAGATTTTAAAGCGTCCAATGGGTGGTTGGATGGTTTTAAAGACGCCACAATATTGTTTGTCTCGCAGTATGTGGCGATGCCCAAAAAATTAACGAAGAGGAAGTGACGACCTGACTGCTAAGTAATAAACATGTTTTGGAAAAGTACGCGCTCAAGGACATTTTTAATATGGATGAAACGCATTTTTTTTCAACATGTTGCCCGATCGTACTTTGGCTCTCCGAGGCGAAAAGAGTCACGGCGGCGAACATAGTAAGGAGCGTCTCACCGCCGCGCCGTGCTCTGCACAAATATAGATGGGTCGAATAAAGAAAAACTTGTAATCATCGGAAAATATGGCAACCCACGCTGTTTCAAAGGTATTAATCGTGATTATTTGCCGATAATTTACGAGCATAACAAAAAGGTGTGGATGACAACAGACATATTCAAAAGTTTTTTAATAAGAATGCAAAAACGTGTGTCGGTGCAAAATCGTAAAATTTTGTTGACACTAGACAACTGTTCTGCTCACCATGTGGCTCAGATAAATACGCCCAATGTTGAGTTGCTGTATTTTCTGCCGAACACAAGGAGTGTTCTGCGGCCACTCGACCAGGGCATCATTCAAAATTTAAAGAGTCATTACAGAAAAAAAATACTTGGTGCAAATTACAAATGGATGTTCGCAGGATGATTTACGAAAATGGACGATTTTAGACGTGTGCCGGGCCTTGTCATCGGCGTGGCAATTGGTGACTCCTCAAACCATCGCCAACTGTTTTAAGAAAAGCGGGCTATCTTCGAAGCCGGCAGAAGAGTTCCAAGGTACAGAAGTGGAGGAGGTAATCGACAGTAATGTATTGGGGCCTGTCAGTTTCGGAGACTTTGTTTCCTTTGATAATGACTTGGCTACGTCGGTTGTGTAGGACCCCGCGATCGACGAATCGAAAACCGTTGCGAGTGATAACGACGAAGAAGACGATGTGGATAACGTCGATGCTAGGTTGGATGTGCCATTGCCATCTAAGGAGGATGTTTTATAAGTTTAAGATACCCTTCAAAGGTACGTATCCGGGATGCCAGACGTGCCGATGAATATCTGTGAAAAGTTGATGCCATTATGCAACACAACGCGCTAGGGAGTGCCCTGAAATTGAAACGGGAAAATAACCAACTTTTAAAAATAAATTTAAATTAATATTTTATTACACACTTTTGTTTATTTACTTTTAAGTTAAAATAAGTGAAAGACATTATTAACATTTTAGTGGTTTAATTATATGTTCATATATTTCAAAGTTCAAATGAGTAATCCTAAATTTGACTTTCAATCATCGACGTCATATTTTGAGGTATCCATGTGTAGTACATCCTTTTTTTCTGTATTTTAATATGGTGTCGTATTCTTTTGTTTTTCTGTAATTTATATTTGCATTTTTAAAATTTGGTAAATCACGCTTTTTTGTAAATTTCGAATTATAGAGGTTCTTCGTAATTCGAAATGCTTTTTCTTTGGTGCCGTGAATTTCGAATTAACCAGGTTTTACTGTATATATAATACACACACACACACTAGTGATGCACCGAAGCTCTGCCTCGGCCTCGGTATTCGGCCAAAATCTGCTCTTCGGCTTCGGCCTTTGGATGGCCGAATAGCCGAATACTACATATTTTTTTTTGATAAAACGAAAAATGATAATGACATAATAGAATAAAGCTGAAAACACTAAAAAAAAAAGCATAATACATTGAGTTGTTGCCAATACAATTCACATATCTCGGATTCAGCCTGACAATTATGTGCTACTCATTTTTATGGCCTACGACGTATAATATATTAGTGTGTTCCAATATGTGGACAATTCGTTTATTTAGAATACTCCTCCTCATTAGCTGGAATTTTTGATGTTTTACTGTACTGTGTAAGTAGCAGACAACCTCTGACATCTGGTTCACGTTTTTGCATGACGTAATATGATGTATAAACAGTAGCGCCATCGTGCCAAAACCAAAATGACACAATGTCGACTGAGTTTTCGTTTCATTTTTGAATTTCATAAGTGCAGACATTTTTATATAACAGAATATATAATAAACTTAACAAGGCTGCGATAATTTGTATATATCTTCATATTACAAAGAATTTAAATTGATTTCTATAGAAAACATTAGTGTTCATTAGATGGTACTTCATGTTGGTATTGCTTTCAAAACGATTTCGGAAATTCCCCCGGAGGAATATTCGTGCGATTGTAATCAACTTTCACAGTCAACATTGGGGATGTGTGCAGATTTTTCGTAAACCCAGAACTTATTAGTTGTATCATTTTTAAATTTAATAGGAGAGGCTAAGGCTCCGTCCCACGTACAAGCGACGCGGGCGGTGCAAGCAACTAAGTAGAAAAACAATACAATGTAATGTTATGGCAGTGTCCCAAGTTCTGGCGTCAATGTGTGTACTCGTGCGAGCGGTGAGCGAGCATCTTCGAAGCAATCAACACACTTTGTGTCGAAGCGAGAGACCAGAACCGCCGTTGTGGCAAATACTTTGTATTTCAGCGTTTTCTTTGTAGTTTTATTGCCATTTTAAGTTCTGTTCTTACATTGTTATGGAAATGAATGAAAATTTAATTTCCGAGATCCAAAAGAGTTCCATCTCATAGAATTTAAAAGATAAAAATTATTTTAATCATTTTTGGCCAATTACCAAGGCCGAAGCCAATATTCGGTGCATCACTAATTTATGCTAATGGAGATATTCGGCTTTGGCCTCGGCCGAATACTGATTTTAATATTTGGCCAAAATGAGTATTCGGTGCATCTCTAATATATACACACACACACGTGTGTGTATGTATGTATTTATGTGTATGTGTATGTATGTGTATATGTATGTGTGTGTGTATGTATGTGTATATGTGTGTGTGTATGTCTCTCTTGTGCTGATGAAGGGATCATCCCGAAAGCTCTAATCTCTACAAATGTGTCTCTCCAGCACCCCAGCGGCTCTACTTCCAGTAAGTGTTCACTGGGTTTCCTTCAACACCTAGTTGCCCTAAATAACCTTACCTTTCCTCTTCCATAGTGTATATATATATATATACCGGATGACACCCCCGCTCCCCTACTTCGACAGTGGGAGTTAGCCTACATCTTTCTCCTTGACTCTTTCTCCCCACCTGGTCTTAACCTCCGATAACCCTATTGGCCGTCCGTCCTACCTTCCTCCTCCTATCCCTGAACTCCTCCCATTATCCCTCTCCCCCTCCCCATATCCTCCCCAGTGTGTCACTTTAAACAGTATATGTCTCTCCGTCGCTGAAGAAGGGCGTCAGTCCAAAAGCTCCATTTTTGTGTCGTTTTTGTTTTTTTGTGTTTTTCGTGTGTCCTCAGCACACCCAGCGGCTCTTCCATCTAGGTAAGTGTCCACTGGGCTTCCTCCAACACCTTGTTGCTACCTTTATTATTACCTTTCCTTTTCCTTAAGCATTTATATATATATATATATGGGTGTACATGTCATGGGGGGATTGTGGGCCTTAAAACACCATGCTGGCCCAGAGCGGGTTGGTGAGTATTTCTTTCACTTTGGACGGAGATATTGCAGAAAGACTTCACAGCATGGTTGAACCTACCAGTGTCCGAGGACACCACTGCTCTTCGCCCTTTAGCCTCCGTTTACACCCTTCCGCCAACTATGAGGCAGTGAACTGAGGTAGTTGGAATGTGTTCTGCCTGTTCTGACATATGGTTGTGAAACATGGACCATGAATGCCAGAATGATACAGCGCCTGCAAACAACGCAGTGGAGCATGGAGAGATGCATGTGAGGGATCACCCAGAGAGACCACAAGAGCAACAACTGGGTAAGAAAGAAGACGGGAGTCTGTGACGTGATTAAAAGAGCAAAGGTGCTAAAATGGCAGTGGGCGGGCCACATTGCTAGAAGAAATGACCAGCGTTGGACGTCCAGTGTCATCGAATGGATCCCAAGAAACATCAAGAGACCGAAAAGAAGACCGAAAGACAGGTGGGACAGAGAGCTTGTTATGTTCTTGGGGCAAACTTGGAGGAAGGAGGCAGTTGACAAGGAAAACTGGAAGAGTCTGGGGGAGGCCTTCATCCATCAGTGGACTGAAAAAGGCTGATGATGATGATGATATATATATATATACCCTATTGGTTGTCTCCCCTCCCCGCCTACTCTTATCCCCGAACTCCTCTCATTACCACATCTCCCCATATCCTCCCCAGTGTGTCACTTCAAACAGTACATGTCTCTCCATCGCTGAAGAAGGGCGTTATCCCGAAAGCTCCATATTTGTGTTGTTTTTGTGTTTTTCGTGGGTCTTCAGCACCCCCAGCAGCTCTCCAATCTAGGTAAGTGTCCACTGGGTTTCCTCCAACACCTTGTTGCCACCTTTATATGTGTGTGCATGTGTTCCTGTGTGTGTATACAGGGTGTTTATAAAGTCAGTGTGCACTTGAAAACTTTAATAACTTTTCATGTATATATGATAGAAACGATCTGTAAATGGAATAATAAATCAAATTTTATTAAGTTTTAGCACAACTACAGTATTTATTTCTATAGTTCAACATAATCATCATCTTTCGTAATACAGCGTTCAAGCTGATTTGTAACTCGCTGAAAACGTTACCCAATTGGTATTGGGTGACCTCATTAATTGAATTCACAATCCTGGACCTCAATTCCTCCAAAGAATGTTGTTTTGTCGAGTAAACTATACCTTTAACATGCCCACATAAGAATAAGTCCAATGGTGACATCAGATGAACGAGGTGGCCAAGCCATTGCTCCACCTCTGCTGATCCACTTTTCTGGAAAAGTGCCATTCAGGAATTGTCACACACCTAGTGCATAATGGCATGGAACCCCATCTTGCTGGAAAAAGTTTTATCAAAGATATTCAATTGGCGCAGTTCAAGGATGAAATAATTCTTCAGCATTGTAAGATAACGTTCAATGTTTACTGTTTTGTCTTCAAAAAGGTAAGGACCAATTATGCGTGACTTCCTCAAAGCGCACCAGATGCTGATTTTTGGTGAGTCTCTTTCATGTTGCCAGACTTCCTGAGATTTCTCTGTTCCCTAAATGCGGCAGTTGTGGTGGTTAACTTTGCCACTAATGTGGAATGTCACCTCATCAGAAAATGTCAACTCCTCTTGGAACTCGGGGAGATTTTGAATTTTTTATTTCAACTGATGGCAGAAATCTAACCTCGCATTGAAGTCCTCTTCATGTAACATTTGAACCACTTGAATCTTAAAAGGATATTCATACAATTTTTCTTTGAGGATATTGTGCACTGTTGATTTTGGGATGTTTAATTCAAGAGAGAAGAGAGCTTCAGGGACTTTCGTGGACTCCTTTCAAAGGCTTTTTTCACAACTTCCAGTCTCCTCGCTGATTTGAGGTCTCCCAGATCATTGCTGGTCATTCACAGACCCGGTTTCTTTAAACTTTTTCATCCAGTTGGAGATTGAATTCCTATGAGGTGCACCTTTCTTGTAATGAGCAGTAAAGTGTCTTCTAACAGCTGTTATGCCCTTGAATTCTGCTAGCCATAGCACGCAATTAATCTTCTCCTCTACTGTCACCATTTTAATCAGTAAGGGGTCTGAATTAAACAAATTATGTTATTGTTACGATAACTGTAATGCAACAATCTGTTACTGTTATAAAACTTAATACAATTTGCTTTATTATTACGTTTACAGATCATTTCTATCATATATACATGAAAAGTTATTAAAGTTATAAAGCGCACACAGACTTTATAAACACCCTGTATTATATATATATATATATATATTTAGGGCAACTAGGTGTTGAAGGAAACCCAGTGAACACTTACCGGAAGTAGAGCCGCTGGGGTGTTGGAGAGACACATTTGTAGAGTTGTGTCTCTATTGTGCTGACGAAGGGATCATCCTGAAAGCTCTAACCTCTACAAATGTGTCTCTCCAACACCCCAGCAGCTCTACTTCCGGTAAGTGTACACTGGGTTTCCTTCAACACCTAGTTGCCCTAAATATCCTTACTTACCTTTCCTCTTCTGTAGTGTGTGTGTGTGTGTATATATATATATAAATGTTGGATGAATGTATATAAAAGATTTTATAAAAATGCCACCCATTGGTATTGGTTTCCTGCATGTCTTTCACCTGCATATTGTGAGAGGAAAACCTTATGGCCGATCATAATGCAAGGGACCTCAGAGGCCTGGGTCCCGAGGATTTTTGCCCTTTCGGTGTCCGTGAGGTTTCCATCTTTCCTTCTTCCATTTCGTAGATGGGTCTCCAGTAAGACTCCCAGCTAGCGCTCGTTTTGATTTTTCCTACGCAAAAGATTATAAGGAATCCATATAGCAATAAAAGTGTCAGGATAATCACATACAACCATCCGTGGTCCTTAACTTTCTTAGAAACCACATTTGGAAATACCATTTAACGATTCAGAGTATGCATGGTTATAAACATTTATCTGCAGCCACAATTTAACACATTTTCTCTCTGTATCAAGTAGAAAACTATGTTAGAGAGCACAGGACTTAAGATTTGTAGCGATATAAGACATTTTAAAATTTTCTTAAACTTCCCACCAAAGTTTCGCGGACCGGCAAATAATCGGTCGTGAACCGGCTGTTGAGAATCACTGCACTAGACCAGTGTTTCTCAACCTTTTTTTCCTCGTGGCCCCCTTCTGAGCTTCATTCACCTCTGTGGCCCCTGCCCATCATAGTCGCTGTTAGTTGGTAAAAAAAGGTACTTTATCAACTGCACTGTTTATAATATAATCCATATTTATAATATACCTATTTTTTATTTATAATAAATGTAATACAAAAAATTGTTTATTTATAATGTATTTAATACAAAAAATATTGCCATAATATTATTGTCACTTTGTTTAGTGAGATCCTTGTGGCTGATGCAAACTAGCAAGCTTTTGAATATCTGGTTGAAGTGTTGTCAGAGATAATCGAAGGTCACCTCTCTTCACAATATCAACACGGTTACGAGCTTTTGATAGCAGGTGAAGTACTCGACTAAACCCAGATTCAACCAGAAGTGGGAAATCTGATAAAAAACAATTTTGCCTTCTTCCAGAGCTGTGGAAACTTATTTGCAATTTCGCTACTTATCCAGAAATTCTGTTTGCTATTTTTGAGTCTAGCTTGAGCTGTTATATCACTCTGCAGCTCAATCAAACATTCTTGGAATATGATGTCAACATCAACCGCATTTACCCCAAATGGATCGACCACCCAATCTGGAATATTCATCTCTAGCAGATCGCTGAACCGAAATTGCATATCACTATACAAATGCTTCAAATGTTCAACATATACAATGAGATCATCATCTTGCAATTCTACGCTAGTCACGGATTTTTATTTGTTAAGAAAAATTATTTTTGAATTATTTCTCTTTTTCAACTATATTTTCACTGTAACAATTCATATTTCAATATAAATTAATTTGCTGTGACTTTATCTTCGTTTTGCCTTTTCGTTGTCGTTTCTAATGTGATCCATGCGTCTTCTAAACGTGAGTATTTTAAATTGTTTAGAAGTTTATTTTTGATGCAGATATATTTTTTGCCTAATCCTACCACTGTAATAGTCTTTATAGTAAAAATATTATGCTTTACATATTGGAATTATGTCGAAAAGAAAGGAGGTAACACCTGATGAAGAAATTCACGACGTCGGCCACTTACAGTATTTTTTTATCTACTAAATATTTGTGAAATAAATGCACTATCACTATATTCAGCAAATCATAACTTCAAAAAGTTATCAGGCGAAGTTTTCTCAAATAGGCGCTAAAACTCCGCAGGACGAGGATGACCTGCATTGTGAGTCCAGAATTCCATGAACGCTGTTGATAGTGTAAGGATGGAAATATATATATTTTCGCGAATGTTCCTTGTCATCCGACCGACCGTTTGGCACATTCTCTATTCAGCGCCTATGGCAGAAAAAATTTCAAAATTTTGAAAAAAATTAAAATTAGTGAGGGAAAGACCCCTTTTCGGCAAGGCTCCCAGCTAGCGCCTCATGCGCCTTTTCATCAGTACGGCCCTGTATCCAAGGTATGTAGGTACTTTATTGTCAACTTAAGATTAATTCTGGCTTCGGATGCCGTCTTTGGAAGGTAGCCCTCGTGTAAGATGTGGTACCATCGTAATTAATGCAGCTTTCGCACATAGTCACCAGTTTCCCGCCACCAGTGGCTCGGTGCGAAAACTGTCTACTCCCTTTTGACACAAGATTTGACAAGTCACCACATATATTTTTAATCACAAAATCCTTAACTGAGGCCACAGAAAATCTTTTGCCTTGACTCGAGAGCAAAAAAGTAGTTTTTTTTCGGCTAAATGTGACGAAATGAAAATTATTTCGGAGAGAGGTCCTGCCAAATAAGTGTAGTAAAGCGTGACGTAAATGAAATATTTTCACATTTATGTTGGTAATAGTGACTGTCGGTAGTAAAGGAAATATAGCGGAAAAATGTAGGATGGGAAAAAACAGTATCAAAATGGAAAAGAATAAATTATATTAAAATAAGAAACTGCTACCTAACAAACCAAAATTCTTTCATTCCATTCTGCCTTCCAAATTTCGTATTTTTATTTATATATTTTAGTAATATTTTATTCTAGCATTGTACTTTTCGTGGCCCACTCAGAAGTTTCAGTGGCCCCCCAACTTTACGTATTTTACTCGTGGCCCCTCAGAAATACGGCGTGGCCCCCGTTGAGAACCACTGCACTAGACTATGCTTGAGCCAAAATTGGTTAGATAAAATGAGATCCAGAAGCTGAAAACTCAAAAAATTTGAGGTTTTCGATCGATAATCAAAATTCGGTGACATCAGTAAGAATTTTCTTTCTTTTCCCCTTATAACAGTGCAAATCCCACTCCGATATCACAATTCTAAGATATTTTAAAGTGAAAAAGAAAAAAATCTCTGCCCAATGGATTTCAGACTGGTCATCTGGTTGATTGCCGTGTAGAGAATCTCGCTCGTAATTGCAGGGGGTTGAGTGGATTCTGTGGCTGGCTACCGATTCAGGATAGAGGGGGTGAAGTAAATGTCACTTGATAGAGCTAAATTTCACTAATCATTATTACGGACAACTTTGACACATTCAATGGCATCATCAAAAATAAAGCCAAAGTTTCTAAAACACTTTCTTATTTATGCTTCCTCTACACATTTCATTGAATGACTGAGAAATATGACTGCATATATCACATCAATTTTGACTGTCAAGTCCGATGCTCTCTTACATTTGTCCATGTTTGCAATAAGATGTTGCAGTATCAATTTCCTGTAATTAATTTTAATGGTCTGTATTATCCCAGTGTCCAATGGCTGTAGAACCGATGTTGTGAAAGGAGGGAGAAAGACTAATCGAATATTTGAGTTGATTTCTTGGATGGCAGGTTGCGTTATCCAGGAAAAGTAGAATACAGGCATCCTTGGTTTAACGTCGTAGAAACGCTCCAGAAAAATGTCACGCTAAACAAAAATTACTTTTCCATAAGAATACAGGTAATAATGATGAGATGCGTTCCTAACTCAAAAATTTTCACATGTAACTTCACAAAAATTAGCCACGCTAAGGTTTTTCTTGATCTAATGCCATGAGCAGTCAATTCGCTAAAAATATTACATTGCAATAACCTATATAAAACATTTAAAAAACCTGAAAATGACTGCATTAAATTATTAAACGTAAAAATGAAAAATTTCATTAAACACACAAAAAAATAATTTATTGGGAGTCTGTGTTTTGCTGGTTGCACAAATTACGTCAGCGTGTTCTGAAGCAGTTGTTGAATATGCTTGTGCTTGGCATTGATAATGGTCCTTTTCTTAAAAATACGACCAATGTGCTTTGAATCGTAGACTTCTGCTTTTCCTTATAAACTTCCCTATAGCATTCAATCGATTGATCCAAGTCCCTGCAAACGAAAACTCTGGTTCTCCATGGGATCCATTTCTTAACACTAGAAGAACTGGGAGTGGACACCTACCTAGACGGACCATCACCCATCATTTTGACGGGTATAGTCTATTCTGCAAATTTCCTCATTTTTCACCCCATAATCATTACTAAATGCATTCTTACTTGTAATCTGCTTTATTTGAAAACATATTGGAATGATGTTACTATAATATAATGATTACGGTGTTTAAAAATTATAGGAAAAAACATGTTAGAAATTTAGTCAAATGTAAGTACTCGTAATCTACTCGTGATATTTTATATAAAATTATGTGTATTCATTCATAGGGTAACTTTACACTAATATTCATGAATATTCCTTATATAATTCAAGATAACAGAAGAATTTTTTCAATCAATGTGACAGAGAATGTTACTCATGCTCATCATCATTGCATCTTGCACATGTGTACTGAACATGGCCTGGGCATAGTCCACATACGTACTTCTTACATTGTACACATAAATGCTGAGTTTCGTTTTTCCCCTGCAGCCTCCAATCTGACAGGTCTTGCACACGTCACTTTTGCGAGTGACTAAGATTGGAACAGGTACTGGTCGCCTTGATTCTTATGTATGGAGCTGCTAATTCCTCCGCTAGTTTGAAGATGAATTTCTGACGAGATACTTTCTCCCCAGTGACCTCTCACCTCTCGGTACAGGATCGAAGCATTAAATGCTGCGATATCCAGTACATTACAAAAGACATGCATAGGCCATCTGCGACATCCATATTTTACTGTATATATTCTAGTCATTTGATCAAGAATATCGACTCCAAACTTGGTAGCATTACAGAAACCCATGGTCTCTGGGAGTTTTTTTGGGCTTTGCTCATCGACTGTCACTGATTGGTGCAAAGTACTGAGCAGGAGGACGTTTTTCTTCACCTTCTCCTGATAGAACGTCAGTGTAGTGTCACCCGACTTGTAAAGAACGGTGGTATACAGAGACCCTGGGCTTCTCTTCACGGATGGAGGAACTTCACGTCGAAATTTCTTGAGTGTCAACCAAGCTCGTTCTCTTCCACTTCAAAGAGTCTATAAGATTCTTAGCCGTGAAGAAATTATCACATGTCACGTTCCTCCCTTTAGAAGTGAAGGGTTACACAAGACGAGATACAACGTGCTCTGTAAGAGTTTTGTCTGTAGGCCGCGAATCATCTTTGCCCAGATAAGGATACCCATTCACCATGTACTTGGTCTTTGCACCTGCAGCGAGCCAAAATTTAAGACCAAACTTGTCTGGCTTATTGCTCATGTATTGAATAAATGCACAGCAAGCCTTACACGAAAATAACTGCTCATCTACTGTGATGTTTTCATTTGGCTTGTAATTCAAGATGCAATTAGGTACGAAGGGATTCCAGATTGGGGATGCTGCTGCAAAGCAGTCCATTTGGAGCCACTGCGAACACGTCACCTTCTCATCGAAGCGAAGAAATCGTAATATCTCAATGAACTTGTTTCCAGCCATAGTTTGGCTGAAGAATGGTGGCACCCAGGACTGTGAACATAGAGTTTTGATGGGAAAGTTTTTGGCACCATATATCCCGTGCACATACATGATGGCTATGGCCGCTTCCGGTGCCTCAGGTGCCAAGACCCAACTATCGTCAAGGAGAACCTCTCGAGCTCTATTTTCAGTACATGATTTCATATTCTTCAACATACTGTCGTCAATCAAAAGTCACCATGCACTCGAGTACCTGCCGTTTATAATAGATCGCTTAGCATGCGCCGTGGGTCCCGGCACCTCCCTCAAAATGTTCTGATATCTGCATCTGCCAGATGCATTTCCAGGCGCAATGCGTGTCCACACTGTTCTGTCCGCAGCAGTCTCATCATCTCCTATAGCAGGTATCTGAGGGACTTCACGTCCTTTTCCTTGACCACAACCGAGCATACGCCTAGGAGCAGCAGTTCTCCCTACACCACAACTTGATGGACGTGGAACCCGAGAGGGAGACCAGTTATTTAAAACTTTGTGATTTCTATCTGATCTCTGGCAACCAACATCACATTGTGAAGATGTCAATGTCAGATATGCGGTCACAAGGGGTGATTGCATAAAGATACCAGACTACAGTTGAACATCAGACATTTCTCGGTTTCCCAGTTAGAATTCTTCCTCCATTACTTGATTTTAGAATTTTTTCACAGTTACAATACCGACATTTTCTCTATACTACGTATATACGACAACGCTGTAGTTGTAATAATCTAAAAGATAGAGAAATATTCATAAGACATAAAGTTATATTTCTTTCTTATGGCTGAATGTTGGAAGACGGAAGCACAGAACCTTTATGCAATTGATTTATCGTTCAACTAAAAACAAAGCCACTCACCTGGCACAGCCAGCGTTTCAATTTGCTTTACTCCGCCTCATCCGCCACCTCCACTCTCATCCACAACATCATTGTCAGCTTCTTCCCCTGAAGACAGCTGGCTATAAGAAGAATCGTTTGGATCCACCGGAGGAACATACTCATCCCGTCATCATCAGACAGCTCATTCTTCTCACACAAGTTTTCAGGATCTTCTCCCTCAGATTCCCCTTCTGATATATCTCTCAAGTACCTCAATATATCATTATCTGATACATCACGACAATGTGCCATGTTGGAGGTCCAAACGTATATGAACTGCACTCTAGGAACGATTCACGTACCGCTCAGATAGGAGCACTGATGCAGAAAGGCAAACAAAAACAAGTAGCATCCTCGGAGCACTATATCATCATACTGAAATTTGGCAACACTGAGCAATCAGTGACATCGATATGGTCTGGAGGGAAGACGGTAAGCGATCTTCTTTTAGCACAACAATGTAATGGGAAGCGACAAATGCAAAACACTCTACCCATCATTTTGACAGGTGTCGGTCCTTCTAGGTAAAAAGATTTATAACTACTTTCAGAATTTTAAAGAAAGTTTAATTTTTTCTCAAAACGGGCATCACTGAAAAAATATTAAAAGTCAAAAAAATAGAGACGGTACGGTAAAAAATATAGGACTTGTGGCTGCATGTAGAGGGATCCCCCGTCAAAATGATGGGTTAAGTCCTTCTAGTGTTAAATAATTGACCACGCTTCATCAATTAAAGAGAATACCCATCCTAGTTTGTTGTAATTTGATGAGTCATCTGTCTTCCTCATCCTCCGAAGATGATTTTGTCATATCCAAATTAAGTAGATCTTCATTTGATATATCTTCACTATGTGAATTTAGCAACTCCTTCACATCATTTGTCTGAACCTCATTGAAGCCCACCTTTTGTAAAAGTTTAAGACTAAGTTTAACACTTTCCCTCTTAGCAGCTGAAGAAGTTGAAGATGATGGTCTCTTTGAGGACAATGAGGGTTATATTACTTTTAAATATGAGTCACTAATAACTTTACTAATTCACTGACCACATGCGTAATGCATGATTCGTACTGCGTAAATTACTTTTAAATATAAAGTACAAATAACTTTAAAAATTCACAGAGCACACACGTAAATCATTTTTCACTGTGTAACACACAGAAGGGGGAAGACCCTCGAGTATCTGGTGTATTCCCTGTGCCGAGTGTGGGAGACAGCTTATGCAGTTCTGCCAAACTCTTGAGTGACCCACTCTTACATCTGAGTTCTTTGGAAGGGACTTTAAGTAATTGGTCCCTTGGTGTTATTCACAAGAGTAGGCTAAAGCTGGCACTGATTTTTTCTCTCTTCCCATTCCTGGATGAAGAGGGTGAAGTGGATATACCGTGTAAGAGCCCTATCTCTGAGAGAGGGTAGCAAACATTGGATGTGTGTGAATATTAGGCTAGAACCAGCTCAGCTGGTGGAATGAATTCGAAATTTGGATTTTTTAAATTGTTTTTTTTTGTGTCACTAAAATAAAAATTTCACAAAGATTGCTGGGGAAATATGTGGGAAAATTCAGCATTTCTATTTAAACATTTAAGGAATCAACAAAAATTATTTCCGTAGTGCTAATCTGATGATGCGATCTCAAAATTATGGTATTAATTGTTTTACAAAAAATACAGCAGGTAAAGCATGGGAAAAATTAAAAAGTCATTCAAGTAAACTCAAGAATATGAAGTGAATTGTGTCAGGCGTAACTATATAGAATTCCTTCATTTAGTAAATATATTTACGAATTTGTCTAGTTCCAAGTTTGGTGGAGTGAAAATCATCATTAAGCCCGCTTTTGCTTGTTAAGGTTTAGTCTAAATTTAAAGAGTTTAAAAGTTTCATGAGACTAAAAATTTCATTAAAATATTTTATTAGGTGCATGTGACTGTTATAATTCATTTTGGCTTTCAAAGCTGATAAATTATATGAATAAATATGATAAATAGGACAAAAAATCGAGATACATATAAAACAGAGTTTTCTGAAATAAAATTCTTGGAACTAAAACCGTGCAAATGCAAAATTATTACCGCGATAAAGGAAAAAGTTCCTCAGTATGATAACCGCATAAAAGCGAAAGTGCTCTAAACAAGGGGTGCCTGTATTTCTTTTTTTCTTTTTCCATTTTTTTATTTAATTTGTTCAAAAGTTTCTCAAATATAGCACATGTCATCCACGCTTTCTTATTCACTTTCCATTCTACAGGAAGTTGATTCTTCTTTAAATTTTTAAAACATCTTGGGTTTTCGCTTTTATCTATCACTAACGGCTTTTCTAGTTTTTCATCAGCAAATGCAACCAAAAGTACAGATAAACGTTCTTTTGAATGATGACCTCTGGAACAGCTTTCTCATTTAATTTCTAAGGTTTTATTGAGCAGAACTCAAAAAAATAAAGCTGTTTCGTCAGCATTTGCAATGACTTTGGGGTTGTACTGACAGATTACTTCTTTTAACCTATCGTACCAACTTTCAACAACATATTTGTCAACATCATTTGGTTCTCCACAAGAAACATTAAAAGTAATAGCGTGTCTTTTCCTAAAACTTTGCAACCACCCATCTGATGCAGAGAAACCATCTATATTTAGTATTCCTGCAGTTTCTTTTGCTTTTTGTTGCAGAATTGGACCAGAAATAGGAAAGTTATTTGCTCTGGCTGCTGAAAACCACTCAAACACAATGTTATTTAGCTCAGTGCACTTTATATCCCTTTCTTTCTTCCTGGCCAAGTCATCTTTTGTTACTCGATAAATATTTTTCAATGATTTTATCCTTTTGTTTAACCCTTTGGCACACGCAATGCCTCAGAGACATTAGCACACGCATGTATCTGTGAGATACATTGTTTCTAATGCAAATTATAATGTTTTTTCACTTGTCAAAGTTCCTGATTTTATTTTTTTACCCTCTCAGATATCCGTTGGAAATAATAAAATATTAAATCTCCAGTTTTTGCTTATTTTTGATTAATTGCAGTTATATAGAAAATGTTTCCATGTATTAATTAATTATTGCATTTTGAGTGATGGTATATTTAATTATTTTTTATTAAGACAAAAATTAAGCAATGTAAGGACTAAAGAAATATCATTACTAAATGTACTTTGTTTAATTTTAAAAAATTGTTTAATTGTTTAGTGATATAAAATTTGTCAGAATCAGAGCCTGAACCACATGTTCAATTTTCACAGCAACTTGAGCAAATCATATTGGTATGTTCTAAACAAATATATGAATCACAAAATTTACAACAATATTTTGTCAACCTAGTTCTTTTCGTAATGTTGCAGCGGATGCAGCGCTTTCTTTTTTTACTTTGTTGTGGCACTTCTTCATCTTGTCTCTGTCTTGTAGGCTGAAATCTTTGCAGCTGAGTCTGTTTTTTATTTCGTTTTTATTTCCAAGATAAATCACCTGAGCATTTACGGCACTAATATTCAGAATAGAATATAATATGGCCATTGGCCATCTTCTGCTGTTTCGTGCAATATTATAGGTCTCAGTCATTTCATCTAGAACATCGACTCCGGATTTTGTATTGTTATAATGAGTTATTATTCTGGTTTCTCCAAATTTCCTGTTTTTGTCAATAGCGTTATCCAAATGCATGTTTAAATCAATACTACTGTTTTCCCTTTTTCAGGAACGTATGAAACAAGAGTAGTATCATTGTTGAACCCAAATAAACTACTTCTTTCATTCCGATTTTTGGATGAAATAAAGCAGGGTGGGATGGGGACCAAAATAATCTTCATCTTGCCCATCATTATCATTTGAAAAACAAATTTCTCTAATCAACTCAATATCTTGTTCATTTTCAAGGTTGAAAACATGTTTATCCGAAGACATTCCGAAAAATTTCACTGTACTTCAACACTAACGTAAGAGCACACAACGTATCTGGGAGATACGATCCGAGACGCTGCAGTGGAAAACCGACACTAACAGTAAAACGAATTGAGTTAAACTGAGCAAATGTTGACAAGAGATGCATAGAGAAGTAGGTGAAAGGTACTATCTATGACTCACAGCATCCACAAGGTATTGAGTCACGAGTAGTAAACAAAAATATGAGTCATGTATCTCTCAGAACCATTGCGTGTGCCGAAGGGTTAATGATACTATAAATTTGTCTTTCCACATTTAAAATGAGCAGTCACTACCTTAATGCTCTTTCTGTCCTCACTGACCATTTTAATGACATTAATCTTATCCTTTAGATTTCAATTTTTCATATTTTTATCAATGGGTCTGAAATAAATAATATTTTTCCATTAAACTCTAAAAAAAATTTAACTTTTATTGAGTGCATTTTTCTATAGACGTTCCCAATCAATTTAATGAATACTCACAATTGTCGTTTATCCAAAATTGTGAAGTGGTGCAAGAAGAGAGTTGAATGATAACAGCAAATCAAAACACTCACTTTGAGTTTTAAAAAAATTCACGGAAAATCATAAATGCGGAGATTTTTCAAAAATTTCTCTGACTCCAGTTTTTCTCACCAAGGATGCATTGGCACTAACATATTTGATTTTTCCCAGGGGTCCCCATGCCTGGGATTTCACTGCACCATGGAAATCAGGGACAATAAACTGTGCGAACTAATCCTTTTGTGCCGATAATAACAGAAGTGGAAATCCCTACTGACTGAAAAGCATAATGAATGATTCCCATGCCACAGTGACACCCTATGTGTAGAGGCCTTAACTTCTAAGATGAGACTAAATGTGTATGAGTCTTCTCCACCCAGTCTCATTTTTACATTTTTCTATGAGCAGTTTTATGGATACAAAAGCACCAAAGATTTTCTGAGTTTTTGGATGGGAATAGGTAAGAAAGGACACGATCTAGAGGGGCAGTCAGTTACATTTCGGTCCCTCCTGCTGAAACCCATTATCCCTGGTTTTCCCAAACTTGCCAGATGGGACAAAGGGCCTTTCAAACAAAAGAAGTGTACCACCACATGCGGTGTGGAGAATGGTAAACAAACTGAGACCCCAGCCAGAAGACCTGAAAACTTGTCTTTAGGGATGAGATTTTCCTTTCTGCCTTTCACAGGTTCAAATTGTACTGATTAACACAAAAATTACAAGAAAAATAGCTTTCCATCCCTGTCTCGCAGGTTCTGCCTTACAGAGGGTCATTCCTATAAAAAATGGTATCATTATGCAGTACGATTTATAGATTACCAGCTTTGTCAGGTTTCTGCCTTATGCAAATTCCACCTCTCGCAGGTTTTACTGTATTACGAAACCGAATGCACCTTCTGGTACTGGAACTGAAAGCAGTGGATACGAAATAACTGATAGGATTTACAACTGAGTTAATTTTGATTCATTCCTTACGTACTATGATAAAGAAAAATGTTTTATATTATTTTTATTACCGTATTTTCCCATCGATAACACGCACCTAGTAGATACTGTGCACCTTGCAGTTTTTAATGCTTGTGAAAATGTATAGATAACGCAGTCAATTTCTTGCCTCCTCTAAAAAAGGCAGTTTTCGGACAAATGAATAATGGAATAATATGATTTTCTACGGCTGCATCTATTACAAATAAATAGCTAAATTAACCAGTCACCATAAGTGAACATGATGGTCATATCGAGATAAAGATATCGGGGTGATTTTAACGTTTGTGGATGCCGTGTTTTCTTTATTTATTTTTAAATAAAATTTTAATGGTAAAATAATTTAAGATGTACTTAATAACTTCACGTTACTGTTTTATTGTACATTTGATATCAAGTCTATACACCCACTCCCCGACTTACGTAAAGGTTCCGTTCTGCGAACTCTTACGTAATTCGAGTTTTACGTAAGTCGGATTTGACCGTATTGCCTATGGTAGAAGCCGGCGGCCGCTGTCAATTCTCACCTCCACCACAATATGCAGTATCACTTTGCACGTATTAATTATATATGAGTATAATTATTTAATAAACTATACTATGTATTGAAATTATTATTTATTATATTGTTGAAACGCTGTGCAATCCCTCACTGTAACCGCAAGTTGTTCCCGCCTAGCAAATGGCAGCAATATTGGTGAGTTGGTGGTAGTTGGAATGGCGGACCATAGATGACACTACGATCGGTGATAGAGATATTTAACCCTAGAACACTAAGGCGTAGTAATTTTTACGATGGCAATTTGCAACATTGTTTATATCTCGACCGTGGATCGGATTTCCGACGGCTCGCTTTCTGTACCTTATTAAGTATTACAAAGTATAAATTTGGTATAAATAATTTCATCTTCACTTCTGCCGTTCACTTCAGACAGTGACATCGTCGTGAAATATATGACGCCTTAGTGATACCGTTCACTTCAGACAGTGACAGCGTCGTGAAATATACGACGTCTTAGTGATACCGTTTGAGTTTCTTGGAGTGGAACTTCATATTTTCTTCTTCATACATATACCCAAACCCGTTCTTGATATTCTGGAATTACATTCTTTGTGTTGTCTCGCCATTCTAAAGGGTAAGTTCAAGTTCTTAGAATGACGGGTAAACAATTACGAAGATCATGGGCATAAAGCCTATTCAGTGATAGCTTATTTCTACAATAATATGTTAAGATCTGATTAGGTTTTCAGTGTAATTTCTAACCACAAGTGATGTGTATTTTAGGGGATGTTAGTTTATTTTTGCAGTTTTAGACAAATATCTTTTTAGAGTCGCATTTACGTAAATAACTGTAAATAACCTATTTTGTAGATTATAACATTATATGCAATTTTTATTCGTCATTTCATTTAATGGGGGGCTCCTGGTACACATTTATGGAGAATGTAACTTGATGAATGTGTAGCCGTTTATTTATTACTTTGAAAATGTCTACTTTTTCGTTAAAATTTTTATCCGTAATGCTTACGTAGAAAAATATTCATTACATTGCAAGATTTATAGCCCCTTGTGACACTACCGCCTCCTGTTTCAGAAGACAATGTATCCATTTGCACGTGCCGCACTATGTTGATGTTCCGAGCCCATATCGTAATATGTATGTATATAGTATGTACTACGAAAATTTACGTTTGTGGTTCAAGAAAAAGTTTACGTAAGTGCGAGTGTACGTAAGTCGGGCTAACGTAAGTAGGGAAGTGGGTGTATCTGCGACATGAAATACTTGTAGTAAGACGAACAGCACCATTATCACTATAAACAACAAAGGTAATGAAATGAGATTCTGAAAACGTGGTTTCAGGCTAGATTCTTTTGATGATATTTTCTGTTTGAAATTAGCGCATCCTTTGGTATACTGTAGTAATTTGTAATTATTTTCTAGTTTTACATTGTATAACGTGCACCATTATTTTTCTTCGCTGACTAAACTTTTTTGCATAGATAACGCGCGCGGTATCTATGGGAAAATACGGTAATGAAGTTAACAAAACAGTATTACTAAATGTTTGATGAGATGGAATGATATTGTCGACACATGTGACGGAACAGAATGCCATTCCGGTTAGTTCTAGCTCTTTCCGAGCATTGTTTATGAGTATATTCCAGATAACAGGCTATCCCCATATCCCAAGCTTGCCGGATAAAAGGTTCTATACTGTACTTTAAATGACCAGCATATAGACCATGGTAATTTTTTAGATATGATTTTACTTTTAAGTGAATATGATGAAATTCTAAAATAAACATCTGGATAACGTTATTCAAAATAGTAGAGCAATACATGGTGTAAATATGGATGGAACGAACTGTAAAGGTCATGGAAATTTTCTTAGTTTTCTTTCTAAAACAACTGTTAATTATGTGATTGAATCCATTTCAAAACTCATTAAGAACCGTATTTCCAAAGATATCATGAATGCTGATATGTACAGTGTTCAGATCAACACAACACAAGAGACATCTGTTCAAGATGTGTTGTGTTCATGGGCATACTGAAAAGGGGGGGGCGATGGGGCCCATGCCCCCCACCCCAAAGAAAATACAATTAACCAATTTATGTTTCCAAAGAATGTGCTGGCAAAATATGCACTCATTTTCAGTCTTCTTCAATTGCCTTTTATTTTCCCTCTTCTCAGTTTTCCCCAACTTGAGCCTCTCACCCCTCCTCCCCTTGCATTCCCGAGACATGAAAATTGACCTCCTGCAGTTCCTCTTTCACTTCTTTCAACCCCTTACCCTTCAACACTTGCCCTTTCCATATACTTTGTATTTATGACATCGAAAAAGAGCATATCCCCATCAGGCCCATCTACACATTGTTTTGACCTGATGTTTGACATAATTATTGTCTTTCTACTAAAAGATAAAATAAAAAGACAATTATATCAATTACCCATAGTAAAACGTATATATGGTGGCAGATAAAAAAGTTATAGGGAAGGTGACAGCAGTCTGTTTTCAAAGAAATTCTCTTTATTCTGAGAAGAAGGGTTCGAAGATGGGAGAGAAAGAAAATGCTCCTCGTTTTTGGAAAAAGGTAGGTGAACAAAGAGGTGAGTGCAGAGGTGATGTAAGCAGGAAGCTCCTGTTACAAAGGAAAGATCCCTAAGTGAGATGGAGGAAGGGGAGAACATGAAAATGGCGTGACATTGGGTGAAGGGTGTGAAAAAATTAGTTACTGCACACTGTTGCAATGTGAACTGTCACATTGAAATACATCCTTACCATATGGTTTCCGGTGTTCAACCCCTAACAGTGTCACTGCTAACTCTTTGCCATTCTGCTGCAACAATTTTGTTGGAGTGGTCATTTGTGTCGGCGGTTTCTTGGCGTGAAGTAGACTGTGAAAGAAGGCTTAGTGTTTGTCTTCTTGAGTGTTTATCCTGTTTTTGTTCAAATATTTGGGTTAATTTCATACTTTCCACCTGGTCAGTGAACACGGCAATTCTTCGCAGCCACTGATAGTCTTTTGCCGCATTCATCTCTCAGAAGTGACATATTTTGGTATGTCACCTAACATCTATAATAATTTTGCAGCCCACAGTTTGAGAAACACTGTCTTAGAGGATTCGGATATTTTTCAAGCCTTTAAGGAATTCTGAAATGGAAACTTTTTTTGGAACTTGTAAATTGCGAAAGTGAAACACGGGACTTCTATACCGCTCAGTTATTCTCCATTTTCACGATCCCACCCACCCTCACACTTGTCTCATGCTCTGCGTCCAGGAGTCTACAGGCTTTGGCACAAAACAAAGGGCGTGCTATCCCAACCACTTCTGATAATTCATAAGGGAGTCCAGTCGTTCACTCATTGCATTTACTATGTGAAAGGTGTTCTTTTGTTTCTCATAAGATAATATCTACTGTCTTCCTCCACAAGCTAAAAAGATTCTCTGATGGAGAACTCTTTCAACCCTTTGGATGTCGAAAGGGAGAAAAGAATTTTGGTAGTGATTGGTAAAGGAGTTTCTACATATCAATTAGAAGATCTGTTCCATTAGTCGTCTCCCTCCGGTGTGCATCCCACAGTATGTATCATTGGAAAATATATTTTTCTCTATTCCGCCGAAACGTTTTCCCAAACTGGTGAAGAAAGGAATAACCCTACTCTAGAGACAATCGCTCCACAAACTTTCATATCTTCTCATCAGAAATCCATCAGTTACACAAACAGATAGACTTGTCTTTTACTGCTTCTCTATTCGC
This sequence comes from Uropetala carovei, assembly GCA_036926305.1. Classification (NCBI taxonomy): domain Eukaryota; kingdom Metazoa; phylum Arthropoda; class Insecta; order Odonata; family Petaluridae; genus Uropetala; species Uropetala carovei. The sequence goes on from JAXCHB010000195.1 coordinate 1,747,290, forward strand.
GGTTTTGCGATTCCCCATTTGTGACCAGTTTCTCATTTCGCGATATCATTTTTCGCACTTTCGCCGTAAAAAATCGCAGAAAAAAGTTTTTCTTCCACCACACGACTGTGAATTGAAATTATATAAACATTTCGAATATAAACGGAAACGAATATTTTAGCTCCAATGCAGGCAATATATTTTTATCTATAACGAAAAACCTGCATGAGTGAGTAATTTGAAAACTTTCTATATCAATGGCCACAACAAACAACATTTGATGCAAGACTTGATGGTGAACTTTAGTAAGTAAAGTTTAATCTTCGTTGTGCAATATTACCCCCTAAAACAAAAATCAGACGGCTTCTAAAGATAATACTTTAAAAACAGTTTTTTCTTTTGCATAAATAGCCCCTGCGATGTAAGAAACCCACGCTAATAAATATACAGTGAAACCGCGAATTTACACCATTGAAGGGACAGCATAAAATAAATGTAAAATCGAAGAAAGTGTAAAATCAGTGAAATGAAGATTATGTAAAATAAAGTAAAATATGGGTTGCTCTATATCAAAACTTTGGTAAAATATACGTTTGAACACAATAACAATCAAATTGCAAATAAACTAATTTACATAACATTTTATTTCTTTAACGAGTCAAAAAGTTTGATATGTGTTCCAACATGCACATCAAGATGAACTAAGATATTAATTTTATCACTTATCGTAAATACTTTGTTTTGCTTTATTATCCATATTTCAGGCTGAAAATAAATTAATGGATTGCCACATTTATAAACAATGCCAAGCATCATGTAGATGTCGTCGACTTCCTACTAAAATGACCGATACATAAATGGTTTACGTTTTGTCTGTCCTATGTAAATTTTGTCATGACCACCACAAGATATTTTATAAATACCTGATTTCTGTAAAAGTGGTATGGTGTCTTTCAGATTGTAGAGGAGGTTGGTGAGTCTATTTTAGTTAACTTGTACAGTTATAAAACCATGTTTGGAAAAAATGTTGCGAAGTTTGTTTGTGGTTCTTGGGGCAAAAGGAATTTTAATATATTTTGATTTGGTTGAAGAAGTGTTTGTGAGGGTCATGTGTGTTTTGAGATGGAGTCTGTGCTTATGTTTTCGTAGTATGTTATGAATTATGTTTGTGTCGTAGTCATTCAGTGTAGCAACATTTTTTATGTTTTTATGTTTTGAAAATGTTTTGGAAAGTGGTATATGTATCATGGAATGGAAAGCTGCTAACTTATGTGAGATGTGGTGGTGTGAATCATTAGGTATGTATATGTCTGTATGTGTAGGTTTTCTGTATATGTTAAATTTTAGTTTACTGTCTTGTCTTTTTACTAGTAGATCAAGAAAGGGAAGGCAGTTGTCTTTTTCTTCCTCATGTGTAAATTTTATGGTTCCGTATTGTTTGTTTAAATTTTCCAAAAAATTGGTGATGTTGTAATTTGACGTGTCGAAGATGGTGAAAATGTCATCAACGTATGTAAACCATGTTTTTGGGAAGTAGGGGAAGGTGTCTTTACATTGTTGTTCAAAATATGTCATGAATAGGTTAGCTAAAAATGGAGAGAGGGGATTTCCCATGATTGTGTCATGGATTTATTGGTAAATATTATTGTTTACCTTGAAAAAGTTCATTTCATGCAGAGGCATGTCAAGTGTATGTAATCCTTGACTGTTACTTGGGGAAGATTTTGTTCCTTGAGCCAAGTTTCTAGAAATTTCATGGTTTCTTCTATTGGGATGTTAGGAAAAAGGGAAACGATATCGAAAGAGACTAAAATCTCATGGTCATTGAGGTTTAAATCTTTAATTTGATTGATAAAGTGGATATTGTTCTTAATGTTTGAGTTCTGCATAAGGGGCCATAATTTTTATTGTTTATTTAGCCAAAGAGATATTTTATATGTTGGGGAGTTTATAGCAGAAACAATAGGTCTAAGAGGGATGTCTTTTTTATGTATATTTGGGAGACAGTACATCCTTGGGATAGTAGGGTTGGAGATGTATAGTTGGAGCCACAGTTTTTTTGGAAATAACCGAAGTGTAAGTTTTGAGGGTGTTTTTTGTATCTGTAATCATTTTGTTTAGGGGAAATTTGGTGGTTTTGGTGTAAGGTCCCTTACACCCTCAAAACTTGCACTTCGGTTATTTCCAAAAAACTGTGGCTCCAACTATACATCTCCATCCCTACTATCCCAAGGATGTACTGTCTCCCAAATATACATAAAAAAGACATCCCTCTTAAGCCTATTGTTTCTGCTATAAACTCCCCAACATATAAAATATCTCTTTGGTTAAATAAACAATAAGGTCCCTTCTAGCATTTTTTCAACTTTTTTGTAGTATTGTTGTTTTTCCAAAATGACTACTGAGTTACCTTTGTCTGAAGTTAAATAAAAACAATCTTTGTTGTTTAGTGTTTTTATGGTATTGTAGTCCTGATAAGTGTGATGTTTTCCTTGGAAGTTTTTGGAAAGATTCTCTTTTATTTGTGCAAAGGTGATGTTTCTAATTATATTTTTTGTTTACGGGTAGTGATTGAATAAACGACTCAATGTCTGCGACTAGATCTTCTGTTGGCGGTTTTTTATATGGAAGGGTACAGTTCAGACCTTTTTCCAGTAGAGTGATTTCTACATTGGTGAACGTTTTACCCAAAAGGTTGATAATATTATTGTTGTGTGGTTTGATTGGCTGTTGTCTGCCCCTTTGTGGCCTGTTGTTCAGTGAATTGAGTTTACTGCATAGTTTTTCTGTTTTGTTTGAAACTTTCCATTGTATGACGGAGTGTATATGGTTCATGTATTGGTCCCAAATTGGCCATTCGAAACCTGACAAATATTTGGTAAGTTTAAGGTGTAAATCGTATGCTTCTATTTCCAAGGAGGCGTGTTTTCCGTAAAGTCTTTTAACTTCAGGGTGAATCCATTTTTGTTTTGCAAAGAGAATGGCTTTGGATGCTGTGTGATTTATGGTGTTAGGAAAAATGTTAGTGAATTTAGGGAACACATCCTGTTTTTGACAGACTGAGAAATTTAATGTTGGCAGCGATGGTCTGGATTTGGGTGGAGAGTTTGAGAAAATGGTTTAACTCCTTAAAAAAAAAATAGTTTAATCCGACAACTACCCAGGAAAGCATTAAAATAGAACTGGAAAATTTTGTTTTGGTCTGGGATATACTCAAAGAATCAGTAAAGGAAACGTTTCATAAGCTAGATCGAGATACATTTGATGAGACTAAAATTAATTTAGAAAAGGACATTCCCAATCCTAAATTATATGAACTCTGCAAAGCCTGCAAAAATTGTGCGATTTGTTGTTACAAAGTCCTGCATCGTTACAACATGTTGAGTGGTGTGTATGCTATCTTGGGACAAGCATACAAATACGTATTAACGTTATCCATTACACAACTTTCTTGCAAAAGAAGCTTTTCTATTTTACTTATGTAAACGAAATATTTTCTGCTGTGAGACTGTTACACCTAATCGAAAGGGAATGGCAAAGAATTTTGACAGGAAATCTCTGAAATTAAAAAGAGGTGATATACGTTATCTGGAAAAAGGACAATTGACGGCTATTGCTTGGAAAGACAAACAGGACATACATTTGCTGACAAGCTTGCACAATCCACCAGCAGAAGGAAATTTCTGCGATGAGCATGGAAATGCTGTAAAACCAATGATAGTTCAAGACTGCAACCGAAGTATGAGTTTTGTGGGCAAAGGTGACAGAATGGCGAACAGTTATTCTATCAGTCAGAAGACATGGGAGTGGACCAAGAAGTTGTTTTTCTACTTGATGGATGTAACTATATTGAATAGTTTCCTTATTTCAAAATCTCTTGAGTAGAAACTTACACACTGGAAATTTAAACTTCAGTTAGTGTGCAATCTATTAGAAGTGAGTGGAAGAAAATATCCCACTTCTTTGCGTGGCAGGCCCAATCCAGTTGAGAGTAATATAAATAGACTTGAAGTGAGACATTCAAGGTATTGGCCTGAAAAGGGAAGTAATGTGCGGCGCCATGTTTGCTGGAAAAAATAGTAAGATGCACAAGAATTCACTGCGCCAAGTGTGGTGTTGGTTTATGCATCGAACAATGTTTCCACCTATATCACATGAAATGGAACTTAGAATAAGATACAAAGGGAAACATTATCTTATAATATTAAAATTCTAATCATACATATGCACATATGTACGTGAAGCATTACAGCGGCATATTTCTCGAGAACTGTTCATCGTAAAGATGTGCAGTAAACGGTGTTTTGTTTCTACCAGCTATGAGGTCTCTGGAAAAATATTTTCACTTGCTAAAGTATCCCAGGTTTGAATCCAGGAGACAATTATATTGTCTCCATAAGTTTACATGGGATTTTCGATTTTTCAGAGTGCAAGGTTTTTTTCCTTCACTCATCAAAATACGTAAGTATGGACTGATTTTCTTCTTTTAAGGCGCGTTTCGATTACAGTGTGAGCTCCTATTATCGTCGGTCCATCCGTCCGCACGTTCGTTCTCGGCTTCTACCAAAAGGATTTTCATGAAATTTGATATTAAGGACTCACAATTAAAGATAATAAGAAAATCGCCAAAATGAATCACGTATGCCAATCAGGGGTACCACTTTACTGGAGACAAAAAATTAAATTTTCGTCGTATCTCGTAAAGTATTGCTCATATCAAAATATTTTTCAAATAAAAGTTGTAGAACTGGTAAAGAAGAGTATTTCCTTTCGTATATATTTTTATCATAGAAGTAGCCGTTATCGAGAAAATCAAACAAAAACGTCTTAAATCGAGTTGAACTTAGAAAATTTCTTGCATGGTTACTTCATTGTTGCTAACATAAACAATCTCACAAACAAACGTTTAATTTCCTTACGTGTGCATGCAATATTTTTAAATCTGAAGAAAACGGATTATATATGATGAAGAAAAGAACTTTAAAATGCTATTTCCCTTATGTACAGGTATATAATTTCTTTCTAATACTCCATTGCATGAAACGTGCCCATTTGTGATACGTTGTACACTTTCCTAACTTGTATACTTTATTTGATGGCTAAAACTCTATACTACCTTATTCTTGTTGTAATTAAAATAGTAACAGTCGAGTGTATTTCTCGTTAAATTGCTTAATGTTAACTTTTACATTAATTCTTTGTAAAATATTGTACTAATAAAACTTTTGTATTTATTTTAATACACATACAATATGTCATTACCCGAATGATAATAAATAGTTATTGCATATGATGCCATGTTGTTTTTACTTTAAGAAGCTTTTTACCATTTTGATTTATTATTTATAGTTCCCGAGTAATATCAATTTTGCTGAATAGTTGCATTAAATATAAAGAAGACCATTTAAATGTCTTGGCCACCGGGAGATACAATTGGGATTTAAATCTGTCCTATAAGGGTTAAAAGCATTTATTACAGCAGTCAATTCCAAGGGATCTTCCATAAAATATGTCATGTTTGTGTTTATCTTTAGAGATCCCTCCTCATAACACAGCTCTCTCTTATTGGGGAAATATGGCATTGTTGAAATTAAACAAAATTCACACAACACAGTTTTAATAATACTTGTGTATTAAAACTTTTAACTTTAATTTCAACAATGCCATAGTTTCCCAATAATAATACAGTTCTACAAAGTCTCAGCCACATTTATTAATTTTACAGTTCTCCCTTCCCTTAAACACGGTCTGCTAGGCTAAGCTTTACCCCTCCCTCCTGCCAGCATGACACTATTTATGAATGGTAATCCTTTTACTAACAGTTGTCCATATTAAAGGAGTGACTCGAGAATCAACCAGCACATGCAAAAGGAGGGTGCATAGAGTACATATGGCAGAAGAGACTTCGTAACTGTAAAATCATCAACTATCTTAAAAAGTATCATGTTATTTTGTGAGAACATATATTTTATTACAGCCATGTAAAAACAATGGAAATCATGAAAATTAAACACAAATACCTCAACAGCACTGTAAAATTCCATAAAAGATCATTTTTTAATACACCAATGGCATGGAAAGTTTAAATGAAATTGAAGAGAATTACTGTGAAACCTGGATAATAAGTTTTCCTGTGTAAGAAGTTTGGATTTTTATTCCCGATTTTATACCCATAAGACATATGGTAAAATTCCACCCATAAGAGGTTTCCCATTTAATAAGTTTTCCTGCAAAAGTCTGAAAAGATATCAATCAGAAATTTTTTTCCCACTTAACAAGTTTTTTAACACATATAAAAATGAAATTGTAACAAAATGGGACTAGCATATTTACTCGTGTACTCTGTGCACCTTTTTTCCTGAAACTCCGGTGAAAAAATCTTACAAGAGGATTTCTAAACAGGATATATAAATTGTGAGTAAATTCTCTGCAATATGCTTACATCTACACTGATATTCGCAAAAGACGTCGAAGTATACAAAGTATACTTAATACGTGTATTTAAGCGACCAAGCAAACCTTTAGGTTATGCCAGCGCTGCAGGCAAAAACTCGCAGCGCTATCGAGGAGATTTCTGCTAGAATCGGCATAAAGAGATTACCGAATAAATTGCATCACATAGGGGAGAGAAGATGCTTAACTTGAGCAGAACTTGTTTCAAGGAGTGGAAACCGGTGACTTAAAAAAAAAAAACTTAGGCTGAAATTAATTTTTTCCCTCCAAACCGGCTCAAAAATAGGGGTGCATGGGGTACATGAGTGTGCAGGTTACACGAGTAAATACAGTATTTATTTACTTCATAGTTCATCACTAATGATGCTGCAAAGTTTGGACTAAGGCATGGTTCTGATTAATTGATTAATCATTTTCCAAATTTAATCATTAATTAATCAAAAACAAAAATTGGAAAATGATTAAAATGATTGTTCCAATCCAATTCTCCTTGAAACATATTCAATTCTCATGGTTGAAATAAAACAAAGGAATGATTCAGTCAAGAGATTCTCCTTGTCATTAGATGAGTGGACCTCTAAAAGAAGCAGAAGGTATAATGTGCCTTAATATTCATGCACTAGGAAAGAAACACTATGGACTTGGCTTCATACAAGTTAATGGCAGGTGAGACTGTCACTAACAAGCTGAAAAGCTTTGGATTGGATTTGAAATAGCATATCATTGCTACTGTCACTGATGGTGCTTCTGTAATGAAGAAAATGAACCATCAGCTTTGTCACAGTCATGGAATTCAGCTAGCTGTTGCTGATGTGTTTTTCAGGTCTTTTTAGCATGCATTTTCAAAATCTTTCAACTGAGCATGTGCAGTTAAACGTCTTTTCTTCTTAAATGTGGCATAAAAGAGTAACTTGATATGCACTGGGAAATTTGGCATGATCAATTGAGCGTATTTTTCACATGTGGTGGTGTTTATGAATCATGAGCTAAGTGTTCACTTCAGCCCTGTTTGAATTTGCCAAGTGTACTAACTCATAAGACCAATTCATTTGTAGAAGAAAGGACAGATAATATTGTATTGAGATTTTGCTGTAGAGAATTGTAAGAAAGTTCAATTTTTATGACAGTTCATGTATTTCGAGCCTGGATACTTCAAAGTCGTAATTTTTGGTCCTTTGAACTTTAAAATGTGTCTGTATGTGACAGAAATTTTGTGTGTGCTTTAACTAAAAAAATACTTATCAAATCAACTCAAAATTGTATATTTAAGATTTTAATTTGAGTGACATGCTGAGAGCATGTCACTAAACTTCGCGAGAGGTTTAGCGATGAAAGGATAAGATGATTAATTTATTTGCATCATCTAAGACATTTATTTGTTGACTATTAAATAAGTAAAAAGGAGTCACTTTTTTGGGGTGCTATATGTATTTCGTGTGCGAGAAATGGGGAATAAAAACATGAAGTGACACACACGTGCAAACCTTCCGCTTACACATACAATAGGGATAGAGTTTTGAATTAAATGAACTGTTCGTGAGTCGCTGGACCTAATCATGATTTTGAATTTCACTGTAGACATATTTCAAATAATCTGTACCAAAAATTATGCAAAAACTTATGGTGTTTGTCAGGGACTGATCTTAACTTCGAATTATCTGGAATCAAAATAACAGGGTTAAACTGTTATTGGAAAAATAATGAAAACATATTCAGGGTATCTTAAAACGTGTTTTTCTATAGAAATCTCAAATGTGATTTTTCATTAACACAACACTGCATGTGGAGAAGGTAAAAATCAAGAAAGCAACATTGTTTTCTAGCAAATGTAAAATTATTCTCACCTGGTGGGCGTTGTACACCATCTGCGTATGTTTCCTTATCCATGACTACAAGAGCAGAGAAATGTGCTGCATCATAAGTTAGAACCAAAGGAGAGCAGTGACACTCAGCAGGTGGGCACTCAAATGGAAGATAAATGCCTCCAAATGGAATGGGAGCCAATGCTTCTCCATTCACATCCTGTTGATAGTTAAACTGTTAATAGTAACTGAAAATAAACTATCATAAAACTTAATTACATATCTTATAAATATTTTAGTGTGTGTGTGTGTATGCATGTATGTTCTTTATATGTTTTTACACCGCTGAAGCTATTGAATTCAAAAGTTTCATGGACCATCCTATGGACCAAAGGAAGAACTTGGTCTAGGTTTGCAGACCGTGGGGTCTCTTATACCCCATGGGGTCAACAAAATACTATTTCCATAAGAATTCATGGGAAATGGTGTGGAGCAACCCCAAAATGCCATGCAGTCCTTCACTGATGTGGATATAAATATACCTAAATATTAACTTATGATCACGGGAAATGGATTATTTTCGACATGAAAGACTGAATATTTTAATTCTGTTCATGTTTCATGGTATTACATGCTAAATCGCTCGAAATTTTCCTTTAAGTGCAAAATTTATCAGTTTAGATGTCCATTTTCCAGCCGGCAACAAAGCTAAATTTCTTAATTGTTGTCCACTCCAAAGGGAGAATACACATAAAGATTAATGCAAGGAAAATCCACGCCGTGGCACGCCGTAGAGGAAGAATAGCTAACGCCAAGATATGCCTAAATATAGTCTATGAATACTTTTAAAGTGAGTCAAATGATTTTTAAGGAATATTAGAACATTGTTATCTTTTACCATTAACATTGACAGATTTATCACAACATAAATCGATACATCTACTTACATATGTTCGGTAACCAAGATGTTGTTTATTGTTTACGTTTTGGCTAATAGTATTGACATAATCCACATAATTTTATTGCTGCCTTAAAGGCTTCGGTGCATCTATCCACGTGAAAATAAAGTAAGACGTTAATGCGTAATTATATTAATAGTAAAACTTTACAATACAATACATAAAATAGTAAATGTCAATGTAAGCATCGCTTGCGTAATTAAGGAATGGGGAACGTTTGTCCCGAGCAATAAAAATCGTTTACTACTTAAAAGAAAACTCTTTCCCAAGCGAAGCCGGGCATTTCAGCTAGTTTTATTTTAATTTCATGGGGCTCCTCTAGATTAAATGTCATCCACTACATTTGCTAAATACAGGTGACTCCTGAGATTCGACAGGGATGTGTTCCTGAAAACATGGTCGAATCTTAAACAGTTGAATGTCGAACGCCATTTTTTCATAGGCTTGCATGTTATAATCGGGAGATACATTCCCGCATCTCAGGAAAAAATTATTAAGTCTCCCCTCACGTTATATAAAGAAAAAGAACATTACTAATATGTTAATACAACAATATTAAATTATGAATAAATTAAATAATAAATATTTTAAATGTATAACTTATTTTTTGCACCGAAAAGGAGAATATAAATTTTTGTTTGTATGATTATTGTATGTAATTTAAAAATCTAAATTAAATCAAATCTGCCTCATCCATTCCCATGTTATTTAAATGGAGGAATGAGTAGTATTAGAAATTTTAAAGCGTGTTGAGAAAGGTGAAAGCCATGCTGAAATCACAAGATCATTGGGAATGTGTCGTTCAACAGTCCTAGGCGTTGTGCTGTGATTCCTAAAATGGAAAACTTTTAAAACTTTGGGTAGATGATCAGTGTCAGAAACACATTCCGACTAGTGAGACCATGATTAGAGCAAAGGCTAAGGATCTGTATGATGATTTGAAGGAAAGGATGGATGAAATTTCTGTTGATGAGCCTCTATTTATTGCAAGTCGTGGCTGGTTTGACAGATTTAAGAGAAGGGCAGGTTTGCATAACCTTAAATTAACTGGCGAGGGTGCAAGTTATTTTGTGCTTTTTTAATAACTTTTATATTAATTTCACTGCGATATATAGTTGTATGTATAGATAGATGTATGCAGGGATGTGCTGCAGACAGCCCGGTCCGGCTCACATGAGTCGGACCGGGCCGTCTGCAACCTTTGCTCTAATCATGGTCTCACTAATAGGAATGTGTTTCTGACACTGATCATCTACCAAAAGTTTTAAAAGTTTTTCCATTTTAGAAATCACAACACCGCACCTAGGAATGTTGAACGACACATTCCCAACGATCGTGCAATTTCAGTATGGCTTTCACCTTTCTCAACACACTTTAAAATTTCTAATTTCAATTCATGAGTATTTGATTCACTCGCATTATAACTATTACATTTCCTTTTAGATATCATATCAAGTGATAAACTTATAAATAAATCAATAAAATAAATAAATTTAAATAAAAGGTTAACAGAAAAAAGTGAAATCAGCACAAATACAAACAATTAAAGCAGAAATAACTATGCCTACATTGAAACTAAACCTCGTGTTCGTCGGGACGAAAATTACTTCAAGTAAACTAGTTGCCAATTCGATTGGCTGTGTCGAACTCTCGAATTTGTTGAATCTCGGGAGTCGCCTGTATTCAAATACATCCCTAAACAGAAGAAATCAACAGTGTAGAGTGTCAACAGTGGTTAGAGTATAACTTCAGTACTTCTACATCAGCCAGATGGCTATTCTTAAGTGTTGAGTAGTAAACTTTTCTACATCACAAACCCAGAGGTGAACACATAATTATCACTTTTATCTCTCTTCAATAGCACAACAGCTATACAGGTTTCAGTACACAATATACCCTAATAGTATACAAAATGACGAAAATTTATTTAGGATTACCGTATATTGTCAACCTTTGAAGCTTAAAAAAAAATTCTAAAACTTAAAATTGACTTATACACAGAATATAAAATGTGAACCTTAAATTACAGATGAATGACATTGATATTTATGAAGACAATTGATCTTTCAGTGTAGGTCAGTGGTGGGCAACCTGCAGCTTCTGAGCCGCCAGTGACTCTTTAAGGACTTATGTGAGGCTCCCAAAAGCAACACTCCCCTATAAAATCACAAAAAAGAAATTGGCATAATAAATTATTTAATAGAGATTGCAGAAAATTAAAAAGGTATGGTCACAATACATAGAATAAACTTTTGTTTTACAGAGATAAGAGGAAAAAGTAAAACGATAACATTAAGGGGGGACGGCCTCCCGTAGATCTGTCAATGACTGTGGTTCTTCTTATGTTGCATGTTATACATAATTCAAAAAAGTAGCTCTTCATAACAAAAAGGCTGCTGACTCCTGGTGCAGGTGATTGCCATTTTGAATCACCTGCTCCAGTTTTCACATTTTATGACACTTATGTTAGATTTAAAATAATTTTAATACAGTTATTTTCTGATTATAATACACACCCAGTATCATACATACCCATGTTTTCACAAGTGAAATGTAAAAATTGTCTAATCACCATGTATATTACATACTTCGTTTTTGTAAAAGGATCAATGTAATTTTTCACATAGTTATTAGCCTTACCATCTCCCAGGAAACTACTATGTTCAACATCCAGCACATTCCACTCCTTAATTTGGGTTGCACACTCTATTTCACCTTGCAACTCAGGCCAAGCAAAGTCTTCTTGCAAGTGAATTTCATTGGATGTTGAATTTGGGGTTCCAAAACCAGCTTTTCAGAAACAGTTTGCAATCACTGAGGAAGGTGTTTCCTCCCGGGAAACTACTATGTATCATCCAGCACATTCCACTCCTTAATTTGGGTTACAGGACTATTTCATGAAATTTCCCTAATAACATAATGCACCAGTTTCTTCTGGCATAACTCCTTCAGGTGATAAATTATTCCCTGGTCTAGAGACTGCATATAGCTGGTTGTGTTGGCAGGTAGATGAAGAACTCGTATATTCTTCAAATTGAGTCCCTCACAGTTGTGCTCTGCCCAGTGTTCAATCAGGAGGAGAATATTGCAATCCTGGCAAGCCATCTTTCTATTGAGATATAGCATCGACTCACGAAATAGTTTTGCCATCATCCATGCTTTTTTGTTTGCCTTGTAATTATTACAGGGCAGGCATTTTACTCATTTGAAGCATCAATGTCTTCATATTTCATGATGATCAAAAGTTGCAATCTCTCACTGCCATCTGCATTACGACAAAGTAGTACTGTTAGCCTATCCTTGCTCTTCTTTCTCCCTTGGCATATATCTCCTTTCAGTGTAATCTGTGAGAATGCTTGAAAACAATGTACATGTACAGTGGCAGATTAAGGTATCTGAAGGCCCCAGGTGCAAAAAATTCGGGGGACTCCCAAATTACCAGACCAGGTGAGAAGGGGGGTATTCAATTTACAAAAATTTTACAACTTACAAATGGAAAAAATGTATGCAGCAGGTTAAATAAATTGAATTACAGAAATGCATAAATAGAAATTTTAATATTTATTATATAAAGTTGCACATACTGAAAATAAACAAAAAATGAATTATAACTGTGAGATGTTTTCGAATGATGCAAGGGATGTTACATTGTAACAAACCTAAGAAAAAAACACGAGATGTGCACGTAAGTAGTAGATTATACTGATTATGAAATATTTTACAAAATAAAATATTGAAAAATCGAGTTTTGACTGTTTTGAGATCCCTATGAGTGCCGAGGCACTAGGCAAGCACCTCATGCACCTGTGTGGTAATCCGCCACTGCACATTTACAGAAAGTGCTTACTTGTAGCCCATGCGAATACAATCTGACAAATGGCTGTCTCAACTGCTGGGTTTAAAAGAAACATCCATTTACCCATTGTTCGACAAGACTTAAAAATGTTTCCCTACAAAATTCAGATACAACAATACCTGACTGATTTTGATAAAGATAGGTAAGTCGCCTTTTGAGGTTATTTTTGTCAATATTTGGAGGGCAATCCAACAGTTATTCATCACATTTGGTTCACCGATGAAGCGCACTTCCACCTACACAGATACATCAATAAACAGAATATGCAAGTCTGGGGCACTAATAACTCCCTCACAGCCTTTGCATCCCCAAAAGGCATGGTGTAATGCATTATTTCATCTGCTGGATTTGTCAAACCATTCTGCCTGGATGACACAGTTAATGCTGAATGCAACCTGAAACTCTTTCAAGAACTCTTTGTTCCAAATCCAGCGGGAGTGAATATGGAAGAAACAATTTTCCAACAGGATGGAGCAAGATCACATATGGTGATTGCATTTCTTCATCCACAAATATGTTTTTATCTGAATAATAAACTTTCAACTATTACGGGTTCCATGAAAGCAAATTCATTAATGTCAGTGCAATACATCAATAAATATAGGCATTAAAAAAATGCATCTTCTTTTGATGACCATGAATATCGAAACTTTCGTTGTGACCGAAAACATATAATCCTACCAAATTTCAAATATCTAGCACATCTGGAAGTGCCTCATAATTTTGTATCCTCCTATATATATATACTAGTTAACGTGTGCTTACATTCTGCAAGCATTTTCAAAATTTAGCATTTTTACAATTTCAAATTATTCCCAATCGATTTTGTACAAAATAATATAACCGTAACAAATTTCAACTTTGTAGCTCTTTTAGAAGTGCCTTATAATTTTATTCCTCGTATGGTGCAATAATAGGGCAAAAGAGGCCCTAAGACTTTGAATTTTTACAATATCAGATTCCTTCCTAACTAAAAACCCATAATCCAGCCAAAATTCATGTCTGTATATCACTAAAAATTGCAGTATAATTTTCACACTGGTATGGGGAATAAATGGAGCAAAAACGCCCTCAAAATTTCGAATTTTTGCAGTATTTAATTTGAACTTTGTTTGCAATGAAATTTTTATAATCGTGCCAAATTTCAAGTCTCTAGGTCATATTGAGCTGCCTCATCATTTTTTTCCTCGTATGGAGCAATACTGGGGCAAAAAATTCCAAAAATGGGAATTTATTAATATCGGATTTTCATCATTAGGCATAGTTTAACATTAATGGCATTAAAATATAAGCCTCTGATTCCCATTAAAAGCTTACCCATATGAAAGCATTAAGCCTTTTGCCTAGGAAGCCTATCGTTAGGCCCAGAAAAATTACCACTTTTTTGGGATAAAAACTATACATTTACGCTAATTCTACTCGGATTTGAATTCTGTCTTCAAAAATAAGAAACTACAATTTATATCCTATCCGATAGTTTAAGCCTCGAGTTCGTATCTTGATGGGAAGTAATTTTAAAATGCAAATATAAAAACCTCTGCACCAATTTACATGCTTTCTTATGGGCAAAAAATGGGGCAAAAAATGGGGCAAAAAGGGGCCAAAATAGCCCCTCAAAATAGGAATTTCGACAGTTTCGGATTTTTTCCATTGGTTGTGACCAAAAACCTATATTCCTACCAAATTGCAAGCTTCTAGCACATCTGGAAGTGCCCCATAATTCTGTATCCTCCTATATGCTATATATATACATACTAGTTAATGTGTGCTTGCATTCTGCAAGCATTTTGTCTCATCCTAATATAAAGAGTGGTGTAGATAGATAATCTTAAATGCAAAAGTTTGCACCTCTGAGCCGATTAATGTTTTACATTATGGACAATATTGGAATAAAAACAACCCCTGAAATTTATCATTGTAAAACTTTCCATAGTTTTCCATCATTTGATACGAATACCTCACTTTTCTGCAAAATTTCATCGATGTAGCACCTCTAAATGTGTAGTTATATAAAATTAATTGTTTAAAAATGATGAATTTTTAACAGCCACAATAATAAACTTTATTATATTTTCAAT
Organism: Uropetala carovei; assembly: GCA_036926305.1. Taxonomy (NCBI): domain Eukaryota; kingdom Metazoa; phylum Arthropoda; class Insecta; order Odonata; family Petaluridae; genus Uropetala; species Uropetala carovei. The sequence continues at coordinate 1,762,417 of JAXCHB010000195.1, forward strand.
ATTATTTACCGGTGGAATAGCATTTCCTAATTTCTCAAAATATTCAGCTCCCTAGCTCTAATAAAAGTGCATAAACATTAATTTTTTTAACATTTATGAATTTTTTATGGCCCAATAAATAAACATTTTCAAATTTCTATAATCCCGTTTTCGTTACTCGGTAAGATCTAAGTTAGAATAAAATTCAGCATTGTAGCACATTTATAAGTAACTAAAACATGGAACGTTTGTTCATATGTTTATAATATGTGATGAATATGGACGCTAAGGAAAAATGATATTAAATACTTGGAAAGCTTCGAAATGTGGACATGGAGAAGAATGCTGAAGATAAAATGGACAGATAGGGTGAAAAATGAGGAAGTACTACGAAGAATAGGAGAGAAGCGAACGATTATACAGACTATCAGAAAGAGTAAGGCGAACTGGATTGGGCATTACCTGAGGAGAGAGTGCATGATTAAAGAAGTGCTAGAAGGAAAACTGGATGGAAAAAGAGAAAGAGGTAGGAAAAGGTTTCAGCTAGTAGACGACTTGAAAGGGAAAGAGCTATGAAGTCATGAAGAAAACAGCGGAAAATAGGAGTATATGGAGACCAAGTTTAACCTAGAATAATCACGGACCTGTCAATGGACAGACTACCTATGATGATGATGAATATGTGATTGCATTATGCAAGCATTTTTAAATATTAGCATTTTTACGATTCCAAATTATTCTTAATTGATTATGTCCAAAACCATATAACCGTGTCAAATTTTAAGTTTGTATCTCATTAAGAAGTGCCTTATAATGTTCACACTTGTATTGGGTAGAAATGGGGCAAACCCACAGCTAAAGACTTGAATTTTTGCTATTTTTTTATTTTATCTTCGGTTGCAACAACATTTCTATAAGGGTGCTAAATTTAAAGTCTCTAGGTCATATGGAGCTGCCTCCCCAATTTTGTTCTCGTGTTGAGCAATACTGGAGCAAAACAGCCCCAAAAATGGGGATTATATCAGTATCGGATTTCCTTCATTAGTCGTAGTTTAACATAAATGGCATAAAAATATAAGCCTTTGATTCCCATTAAAAGCTTACCCATATGAAAGGATTAAGCCAGTTGCCTAGGAAGACTATTGTTAGACCCAGAAAAATTACCACTTATTTGCGATAAAAACTATACATTTACGCTAATTCTACTCGGATTTGAATTCTGTCTTCAAAAATAAGAAACTACAACTTATATCCTATCTGATAATTGAAGTATCGAGTTTGTATCTTGACGGGAAGTAATTTCAAAATGCAAATAGAAAAACCTCTACATGAAATTTACGTTTTCTTATGGGCTAAAAATGGGGCAAAAAGGGGCCAAAAAAGGCCCTAAAAATAGGAATTTCGTCAGTTTCGGATTTTTTCCTTTGGTTGTGACGAAAAACCTACATTCCTACGAAATTTCAAGTTTCTAACACATCCAGAAGCCTCATAATTTATTTATATATATATATATGATATATATATCATGAGTAAGAAGCATCTATATATTATAGATATATACTAATTAATGTGTGATTGCATTCTGCAAGCATTTTTAATGTTTAGCATAATTACAATTTAAAATTATTCGCAATGAATTCTGTACAAAATCATATAACTGTATCAAATTTCAACTTTGTAGCTTATTTAGAAGTTTATTATAATTTGATTCGTGGCATAGGACTATTATGTGGCAAAACAGTCGCTAAGATTTTGTATTTTCACAATATTGGATCTCTTCTTTCTGTTGTAACTAAAAATCCATAATTCTGCCAAATTTCATGTTTGTATCTCATTAACAATTGCCATATAATTTTCACACTGGTATGGGTCATATATAGGGCAAAACCGCCCTTAATATTAGGAATCTTCGCAGTGTTTTATTTTAACTTCGGCTGCAATGAAATTTTTACAACCAGGCCAAATTTCAAGTCTCTACGACATATGCAGCTGCCTCATAATTTTTGTTTTCGTATGGAGCAAAACTGGGGCAAAAGAGCTCCAAAAATATGGACTGTTACAATCTCGGAATTCCTTCATTAGGCATAGCTTAACATTAAAGGCATTAAAATATAAGCCCCTGATTCCCATTAAAAGCTAACCAATATGAAACCATTAACACTGTTGCCTAGGAAGCCTATTGTTAGACCCAGAAAAATTACCACTTTTTTGCGATAAAAACTATAAATTTAGCTAATTCTACTCGGATTTGAATTCTGTCTTCAAAAATAAGAAACTACAATTTATATCCTATCCGATAGTTTAAGCCTCGAGTTCGTATCTTGACGGGAAGAAATTTTAAAATGCAAATATAAAAACCTCTGCACCAATTTACATGCTTTCTTATGGGCAAAAAATGGGGCAAACAGGGGCCATAATAGCCCCTCAAAATAGGAATTTCAACAGTTTCGGACTTTTTCCTTTGGTTGTGACTAAAAACCTATAATCCTACCAAATTTCAAGTTTCCAGCACGTCTGGAAGTGCCTCATAATTTTGTATCCTCATGTATATCTATAAAATATAGATGCTTCTTACACATGATATCTATAATATATAGATGCTTCTTACACATGATATATCATATATATAGGAGGATACAAAATTATGAGGCACTTCCAGATGTGCCAGAAACTTGAAATTTGGTAGGATTATAGGTTTTTGGTCACAACCAAACGAAAAAATCCGAAACTGTTGAAATTACTATTTTGAAGGGCTATCATGGCCCCTTTTTGCCCCAATTTTTGCCCATAAGAAAACATGTAAATTGGTGTAGAGGTTTTTATATTTGCATTTTAAAATTACTTCCCGTCAAGATACAAACTCGAGACTTAAACTGTCGGATAGGATATAAATTGTAGTTTCTTATTTTTGAAGACGGAATGCAAATCCGAGTAGAATTAGCGTAATTTTATAGTTTTTATCGCAAAAAATTGCTAATTTTTCTGGGTCAAACAATAGGTTTCCTTGGTAACAAGCTCTATCCTTTCTTATGGGTAAGCTTTTAATGTGAATCAGAGGCTTATATTTTAATGCTGTTAATGTTAAACTACACCTAATGAAGGAAATCCGATATTGATATAATCCTCATTTTTGGGGCTGTTTTGCCCCATTATTGCCCAATTCGAGAACAAAAAAGGCGATGCAACTGCATAGGACCCAGAGACTTGAAATTTGGCACGGTTATAGAAATTTCATTGCAACCTAAGATAAAATTATAAAATTACAAATATTTTAATTTTTAAGGGGCGGTTTTACCCCTTTTCGGCCCCATACGAGAACAAAAAATTTGAGGCAGCTGCATAGTACCTAGGGACTTGAAATTTGGCACGATTATAGAATTTTCATGGCAAACTAAGATAAAATTGTAAAATTGTAAAAATTCCAATTTTTAATGGGTGGATTTGCCCTTTTTGGGCCCCATACGAATGCGATAATTATAAGGCACTTCTTAATGAGATACAAACTTGAAATTTGGCAGAATTATGGCTTTTTATTTACAACAGATGGAAAAAATCTGAGAGTGTAAAAATTCATAATGTTTGGAGCTGTTTTGCTCCATTATTGCCCCATACGAGGATTAAAATTATAAGGTACTTTTAAATGAGCTACAAACTCCTAATTTGACACGGTTATATGAGTATGTACAATATCGATTGGGAATAATTTGCATTTGTAAAACTGCTAAAATTTGAAAATGCTTGCAGAATGCAAGCACACATTAACTAGTCTATAATATATAGATGCTTCTGACAGATGATATATATATAGGAGGATACAAAATTCACTTCGAGATATGGTAGAAACTTGAAATTTGGTAGGAGTATAGGTTTTTGGTCACAACCAAAGGAGAAAATCCGAAACTGTCGAAATTCCTATTTTAAGGGGCTATTTTGGCCCCTTTTTGACCCATTTATCTCCCGTAAGAAAGCATGTAAATTGGTGCAGAGGTTTTTATATTTAAATTTTAAAATTACTTCCCATCAAGGTACGAACTGGTGACTTATACTATCGGATAGGTATAAATTGTAGTTTCTTATTGTTGAAGACAGAATTAAAATCCGAGTTAAATTAGCGTAAATTTATAGTTTTTATCGGAAAAAAGTGGCAATTTTTCTGGGTCTAACAATAGGTTTCCTGGGCAACAGTCTTAATGCTTTCATATGGGTAAGCTTTTAATGGGAATCAGAGGCTTATATTTTAATGCCTTTACTGTTAAACTATGCCTAATGAAGGAAACCGATATTGCAATAATCCTCATTTTTTGAGCTCTTTTGCCCCAGTATTGCTCCATATGAGAACAAAAATGATGAGACAGCTCCATATGAACTATAGACTTGAAATATGGCACCATTATAGAAAGTTCATTCTAACCAAAGATATAATAAAAAAATAGCAAAAATCCAATTTCTTAAGTGTGGTTTTGCACCATTTCTACCCAATACGAGTGTGAACATTATAAGGCACTTCTTAATGAGATACAAACTTGAAATTTGACTCGGTTATATGGTTTTGGAGATAATCGATTAGGAATAATTCGGATTTGTAAAAATTCGTAACGTTATGGCTGTTTTGACCTATTATTGCCCCATACGAGGAATAAAATTATAAGGCACTTCTAAATGAGCAACAAACTTTAAATTTGACACGCTTATATGATTTTTTTTGAAAAACGAAAGGGAATAATTTGATATTGTAAAAATCCTAACATTTAAAAAAGCTTATTCATTATATATTGACGGTCTTAATTAGGATATAAAGTGGAACCTCCAATAACGGACACTCTCACTAGCGGGCACCTCTTGATAAAGGGCAGATTCTTCAGGTCCCGGAATTCCCTATATTCCATACAAGTAATTTTACCTCTCATTAACGGTCACTCTGAATAGCGGGCGCGGGCAGGGGATTTTTCCACTTTCCCTCCCTCGACCCTCTCAATAGCGGTCAGTCACGTAAGATGAGTCATGGTTCAGGTATAAATTACCCTGCTTTCAAATAGCCTTTTGCAGTTAGTTTATGGCCAAGTGAGTGTTAACATGGCAAACAAACGTAAGTGGCTTACACTCGAAGAAAAAGTGAAGATTTTGGAGGATCACGAGAGAACGAATTCTAGTCATCGCCAGTTAAGTCAAAGGTAAGTCAAATCTTTCTTTTATTTTGTATTCATGTGCACCTTTTAAAACTTGAATGCAGTTAGTAAAATTTTCACTTTGCACTAATTTAACTTTTCGCGATTCTTCCAGATATGCGATTGGGAAAACACAGGTAGTGAACATTTTAAAGGACAGGGAGGAGATTTTAAAACTCTGGCGTGAAAATGGAAATCACCATGCGAAAAAGAAGCTCAAAAGTAACACGGAAATAGATTCAATCGTTTTCCAGTGGTTTTGTGCCGCCAGAAACAAAAATCTTCCCCTATCAGGTCCTATAATTCAAGAGAAGGCGCTGGAAATCGGTAAAGAATTACAGTTAGAAAGCAGCTTCAAGGCATCTAATGGCTGGTTGGAGAAATTTAAAGCACGGCACAATATTAGCTGTAAGGCAATCAGTGGAGAATCGGCCGATGTTTGCGAAGACGCAGTCTCTTGAGTGGCAAAGCAAGCTTAGAAAATTTTGTGAGGGATATAAGGAAAGAGACATTTACAATTGTGATGAGACAGGTCTCTTTTATAAAGCTTTACCAAGTAAAACTTTGTGTGAGCGAAAAGATCCGTGCTGTGGAGGAAAAGCTGCGAAGCAGAGAGTAACCATTTTATTTTGCGTAAATATGATTGGAGAATTCGAGAACCCTGTAATCATAGGTAATGCTAAAAATCCGAGATGTTTTAAGGGAGTCCGATTTGAGCATTTAGACATGACCTGGAGGTCAAATTGTAAATCGTGGATGACGACTGAAATCATGACGGAATGGTTTCATGTGTTTGACTGGAAAATGAAAAGAGAGAACCGTAAAGTTATTCTATTTTTGGATAACGCTACTTGCCACCCGCAACTTGACTTGGAAAACGTTAAGTTAATTTTTTTGCCACCTAACACCAGTTCCAAATGTCAGCCTCTTGATCAAGGGGTAATAAAAACTTTTAAATGCTTGTACAGGAAAAAAGTGTTAAGACATCTGTTATCTAAAATGGACTCAGCTCTCACAGTTTCAGAGCTTACTAAAACCGTGACTGTCTTAGATGCTATAATATGGACAGTTCCGACCCTTAAGGAAATAAAGGCCGACATGGTGCGTAAGTGTTTCATAAAGGCAGGATTCGGCAGTGACTGTGGCACTCTTAACCAGCCGGAAGAACTTGAAACATACAAGGAACTGCAGCATCTTATTACAGAAACAATGTCTGAGGATGCGATTAGCGCTGAAGAGTTTATTTGTTTTGACAACGTAATGCTTACGACATGTAATGAAACCGACATCAAACAAATCATAACTTTTAGCGCAAAAAATAAAGAAGACGAAGAATGCGACGAGGACGAGTTTGACAGCAGAACTATGGAGGAAGAAGGTGCTCCTAAAACTTATAAAGAAGCTATTCAATTAATTCGTAAACTAGAAACGTTTGTTCGAAACGAAGAAAATACTCATAGTTTGAAATTATTAAGTGAAGTGAAAATTGATTTTGAAAAACACAACGCTTCTAAATTAAATAAAATGGTGCAAAAAAATATCGATGAATTTTACAAAAAAAACTGACGAGCCACGGATTGTGTTGCTTTTTTTAACAAATGTAATGATGATTGCTTTTATTATAACTAATTAAAATATGTAATATATATTAAAAATTACTAAGTATGTACAATGAACACGTTCACATATATGTATTCCTAAAATGTTTATGTATTTTTCGTTGTTGTGGTAACAAAATTAAATAAATACGTTACTTCGTATGTGCACTTATCATTGTTACCAAAAATCATTTACTTAGCTTATTATTTAATAAGTACAAATAAGTAAATAAAATTATTCTTTTACGCAGAGCCCCTCAAAGTTTTTCTTGTTTGGGGGAGGTGGTCCTCTCCCAATAACGGGCACCTCCCAATAGCGGGCAGAAATTCAATTCCCCGCTGGTGCCCGTTATTGGGAGGTTCAACTGTAGTAGGATACAAATGTTCAGCCCAAACTACAATAGTTGGAGAGCTGAAATTTAATACATAGGTGAATCTAAAAAAATAATCGGAGGAAAAATTGCAACAATATGTATTTTCTTGACCATTAAAAATTATAAACTATTTACTAACTTTTCATGGTTTTTGTAATTCTAAATGATCTATGAAGCTGAAATTTTTTCCATTGGTAGAATTTGCCATATAATGGAAACGGTATTATAAAAATTTGTAAATATGTATTTGTTCGACCGTATTAATCTCTTACATGTTAAACAAATTGACTAATGTTTATGTACTTTCTGAAGAGCAAGGAAGCTGAAAATTTTAAGAAAGTTAGGGAGTAATGTTCCGGTGAAAATTAACATTGAAAATTTTGTTAAAGTTTAATATTGTGGCTGTTTAAAATTCAAAAATTTTCAACAATTAAATTTATATAAATGCACTTCTAGAGGTGCTACATCAATAAAATTTCGCATAAAAGTAACAAATGCTAAAAACCTATAAATGATTTATAATTATAAATTTAGGGGTTGTTTTTACCTCAAAATTCGTCAATAAGGAAATCGGTAAAGAGGTCCAAACTTTTGCGCTTCAAAATTATTTTTCCGCTCCTAATGCTTGCAGAATGCAAGCACACATTAACTAGTATTATATATATATATATGAGGATACAAAATTATGAGGCACTTCCAGATGTGCCAGAAACTTGAAATTTGGTAGGATTATAGGTTTTTAGTCACAACCAAAGGAAAAAATCCGAAACTGGCAAAATTCCTATTTTGAGGGGCTATTTTGGCACATTTTTCCCCCATAAGAAAACATGTAAATTGGTGTAGAGGTTTTTATATTTGCATTTTAAAATTACTTCCCTTCAAAATACAAACTCGAGGCTTAAACTGTCGGATAGGATATAAATTGTAGTTTCTTATTTTTGAAGACAGAATGCATATCCGAGTAGAATTAACGTAAATTTATAGTTTTTATCTCAAAAAAGTAGTAATTTTTCTGGGTCTTACAATAGGTTTCCTTGGTAACAAGCTTTATCCTTTCATATGGGTAAGCTTTTAATGGGAATCAGAGTCTTATATTTTAATGCTGTTAATGTTAAACTACACCTAATGAAGGAAATCCGATATTGATATAATCCGCATTTTTGGAGCTGTTTTGCCCCATTATTGCCCCATTCGAGAACAAAAGAGGCGATGCAACTGCATAGGACCCAGAGACTTGAAATTTGGCACGGTTATGGAATTTTCATTGCACCTATGATAAAATTATAAAATTACAAAAATTCTCAATTTTAAAGGGCGGTTTTGCCCCTTTTCGGCCCCATGCGAGATCAAAAAAAGCGAGGCAGCTGCATAGGACCTAGAGACTTGAAATTTGGCACGATTATAGAATTTTCACGGCAAACTAAGATAAATTTGTAAAATTGCAAAAATTCCTATTTTTAATGATTGGTTTTGCCCTTTTTCGGCCCCATACGAGTGTGATAATTATAAGGCACTTCTTAATGAGATACAAACTTGAAATTTGGCAGAATTATGGGTTTTTAGTTACAACAGATGGAGAAAAACTGAGACTGTAATAATTCTTAATGTTAGGAGCTGTTTTGCTCCATTATTGCTCCATACGAGGATTAAAATAATAAGGCACTTCTAAATGAGCAACAAACTCCAAATTTGACACGGTTATATGATTCTGTACAACATCGATTGGGAATAATTTGAATTTGTAGAAATGCTAAAATTTGAAAATGCTTGCAGAATGCCAGCACATAACAACTAGTATATATATAATACTAGTTAATATGTATTATTATATTTCAAGTTTGTATCTCATTAAGAAGTGCGTTATAATTATCACACTCGTATTGGGCCGAAAAAGGGCAAAACCACACATTAAAAATTGGAATTTTTGCAATTTTACAATTTTATCTTAGTTTGCTATGAAAATCCTATAATTGTGCCAAATTTCAAGTCTCTAGGTCCTATGCAGCTGCCTCGCATTTTTTGTTCTCGCATGGGGCCGAAAAGCGGCAAAGCCGCCCCTTAAAAATGAGAATTTTTGTAATTTTATAGTTTTATCTTAGGTTGCAATGAAATTTCTATAACCGTGCCAAATTTCAAGTCTCTGGTTCCAACGCAGCGGCATCGCCTTTTTTGTTCTCGAATTGGGCAATAATGTGGCAAAACAGCCCCAAAAATGAGGATTATATCAATATTGGATTTCATTCATTAGGTGTAGTTTAACATTAACAGCATTAAAATATAGGGCTCTGATTCCCATTAAAAGCTTACCCATATGAAAGGATAGATCTTGTTACCAAGGAAACCTATTGTAAGACCCAGAGAAATTACTACTTTTTTGAGATAAAAACTATAAATTTACGTTAATTCTACTCGGATTTGCATTCCGTCTTCAAAAATAAGAAACTACAATTTATATCCTATCCGACAGTTTAAGTCTCGAGTTTGTATCTTTACGGGAAGTAATTTTAAAATGTAAATATAAAAACCTCTGCACCAAATTACATGCTTTCTTATGGGCAAAAAATGGGGCACACAGGGGCCAAAATAGCCCCTCAAAATAGGAATTTTGCCAGTTTCGGATTTTCTCCTTTGGTTGTGACTAAAAACCTATAATCCTACCAAATTTCAAGTTTCTGGCACATGTGGAAGTGCCTCATAATTTTGTATCCTCATATATATTATATATATATATATATATATATATATAAATACTAAGGAAGAGGAAAGGTAAGTAAGGATATTTTGGGTAACTAGGTGTTGAAGGAAACCCAGTGAACACTTACCGGAAGTAGAGCCGCTGGGGTGTTGGAGAGACACATTTGTAGAGGTTAGAGCTTTCGGGATGATCCCTTCGTCAGCACAAGAGAGACACAACTCATATACTAGTTTATGTGTGCTTGCATTCTGCAAGCATTTTCAAATTTTAGCATTTTTACAAATTTAAATTATTCCCAATCGATGTTGTACAGAATCATATAACCGTGTGAAATTTCAAGTTTGTATATCATTAAGAAGTGCCTTATAACTATCACACTCATATGGGGCCTAAAAGGGGCAAAACCACACATTAAAAATTGGAATTCTTGCAATTTTACAATTTTATCTTAGTTTGCTATGAAAATTCTATAATCGTGCTAAATTTCAAGTCTCTAGGTCCTATGCAGCTCCCTCGCATTTTTTGTACTCGAATTGGGCAATAATGGGGCAAAACAGTCCCAAAAATGAGGATTATATGAATATCGGATTTCCTTCATTAGGTGTAGTTTAACATTAACAGCATTAAAATATAAGCCTCTGATCCCATTAAAAGCTTACCCATATGAAAGGATAGAGCTTGTTACCAAGGAAACTTATTGTAAGACCCAGAAAAATTACTACTTTTTTGAGATAAAAACTATAAATTTACGTTAATTCTACTCGGATTTGAATTCTGACTTCAAAAATAAGAAACTACAATTTATATCCTATCCGATAGTTTAAGTCTCGAGTTCGTATCTTGACGGGAAGTAATTTTAAAATGCAAATATAAAAACCTCTACACCAATTTACATGTATTCTTATGGGCAAAAAATGTGGCAAAAAAGGGCCAAAATAGCCCTTCAAATAGGAATTTCGACAGTTTCGGATTTTTTCCTTTGGTTGTGACCAAAACCTATTCTCCTACAAAATTTCAAGTTTCTGGCACATCTGGAAGTGCCTCATAATTTTGTATCCTCATATATATATATATATGTGATATATATATATATCATGTGTAAGAAGCATCTATATATTATAGATATTATATATATATATATATATATATACACATATATATACATACATATATATACATATATATACATATATATACATATATATACATATATATACATATATATACATATATATACATATATATACATATATATACATATATATACATATATATACATATATATACATATATATACATATATACATATATACACACACACACACACACACACACACACACATATATATATATATATATATATATATATATATATATATATGTATATGTATATATGTATATATATATATATATGTATATGTATGTATATATATATATATATATATATATATATATATATATATATATATATATATATATATATATATATATATATATGTATATATATATATATGTATATATATATATATATCTATATATATGTATATGTATGTATACGTATATATATGTATACATATATATATGTATACATATATTCCTCCCAAATTTCCTCCCATCTTCATTCCGCAGGAAAACAGGAAGGCCTCACCGACTCTGCCATCGCCCTGATGATCCCCAAGAATCCCCGTACCCCCACCTTCTACCTTCTTCCTAAAATTCATAAACCTAACACCCCTGGCCGTCCCATTGTTGCCAGTTTCAACTCCCCCACGGAGCGCATATCCGCATTCGTGGACTTTCACCTACAGCCTCTCGTCCGACTACTGCCATCCTTTATCCAAGACACCAACCACTTCCTCCAACGCCTTAAGCACCTCCCTTCTCCCCTCCCACCCAACACCATTTTGGCTACCATTGACGTTTGCTCCCTCTACACCAATATTCCCCATGATGACGGACTTTCTGCCCTCAGAAAATTACTTGACACAAGACCTGACAAAAGACCGTCCTCCCATTTCCTATTGCACTTGGCAGAAATGGTGCTGAAAAAGAACAACTTCTCTTTCGGAGGGCACCATTATCTCCAAATTAAGGGTACAGCAATGGGCACTCGAATGGCGCCCTCTTATGCCAATTGCTACCTAGGGGAATGGGAGACTCATTTCCTCAACACACCTCTCAAACCACTATTGTGGCTGAGATTCATTGACGACATCTTTTTCATCTGGACCAATGGACCTGACTCCCTCCAATCCTTCTTGTTACGCCTCTCCTCTCACCCCACGCTTTCCTTCACCTACCATACCTCCACCACTAACATCACCTTTCTGGACGTCGACCTTTCCATCCATGACGGAAAAATCCGCACCGGCGTCCACATCAAACCCACCAATAGCCTTCAATACCTCCACTTCGAAAGCTGCCATCCCCTACACACCAAAACCTCGATCCCATATGCCCTAGCCCGCCGAGGATGGAGGATTTGCTCAGACAGGAGGTCTCTCTCAATATATTACTCCATCCTCGAAGATGCCCTCCTCAAACGCGGTTACCCACCGGGCCTGATCCGTGACCAGATCCGGAGGGTAATCACACCGGTAACCACCAAACACCACCCTCACACTCCTCCTACTCCTCCTATTCCCGATCTTACCCCTTCTCTTACCCTTACCACCCTCTTCCACCCCGGGATTCACGAGGTCCTCAAGGAAATCCTTCACGCTGCCCACCCAATTCTTACTTCCACCTCCCACCAACCCCCCTTTACTAATTCCCCCATTCTCTCCTTCCGCCGGCCTCCTAATTTGGGAAACATCCTGTGGAAGAAAGAACCCCCCACTCCCAACCCTCCATCCGCTGCAGGATCTCAACCCTGCGGCAAACCCCGTTGTCTCACATGCCCCATCCACCCACCCTCATTTTCATTTACCAGCCCCTCCTCCAACATCACCTACCCCATCCCCTCCAGAAGTAATTGCACGACGAGGAACGTCATTTACCTCCTCACCTGCACACTGTGTCCTGCTTTTTATGTTGGCCTCACCAGCAACCCCCTCAACATTAGAATCAATGGCCACCGGAACAGCGTAAACACTAACCGTCCCCTTCCGGTGGCTTCTCACGCCAATTCACACCAGGCCACCTTCAATAATTGCTTCACTGTAAGGATTATCCGTGCCTTACCGGATGATACCTCCGCTCCCCTACTTCGACAGTGGGAGTTGGCCTACATCTTTCTCCTTAACTCTTTCTCCCCACCTGGTCTTAACCTCCGATAACCCTATTGGCCGTCCCTCCTACCCGTCTCCTCCTATCCCCGAACTTCTCTCATTACCCCTCCCCCCTCCCCATATCCCCCCAGTGTGTCACTTCAAGCAGTATATGTTTCTCCGTCGCTGAAGAAGGGCATCAGCCCGAAAGCTCCATTTTTGTGTAGTTTTTGTTCTTTTGTGTTTTTCGTGTGTCCTCAGCACCCCCAGCGGCTCTTCATTCTAGGTAAGTGTCCACTGGGCTTCCTCCAACACCTTGTTGCTACCCTTATTATTACCTTTCCTTTTCCTTAAGTATTTATATATATATATATATATATATATAGGAGGATACAAAATTATGAGGCACTTCCAGATGTGCCAGAAACTTGAAATTTGGTAGGAGTATAGGTTTTTGGTCACAACCGAAGGAAAACATCCGAAACTGTCGAAATTCCTTTTTGGAGGGCTATTTTGGCCCCGTTTTGCCCCATTTTTTGCCCATAAGAATACATGTAAAATGGGTATAGAGGTTTTTTTATTTGCATTTTAAAATTACTTCCCTTCAAGTTACGAACATGAGACTTAAACTGCCGGATAGGATATAAATTGTAGTTTCTTATTATTGAAGACAGAATTCAAATCCGAGTAGAATTAACGTAAATGTATAGTTTTTATCTCAAAAAAGTGGTAATTTTTCTGGGTCTAACAATAGGTTTCCTTGGTAACAAGCTCTATCCTCTATCCTAATGAAGGAAATCCGATATTGATATAATCCTCATTCTTGGGGATGTTTTGCCCCCTTACTGCCCTATTCGAGAACAAAAAAGGTGATGCAGCTGCATAGGACCCAGAGACTTGAAATTTGGCACGGTTATAGAAATTTCATTGCAACCTAAGGTAAAATTATAAAATTACGAAACTTCTCATTTTTAAGGGGCGGTTTTACCCCTTTTCGACCCCATGCGAGAACAAAAAATGCGAGGCAGCTGCATAGGACCTAGAGACTTGAAATTTGGCACGATTATAGAATATTCATGGCAAACTAAGGTAAAATTGTAAAAATGCAAAAATTCCGATTTTTAATGGGTGGTGTTGCCCCTTTTCGGCCGCATACGAGTGTGATAATTATAAGGCACTTCTTAATGAGATACAAACTAGAAATTTGGCAGAATTATGGTTTTTTAGTTACAACAGATGGTTTTGCTCCATTATTGCCCCATACGAGGATTAAAATTATAAGGCACTTCTAAATGAGCAACAAACTCCAAATTTGACATGGTTATATGATTATGTACAACATCGATTGGGAATAATTTGAATTTGTAAAAATGCTAAAATTTGAAAATGCTTGCAGAATGCAAGCACATATTAACTAGTATATATATTTTTTGCCCATAAGAAAACATGTAAATTGGTGTAGAGGTTTTTATATTCGCATTTTAAAATTACTTCCCATAAAGATACGAACTCGAGACTTAAACTGTCGGATAGGATATAAATTGTAGTTTCTTATTTTTGAAGACGGAATGCAAATACGAGTAGAATTAGCGTAAATTCATATGGGTAAGCTTTTAATGGGAATCAGAGGCTTATATTTTAATGCCTTTATGGCTAAACTATGCTTAATGAATGAAATCCTATATTGCAATAATCCTCATTTTTTGAGCTCTTTTGCCCTAGTATTGCTCCATAAGAGAACAAAAATGAAGAGGCATCTCCATATGAACTATAGACTTGAAATATGGCACATTATAGAAAGTTCATTCTAACCAAAGATAAAATTAAAAAATAGCAGAAATTCAAATTTTTAGGTGCGGTTTTGCCCCATTTCTACCCAATACGAGTGTGAACATTATGAGGCACTTCGTAATGAGATACAAACTTGAAATTTGTCAGAATTATGGGTTTTTAGTTACCACAGAAGGAATAAATCCGATATTGTAAAAATTCGTAACGTTATGGCTGTTTTGCCCCATTATTGCCCCATACGAGGAATATAATTACAAGGCACCTCTAAATGATCTACAAACTTGAAATTTGACACGCTTACATGATTTTTTCTAATGTCGACAGGGAATAATTCGAAATTGTAAAAAACCTACAATTTAAAAATGCTTCTTCAATATATATTGATGGACCTTACTTAGAATATAGAGGGCATACAAATTTCCAGTGCAAACTACAATAGTTTGAGCTGAAATTTAATACATAATTGAATCAAAAAAAATAATCAGAGGAAAATTTGCAACAATATGTATTTTCTTGGCTGTTAAAAATTATAAACTATTTACTAACTTTGCATTGTTTAGATACTTCTGAATGAGCTATGAAGCTGAAATGTTTTCCTTTGGTAGAATTTGCCATATAATGAAAACGGGATTATAGAAATTTGTATATTTTTATTCGTTCGACCGTAATAATCTCTTAAATGTTAAATAAATTGAATAAAGTTTATGTACATTCTGAAGAGCAAAGAAAGCTGAAAATTTTAAGAAAGTTAGGGAATAATGTTCCGGTGACAATTAACATTGAAAATTTTGTTAAAGTTTACTATTGTGGCCGTTAAAAATTCAAAAATAAAAAAAAATTAAATTTATATAAATGCACTCCTAGAGATGCTACATCGATGAAATTTGGCATAAATGTGAGGTATTCGTAACAAATGTTAAAAACCTATGAATATTTTATAATTATTAATGTAGGGGTTGTTTTTACTAGAGCTGTCAATAATCGATTTTCGAAAACCGATTCTACTTACCGATTTTCGACCTCCGTTTTAAAAGTCGAAAACCGAAAAATCGAAATCGATTTTTACCGAAAAGTCGAAATCGATTTTTTTTACCGAAAAGTCGAAATCGATTTTTTTCACCGAAAAGTCGAAATCGATTTTTTTACTGAAATGTTGAAATAGATTTCTACTGAACTATTAAAGTCGGTCTTCTGGATGTCTACATCGATTTTCTCAAAAAAGCCTACAGTATGTGATCGTGGAACGAAGTGACACCGCATCGTGTCCGTTGTCTATGGTAACCCGATGTGCTACGGATCTGAAATTTGGAATGTAGGTAGAACTCCGGGTGAAACAAGTCCGAAAAATAAAATTCTGAAATTCATACTCCAGAACAGACATATAATGTAATGGTGAAGGCTCACTTATAAATACTGCTCCTACTATTTTATTTTATTTGGAGTAAGATTAAGTAATGATTAAGTTATAATTAAGTAAAATTAAGTAATGTATATGTATGATTGTAGCAGTAAATGTAAATCATCTTCTGTGTTTTTCATCCTATTATGAAAATATTACTGCTGTAATCATAAAATGCAGCTTACGAACAAGGATTACTGTAAAGTGCTTCCTTTTCAAATCCTAGAAGAATTTGCCGTTTCTTATTTCACCACCAAGATGAAAACGTCGCCTGCTGGGAAACGGTAAGGTCCGAAATAGCCTTGAATATCCACGGGTCCATCAGCAATTGTCCGCTTTAATTATCCTTTATTTTTTATTTATAATGGTATTTGTCAGACCAAAGGGCAGTGGGGTATCAGCGTCACACCGCCTTGATTGTTTTTGTGGAATGAGAAAATGAAAGAAAGGAAAATGGAAGAAATGCAAACCTCGACGCATCCTTTGTGTAGAGATTGCCATAATCGAATGATTTCCATAATAGTATGTTTTTTAATTATTATAAATCGAAAAAAATAGTGTTTTTTAATCATTTTAAATCGAGAAAAACGACATAGACATCCAAAAGACTGACTTCCCCAGTTCAGTAAAAAAAATCGATTTCGACTCCTCGGTAAAAAAAATCGATTTCGACTCCTCGGTAAAAAAAATCGATTTCGACTTTTCGGTAAAAAAATCTATTTCGACTTTTCGGTAAAAATCGATTTCGATTTTTCGGTTTTCGACTCTGGCTTACCGACTTTTCGATTTTCGACGGTCGAGTTACCGATTTTCGAAAAAAATCGAAAAAAATTGACAGCCCTAGTTTTTACCCCAAAATTTTCAAAAAGGAAAACACGTAAAGCGGTGAAGAGGTTCAAACTTTAGCGTCAAAAAATGATTTTATATATTTTAATGCCTTTAATGATAAACTATGCCTAATGAAGGAAATCCGATATTGATATAATCCCCATTTTTGGGGATTTAGTTCTATTATTGCCCCATATGAGAACAAAAAAGGCAAGGCAGCTGCATAAGTCCTAGAGACTTTAAATTTGGCATGATAAGAGAAATTACATTGCAACCTAAGATAAAATTATAACATCGGAAAAAAATTCCAATTTTAAAGGGGCGATTTTGCCCCTATTCGGCCCCATACGAGTGTGAAAATTATAAGGCACTTCTCAATGAGATACAAACTTGATATTTGGCAGAATTATGGGTTTTTAGTTACAACAGTAGGAAAGAATCTAATATTGTAAAAATTCAAAATCCTATTATCTGTTTTGCCCCATTATTGCCCCATACGAGTATTCAAATTGTATGGCACTTCAAAATGATCTTCTAACTTGAAATTTGAGACGGTTAAATGGTTTCGTAAAAAATCGATGGTAAATACCGTATATACTCGTGTATAGTACGAGTTTTTAAATCCCAAATTTTTATTGCAAAAATTGGGGATCGTACTATACACGAGTAATGCATTTGAGGATTTAAAATTCATGTATCTTCACGGGCATTTTCGGTGAAGTTATACCACCCGCACGCATTCTAATGGTAGGCTAACCTTAACAGTGAGGTCCTTTATCGTTGTTATGTTGCTTCGTGAAGAGTAGAATATTTTTCATATATACAACTTCAAATTCACAAATACTTGATATAAGTGACGATTTACGGGCACTTCCTTTCTTGAATTTTATGTATGTACATCTTTGTTTGCGTCTTTTTACAAGGGATGGATTGGAACGAGTTGTACTAAAAGTATCGTAGACGGCGTAACTTTATGGAATTTCGACATCTCGGATAAAAGAAATTACTTTGTAATATTCAACAGTCTTTATTGTTCCTACAATCACACACCGATCAGTTTCCACTACAGAGTCATTCTAAAGGTGTTACGTCGGTTAGTAACACCATTAAGCTACGTTTACGCTAAGACGCGACTTGTCGCCGAGTAGTCGGGCACCCGACTTGTCGGAAGGAATGCACAGGTGTTTACGTTTAGACTGGTCGGGTCACGACAAGTCGTGATCCATCATTCTAGCTTTCATTCGAGTACAGAATTTGGAAGATGGAGGACGACGCCTTGTTGGCCACGTCGGCTTTTATAGTGTTGACAGGAAGTTTCTAGATTCGTTTGAATCAGGAAAAACGTAATCCAAGGCGACGTAAAAGGTGGGCAGTACGAAGTTTTCTTTAGCTAAGCGGCATTTGGAAGGTGCATACAAGTCCCTCATGAACTTCCACTTTCCTTTTTTTTTGTTTTGGATATTTCACGAAAGTACTGGTTCCTTATATTGGAAATTTTCTTTTCCACGCATGACATTTCGCACTGCAGTTCTTTGGCAATTGAGTTCAACGCGTCAAGGCGATTATTTGAATTTTTGTGATCGGCCGACAAAACATCCCACAGAACTGAGTGTTTCTCGTATGCTGCTATTAATTTAACAGTTTTCTCTTTACTCCACTCCATTTCAAACGACAAAAAGTAATATGTCAGAAAGCAGAATAGCTTTGCACAACGAACTCGGGCAACTGAGGCCGGCGCGCACAGTTTGACGGTGCATGTGCAGTTCCGCCCGACAAGTCGGGACGGGTGTTTACGTTATGACAAACGGAATTGACAAGACCGAGTCGTGGTGGTTTTTTAACACGACTCCGGCAACTCTCCCGACATCTAAAACATGTTTTTCACAGCCGTTTACGTTACGATTTTACAAGTCGGCGACAGGTCGGCGACACGTCGCGCCTTAGCGTAAACGTAGCTTTAGAATGATTTTGTAGTGGAAACCGGTGGGTGTGTGATTGAAGAAACAATAAAGACTGTGGAATATTACAAAGTAATTTCTTTTTATCCGTTATCCCTACCTATTAAACAGACGAGCGGTTGGAACCATTACGTACACGGAACGTAATCAAGACGTACTAGAATTGAAACGATTTTATTTCATCTTGTGCAATCATGATTCATATCACTTTTTATTAAATGTTTTAGGAGTAAGATACTTAACCTATCCGAATTTTAGTGTACTCGCAAGAAATGCTATTTACGACATTTACGGCCTATTCTATGGTGGTGTGGAAAATCAAGGTTGTTCGATATATCTCGCTCGTAACCATCGAGCTATCGAAACGAAATATATCGACCATGGTGAAAAGCTGGGGTTGTACTATAAATGAGATATATGAAAAAATCAGGTTTGCTCACCAAAAAATCAGGGGTTGTACTATACTTGGAGTCGGCATATACACGAGTATATACGGTAATTTAAATTTGTGAAAATAGTAAAATATAGAAAACCTTGCAGAATGCAAGCACATATTAACATAGCATGGAGTAATGGACAGGAAAAATAGAAATTTACAATATCTTAAGTTATTGGCCATCAAAATTTATAAACTTTTTAAAAACATTTCACGGTTTATGTACTTCTAAATGTTCTACAATGCTGAAAAATTTCTGACAGTAGAATTTACCAAATAACGATATCAGAATTATAGAAACTTGAAAACGTTTATTTATTCGGCCGTTAAAAATTCATAAATGTTAAAGAAAATTGACTAATCTTTATATACCTTCGTACGAACTAGAAGGCTGAAAATTAAGAAATTGTGTTTCAGTTACAGTTAGATTTGAAAATTTTTAGAAAATTCTATTATTGTGGCTGTTGAAAATTCATAAAGTTTGAACAATGAAATTTATATAAATGCAATTCTATAGGTGCTCCATAGATGAAATTTTGCAGTAATGTGAGGTATTAGCAACAAATGATGAAACAAAATTTTTGCAATTATAAAATTTAGGGGTTGCTTTTTTCGAATATTGTCCATAAAGGAAAACATGTAAATAGGCGCAGGGGTGCAAACTTTTGTGTTTAAAAATTATTTGTCTGCACTTTTTATATTTTAATGCCTTTAATGTTAAACTATGCCTAATGAAGGTATTCCGATAATGTAATAATCCCTATTTTAGGGGCTGTTTTGCCCCAGTATTGCTCGATATGATAATAAAAATTATGAGGCAGCTCCATATGTACAAAGAGACATGAAATTTGGACAGGTTATAAAAATTTTTTGCAAACGAAAATAAAATAAAACACTCCAAAAATTCCAAATTTTAAGGGCGGTTTTGCCCTATATATGACCCATACCAGTGTGAAAATGATACTGCAATTCGTAATGAGATACAAACATGAAATTTGGCGGAAATATGTGTTTTTAGTTACAACAGAAAGACGAAATCCAATATCGTTAATTTTGCAAATCTTAGCGACAGTTTTGCCAAATAATTGTCCTATGTGACGAATAATATTATAATGCACTTCTAAATGAGGTACAAAGTTGAAATTTGATGAAGATATATGATATTGTACACAATTCATTGGGAATAATTTTAAATTGTAAATATGCTAAACTTTAAAAAAGCTTGCAGAATGCAAGCACACATTAACTAGTATATATCTATAATATAAAGATGCTTCTTACACATGATATATATATTTTATATATATATATATATATATATATATATATATATATATATATATATGAGGATACAAAATTATGAGGCACTTCCACATGTGCCAGAAACTTGAAATTTGGTAGGATTATAGGTTTTTGGTCACAACCGAAGGAAAAAATCCGAAACTGGCAAAATTCCTATTTTGAGGGGCTATTTTGGCACATTTTTCCCCCATTTTTTGCCCATAAGAAAACATGTAAATTGGTGTAGAGGTTTTTTATTTGTATTTTAAAATTACTTCCTCTCAACATACGAACTCAAGACTTACACTGTCGGATAGGATATAAATTATAGTTTCTTATTTTTGAAGACGGAATGCAAATCCGAGTAGAATTAGCATAATATTATAGTTTTTATCGGAAAAAAGTGGTAATTTTTCTTGGTCCTACAATAGGCTTCCTAGCAACATGCTTAATGCTTTCATATGGGTAAGCTTTTAATGAGAATCAGACACTTATATTTTAATGCTGTTAATGTTAAACTACACCTAATGAAGGAAATCTGATATTGATATAATCCTCATTTTTGAGGGTTTTGCCCCATTATTGCTTCATATGAGAACAAAAAAGGCAAGGCAGCTGCATAAGTCCTAGAGACTTTAAATTTGGCATGATAAGAGAAATTACATTGCAACCTAAGATAAAATTATAACATCGGAAAAAAATTCCAATTTTAAAGGGGCGATTTTGCCCCTATTCGGCCCCATATGAGTGTGAAAATTATAAGGCACTTCTCAATGAGATACAAACTTGATATTTGGCAGAATTATGGGTTTTTAGTTACAACTGAAGGAAAGAATCTGATATTGTAAAAATTCAAAATCCTATTAGCTGTTTTGCCCTATTATAGCCCCATACGAGTATTCAAATTGTATGGCACTTCAAAATGATCTTCTAACTTGAAATTGAGACAGTTATCTGGTTTCGTAAAAAATCAATTGTAAATAATTTAAATTTGTAAAAATAGTAAAATTTAGAAAACCTTGCAGAATGCAAGCACATATTAACATAGCATGGAGAAATGGACAGGAAAAATAGAAATTTACAATATTTTAATTTATTGGCCGTAAAAATTATAAACTTTTAAAAAACATTTCACCTTTTACGTACTTCTAAATGTTCTACAATGCTGAAATTTTTTCTGACAGTAGAATTTACCAAATAACGATAACGGAATTATTGAAAGTTGAAAATGTTTATTTATTCAGCCGTTAAAAATTCATAAATGTTTAAAAAAATTGACTAAACTTTATAAACCTTCTTACGAACTAGAAAGCTGAAAATTAGGAATTGTGTTTCAGTTACAATTAGATTTGAAAATTTTTAGAAAAGTTTATTGTTGTGGCTGTTGAAAATTCATAAAGTTTAAACAATGAAATTTATATAAATGCAATTCTACAGATGCTCCAAAGATGAAATTTTGCAGAAATGTGAGGTATTAGCAACAAATGATGAAATCCTATAAAATTTTAACAATTATAAATTTTAGGGGTTGCTTTTTTCCAATATTGTCCATAAAGAAAAACACGTAAATAGGCGCAGCGGTGCAAACGGTTGTAGAAAATGCTTGCAGAATGCAAGCACACATTATCTAGTATATCTATAATATATAGATGCTTCTTACACATGATATATATATATATATATCATATATATAGGAGGATACAAAATTATGATGTGCCAGAAACTTGAAATTTGGTAGGATTATAGGTTTTTGGTAACAACCGAAGGAAAATATCCGAAATTGGGAAAATTCCTATTTTGAGGGGCTATTTTGGCCCCTTTTTGCCCATAAGAAAGCATGTAAAGTGGTGCAGAGGTTTTTATATTTGCATTTTAAAATTACCGTATATACTCGTGTATAGTACGAGTTTTTACGACCAAATTTTTATTGCAGAAATTGGGGATCGTACTATACAAGAGTAATGCATTTGAGGATTTAAAATTCATGTATCTTCACGGGCATTTTCGGTGAAGTTAAGCCACCCGCACGCATTCTAAAAGTAGGCTAACCTTAGCAGTGAGGTCCGTTATCGTTGTTATGTTGCTTCGTGAAAAGTAGAATCTTTTTCATATATACAGCTTCAAATTCACAAATACTTGAGATAAGTGACGATTTACGGGCATTTCCTTTCTTGAATTTTATGTATGTACATCTTTCTTTGCGTATTTTCACAAGGGATGGATTGGAACGAGTTGGACTAAAAGTATCGTAGACGGCGTAACTTTATGGAATTTCGAAATCTTGGAAAAAAGAAATTACTTTGTAATATTCAACAGTCTTTATTGTTTCTTCAATCACACACCGATCGGTGTCCACTACAAATTCATACTAAAGGTGTTACTTCGGTTAATAACACCATTAAAATGATTTTGTAGTGGAAACCGGTCGGGTGTGAGATTGAAGAAACAATAAAGACTGTGGAATATTACAAAGTAATTTCTTCTTGTCCGTTATCCCTAACTATTAAATAGATGAGCAAGTGGAACCATTACGTACGCGGAACGTACTCGAATTGAAACGATTTTATTTCATATTTTGCAATCATGATTCATATCACTTTTTATTAAATGTATTAGGAGTAAGATACTTAACCTATCCGAATTTTAGTGTACTCGCAAGAAATACTATTTACGGCCTATTCCATGGTGGTGTGGAAAATCAAGGTTGTACGATATATCTCGTTCGTAACAATCGAGCTATCGAAACGAAATATATCGACCATGGTGGAAAGCTGGGGTCGTACTATAAACGAGATATATAAAAACATCAGGAGTCGTACTATACATGCAGTCGGCATATACACGAGTATATAAGGTACTTCCCATCAAGATACGTAGTCGAGGCTTAAACTATCGTATAGGATATAAATTGGGGTTTCTTATTTTTGAAGACAGAATTCAAATCCGAGTAGAATTAGGGTAAATTTATAGTTTTTATCGCAAAAAAGTGGTAATATTTCTGGGTCTAACAATGGGCTTCCTAGGCAACTGGATTAATCCTTTCATATGGGTAAACTTTTAATGGGAATCGGAGGCTTATATTTTAATGCTGTTAATGTTAAACTACACCTAATGAAGGAAATCTGATATTGATATAATCCTCATTTTTGGGGGTTTTGCCCCATTATTGCCCCATTCGAGAACAAAAAAGGCGATGCAACAGCATAGGACCCAGAGACGTGAAATTTGGCACGGTAATAGAAATTTCATCGCAACCTAAGATGAAATTATAAAATTACAAAAATTCTCATTTTTAAAGGGCGGTTTTGCCCCTTTTCGGACCCATGCGAGAACAAAAAATGCAAGGCAGCTGCATAGGACCTAGAGACTTGAAATTTGGCACAATTATAGAATTTTCATGGCAAACTAAGATAAAATTGCAAAATTGCAAAAATTTCTATTTTTAATGTGTGGTTTTGCGCTCTTTCGGCCCCATACGAGTGTGATAATTATAAGGCACATCTTAATGAGATACAAACTTGAAATTTGGCAGAATTATGGGTTTTTAGTTACAACAGATGGAAAAAATCTGAGAGTGTAATAATTCTTAATGTTAGAGGCTGTTTTGCTCCATTATTGCTCCATACGAGGATTAAAATTATAAGGCACTTCTAAATGAACAACAAAGTCCAAATTTGACACGGTTATATGATTATGTACAACATCGATTGGGAAAAATTTGAATTTGTAAAAATGCTAAAATTTGATAATGCTTGCAGAATGCAAGCACACATCAACTAGTAGATATATATACTAGTTAACGCGTGCTTGCATTCTGCAAGAATTTTTAAAGTTTAGCATATTTACAATTTAAAATTATTCCCAGTGAATTTTACAATATCATATAACTGTATCAAATTTCAACTTTGTAGCTCATTTAGAAGTGTATTATAATTTTATTCGTCGCATGGGACAATTATTTGGCAAAACTGTCGCTAAGACTTCGAATTTTAACGATATTGGATTTCGTCTTTCTGTTGTAACTAAAAACCCATAATTCTGCGATATTTCATGTTTGTATCTCATTACGAATTGCAGTATCATTTTCACACTGGTATAGGTCATATATAGGGCTAAACCGCCCTTAAAATTTGGAATTTTCGCAGTGTTTCTTTTTTCTTCGGTTGCAAAAAAATTTTTATAACCAGGGCAAATTTCAAGTCTCATCGTACATATGGAGCTACCTAATAATTTTTATTCTCGTATGGAACAATACTGGGGAAAAACAGCCGCAAAAATAGGGATTATTACAATATCGGAATACCTTCATTAGATGTAGTTTAACATTAACAGCATTAAAATATAAGCCTATGATTACCATTAAAATCTTATCCATATGAAAGGATAGAGCTTGTTACCAAGGAAGCCTATTGTTAGACGCAGAAAAATTACCACTTTTTTGCGATAAATACTATAAATTTACGCTAATTCTACTCTGATTTGAATTCTGTCCTCAAAAATAAGAAACTACAATTTATATCCTAACCGACAGTTTAAGTCTCGAGTTCGTATCTTGACGGGAAGTAATTTTATAATGCAAATATAAAAACCTCTGCACCAATTTACATGCTTCCGTATGGGAAAAAAATGGGGCAAAAAGGGGCCAAAATAGCTCCTCAAAATAGGAATTTCGACAGTTTCAGATTTTGTCCTTCGGTTGTGACCAAAAACCTATATTCCTACCAAATTTCAAGTTTCCAGCACATCTGGAAGTGCCTCATAATTTTGTATCCTCCTATATCTATAATAACTTGAAATTTGGTAGGATTATAGGTTTTTGGTCACAACCGAAGGAAAAAATCCGAAACTGTCGAAATTACTATTTTGAAGGGCTATTTTGGCCCCTTTTTGCCCCTTTTTTTGCCCATAAGAAAACATGTAAATTGGTGTAGAGATTTTTATATTTGCATTTTAAAATTACTTCCCGTCAAGATACAAACTCGAGACTTAAACTGTCGGATAGGTTATAAATTGTAGTTTCTTATTTTTGAAGACGGAATGCAAATCTGAGTAGAATTAGCGTAAATTTATAGTTTTTATCGCAAAAAAGTGGTAATTTTTCTTGGTCTAACAATAGGCTTCCTAGCAACAGGCTTAATACTTTCATATGGGTAAGCTTTTAATGGGAATCAGAGGCATATATTTTAATGCTGTTAATGTTAAACTACATCTAATGAAGGTATTCCGATATTGTAATAATCCCTATTTTTGCGGCTGTTTTGCACCAGTATTGCTCCATACGACAACAAAAGTGATGAGGCAACTCTATATGACGTAGAGACTTGAAATTTGCCCTGGTTATAAGAATGTTATTGCAACCAAAGATAAAATAAAAGACTCCGAAAATTCCAAGTTTTAAGGGCGGTTTTGCCCTATATATGATCCATACCGGTGTGAAAATGATACGGCAATTATTAATGAGATACAAACAGGAAATTTGGCAGAATTTTGGGTTTTTAGTTGCAACAGAAAGACGAAATTCAATATTGTCAAAATTCGAAATCTTCGCGACTGTTTTGCCAAATAATTGTCCTACGCAACGAATAAAATTATAATGCAAAGTTGAAATTTGATGCAGTTTAATTTTTTGTTCAAAATTCATTAAGAATAATTCTAAATTGTAAATATGCTAAACTTTAAAAATGCTTGCAGAATCCAAGCACATATTAACTATACTCTGCGGCACGAAAATGTAAGGCTCAAGGTCAACCAACCCTCCATCTTCCTCTTCGCCGCTCACCCGGCGATGTTGCCTGATCATACGCAACGCATCCCTGTGTCACTTGTGAGGTAGCTCTCGTGGAATTTGTGCGCTTCTGCTTTCGTCCCGCTCTCTCGTTCTCGTTGAATATAATTTAGTTGTTTGTTATCCTGTTATTGGTGTAGTTATTTGTTTGCTTTGTTATTTGTTATATTTGTTAGTATATCGTTTTATTTATTCCGATACCAACCTTCGGTGCTTCTTAAAATGAACGCCGAAGAGCATGTCGATGAGCCAAGTACCCAACAAAGCCATCGGTTCATGGTAGACGGTATGGCAAAATGGATTTGAGCAAGCAAACTCAGGCCGTAATTATGAAAGTGAACTATTTTTTTGAGCATTTAGCTGACAATCCTGATCTTGCAAAGAATTTACTGTTCAATCAAGTTCAGAAGCTCACAGCGGAAGCTTGCGGAATAGGGATCAGTACACTTTAGAAAATTAAAAGAAAGGCAGATTTATCTGAAGATAACGTGGAACCAATCTTCGGCACACCACGTAAACACTACAAGAGAAAAAGTGTAGTTACAGACCTGGACGACTTTGATAAGCATCAAGTCCGACGTTCGGTTTTGGGATTTTACGACAGAGGCGAATATCCTACCGCTGAAAAGATTCGATCACACCTGGAGAAAGAAATTAATTTTAAGGGATCTAGTACATCAGCAATCCGTATTCTTAATACCATAGGATTCAGGTATGTTTCTATTCATTTATATTGCAAATTGAAATAATCTAGCGAATAACGATTACTTACTTGTGAGTACAGCGTTCCAAAGTGTCTATGATTGAGTTTCAGTTTCCATGTTAATGATTAATATGTTTGAAAATATTAATTTTTAGACATGTTAAAGTAGCTGTTGTCATATTTTTGTTTTTATAATACGATTACTAACTTTATTCCGTAGTAGTAGTAGTGTTAATAGGTGCCTCGACGGCTGTGGTCATTGCACCTATACCTCTATTTAATAATAAATAAATCGGAGGCATATTTAATAATGTAGCAAAAATACAATATTTAAAGTAATTTATCAAAAATTTTATTTATCAAAAAAATTTTCCGTGCATTTTGAAACACCCTATATAAACACAATATAATTTTTAATATGAAAACTGAAATAGTATGTGCTTGGTTAACAGTTTAAGGGAATTTTTTAACAGCCAATGATCCTTTTATAGGTATAGAAAATGCAACGATGGTTGTAAATTTTTGATGGAACGGAGAGACATTACTTGCGTGCGGTCGAGGTTTCTTCGTGCTATGCACAATGCGAGGAAAGAAAACTTTTCCAGACCCATTTATTATTTGGATGAAACGTGGCTAAACCAAAACCACTCGAAGAATTTCATATGGCAGGATTCAGACCAACATGGAGGACTGAAAGTGCCCACAGGCAAAGGAGGTAGACTGATTGTGCTACATGTGGGATCAGCTCACATCAGACTGGTTTCGTTGAAGAGTGTGAATTAGTTTTCCGTTCAAAAAAAAAGTGCTCTTCATTCAGATTAACATACGGAAATGAACTCCAAATTGTTCACAGAATGGTTTTTAGATTTCTTGTCTTTGTTGGAAGAGGGATCCATAATAGTAATGGACAATGCAAGCTATCATTCCGTCAGGTACGAAAAAATCCCATCATCCAATTGGAAAAAGGCTGACATTCAGGACTGGCTTCGGAAAAAACATATTCAGTTCTCTCCGAATGAGACAAGGGCTGAATTACTGAATAAAAATGAAATTAAAAATTCGCCTAAGATTTACGAGGTAGATAAATTGGCCAACGAAATGGGACACCAAGTCATTCGCTTACCACCTTATCATGAGCATTACAACCCGATAGAGTTGATTTGGGCTCAGGTAAAAGGGGAGATAGCTGCCCGTAATAAAACGTTTAAAATTGCAATGTGGAAAAACTCATGCACGAGGCCATTAAAAATGTGATAATTGAGGACTGGCAAAAATGCGTCCGACATTCGGAAGATATACAAGAGAAAGACTTTCTTCAAGAGTGTGCACGTGATGAAGTGGTTGAACCCTTTGTGATTCATTTGGGGGAATTAGATTCAGATGAAAGTGAACTGTCAGATATTGAGTTGGATATATAATAAATGCAATTATGTAATTGTGTTATAAATTTATTATTTTGAATTATATACATGTTGTTTCCAATCCTAAACTACCATGGAAAAATCAAAATAATTGATAATGAAATAAAATAGTAGGAATTATTACATACGAGAAGGAGGTTGCTTGCATTCTGCAAGCACTGAGGTTTAATGGATTAAACATAGAAATGTTCCGTTACCCTTACGTGTCAAGTCTGCCGCGACTTCTTCCTTTATCCAAATATGAATAAGCATAACTCGAGAACAAAGTAAGATATCAGAATGAATCTTTTATTGAAAGACGCTTTAATCCTTCTTCTAAAATTCATATGAGTCTTTGAGTCTACCTCTAATATAACGTAAATTCGATAGAGACTACTTTGTGCATTGCATCAGGATAATTTTTTCGTCGTGTACAGGTAAATAATTGTTTATTTCCCTAACAGTTAACTTTATTCACTATTTATTGAGTTCGTTAGTGAGATAAGATATTGAGCAACCTGCAATAATTTTCTGAACAACTTGAGTGTAGCTATGTGTTCATTATCGCCGCAGAAATTTAAAGAAAAATTTGTCACGGCACGTGCCGCATTTTCGCTCGTTTCGTTTCCTTAGTAAAGTAAGGTTTGGCAATGCTGCGCTCTGTATCGCTGACCTTG
This sequence comes from Uropetala carovei, assembly GCA_036926305.1. Lineage (NCBI taxonomy): Eukaryota > Metazoa > Arthropoda > Insecta > Odonata > Petaluridae > Uropetala > Uropetala carovei. The sequence continues at coordinate 1,791,695 of JAXCHB010000195.1, forward strand.
AGCCTTACATTTTCCTGCCGCAGAGTATATATATATATATATATATATCATGTGTAAGAAGCATCTATATATTACAGATATATATATATATATATATATATCATGTGTAAGAAGCGTCTATATATTATAGATATATATATATATATATATCATGTGTAAGAGGCGTCTATATATTATAGATATATATATTACTAGTTGTTATGTGCTTGCAATCTGCAAGCATTTTCAAATTTTAGCATTTTTACAAATACAAATTATTCCCAAGCGATGTTGTACATAATGATATAACCATGTCAAGTTTCGAGTTTGTTGCTCATTTAGAAGTGCCTTATAATTTTAATCCTCGTATGGAGCAATAATGGAGCAAAACAGCCCCTAACATTAAGAATTATTACAGTCTCAGATTTTTTCCATCTGTTCTAACAAAAAACCCATAATTCTGCCAAATTTCAAGTTTGTATCTCATTAAGGAGTGCCTTATAATTATCACTCTCGTATGGGGCCGAAAAAGGGCAAAACCAAACATTAAAAATAGGAATTTTTGCAATTTTACAATTTTATCTTAGTTTGCCATGAAAATTCTATAATCGTGCCAAATTTCAAGTCTCTAGGTCCTATGCAGCTGCCTCGCATTTTTTGTTCTCGCATGGGGCCGAAAAGGGGCAAAACCGCCCTTTAAAAATGAGAATTTTTGTAATTTTGTAATTTTATCTTAGGTTGAAATGAAATTTCTATAACCGTGCTAATTTCAAGTCTCTGGGTCCTATGCAGTTGCATCGCCTTTTTTGTTCTCGAATGGGGCAATAATGGGGCAAAACAGCTCCAAAAATAGGGATTATTTCAATAACGGAATTCCTTCATTAGGCATAGTTTAACATTAATGGCATTAAAATATAAGCCTCTGATTCCCATTAAAAGCTTACCCATATGAAAGGATAGAGCTTGTTACCAAGGAAACCTATTGTAAGACCCAGAAAAATTACTACTTTTTTGAGATAAAAACTATAAATTTACGTTAATTCTACTCGGATTTGCATTCCGTCTTCAAAAATAAGAGACTACAATTTATATCCTATCCGACAGTTTAAGTCTCGAGGTCGTATCTTGACGGGAAGTAATTTTAAAATGCAAATATAAAAACCTCTACACCAATTTGCATGTTTTCTTATGGGCAAAAAATGGTGCAAAAAGCGGCCAAAATAGCCCTTCAAAATAGTAATTTCGACAGTTTCGGATTTTTTCCTCCGGTTGTAACCAAAAACCTATAATCCTACCAAATTTCAAGTTTCTGGCACATCTGGAAGTGCCTCATAATTTAGTATCCTCATATATATATATATATAATACTAGTTAATGTGTGCTTGCATTCTGCAAGGATTTTCAAATTTTAGCAGTTCTACAAATACAAATTATTCCCAATCGATATTGTACATACTCATATAATCGTGTCAAATTAGGAGTTTGTAGCTCATTTAAAAGTGCCTTATAATTTTAATCCTCGTATCGGGCAATAATGGAGCAAAACAGCTCCAAACATTATGAATTTTTACACTCTCAGATTTTTTCCATCTGTTGTAAATAAAAACCCATAATTCTGCCAAATTTCAAGTTTGTATCTCATTAAGAAGTGCCTTATAATTATCACATTCGTATGAGGCAGAAAAAGGGCAAAACCACCCATTAAAAATTGGAATTTTTACAATTTTACAATTTTATCTTAGTTTTCCATGAAAATTCTATAATCGTGCCAAATTTCAATACCCTAGGTACTATGCAGCTGCTCCCTAAATTTTTTGTTCTCGTATGGGGCCGAAAAGGGGTAAAACCGCACCTTAAAAATTAAAATATTTGTAATTTTATAATTTTATCTTAGGTTGCAATGAAATTTCTATAACCGTGCCAAATTTCAAGTCTCTGGGTCCTATGCAGCTGCATCGTCTTTTTTGTTCTCGAATTGGGCAATAATGGGGCAAAACATCCCTAAAAATGAGGCTTATATCAATATTGGATTTCATTCATTAGGTGTAGTTTAACAATACCAGCATTAAAATATAAGCCTCTGATTCCCATTAAAAGCTTACCCATATGAAAGGATAGAGCTTGTTACCAAGGAAACCTATTGTAAGACCCAGAAAAATTAGCAATTTTTTGCGATAAAACCTATAAAATTAAGCTAATTCTACTCGGATTTGCATTCCGTCTTCAAAAATTAGAAACTACAATTTATATCCTATCCGACAGTTTAAGTCTCGAGTTCGTATCTTGACGGGAAGTAATTTTAAAATGTAAATATAAAAACCTCTGCACCAATTTACATGCTTTCTTATGGGCAAAAAATGGGGCAAACAGGGGCCAAAAGGCCCCTCAAAATAGGAATTTTGCCAGGTTCGGATTTTTTCCTTTGGTTGTGACTAAAAACCTATAATCCTACCAAATTTCAAGTTTCTGGCACATCTGGAAGTGCCTCATAATTTTGTATCCTCATATATATATATATATCTATAATATATAGATTCTTCTTACACATGATATATATATACTAGTTAATGTGTGCTTGCATTCTGCAAGCATTAGGAGAGGAAAAATAATTTTGAAACGGAAAAGTTTGGATCTCTTTATCGATTTCCTTATTGAAAAATTTTGAGATAAAAACAACCCCTAAATTTATAATTATAAATCATTTATAGGTTTTTAGCATTTGTTACATTTATGCGAAATGTTATTGATGTAGCACCCCTAGAAGTGCATTTATATAAATTAAATTGTTTAAAATTTTTGAATTTTTAACAGCCACAATAATAAACTTTAACAAAATTATAATGAAATTTTCACCGGAACATTACTCCCTAACTTTCTTAAAATTTTCAGCTTCCTTGCTCTTCAGAAAGTACATAAACATTAGTCAATTTGTTTAACATGTAAGAGATTATTACAGTCGAACAAATAACAATTTACAAATTTCTATAATCCCCTTTCCATTATATGGCAAATTCTACCAATGGAAAAAATTTCAGCTTCATAGATCATTTAGAATTACCTAAACCATGAAAAGTTAGTAAATAGTTTATAATTTTCAATGGTCAAGAAAATACATATTGTTGCAATTTTTCCTCCAATTATTTTTTTAGATTCACCTATGTATTAAATTTCAGCTCTCCAACTATTGTAGTTTGGGCTGAACATTTGTATCCTCCTATATCCTAATTAAGACCCGTCAATATATAATGAATAAGCTTTTTTAAATGTTAGGATTTTTACAATTTCAAATTATTCCCTTTCGTTTTTTAAAATAATCATATAAGCGTGTCATATTTGAAGATTGTTGCTCATTTAGAAGTGCCTTATAATTTTATTCCTCGTATGGGGCAATAATAGGTCAAAACAGCCATAACGTTACGAATTTTTACAAATTTGAAATATTCCTAATCGATTATCTCCAAAACCATATAACCGTGTCAAATTTCAAGTTTGTATCTCATTAAGAAGTGCCTTATAATGTTCACACTCGTATTGGGTAGAAATGGTGCAAAACCACACTTAAAAAATTGAATTTCTGCTATTTTTTTATTGTATTTTCGGTTGCAATGAAATTTCTATAATGGTGCCATATTTCAAGTCTGTAGTTCATATGGAGCAGTCTCATCATTTTTGTTCTCGTATGGAGAAATACTTGGGCAAAAGTGCTCCAAAAATGAGGACTATTACAATATAGGTTTCCTTCATTAGGCATAGTTTAACATTAACAGCATTAAAATATAAGCATCTGATTCCCATTAAAAGCTTACCCATATGAAAGGATAGAGCTTGTTACCAAGGGAGCCTATTGTTAGACCCAGAAAAATTACCACTTTTTTGCGATAAAAACTATAAATTTACGCTAATTCTACTCGGATTTGCATTCCGTCTTCAAAAATAAGAAACTACAATTTATATCCTATCCGACAGTTTAAGTCTCGAGTTCGTATCTTGACGGGAAGTAATTTTAAAAAGCAAATATAAAAACCTCTACACCAATTTACATGTTTTCTTATGGGCAAAAAATGGGGCAAAAAGGGGCCAAAATAGCCCTTCAAAATAGTAATTTCGACAGTTTCGGATTTTTTCCTTCGGTTGTGACCAAAAACCTATAATCCTACCAAATTTCAAGTTTCTAGCACCTCTGGAAGTGCCTCATAATTTTGTATCCTCCTATATATATGATATATATATCATGTGTAAGAAGCGTCTATATATTATAGATACTAGTTGTTATATAGGAGGATACAAAATTATGAGGCACTTCCAAATGTGCTAGAAACTTGAAATTTGGTAGGAATATAGATTTTTGGTCACAACCGAAGGAAAAAATCCTAAACTGTCGAAATTCCTATTTTGAGGGGCTATTTTGGCCCCTTTTTGCCCCATTTTTTGCCCATAAGAGAACATGTAAATTGGTGTAGAGGTTTTTATATTTGCATTTTAAAATTACTTCCCTTCAAGATATGAACTCGAGACTTAATCTGTCGGATAGCATATAAATTGTAATTTCTTATTTTTGTAGACAGAATTCAAATCCGAGTAGAATTAACGTAAATTTATAATTTTTATCACAAAAAATTGCTAATTTTTCTGGGTCTAACAATAGGTTTCCTTGGTAATAAGCTCTATCCTTTCATATGGGTAAGCTTCTAATGGGAATCAGAGGCTTATATTTTAATGCTGTTAATGTTTAACTACACCTAATGAAGGAAATCCGATATTGATATAAGCCTCATTTTTAGGACTGTTTTGACCCATTATTGCCCAATTCGAGAACAAAGAAGATGATGCGGCTGCATAGGACCCAGAGACTTGAAATTTAGCACGGTTATAGAAATTTCATTGCAACCTGAGATAAAATTATTAAATTACAAAAATTCTCATTTTTAAGGGGCGGCTTTGCTCCTTTTCGGCCCCATGTGAGAAAAAAAAATGCGAGGCAGCTGCATAGGATCTAGAGTCTTGAAATTTGGCACAATTATAGAATTTTCATGGCAAACTAAGATAAAATTGCAAAATTGCAAAAATTTCTATTTTTAATGGGTGGCTTAGCCCCTTTTCGGCCCCATGCGAGTGTGATAATTATAAGACACTTCTTAATGAGATACAAACTTGAAATTTGGCAGAATTATGGGTTTTTTGTTACAACAGATGGAAAAAATCTTAGAATGTAAAAATTCATAATGTTAGGGGCTGTTTTGCTCCATTATTGCCCTATACGAGGATTAAAATTATATGGCATTTCTAAATGAGCTACAAACTCCAAATTTGACACGGTTATATGATGATGTACAGCATCGATTGGGAATAATTTGAATTTGTAAAAATGCTAAAATTTGAAAATGCTTGCAGAATGCAAGCACACATTAACTAGTATATATATATATATATATATATATATATATATATATATATATATATATATATATATATATATATATATATATATATATATATATATATATATATATATATATATATATATATATATATATATATATATATATATATATATATATATATATATATATATATATATATATATATATATATATATATATATATATATATATATATATATATATATATATATATATATATATATATATATATATATATATATATATATATATATATATATATATATATATATATATATATATATATATATATATATATATATATATATATATATATATATATATATATATATATATATATATATATATATATATATATATATATATATATATATATATATATATATATATATATATATATATATATATATATATATATATATATATATATATATATATCATGTGTAAGAAGCATCTATATATTATAGATATAGTGGTTTGTAACCATTTTGGTAGGATACAAAATTACGAGGCACTTCCAGTTGTGCTAGAAACTTGAAATTTCGTAGGAATATAGATTTTTGGTCACAACCGAAGGAAAAAATCCAAAAGTGGCAAAATTTCTATTTTGAGGGTACATTTTGGCCCCTTTTTGCCCCATTCTTGGCCCATAAGAAAACATGTAAATCGGTGTATAGGTTTTTACATTTGCATTTTAAAATTAATTCTCGTCAAGATACGAACTTGAGAGTTAAACTAACGGATAGGATATAAATTGTAGTTTCTTATTTTTGAGTAGAATTAAGATAAATTTATAGTTTCTATCAGAAAAAAGATGTAATTTTTCTGGGTGCAACTATCTGCTGCCTAGGCAACCAGCTTAATGCTTTCATATGGGTAAACTTTTAATGGGAATCAGAGTCTTATATTTCTCCTTTAAAACCTTACTAATGTAATGCCTATTGAAATATCAATGGGAGTAAAGATTAGATCGTTCAAGCTATTTATGGAGATCAAATTGGCATCAGAAACATTAATTGTATTGAAAGTCATTTTCCCCTTTCACCCTCCCTTCCTTTGTCCCCTCCCTCCCTCTCTCTCGTATTAAAAGCAATCAAAGCACGTTTACACCCATAATGATTGTGTAATAGTACCGATTCCTTATCTTTGATATTACTCGTGTTGTGCTTCGTTGATTTGAATACGACAAGAAAGGTCTTCAGACTTGATATGCAGATTAATTGAATATAACACCGCCTCCACCAGTAAAAGGTAACTTATGCAGGAAATTTCAGCAAATTTGAAGTAATGTGTATAATAAATGTTAAAATAGAAAAGTTATTTATAAAAATTTATTTTTATACCCATTACAGTAAGTCCACGACTTACACGGATCCGCAGATACACGGCGTAACTTATCAGAATATGTCATTAGGGTAGTTGAACTGCCGCGCGTATACAGTTAGTTAGACAGCTGCTCGATAGATGGCGTTACTTGTACACTGCAGGAAACGTAGCAGACAGAAGTGCTGTTGTTAGATTTGTTTTTTATTGTGGAAGAGCTTTTAAGTGCATGAAAGTTATCTCGTAATTGTATTGAAACAAATTTGATAAATGAACTAGGTATAAGCCCTCATTATGGCTCAGAAACGTAAGAGTGGTGACAATATTGGGAGTGTTAATAGGAAGAGGCACACTATAACTTTGGAAACCAAAGTAGAAATTATTAAAAGACATGACAAAGGTGAAAAGTTTGTTGACATTGCACGTGTTTATGAGATGAATGAGTCAACAATTAGAACAATTATAAGGGATAAAGATCAAATTATTATTTATAAGGAGAAGAAAGAAGCTACTATACAAACATCACTGGACAAGTACATACGTAAAACAGAGACAAATGATGTAATGCCATAGTCACCTGCAGAATCTGCTTAAATACGTATATACTATGTACTATGTACTAATACTCTTCTTGCAATTACTAACATTTTTACTTAAGTATGATGTATTGTAATGAATAAATTTTCATTTTCTTAACATTTTGTTTTTATAAGTTCTAATTTTTCGGCTTTAATTATCCAATGAAGTGAATGTCAAATTTGTGTAACTGCCGTGCGTATTAGGTTACTTGACCAGCTACTCAAAAGATGGCATTTGCCGTACATTTCCACTGAAGTTCTCTTTACATTGCCACTAGTACTGCACAGCCAACTGCGTTGCTTCAATAAAGGTATTGGTTTAAACACTGTTCGACTTACATGGAAATTTTTGGAACGAATTAACCGTGTAAGTCGGGGACTTACTGTACTTGTTATAAAGTAAATCAAAATTAGGACTATCTTTTGGAGGCTGCATTGAATTATCGTTTAAATGAAAGTTCTGGAAAATTGACAGAAACCTATCCCTTGCCATGACTTCTGAAACTCCTAGTACATCCAGGACCCTATTCTTCGACGAATAGCCTTTGAGGCTGAGAAGGTCATGAAATCCCATCGTGAAACAATACCTAACCATGCCTTCAGCTTATCTACAGTAAGATCTATCCACATCTAACCAAAGAGAAAAAATATGTGAAGTCTACAGAACAGACCTTCAAACTGTGTGCAGCCGTCCAGAACAAAAAAGTAAATAAAAGCAAGTAAATCACCTCTCACTAGGTGGCAGGGTAGGATAGTACTCTAGCACAGAAATATTGGTACTCCGTCCCCAAAGGATTAAAAGTGGTTCACTTTAAATTGTTTCATATAAACACCACTTCCTAGGAATGCATCCCTGTTTAAAGTGAGGGAGACCTGTATTTGAACTCTTTCACATATATCTCCTGACGGAATTCATGCTAGAAGGTTAAAAGTTGCGATATGACATCACCACTAAACACACACTGGACTATTACTGTAAGGGCCCTCCAACACTTTTTTTAGGGCTATAAAGTCAGTCTCTGAACTTGTAAAATATGGGTGTAAAAATTTTCACAGTACCTTTAACATTAAATCTGCAATTACAACAATTGGTCTCCTTAACACATGAGCAAGAGCAAGGACATGGACTTCTTCAAGACTTTCATATGTAGCATTTTCCCAAGATTCCTCTCTGAAAAAAGAAAAGAAAAATAATGAAGCACAGTGTTAAAGGAGAGAGATAAAAAAATATGTGAAGAGGAAGGATTTCAGTAGAGTGATTTTGATTCCATTCAAGAAGCAAAAAGCATTGACTATCTAGATCAGTGTTTATCAACCAGTGTTCCATGGAACATGTGTTCCAATAGAACTGCCTGAGTTCCGTGAAATACTCCACCAAAAATAATTTTTTTATTAATTTAGATTTTTTAATGAATTAAAAAATAAAAAGAATTTCTATTTTGCTCTCACACCATAACTCCCTATATCCCAGAAGCAGAAAGTACTCCTATTAAGTAAATAAAATAAAGGTTATATGAAAATATATATACAGGATATCTCAGAATTCGCATCTACGGACGTAACCATGTGATTCCTTGTGAAATTTTAAGTCGAAAATGTCTTTGTAAAAATTTCGGAAGACCCATGGTTTCCTCAGAAAACATGTTTAAAGTTGGCAATATGTGGCAACACTGTACTGGGAAAGGGTTGGTTACAATAATGACTCTAAGAGTCTAAAATGACAACAATACTATGTTTATCATTATTTGCTTGCAATCTTTAAATCAAGAAAATGAAATAAAAACAAAACAAATAAATAAAAGCAAGTTAATTGCTTATATTTATTTGTTTTGTTTTTATTTCTTTTTCTTGATCTGTTTCCAATCTTTTACTTAAATGGATGTTTGTTGACATTCACTGAGCAACCGATTTGTTTTTTCTCAACGTATGTTTATTTTTGTTATGTTTTTGTTGAACTTTAAAATTCCTTTTTCTTCAGTTTATATTGCAGTTTGTTTTAACTTGCTCATATAAAAAGATAAAAACACAAAACAACAAATTGATCACTTAAGCTGTCTTCAAAAGGTTTTCTGTGTTTAGCAATAATGCTAGAAACACGGAAAGAAGCAACAGTAGCGGCTATAGACTTAAGAGTGAGTGCTCTGAACAATGATTGTTGCTTCTGTAAGTTAGAAACAAGTTCTTGCACTTTCCTTTTCCTAATTTCAGATTTAGCAGGAAAACTTACAGAAAAGTTTTTGTGAATGATATTAAAATGTCTCTCAACTTTATCTCTTTTAGGTTCTGCAACATTTGCGTGACAGATTAAGCATGTACATTTATCTTTAATCATGAAGAACAAGAATTCATCTTTCTACTCATAATTATAGTAATAAGTTTTCTTTTTCTAGTTTGGCGGTTCATTGTTCATCTTTATGAAGGCTGTAACTGTAATAAGAAAAATATACAATGTAAAACCTTACAATTGTAGTAACTTACAATAAAAGAAATAATTACACAAGACTGTGAATAAATGATAAGACAAATCCACAATGTAAATATACCGAATAATGATAATCCTTTTATGATAAAGAGTTCAATAATACCATTATGTTTAAAATCCAACCATCTAATCGAGAAAAAAGTAACTACTTCTTTGGCAAGCCAGAGGGAAATTTTGATTTTATTTATGTTTAACCTTATCTTGCATTTCTGAATGCAAAACAATCGCTCTTGATTTCACTTAATTTGCAAAACATAAAACAAAAATTTTACCAACGTCGTAACCAAATAATATAAGCTCGACTTAATGATTTTCAGGTTAACAAACATTATACAGCTATACGCCAATTTAGTCGAGGATAGATAGCTGAAAATCACGATGTAAATCAAATCAACATAGATCTAAGCCATCACAGTACCAGGTTTTGTCAATAGCGACTTGTACTTACAAAGGAACACTGTATACCAGTCCTCTCGGATTCGGGCAAAATTTCACAGGGTAGTAGTAAATGAAAAATAAGCGACCACGTATTTTTCCTTGCTCGTCCAATGGCCCCGCGTTTTCAAGATAATAGTGCTTAAATTTAAAATAGCTTACTTGTTGGTATGTATTACTATGAATGTTTTTTAAAAATAATACATATAATTTATTACAAGAAGAAATGAAAAAATTACAATTACAAAGAAAGAAAATGGAAATTACAAAAAATGGAAATTACAATAAAATATGGAAATTACAAAGAAAATGGAAATTACAAAAAATGGAATACTACATAAATTACATGAATATATATCACAAATGCAATAAAAAATCAACAAATGTAATACAAATCACAAATTAAAAGTATCATTAATAATCGTTAATAATAATAATAATAATGCAAATTACAAATTTATCATAAAGAGTATTTGCACAATGGAAAAGGAAAGAAAAACTGGACATTTGGAAAGTTTAACCTTTCAAGTCCTCAAGAGTCTATAAGACTCATCAGGAGTTGCTCAGTTTATATAAACAGGGAATGTTTGTTCAGTTACAACACAGGTGACTTACCCTTAATTCAGATTGATAACTAATTTTTACAAAACATATTTCTGTGTACATCTTTAGTTTATAATACACAAATAGCAGTACAAACTGTTTTTACTAACTAGTAAAAAATCGGAATTTAAATACTCTTTTAGTAGTTTCTTTAGAGTTGAGATTCTCTCAACCTTGCATAGGCATTCAGGTAGCATATTGAAAATCATAGGCACTATGACTTCTATTCTGTTTTTTCCATAGCTATTGTTATATTTTGGCACCAGATATCTTACACTACCTCTTGTTTCCATTTGGTGATTACTATCATCATTACTCTGTTTCATATGAAAAAAATTATCCATAATTAAAATGTACTTGAACATATTTTCCATTGGTAAAATATCAAGACCTTTATAAATTTCTTTCATGTTCATGCTCAAGCACTCGTTATCATCATATGTCATCTTTCCCTTATCAAATAATAATTTTATTATTCTATTCTGTGTTATCTTAACCTGTGATTTATACACATTGCTGGTACTAACCCCTTTTTGTTGTACCATATCGTAGAATGGATTCTACAAAAGCAAAATATATTATTCGCAAAGATTCACTGGGTACTATTTGTTGTATGTGATATATCAAGTAACATACTTTTCGTAACTTGTTATTGATTTTGTTAAGGTGCCCATCAAATTTGACATTTTCGTCTATTATTATTCCTAAGTATTTGTACTCAGTCACTTGTTGAAGTAATGGACACTTACAGTGTGTTATTTGAACAGAATTATGTAAACAACCATGATCATGTATTTTAACTTCTACAGTTTTCTTTTGGTCAACTCTGGAGGTAACATGCATAATCTTGGATTTTGCAATATTGATTACCATATCATTATCATGAGACCAGATGGCCAATTTTAGCAAGTATCTTGCATAGTTGTAATCGTCGATTCAAATGATCGGTGTGCAACTAACAATAACACATCATCTGCATACATTAATAGCTTAGCATTATTTATACATTTACTTAAACCATTTATATATATCGTAAAGAGTATAGGTCCTAACACCGAACCCTGTGGTTCACCGCAATTTATAACTTTATCATTACTAAGGGTATCCTTAATTTTAACACATATCTTTCTATTAGATAAGTAGCTTCTGAACCATTCCAATGCTCCTTCCCTAATGCCAAGTATATCTTAGCTTCTATTGATCCAATAAGGACAAATTTATTTGTGGTGTCTCTTGAAAGATTACTTATAACAACTGTAGAAATCAAAAACATATATTATTAATCAAACGACTCTGAAAAATAAACAACTTTTCTCATTCACCGAAATTTTTGCTTGGGATGTGAAAAAGTCGGTCTGCGGAAAACTTTTTCCCTAATTGATTTAGAGGGATACATTAAGCGAAGACAATGTGCAGAAATGTTGAAATTTACTTTTGGGAAAGACACCAATCCAATATCGTTTGTAGTTCTCATGATATGGGTGTATAAACAAAAGTGAGGTCTATGCCGGTCAAGAAATAGACCACAGCGATATTTTCACGTTGTGCCTCCCTAACTTTGTTTAAAGGGAGACTGCCTAAAACCATTCATCATATTTTGTGGTACCCGCTTTATAATGCAGCTAAAGAAAGCTGAACCTTATTAATTTGAATATTTTCATTAGAAAATAATGCCAAGTTATAATAGTAAATAAGTATTCCCAAGTTGATGTAGACTATTGATAATATCATAATATAAATTTTCTTGCACGTACAAAGCAATTTAGTTGAGAAGTAGTCTATGGTCTTTATGGAGGCAAATTCTTAGATACACTCTATTTTTTACTTATAATATAGTACGTTTAGTTTTGTAATGTAATTTAATTTTTGCGATGGACCTACTCACTTTCGGTTTACTTCCCTTTATTCATTTTTGTTAAATTAAAGGAATTAAGGTCGAATAATATAATTGGAAAACATATCGATAACTACAGTGGGCCCTCGACTTACGATGCTAATTCGTTCCGATAAACGCATCATATGTTGGAAAAACGTGTTGAACCCTGAAATCTATGTAAAACCTCTAATTCGTTCAGAGATGCTTAGATTTAAATTTTTTTTGAACCTAAATAAGGCTTTTCCCATGAAAATAGTTATTTTATATAGGAATACATATTCTTTTACATATACGCACGTGTATAATAAATAAAATATAACAGAAATAAATAAATAGAAATACACGTGCATCATTTTCATCACAGTATGTACTCTTTTCTATTTCAATGGATTGGCACTGCAACTTAATATCTTTTAACCACTGTGGCACTCAGATATGGGGTCGCGTTACTTTTCCATGCTTTTGGTTTTCTAGTTTGTGTCTTTCTATGCTGAGAAGTCTTGGGGCATAAAAAGGACCTTTCGTCATTGTAGCCTCAGATATAATGTCTTTCGTTGCGTTAAGACAAAAACAAAGGAGGCTATTCATAAGAACAATTTAAAAGACACACGTGATTGACGGGTCAAGAACCAATAATGCATGCTGATTGTCCATCGTATGTCGCAGTTTCATCGTATGTCAATACTATAATACTATACATGGAAGCATGGGAGGTTCATTGGATATCGAAAAATCGTATCACGAGGCCATCGTAAGTTGAGGACCCACTGTAAGTTCATTTTTATGGATATCAACGTTAGGAGATATGCGAAATAAAATTGTCTCATTCTTTTATTGGTTTCAATATGTATTTACAATTTGCTATATTGTTGACCTTTTGGATTGTTTCATGGAAATTGAATGTTACTCTTATTATGAAACCAGCTTTACAGATCAAGCTCTAAGAAAAATGCAAAAACGTGCAATTGAAACCAACAAGCAATGGACTAAAGAACGTATGAGTAATACAGTGCGACAGGAATTAAATTAACAGAGTCAACATTTGTTATAAATAAAATTAATTTAAAAAAAATACAATATAAATTAATATACATAGGTGCATTTTTTGCTGCAGATGAGAAAACAACTGAGTTATGCACCCATTTCAAAATTATGAGCAAGATTCCTTAAAAATTCAATTTTATCTTTGTCTCCGTAGTTTGAAACAATTGATAAAATCCTTGCATCTGCATCTCTCTACTTTTTTAATTTTAATGAAGGATTATGCCCCACAATTAACTGTTCATAATGAACATCCATCCCATGCTGAACTTTACGTAACCCATCAATAAATTTCCATAAGTTGGGATGATACATTCCGAGTTCAGTTTGCAGATGTCTGTGGGCGGCTTCTGCATAGTTGTTTGTCCGATACTTTAGACCAGTGGTCGGCAATATCTTAAGCTATGAGGGCACAATTTAAACTATTATGGACATGAAGGGTGCACAGAGTAACAAGAGTAGATATGTACCAATATTTATTAAAACAATGCGTAGGTATATATAGGAAAAACTATGAAATAATTTATTAAAACGACTATGGAAAATAAATCAATTTGAAATAGGCAGTTAGGCAGTTGTCTAAATTGTAATCGGTGAGCCTGGAACGGTACTTGGATTTCAAATATTTCATGCTTGAAAAAATGGACTCGCAAGAGTATGTAGAAGTACAGTAAGAATATATTATTAGGGCACATTTTCTAAAAAGGGGATAGCGATGTTCATCAACTAAATTCCTAAAGTTTTCATCATTTTGATGTGTCTTCCACAGTGCTAATTTACATTTGAATGCATTTACTGCACTTATCATTTTCGCTATATTATGATTTTTTTCCCTGAATCTCCAAATTCAGTTCATTCAATTTTACAGTTATATCAGCAAGAAATCCTAACTCCATCAACCAAGCGTTGTCATCCAACTGTTCATAATATTCATTTCTTGACATGAGAAATTCCTTTACGTCCTTTATGAGATTTAGAAACCTCACTAGTATTTTTCCCCTACTGAGCCATCTCACTTCAGTATGTAAAAGGAGATCACTGAATTAGACAATTTCATCTTGTAAAAGCAGTTTAAACAATGTGTTGCATTGGTACGGATCTTATAGAATTTATAATTTTTGTTAAAGTTTTCATTACATATTGAAGACGGAGTTTCGTGCATAATATTTCCTGATGTAGAATTCAGTGATAAGAAATAAATTTTGGAAACACAGGGTTTTCTTTACAGAGCACAATGAATCCATTTTTACAACCTGTCATTCCAGTTGCACCATCTGTTGTAATTGCAGTCAACTTCTGCAATGGTATATTACTTTCGTCGACATATTTTTTGAAGGTTGAATAAATATCTTCACCTCTTGTTAGTCCTTTTAGAGGAAGAATTTTATGAAATTCTTCCTTGGCAGAAAAATCATTAAACACCATCCTCACAACCATAGCTAATTGAGAAATGTCTAATATGTCTGTCGACTTATCCAGTTGTAACGAGAAGAAAATACATTTTTTAAAGTCACTTGCCAACTCCGATTCCATTGTAGTTGCAAGAATTCGATTCATCTTGTAACTGTTCTTGCTGAGAACTGAATTGTGTTTATCGCTGGAGTGATTTCATTTTTATTTTTAAAATCTTCGAAAATGAGTCATCAGCTGTTAACATGGCTTCTTTTACAATCAAGCCATCTTCAAAAGGTTTTGTCTTCTTGGCCAACAAATGCAAAATTTTAAATGATGCAATCGTTGCCCTTTTTGATTGCTGAACTGGTATAGTAAAAATGCTTTGCTGTTTAGTTAAAATAGATTTTATATAAGGAATTTTCTTTTTCCTGATCTCAGAGTCCGGAAAACTAGTATTAAAATTATCGTGGACCGTAATGAAGTGTCTTTCAACATTACTTTTCTTTGGAAGCACAACACTAACATTGCACAATAAACAAACACTTTCCTTAAGTAAAACAGAATTCTTCTTCCCAATCACCGTTGTAATTATATGTCCTTTTCCTATTATTACTCATAACGTGGATAAAATTTTGCACAAAACAATTAATAATCACAACACAAAGAATGTCCAAAAATATCAGAGATATTCTGAATTGTTTGCCATGTTAAACCGATTTATATTTAACCTATGGAGAGGAGAATATGAGCTATCACTGACTGATATTCTTTGAGATGAATAAAAACCTCAGAAACTTTGTGTACTAAATGGAGAAAATATTTCCGAAACCAACAAGTTACAACAATAACTTGAGCCAAGTTGTGTCACAAGATGGAGAATACAACTCCATAACCAACAAGTTACAGTGATATATTGAGCTGAATTGTATTTCGATTATAACTATCTTCAAGTAACTGCCTAAGTGAATAGTAAAGTGAGCTGTGTAGGTTGTATTTATACAGTCATGCCTCGTTTAACGCAAAGGATACGTTCTGAATGGTCTTTGTGCTAAACAAACCGATTATAACATGTACTTAGTAATGATCAGTTCACGAAATTGCAAGGTTTGTAATGTTACGTTTTTTTAAATATTAATTATCATTAAAAATCAATATTAATACAATTTTAAATCTTTCGCAGCAGTGATCGCATTTATGCAGAGATCGCTAGGTCCTGCGAGTTGTCATTTTCGTCACTGGAGCACTAAAAAACTATGCATAAATTAGGGGTGTCCATTAAAGCCAAATGTCCATTAAATAGCAAATGGGATTTTTCGAGACCAAAAACACTTGTACATGAGGAAACCAACTTTACTGATAGTACATAGTGTAATTACTGTCTAAAGTAATACTTTACTGTAATAACAACAATAATAATAATAATTTTATAATATTAAAATTGTAATCATATGCATGTGAAGCATTACAGCGGCGTATTTCTCGAGAACTGTTTGTTGTAAAGATATGCGGTAAGTGGCGTCTTGTTTCTACTTGCTATGAAGTTCCTGGAAAAATATTTTTGTTTGCTAATGTGTCCTGGGTTCGAATCAAGGAGACCATTATATTTTCCCATAAGTTTACACAGGATTTTTGATTTTTCAGAGTGTAGGGTTTTTTTCCTTCATTCATCAAAATATCTCAATATGGACCGATTTTCTTTGTTTTTGCCTTATTCGATGGCTAAAACTCTATACTACCTTATTCTTGCAATGTTAACATGTTACACAGTCACAGTTTTCATAAATATTCATTCTTTTTCGAAATATTGCAGATTTTTTGTACTCATTCCGGGTGTTGCCAAGGAGACTCTCACTGTTGTCTCAGATTCATTTAATGCCGAAATAAACCTTCAAATAGATGAAAGAAAAGTATTATTCACTTTGAACTATTGTTTGAGCATCAAAGTTAATGAAGCTTTACACTTTACACAAAGAGATAACTCAAACAAAGAGGTTGAGATAACCACTTTGTTTGAGTCAGCTGTATTGCATACTCTGTACACTCTGTGTACTACATTGTCTGGAATGATTCACCAAACAATGCCCTGTTGTTTGGGCCAAAGTCCATTATCGCCTGAAATTTGCACAAAACTCAGATCCAGCAGATTTGTCCGTTAAATCCGAAGTCTGCTAAACCAAGGTCCATTAAATCGAGTGTTTACTGTATTTGTATTAACCGCTTCCCTGATTACCCCGAGTATACTCGGATCGAGACTAGGGTCAAATTCTGACAACCCCGAGTATACTCGGGCTACTGTATTTTTTCCATTCCTTTCGCGACGCAACCGAGTTTTTTCGCACCTTCGTATTAGTTTTTGTTCCGACCGTCAGAGGTCACTCAGAGAGACAGTTTAGATTTCTCGGAGCGGGTTTTTCGAAATATCGGGGTACTGAACTCACGCGGTCATTTGTACCGCTGACGGCAAAATTTTCTCTTTACAACCCAGTTGCTTCGATTGCTACTCCAGATGTTCTTTACCCTACCAAGGAGACCATCCATTGCTAGGTCATTCGCCCTGAGAGGGTTTTTCCCATGCATTCTTTCTTTCCTCAATTCCTGGAAGGTCCTTCGCCTCACCCCCTGGAGATAAGTATGCACCCTTTGGGATCGGGCTTTCGAATACCTTTTCACGGCAGTTATTCGTAGAGCTTTCGAGTGAATACGTCTAGCAGTTTTCCTTCCGTTTGTGCTCCCTAGCATTTTTATTATACCGTTGTTTTTGTTATATTCTGTTATATTGTTATATTCTGTTATATTGTTATATTCTGTTATTTTGTTATATTCTGTTATATTGTTATATTCTGTTATATTGTTATATTCTGTTGTTTTGTTATATTCTGTCATATTGTTATATTCTGTTATATTGTTATATTCTGTTATATTGTTATATTCTGTTACATTTTTACGTTTTGTTATTTTGTGATTTTATATCACTTTACTTATCCCTAATGGAGCGTGAGGAGTATTCCGATAGTGACATTGACGCTGAGGAGATTTCCATTGAGGAATCTGGATCGGAATCAAGTGTGTCCGAGGAATATTTAAGTTCTGATGCCGAGTATACGGTGAATCCATCGCAGGATAATCGATGGCGTGAAGTGAACACATCAGGTCCTCCTCCTCCTGCTCCGGAAAGATTTCCTTTTGAAGGTGAATCTTCATTGAATTTTGAAGTTGATCCAGAAGGAGGTATTTTACAGTTTTTTGAACTATTTTTTGATGAAGAGCTCGTTGTTTCTATTGCTAATGAAACGAACAGATATGCGACTCAGTCTCTCAACGCTAGGTCATCGAGTTCAAGTACCGCTGTACGTCAGTGGCACCACACCACTGGAGCTGAAATTCGTGTTTTTCTTGCGATAGTGATGTTGCAAAGCATTGATCACAAACCTGACCAAGAGATGTATTGGTCAACAAGACCTGTGTTCTTTGCTCCTTTCTTTGGACAGACAATGTCCTACAGGAGATTTGTTAAAATACGCCAGTTTTTGCATTTCAGCGATAACGAAACCTACGATGCGGAAAACCATCCCAATCCTAAATGAAATAAAATATGGCCAGTCTTTCAGAGCTTAGAGGTGAAGTTCCGAAAATTTTACACACCTGAGAGAGACATCACGATTGACGAAAGCCTTTTGCTATTCAAAGGAAGACTGGGATGGCGACAATATATTCCGCAAAAAAGGGCTAGATTTGGCATAAAAACTTTCATGCTTTGTGAGGCTAAAAGTGGGTATATGTGGTCAAGTGTAATTTACACAGGGAAAGGGACTATTCTCGACAGGGAATTCCAAAATCTGCCGATGACGTCACAGGTGGTTATGACTTTAGCGAAGCCCTTGCTAGACAAAGGTTACTGTCTAACAACAGACAATTTTTATACTTCGCCGCAATTGGCTGAGTTATTGGTTTCACGGTCAACAGACATTTATGGAACAGTGCGCCTAAATCGAAAAGAAATGCCTGTTGGCCTAAGGGAGAAACCACTGAGAAAAGGAGAAATAGTGGCATATCGTAGGGGGAAAGTGATTGTGCTTCGATGGAGGGACGTGGGAGACGTAACGGTTCTCTCTACCGTCCACAACCAAGAAATGGTGACAGTGGAAGGAAAGAGTGGCAGTACGCAAAAAAAACCCAAGGCTGTCATTGATTATAATGACACGATGGGAGGGGTAGACAGAGTGGACCAGCACCTTGCAGATTATCCCATTCCACGGAAGCGTGGGAAAAAGTATTATAAAAAAATTTTTTTCCACCTTCTAGACATAGCAGTATGGAATTCATTTGTACTCTATAAGAAGACTGGAGGACAGCATGATCATTTGGAGTATAGAACTCAGCTTATTGAAAAGACAATCGAGGTTTATAACCCTAGCATCACCTCCCCTAGGGCTGGACGACCACCGTCGATGCCGCATCCTCTTCGCCTATCTGGAAGGCATTTTCCCGACTACATACCGCCCACTGAGAAGAAGACGAACCCCACTAAGCAGTGTGCATTGTGTGGACGAAAGCGAGACGCCCGGGGAAAGCGGATTAGGAAAGAGAGCCGATTCTACTGCCCGACGTGTAATGTTCCGTTATGCGTGGTTCCGTGTTTTAGAATTTACCATACAAGTGTAAATCTATGAGATGTGATATATTTTGTATATATTTTATTTGTTACATGTGTATTAGTTATAAGTTTAATATTTAGTAGTTTTTTACTTACTGTTAGTTATTTTTTATTGTAATTTATTTTATTGTTTCATGTTCATCACATAAGTGTATATGTAATTTTTACTATATATGTATTTTTTATTGCATAAAAGTGTTTTATATTGTGTATATAAGTACATATCATACATCATTTATTCTTAATTTTCTAGTTACCGTAAAAGAAATGTTAGTTTTGAAACATAAATCGAGTTCAAAAACTTCGTATTTATCATAATATGAAAATTTTAAAGTTAAATAAAATTTTTAATAAAATTTATTGTTAAAAAATGAATGCATTTCTTTTATTGTCTAACTGTGATTTTTCCGAATCTGAAATAAAAAAATATGACTTTTTTAGATCCTAAAGTGTAAAAAAAATCGTCAGGGAAGCGGTTAAATGAAGTTAACAAAATGGTATTATTAAATGCTTGACGAGACGGAACGAAATTATCAACACATGTGACAGAGCAGAACACCGTTTCGGTGAGTTCTAACTCTTTCCGAGCATTGTTTATGAGTACATTTCAGATAACCGGAAATTCCTGATAACCGGCTATCCCCATATCCCAAGCATGCCAGATAGAAGGTTCTATACTGTATATGTTTGCCAAAAAACTTTTATGTGCCCATGACTATTATCACTTTCTGAAACATTTGGTTGTGTGGATTTTATATTAATTTTTCAAGTTTTAATGTACATAAAAGTTGGTGTGATTAATTTTTATTTTATTTTAACGTGATACTTAATTCACACACCCATCATATTTGACAGGCAATTAAACTAGTTTGTTGTATAATGCTGAATAATGACTTTGCAGAAAGTCACAATTTAGCCATATCACCTAACATCAATTTTAAATTGTGAAAACCACAAGGAATGTAAAATGCCCTTTGATTAATTTTCCTTATTCATGTTTGCACTTGTAAAAGCGAGACATCTTTCGAGCAATGGAAACAAAGAATAAATGATCTGCTTTTTGAACATCATTATATGAGGGCGAGTCAACAAGTATCTGCAATGTATTTATTTAAATTCACATAACAACAATACAGAATTCACTAGTGCATCATTTTTCAACATAGTCATCCTGCTTTTCAACAAACTTGGTTCAGCGTTGCACAAGATTTTGTATGCCTTCAGAAAAACCACCTATGCACCGCCTCCTCCAGCTCATTGTCATTGGCAAAACAATGGCCTCTTAAAGCATCTTTGAGGAGTCCAAACAGATAATAGTCTGATGGGGCATGGTCAGGGCTGTATGGTGGATGTTGTAGGATGTCAAAGCTGCTCAGTGTTTCAACTATGTGGACAGCATTATGGGGACGGACATTGTTATGCAACAACACAACACCTTGGTTTCAGCTCATCACACAGCATCTCACTGTAGCGTACACTATTTATCATCATACCCTTTTCCTGATAATGTTTCAAGATTGGACCTTGTTAATCTCAGAAAAGTGCGAGCATCACTTTGCGCAGTTGGCTAGGATTTGAACTTCTTTCTGATAGGGGACGTGGGGTGTTCCACTCCATACTCTGACGTTTGTTCTCCGGCTCATAGTGGTGGACCCACGTTTCATCATCAGTGAGAATGCGATTCAGGAAGGCATCACCATCCTTTTGATACCGGTACAAAAGTCGGTTACAAATGTCCAAACGGATACGACTGTGCTGTTCAGTGAGCTATTTGAAAACCTATCTTGCACAAAATTTATGGAAGAGAAGTCTGTTGTGGATAAATTCATAGGCTGAACAGTGACTGATCTGGAGGTGGTTTGCCACTTCATCGATAGTTACCTTTCTGTTGGCAAGAATCAGTACGCGGACTTCTTCAGTGTTGTCATCAGTCGTCGATGTGAACGGGCGCTCTGATCATTGTTTGCCTGTGACACTTGCTCGGCCATTTTTGAACATGTCTATCCGCTTGTACACGCTTCACTGTGGAAAAGTGCTGCTGCCATACTTCGCTGATAGTCATCGATGAATTTCTGCACCTGTTACACCTTCAGCCCACAAAAATCAAATGACTGCATGATACTCTTCATCGGTGCATGTGATAAGTGGAGCGGCCATGTTGACACTGCTATTGTTGAAAGTCAACTGTATGGCCAAGGCCAAATATGCCACTACAACAACAGATAGGCTTCGTGCTTAATATTGAACATGCATTCAGCAGTGGCACCAATCTCAACAAAAAAATATGAGCACTTTGCGGATACTTACTGACTGGCCCTTGCAGTTAATATTGGTTTTTGACATAAAATGATAATTTACCCAATTCACTGTCAAGTTGTTAACCTACATATAATTTTTGTACTTTTCACAGCGGGATGGATTGTCAAAAAGCTGGATGACTGGTCACCTTACTCATTACAATCTCTGGCCATGTAAATATATTTTTTATTTATTGGCTTACAAGGAGAGGCTATGGAGTGTAACTCTCAGATTTGATTCATCTTTTACCAGTGGAAAGTTTAGGTCAAAAAAAAAATACCATTTCGGAATTAGGGGCCAACGCCTTTTAGTTTAAGAGAAATAATTAGTTAAAAAGTACAAAAATGGGCCAATCTTAATAAATCCTAGTAACTTCGCTCTTAACAGTAAACGGCCTCTCTATTTTGTCTGAACAACATATATAGAGGGAGTGTAAACAAATAAAGAGGCACGGTAAGTAACTCGAGAGGAATGCGTGAGTGAATTTATGATCGCTTAAATGAAAACGGAATCGGAGTATAAAGTGGCTGTGGCACTCGCAGAAAGCAATCGATGGAGCGAGAAGTATATGTAAGGATTTTTCAATTTGAAAGAGTAACATTTATGAGTTTTTTAGCTACACATAACAGAGATGAATAAAAATTGTAAGAATCTCAGTGAAATTTCAGGCAAGACAATCTCTTTCGCTTATGACGACTCTTCGTGAATGTCATCAGATACGTACTAATTGGAACATTCCATACTCCCCAGTTACATAAATCTCAAATGGTATTTAATGTAATCTCCCTTCAGGAATTATGCATTGAATAGGAAACATATTTTACATCACATAGGTTGAGACAGCAACTTTATCCCAATCATTAGATGACCCAAACAAAAAGACATTTCTTTCTTAATAACTCTATTAATCTTGTATCTAGGAATCTTGTATCTTGTATCTAGGAATCAGAGTAGTTTATTCTACGCATTTTTAACAACAATCCGATTTTCTCGAAAACGGCTCTAACGATTTTGATCAAATTCCATACAGTTACTTGAGTTTACATCTTCAATAATACCGTATTCACCCGAATCCAAGACGACCCTGAATCTAAGACGACCCCCCATTTTGATGATTCCAAAAGAGAAAAAAGCTCAAATTGACCTTCATTACTACAAAAATTATAAATCTTTTGAAATATTTATTTTCTCTTATACTTTTCTAGAATGTCATTGTCTTTTAACATTTTAAAATCACAAGATCACATCACAAATAGAACCATTCAGGTTTTCAAACAAATTAAATGGTAGCATTCATTTTAAGATAACATTAAAAATAAAGTAAATACATTGAAAGAATATACTCATTTCAGGACAACAAAAAACATTTCAATCAAAGTGCTGCATAAAATCATTTTATTGTGTTAGTCATCATCACTGTCTATGCAACCTTCACTATTTTCCTCATGCTCACTATCTTTATCACTCTCAACTTCATCTGTCTCCCACAAAACATCATCCTCACTCCCATCCATGGCATTAGATAAGCAGCATTTCTTAAATCCTTTCACTATTACTTTTGCATTTATTTGTTGCCACGATGCCTTGATCCATTGGCAGAGCATTGCAACTTCAGGTTTCTTAAGATTTCCTTTTGGTGTTAAAGTGTGAGTTCCACTCTGTAACCACTCAGAATACAAAACCTTTAAATTATTTTTAAAACACTTATTGACAGCAACATCTAAAACTTGAAGTTGCGATGTCATTCCTCCAGGTATTACAATAAGATCAATATTCATCGCACTCATTATGTTTTTAATTTCAGGAGATAAGTGTCCTTGAATGCATCCAGTGAAAGCATTGCTCTTTGTTTCAGTAAAGCTCCTGGCCGTCTATTCCACACCACATGTAACCAATCTCTCATTAGTTCTTTAGTCATCCACCCCTTTTCTTGACACCTATTATTCCACTTGGCAAATGTTTCTTAGGCATTGTTTTCCGCTTTAGAATCACATATGGTGGTAATTTAGTCCCATTTGCTAAAACCGCCAACATTACCGTGACTCGCATTTTTTCGTTGCCTGTAGTTTTAATTAGGATGGACTTCGCACCTTTTTTGTTCACAGTATAATTAGATGGCATGTAGAAGAAAACCGGAGTTTCATCGGCATTTCCTATTTGGCTCAAAAGGTAATTATTGGTTTTTCTAAGTCCAATTACGTATTTCTGGTAAGCGAGAAGTTTTTCAACATAGTCTTCTGACAATTTCTGACACAGCGAAGTTCGTCGCCGTAAAGAAAAATTATTTCGTCGCATCATTCTCACGCACCCACTTCTGCTGGCCTTGAATTCTTGCAATGATATATTAAGTCCTCTAGTAATTTCATTAGCTTTAAGTATAATACTTTCAGTCGAAACAGGCATACCGTTCTTCCTCATGGTGCGCACAAACTTGACTACTTCTTCAATGCCATGAAATCGGCCTAATTTTGAACCACTGAGCGACTTCCTTGTGGCTTTGGCTTTTTCTAGTTCCTGTTTTGAGAGTTTCCATCGACGCACATTTGCCTCAGATACACCGAACTTTCTACTCGCATCACAGTTATTAGTTTTTTCGGCGTAATTTATCACGATCAGCTTAAAATTTGTATCTTAGCTCCGTCTAATTCCTTTGTTGACTTTCCCTTTGCACTCGTGCCACGTACTTCAACATGATCTGTCATTTTAACTTAAGGGTTGTGCATTTAAATCAAGAATACACAACTCAAAATTACTGTCACACTTAGCGAATCGCGGTGCGTCGTTTGAAAGGGGAATCCCAATGATTTCCGCTATCATTTGTTTTGACATTGCGCTGGGCATTACGGGCAAGAAGAAAGTACGTCGTCTGTGTTATGGTCGTCGACGATGATTATTAGTCTAAGTAATTATTATTCCCGTCATGTTTTTCTTATTGTTATTACTATTTGTTTATTTCACTTCTTTATGTACGTACTTGAATTTGCTGTTGTGAATTGTTTACTCTAATATACCATTTGTTGTAAAAACCATTGATTAAATGCTTAAATATACTTCGTATTCGAATGTAAGACGACTCTTGATATTTACAGCTGAAAATTTGGAAAAAAAGGTCGTCTTAGATTCAGGTGAATACGGTACTTTATAGTTCATATTTCTCAAAAAATGAATATAAGGCTAGTTTATTCTAGGTAACTTTGACGATAATTCGATTATATATATATAAATAGGACTTTATACGAGAGCGTTAGAATGATACAATATATTTTATAATTATTATTTTTTAAAATATGACATTTTACATTATGCCAGTAATAAAATTTAATGTAACTGAATGATCATTTTTTATTAGTTGAGCACCCTTATTTAATTAGGTATATTTTGAATATATTTACAGAAATCACAGCTACATGCTTGTGGCGCTGTATACTGGAAATTACGAAAAAAGTTGAATATCTCAACTTTTTCGCGTATTAAGTTTTTACTTTCTCCATACGTAGTAATGGGAAAGTACTGTGATCACGAAAAAATCGACTTAGAGATTTCAACGGAAATACACGTTTGAGGTCCCTAGAACACGTTTAGACTATTTTCGGAATGATGTCTGTGTGTGTATATGTGCATGTGCGTGCTTTTGACTCTTTATCCGTGGACAGGACCGTTCCAAGGTATTAGCCTCCTCAGGCGAACCTCCAACCTTCCCCCTCATCCTGCTCTCACTACCAACCTTCGTCCCCCTCCCCTTCTCATTACCAACTTTCGAAAACGAATGACGCGCATTAGCAAGAATAAATTTATACATTCAACAGTCATGTATAACTGTGGCTCTATGTCAGTGGTGTCCAATACGCTCATCACATGTGGCGTATCAACTATTGACGTGATGTGAATTGATTCTCTGCTTACTGTACTAAAGTAGTTGCCCCTTATTATTATCACTGTTTATTCTTATCATCCGGTTATTGTAATCAAACGCGGAATTCAAAAAACAGATCTAATTTTTAAAAATTTGCCGTTTAATGCTATCAGCTGCTTGCTATAATTTTTAAATGTTACCCAGTATGATCACATAAAGTGAAACACATTGTACTAAATTGTAATAATGTAGTAGTTGTAGGAAAATTATGTAAAATCTCATATTTAAAAAAATAGTAATTATAAAATATATTGTATCATTCTAACGCTCTAGTATAAAGTCCTATTTATATATATATATAACATTGCATTTTGTATAATGTGGCAAAAACAGTACTGCATTTTTCACAATTGTGGCAAGCATGAAAATTATATTGGACACCACTGCTATAGACCAGGGGTTGGTAGCCTATGGCACGCGTGCTAAAAGTTACACGCGAGGTGATTTTGAATGGTAAGCGAAAGAATAAATGACAAAGAAGATAAATAAGTCATATTATATATATATTTATTACAAGTATTTATAACTGACGTTATATTTTACAGTAAGGGTAATTATTCATCTATAAATTCTGCTTGTAATTCTGTAATACTGTTTTTATATAAATCATGTGCCTTCCGTCTCGTGTTCTCTATCGCCGCCTGGGAGGGAGTAACAAGAATACCAAGTAATTGGCTTATAAAAGTATAGTGAGGCCAATACTTGAGTATTCTACGAATGTATGGGATCCCTGCGAAACTACGTATGTAAATAAAATAGAAAAGGTCCAAAGAAAAGCTGCACGATATGTTCTGAACAAATTCAAAAGTTAATTCAGTTATACTAAAATTTATTACTGGCACGCAGGGCCATATATTGAAGTGAATTTGGAACGCCATTTGTGCAACCTCTTCTCTAGACCTTTCATTTCTCACTGTAGAAGCCAGGTCGCTTACTTATGTGCGAGAAATTAATTCACATTATTGTCTCCGCCCTCTTAATTCTGCCGCGATAGGTGGTCTCCTGGTTTACGTAAAGGTTGAACCTGCCTTTCTCCAGGAGCCTTGACTTCCCGACCCTTTTTGGCCAGAGCTTGTGGAATAGTTCCTATGAGCCTCTCGTCGCGTTCCTGAAATGGAATAGGTATAGGAACATTTTATCGGGTACGTCACCATGGCTGGGGCCCGTTTTCTGGGTTGGTTCTGTTTCAAGCAAGCGATAGTATCTACCTACTGAAAATCAACCTTCGCACATGTGCCGCGAGCGTTTTTTTTTTGCCGCCATCCTAGCCCGTCAGTCAAACTTTGCCTTCCTTGACGGACGGCTGTGTTCTTTCTCTATAGTGCCAATAAAGTACACCTTTTTCGGAAGTGACCGATTTTTGTATTCCTGAGGATAAATTCATAATCTAGGACCTCATCAGCGGACCTTAGTGCCTACTGGAAAAGTGTTTGTGAGCAGAAGTTGCCAGATTCGTACGCCGTTGGAATCATCAAAGGTAAGAGGTCATTTCATCTAAATTCTCCTAAAGTGTAATTATGTAGTTGCATGACTTCATTTAATTGGTAAACGTTATCATGGTGCTGTGGATTAGATCCCTTTATTCAATGGATGGGAATTATAATGTAGTGTAGAAATTTATATTTTCGTCAAAGTTAGATGTGTCACATTTCAATGGGAAATTGGAAGCCATTAAGCGATCTGTTTTTCATCTTCGCAATCCCATTGATGCAAATATTCTGATCAAAAAGATACGCGCATTAAAGGCTATCAGTATCTTTTATCCCGAACATTCATTACAAATACCAGTTCGGGTTTAAGCTTCTTCGAGGTACCTATGAATCGTATTTAATGGACCTAAACGTATATTCGATCATCCTAAAAATATGTTCGCTTACGCTATTAAACAGGCGTTGTTTTGAGTTCTTAGTTTTACAAAAGTGTGATAAAATCTGGATGAGTAGAATGCCTCCTACCAGGCCTTAAACAAGGACTTCCCAACGCGGTGCCCGCGAGCTCCATGTCGCCCGCCAAGTTTCGCTGTGATGCCCGCCGAGGCTTACGGAAAATTCACCGACCACAATTGTCCAGGTGTCCTTAAAAATTGCAGCTCTTGCAAATGATAGTGTTTAGCGGTCACAGAATACTGGAAAGTACCAATCTAAAAAGACTAAAAAGAATTTACTTACTATGTACTATAATGTATTTTATGATTTTTCTCGCAGTTTTTTACTTTCTCATACGAAGTATCGAGAAAGTATTGTTTTCGCGAAAAAATTCGACCTCGTGATTTTTACGGAAAACACGTTTTAGGTGTCGCTGAATCCGAGAAAGTAGTTTTCGCAATGCCGTCTGTCTGTCTGTTACTGGCTCTGGAGCTTAGACGGTAGGACGAAAATGAATGAAATCTCATACTTGGGCATTTTATCATACTGAGCACAGTATACATAGAAATGGTTGACATTGATCAATAATTAAGAGTAGTTTATTCTACGCATTTTTAACAACAATCCGATTTTCTCGAAAACGGCTCTAATGATTTTGATCAAATTTCGTACAGTTACTTGAGTTTACGTCTTCAATAATACTGTATAGTTCATATTTCTCAAAAAATGAATATAAGGCTAGTTTATTCTAGGCAACTTTAACAATAATTCGATTTTCTCAATTACGGCTACAACGATTTTCATCAAATTTCGTACAGTTACTTGAGTATACATCTACAATAATACTACGTATTTTATTTTTCTAAATGAATGAATATAAAGCTAGTTTATTCTTGGGCAACTTTAACAAAAATTCGATTATCTAAAAACAGGCTCATACGATTTTCATTTTCTAAAGATTACAAAACGACGCATTAGTATATGAGAAAGTTTGTACAATGTATGTTGTACCGATTTTTTTCATCAATTCACCAACCTCTCGGAAGTGGCTCATTGTATCATTTACCTTTAATCTTTATTGTAATCTATCTCACCCCTTTTGTAAACAGTCATCATTCTTTTCTTCCTTGTTGATTAAGGAATGTCACTTCATGTTTGCCCTCTAGTCACATTTCTCTGTTCATGGATTTATTAAAAACACCTGTTAGTACTTCTCTTATAAAGCTAGTGTAATTCCCGTCGAAATATCAACGGAAGAATTATAGATAGATTGATTATTAATATTTGCATTTTAAATAATTAATAGCACACTATGACACATGAAATATTTCGTCATATACAACATTTCTAGCCAAGATTCTGTAGTCGTTTAGTAAATGCCTTTGGTTTTCATTTTCGGCTTTAAAATTCTGATATTCTTCTCCCACCTTGTTCTCGTCAATGCTACATATAATTGTCGGTGTGCAAAGACAGGGAAATAATTATATTTATACATATACAACGTAGGGAAAATAATAGGTAGGTATGATATTTATATTAACAAATAAATGTGCCACTCGAATATTAACAACTACCAAAATTATATTGTGATAGAATACGTTCAGTATTAGCTAACTGACAAAACATATTTTCAAGTGGTCTAATTAAATTTCGCTGTCGGCCATCTTACGTTCCTTACAGAATGTTTTTATTACAGAGAATATTCGAAAGGCTATATGTTCGTATTATACAGGGCGATTTTTTTATTGGAGAACGTTAAAAAATCGCGTCAGACAATATGTTGAGGAGAGCACGTATATGCAATCAGCAATGTGGTGCTCATTTTCGACATTTGCTGGGAAACGTTTTTAAATAACATCAAACGATATTCATAGAAATTTTAGCAATTCTCTCCGTTTTGTATTCTAAGATATAGCGATTTTTTCAGGGTCCTCGAATAAAAAGGTCAGCCCGTATAATCTCGCTACTTTGTAATTTTTACGTTTAATAAAAAATGGTTTTTACTTTCTCCATACGTAGTATGGGAAAAGTACTGTGATCACGAAAATAATCGACTTCGAGATTTCAGCGGAAATACACGTTTCGAGGCCCCTAGAACACGATTAGACTATTTTCGGAATGATGTCTGTGTGTGTGTTTGTGGATGGGTGGATGGATGGATGTGATTTTGGGCGCTCTAACTCAAAAAGTAGTTGTCATATTAATACCAAATTTCATATGTATGTATTCAGCGACACATACTGTTTCTAAGGTCAATCTGACACAACGCCGACTGTCCTATCTTTTTTATTAGTATAGAGAGATTTTCATCATTTGAATGAATTTCTACTAACTTGATTGCGCTTTGTAATATTCAATGTTACTGAGCAGGCCTCGCAAACCAGTTTCAGATTTGCTTCTCTGGTGGTTATACATGCAGATACAAGAAAGCGGGGAAAAGAGGAGGGGGCCTGTGTGTGCCCAATGGAGGGGAAGTAAGCAGAATTTGAACTGCTTCTCTGTGGCACAGAAAGTGACATGAAAATACTGCATTGTGCCCACCTATAGGCGAAATTTGGTTTTCATATTTTTAGACATGAACATATTTGTTTAGCTGTTTTGTGACCACTATGTGATTTATAAAGTGTTTATTTTTTGTATGCTACATCGGTTCTTCCTTCTATTAAACATTATTTACTTTTAATATTAAAAATGTGTGTGGATAATGAGCATTGTGTAATAAAAAAATTATTGGTGAAATCGTTTTCAGGTTATCAAGATTTTGCAACTAAAAAAGAGATTGTTCAAGCCGGAAAGCGTACACCTAGTTGAAGTTATAGAAGTAACTGCATGCTCACAATATTTCCTAAATGTAATTAAATATATTTCTGTTGCTTAAAATTACTGGGAACAGAAAGTGAGAAATAAATGTTTCAAACACAGTGTACCATTATTTGTTATACCCTTAGCTTATTTCCAAATGAGATACTACATGAATGATGAGGCAAGCCCCTCAAAGTGACCAATTAATAATGCTTAGCTGCATAAAGGTAAACTGTGCCATTGCTTGCCTTACTCAATGAGTCACTGACCACCCTTAAAATGTTCTTAGGCAAGTTTCACGAAGGCACAAGTGAATTTCCAACAGAAACATCTTACAGACTGGCAAAGACAGTATAAAAATGAAAATTTACTAGTAGGGCAGCCCCGGATCTCCGATCCTCAATGCGATTTAAATAAACTGAAAGTTTAGTGAAATAATTTTGATTGAATAATTAACGAAATAAATGAAATGCAAATAATCTAAATAGTTTGGCCCTACGTTAGATCTTCTTTGTTTCCTATTCATTTGACGTGTTTCCCTATTTCTTTGTCTTTCAAGTACTCTCTGCTCCTCATCTACACGGGCAATCCTATGAGCTTCCGCATCTCTTTCTCTCTCTTTTCTACAATACTCTTCCTTTGATCTCTGGCTCCTCTTCCTTTCTCTGGCAGCTGTAGCTGGGCTAATAGCTCTACCTTACCTTAGTTCCAATGATTATTGTTGCACCCTTATGGATGAATTCACAAACAATTGCTTTACTTCAAGTGTCTATCAACGACTGCTTTTAACTTCTTACAGGACCTACTGTAAAGGCGACATCAATGCAAAGGTTTATTTAGATTATCAATGAAGAGAAGATAACAATATAATGTGTTTACAAAGTAACGTGCGTCCCTAATCTTATCTAATTTTTAACTGATGCGTGAGCCTATTTGCGTTAATAAGGATTACAGATGTGTAATATGATGGTTACAAAAAGGTAAGATTCTAGCATTGAAACGATGAAACAAAACAAAAAACAAATTAATTGCACAATTTAAAATAAAACTCAATATGCTGGGAGCTTGTTTGTTATACACATGTTATTGACACAGCTAGAAACGCTTTCCATATGCAGTCAACAAAATAATTATCCGTAAATATTTACGTTGCTATGCTTCATTAATTTCGATGTTTATGTTAAACAAAAGTGCAAAGCGAATAACGCTATTCCTTCACCTATTTGAAGGTATAATTGACAGTAATTGAATCGGAGGCAACAATGACAGTCGCCTTGGCAACGCCCGAAAAGAGTACAAAACATCCGCAAAAGTTCGAAAAAGAATGCGTATTTCTGAAAACTTCGACCGTATAACATATAAACATGGCAAGAATAAGATAGTATAGAGCTTTAGCCGTCAAATAAAGCAAAAAAAGAAGAAAATCGGTCCATATTTACGTATTTTAACAAACGAAGGAAGAAAACCTTGCACTCTG
The DNA here is from genome assembly GCA_036926305.1 of Uropetala carovei. Classification (NCBI taxonomy): domain Eukaryota; kingdom Metazoa; phylum Arthropoda; class Insecta; order Odonata; family Petaluridae; genus Uropetala; species Uropetala carovei. The sequence goes on from JAXCHB010000195.1 coordinate 1,823,836, forward strand.
AAAAATCAAAAATCCCATGTAAACTTATGGGAAAATATAAATGTTTCCTGGATTCGAACCCGGGACACTTTAGCAAATGAAAATATTTTTCCAGGGAACTCATAGCCAGTAGAAACAAAATGCCGTTTACCGCATATCTTTACGACGAAATATACAGAAATAAATTGTAAACAAATGTCTAAAGACGTCAACGTAAAATTAATATATACCATATCTGCCTGAATACAAGCCGATGTTTTTTGTCAAAATTTATCATGAAAAAATCACCACTCGGCTTAAATGCAAGTCCGAGTAAATTTGTGTTATGGTTAAATCTGATGTCTCTCACTGCCTTCACGTTCAAACGATAGTACTATATTTTTCGTTAAGTAAATATTTGACCTACGATGAATATATATAAAAATATCTTGGCGACATCGATCGCATAAATAGACGATAACACAAAATGCGTTGACGGCTTTGAACGCTCAACTGTATGAATTTCGGTAAAACTTTACATGGAACGTGTATAATTATAAAAATGCAGTTTCTTAAGGCAATATATATGCTAATTTCATTGGAAATAGACTTGAATGAAAGAATATCTTGGCGAGATCGCTTGCGTAATTAGACGATAACACAAAATGCTTTGACGGCTTTGAACGCTCAACTGTTTGAATTTCTGTAAAACTTGACATGGAACTTGTATAATTATAAAAATGCAGTTTCTTAAGGCAATATATATGCTAATTTCATTGGAAATAGACTTGAATGAAAAAATATCTTGGCGAGATCACTTGCGTAAATTGACGATTACGCAAAATCTGTTGACGGCTTTGAATGCTCAACTGTTTGAATTTCGGTAAAACTTTACATGGACCGTGTATAATTATAAAAATGCAATGTCTTAAGGCAATGTAATGCTAATTTCAGTGGAAATAGACTTGGATGAAAAAATATCTTGGCAAGATCGCTGTTACTATATTTGACCTTTTGTGAAAATGAAGATGAATAAAATTATTGCCACTGAATGTGGAACATTACTCAGCAACGCAAACTTATTAATTGGAGTAATATTTCAAAATGTCAACAACTAAACCATTTCCCCCACATTTCTTCGATCTCGAATAATGTATTCTAAGATGTGCATGAATGCCCGGCACACTTCAGCATAAAATCTACGAAATTTACGTTTTTGCCAAAAAATTGAAAATTTTTGGGGGGTCGGCTTAAATCCGGGGTCGGCTTAAATCCGGGGTCGGCTTCTATTCAGGGAGATACGGTAGTTAATCAACTTACTATAAAAATAAAGTGGGAAAAATTGACCTTTTATCTGATGATTAAGCATGTCATCGAATAAATGGATTAATTGTGTTTACTTATATACTGGACAGAATTACAAAGAGAAAAATCATAGAACTTACAAATGTTTTGTCACCCCATCAAATACAATGCTTCTACGTCTCGATGAATTACTCCTAGGAGCAGTAGAAGCCATATTAACAACTGCATCCCACTCTTTGGACCACTCTTCCTCTCCATAAACAAAGCCTGCCTCTGCATTGAGCTTTGTTTGCTGCCAGCGCCACCTTCTCCAAATGGCTTCCTTGCACTCACTGCCAGTCATAAAGGCATGCAAAGCCTTGCGGAGTGTCAAAAGACGGTCATGGAATCCCCACATTCCTTGAAATAAATATACAACTAGAATGTTAAAGCCATCAACTAACTTAACCTGAATCCGCCTACCGTACCATATATGGGACGGTTGACATTGTATCACTTACAATACAATTTCCGTAACAGTATCGCTCTCTTACTATTTACATATCATTCATTTGTGAGAGGAGGCATGTGGCTACTATGTTACATTGCCGCTGAGTCGCCTAGCTTTCCTCAGTCTCACTCTTAATCCATAGAAGAAATGTATTTTTCCGCATGAAAAAGTGTTGGGCCATGGATGCAAGGTCCAAGTGAGTATGCTTTTTCTATTTTATTTTTTATCGTATTATGAGATCCATATTAATTTAATATTGGATTGAATCCATATTTTAATAATAAAAGCATCGTTCATTTATTGGGACTACTTGGTGTACTTTTGATCGGTTATATATTGCCGTACCATATATAGTATGCTAGGTGTTAATGCTGTCATTTTTGGCTATACGTTTCGATGGATTTGTATTGCTTACAGCTTTGTAGTTTTACACATAGTAAATTTTAATGTTTATTTTGGAACATCAGAACGTATTTCTTTTCAGGAAAAATCTAACATTAGATGAGATCCTCTCATATTTGGAGGATGAGGATAAAAACGTCAACCGGATAGATGTAGCACCTCCGGAGTCCAACGTCCTCTCCGATGAAGATTCGGCTGATGAAGATGCAGGTGGACTGATCGATAATCTCACAGGCCACCAATTATGAAGTCAAGCAGAGGTTATCTTTGACAGTAATCGTCGGATTGGATGCGACGATGACCTTTCTTCCGAAGGTGAGGAGCCTTCACCATTGGAGCCTGTGCCGGGGCCTTCACAGAGAATTCAGAAAAATGTTGCCGCTGCCCAGTCCTTGAGAAAATATTGATGTCGTGGAAGAACAGGGATCTTCATCGGCAACCTCTTGGTATATTTCCTGAACCAGACTAATCTGCAGTGTGCAATCTTTCACCCGTAGATATACTAGACAAGATTATTGATGATGAGGTAATCAATTTACTTTGCTCTGAGTCTACCAAATATGCTGTATTCAAGAATTGCCCAGATCCGTTGATATCCTGAGAGGAAATGAGAGTTTTTCTAGGCATACTTCTACTGTCGGGTTACAATATTGTTCATTATAAGCGATGATACTGGGAAACAGAAAGGGATGTTAGAAATGCCCTGGTATTGAACTCCATGAGGAGAGATCGATTTCTTCAGATATGTAGGTTCATACATTGTGTGGATAATATGCAATTTGATGCCAATGACAAGATGTGGAAGCTCTGCCCTCTAGCTAACCTACTGCAAAAAAAAATACATAGCTATGTTTAGGCCAGAACAACATTTGTTTCGACGAGTCTATGGTAGAGTATTTTGGATGCCATGGATGTAAACAATTTATAAAAAGTAAGCCAATTTGTTTCAAATTCAAAGTATGGTGTCTAAATACTCCCAGTGGGTACCTAATTGCTTTTAATATTTACCAAGGAAAATCCCATTCCCCGAATGTAGAATAGGAGGCGTGGTTTGGGAAATGTGCTACATCTATGGTGACGATGTTAGATAGATTTCCAGATGATGTGAAGGTCCTCCCATTTAACCTATATTTTGATAATCTTTTCACCGGTGTTCCACTTCTCTTACACCTGAAGGAACACGGTTTCGGTGCAACTGGAACCATCCGTGACAACAGAATCCCTAAAGATTGTACTCTGAAGTCCACAAAGGTAATGAAAAAGATGAAACGAAGATCTTCCGAGATTATAGTATTCCAAGGGTATAGTATTAGTTCGTTGGGTCGACAATTCCGTTGTGACTATAGCTTCCACAACCTATGGGTCCAATCGCGTCACGCATGTAGGCCGTTACTGTTGAGCGCAAAAGAAGAGAATTTCTGTGATAAGGCCCCTTGCATTTACAGAGTACAATAAGTACATGGGGGGCACAGGCAGGATGGTCCGCAACTTGTCAGGCCTCTGTGTTAGCGTCCGCAGGAAAAAGTGGTGGTGGCCACTCTTCACGTGGATGGTGGATATAGCTGTGCATAATGCCTGGGTACTGTGTAGGAAGGCCGGGAGGGATATTTCTCAATTAGAATTTAGGTGACAGATAGTTCTCACATACCTAAGTTGGCACGGTATTGTTCCAAAGGGTCCAGGAAATACCATGTCCATTCAAAGGCACTTGAATAATAGCATTCGTAACGATGGCATGAATCATTTCGTTGCCCCTATAGCGAACAAAAAGAGACACCGTTGTGTCCGCTATGGTTTCAAAAATGTGATGTTGGCATTTGTATAATGTTTTCTCCCATTCCATATGAAATAATAAAATGTAAAAAATACTGTTGTAACCATGAAACTATCAATGTAACCATGTAAAAATTAAAATTTTCAATTATGTACTAAAGATTACAATTTCTTGTACAATATATTTATTGGCAAATAAACCTATTTCTGAATGAATTACTGTGTTTTATGAGCATGATATGTACATGGAAAACACCTGGTTGCAAAAAAGTAAAGCTCTATCGTAGGATATCACTACGGGATGAAACATCTCCTATAATAAAATGCTTAATGTCTTTGTTGGTGTGTCCCCGGACGATCTCATAAATTAGTTATAAAAACTGGCAGGAGAGTGCAGCACTTGCCAGTACAATTAGTGCTGCCCCTCCTGTCACTTTCTATAACTAATTGCAGCCGCACCTATATTCATTTACGTAAATTGGATGGATGATAATTACGTATTAACGGGGAGCCCAACTTAAAAATATAAATACGGAACAAATACCATTTAAATCATGTTTTAATTTTTAAGAACATTAAAAGAAACTAATTAACATTTAAATGATTTGTTATAGATAACAATTGAAAAAACAATCATTATAATTTCTGGTGGCAACTAAAATATAAACAAAGCGAGCCAAAGGCTCGCCAATATCCTCTCCATTTGCGGCGCAACAGTCAAGCCAGATATAATTCCTTTGTAGACTACAGATATCTTGGTAGAAATCATTCGGTACTTACGTATTAAGTTGGGCTCCCCATTAATACGTAAGTACCGGATGGATAAATGCGGTAAATTACGTATTTTAAAACTTGCTAATGTTTGAAATAATACGACAATGTTTTAACGTGCCTACGTTGTCTTATTAAGTCTTTCTGCATATTAAAGGCAGTTGCTTGTGCTGTGCCTTCGCATTATCTGAATATAACAGATATTATGAAAATAATTTTTTTCGTGCTGTTTATTTTTAATTCGCGTCAATCCAATTGTAGGGTAACCAACCAAACAACGATTACATTGGTATCTAAATAAATAAGGTATATGCGCTGATTGCGTGTGTATTGAGATATCTATTGAGATTGTTCTTAACTGCTGTTTAGTGGAATTGGACTGATTGTGATTACTTACTAAAAATTGCTTTTCACATGGACAGCTGTATGTAGTCATAACTAGAACATGTGACAAACATAATTTGAAATTTTGGGTTAAGGATAAAGATAATCAAGGGCAACTGCTGTTAAACGAAAGAGTATTTACAAGGAACGTCATTATAAGAGAGCTACTGAATAGCTAAAATAATATTATTGAGGTATAAGACTGTTTCCCTCTTAATTTTTTAAAACTATTCCTTTGTTTTCATTTGTAGCCCTTTCCAATCTTATTCATCTTTATAATTTTATCATTTGTTTGTTGGTTTTATTTTTATATTGTTTGTTTTCAAAGGCCATTTTAAATGGGCTCATTTGCCTAGTAATACTATATCCGCCTAGTGTCCCATATATGGAACAGCTTGTATCTTGAAAACCATGAGGCGCACTAATGTAAAATTTCGTGTCGCGAATAAAAGAACCTATACAAGAAAATTAATAGAAAATCAAAAAAATTCAACAACTTTCGAATTACCGGTGGATCCAGGTTAAAAATTAAGATCTGTGAATAATTTTAGCACCAATTTCATAGAAAGAAGAGTAGCACAATGCAAAATCAAAATAGAAATGATCTAAAACATATATAATATAAATTAAATTTTTTAAATCTTATATAATAAAATTGAATGTCTGTCCATCTGTTCCTTACGCATTCCCATGCCCTTTGAGCTATTGGGACCAAACTTAGCAAATTGACTTCATATGACTCTACGAGTAACATAGGGTACCCGGGATTTCCAAAATCGACCCGGGTTCGAATCAAGGAGACGATTTTATTTTCCCATAAGTTTACATGGGATTTTTGATTTTTCAGACTGCAAGATTTTTTCCTTCATTCATTAAAACGTAAATATGGACCGATTTTCTTCGTTTTTGCTTTATTTGATGGCTAAAACTCTATACTATCTTATTCTTGCGATGTTTACATGTTACACAATCGAATAATTAAGAAATATGAAATTGTTTTTGAAATTTTGCGGATATTTCGTACTCTTTCCAGACGTTGTCAAGGCGACCGTAATTGTTGCCTCCGATTCAATTAATGCCAATTAAACCTTCAAACATGTGAAAGAATAGTGTTATTCGCTTCACACTTTGTTTAAGCATGAAAATTATTGATGTAGCAATGTCAACATTTATAGATAGAAATATAAATATTTACGGATAATTATTCAGTTAACAGCATATGGGAAACATTTCTAACGATTCAGTCAAAGCAGCTGAATCTTCCTATCATCGTTTGAATGCAGGAATCTTCTCTTTGTAAGTAGAACCATGATATTATATATCCATAATGTTTATTAATGCAAATAGGCTCACTCATAAATTTAAAATTAAATGAGAATAGGGACACACGTTATTATTTTAAACACATTACATGGTTATCTTCTCTTCATTGATAATCTACATGCATGGTTGCATTGATTGTTATATAAAAAAGAAAGGACATATATTTGAATTAAAAAAAACAAAAGTTTGCTCAATTCATCGGTATCAGAGATATCTCAGAATTAGTTTTTACTTTCTCCAATATACGTAGCATAGGGAAATTATTGTTTTCATGAAAAAATTCAAAATCGAGATTTCAAGAGAAATACACATTTTGAGGTGCACAAAGGGAGAAATGATTGTATTATCATATAACACATAATTTTATTCGCCAAAGACGTCTGGCATAACCCGGGCATCGCCGAGTACTTTCAGCTAGTTAATCAATATATTTCATATATAAAAATAATATGGAATTCTGCAAAATTAAAGGAAATAACATGGTGACTCCACTATTGCATATAATATTCATTTTCACATAGTACTTTCTTATTTACATATTTTCTTGATATTGAACATTAACTGACTCAGGAAATACTCTTAACAAGACAATGTCTGTAAACTCTGAAATTTTCTTCACATGTAACACTGTTGCATCTCCAAAGAAATTAAAACATTAGAAAATTGAAGTTTTACATGAAGTGCGCTGTATTAAATCTACTATAATATATTTTGAAGCGTGTGTTTGTTCATGGAACTCCTAAACGATAAAAGCTAGAATAATCAAATTTGGTACGATTCTTCCTTACATCCTAACTTAGTGAATGGTCAAGGTTTGGTCAACCGGGATTAATCAGTACTGCCAATATAGGGGATTAACATTTTCCCATAAGATAACACATATGAATCCATTTATTGACTTCCAAGGTATTCTTCCTTCAAGCATCAAAATGTGTAAATATGGACCGAGTTTTTTCGTTTTTGCTTTATTCGACGAATAAAACTCTATACTATCTTATTTCTGCAAAGTTTACATGTTACACGGTCGAAGTTTTCAGAAATACGTTATTTGTTTCAAAATTTTGTGGATTTTTCATACTCTTTCCAGGCGCCAAGGCGGCCCTCACCGGTACCTCTGATTCAATTAGCTTCAATGAAGCTTACAAATAGTCGAAAGTTTAGCGTTATTCGATTCACACTTTTGTTTAAGCAATGAAACAATCGATGTTTATGGATAGCAATGTAGATAGACACCGATTATTATTCAGGAAGCGTTTATAACGATTGATGAAAGTAATTGAACCTTCTTTCGTCTATTGAATAGGTACTGGAATCTTACATTTTTTGTAAGTAAAATCATCATATGCTACATTATAATGTTTATTAACGTAAATAAGCTCACATATCTGGTGTACATTTACCAGTCAGTGTTCAATCATGGACAACTGTACGTTGCTTTTTCACGGGTTTCTTGCTTACAAGACATAAAAGTAAATATTTCAGCGAGGCATAATTACACAAGAAATGAAGCTGGATTTGGCGAAACTAATATGATAGGAAATGAAATTATTGTTATGTCTGAATGCAATAGACTCGGAAATGGACTGTTACAAGCAAATATGATTAATTGTTAAGAAAAGCTAATTGTAACTTTAGAAGTATCTACTATATATTTTAAAGAGTTTGTATGTTGTGCTGTAGTAGCTTCACTAAATCCATTGAAATTCAATGGGAAATTCTGCTAGTTGAGAATAAAAGGAAAAAGCAGAGAACTTAGACTTGCATATGCAAAAAGAAATGTTATTTTTTAAATTACTGTATATATCCACGTATAACACGCACCTTTTCCCAAACAATTTCTGCTAAAAAGCAAGGTGTGTCTTATACGAGGGTATATATTTAACAGGGTATTTATTATAATGGGCCGATGTTAGAAAATGTCATCAATTTTACGTCCGCTCGATACTGGGATGATGATAAATGTCCTGAGGGTATTCGCATGCATTTTCTTGGTAATAAGTTGAACAAAAAATATAAATTAATGAACAACAATGCCAAATTTATTAAATAAATACATTTGATGTACAACACAAGGTATATCAAATAAAGTAAAAATAATAAAGAACTGTAAGCACAGCTTAGCTGCGCGACATCCTGCTAGCCCACCCCCATGGTCCCCCACCCCACGGTTTCTGCAACTACCTATTGTCCGTGAGATATAACTATGTCCCCGCAATGTTTACGGACTGGTGTGGTGTGGGGGAGCAGCGTTGCCAAACCGCATGTGTTTTGAAGCTATGATGCAAAGTAAACATCAGACGAACATTCCACCATAAAATATTCATTTTCAAAAGAACCTCTTCCAGTAATAAGCATAGTTTATTTGTATTTACCCTAGTATAATAGAAAATAATAAAGCAAATGATATGAAGTTTAATGAAGATTTGTTTTCTTGGATATTCAAACACTAAACTATAACACGTAAGAAAGTTATTTCAGTCAAATTTGGAACACCCATAGAGTAATAATATATTATTATTACTAGCAATATTATTATTCTATGGGAGCACCTGATAGTTTAACATGCATACATCAATAAAAATATTTTATGGAGGAGTTTTTAAAAAAATACCGGTAAAGGTGAGAAAATTTTTTAAAATACATAAATTTTGATGTTTACTTTTTATTTTGATGAAATCTTTTGTGGATTTACATAAAACATGAAATTTTTAAACAGTGTCATTTAAAATGTCATACGTCACACACAAACATTGCTGCAGTAGAAGCGAAGAAACACCAATCGCTTAATTTTCTGGTGCGCGTTCATGGTTTATATATAACTTTCAGCATAGCAAGAACTATGAAATGTATAGATATGAAATCTTATTCAAAAAAACATTTAAACATTACTCAACATTTCATTCGCACAATGTACCCCTCTAAACCAATCAGGTGAAAAGTTTGTCGCATGTCAACTTTTCCATGTTTGACTGGAAATTTTTAACTAAATTTTGTATTTATGATTTTTTAAAAGACGTTTCATTAATAATATAAATGTTTTAGTCACGCAGTCATCATTCTTAATCATTACAGAAGTCACATAGGAAAAATGGTTACATATAGTTCATAAGAAGCAGAGATATGATGTTGTATAAATCATAAATGACTTTAGATGCAGAATACAGAGAACTTTTAAAAGTTACATATTAACTCATAAGTCCTTTCCCGATTTATTTAGAAAATGTACATATGCATAATTGGATTAAGCATGAAATTTACCTTATAGCATTGTAAACATATCTATTAGGAACTATTAGGAACATGTCTAAAGGAACGATAACCAACAGCAATAACAAAAACAACAAAGAATTAACAAACTCAAAAGTAACGATAACCAATAGCTATAACAAAAACAACAAAGAATTAACAGAACTCAAAAGGAACAGTAACCAATAACAATAACAAAAACAACAAAGAATTAACAAACCCAAAAGGAACACGTATATACTCGCACTGTTAACTCACAGAGAGAGTAGAGAAAACTAAGAGAGAGAGTATACAGAGCAGGCAACGGTGTACTGTTGCCATGCCATTGGCTGCCGACTCTTCCACTGCCTCCCGCCACTTGCCTTCCCAAATCATGTCGGGACATAGTTATATCTCACGGACTATAGGTATATCATTTCACTCCCAGTAGCCTGAACTTAGCACCTTACCCCCCACACTCCTGCCCTTGCGTTATGTGGAGTCTGCTTCCGCCACATTGTGGGAAACACTGGGACATCACTCCAGAGTGACCTATGGGAGGAGGCGACGGAAGTCACATGGGGTATGCCAAGGGGGACTCAGCTGATGACTGTGGAGAAAGAAGGCAGTGGGCAAGGAAGCGTGAATATAGTCAGAAATGAATAAATCTATTAAAAATCTTGTTGTTTCCTTTTTCCCATTCCCTTTTTGCTCCTCAATGGATCCTGAGTGGAGAGTTTACAGAACATTATTAAGCATTGCAAAATCCAAGAAATTCTTGATCACTGCCCCATTCATCAGCGACATTACTGGAATCTTCTGTGGAAGATAGTGTTACGTTCTCCACGGCATAATTCCACATTGTAATTTCCTTGTGATTACATTTATGTTGGTGACTAAAACAAATAACAGAGTTGGCTATATCAAATAACGGCACCAGTCAACCTCCACCGATGGGTCCAAAGTGCAGTTGAACTGCAACTATGTATTCTATTTCGACTGATATTTATAACTGTCACTTTCACACTGGAAAATTGGTAAACTATGTATCTTGCTTATTGTTAGTATGAACTGAAGTACGTATATTTTCATTAATTTACTTATCTCAATGATATTGACAATATAACAAATAATTTTGCCGTTGAATGATAAGCATGTGACACAAATCGAATTCTAGAAACATACGCATGCTATGTGCGGGTACATAAAAAAATTGCAGAATATGGTGCCAAAAACCTCCCTGCATGTTATACATGGGTGTGTTTTATACGTGGGTATGTACGGTAATCAAATAATGTTATTTGCTTTTGTTGACAGGTTCGGTGAATACTAAGCAGATCTCTCTCCATTTGATAAATTCTGCTCATAGTTGGGTCATCAATTTCAAAAGAAGTATATCTTTACCTTACCTCATATTCAGCAATTGCATCTCTGAAAGATGGTTGTGCAGGCTGTTCTTCAGTGTAATCTTTCCAGTTCTTATTCATTGCTCTTCCCCATTGCACTGCATATTTCTTCCACTTCCTGAAGACTTGTGAGGACATGATTATCACAGGTTACATACTCTTCAAAATTAATGGTTTCATCTGATACAACTTGCATCCAATCTTCTTCATCAATCTTGTCCATGGTTTGTTCCATGCATTCAACAGTTTTCATGTTAAATCCTGCTTTCCTAAAACAGTTTGCAATTGTTTCAGGACTAACTGCATTCCATGCAGCAGTAGCACATTAAGCACTTGTAATACATTCAACTTTAGTTTCTCATTCCTTTCTACATATGATAGTCTTCTGAACTAAAGATGTCCTTTACTTCATCTTCATACAATTTATTATTTCCATAGCAAATGGATGTAATATGCTGGTACAGTTTGCTGGGAAAAGCACCACCTCAACATTCCATAAAAATGATGTATCAGGTGTATAAGCTGAGCACTTATTGTAACAATCAGAACCTTTCTTGCAGCACCTTCCATTTTTGCATCAAATGCACTCAGAAAATGCAAAAATATATCTGTTGTCATCCAAGCATTAGAATTATGAGTGTAACTGCATGGGGGAGTTGCTACATTCATAAAACATTGTGGGTGAGAACTTTTGTATCGCTCTGCTATTTCTGCCTTTCCATTTCTTCTTGAAGGGAAAAAGATCCGAAGTGAAAGGGTAAAAATCATCACAAATTCATCACGTTCCAGTAATATATAGATACAAATATCTTGATGGGAAGGCATCCCCGACTAATTGGCACCCGGGTACCGTGCACCTCTAACTAGCTAGCTTGGTCCCAACCTAAGGAAATATTCCCGTTCTGAAACAGGAGAATTAGTCTGCGATGGTAGTTCAGTGGTACAATATCCACCCGGCAAGTGGAAGACCCGGGTTCAATTCCCAGTCATGGCAGATTTTTTCACCTGTTTCCTCATTTCCCAGGGAAAATGTAATCAAAATGAAAGCATTGTACATTTGAGATGTATTATTCATTTGACTGCATAACTGTATGCTCAAAAAAACTGCCTACCATTTGTTTCGATGCACAACATGCATCATAACTTTTGGTCTCCTTTTTGTGAAAAAATGCTGCATATTATACAGGAAATTATGATAAATCGACTAATAGCACAAATTGCAAATGACACATGGAAAAAAAGTTTGTAGAATCAGAAATGTGAACTACTGTTTCACTTCAAGCGTGAATGATGATTAACGACTGTAATAGTAACTGTCGAGCATTGGTGGATCCGGGCTATTTCTTCAGAGCAGACGATTATCATATTTACCCAAATATAAGACGACTCCCATTTTTTAAACTCAGTATTAAAGAAAAAATTTTTAAACAAGTAATTTTGACAAATTTGCTATGTGATTGTTCAATTAATACAATTTTTGCATTCAAGTTGTAATTAAAATTATATGCCTTGGTCACCGAGTGATCTCATGCGGAGATCGTTTCTCCAGCTGTGGGACCTGGCTCCCAGAAGCACGAAAGGGAACCAGTGACACCGAATCATCCATGTGCGAGCACAAGCCTTCTAGCATACTTGCATTTCCCTCTTATTTCTGTTATTGTTGTTAAATAAACCATCATTAAAAACCAGCGTCAGTATTCACGCACCCACTGTAGGATAGAATGACATTTGCTAGCACTAGGGTTGAGTTTTTGAACAGTCAAAAACTTTTCGGTCAATTGACCGGTCAAATTTTGTCAAAAATGGTCAAAAAATAGTATTTGTATAGATTTTTAAGTAAACACTCAATACTTCTGTATAATTTTTAAGTATTTAACATGAACATTCAAAAACACAACCTAGAGTTTAGGCCAAAATAAAAATAAAGATTAAAAACCATAAAGAAGTTGAAATACTATTCATTGTACAATAACAAACTTTAATAAACCATTTTTCAAATTGCATACGCAAAAGACATAATCTAATATGTCACTTCTAATGTCTCATGAACAGATGCTAGAAATACTATCCTCTATTATAGCTGACTGCAAAGCTTTCTTACATAGTTGAAGTTTCTGCAAACACAGTACCACTGATGCCCAATGTGTAAGACAAGGCATGCTCAATGTTGAATTTATATTGTGCTGTTTATGGCATCGAAGAAGTACAGCAGCTGGAACATGTTTGTTTTTAAAGAAGTTGACAGTCTTCTTAACTTTTGAATTGTGGGATTGAATTGACTGAACACTTTCTAGATCGTGAATAAAGAGCTGCAATGTGTGGGCAGAGCAACTGTACAGCTGTATATGTGAATATTTTTTCTTCACAATATTCCATGCACATCTCATGTTAGCTGCATTATCAGTCACAACAGAAAATACTTCATTCAACTGTGATGCTACATTAGGGTGGCCCTTAATTTCGAAGTTGAGATATTTGAATGTCTTTACCCCGATTTTTTTCCTTTTGTAGAGCATAAACAACCTGTAAAATCCTAGGTCTGTGAAATAATTTTTACCCATGCCTCAATGCCTCTAAAGTTGTGAAAAATCTCTGAAAATGACAAAAATCATTCAATGTTCCCTTAATATTAGTACAACACACATCGAATATCATGGAAAAACACGTTATTACATTGTTGCAAACCTTGCAACAAGAAATATCAGTTAAATAGTTGCTTAGCTTAAGAGTGTGTCGATGTGTCTTCATTTAAATGACTCATGCACCTGTCATTCGACGCACGTGGGTCATTGAATACGTCAGTCATTTTGCTATGGGAGTTCTTCTCGAGTCTTGTATTCACCTTTGGCTGGAAGTACTTCACCGAAATGATGTCAAGCCGCAAAGTAATGTCTACATATTTAGTGGGCAAAGCGAATCCAGAGATCTGGCAACAAATTGCCATCTAAGAGACAGACTCTCAGCTTCTGTTTGACGTGGCCCATGCAAAAGCACTTCACATCATCAAGATGCCTGAACACATTGAATTTCTTCTCACTCAGAGAGAAAAAGGGCGTCATGGGTATATGGGGGCTGTGGACAAAATCTTGGCTGGTAAAGAAGAGAGGGCTGCTGTACGAAGAGCTAAGGAGTCAGAAAGGAGGTCCCATGTTAAAATGGAACAGGAAACGGGTGAGTGATCTCAGAATCATCTCTAGACTTATACTTTTATACCTTAGGTCGTTCAAGTACATATTGAGTAACGCTATTTAAGCCACAATTAAATCCCTCCGCCCCCTTTATAGCATCCAGTAATATTAGGTGTGACTCCCCCAAACTCTCTTCCTCATCCGCTGCGTAGCTTCCGTTTTATTATGAGTAAAGGAAAACAGTAATTGAGAGGTTTGTAAAATGTGTAAAATATTTTTCTTTAAAAAAATAGATTGGAAATTCAAACTATCATTTCTTTATTGGCTACGGTCACGTAGAAGCTCATTTATTGTCTTTTGGGCTTGCTTATGTGGCGCTTAGAGCAATTCCCTTCCCCCCTCTGGCAGGCCATTACACTTACAGCAGGTCCCCACCCCCACAGTACGTTGTAGTACTTGAAAGGCCCCATAAAAGGAAGCTGAGTATTATTCTTCGTTTGCTTTTCAGTGTGTCCTGTTATGAACCTAGATGAAGATAGCAATGTTACTGATGATACCGAATCAGAGTCTGAGCCATCGTCATCAGGAATGTTTGCCATCCCCACCCCAAAAAAACGTGCGATGGTTATTATCATGACACCTAAGTTGGCAGCGGTGTTAGACAGACGGCAAACCAGTGATAGAGATGCAGCCTTTGTGCTTGCTGCTGCAGCTGAAAGTATGTCACACGAAAACATCCATGATTTGAAGATTAGCCGATCGACCATCCAGAGAGTGAGAGCCGTTCATAATGCTAGGTGGATGGCTTTAGAGATTTTCCAGTTTCGAGGGCAGTTCAAGCTGACTCCTAGTGAACAGAAGGGATCGCGTTCTTCTGTATGCATATTTCTCCTCTCTGTTTATGTAAAAGCATGGTCCATGACTCCGGTTGCCTCAGCTGCACCGTACCAGGATCTGAACTTTATGAAAAATTTACGTGCCTACGAACGCGTTGATGCTGAAATTTTTCAGGTCGCTCGGTGGACACTTGCGGTATCTCACAGAAGAAGCAGTTGCCCTGGCACTCTTTGATTCTTCCATTTCCATAAATGTGAAATATAAGATGGTGGAAGCACTGAAGAACCAGGATTAAATGCCTGATCCTGACCACCGTATCCACGTCCATGCACAGAGTATAAATAAATGGGCCAGAGAAATGAGAATCCAAGAATTATTTATGAAGAAAAGGAATTCTTTTTCTCGTTTCAAGATTGCGGCTGGCTTTCTCGAAGCTGAGCCTTCTACATAGGAAACTCGTGGGGATTACATTTCTGCTTGTGAATTTGTTAAGAGCCTCCACGTAGTAAATGATACTGCTGAGAGGGCGGTCGCACTCATGCATCAATTCAATAAGTGCCTTTCAGAAAATGAGGATGAGAAACAGTACCTGCTGCAGGTAGTTTCCGAGCACTGTCACCAGTTTAAGGACTGCTCTAAGGAAATGCTCTCAAAGGAATTCCTTTTGGATTGAAGTTACCGCTGTAACAACACTGATGCAAGTTTAAAGTTTTGATAAATTTGATGAAATTGGAGGCCAAAAAATACCATTCATGAGATCCCAAAATAAAATATTTATTTCCCACATATTCATATGTTTTGATGAAATTTTCCCAAAAATCCAAAAATTTTAAATGTTTGACGTCAATGAGGCTCGGTTTAAAATTATGCCACAGACCCAGGATTTTGCACTTGTTACAATGACCCATAAAGGAAAAAAATTGAGGGGTAAGACATTTAAATATGTAAAAATTAAAAATTGCCTACATTTAAGGGCCACCCTATGCTACATACTCTAATGTGTGGCGGTGTTCTTTTGTGTTTAAAAATTTGTAGAATAATGGTTGAGGAGCTGCTACCTTGAAATTAATGATACCTTCATTTTGAACATTGCTCCAACCATCTGAGATAAAAGATAGATGACATGCCTCTTCAATAATACTACTAATTTTTTGTTGTATTTTGTCATAAGCCACATCAAGAAGATGTCCAGTCAAGTATTTTCTTCCTGGTAGAGTATAAACTGGATGCAATTTACCAAAAAAATCTACAATATAGGGGTTTTCTAGAATGTGAAATGGCCAATTCCTTGCGTACATAGCTTTAGCAAACTCCCTGTCAATTTCAGTCTTCTCTTGTGGACTCATTCTGTCCAAAAATCCTAATAATCTTGGTTTCTTTTTTGAAAGTATAAATCAATAATGAAGAATGGCTGGAAACTGACTGCTGCTGAGATGTTGTGGGGCCCACATCACTTGCCAAAGATGAATTGGCAGGTATACAGTGTTGCCAATTTAGTGACTTTGTCGCTAGATTTAGCAAATTTTTACTTAACCCATTAATGCCAAAATTAATTTTTTTAATCTAATTGCTTTGAAAATTTTATGTTAGTCTTTAGTAGTTATGAAAGTAAACAAAATCAAAATTTTCGATAATTTTCCATTTATTGTTTAAATATAGCCCATCCTCAAATGAAGAAGCTGGGCATTACCAGGTTCGTAGTTCCCACAAAGAAACTAATCAAATCTAAAAAAAGGTAAATTTTACTATTCTTATACATTCACGTTTATACATTATCTAAATTTGAGTATGCTGAAGTTATTATGTAATTGAAATATAAGCATTTTGGAGATTTTTTCAAATTATTATAGCACTTTTACTTTTTGGAGTGAAAGTTTGGAAAACAACAGATATATAATGTTACATTGCATTTGGTGCAAAATGTCCACGGTTTCCCTGTACAGTTTCTAAGTTGGCATCTTCTTTGACTATTCCTCTTCCCTATCATATGAGCTTTTTCATCGCACCTGACATCTTCAGACACAACAGCTCTTGAAGGCGACGGTAACGGCATCGATCGCCCTGCAGCCACCCATTTTCCGCAACCTCTTTTCAAATATGTGATGGCAATTTTTCTACGAAAGTCTTTAATTGAAATTGAATTATTTCCATGTACCACTTTATATGAAAGATAGCCATTTACAACTGCCATGTCTATCATGCAGGTGAACAAATACCAGTACCACTTTTACCCCTAATAGCAATAGTGTGCTTTTCAAGCAGCCAGTCGTGTAGGTCTACTCCTCCCATATATTTATTGTATGTGTGAATGGCTGTGGGTTGTGTTATTGCAATTTTTGACTTTTTTTCACGGCTCCAGTGTTGCACTTTTACTACCGGTTCCAGTTTATCAAAATTTGTTCCTACAGTCACTGCTTTGTTATCGTGCCATCTGACCATTAGTATTTTATTCTCAGGATGGAATCGATAATCATAAAATCCTCTCCCTTGTCTTCCCAGTTCCTTAGGTGATGTAAGAGTGCATTTTACCATTCTATTTTCCCTAATTGTTCCACTAGCACGAAAACCTAACTCTCGTAAATGCCTTAGCAAATCAAAGCTAGTAAAGTAATTATCAAAAAATACAAAGTGACTTTGAGGATGTTGTACAGCTGAAAACATGCTCAAAACTACACGAGACCCTAGTGGTGTATTGGACATGTCTGAATGAAGTTCCTTGCAGCAATAAAATGAAAAATTGTAACAATACCCGTTTTCACTGCACATCACCCATAGTTTGTAACCAAATCTTATTGGTTTGCACTTGATGAATTGTTTCATGGGTTTATGACCGTAATAGCGCACGATTATTTTGTCTACTGACAAATACTTATGAAAAATCCTCATTTTCTGAAAATTTTTATAACCAATTCCATTAGTGGCCTTATTTTGAAAGCTCTTATCTTTCCTGTTTTGTCATGCTTTGCTGTTGTCTTGAAAATATAGGTGTTTTTTTATTTCCAGGTACCTATTTCTACTTATAGCATTTTTCACTATTTGTATTCCTAAATCTTCTTCCTCTGACCAATAGTCTCTCTCACTCGGCAATGAATGATAACTGGAAAAAATTAAGAACCCAATAAAAACTTTTATATCATCTATGCCAACACTGAAATTTTGCCTATTATTGCATTCTTTTGCATAACGTGTTGTTTGTCGTGCTATCAGTTCAGACACTATCTGAAAACAGTTTCTCAAATATTTCTAATGGAGTCTTAGTTTCCTAATTACACTGTACACTTTTGAATAGTTCTTATGTTCTATCCTCAGTCAATAAATTTGCATATTCCGGACTCCCATGGCATATTTTTCATACGTAGCTTTTTCGACGATGGCAATGAAGATTCTCCAGTTTCCTCCTCGGGTACTTGTATTTCAATTGCTCCAGAAATATCCTTTACTGCAGCTAGTCCAAGTTTGTCATCATCTATGTCTTCTGAAAGTATGATCTGAAGATCACTATGCAAGCAGGCATAAGCTGTTATGATGAGCATGAGAAAACAGGTGAAAAAATCTGCCATGACCGGGAATCGAACCCGGGCCTTCCACTTGCCGGGCAGATATTCTACCACTGAACTACCATGGCAGACTAATTCTCCCGTTTCATAACAGCTTATGCCTGCTTGCATAGTGATCTTCAGATCATACTTTCTATCAATTTATTACATGGCATTCTCACTATCTGAGAGTAAAGGGGTTTTCTTTGGTGTATCTCTTTGAGGACATCTGTTGGCGCTGATTGATACTAGCATCGATAGCTTGGTCCCAACGTAAGAATATATTCCCGCTCGAAAACGGAAGAATTAGTCTGCCACGGTAGTTCAGTGGTAGAATATCCGCCCGGCAAGTGGATGGCCCAGGTTCGATTCCCGTTCATGGCAGATTTTTTCACCTGTTTCCTCATACTAAACATTTAATTAAATAACATTAGGCAATTACACATTACTGTCATCGTACACATTAAAATTTTATTGTTTCATAATCATTTATGACTTACATAGGTTTTGGTCTTATATAATAAAGAGGTAATATCGAAGGTCGCGTCAACGGAAAACACGCCGTAGAAAAGCTCATGCTGCTGGTCTCAAAACCAACATAGAATTCACTTCATTGAAGTATAAGGGAGGTAACAAAAGTATTTAGAGATTAAAATGTAGCAAAAAGGGAGAAACTACGTTCTAAAGAGACTTGAGAAGCAAAATGTAGCTGTCCTCAAAAGAGGACACTGGGTGCTAATGGGTTAAGAGACTTATCTTAAAGTTTAGCGACATGTCGCTAATTTAGCGATTTTCTCCTAATCTGATGACAAATTTAGCATCTTCTGTATTTGGAAAGAAATACATTCAATATTCAAAATAAACAAATCTAATTACTTTTATATAGATTTATTAAAATCAATATCAGTATTTGGTAAATCTTAAAATACTTTTTACTGTAATTTCTCCAATACTACAGGAATACTTAATATAGCTAAAATGTTTGTCGAAGATTCAGCATTGCTGACTCATATGATTTTCTGCGTAAAAAAACTACATACAATTATGTGGACAGAAAACTCAGAATTGTTAAAACTTTGGCCGGAAATTGCTAGCTACCGAGATGCAAATGGTGAAAATCCTTTTGAGGACATTTCAGATCTGGCATTAATAGTAAAGGTGACTCACAAGATTCGACAGGGATGCGTTCCTGAAAATGTGGCCGAATCTCGAACAGTCGAATCAGCACAAACAAAATCTCGAATGGTCGAATCTCGTGAGTCGCCTGTACTCACATTACCCCACTCAAATGATGTAACGTTGAACGTCAATTTAGTAACATGAACATTATAAAGTCGAAATTATGGAAAAGAATGAGTGTCAAGAATTTAAATGCAATTTTGGCTATTACATATGGTTTAAGAAGACATGGAAAATGTTGTTAGGATTACAATCTGCCCAAGAGTGTTGTAAATAATAAAACTGGTTCCGCTGGTGCATATAGGTATTCAGCTGAAGAGAAAGCAAAAAGATGGTAATTTAAGAGGAGAAGAATTACCCCAATGTGATTTGTTTGTCTTTGAAGTGTTTCTTTAGTATTTTTATTGTACATTTTTTAAATCTTTCACTTTTCTAGTTATTTTATAAGCTTGGACTATAAATGCTTTTATCCTTTCCATTTTGTAAAAATTCTGCATTATTTTATTCTAATTATTCAAATATTAATGTAATTGTGGTTTATCTTAAAGAAGATTATAATATTACTAATTAGAAGTAATAAGAAATATTTTAAAGTATTTCTGCAGTTATTTATTTTTAGCTACTTTTGACGGTGGATTTAGTGACATTTTCAAATTTCTTTTGGCAGCACTGGTCAGTAACTGCTGTAACAGTAAAATCTTTATCTTTTAAATGTGGCATAGTGGAATCGTTCAAGGCCTCCCCACCAAGAAAAAAAATGCCCCCCTGCCAAGTGAAAAAATGGGCCTCCAATTCCTCAATATTGGGCCCGGGCCTCCCGCCACAGGGAGGGGGAGGGGGGGAGGGTTGCAGGGGTGTTCAATGATCATGAGACATACATGTATTTACACACACTTGTATTTTTATGAAGCTTTATTGTGCTGAGATTGCAATATTTCAGCGTAAAAATATCCTACATACATATTAAGCAGGGGTTGTTTGTGTGTGCATGTGTTATCCACTTATCCCTAAACCATTTTTCATTTAAGTATTACTTAATGGTTGTTATGCAGACAGAGCAATGTTTTGATCCTTACCATAAAATATCCCAAGTCCATAGTATGTGTTTAATATCCACCAAATTTGTTAGTGCTACTTCAAGTTTTGCCTTAACAGGTCCAGAATGGCAAGAAGAAATCTCCATGTATTTTTGACCAATTTTTGACCTGGTCAAAAAAACAATCAAAAATTCGGTCAAATGACCAACTTTTGACCAGTCAATTGCCCGGTTGGCCAACCCTAGCTAGCACCGAAATAAATGCTTTCGCTTTCAACAAGAACTGTTCTAATTAGCTTTTGCTACACTATGCTACATTGCAGTGCATGACGTATCTGGTTTCTAAACTCCAGATTTCCATTGTGATATGCTAGAATTACATCTGCACGCATCAAAAGAAATGTCCTCCACTTTTACAATATACAATTGATTTACGTGAAGTTATTCCATACTACCACGTGAATATAAGACGACTCAAGATTTTTCAGGTTCTAAAAGTGGAAAAAAACCTCATCTTATATTCAGATAAATACAGTAACAGTCATATCTGTTTCCACAGAAAGCGAAAATGCATTCACATAAACTCCCTTATAATTTGGTGAGGCTCCAGGAATGATCGCATGTTCCAGGATCTACCACTGTTGCCGTGTGGTATTAAATCGAGGTCAAAATTCACTAAGTGAATGGAAATTTATTACACCAAATCGAGGAAAATACTACACTGTTTATATGGGATGTTTCATGGGACTTTGGAAAATAAACGTTAAATGTGCGTAAACATTAGATGCGGGTACACTAAAACGGGGATTGACTGTAATACAGTAGAATGTCTTCTAAAGGTTTTTTTTATGAATGGAAATTTTCTCAGCGTTATGATAACAGAATATTATTGTCAAATGGAAGGCACTTTAGCACATTAACATGAACTAGTTGATGCCTGTGCAAATCATTCCCATGAAGAAAATTTTTTTAACAGTTCTTCTTTACTCTTATACCTCAGAGATCCATTGCTACGAAACATCTATATATATATTTTTTTTTTTTCTCACCTTAATATAAGGAGTAAGTGCAGACAAATATTTTTAAACACCTAAGTTTGCACCTCTGCACCGATTTACGTGTTTTTCTTTATAGACAATATTAGAAAAAAAACAACTAAAACATATAATTGTAAAAATTTTATAGGTTTTCATCATTTCTTGCAAATAGCTCACATTTCTGGAAGATTTCATCTATGAAGCACCTCTAGAATTGCATTTATATAAATTTCATTGTTTAAACTTTATGAATTCTCAACAGCCACAATAATAAACTTTTCTAAAAATTTTCAAATCTAATTGTAACTGAAACACAATTCCTTAATTTTCAGTTTCCTAGCTCGACGGAATGTATCTAAAAATTAGTCAATTTTTGTAACATTTATGAATTTTTAACGGCCGAATAAATAAACATTTTCAAAATTCTACAATTAAGATATCGTTATTTGGTAAATTCTACTGTCAGAAAAAATTTCAGTATTGTAGAACATTTAGAAGTTCTTAAACCATGAAATGTTTGTTTAAAAGTTTATAATTTTTAACAGCCAATAAAATAAAAATTATGGTGAATTTCCATTTTCCCTGTTGGTTTCTCCATGCCATCTACATCATCTGAAATTGTCACCTCTCCATCTATTGTAGTTTGGGCCAGATATTAGTATCCTCTTATATCCTATATCGTCCTCTGTAGCATTTTTACAATTTCCAACTATTCCGAATCGATTTTGTACAAAATCATATAACCAAGTCAAATTTCATGTTTGTATCTCATTTAGGAGTTCCCTATAATTTTCACACTCATATGGGGCAGAAATGGAACAAAACCGTCCCTAAAAATAAGATTTTTGCAATATTTTATTTTATCCTTTGTTGCAACAAAATTTCTATATCCATGCCAAATTTCTAGTCACTAGGTCATATGGAGCAGCCTCATCTTTTCTGTTCTCATATTGAGCAATACTGGGGCAAAACAGCCCCAAAAATGGGGATTATATCAGTATCGGATTTCCTTCATTAGTGGTAGTTCAACATTAAAGACCTTAAAATAATTTTGCACCTGTGCACCTAATTACGTGTATTTTTTGGATAATATTGGGGTAAAAACAACCCCTAAAATGTCTAATTATAAACATTTTATAGGTTCTCATCATCCGTTTTGAATACCTCATATTTGTGCAAAACATCATCGATGTAGCACCCGTACAAATGCATTTATATGAATTTTATTGTATAAATTTTATGAATTTTTAACAGCCACAATAATAAACCATTCTAAAAATTTTAATGTTAGTTACCACTGGAGCATCATTCCCGCCCTATGTTAAAATTTTCATCTTCCAGCACCTTCAGAAAGTACATAACCATTAGTCAAATTGTTTAATATTTAAGAATTTTTTACGGCCGAACTAATAAAAATTTTCAAAATTCTATATTCCCGTTTTCGTTATTTGGTAAATTTTACCGTTAGAAAAAATTTCAGCAATGTAGTCCATATAGAAATACCTAAACCGCAAAATGTTCGCCCCTAAAAATTAGAATTTTTGCAATTATTACTTTCTCCATACGTAGTAATGGGAAAGTATTGTATTCATGAAAAAAATCGACTTCAAGATTTCAACGGAAATACATGTTTTGAGGTCCCTAGAACACATTTAGACTATTTTCGGAATGATGTCTATGTTTGTGTGTGTGTGTGTATGTGTGTGTATGTATGTTATTGTGGCCGCTCTAACTCAAAAAGTACATGCCATATCGTTACATACTTCATACATAAGACTTTAACATGAGCACAAAGAACTGATTAGTTTTTGGACAATAACGGATAACCGGAAGTCGAGGTTTATTCGAAACCCGATTCGGTTTTTGCAATATTTCTTCGTTAAAACATCATTATTGTATATGCAATTCTATACAAAGGTTATAGAGAATGTAATTTCCTACAGTTTTCATTTGAAACAATTTTCTATAGGAGTTATTGTTTAGGAGTTATTTATAAATAACCGGTTTTACGGTTTCCGTTAAATATCTCCTTTAACCCGTCAGCGTCGTCATGCATACTGGGAACGTCGGACGGAAACTCCACATGCGGTCGTCATGCGTACTGGGAACGTCGTGGAGGTCGCTAGCTTTCTTTATTTTTTTGACACAGTAAATTTTCTTAGATATGGATAACCTTTATATATTTTAAAAGAGGAACCTTTGGCCTTCCTATTGTGCTTAATTCTGTAATTTTTACTCTCCTTCTTTTTACTTTTATTATACGTTAAGTTTTGTGATTAAATTTTCACGTAGATAGGAGAATTGGGGAATTTTGGCTTCTAAAAAAGCTCCTATTCAACGAAATCTTTGCACGAAAGCAACTGTGAGGTGTAAGAAGAGGATATAGGCCCCATTTGTCTGCTATCAGACATCTATCCCGCTCTTGAGACATGTTTTTATATTGTGTCATCACTTTGAGAGGGAGAGAGAGGAGGTCTGGGCCATGTGCTTGGTTTAGTATTTCGTGAGGGAATATAGCTAGAGTGAGACAGACTAGAGGATCATATTTTGTATTTATCTTTTGTATTTCCAAGATATTTGCGATATGCAAAGCGTAGGAAATATGCTGGCGCTTGTCTCTCGTCGCTCTGAAAAAATCAGTCTGAGTGAAACCTTGCACTGTGCGGAGGCAGGTTTCGTTCGCCTTTCTTTACTGTGGTAAATTTTACATTTACTTGCTTTCTTATTTTCAAAATACTAGGAGTAATCATGTGCTCAACCAGTGAAAATAGTCAAGCAATACCGAGTGCTGACAAGGATACGGAAGTCCTACTTGGAAGTGATTCGGAAGAAAGCGTGAGTTCGGACAGTGATAGAATCATTTGGATGAACGTACTCAAATTGATTCACTGACACATAATGATAGTGATCATGAGGAGGATAATGTAGAAAACTACTTCTGGGAGGGCACGGAGAATTACGTAGGACGAAAGGAGAATTTCATTGGTGGTTACGGACCTCAAAAGGCAGCTAAGGGTTTGACTGACATTGTAGGTACTTTTCAATTGTTTTTCGATGAGGAATTTGTTAGTGCCATAGTAAATGAAACCAACCGATATGCTGACCAATACATCAAAGCAAGTGAGCGTACATTTTCGATGAAATCAAGAGTTTTATCGTGGAAACCAGCTACCGTGGAGGAAATGTACACTGTTTTGGGAATTTTTATGTTGATGGGAATTGTGCAGAAGCCGACGCTTCGTTCCTATTCTTCGACGAAAAGAGTTCTATCCACACCAGGCTTCGGCGATGTCATCACTAGGGATCGATATGAGCTTATTTGCAAATTTTTGCATTTCAATAATAAAGAAGAAAAGAATAATTACCGTGGTCCTCCAAAGCTACAAAAAATATTTCCGATTACTGAACATTTGAACGAAAAATTCAAGGAATTTTTTTACCGAAACGGGAAATTTCAATAGACGAGTCCCTAACATTGTGAAAGGGCCGTCTATCTTTCAAGCAGTATCTCCCTCTGAAATCCTCCAAGTTCGGAATCAAGACCTTCGAGCTCTATGATTCAAGTCCTGGCTACTTATGGTCATTTCTTGTATACACGGGGAAGGATACTGTGTTTCATTCGCCCCTTGCCTCAGCTAATGTAAACAAGACCACGGCAATAGTTTTGAATAGGTAGGCCAAAGGTTCCTCTTTTAAAATTATGAAGGTTACCCATATTTAAGAAAATTTACTGTGTCAAAAAAATAAAGCTAGCAATCTCCGCGGCATACCCAGTAAACAGGACGGCGCTGAGGGGTAAGAATCCTTAATTGAAGGTTTTTTTTCTGAAAAACTTACGGGGAAGAAGTTGAAATCCAAGATAAAACAGAAGATGTGAAGTACTCCATAAACTTTGAATAAAGAAAAACTGAGTAAATGGCTTCCGTGATTGAGTGAAAGAATTCATAGAGGTATTTCACGCGAATAAGACAGTGTGAAAAACATAGGTAAATATACATAGTTTTACGTAAAACCTCAAAAAATTTCAGTCAAATTCCATAAATATCTAATAAGTTACGAATTTTTATATGATTTCGCGCAAAAACTGCGAATTTCCCTAAATCTCTTCTGACCTGCGTGACGTATTATAGTTAAATGTCCTGCGCGCTTGAGGGGTTAAAACATCATTATTGGTAATCTTCGTAAGGACCAAAGTTGTACAGAATAATATTTCTTCCAAGTTTCGTTTGAAACTAATTTTCGTAGAACCATCCATTTCGGATATATTTCGCTTTATCTTAATACCAGTATACAGCGCGAACACCTTGTAGCGGTGAATTCTGTAAACATTCAAAATATACGTAATTTACGGCAACAAGGACGTGTCTTCTTTTACGATATGAAATAATAATTTTGCCTCTCACTATTATTCATAATAATTTAAATATCTATACACCAAATATGGAGAAAGTCATGTGTTGGCCACATCAGACTTTTTATTTTATCTTCAGTTACAATGAAATTTATATATTTGTGCAAAATTTCAAGTCTCTAGGTTATATGGAGCTGCCTCATCATTTTTTTTCCTATGGAACAATACTGGGCCAAAAAAGCTCCAAAAATGGAAATTATATAAATATCGGATTTACTTCATTAGGCATAGTTTAACATTAATGGGATTAAAATATATCCCTCTGATTCCCATTAAAAGCTTACCCATATGAAAACATTAAGGCAGTTGCCTAGGAAGCCTATTGTAAGACCCAGAAAAATTACCACTTTTTTCCGATAAAAACTATAAATTTACGCTAATTCTACTCGGATTTGAATTGTCTTCAAAAATAAGAAACTACAATTTATATCCTATCCGACAGTTTAAGTCTCAAGTTTGTATCTTAATGGGAAGTAATTTTAAAATGCAAATATAAAAACCTCTACACCAATTTATGTTTTCCTATGGGCAAAAAATGGGGCAAAAAGGGGCCAAAATAGCCCCTCAAATTAGGAATTTCATCAGTTTCGGATTTTTTCCTTCAGTTGTGACCAAAAATCTATAATACTACCAAATTTCAAGTTTTTAGCACATCTGGAAGTGCCTCATACTTTTGTATCCTCCTATACATACATATATATCTATAACATATTGATGCTTTTTACACATGATATATATATATATATATATATATATATATATATATATATATATATATATATATATATATATATAATAGTTAATGTGTGCTTGCATTCTGCAAGCATTTTTAAAGTTTCGCATATTTATAATTTATAGTTATTTCCAAGGAATTTTGTACAAAATCATATAACTGTATCAAATTTCAACTTTGTAGCTCATTTAGAAGTGCATTATAATTTTACTAGTCGCATAGGACAATTATTTGGCAAAACAGTCGCCAAGATTTCGAATTTTAACGATATTGGATTTCGTCTTTCTGTGGTAACTAAAAACTCATAATTTTGCCTAATTTGATGTTTGTACCTCATTAAGAATAGCCGAACCATTTTCACACTGCTATGGTGCAAAACCGCCCTTAAAATTTGGAATTTTTGCAGTGTTTTATATTATCTTCGGTTGCAATAACATTTATATAACCAGGCCAAATTACAAGTCTCTACGTCATATGGAGCTGCCTCATAATTTTTCTTCTCGTATGGAGCAATACTGGGGCAAAACACCTCAAAAAATGGGGATTATTACAATATCGGAATTCCTCCATTAGGCATAGTTTAACATTAAAGG
This sequence comes from Uropetala carovei, assembly GCA_036926305.1. Classification (NCBI taxonomy): domain Eukaryota; kingdom Metazoa; phylum Arthropoda; class Insecta; order Odonata; family Petaluridae; genus Uropetala; species Uropetala carovei. The sequence continues at coordinate 1,851,363 of JAXCHB010000195.1, forward strand.
CATTAAAATATATGCCTCTGATATCCATTAATAGCTTACCCATATGAAAGCATTAAGGCTGTTGCTAGGAAGCCTATTGTTAGACCCTTAAAAATTACCACTTTTTTGTGACAAAAACTATAAATTTACGCTAATTCTACTCGGATTTGAATTCTGTCTTCAAAAATAAGATACTACAATTTATATCCTATCCAACAGTTTAAGTCTCGAGTTCGTATCGTGACGGGAAGTAATTTTAAAATGAAAATAATTAAACAACACCTATTTACATGTTATCTTATGGGCCAAAAATGGGGCAAAAAGGGGCCAAAAAAGCCCCTCAAAATAGGAATTTCGCCAGGTTCGGATTTTTTCCTTCGGTTGTAACCTAAAACCTATAATCCTACCAAATTTCACGTTACTGGCACATCTGGAAGTGCCTCATAATTTTGTATCCCCATATATCTATAATATAAAGACGCTTCTTACACATGATATATATCTATAATATATAGATGCTTCTTACACATGATATATCTATAATATATAGATGCTTCTTACACATGATATACCTAAAATATATAGATGCTTCTTACACATGATATATATCTATAATATATAGATGTTTCTTACACATGATATATATATATTATATATATATATATAGGAGGATACAAAATTATGAGGCACTTCCACATGTGCTAGAAACATGAAATTTGGTAGGATTATAGGTTTTTGGTCACAACCGAAGGAAAACATCGGAAACTTACGAAATTCCTATTTTGAAGGGCTATTTAGGCCCCTTTTTGCCACATTTTTTGCCCATAAGAAAACATGTAAATGAGTGTAGAGGTTTTTATATTTACATTTTAAAATTGCTTCCCATCAAGATACGAACTCGAGACTTAAACTGTCGGATAAGATATAAATTGTAGTTTCTTATTTTTGAAGACAGAATTCAAATCCGAGTAGAATTAATGTAAATTTATAGTTTTTATTGCAAAAAAGTGGTAATTTTTCTGGGTCTAACAATAGGCTTCCTAGGCAACTGGCTTAATCCTTTCATATGGGTAAGCTTTTAATGGGAATCAGAGGCTTATATTTTATGGCCATTAATGTTAAACTACGACTAATGAAGGAAATCCGATACTGATATAATCTCATTTTTGGGGCTGTTTTGCCCCAGTATTGCTCTACACTAGAACAAAAACGGTGAGGCAGCTCCATGTGACCTAGAGACTTGAAATTTAGCACGATTATAGAAATGTTGTTGCAACCGAAGATAAAATAAAAAAATAGCAAAAAATTAAAATTTTTAGGTGTGGTTTTCCCCATTTCTACCCAATACGAGTGTGAACATTATAAGGCACTTCTTAATGAGATACAAACTTGAAATTTGACACGGTTTTGGACATAATCGATTAGGAATAATTTGGAATTGTAAAAATGCTAATATTAAAAAATGCTTGCATAACGCAATCACATATTATAAACATATAAACAAATGTTTCATGGTTTAGTTACTTATAATTGTGCTACAATGCTGAAATTTTTTTTAACGGTTGATCATACCAAGTAACAAAAACGGGATTATAGAAATTTGAAAATGTTTATTTATTGATCCGTAAAACATTCATAAATGTTAATAAAATTTCCTTATGTTTATGCACTTTTATTAGAGCTAGGGAGCTGAATATTTTGAGAAATTAGGGAATGCTATTCCAGCGGTAAATAATATTAAAAAATATAATAAAGTTTATCATTGCGGCTGTTAAAAATTCATCATTTTCAAACAATTAATTTTATATAACTACACATTTAGAGGTGCTACATCAATGACATTTTGCAGAAATGTGAGGTATTCGTATCAAATGATAAAAACTATAGAAGTTTTACAATTATAAATTTTAGGGGTTGTTTTTATTCCAAATTTGTCCATAATGTAAAACATTAATCGGTGTAGAGGTGCAAACTTTTGCATTTTAAAATTATCTGTCTATTCTAATCTTTATATTAAGATGAGACAAAACGCTTGCAGAATGCAAGCACACATTAACTAGTCTATAATATATAGATGCTTCTTACACATGATATATATCATTCTATGTCGACTCTTCTTACAGAGGAGATAGGATATATATATATATATATATATATATAGGAGGATACTAATGTCTGGCCCAAACTACAGTAGACGGAGAGCTGCAATTTTCAGTAATTGTAGATGCCACGGAGAAACCGCCAGAAAAATTGAGATCTCATACCTAGGTGTCATGGGTTGACTCCAGAAATTCCTAAATTTCCATTTTTTCCCATAAGAAAAGCATTGCGGCATATTTGAAAATTAATTTATGGCACTTTCCGATAAGATAGAGAATTCAAACTTGGAGGGTTGTTAGATACCCAGGAGATCTATAGGAAACCGTTATCACTTTAACCGCAAGTGTCCTGGGTTCGACTCCGGATGACCGGTGTATTTCCCATAAGAAAGCATGGAAAAAATGAATTCCTTCATATAGACCAGTGGTCTTTAAGGTGGGCAATAGCGCCCACCAGTGGGCGTTTTTGGATTTTTGGTGGGCGTTAAATAACTCACCATATGCTATTCTAATTTTTACACTGACAAATATAATTCTATAAAAAAGCTTAATGATACGCACACATATTCTGTACAACTATTACAGTTCGTTTGTCGTTAACTATAGTATCATATCATATTATACTAGCGACAATGTATACGTGCTGCGGTAAAATCGAAAGGCCCATGAGGGTGGTCGGAGTCTCTCGCAGAAGCAGCGAAGCGTTTAAGTTTAATTTTATCAAATATATAAAATCATAAATTTTTAAACACTGTTATTACCACTGAGACCGCATTCGGTAATCTCATCTAACGTCAATCCCACTTTTTATTAGGGTTACCATACCTCCGTAAATCGCTTTGCTACTGGGGGCGCAAAATTATCCTTTGCCCTGGGCGCCACAAACCCTCACTATGCCACTGGGTGGGCGGTGAACTTATTTCAAAGGACAACATATGGTAAAAGTGGGCGGTGACTCAAAAAAGGTTGAAAACCACTGATATAGACGAAACAAAGAGGAATAAATAAATGATATTTTCAGGTTTTGTAGATGTCATCAGTATATCTCCATAGTATTTGACAACTCCCGCGTAGGTGTCACCGGTTCGATTCCAGGTAGCCTAAAATTTGAGATCATTTCCCAAAAGGAAAGCATTGAAATAGGTGCAGCGCTCTTTTGCATTAAGAATTTTTTGTCGGCTTTTAGTCTTTTTTATTAAATGAGAGAAAATGATTGCAGAATGCAAGCACACATTCACTTGCATATATATATCAAGTGTAAGAAGCATCAATATATAATAGATATATATATATATATATACGAGTGTGAACATTATAAGGCACTTCTTAGCGAGATACAAACTTGAAATTTGACACCGTTATATGGTTTTGGACATAATCGATTAGGAATAATTCGGAATTGTAATAATGCTAATATTTAAAAATGCTTGCAAAATGCAATCATATATTATAAACATATAAACAATTGTTTCATGGTTTAGATACTTATAATTGTGCTACAATGCTGAAATTTTATGTAACGGTTGATCATACCAAGTAACGAAAACGGGATTATAAAAATTTGAAAAAGTTTATTTATTGATCCGTAAAACAATAATAAATGTTTAAAAAATTTACTAATGTTTATGCACTTTTATTAGAGCTAGGGAGCTGAATATTTTGAGAAATTACGGAATGCTACTCCAGCAGTATAAAATATTGAAAAATATAATAAAGTTTATTATTGTGTCTGTTAAAAATTCATCATTTTTAAACAATTAATTTTATATACCTACACATTTAGAGGTGCTACATCGATGAAATTTTGCAGAAATGTAAGGTATTCTTATCAAATGATAAAAACTATAGAAGTTTAACAATTATAAATTTTAGGGGTTGTTTATGTTCCAATATTTTCCATAATGTAAAACATTCATCGGCGCAGAGGTGCAAACTTTTGCATTTTAAAATTATCTGTCTATTCTACGCTTTATATTAAGATGAGACAAAATGCTTGCAGAATGCAAGCACACATTAACTAGTATATATATATAAATCATATATATAGGAGGATACAAAATTATGAGGCACTTCCAGACGTGCCAGAAACTTGAAATTTGGTAGGATTATAGGTTTTTGGTCACAACCAAAGGAAAAAATCCAAAACTGGCAAAATTCCTATTTTGAGGGGCTATTTTGGCCCCCTTTTGCCCCATTATTTGCCCATAAGAAAACATGTAAATGGGTGTAGAGGTTTTTATATTTGCATTTTAAAATTACTTCCCATCAAGATACGAACTCGAGACTTAAACTGTCGGATAGAATATAAATTGTAGTTTCTTATTTTTGAAGACAGAATTCAAATCGGATTGGAATTAACGTAAATTTACAGTTTTTATTGCAAAAAATTGCTAATATATATATATATAAATTAGCTAGTATATATATATATATATATATCATGTGTAAGAAGCATCTATATATTATAGATATAGGAGGATCAAAATTATGAGGCACTTCCAGACGTGCCAGAAACTTGAAATTTGGTAGGATTATAGGTTTTTGGTCACAACTGAAGGAAAAAATCCGAAACTGTCGAAATTACTATTTTGAAGGGCTATTTTGGCCCCTTTTTGCCCCATTTTTTGCCCATAAGAAAACATGTAAATTGGTGTAGAGATTTTTATATTTGCATTTTAAAATTACTTCCCGTCAAGATACAAACTCGAGACTTAAACTGTCGGATAGGATATAAATTGTAGTTTCTTATTTTTGAAGACAGAATTCAAATCAGAGTAGAATTAGCGTAAATTTATAGTTTTTATCGCATAAAAGTGGTAATTGTTCTTGGTCTAACAATAGGCTTATATTTTAATGCCATTAATGTTAAACTACGCCTAATGAAGGAAATCCGATACTGATATAATCCCATTTTTGGGGCTGTTTTGCCCCAGTATTGCTCTACACGAGAACAAAAACGGTCCATATGACCTAGAGACTTGAAGTAGAATTAGCGTAATTTTATAGTTTTTATCGCAAAAAATTGTTAATTTTTATGGGTCTAACTATAGGTTTCCTTGGTAACAAGCTCTATCCTTTCATATGGGTAAGCTTTTAATGGGAATCAGAGGCTTATATTTTAATGCTGTTAATGTTGAACTACACCTAATGAAGGAAATCCCATATTGATATAATCCTCATTTTTGCGGCTGTTCTGCCCCATTATTGCCCAATTCGAGAACAAAAAAGGCGATGCAGCTGCATAGGACCCAGAGACTTGAAATTTGGCATGATTATAGAAATTTCATTGCAACCGATGATAAGAGGAGAAAAATAGCAAAAATTCCAATTTTTAGATGCGGTTTTGCCCCATTTCTACCCAATACGAGTGTGAACATTATGAGGCACTTCGTAATGAGATACAAACTTGAAATTTGTCAGAATTATGGGTTTTTAGTTACCACAGAAGGAATAAATCCGATATTGTAAAAATTCGTAACGTTATGGCTGTTTTGCCCCATTATTGCCCCATACGAGGAATATAATTATAAGGTACTTCTAAATGATCTACAAACTTGAAACTTGACACGCTTACATGATTTTTTCTAAAGTCGACAGGGAATAATTCGAAATTGTAAAAATCCTACAATTTAAAAATGCTTCTTCATTATATATTGATGGACCTTACTTAGAATATAGAGGGCATACAAATTTCCAGTGCAAACTACAATAGTTTGAGTTGAAATTTAATAGATAATAGAATGAAAAAAAATAATCAGAGGAAAAATTGCAACAATATGTATTTTCTTGGCCGTTAACAATTATAAACTATTTACTAACTATTCATGGTTTAGGTATTTCTAAATGAGCTTAGAAGCTGAAATTTTTTCTATTGGTAGAATTTGCCTTATAATGAAAACAGGATTATATAAATTTGTAAATTTATATTCGTTTGACAGTAATAATCTCTTAAATGTTAAATAAATTGACTAATGTTTATGTACTTTCTGAAGAGCCAGGAAGCTGAATATTTTAAGACAGTGAGGGAATAATGTTCCGGTGACAAATAACATTGAAAATTTCCCTAAAGTTTATCATAGTGGCTGTTAAAAATTCAAAAATTTTAAACAATTAAATTTATATAAATGCACTTCTAGAGATGCTACATCGAAGAAACTTAGCATAAATGTGAGTTATTCATAACAAATGTTAAAAACCTATAAATATTTTATATTTATAAATTTAGGGGTTGTTTTAACCCCAAAATTTTTCAATAAGGAATTAACCTATCTGTGAAGAGGACCAAACTTTTGCATTTAAAGATTATTTTTCCGCTCCTAATGCTTGCAGAATGCAAGCACATATTAACTAGTATCTATAATATATAGATGCTTCTTACACATGATATATTATATATATATATATGAGGATACAAAATTATGAGGCACTTCCAGATGTGCCAGAAACTTGAAATTTTGTAGGATTATAGGTTTTTAGTCACAACCAAAGGAAAAAATCTGAAACTGGCAAAATTCCTATTTTGAGCGGCTATTTTGGCACATTTTTCCCCTATTTTTTGCCCATAAGAAAGCATGTAAATTGGTGCAGAGGTTTTTATATTTACATTTTAAAATTACTTCCCGTCAAGATACAAACTCGAGACTTAAACTGTCGGATAGGATATAAATTGTAGTTTCTAATTTTTGAAGACGGAATGCAAATCCGAGTAGAATTAACGTAAATTTATAGTTTTTATCGCAAAAAATTGCTAATTTTTCTGGGTCTAAAAATAGGTTTCCTTGGTAACAAGCTCAATCCTTTCATATGGGTAAGCTTTCAATGGGAATCAGAGGCTTATATTTTAATGCTCTTAATGTTAAACTACACCTAATGAAGGAAATCCGATATTGATATAATCCTCATTTTTGGGGCTGTTTTGCCCCATTATTGCCCCATTCGAGAACAAAAAAGGCGATGCCGCTGCGTTTGAACCAGAGACTTGAAATTTGGCACGGTTATAGAAATTTCATTGCAACCTAAGATAAAATTATAAAATTACAAAAATTCTAATTTTTAAGGGGCGGCTTTGCCGCTTTTCGGAACATGCGAGAACAAAAAATGCGAGGCAGCTGCATAGGAGCTAGAGACTTGAAATTTGGCACAATTATAGGATTTTCATAGCAAACTGAGATAAAATTGTAAAATTGCAAAAATTCCAATTTTTAATGTGTGTTTTTGCTCTTTTTCGGCCCCATACGAGTGTGATAATTATAAGGCACTTCTTAATGAGATACAAACTTTAAATTTGGCAGAATTATCGGTTTTTAGTTACAACAGATGGAAAAAATCTGAGTGTAATAACTCATAATGTTAGTGGCTGTTTTGCTCCATTATTGCCCTATACGAGGATTAAAATTATAAGGCACTTCTAAATGAGCAACAAACTCCAAATTTGACATGGTTATATGATTACGTACAACATCGATTGGGTATAATTTGATTTTGCAAAAAGGCTAAAATTTGAAAATGCTTGCAGAATGGAAGCACATATAAACTAGTATAATATATATATCATGTGTAAGAAGCGTCTATATATATAGACTAGTTAATATGTGCTTGCATTCTGCAAGCATTTTCTCTAACCTTAATATATAGAGTAAGTGCAGACAAATAATTTTTAACACAAAAGTTTGCACCTCTGCGCCTATTTACGTGATTTCTTTATGGACAATATTGGAAAAAAGCAACCCCTAAAATTTATAATTGTTAAAATTTTATAGGTTTTCATCATTTGTTGCAAATACTTCACATTTCCGCAAAATTTCATCTATGTAGTACCTCTTGAATTGCATTTATATAAATTTCATTGTTTAAACTTTATGAATTTTCAACAGTCACAATAATAAACGTTTCTAAAAATTTTCAAATATAATTGCAACTGAAACACATTTCCTTAATTTTCAGCTTTCTAGTTCGTACGAAGGTATATAAAGATTAGTCACATTTTTTTAACATTTATGAATTTTTAACGGCCGAATAAATAAACATTTTCAAGTTTCAATAATTCCGTTATCATTATTTGGTAAATTCTACTGTCAGAAAAAATTTCAGCATTGTAGAACATTTAGAAGTACGTAAAAGGTGAAATGTTTTTTAAAAGTTTATAATTTTTAACGGCCAATAAATTAAAATATGTTAAATTTCTATTTTTCTTGTCCATTTCTCTATGCTATGTTAATATGTGCTTGCATTCTGCAAGGTTTTCTAAATTTTACTATTTTTACAAATTGAAATTATTTACAATCGATTTTTTACGAAACCATATAACTGTCTCAAATTTCAAGTTAGAAGATCATTATGAAGTGCCATACAACTTGAATACTCGTATGGGCCAATAATGGGGCAAAACAGGTAATAGGATTTTGAATTTTTACAAAATCAGATGATTTCCTTCTGCTGTAAGTAAAAACCCATAATTCAGCCAAATTTCAAGTTTGTATCTCGATGAGAAGTGCCTTATAATTTCCACACTCGTATGGGGCCGAATAGGGGCAAAATCACCCCTTCAAAATTAGAATTTTTTTCCGATGTAATCATTTTATCTTAGGTTGCAATGTAATTTCTATAATCATGCCAAATTTAAAGTCTCTAGGGCTTATGCAGCTGCCTTGCCTTTTTTGTTCTAATATGGGGCAATATTGGGGCAAAACCCCCAAAAATGAGGATAATATCAATATCATATTTCCTTCATTAGGTGTAGTTTGACATTAACAGCATTAAAATATAAGCCTCAGATTCCCATTGAAAGCTTACCCATATGAAATGATTGAGCTTGTTACCAAGGAAACCTATTGTTAGACCCAGAAAAATTAGCAATTTTTTGCGATAAAAACTACAAATTTACGCTAATTCTAATCGGATTATATCAATATTGGATTACATTCATTAGGTGTGGTTTAACATTAACAGCATTTTAATATAAGCCTCTGATTCCCATTAAAAGCTTACCCATATGAACGGAAAGAGCTTGTTACCAAGGAACATATTGTTAGACCCAGAAAAATTAGCAATTTTTTGAGATAAAAACTATAAAATTAGGGTATTTTCTACTCGGATTTGAATTCTGTCTTCAAAAATAAGAAACTACAATTCATATTCTATCCAATAGTTGAAGTCTCGAGTTAGTATCCTGAGGGGAAATAATTTTAAAATGCAAATATAAAAACCTCAACATCAACTTACGTTTTCTTATGAGCAAAAAATGGGGCAAAAAGGGGCCAAAATAGCCCCTCAGAATAGGAATTTTTCCAGTTTCGGATTTTTTCCTTTGCTTGCGACTCAAAAGCTATAATGCTACCAAATTTCAAGTTTCCAGCACATCTGGAAGTGCCTAATAATTTTGTATCCTCCTATATATACGATATCTATAATATATAGATGCTTCTTACACATGATATCTATAATATATAGATGCTTCTGACAGATGATATATATAGGAGGATACAAAATTATGAGGCACTTCCAAATGTGGTAAAAACTTGAAATTTGGTAGGGGTATAGGTTTTTGGTTACAACCGAAGAAAAAAATCCGAAACTGTCGAAATTCCTATTTTAAGGGGCTATTTTGGCCCCTTTTTGCCCCATTTTTGGCCCATAAGAAAGCATGTAAATTGGTTTAGAGGTTTTTATATTTACATTTTAAAATTACTTCCCATCAAGATACGAACTCGAGAGTTAAACTGTCGGATAGAATACAAATTGTAGTTTCTTATTTTTGAAGTCAGAATTCAAATCCGAGTAGAATTAACGTAAATTTATAGTTTTTATCTCAAAAAAGTAGTAATTTTTCTGGGTTTTACAATAGGTTTCCTTGGTAACTAGCTCTATCCTTTCATATGGGTAAGCTTTTAATGGGAATCAGAAGCTTATATTTTAATGCTGTTAATGTTAAACTACACCTAATGAATGAAATCCAATATTGATATAATCCTCATTTGTGGGGCTGTTTTGCCCCATTATTGCCCAATTCGAGAACAAAAAAGGCGATGCCGCTGCGTTGGAACCAGAGACTTGAAATTTGGCACAGTTATAGAAATTTCATTGCAACCTAAGATAAAATTATAAAATTACAAAAATTCTCATTTTTAAGGGGAGGCTTTGCTGCTTTTCGGCCCCATGCGAGGCAGCTGCATAGGACCTAGAGACTTGAAATTTGGCACAATTATAGGATTTTCATAGCAAACTAAGATAAAATTGTAAAATTGCAAAAATTCCAATTTCAATATAGTTTTTATCGCAAAAAATTGCTAATTTTTCTGGGTCTAACAACAGGCTTCCGTGGTAACAAGCTCTATCCTTTCATATGGGTAAGCTTTTAATGGGAATCAGAGGCATATATTTTAATGCCATTAATGTTAAACTACGACTAATGAAGGAAATCCGATACTGATATAACCTCATTTTTGGGGCTGTTTTGCCCCAGTATTGCTCTACTCGAGAACAAAAACGGTGAGGCAGCTCCATGTGACCTATAGACGATTATAGAAATGTTGTTGTAACCGAAGATAAAATAAAAAAATACCAAAAATTCAAATATTTAGGTGCGGTTTTATCCTATTTCTTCCCAATACGAGTGTGAACATTATAAGGCACTTCTTAATGAGATACAAACTGGAAATTTGACATGGTTATATGGTTTTGGACATAATCGATTAGGAATAATTCGGAATTGTAAAAATGCTAATATTAAAAAATGCTTGCATAATGCAATCACATATTATAAACATAGAAACAAACGTTTCGTGGTTTAATTTCTTATAAATGTCCTACAATGCTGAAATTCTTTCTAACGGTAGATCTTACCAAGTAACGAAAAATTAGTATCCTCCTATATATATCCTATCATTCTATAAGCACTCTTCTTACAGAGGAGGATATACGATATAGGATATAGGAGGATACTAATGTCTGACCCAAACTACAATAGCTGGAGAGCTGGAATTTAATACATAGGTGAACCGAGAAAAATAATCGGTGGAATAATTGGAAAATTGCTATAATGTTCATTTTATTGGCCGGTAAAAATTGTAAACAATTTTACTAACATTTCATGGTTTAGGTATTTCTAAATGCGCTATCAAGCTGAAATTTTTTCTACCTGTAGTATTCGTCAAATAATGAAAACGGGAATATAGATATTTGAAAATTTTTATTCGTTCGGCCGTAATAAATTCTCAAATGTTTAACAAATTGATTAATGTTTATGTACTTTAATTAGAGCCAGGAAGCTGAAAATATTAACAGGGTTAGGAAATAATGTCCCGGTGGTAAATAACATTGAAAATTTTAGAAATATTTATTGCTGTGGCTGTTAAAAATTAAAAAAGTTTAAAAAAGAAATTCATATAAATGCACTTCTAGAGGTGCTACATTGATGAAATGTCGCCAAAATGTGAGGTATTCGTAACAAATGATAAAAACCTATAAATGTTTATAATTATAAATTTTAGTGGTTGTTTTTACCCCAATATTTTCAAAACAGAAAAACACGTAATAGAGGTTTTTATATTTACATTTTAAAATTACTTCCTGTCAAGATACGAACGCGAGACTTAAACTATCGGATAGGATATAAATTGTAGTTTCTTATTTTTGCAGACGGAATTCATTTCCGAGTGAAATTTGCGTAAATATGTAGTATTTATCACAAAAAAGTGGTAATTTTTCTGGGTCTAACAATAGGCTTCCTAGGCAACTGGCTGAATCCTTTCACATGGGTAAGCTTTTAATGGGAATCAGAGGCTTATATTTTAATGCCTTTAATGTTAAACTATGCCTAATGAAAGAATTCCGATATTGTAATAATCCCCATTTTTGGAGCTCTTTTGCCCCAGTATTGCTCTATACGATAACAAAAATGATGAGGCAGCTCCATATGAACTACAGACTTGAAATTTGGCACCATTATAGAAATTTCATTGCAACCGAAGATAAAATAAAAAAATCGCAAAAATTCCAATTTCTAAGGTGCGGTTTTGCTTCATTTCCGCCCCATACGAGTGTGAAAATTATATGGCAATTCTTAATGAGATACTAACTTGAAATTTGACACGGTTTTATGGTTTTGGACATAATGGATTAGGATAAATTCGAAATTATAAAAATCCTAATATTTAAAAATGCTTGCGTAAAGCAATCACATATAATAAACATAAAACCAAACGTTTCATGGTTTAGTTACTTATAAATGTGCTACAATGCTGAATTATTTCTAACGGTAGATCTTACCAAGTAACGAAAACGGATAATAGAAATTTGAAAATGTTTATTTATTGAGCCGAAAAAATTCATAATTGTTAAAAAAATTTACTAATGTTTATGCACTATTATTAGAGCTAGGGAGCTGAAAAATTTGAGAAATGAGGGAATGCTATTCCAGCGGTAAATAATATTGAGAAATAAAATAAAGTTTATTATTGTGGCTGTTAAAAATTCATCATTTTAAAACAATTAATTTTATATAACCACACATTTAGAGGTGCTGCATCGATGAATTTCTGCAGAATTGTGAGGTATTCGTATCAAATGATGAAAAACTATAGAAGTTTCACAATAATAAATTTTAGGGGTTGTTTTTATTCCAATATTTTACATAATGTAAAACATTAATCAGCGCAGAGGTGCAAACTTTTGCATTTAAAAATTATCTCTCTACTCTACTCTTTATATTAATTGAGACAAAACGCTTCCAGAATGCAAGCACAAATTAACTAGTATTATATATATATATATGAGGATACAAAATTATGAGGCACTTCCAGATGTGCCAGAAACTTGAAATTTGGTAGGATTATAGGTTTTTGGTTACAACCGGAGGAAAAAATCCGAAACTGTCGAAATTACTATTTTGAAGGGCTATTTTGGCCCCTTTTTGCCCCATTTTTTGCCCATAAGAAAACATGTAAATTGGTTTAGAGGTTTTTATATTTGCATTTTAAAATTACTTCCCGTCAAGATACAAACTCGAGACTTAAACTGTCGGATAGGATATAAACTGTAGTCTCTTATTTTTGAAGACGGGATGCAAATCCGAGTAGAATTAACATAAATTTATAGTTTTTATCTCAAAAAAGTAGTAATTTTTCTGGGTCTTACAATAGGTTTCCTTGGTAACAAGCTCTATCCTTTCATATGGGTAAGCTTTTAATGGGAATCAGAGGCTTATATTTTAATGCTGTTAATGTTAAACTACACCTAATGAATGAAATCCAATATTGATATAATCCTCATTTGTGGGACTGTTTTGCCCCATTATTGCCCAATTCGAGAACAAAAAAGGCGATGCCGCTGCGTTGGAACCAGAGACTTGAAATTTCATTGCAACCTAAGATAAAATTATAAAATTACAAAAATTCTCATTTTTAAGGGGAGGCTTTGCCGCTTTTCGGCCCCATGCGAGAACAAAATATGCAAGGCAGCTGCATAGGACCTAGAGACTTGAAATTTGGCACAATTATAGGATTTTCATAGCAAACTAAGATAAAATTGTAAAATTGCAAAAATTCCAATTTTTAATGTGTGGTTTTGCCCCTTTTCGGCCCCATACGAGTGTGATAATTATAAGGCACTTCTTAATGAGATACAAACTTGAAATTTGGCAGAATTATGGGTTTTTAGTTACAACAGATGGAAAAAATCTGAGAGTGTAATAACTCATAATGTTAGGCACTGTTTTGCTCCATTATTGCCCCATACGAGGATTAAAATTATAAGGCACTTCTAAATGAGCAACTAACTCCAAATTTGACATGGTTATATGATTATGTACAACATCGATTGGGAATAATTTGAATTTGCAAAAAGGCTAAAATTTGAAAATGCTTGCGGAATGCAAGCACATAACAACTAGTCTATAATATATAGATGCTTCTTACACATGATATATTATATATATATATATATGAGGATACAAAATTATGAGGCACTTCCAGATGTGCCAGAAACTTGAAATTTGGTAGGATTATAGGTTTTTAGTCACAACCAAAGGAAAAAATCTGAAACTGGCAAAATTCCTATTTTGAGGGGCTATTTTGGCCCCTGTTTGCCCCATTTTTTGCCCATAAGAAAGCATGTAAATTGGTGCAGAGGTTTTTATATTTACATTTTAAAATTACTTCCCGTGAAGATACGATCTCGAGACTTAAATGGCAGGTAGGATATAAATTGTAGTTTCTCATTTTTGAAGACGGAATGCAAATCCGAGTAGAATTAGCTTAATTTTATAATTTTTATCGCAAAAAATTGCTAATTTTTCTGGGTCTTACAATAGGTTTCCTTGGTAACAAGCTCTATCCTTTCATATGGGTAAGCTTTTAATGGGAATCAGAGGCTTATATTTTAATGCTGTTAATGTTAAACTACACCTAATGAATGAAATCTAATATTGATATAAGCCTCATTTTTAGGGCTGTTTTGCCCCATTATTGCCCATTTCGAGAACAAAAAAGACGATGCAGCTGCATAGGACCCAGAGACTTGAAATTAGGCACGATTATAGAAATTTCATTGCAACCTAAGATGAAATTATAAAATTACAAAAATTCTCATTTTTAAAGGGCGGTTTTGCCCCTTTTCGGACCCATGCGAGAACAAAAAATGTGAGCAGCTGCATAGGACCTAGAGACCTAAAATATGGCACGATTATAGAATTTTCATGGCAAACTAAGATAAAATTGTAAAATTGCAAAAATTCCTATTTTTAATGTGTGTTTTTGCCCTTTTTCGGCCCCACACGAATGTGATAATTCGAAGGCACTTCTTAATGAGATACAAACTTGAAATTTGGCAGAATTATGGGTTTTTAGTTATAACAGATGGAAAAAATCTGAGACTGTAATAATTCTTAATGTTAGGGGCTGTTTTGCTCCATTATAGATCCATACCATACCCAGCCCCTAACATTATGAATTTTTACATTCTAAGATCTTTAGAGGTGCTACATAGATGAAATTTTGCAGAAATGTGAGGTATTGCTCAACACGGGGAAAAAATGGTGAGGCAGCTCCATACGACCTAGAGACTTCAAATTTAGCACGATAATAGAAATGCTATTGCAACCGAAGATAAAATAAAAAATAGCGAAAATTCAAATTTTTACGTGCGTATTTGCCCCATTTTTACCCAATACGAGTGTGAACATTATAAGGCACTTCTTAATGAGATACAAACTTGAAATTTGACACAGTTATATGGTTTTGTAGATAATTGATTAGGAATTATTCGGATTTGTAAAAATTCGTAACGTTATGGCTGTTTTGACCTATTATTGCCCCATACGAAGAATAAAATTATAAGGCACTTCTAAATGAGCAACAATCTTCAAATTTGACACGCTTATATGATTTTTTTTTTAAAAACGAAAGGGAATAATTTGAAATTGAAAAATCCTAACATTTAAGAAAGCTTATTCATTATATATTGACAGATCTTAATTAGGATATAGAAGGATATAGGAGGATACAAATGTTCAGCCCAAACTACAATAGTTGGAGAGCTGAAATTTAATACATAGGTGAATCTAAAAAAATAATTGGAGGAAAAATTGCAACAATATGTATTTTCTTGACCATTGAAAATTATAAACTATTTACTAACTTTTCATGGTTTAGGTAATTCTAAATGATCTATGAAGCTGAAATTTTTTCCATTGGTAGAATTTGCCATATAATGATAAAGGGATTACAGAAATTTGTAAATTTTTATTTGTTCGACCGTAATAATCTCTTTAATGTTAAACAAACTGACTAATGTTTATGTACTTTCAGAAGTGCCAGGAATCTGATAATATTAAGAAAGTTAGGAAATAATGTTCCAGTGACAATTACCATTGAAAATTTCCCTAAAGCTTCTTATTGAGGCTGTTAAAAATTCAAAAATTTTAAACAATTAAATTTATATAAATGCACTTCTAGGGGTGATAAATCAATAAAATTTCGCATAAATGTAACAAATGCTAAAAACCTATAAATGATTTATAATTATAAATTTAGGGGTTGTTTTTACCTCAAATTTTTTCAATAAGGAAATCGATAAAGAGGTCCAAACTTTTCCGTTTCAAAATTATTTTTCCTCTCCTAATGCTTGCAGAATTGAAGCACACATTAACTAGTATATATATATATACTAGTTGTTATGTGCTTGCATTCTGCAAGCATTTTCAAATTTTAGCATTTTTACAAATTCAAATTATTCCCAAGCGATGTTGTACATAATGATATAACCATGTCAAATTTGGAGTTTGTTGCTCATTTAGAAGTGCCTTATAATTTTAATCCTCCTATGGAGCAATAATAGAGCAAAACAGCCCCTAATATTAAGAATTATTACAGTCTCAGATTTTTTCCATCTTTTGTAACTAAAAACCCATAATACTGCCAAATTTCAAGTTTGTATATCATTAAGAAGTGCCTTATAATTATCACATTCGTATGGGGCAGAAAAAGGGCAAAACCACACATTAAAAATAGGAATTTCTGCAATTTTACAATTTTATCTTAGTTTGCGATGAAAATTCTATAATTGTGCCAAATTTCAAGTCTCTAGGTCCTATGCAGCTGCCTCGCATTTTTTGTTCTCGCATGGGTCTGAAAAGGGGCAAAACCGCCCTTTGAAAATGAGAATTTTTGTAATTTTATAATTTCATCTTAGGTTGCAATGAAATTTCTATAACCGTGCCAAATTTCAAGTCTCTGGGTCCTATGCAGTTGCATCGCCTTTTTTGTTCTCGAATGGGGCAATAATGGGGCAAAACAGCCCCAAAAATGAGGATTATATCAACATCGGATTTCCTTCATTAGGTGTAGTTTGACATTAACAGCATTAAAATATAAGCCTCTGATTCCCATTGAAAGCTTACCCATATGAAATGATTGAGCTTGTTACCAAGGAAACCTATTGTTAGACCCAGAAAAATTAGCAATTTTTTGCGATAAAAACTATAAAATTACGCTAATTCTACTCGGATTTGCATTCCGTCTCCAAAAATAAGAAACTACAATTTATATCCTATCCGACAGTTTAAGTCTCGAGGTCGTATCTTGACGGGAAGTAATTTTAAAATGCAAATATAAAAACCTCTACACCAATTTGCATGTTTTCTTATGGGCAAAAAATGGTGCAAAAAGGGGCCAAAATAGCACTTCAAAATAGTAATTTTGACAGTTTCGGATTTTTTCCTCCGGTTGTGACCAAAAACCTATAATCCTACCAAATTTCATGTTTCTGGCACATCTGGAAGTGCCTCATAATTTTGTATCCTCATATATATATATATATATCTATAATATATAAATGCTTCTTACACATGATATATATATATAGGAGGATACAAAATTATGATGTAAATTGGTGTAGAGGTTTTTATATTTGCATTTGAAAATTTCTTCCCGTCAAGATACGAACTCGAGACTTCAACCATCGAATAAGATATAAATTGTTGTTTCTTATTTTTGAAGACAGAATTCAAATCCGAATAGAATTACCGTAAATTTATAGTTTTTATCGCGAAAATGTGGTAATTTTTCTTGGTCTAACAATATTCTTCCTAGCAACAGGCTTAATGTTTCATATGGGTAAGCTTTTAGTAGGAATCAGAGGCATATATTTTAATGCCTTTAATTTTAAACTTTGCCTAATGAAGGAATTCCGATATTGCAATAATTCCTATTTTTGGGGCTGTTTTGCCCCTGTATTGCTCCATATGAAAATAAAAATTATGAGGCAGCTCTATATTACGTAAAGACTTAATAATTTTGTATCCTCCTATATATATGATATATCATGTGTAAGAAGCATCTATATATTAGAGATATGAGGATACAAAATTATGAGGCACTTCCAGATGTGCCAGAAACATGAAATTTGGTAGGATTATAGGTTTTTGGTCACAACCGGAGGAAAAAATCCGAAACTGTCGAAATTACTATTTTGAAGGGCTATTTTGGCCCCTTCTTGCCCCATTTTTTGCCCATAAGAAAACATGCAAATTGGTGTAGAGGTTTTTATATTTGCATTTTAAAATTACTTCCCATCAAGATACAAACTTGAGACTTAAACTGTCGGATAGGATATAAATTGTAGTTTCTTATTTTTGAAGACGGAATGCAAATCCGAGTAGAATTAGCGTAATTTTATAGTTTTTATGGCAAAAAATTGCTAATTTTTCTGGGCCTAACAATAGGTTTCCTTGGTAACAAGCTCTATCCTTTCATATGGGTAAGCTTTTAAGCTGAACGCACACTTATCAGACAAAAACGTCTTTTGACAAAACGTTTTTGTATAAACTCGTCGAAAACTGTTTTCGCAATGCTATCAATAGGACCCAATGCACACTAATCGAACAGGACACAAAAACACGAAAAAACAACTTAAAACACCGCTAAACATCTCGAGACAAAATGTTTTCTCGAAAGACATTTGTCTTATAAGTGTGAGTTGGAGACCGACAAAAGTGTTTTCGCTTGAGACATCTGTAAACAAAACGTTTTGTCGAAAGACGTTTTTGTCTGATAAGTATGCGTTGATCTTTGACACAACAATACATCTTTGTTGACGACTTATCGTGTCGAAAGCAGAAACACTGCACTTTGTTTTGAGGCAAAACATTCTGCATGAGTTGTCTTTATTGAGAAGTAATAGGTGTAGGGTGGAGGGAAAGTTGTGTGCGCTTCTGTTAACATGGATGTGGATGCTGAAAAATTACTTGTTTTAATAGAAGAAAGGCCTCCTATTTTTAATTATACTGTGAAAGAACATCACCAAAAACATTTGCTGGAAAATCCCTTTTCCTGATTCCATCTTCAATTATATTTAAAACATAATAAAAGGAACTCAAACTTAATCTCGTAAAATTTCGGAATTTATTTTCATCTCCTTTTAGTTCATTTATAAATTCCTTAAGGGTATTCTTCCCGGTTCTCTTTTGATTAATCGGGTGGATCCATAAGCGTCTTTCACTCTCTTCCATGGAAGCGAGTTGAATCCACTGCCACAAAATGAGAGCATAAACTTCGTCATCGGACGACATTCTCGCAACTAGTCCAGGCCGAAACTGCGCCGAACAAGAATGATTTCAATGTATACAAAATGTCTTGTCTCAAAACATGTTTTGCAAAGACGTTTTGTCTTATCAGTATGCGTTGGAGCCCAACAAAAATGTTTTGCCTTTCGACAGAAAGTTTTGTTCAACGACAGAACATTTTGTGTAAAGACATTTTTGTATGACCAGTGTGCGTTGAAGCCCAACAAAATGTTTTACCTTTCGACAAAACGTTTTGCCTCGAGACGTTTTGTCTGATAAGTGTGCGTTCAGCCTTAATGGGAATCAGAGGCTTATATTTTAATGCTGTTAATGTTAAACTATACCTTATGAAGGAAATCCCATATTGATATAATCCTCATTTTTGGGGCTGTTTTGCCCCATTATTGCCCCATTCGAGAACAAAAAAGGCGATGCAACTGCATAGGACCCAGAGACTTGAAATTTGGCATGGTTATAGAAATTTCATTGCAACCTAAGATGAAATTACAAAATTACAAAAATTCTCATTTTTAAAGGGCGGTTTTGCCCCTATTCGGACCCATGCGAGAACAAAAAATGCGAGGCAGCTGCATAGGTGAGGTGCTACATAGATGATATTTTGCAGAAATATGAGGTATTAAAACGGATGATGAGAATGTTTAAAATGTTTATAATTATACATTTTAGGGGTTGTTTTTACCCGAATATTATCCAAAAAATACATGTAATTAGTTGCACAGGTGCAAAATTATACGTTTGAAAATTAATTGCCGGCTTTTAATCTTTACATTAAGGTGAGAGAAAATGCTTGCAGAATGCAAGCACACATTCACTAGTATATATATATATCATGTGTAAGAAGCATCTATATATTATAGATGTATAGGAGGATACAAAATTATAAGGCACTTCCAGATGTGCTAGAAACTTGGTATTTGGTAGGATTATAGATTTTTGGTCACAACCGAAGGAAAAAATCAAAAACTTTCGAAATTCCAATTTTGAGAGGCTATTTTGGCCCGTTTTTTGCCCATAAGAAAACATGTAAATTGGTGCAGAGGTTTTTATATTTACATTTTAAAATTACTTCCCATCAAGATACGATCTCGAGACTTAAACTGTCGGTTGGATATGAATTGTAGTTTCTTATTTTTGAAGACAGAATTCAAATCCGAGTGGAATTAGCGTAAATTTATAGTTTTTATCATAAAAAAGTGGTAATTTTTCTGGGTCTAACAATAGGATTCCTAGGAAACAGGTCTAATGCTTTCATATGGGAAAGCTTTTAATGGGAATCAGAGGCATATATTTTAATACCTTTAATGTTAAACTATGCCTAATGAAGGAATTCCGATATTGTAATAATCCCTATTTTTGGGGCTGTTTTGCCCCAGTATTGCGCCATACGAGAACGAAAAAGGTGAGACAGCTGCATAGGTCCTAGAGATTTGAAATTTGGCACAATTATAGAAATTTTGTTGCAACCGAAGATAAAATAAAATATAAGCCTAGCGGTCGGGGTAATTGTAACTGAGATGAAGTAATTCTGAGGAATTCATTAAGTCACCTGCCTAACTACTTCGATTCATTTCTGTACTTCTTAATTACTCAAAGGAAAAATCATCATCAAGCACTATAAGTGTAATATCAATGTTACTTTACTGCGTATTATTCATCTTTTTACTTTCTCTATACATAGTAATGGGAAAGTATTGTGACCACGAAAAAAATCGACTTCGAGATTTAAACTGAAATACACGGGTTGAGGTCCCTAGAACACGTTTAGTCTATTTTCGGAATGATGTGTGTGTGTGATTGTGGGTGCTCTAACTTAAAAAGTACATGCCATATCGTTACTAAACTTCATATATAACACTTTAGCATGAGCCTAAAGAACTGATTAGTTTTTGGACAATAACGGTTAACTGGAAGTCGAGGGCTATTCGAAACCCGATTCGGTTTTTATGATATTGTGGTATGTAGGGGCCTATTAAAATTCATGAACAATATCATACCAGACATCAATGGAAAATTTTTGCTGATGTCCTTGTTCAATTGTCGTGCTGTGGTGCGGAAGTTGCCGATTAGGAAAGCATCACTGATACAGCCGCTGAGCTTTCCTGCCATTTCAGTCTGCTGCACTGTATGCAAGGAGCATATCTGAAATTTCTTCCCACATATACGCATCCATTGCTGAAGTCACTCATGCACTAATGCAAACAAATTCACAACAGAGACATGGTGACACGTGACAGACTAACAAGCTACTGATCGAGGTATCAGGGAGTGCAGTTCGCTGCGGCCAGATCAGTCACGTCGAACTGCGCATAGCAGTCCCAACTACGTAGCTACAAGCTACAGGGGCTATGGTACATTCATCGGCCTGTATCTCGGTAATGAGATGACGCAGACAACTCGGATTAATTTTTCGGATCATACCTCGAACCCATCTACAAGCCCTAGAAGTTTGTCGGTGGAATGTAAGTATACCCTGTACGTATAAATATACATATATATCAGTGATCTGTATTTTGTTATGATTTTTAAATACAACCATAGAATACGTACAGAAAAATGAAAAAGTAATCACTTGGGAAAATATTATAATATTTCTGGATTAAAACAAAGAAATGCATAAAAAATTTATTCCACTCACTTATTTATACTCCAGTTCCAATCTCCTGTTTGGCCGCAGGAATTGTGTTAACACATCATCATAAAATGAATGTCTTTTCTTCAGTTCCACCAGCAATGTCTTTTCGATGGCGAGTAAACTAGGCCGCATAACCTTTCCTGCGTTTGTGCTCCACTATAACACGTATGTATTCTCTTCATAGCAGAAAAAGAGTGCTCCACTGTAGCAGTAGAACTCGGAATCGTCATGATCAGTTCCACTAATTTATAATTTTCCTTGAACGCACCCTGAAGCTGATTTTATTGCATGAATTTTACGAGGTGGTGCACTGGTTTCCTCGCAAATTCATCAGAAGAAAAGAGTACTTTTAGTTCATTTTTCAAGTGAACGTAGTCAAAAACTGGTCCGTATAAATCCTTCAATTTTTATAGAATACCATCAGGAAAAGTTTTTCGCTACAAAGGAGTTGAAAAAATTCAAGTTTCGAAAGTGAAGAGTATCTTTCTTCCATCTCCAGGCATATGTAGTCGACTATTCTCTGGTGTAATTGTAAGCATATGCTTTTCTCCTCTTCATCAGATCCTTTTCGCCTTTTAGGCTTTGATTCAACCATTAAGAAACTTATTTTTGGAGAACTTGACCCACTAAATTAAGTTTCCTATAATTCGACTGATTTCAGCTGCTAATGATACTATCGAAATGAACTATACCTAGTGACCGCGATCGATCTCTACGGTGGCGAAATTCAATAAAATATCGTAAATGTGTACCCCGCGCACCTTTTTCCCCAAAATGTTGGTCATACATGAAGATTTCTGACCAAGTTCAAAAAATCATGAGTTTTAATAGTAAATTTACTGCAACGCGGTTGCACCTACATTTATACTCGCAAAAGACGAAGAATTCTCTGAAGTTTACGCGTATCTACACGACCAAGAAACGTTTAGGGTTTAAATGCTCTGTTTATACCACTGTTGGTGCATCTTCAACATTGAGATGACGTAATATTTTTATAATATTAAAGCTGTACCTTTTAATTGAGTTTTAAGTTCATTATTGTTACTCAAGAAAAGCAGTTCTGTCATTAAAAATTTACTATCAGTTTCTACCTACACTTTTTGCCGAAATAAGTTGGCATCTGGTATCTATATTCACAATATTCATCGTGAGCCGCTGATGCACCTTTAACCCGAGAGAGAACCATACATAGTTCCTTCTATTTTTTTCATCCATGGGCAGAATGAATATAGCTATGCGCGCCTACATGACGATAGTGTGCGGATATGCACCGGGGTTGACGGGGTCCTGTTCCGATATATTCTAAAATACACACAATCGTGTGCGCTTGAAAAATTTAGCGCGCGGCACTTCAAAAACTGCTGTGCGACCGTGCAGCTTAGAGGGAACCATGGAGAGAAAACATCTACGGAGACAGACATTGGCAAATGTCAATTTTCTGTTGTAAAGTAAGCACCATTTGCTTCTCTTGTTTTCTACTACTGCTGCCACTACTCATATTCTTTAGGGTTTCTTTAAATGTTTATAAAATGAGGTTAATAACAAATAAAATTATTACACAGTATGTCATGACTGTTGACACCTTGAAACAGAAGAGGAACTACTCACAATATGTGGTTAAGCTTACGAAGATCAGTCATGACTGTGGTGACATCTATTAGACAACTGGAAAATGTAAGTTCACCGAAGATGCCGTTAGAGCGAGTTTGCCGCTAGAATGGGTGCCGTTAAAACAAGCTTTTACTGTATATCTCACTTTAAGTTATTTTTTTGCAATAGGAAGTGTATCACCCGAAGTGCAATACAAAGTGTATAACACTAAGTGTTGCCGAGGATAATATTCAGCGAATCAAAGAAAAAGTCAATATTTAAAAATTTCCACAACATTAAATAGAAGAGGTGCAGGCCGTCTAAATGGTTCAATTGAAGAATCTTTGAAGAATGAAGTAAGAAAGGCTTGTGCTGACTTCAAGGAACAGCTTAATATTAGATTCAATGCAATCAATGAGGTATATAAAAAGTTCAAAATTTTGCATAAGAAGACACTGTTGATTTGAAATGACGACGAAATTAAAGGGTATTGTACAGAATTATCCAAATGTTATCCTAATGATCTTGATTTCAACGAGCTGTTTCTTGAATTAAAGTCATTGAAAGAGTATTTTATAAAATTTGACATAAAGGAAGATATGCTCCAGTATGTTGTTGAAAATGATCTTAGGGATTTTTTTCCAAACACTGATATTTTGTTAAGAATATTTTTAATGTTTCCTGTTGGAATTGCTTCTGCAGAAAGGTCGTTTAGTAAGTTAAAAATTATCGAAAACTTTCACAGATCATCAATGATGCAGATACGACTCAGTTCTTTTGCTATTTTATCAATTGAATACAAAACGGCAAAGTTATTAGATATCGATAAATTGGTTGATGTCTTTCTATTAAAAAGGACAAATAAATCCCATTTAATATAATTTTGACATAATGGTAGCAAATGTTTTGTTTCAAAGTGAATAAAATAATAATCTTTTGTATTTCATATAATAAATTAATTTGTAACTATTTATTTCAATGATATTTATAATTTTTTAGTTTAAATGCACCAAATGAAAGATTTTCCTATGGCGCTAAAAACACTCACTACGGCTCTGCATATGGCATATGCTGATTAAATTATTTACTACATTATAAATAGTCTGGAATATTTTTGTTGTTATGCACAGATGACACAATTAGTTTGCTATGGTAGTTCAGTGGTGGAATATCTGCTCGGCAAGTGGAAGGTTCGATTCTCGGTCATAACAGATTTTTTCACTTGTTTCCACAATTCCCAAAAAGAAATGAGTTCATCAAAAATTTAGATATAGCCATGAATTACAATTATGATGAGAAATGTGAGGACTAAGAAAATGAGCGAAGATAGTATAAGTTGCTGTATTAATTAAAGTTTTATTATTAAATCATATTTCTTATATTAAATACAAATACAGGGTGACCATTTAATCTCTCCAGTATTTTAAGAAGCTATATTTTTTTAAAAATTAGAAATATTGAAAAAAGTCAAACTGCGAATTGAAGCCAATCTCAAACAGTTTTAGGTAGGGAATTGGCAACATGGTTGTGCGCATCGTTGTCTGCGCAGCACACCACTGTCTGACTTATGTGTCATTGTGCCTGAGTGCAATGGAGACTCTACAAGTGAAAGCACAGTGTGTTCTGTGGTTTGCTGAATTTAAATCAGTGAATCATGTGCAAAGAGAATTCAGGCATACATACAACAGAGATCCTCCCACAGATAAAATGATCAGGCATTGGTATCAAATGTTTAAAGAAACGGGTAGTGTCTTGCCAACAAAGCAGCCTGTCCAAAATTAATTATTGACTAGAAATCTGCCGTGCAACAAAAGGAGCATACAGAGAAGTTTATTAGCCTCAGGTTTTAAACTTTTTGAGTTATACATTTTTATTGTTTTTCATTTTCTATGATATCTGTATTCATTTAAAAAATATAGCTCCTTAAAATACTGGAGAGATTAAATGGACACTCTGTATATTAAAATTAACAACTGCTTCATTTGGAAGATTCCAACTCTCAATCAAACATAAAAATTGGACTTATAACCTATAAAATAAAATTGAGGGATTGATAGAACAAGGAAAAAATCAGTTGGCATAACAAAGAATGATCGTGACCAACCCAAAATTGTCTCACGACCCACAATGGGGGTCGCAGCCCTACGTTTGAGAACCACTGCACTAGACTATGCTTGAGCAGAGATCGGCAAGAATTATATCCATGGCAACGCTCTGATAAAATGTGATCCAGAAGCCAAAAACGTACAAATCAAATCGATAATCAAAATTTGGTGACATGAATAAGAATTTTCATTCTTTCCCCCTTATAACAGTGCAAATTCCGTTCTGATATCATAATTCTAAGATATTTTAAAGTGAAAAAGAAAAAATCTCTGCCTGATGAATTTGAGACTTCCTATATCAACCAAATGGAGGAAGAATGTTTCTGGAATTGAAGCCATTTTATCTTTCAACATTAAACTAATTTTATCCATATAAGAAGGTTAAGCCTCCGATGTTTGGTGAAAAGGGTAGATCGGTAAATGCCAATGCTCAATAAAAATGAATGTAGGAAAAAAAGCCCTATAGTAAGATATCAATAAGGAAAAAAGTCTCCTTGACCATAACTAATACAAATTACATTACAAAATTTTTTTGATAAAACCCTTAAAAACATTAAAGAAAATTTTCTGGGGGAGGGGGGCGTGGGGATTTTAGAAGATCAGAAGGGGGCACGAAACGAAAAAGGTTTAAGAACCACTGGTCTAGAAGTCTGCTATTTGTTATTCAAATTGTAGATTGCTTATGGAGAAGGAGTGATGAAAATTGAGTATGTGGGTGGGGACATAGGATTTTTCGAAATTGCTGTTTAAATAGGATTAAATTTTTTCCTGTGACTTTTTTCTGCCCACCATTAAAATATATCTTGGTTTCACAATTAAATCTGGTTGATTGCCATGTGGAGAATCTTGCTCGTAATTGCAGGGGGTCAAGTGGATTCTGTGGCTGGCTACCAATTTGGGGTAGGGGTGGACTGAGTGGTGAAGCAAATGCCACTTGATAGAGCTAAATTTCACTATTGTTGATAGAGAGGAATATGCAGTATCAGCTCTATGAGGGTCTGTGGAAGGTGATAATGAAGAAACTAGGAAACATGCGACAAATATGAAGAGCGATGTTTTGGAATGGAAATATGTCGTTATGTGGCCCACGCAATGCTGGGAGTTGGAGATCCCTGCTCTAGACATAACTTTATTATTTATTCAAGTGATGTTATCACCTTTATTCACATTTCCCCCTTCTATTGGTGATTCAGCATGGAAAAAGATAAAGACATACAAGAAATTTGACTATGCAAACAGGTCTATAGGGATTGGCCATAATTTCAAATGAAATGAGTTGTTTTACAACTTCAAGACATATTGTTATGATGGTGTTATAGACGAATTCATCAAGATAGATTATATGTTGGATTTCTTCAACAATCCAAGTGAATGGGAGGAGTAGAGAGCCAGGGAGGGAGTAACTTAATTTTAACTTAACACTTTCTTCGTACATACTCGTCATATTTCACAAGCTATAACTGTAGTAATTCCACAAAATTCTTACTTTAATCACTGAATAACTGCTAAAACTATGACATTACACATTACACTGCTATAATTTTTTTAGAAAATGACAAGTTAGTGAATGAGAATAAATTTCCAAAGAAAAAAAACAATCACCTAAAGATGCTGCATGTAGTAGACAATTTCCATCTCCAGTGGTAGCAAGAGGCCAAAGTCTTTGACAGGTACCTACCCACCAGTTTAATCTTCCTGCCTGTTCAAGGGATGCTAGACTGGATAACTCAATTAAATCTTTCTCCAAATATTCACGAAAGTCATCTGAAAGTCAAAATTATAGTTATCCTTTTAATAAATTACTTTAAAGATGAATATTATTTATCACATTCACTGGAAAGTATGCCACTTACCTGGGTATATTGACAAATCAGGAAGTGTAAATGTAAAAATGGGTGTTTCTATAAAATATTGGTTTAAATTGCAAACAGTGTTCTCCTTGAATTCCATGGCAAACTCATTTCTTGCTCTTGAAACCAATGTAACATTGTCAGTAGCTCTGGAAATTCCTCTTGAAAGTTTTTTACCTGTAATTAATTATTTTCAAAATAATGAATGATAACTACAATCAAAATATCCACGACAAAAGTTCAGAGAATTAGCTCTTTATTTTTACAACACATATTTTTAAAAATCGGTACAACATACATTGTACAAACTTTCTCATATATTAATGCGTCGTTTAGCTATCTTTAGAAAATGAAAATCATATGAGCCTGTTTTTAGAAAATCCAATTTTTGTTAAAGTTGCACAAGAATAAACTAGCCTTATATTCACTCATTAAAATGAAATATATAGTATTATTGCAGGCGTATACTCAAGTAACGGTACGAAATTTGATCAAAATCGTTCATGCCGTTTTTGAGAAAATCACATTTTTGTTAAAGTTGCCTAGAATAAACTAGCCTTATATTCATTTTTTGAGAAATATGAACTACTAGCAGTCTGCTGCAGCTACGCTTGCAAATAATCTAAACAGATCTGCCCCAGGTTAGATTTTCTTTGTTCCCTATTCATTTGACGTGTTTCCCTATTTCTTTGTCTTTCTTGTACTCTCCTCTCTTCATCTCTCACAAACAGTTGCTTTCCTTCAAGTGTCTATCAACGACTGATTTTAACTTCTTACAGGACCTACTATAAAGGCGACGTCGATGCGTTTATTTAGAAAGAAGATAACAATAACGCTTTTCTTTCGTCTATTTGACGGTTTAATTGACCTTAAACGAATCGGAGGCAACAATGAGAGTCTCCTTGGCAACGCCTGGCATGCGTACGAAAAATCCGAAAATTTTCGAAAAAGAATGCGTATTTCTGAAAAATGCGACCGTGTAACGTGTAAACATCGCAAGAATAAGATAGTATAGAGCTTTAGCCGTCGAATAAAACAAAAAAGAAGAAAATCGGTGCATATTTACGTATTTTAATGAATGAAAAATCTTTGCACTCTGAAAAATCGAAAATCCCGTGTAAACTTCTGGGAAAATGTCACCTGGATTCGAACCCGGGACACTTTAGCAAACGAAAATATTTTTCCAGGGACCTCATAGCCAGTAGAAACAAAACGCCGTTTACCGCATATCTTTACGACGAACGGTTCTCGAGAAATACGCCGATATAATTATATAGGCGAGGCTTCATACGCACGCACGCAGTTCACTTACGTGCATAATATATAGGATTTTGTATTACTGAAGACGTAAACTGAAGTAACTGTACAAAATTTGATCAAAATCGTTAGAGCCGTTTTTGAGAAAATAAAATTGTTGTTAACAATGCGTACAATAAACTTCCTTAATTATTGAGCAATGTCAACCATTTCTTCATAGCTTCTACTCTGTATGATAAAATCCCTAAGTACGACATTTCATTCATTTTCACTCAACCGTTTAGGCTCTAGAGCAGTGGTCTTCAAGGTGGGCGATAGCGCCCACCAGTGGGCGTTTTTGGATTTTTGGTGGGCGTTTTTGGATTTTTGGTGGGCGTTAAAGAACTCATCAAATGCTATTCTAACTTTTACACTGAAAAATAAAATTATATAAAAAAGCTTAATGATACGCATACATATTCTGTACAACTATTTTATGTAAAACTATTACAGTTCGTTTGTCGTTGACTATAGTATCATATCATACTATACTATTTTTTTATAGCGACAATGTATCCATGCTGCGGTAAAATCGAAAGGCCCATGAGGGTGGTCGGTGTCTCTCGCAGAAGTAGCGAAGCGTTTAAGTTTAATTTTATCAAATATATAAAATCAAATTTTTAAACACTGTTATTACCACTGAGACCGTATTCGGTAATCTCATCTACCGACAATCCCACTAGTATTAGGGTTACCATACGTCCGGATTTTCTTAAAATTTACCGAGATGTTACCAAATAAAACCCATTTTTTTCTGGTTATGCCCATCAAAATCTTAACACTATAGACAAGCAATTAGATACCTTGTTTTTTAAAAAAATATACTAAATTTTAGGTTTAAAATTAAATTTGTCCGGGTTTTATTATCAGAATATGGCAACCTTAACTAGTCTGTGCCATTTAGGAAAGAAAGTATGATCGAATTTTTCACCAGCTTTGCCAAGATAATGGTGAGCAGTTTGTTCGCTTGTTGCTACATACTGAAGTTCGTTGGTTCTCGAAAGGGAATTGTTTGACACGTTTTATAGAATTATACGATAGCGTGTTGTTATTTTACCTTAATGAAAACAAAATCGACATTTGCAATGATTTAAAGTCAGTGAAAAAGGATGCTTTTTACTTGGCTGGAATATTTAAAAAATGTAGTGAAGTTAACTTACGACTTCAAGGAAAGCAAGTGACACTCATAGATTGCAAGAATGTTATTTCAGTATTCATTGACAAATTGGATTTATTCAGAAAAAACATCCTGCAAAAAGAATTTTACCAGTTCCCGGAACTACAGAACAAAGATAATCTTACAACCGAAGACATAAGACTAGTTTGCAGATCACCTTTCTGTCATTAGAATTGATATGATGACTCGTTTTCGCGATGTAATAGACTTGAAAGTGGATGCCTGGATGGTGACTCCATTCATCACAAATGTGTGTGATGTGGATATTGAATACCAAGAGGAGATAATAGTATTAATTGATGATGATGAGTGTAAAGCCAATTTCAACCAAGGTGGATATGTACAACTTTGGCAGAACAAGAAAATGCCCTCTCTGTATCCACGCTTGTGAAAGAAAATATCGTTGCTCTTGTTAGCTTTCCCAACTTCATATCTAGTCGAGAAGGGATTCAGTGCAGTCGACAATCTCCTGTCCAAAAAAAGAAACCGCTTACAAATAACAGAAAGAGGAGATCTTCGAATAACCCTTACAGACTTTAAGCCAGACATCGATTCCCTGGTTTGTAGGCACCAAGCACAAAGTACGCATTGAAATGTATGCCAAATGCTTATTTTAACATTGTTTTGGGGTTTAATAAACAATTAAATTTTGTCTTTTTAAACATTTATTTTATTAAAAACTTTATTGTTAAGTTGATACGGTAGGTGAGCTTAGTGGCGTAGTGAAGGGGGGCAGGGGGGTGCATTTGCCCGGCCGCCGAGTTCAGGGGGGCGCAAAAATATCAAATTAGCACCCGTCGGGTCGAGATCCCCCCGTAAATCGCTCTGCTACTGGGGTCGCAAAAGTAGTCTTTGCCCCGGGCGCCAGAAACCCTCACTACGCCACTGGGTGGGCGGTGAACTTATTTCAAAGGACAACATATGGTAAAAGTGGGCGGTGACTCAAAAAAGGTTGAAGACCACTGCTCTAGAGCAAGTAACAGACAGACAGACGGCATTGCGAAAACCACTTTTTCGGATTCAGTGACACCTAAAACGTATATTTTCGTAAAAATCTCGAGGTCGAATTTTTTCGCGATAATACTTTCTCAATATACTTCGTATATGAGAAAGTAAAAACTGACGTGGAAGAGTGGGGCAAAAGAATTCAATTTGTTGTATCACATACAGGAATACATGGGCGTCGGCAGAAAATTTGCAGGGGAGGGCAAAACACAAAAATGCCTTAGTGAAGCTTTCTCGGGTTTCACACCGGGTGATGTCTAGAGTAGAATTCGACGTTTTGGCGTAAGTCACATGCACCATCTTCAGGAAAACTGAAGATGGCGCATGTGACTTACGCCGAAACGTCGAATTCTACTCTAGACATCACCCGGTGTGAAACCCGAGAAAGCTTCACTAATAATATTCGCCGGGAAAGTTAGAAATCCTTTCACAAAAATGCCTATTACCCAGGGGGTAGACGCAATTTTTCCTAACCCGGGAAAATTTTACTTAATGACCACAAATCCACATCAATGAATCACTATGAATTATATTATCACTGTACTGATTATCCCCTTGATATTAACTTAAAGTATATTTTATATATATTTTCCCTTAAAGCAGGTTAAAATCAGCGTTCGGAATGAGTTGGAGCGCATCGGAAGGCCGCTCCGGCTCGTCACACCTGTTCCGTTTCGTAAAAATTTCCATTCTACTACCAATACAAGCGTTCCATTTCGATTTCAAACACTGGTTAAAATCCACTTCGACCTGCTAAATACTTTGACACAAATAACCTATCTCCCTACACCCGATCTTTTTTCCCCTCACTTTCCTTTTCCCATCTACATCTCGGTGATATTCAACCTTTTTGATCAGCGTGCCCTTTGAAGATGTACATACCCACTGGTATGATCACATAATACGAACAAATCCACAGAAAATCTTTAAATGATTAGAATTAAATTTTGTCAGCTGGATTAGTATTCACTGTACCTAATCGTAAAGGTTATGAAAAATGAATCTGCATTTCCTGAAAAAAACCTCCCGTATTTCTGGTTGAATACCAATATTTACCTCCTTCCTCTACAACCCTCTCGCCTTCCTCCCTCTACATCTCTTTCGAGCGCATACAGGCACTGCATTGACACTTTTGCATTACGCACGTGAATTGATACAACAATTGACATGGTTAGTTAAAAACACGGAATTTAGCCCAAATTCGAGCGAATCCGAATGGAAGGATAAATTGACTTTAAAAATACGAAATGTTCCTTTTTCTTTAAAATATTCTTGGTCCGTGGAACGCATGTCAAATTTCCCAATATTCATTTGCAATAGGAGCAAGGGCTGTTGAGTGGAATTTTAAATATTACATATTATCTTACAAGAAATTAAAATAATCCCTAGTGGTCGGTCTCGCGACATTTTTCGAGATATATTACGCCGTACCTTCATATTTCCCATTTAAACATCCTGCCAAATTTTCGATCCTCTATGTACACCATTTAACGAATTGTCCGAATTTCTCTACAGCGTGACACACGGACCAAACAAACAACCAGTCAAAGGACAAACCAATTCATACTACCTTTTATTATAATTAGAATCTAGCACGTGGGCAGACGGACGAACAAGGTGGAAATAGAAGTTTAAAAAATAATGCGAAATAAATCCAAAATCTAAGAAATCGGAATTACAACGTGGTCATATGATAAGTATGTACTTGGATTTTCAAAGACGCAAACAGAAATGAACAGAAAATGTTAACTCTCTTCTAAATTTCGAAACAACAAGGTAAGCTTCATTTATGATGTTCAATAATCATAATAAAAATCGATGTATAGTTCATACATCGAGAAGAATACGTTTAATTTTTAATGGAAATCATATTTTCTGTAATTTTACTGTTTTATGATGTGTTATTCCACGTAAATTATAATGAGGACTTTCAAAATTAGTAACTGGAGAAATATTTTAAGGTTTATTAAAACATATAGATTTTAATAAAGCAAACAAAATGAATTTGTTTAGTATATGCTGCATATTGCAGGTATTTATGCCTACATAAAGTAATATTTAAATGTCACTATATTAGTAGCAAATCGCAAAGTTTGTGACATGTCGCTAAACACTAAAAAAAAAGTCGCTGAATTGACAACTGTGCTTTCTCTCCATTTCAACCTCTCAATCTGCTTCTCTCTTTTACACTCCCAACTTATCATTCACTGTTTATCTGTCCTTTTTATTTTCCTTTCTCTGCCGCAGTTTCTCCCTCCAGATCAATCTTTCAACGAAATCGTAGACTAGGGTTGGCAAATTGGTTTTAGCCAGCATGCCAGAAAAATAAAAAAATCTGTAAAATGATAATAGGCATGCTGGACTCACAAAATGTACATTACATTTTGGTTTCAAAATGCCGTTTCACAGAAGAAGTTCTACACACCACAGTTTCGGAACATAAAGCAAAGCACGTTTTAACACCTTGTTTTACAAAACCATATCTGTCAGTTCAAGTAGACTGAAAACAGCGGGTATATTCTTTATCTTTTTTTGATTTCTTAGCTGCTGACATTTTTCCTCTAATAAAAAATGTCAATTACTTAAAAATTAAAATTACGACTAGCATTATATGAAAATGCAATCAAATTTCCATTATCAATACACAAAGTATGTTAAAGGCACATACAGTATTTGATGTTACTTGCAAGACTTAATCAATCTTACAGAGAATAAGCGCAGGTGGCCACCAGTATTTCCAGAATGTATTACATTCTCTATCTCAAACTTAAAAAATCCCGACGCATCCTACATAAGGTGGCCATGTAGTTAAGACAAAAAATTAAAACATTATTGTAAAAAAGAGAACGTATTTTTCTTTTAAGTGATTTTTCACCCCAGGTGGAACGAAAATCACCTATGTATTTGGTTTTACCGTTAGAAGTTTTCTATTGTTTTGAAATTTTAAACATTTTTAAACGTATTGATTAAATCATAAAAAGTAACATTTTCATTAGTAGTTTAAAAGAGAAAAAAGAACATTTCTTCATTAAAAGTGAAAAAGATCCGAACAAAAATATATGTTCTCTATAAGAGAGACCTTCTGGCCACCCTACCACATTTTACATCCGCACGTGTAATAGTACTTCATAGCACAGTGGTGTCAAACTCATTGAGGTTCAAACCGGACCTCAGTATGTATGCTTCATGCATACCAAAAATAATAATCAAAGTGTACAAACAATAGTGAGTAAGATTGTAAAATTACTTGAGGACCGACAAATAGTGATAGTAACATCATTAATACAAGTAGTAAAAATCTGATGTGGCCAACACATGACTTTCTCCATATTTGGGGTATAGATATTTAAATTATTATGAATAGCATTATGAGGCAAAATTATCATTTCGTATCATAAAAGAATACAGTCGTCCTTATTGTCATAAATTAGGTATATTTTGAATATGTTTACACAATTCACCGCTACATGGTGGTGGCGCAGTATACTGGTATTAAGAAAAAGCAAAATATCTCCGAAATGGATGGTTCTACGAAAATATGTTTCAAACTAAACTTGGAAGAAATATTATTCTCTACAACTTTGGTCCTTACGAAGATTACCAATAACAATGTTTTTAAGGAGATATTTGACGGAAACCAAAAAACCGATTATTTATAAATAATTCCTAAACAATAACTGCTATGGAAAATAGTTTGAAATAAAAGATGTAGGAAATTATATTTTCTACATTTTTTGTAATGGTCAATGTATACAATAACGACGTATTATCGGAGAAATATTGCAAAAACCGAATCGGGTTCCGAATAAACCTCGAATTCCTGTTAACTGGTATTGTCCAAAAACTAATCATTTCTTTGTGCTCATGCTAAAGTGTTATATATGAAATATGGTGTTAATATGACAAGTACTTTTTTAGTTAGAGCGCCCACAATAACATACATCCACACAGACATCATTCTGAAAATAGTCTAAACGTGTTCTAGGGACCTCAAAACGTGTACTTCCGTTGAAATCTCGAAGTCGATTTTTTTCCTGAATACAATACTTTCCCATTACTATGTATGGAGAAAGTAAAAATGATAAGAATTGGTTGTTATGAAATGCATCTGCAATTACTTACTTTATTAACTGCTACTGCTGATTCCTAGTGCCACCGATATTCACCTACCGACTCTCACTCACAATTCTTTACTGAGTACCTGCCTACGCTCCTACTGAGTACCATATCAGTACAGGAGAATCATAGGGGTAATTACCTTATATCCTAAGTCGTATGGATGGCCAACATATGGCTTTTTCAGAATAATGTTACAGATGATTTTGAGCCTATTGCAGAAAGGTTGACCACCGCTGTCATAGAGGGGTTTCCCCAGCTTCCAGTATTCCAAGTATCCCCCAATTATTGAGTAGGAATTTACTTCAGTTGTTTGTTTCTTGAATATGTTTACAGATCTTAAGAGTAAACTCAACTCCGAGAGTAGAAACATAAAATTCTCAAGAGGGAGGCGATAGGTATTTTTCTCAGATACACAACTTGAGACGACCACGATTTGGGTACCTCTTGCTCTCCAAGAGTTGTTTGCCTTTTTCAGGAAGAACTAATATGCGGTGCAAATTCAAAAAAGTGTACCGAATGGGTAAAGAGCGGATCTTGGAGTGGAAGACTTCCAAAAAACTATGCGATCGGCAGTACCTCTCTCCCTTTGGATCCGATGCTCAACCCAACACCCTTACGAGAAGTTAAAATATGCCTTACATTTGATATCTATGTCTTACTACATATGACAAAAATAACACATCAGAAAAGTTCCGACGGAATCCCTAAAACGTGTAAATCCGTCAAATCTCCAAGTCGGATTTTTTTCACGATTACAATACTTTCTCTATATACTACATATATAAGAAAGTAAAAAATCAATATATAATTTCATTATGGTACGTATAATGTTTTTTTTTAGGACTTTGCTGTACGAGCATACGAGCTTATACATGATGATGCCCTGGGTCGATTCGTGAATGTGAATCTGATTTTTTTTCTGTTTTGCTTCGCCCCCCCTCCCCCCTTGGATCCACCTAGATTTGTATGTGAGAAAGTTTGTACAATGTACATTATACCGATTTTTTCATTTTGTACAGCATTGAGCTCTTGGAAATACGGTCACTTTAATTTTGCTTTTAAAAACAGAGTTTTTAATTGCTTTTCATGTTCCTAAGAATCCGCTAGGAACAAAAATTTCTCTCCCATATCATTATTTTCTTCTCAAGCTCGGGCAGTCGAATTTACAGCCCTTGTGACCACAAGGGGAAACAAAAGAGAGCGATGGGGGAGGAAGGCGAAGGATGTGAGAGGGGTGGGGAGAGAGCCCCTGGGAAGTGTATCGAAGTCCAAAGTGGTGGAAATAAGAAAACTCAAGTGCCGCCTTTAATTATCGGTTGCTGGGGTCGGTAGAAACTGGAGGCTTGCACTGATACCAATTTTTGTGTTCGCATCTAAACTTTAGCCTCGGCATATTTTTCCATATTTGATGGATATATGTTGTCTTTTTTTCAACGACAATGAGTTATGACTAATTTGGGCGAACACGAGACCAACTCGTTTGCCTTTGCCGCCCCCAGTGAGGTGCCGCCCTAAGGCGGTGCCTTACTGCCTATAGACAGCTCTGGTGGTATCAATAAATATGACATTTGTTACAATAAAGTGACATCTTTGAATGGCGAGAATTCTCGCCTTCTTTACGCAACGTGTTAGGTGTTTTCGCATGTCCAGTTTTTTTCACGTTTTAAAATAATATCTAATATAATATTTACATTTTTACAAATTTCCAGGGGGGGGGGGGGCAACTGCCCCCCCTGCGACACCCATGTAGGTATACCTTGCTTAACAAAGCCTCTGGGAACGAAGCTCCTTTATAACAAAGTCAGAAATTCAGCAGTGAAAATACAAAAAACTTCGAAAATGTTTAATACTTTTTCTTCCATACTCTAAATTTATAATACATTTCATGCGTTTTCTGAACCTTGGTTGAGACTCCTGTGGGTGAAAGTTCTCTGGATGAAACTTAATGTGGGTGAGGTGATTTGGCTAGAATTCTTTGATTTATAGTATCACTAGTAGAATTGTCCGTTGAATTTCAACGGATTTAGTGAATCTACTACAGCACAAAATACAAACGCTTTAAGATATACAGTAGATACTTTTTCATTTACTATTAGCTTTTCTTAACAATTAATCATATTTGCTTGTAACAATCCATTTCCAAACGTATTGTATTAAAAAAAACGATAATTTTATTTCCTATCATATCACTTTTGCCAAATCAAGCTTCATTTCTTGTGTAATTATGCCTCGCTGAAATATTTACTTTTAGGTCTTGTAAGCAACCTCTGAAAAGGCAACATACAGTTGTCCATGATTGAACATTGACTCCGGTAAACGTACACCAGACGCGTGAGCCTATTTACGTTAATAAACATCAAAATATAGAATATAATGATTTTACTTACAAAAAAGGTAATATTCCAGTATTCAATAGACGAAAGAAGGTTCAATTGCTTTCATCAATCGTTATAAACACTAACCACATGCAGTTTTCTGAATAGTAATCGGTATCTATTTACGTTGCTATGTATAAAGATTGACATCGATCATTTTGTTGCTTAAATAAAAGTGCGAAGCGAATAATGCTAAACTTTTGTCTATTTGTAAGCTTCATAGAAGCTTACTGAATCGAAGGTAACAATGACGGCCGCCTTGGCAATGCCCGGAAAGAGTACGAAAAAACCACAAAATTTTGAAACAAATTGCGTATTTCTGAAAACTTCGACCGTGTAACATGTAAACTTTGCAGAAATAAGAGAGTATAGAGTTTTATTCGTCGAATAATGCAAAAACGAAAAAACTTGGTCCATATTTACGTATTTTGATGCTTGAAGGAAGAATACCTTGCAAGTCAAGAAATGGATTGATACGTGTTATTTTATGGGAAAATGTTAATCCCCTATATTGGCAGCACTGATAAATTCCGGTTGACCAAACCTTGACCATTCACTAAGTTAGAATGTAAGGAAGAATCGTACCAAATGTGGTTATTCTAGCTTCAATTGTTTAGTAGTTCCATGAACAAACCAACAAATCAACAAACACACCCTTCAAAATATATTACAGGAGACTAGCTGCAGTATCCGGCATTGCCCGGGTCAATTTGTCTTAGGATTTACACTTTAAATCAAAATTATGGGGGAACGGGGAGACATAGGCCCCCAAATTTTGTATACATATTGTAGAAGGGATAATGTACGACTTAAGTAAAAAATCGGTACAACATTCATTGTACAAACTTTCGCATATATTAATGCGTCGTTTAGTTATCTTTCAAAAATGAAAATTGTATGAGTCGGAATTAAAAAATACAATTTTTGTTCAAGTTGCCAAGAATAAACTAGCCTTATATACATTCATTGAGAAATATGAATTATGTAGTATTATTGCAGATGTATACTCAAGTAACTGTCAGAAATTTTATGAAAATCGTCCATGCCATTTTTGAGAAAATCAAATTATTGTTACAGCTGCCTAGAATAAACTGGCCTTATATTCATTTCTTTAGAAATACGAACTATATAGTATTATTGAAGATGTAAACTCAAGTAACTGTACGAAGTTTGATCAAAAGCATTACAGACGTTTTTGAGAAAATCAAATTGTTGTTAAAAATGCGTACAATAAACTTCCCTTAATTACTGAGCAATCTCAACCATTTCTTCATATACTCTGCTCAGTATGATAAAATGCCTAAGTACGAGGTTTCATACATTTTTGCTCTACCGTTTAGGCTCCAGAGCCAGTAACAAACAGACGGCATTGCAAAAACCACTTTTTCAGATTCAGCGACACCTAAAACGTATTTTTCTGTAAAAATCTCGAGGTCGAATTTTTTCATAACAATAATTTCTCAATATACTTCGCAGAAATGAAAACCGAAGAGGAGGAAATTGTTGTAGCTACTATTGACAGAAGACAACATCGTAGATGACGTTTGAAATAGCAATTCAAGTGTTGATGAAGAAGTGGAAGATGTATACTGTTTACTGCTGAAGAAGTCAGACATGCTTTGGCTGTCCTTAGAAGAAACCTAGAATTGAGGAGACTGGCAGAGAAGTTTGGCCATTTATACACGATGGGAGATGGCTCAATTCCTCATCTTAAGGAGAGCATGATTCAAAGGAATTTGGATAACTATTTTTAAAATAACACGAAAAGTGAAATTCGTGTTTAAAATTTTATTTGTTATAATCTTTCTTATATCATATCTATATCTAAAAACTTAACATAGCCATGAAATTATAATATATGAAATGGATGTGAACTTTATTTTAACATCTTCTTATTTGCCATAACTAAAATATGCAGCCTTCGGATTACTGAATCAGCCATTTAATTGAATCAAATGTTTCCCGACTTGATTCTAATAAGCGGAACCCACTTTATGTATTTTCCAAAAAAATTTAATTAATTTTCATGGAAGAAACTTAGTTGAATTTCATTTGTATCATGATATTTCATAAGATTCTAATCTCTGACATTTATCCAGTGATGCACAAACTGGGGGGTGCATCCCCTTCCTGGGGGTGCGAACAATTTGAAAGTGGATACAAATCACCATTTCTTTTTTAAAAGAGGGATGCGAGTTTATCCTGCCTGGCGCAGGCTACCTGATTTTACGTGACTGTATTCAGGACCACTGATAAACTGGCAGATCAATCTAACACAATGTAGCAATGTTAAGATCTGGCATTTATATTCTTTGTAGAGCTATACAACTAAATGCCTACTTTTGTCATGAGCCTTATGCCTTAGAATTCCTATGGACGGTTCAGCCTCAGTCACAAATATTCTTTCATGAGAAGAAGTCGAGTATACTTTAATTTGTTCCTATTCTTCAATCGTTTGGTAGATTTACTCTAATATTATTATTTTTCCCTAAGTATCTGATGAGACAACTCCATGTACAAGTAAAGAAAACGCATCTTCAAATTGTAATATAAGAAAATATAAATTTATCAAATTCTGATTTTTGTGGACTTTGGTTAAGAATGAGCAAAGACCCCAGTGTGTCATTTGTTCTAAGTTTTAAATTTTCATCCCTTGTGTATATTACATCGTGTTATTGAGCTAATGTGAGATTATTTTTTGTATGTAATGTCACCAAAATTTTCCAAATGAAATGAAATAATATAACTTTTATTTCTGTAATATCCCAACTCGTGATTTATTGTCACAGGCAGACTGGCAATAAGATCCATCAGGTGAAAGCCTGTTTGGCTGCTACTCCATTTAGGCCAGTTGGTTAACAGGGACAGACACAGTAGGGGTTAATTAAGCCAAATACTCGGTTGGTTGCATCAAGGCCCGGTAAGTTTTTTTCCCGGTAGGTTTTTGTTCTGTAAGCCAAAGCTATAGTTTTTCTTCTCTCAGTGAAAAGCTATCAAACAAACATAAGGCATAAACATAACACAACTATTGAGACTACTCGATATAAAATTTAATCTACCCTTTACAGAGTTTGGTAATTCTTCTCTGAATGATCAAAATCTATTATTTACCTAATGTACTTATTAAAACTGAAGAAATTAGGTGCCTCGTTTATGACAATAATAATAATATTTCATTTTCCTTCATACTCACACTCGACATAATCAACAGCTGAAGACTTTTCTAGCATAGGCCTATGAGTAGGGGTGGCTAGCTTTTTGTGTTGTTTCTCTTCTTTAGCCATGGAAGACGATTCGGTGCGATTCAAAGGCACAGTGGACACTGTGGTAACAGACCAATCTGCTGGAATGCCAACCAAGGCACTCTGTGATGAGTCCACATAAGAGGATGCTCTTTTAGGTTGGTAGAAGTTTACAGATGGACAAGAGAATACATGGGCTTTTAACGCAAGTCCCATGTCCCATCCTTTTGCTGTGAAACATAATAAGTCATGAAATTACTTTCTAAAACCCGGTCACATAAACGAACAGCCATTATGTGCTATTTACTAGGTGACTGTGACCAAAAATTGCATAATCATTTGCTAATTTATAACTCGTGTAACGTAATAATATGAAATTACAAACGAATGTGATTGATCTATATTATGTACGTCTCTAAAATTGTACCTCTTAATAATTCCTCTGCAACAGCTGTCTCTACTCCAGTTTTCGAAACAAATTCAGCCACAAGATTAGCCTCCATTCCCCATCTAAGGAGAATAATTGGAAAATTACAAATTGCACCACAAAGAGCATGGATTCATTATATCCCTAAAAAAAACAATATAAAATTGCTGAAAATAACGTCATACCCATGACAGTGACATTGGTGTTGCCCAAGGATGAAATATAACATCCCAAATTGTAAGATTATGAAATTATTTTGCGAGGATATACTAGGTTTATATATGCTACTTAAAGTTGAAATAACTCAACGGGATCTTATTCAATTAGTGTTTCTTCAAGTTTTTCATAGAACGAAGCAAACTTATTTGGAACTTACCCATCCGAACAGTAATTCCTCTCAGTTTTGATCATCTTGCTTCAACTTTCTGTGGAATTAAAAAATATTCCTTCTTGAATACTCAGAAAATATTATCTTGTAAAATATCACACACACGTAAATTTAGGTTGCGAGAATTTTCAGGAATATTACGTAAAAAACAAAAGTATTAAATTAAGATCCACTTAACCGCTATAATAACACTCACTATCTTCGGTGAACGACCACCAGCCCAAAAAGTTTGAAATTTATCATGTCCATCTCCAACTATCCCACGCCCACCACTACACACCACTATATCACGCTTAGTCGCTTACAACATCGGAGATCAACAACAATAATTACTCGGTGTCAAAACTGTTGTACGATATTTCGAGATTAGCCAATAGATGGAACTGCTTTTATTCAAATATGTAATGGAGCGTTGTGTCCTAATTTCCTTCCTAGAAATTTACTAAAACGTAGAATTTTTAAGTTCTCAGTTTAAAAACGTTCAGAGAGATAATGTTAAAAATTTTAATATGATATATTAACCGATCAAAAAATTTTGCTTTTCACGATTTAGATCATAGCTTTAGATCAAGTTTTTTTTTGATTAAACGCTCACTTTGCTATACTTTCCTACTTGAAATAAGTTTACCGTCCACTTTCAGTAACAACAATAACAAAATGTTTGATAAAATGAGAGATTAAAAAGACGTACATTATTTGACCGTGATGTCACGTCTCGCCTGTGAATGTGTGGACGTATCGTTAAACATTTTTATAGTTTTATTTTTTAATTACAACATTAGAACATTTGTTGCGTTGTTTGACGCTCACCAAAAACCTTTAAAACGCCCACTGATGGGCGCTATCGAGCACGCTGAGGACCACTGGTCAAGATAGTGAAACGAGTAATGCATATCGAACCTGACGGTAATCGGTAATCCACGTCAATGAATGGCATGAGCAAATGCTAGTTACAGCGGAGTTGCCACCCATTGACCCGGAAAACGTTCCACAATGTATTACGGAAAGGGAAGATACTAAAGTAATATTCAAGAGTACGGAAAGGTAAACAAAATTTGTGGAATTGGATATAGCAAAATGTATGGCTTAAATCTTTCTATGTATGTTATTGACAAACACTAAAGCTAATAACAAGCCAAGAATGAAAGTCTTAACCCTAAACCTCTTTACTTCTTATTTATAACTCGTATACAGAAGAGGTTATTCCTTGAACTTGCATGCTGTTAGAGTTTGTCAGTTTTCCTTGTTAGATTTGATCAGCCCTATGCAACTTTTTCTTGGGAGATATAGGTTCAAGTTACTACATTTGTTCATAGATGGCACCACCGTCGCACCAAGCGCGCGTTTAAAATATCAGCTTATTTATTCCTCGTAAAAGGCTTAACATAAATGATCGCAAAATTTTAAATAGAAATATGAAATTGAAAAAACAAAATTATTGTACGTTATTGATATTGCTTTATTTAAGCTTCGTTAGTTGTACACATAACAAGTAAATGCCGTATTTTAAGTGAGAAACAATTCTGTAGCATTTCAGCAGAGATTGCAAAAAGGTTTTTGCAAACATCACAAATTATTTGCCGATACACACTCTGAAGGAAGGCACAGTTACATTATAAAGTAGTAATCGGTTTAAAAACCTTACTACACCACCGTACACATGATAACGGTTAATATGACACCTTCCTCTTTTTTCTGCGTGTTGTAGTTTCTGAGCCTTAGCAGAACATACATACATACATACGACACCTTACTTTATAGATATGTATAGATAGATGTATGGATAACCAAGACCAGCCCCCGGCAACTCGAGGATTTTTATAGGTTTAAGTTACGCTTGGCTGCATTGCTAGATGTCACTAGAAACGCTTCAAAATGAAAGTGGAGGAGGGGATGGGTCTCGTGGTAAAAGCCGTTAGCCAGCCTGGGCTAACTCTTATGGCACTCTTTTGACGATCTTTCATGCCATCTATGAATTGGTTTCGAAACTACAAACCCTCCCCGCCCCTCAAATTGTGTTCGTTGGATCACGTGACGCGGTTGATTTGAATCACGTGAAACAGTCTGACTTGGTGAAGTGGAAATCATGGAAAGAAGGAAGTGTTATGTGCGTGGATGTTCAACAATTGGAGGGAAGTTGTTCAGGATTCCAGCTTCCAAAACAAGGTTAGATTACGAACTTACTACCATTTGATAAATCCTTAAAGGGTCAGCTTAATGATATTCAAGCATTTGGCATTACTAGCCCGATCCATTGCATTGCTCATGGTAGAGAAATACTTAGTAGCCCAGGGATTCTCAGAGTTCTTTCATTTTTGTTTTGCGTGATTTTTTCGCGAAGATAAAAACCAGTTGGAGTACAGTGTAAATCCTTAGACAAATTGACCCGGGCAATGCCGGATACTGCAGCTAGTCTCCTGTAATATATTTTGAAGGGTGTGTTTGTTGATTTGTTGGTTTGTTCATG
The DNA here is from genome assembly GCA_036926305.1 of Uropetala carovei. Lineage (NCBI taxonomy): Eukaryota > Metazoa > Arthropoda > Insecta > Odonata > Petaluridae > Uropetala > Uropetala carovei. Next base: position 1,895,191 of record JAXCHB010000195.1, read on the forward strand.
GAACTACTAAACAATTGAAGCTAGAATAACCACATTTGGTACGATTCTTCCTTACATTCTAACTTAGTGAATGGTCAAGGTTTGGTCAACCGGAATTTATCAGTGCTGCCAATATAGGGGATTAACATTTTCCCATAAAATAACACGTATCAATCCATTTCTTGACTTGCAAGGTATTCTTCCTTCAAGCATCAAAATACGTAAATATGGACCAAGTTTTTTCGTTTTTGCATTATTCGACGAATAAAACTCTATACTCTCTTATTTCTGCAAAGTTTACATGTTACACGGTCGAAGTTTTCAGAAATACGCAATTTGTTTCAAAATTTTGTGGTTTTTTCGTACTCTTTCCGGGCATTGCCAAGGCGGCCGTCATTGTTACCTTCGATTCAGTAAGCTTCTATGAAGCTTACAAATAGACAAAAGTTTAGCATTATTCGCTTCGCACTTTTATTTAAGCAACAAAATGATCGATGTCAATCTTTATACATAGCAACGTAAATAGATACCGATTACTATTCAGAAAACTGCATGTGGTTAGTGTTTATAACGATTGATGAAAGCAATTGAACCTTCTTTCGTCTATTGAATACTGGAATATTACCTTTTTTGTAAGTAAAATCATTATATTCTATATTTTGATGTTTATTAACGTAAATAGGCTCACGCGTCTGGTGTACGTTTACCGGAGTCAATGTTCAATCATGGACAACTGTATGTTGCCTTTTCAGAGGTTGCTTACAAGACCTAAAAGTAAATATTTCAGCGAGGCATAATTACACAAGAAATGAAGCTTGATTTGGCAAAAGTGATATGATAGGAAATAAAATTATCGTTTTTTTTAATACAATACGTTTGGAAATGGATTGTTACAAGCAAATATGATTAATTGTTAAGAAAAGCTAATAGTAAATGAAAAAGTATCTACTGTATATCTTAAAGCGTTTGTATTTTGTGCTGTAGTAGATTCACTAAATCCGTTGAAATTCAACGGACAATTCTACTAGTGATACTATAAATCAAAGAATTCTAGCCAAATCACCTCACCCACATTAAGTTTCATCCAGAGAACTTTCACCCACAGGAGTCTCAACCAAGGTTCAGAAAACGCATGAAATGTATTATAAATTTAGAGTATGGAAGAAAAAGTATTAAACATTTTCGAAGTTTTTTGTATTTTCACTGCTGAATTTCTGACTTTGTTATAAAGGAGCTTCGTTCCCAGAGGCTTTGTTAAGCAAGGTATACCTACATGGGTGTCGCAGGGGGGGCAGTTGCCCCCCCCCCCCCCCTGGAAATTTGTAAAAATGTAAATATTATATTAGATATTATTTTAAAACGTGAAAAAAACTGGACATGCGAAAACACCTAACACGTTGCGTAAAGAAGGCGAGAATTCTCGCCATTCAAAGATGTCACTTTATTGTAACAAATGTCATATTTATTGATACCACCAGAGCTGTCTATAGGCAGTAAGGCACCGCCTTAGGGCGGCACCTCACTGGGGGCGGCAAAGGCAAACGAGTTGGTCTCGTGTTCGCCCAAATTAGTCATAACTCATTGTCGTTGAAAAAAAGACAACATATATCCATCAAATATGGAAAAATATGCCGAGGCTAAAGTTTAGATGCGAACACAAAAATTGGTATCAGTGCAAGCCTCCAGTTTCTACCGACCCCAGCAACCGATAATTAAAGGCGGCACTTGAGTTTTCTTATTTCCACCACTTTGGACTTCGATACACTTCCCAGGGGCTCTCTCCCCACCCCTCTCACATCCTTCGCCTTCCTCCCCCATCGCTCTCTTTTGTTTCCCCTTGTGGTCACAAGGGCTGTAAATTCGACTGCCCGAGCTTGAGAAGAAAATAATGATATGGGAGAGAAATTTTTGTTCCTAGCGGATTCTTAGGAACATGAAAAGCAATTAAAAACTCTGTTTTTAAAAGCAAAATTAAAGTGACCGTATTTCCAAGAGCTCAATGCTGTACAAAATGAAAAAATCGGTATAATGTACATTGTACAAACTTTCTCACATACAAATCTAGGTGGATCCAAGGGGGGAGGGGGGGCGAAGCAAAACAGAAAAAAAATCAGATTCACATTCACGAATCGACCCAGGGCATCATCATGTATAAGCTCGTATGCTCGTACAGCAAAGTCCTAAAAAAAAACATTATACGTACCATAATGAAATTATATATTGATTTTTTACTTTCTTATATATGTAGTATATAGAGAAAGTATTGTAATCGTGAAAAAAATCCGACTTGGAGATTTGACGGATTTACACGTTTTAGGGATTCCGTCGGAACTTTTCTGATGTGTTATTTTTGTCATATGTAGTAAGACATAGATATCAAATGTAAGGCATATTTTAACTTCTCGTAAGGGTGTTGGGTTGAGCATCGGATCCAAAGGGAGAGAGGTACTGCCGATCGCATAGTTTTTTGGAAGTCTTCCACTCCAAGATCCGCTCTTTACCCATTCGGTACACTTTTTTGAATTTGCACCGCATATTAGTTCTTCCTGAAAAAGGCAAACAACTCTTGGAGAGCAAGAGGTACCCAAATCGTGGTCGTCTCAAGTTGTGTATCTGAGAAAAATACCTATCGCCTCCCTCTTGAGAATTTTATGTTTCTACTCTCGGAGTTGAGTTTACTCTTAAGATCTGTAAACATATTCAAGAAACAAACAACTGAAGTAAATTCCTACTCAATAATTGGGGGATACTTGGAATACTGGAAGCTGGGGAAACCCCTCTATGACAGCGGTGGTCAACCTTTCTGCAATAGGCTCAAAATCATCTGTAACATTATTCTGAAAAAGCCATATGTTGGCCATCCATACGACTTAGGATATAAGGTAATTACCCCTATGATTCTCCTGTACTGATATGGTACTCAGTAGGAGCGTAGGCAGGCACTCAGTAAAGAATTGTGAGTGAGAGTCGGTAGGTGAATATCGGTGGCACTAGGAATCAGCAGTAGCAGTTAATAAAGTAAGTAATTGCAGATGCATTTCATAACAACCAATTCTTATCATTTTTACTTTCTCCATACATAGTAATGGGAAAGTATTGTATTCAGGAAAAAAATCGACTTCGAGATTTCAACGGAAGTACACGTTTTGAGGTCCCTAGAACACGTTTAGACTATTTTCAGAATGATGTCTGTGTGGATGTATGTTATTGTGGGCGCTCTAACTAAAAAAGTACTTGTCATATTAACACCATATTTCATATATAACACTTTAGCATGAGCACAAAGAAATGATTAGTTTTTGGACAATACCAGTTAACAGGAATTCGAGGTTTATTCGGAACCCGATTCGGTTTTTGCAATATTTCTCCGATAATACGTCGTTATTGTATACATTGACCATTACAAAAAATGTAGAAAATATAATTTCCTACATCTTTTATTTCAAACTATTTTCCATAGCAGTTATTGTTTAGGAATTATTTATAAATAATCGGTTTTTTGGTTTCCGTCAAATATCTCCTTAAAAACATTGTTATTGGTAATCTTCGTAAGGACCAAAGTTGTAGAGAATAATATTTCTTCCAAGTTTAGTTTGAAACATATTTTCGTAGAACCATCCATTTCGGAGATATTTTGCTTTTTCTTAATACCAGTATACTGCGCCACCACCATGTAGCGGTGAATTGTGTAAACATATTCAAAATATACCTAATTTATGACAATAAGGACGACTGTATTCTTTTATGATACGAAATGATAATTTTGCCTCATAATGCTATTCATAATAATTTAAATATCTATACCCCAAATATGGAGAAAGTCATGTGTTGGCCACATCAGATTTTTACTACTTGTATTAATGATGTTACTATCACTATTTGTCGGTCCTCAAGTAATTTTACAATCTTACTCACTATTGTTTGTACACTTTGATTATTATTTTTGGTATGCATGAAGCATACATACTGAGGTCCGGTTTGAACCTCAATGAGTTTGACACCACTGTGCTATGAAGTACTATTACACGTGCGGATGTAAAATGTGGTAGGGTGGCCAGAAGGTCTCTCTTATAGAGAACATATATTTTTGTTCGGATCTTTTTCACTTTTAATGAAGAAATGTTCTTTTTTCTCTTTTAAACTACTAATGAAAATGTTACTTTTTATGATTTAATCAATACGTTTAAAAATGTTTAAAATTTCAAAACAATAGAAAACTTCTAACGGTAAAACCAAATACATAGGTGATTTTCGTTCCACCTGGGGTGAAAAATCACTTAAAAGAAAAATACGTTCTCTTTTTTACAATAATGTTTTAATTTTTTGTCTTAACTACATGGCCACCTTATGTAGGATGCGTCGGGATTTTTTAAGTTTGAGATAGAGAATGTAATACATTCTGGAAATACTGGTGGCCACCTGCGCTTATTCTCTGTAAGATTGATTAAGTCTTGCAAGTAACATCAAATACTGTATGTGCCTTTAACATACTTTGTGTATTGATAATGGAAATTTGATTGCATTTTCATATAATGCTAGTCGTAATTTTAATTTTTAAGTAATTGACATTTTTTATTAGAGGAAAAATGTCAGCAGCTAAGAAATCAAAAAAAGATAAAGAATATACCCGCTGTTTTCAGTCTACTTGAACTGACAGATATGGTTTTGTAAAACAAGGTGTTAAAACGTGCTTTGCTTTATGTTCCGAAACTGTGGTGTGTAGAACTTCTTCTGTGAAACGGCATTTTGAAACCAAAATGTAATGTACATTTTGTGAGTCCAGCATGCCTATTATCATTTTACAGATTTTTTTATTTTTCTGGCATGCTGGCTAAAACCAATTTGCCAACTCTAGTCTACGATTTCGTTGAAAGATTGATCTGGAGGGAGAAACTGCGGCAGAGAAAGGAAAATAAAAAGGACAGATAAACAGTGAATGATAAGTTGGGAGTGTAAAAGAGAGAAGCAGATTGAGAGGTTGAAATGGAGAGAAAGCACAGTTGTCAATTCAGCGACTTTTTTTTTAGTGTTTAGCGACATGTCACAAACTTTGCGATTTGCTACTAATATAGTGACATTTAAATATTACTTTATGTAGGCATAAATACCTGCAATATGCAGCATATACTAAACAAATTCATTTTGTTTGCTTTATTAAAATCTATATGTTTTAATAAACCTTAAAATATTTCTCCAGTTACTAATTTTGAAAGTCCTCATTATAATTTACGTGGAATAACACATCATAAAACAGTAAAATTACAGAAAATATGATTTCCATTAAAAATTAAACGTATTCTTCTCGATGTATGAACTATACATCGATTTTTATTATGATTATTGAACATCATAAATGAAGCTTACCTTGTTGTTTCGAAATTTAGAAGAGAGTTAACATTTTCTGTTCATTTCTGTTTGCGTCTTTGAAAATCCAAGTACATACTTATCATATGACCACGTTGTAATTCCGATTTCTTAGATTTTGGATTTATTTCGCATTATTTTTTAAACTTCTATTTCCACCTTGTTCGTCCGTCTGCCCACGTGCTAGATTCTAATTATAATAAAAGGTAGTATGAATTGGTTTGTCCTTTGACTGGTTGTTTGTTTGGTCCGTGTGTCACGCTGTAGAGAAATTCGGACAATTCGTTAAATGGTGTACATAGAGGATCGAAAATTTGGCAGGATGTTTAAATGGGAAATATGAAGGTACGGCGTAATATATCTCGAAAAATGTCGCGAGACCGACCACTAGGGATTATTTTAATTTCTTGTAAGATAATATGTAATATTTAAAATTCCACTCAACAGCCCTTGCTCCTATTGCAAATGAATATTGGGAAATTTGACATGCGTTCCACGGACCAAGAATATTTTAAAGAAAAAGGAACATTTCGTATTTTTAAAGTCAATTTATCCTTCCATTCGGATTCGCTCGAATTTGGGCTAAATTCCGTGTTTTTAACTAACCATGTCAATTGTTGTATCAATTCACGTGCGTAATGCAAAAGTGTCAATGCAGTGCCTGTATGCGCTCGAAAGAGATGTAGAGGGAGGAAGGCGAGAGGGTTGTAGAGGAAGGAGGTAAATATTGGTATTCAACCAGAAATACGGGAGGTTTTTTTCAGGAAATGCAGATTCATTTTTCATAACCTTTACGATTAGGTACAGTGAATACTAATCCAGCTGACAAAATTTAATTCTAATCATTTAAAGATTTTCTGTGGATTTGTTCGTATTATGTGATCATACCAGTGGGTATGTACATCTTCAAAGGGCACGCTGATCAAAAAGGTTGAATATCACCGAGATGTAGATGGGAAAAGGAAAGTGAGGGGAAAAAAGATCGGGTGTAGGGAGATAGGTTATTTGTGTCAAAGTATTTAGCAGGTCGAAGTGGATTTTAACCAGTGTTTGAAATCGAAATGGAACGCTTGTATTGGTAGTAGAATGGAAATTTTTACGAAACGGAACAGGTGTGACGAGCCGGAGCGGCCTTCCGATGCGCTCCAACTCATTCCGAACGCTGATTTTAACCTGCTTTAAGGGAAAATATATATAAAATATACTTTAAGTTAATATCAAGGGGATAATCAGTACAGTGATAATATAATTCATAGTGATTCATTGATGTGGATTTGTGGTCATTAAGTAAAATTTTCCCGGGTTAGGAAAAATTGCGTCTACCCCCTGGGTAATAGGCATTTTTGTGAAAGGATTTCTAACTTTCCCGGCGAATATTATTAGTGAAGCTTTCTCGGGTTTCACACCGGGTGATGTCTAGAGTAGAATTCGACGTTTCGGCGTAAGTCACATGCGCCATCTTCAGTTTTCCTGAAGATGGTGCATGTGACTTATGCCAAAACGTCGAATTCTACTCTAGACATCACCCGGTGTGAAACCCGAGAAAGCTTCACTAAGGCATTTTTGTGTTTTGAAATCCTAATGCTATAATCAATTTAAAACTAATAACATTGACTATTTTACTAGAAAGAAAGGTACTATTTTATTCACAAGGAATTTCTGTGAGATTTTAGTTAAACTGTATATACCCGAATATAAGACGGCTTTGATAATGAGCTCCTAATAAAAGGAAAAAATTTATTATGCACACAATGACAGAGGTTTATTATACCATTGACTAATAAACATTGAACCAATTGAAATAAGCAATTCTGTAGTGTTAGTTTGCATATACAGTTGCTTTCCTTCAAGTGTCTATCAACGACTGATTTTAACTCCTTACAGGACCTACTATAAAGGTGACGTCAATGCCAGCGTTTATTTAGATTATCAATGAATAGAAGATAACAATAACGCTTTTTATTCGTCTATTTGAAGGTTTAATTGGCATTAAATGAATCAGAGGCAACAATGAGAGTCTCCTTGGCAATGCCCGGAATGAGTACGAAAAATCCGCAAAATTTCGAAATAAGAATGCGTATTTCTGAAAAATTCGACCGTGTAACGTGTAAACATCGCAAGAATAAGATAGTATAGAGCTTTAGCCGTCGAATAAAGCGAAAAAGAAGAAAATCGGTCCATATTTACGTATTTTAATGAATGAAGGAAAAAAACCTTGCACTCTGAAAAATCGAAAACCCCGTGTAAACTTATGAGAAAATATAATTGTCTCCTGGATTCGAACCCGGGACCATCGGCGGATTCAAGGGGGGGGTAAAGGGGTAATTACCCCCCCTAGAATTTCCAAACTCTCGAAAAAATTACTCTTTAAATATCGTCCTTCGTTTCAAGCGAGTTTCATTATGTCCAGTAGAGTCATCGGCGGATTCAAGGGGGGATTATTTACCCCCCTTGAATCCGCCGATGATATTAAAATCATATACCTATATTATGCGCGTAGTGAAGCTGCGTCCAACCGTCCGTGCGTATGAAGCCTCTCATAATTATATCGGCGTATTTCTCAAGAACTGTTCGTCGTAAAGATATAATTAAAAAAATTTCTCCTTTGAATATACCGCGATATTAAACTAGCATTGAGTAACTCTGTGACATTGTGATCACGTAATTGCTTTAATATATTGCTGTAAAATCGCAGAAAATTAAAAAATGCCAAGGGGTAGACCAGTGAAAAGGAGAGCTATTAGCCCAGCTGCAGCTGCCAGAGAAATGAAGAGGAGCCAGAGATCAAAGGAAGAGTACTGTAGGAAAGAGAGAGACAGAGATGCGGAAGCTCATAGGATTGCCCATGTAGATGAGGAGCGGAGAGTAAAAGAAAGACAAAGAAATAGGGAATCACGTCAAATTAATAAGGAACAAAGAAGATGTAACCTAAGGCCGAACTATTTAGATTATTTGCAAGCATAGCTGCAACGGGCTGCTAGCATATATTAAAGAAGGTAGTTCCAAAAATTTATTTTCTTGACTCCTAAATGTACCCCCCTGGATGAAGTCTGGATCCGCCCTTGCCCGGGACACTTAGCAAACGAAAATATTTTCCAGGGACCTCATAGCCAGTAGAAACAAAACGCCGTTTACTGCCTCTTCACTACGCGCATAATATCTTATATAATAAAATTGAATGTCTGTCCGTGTGTTCCTTATACATTCCCACGCCCTTTGAGCTATCGGGACCAAACTTTGCAAATTGACTTCGTATGACTCTACGAGTAACATAGGGTACTCGGGATTTCCAAAGACCCGGGTTCGATTCCAGGAGAAAATTTTATTTTCCCATAAGTTTACACGGGATTTTCGATTTTTCAAAGTGTAAGGTTTTTTTCTTTCACTCGTTAAAATACGTAAATATGGACCGATTTTCTTCGTTTTTGCTTTATTCGACAGCTAAAACTCTATACTATCTTATTCTTGCGATGTTTACATGTTCCACGGTCAAATCATTCAGAAATAAGCAATTGTTTTCGAAATTTTACGGATATTTCGTACTCTTTCCGACGTTGTCAAGGCGACCGTAATTGTTGCCTCCGATTCAATTAATGCCAATTAAACCTTCAAATAGGTGAAAGAATAGCGTTTTCACTTCGAAACGTTGTTTAAGCATCGAAATTAATGATGTATAGCAACGTACATAGTTAAGGATAATTATTCTGTTGACTGCGTATGGGAAGCGTTTATAACGACAATTCATCCTGTGTATGCTGGAATTAGTAAGTAAATTAGTAAGTAAAACCTTTATATTATATATCTGTATTGCTTACTAACGCACATTTATCATACTCTCCATAAAAGTCACTCGACATCAGTTTGTGGTTGTGAATAAAACGTCTAATCTATACAAGTTTTTCTAGGACGCCAACATTTCCCCAGAAAATGACAAATGCTTCTTTGGTTCGTAAATGACACACATACCGCGCAGAAATATATGGGGCATTTGCTGTAATTAGAAGGTAAGTATGCTTTATTAAAGATTCGATCCCATTTTGAATATTCTTACAAGTTAAAATACTTAAGATTTATGGATTACAGTGTAAAGGCGACTTTCTCTTGGTCACGTGGTTACGTGTTTGGCATAACCCGGGCATCGCCGGGTACTTTCAACTAGTATAGGATAAAATTCAAAAGAGTATTTGTATTCGAATACATTTGAATCGATTCATTTTCTACTACTACTTTTAATGATTGATTGTTTCGTTTTATTTAATGAATCGAATATTTCTATTATTCTCTGCATTCGGTTCCTCTCTCAGTCAAACGACTAGCGATTTTTCGGTCATAAAAATTGGAACAAAACCTTGTCTTATATTGAGGTATATACGGTAATTAAAACAAACTTATAATTTGGAAATATTCGATGGTTAAAACAGCGTACAATTTTATTCTTGCGATTTTTACATGTTGCATTGACGAAAATTTAGATTCATTAAACCCGTTGAAATTCAACGGGCACTTATGCTAGTAGTTTATAATACTAATAGACTTGGTACTCTTTTTCATAAACGATATTTGTTCATTTTATTAACCGCCCGAGTAAAGTTTATTAGTCAAATATATAAACGCTACATATTTGTTCACAATTTTAAGGGCATATTATTATACGTATTGGAAACCGCCATCTGTCTGTTAGAAATATAAAGACGGCATTGGGCACTGGCTGCCAGGATTCGCCCGTCCACCCCTGCTCATCTCACGTTGCAAGAGGAAAGTGAAAAAAGCTGAGCCAAACCTTACTGCAGATATGTATAACCATATCTCGGTCGAGAAATGGTCGAGGCGTGATCCTTGGGTAGCTTGGGGAGGGGAATGGGCATTTGTGAATCCCGAACGTACATAGTTCTGATACAAGCTGTGAATGCCGGTAGCGCCACAGTCAGCACTCGAATTTTTTCTCTCCGGTAGCCTCTTAATAGCGGAACACAATTTTTCATTACTTGCACCATTTCAAAATGTTTATGTATAGATAATTTAGACCAGCAATTTCCAACCTTTTGAACTCCGCGGACCACTTCAGCAACCCTTCCAGGGCCTGCAGACCACCTCATTTCTTACACTAACCTACTTACTGTATCTACATTGGCTCGGTAGGTTATTTGACCATTTTCAAATGGTATATTAAACACGTTTCTGTCTGTTTGAGGATCACCTGATTATGTTTTGTTTTATTCCAAGAATTATTTTCAACATTTGTACAGGTGAAATTTTTTTTAGATATGAAATAGTTTTACAAATGTCATTAATAACAACATTCAATACCTGTGATAGTGTAAAACTTGCTTAACTTTTCCCAAAAAATTCCAACTAAATATGAGGTGCGGCCTGAAAAAACTAAATTTTGGAAACCTCCGCGAACCACCAGCAAAACCTTTACAGACTACAAGTGATCCACGGACCTTAGGTTGGGAAACGCTGATTTAGACTCAAGTTTGAAATTGTATCCTTTACTTTTTGGGTGCGTTTTGCTTCCAGCGTGAGCGCCTATTATCGTCGGTCAGTCCGCATGTTCGTTCTCGGCTTCTACAAAACGGATTTTTGTGAAATTTGATATTAAGGACTTACAATCAAATACAATAAGAACATCGCAAAAACGAATCACGTACGCCAATCAGGGGTACCACTTTACTGGTGACAAAAAATTAAATTTTCGTCATATCTCGTAAAGTATTGCTCATATCAAAATATTTTTCAAATAAAACTGGTAGAACTGGTAAAGAAGAGTATTTCCTTTCCTATATATTTTTATCGTAGGAGTAGTCGTTTTCGATAAAATCAAACCAAAATATCTAAATTCGAGTTGAACTTATTGTTAGAAAATTTCTTGCATGGTTACTTCTTCATTGTTGCTAACATAATCTCACAAGCAAACGTTTAATTCCCTTATGTGTGCATGTATTATTATTAAATAGGAAGAAAATGGATTATTTATGATGAAGAAAAGAACTTGAAAATGCAATTTCCCTTACTTAGAGGTATATAATTTCTTTCTAATACTCCATTGCATGAAACATGCCCATTTGTGATATGTTGTACACTTTCCTAACTTGTTTTCATATTGCCTATTGTTTTCTATAACATATGTATGCCTCACTTGTGCATATTTTATGTATTGTATGCTCACTGAATTACTTTTCATTGTTTCTATTCTGCTAATTGACTTGTCCTATACATGTATTAACCATGTCTTTGGATTAAATAAAATTATTATTATTAATTTACCATTCTTCTCATTGTTACACTTGGTCACATTGAGTATTGTATTTTTCTTTTTAATTATAGAACTAAGCAAAATTTAAAAAAATAATCTATTTGTTGTTCAGCTAACTTTGGATCAGGCTCAATATTATACGCTTGGTTTCTTGCAAAATAGTTGTTTTACATTTGCAGCAATTTTGTGTTTTGAACTGCATACAAGAAACGTTCTGGCCCCTAGACACATATTCACTGTATTGATTATGCCCCCTATCTTGTGGGTATCCCATACAGTGCTGATTTTGGTGTATTCCCATTCTCAGTTATCTGGGAAGGAGCCTCAAAACAACAGGTGTTGCATCATCCTTTAGTTTTTCTGTTGATGCATTCCTATATTGTTGCTATTTCCTGCCAATAACCACTTCCATTACAGATTTTATGATTCTGTAGTAACTCTGGAGTTATTTCAACTTGAAGAAATCACTTCTAAAATTAAGCTTCACCAAAACATCAAGTAGCGCTAGAGAGGGGGTTTTTCAACTTCACTGAGTAATTAATTAGTTCTTGTGTTTTGGAAACTTTTATGTTTCTGAAAATTATATCATAGTCTGTTGGCTGTATCACAAATAATTTTAACAATTTTTTAAGTAAGTTAGTTCAAATTCGTAATACATTATTTTTACAAATTCACTGTGAGCTCAACAAGCTCATTACCCTTCCCTTTCAATTTTGGGGCTCTGTAAAATTTCCATCATAACTTGACCATGACACACACACACATAGCTCGTCATGACAAGAATTGGTAAAGCTTTAACCAAAAATGTCTGTGTTTGTAGCTCACATTTCACTGTTGAATCGTTCAAATTGCAACTTAAGTATTTTGGTATTTCCTCAGTGGGTATTTTTTTGGAATCTACATGTAACTAGGTAGGTACCTAAGTTGTCATAATGGAAGTACCTACCTATTACAATAACACATTGTTTTTATATTCACTTCCACACCCTTGTTTACATTTATGCAACAATGCTTTGTTGAAAAATACATAACTACAATTCTTTCTAAAAATTAAATACATAACTACTATTCATTCTAAAAAGTTTGGGGAGTACGATAGTAAACCTTGTTCTCTGGGTTGGGCAGAATCAAGATGTTTTTGAAGGTGCATAGTGAGTATTTTAGTGAATATTTTGTAGACTGATCGGTCTGTAGTTATTCAAGTCTTCTTTGGAACCTTTCTTGTGCAGAAGGATAATACATGTGTGGTTCCATGTTTCTGGTATCTTTTTCTTCCTCAGACATGAAGTAAAAATCTTAGCAAGAATCGTTTCCATGTGATTACCCATTGCTTTGAATACCTCCGCTGTGATACCATCCACTCCAGATGCTTTTCCATTCTAAATGCTTCTGATTGTGTCTCTCACCTCTTCTGGAAGGATATTTGGAACCTCTTCAGCAGGCATATTTCCTTCTTCATTTACTTCATCATTTGCTAGAGGATCCTCATACAACTTGGTGTAAAATTCTTGTACCCATTTTAGGATTAATTTCCTACTATGGGTTATGGAGCTGTCTTCTTGAATCAAAGCCACCACCTGTCTCTTACCAATCGAGAGATGTTGCTTTCTTTTCTTGTAGCTTCTATTGTTTTCTATCATTTTCTCGGTTAGCTCATAATTATATTTCTTCACATCTTCTTTGATACACTTTCTTATAGTTTTGTAAAATGGATCATTTCTTTAGGATCATTAGTAATCTTCATTTTCCTTCTTATTTCCATCAGTAGTCTTGTTTTTTTGGTTAACTTTTTCTCTAGTTTTGTTCTAACTGTTCTGCCTATTTATTGAGCAATAAGCATGCTTCTTCATTAGGGTTGCCAGATTTTTTAAATCACAAGTCAGGAAATTTGCATGAAATCAAACATTTTTACAATTATAAGTCGGGACAATTATATGAAAATAATTCAAGACATAATTATATAAAAAACTATATGTTTAATGTATATTATTAAATATTTTAAAAACATTAACGTTCAAACAAACATGACATATTTTAAAAATAATTTTGAAATTCAATTTATTAGTCATATTTTAGGCTTGATTTTGCCTCTACTAGAATTTCCTTACCAGCTTCAGTATCTAGATACGTGTGAAATTCCGCACAATTCATTTGAAAGTTTTGCTTAATCATAAGTTCAGCTTCTAAATTAGATAGTAGCAGTTTATTTCTATCTTTTCTCCATGCAGCAGTCACAAAACTAAATATTCTTTCACTTGCTGCATTGGAATGTGGTAAAGATAAAACAAAGCTGACAACTTTTAACAATTTGTCAGCATCTGGATTTAATTTAAAAAATTCCACCCATTTTCCTGCGATTGTGATGCCATTTGAACAATATTCTTCAAAAAAACTTTCAATTTTAAAAAAAATTCGAACAAAATATCCAAGTCCACGTTTCTTATGTGAAAATTTTCAATTATTTCCACAAAATACTTAAATTTTGGTACAGTTTTTAATGCAATGGGTTTTAATAATTTGAAAATATTTTTATCAAGTTATACCATTTTTCTATATATTCAATGTTTTCATCCATGAAACTATCAGCAACAATTTTAAAACATTTCAGTTCATCAACATTACTGATTTTCTTTAAAATAGAATGCGGCATCGAACCATAAAAATTTTCATTTTTTCCACTTTTTAAATCTTTTCTAAAATTTTCCATCAATTCATAAATTTCGCATGCAAGCCCTTCATTCCCCTCCAGTTTAGTTATAAGAGGTTGAAAAACTATGGAGGAAATGTTCATTGCAAACTCTAAATAAGCTAATGCCAATTGATCTTCAAAAAAATCTCGGAGTATTGGAGAGATTGAATTTATTGACAAGAAATAACTTTTCACTAGCTCGAAATTCTTAACAAGTCTTTCAATTGCAGGCAAAAGACTAAGCCAATGAGTTGGAACATGTCGGAGCATTTCATACCATTCGAAAAATGTTCTTAATTCAGCACTTCTTTTTGTGGGTGAGCTAAATTCATTAAAAATTTTGATGACAATTAATTCTAAATCATATTTCAATTTTTTCACAGATTTATTTAGCTCATTGCTCAAAATATGGCAATTGCATCCTACAGCAGCTATGTAATTATTATCCTTTAAAAATTCTGTATAAACACTTTGGTGTTTGCCAAAATTTACAGAAGCATTATCGGCACAATAAGCTGTTACATTTTTTAATGACAGGCCACTTAATTCTAGTTTGTTCTTTAGCGATTTATAAGTCTCTTTCGATGATTCATCCTCAAGAGAATAAAATGAAAGCAAGCCAATTTTTATTCCCTCATTTTTCTTAAAATAATGAACCAAAAGTGGGAATATCTTAATACTCCCTTTGTTAGACGAATCCATTGCCTTTAATGTCTACAAGAATGATTCTTTTAGATTCTGGACCAAGTATTTGTGAAACGATTTTTGACCCTTTTGTTCTCCCACAGCTGTATGTTCTTGCAATTACTGAATCACTGAATAAGGATGAAAACAAATTTCCAGCACAATTGCTTGAATTAAAACTCAATGAATGCTTAACAGTATGGAACATGAATGCAGTCTCAGCAGCAATTGTTGTACTGTAAAGACCCGGGTATAGGACACACCCGTGTATAGGACGCAGGGAGGTTTTCGCAAGGGCGGATTCAGGGAGGAGTAAAGGGGGTAATTACCCCCCCCAAGAATTTCTAAACTCTCGAAAAAATTACTTTTTAAATCCTGGACAGCGAACCGGAACAAAACCGAAACTGAAAAAATCATTATTTCAGCCAGAGTGAAACTGAACACGAACCAAAAAAAAAATATTTAGAAAATGAACCAAAACCAAAAATGGTTATTTATATCATTTCTTTTTTTCAGTTCAAGTGTATCGAAAGAATGAATTTTCCCTTAGGCTCACTCATTTTGAAAAGATCGCGCACCCATGAGCTATCGTCTCATGCTACCTACAACATTCAGAGGCCTCTACGTCGACCAAGCCTCAGGTCGTTCTGAGAAAACGGCCTTCCCATATACCTGTCGAGGGATATGGTTTTGAAATAATATCTGCCGAATTCCTTAAGGAGCTAATGGTAGAATATTCCGTGACCATCCTTATACATCTAGAGATGGCAAGGTTATGTCCAGCTGAGAATTCCTGGAACTCTGTAAATGAGGACTGGGAGAAAGGAAGTTAAGTAGTCCTCTTGGCTATCCTTCCCCAGTTTGCACCCCATGGAGTGTATAGGTACTTGGAAAAATATGTTTCTCATTTCCTTACAGAGATTTCCTTAAAGCTCTACCATTGGTGGAGGTTTATGTTCCATAAACTTTCATTTTCTTCCATATTAATTCCATCAGTCTTTACTCGCGAGTCGTCCACGAAGGGTTGTACTGTTTTCGTGCTTTTGGTGAATTCTTGTATCTTTTGTTGATTGTTACAGGTCAGTGAATTTTAATAGATATATATTTTAAACAGAAATGTGCATTTCTATATTAGAAATGGTTGAAAATAAATCAAAGATTAATGCATATTTGTTATTTGTAGTAAAATATTTAGTCGGCTGGAGATAGTTTTGCTGCATCAAAGGGAAAGCTAGTCATCCAGAGCTGAGTAAGTCTCATTTTGTATATGATTTTTTATATTTAATTTCAAGGAGAAAGCACAGCGATTTTTTATATATAACAATAAAGTAGTGGTGACCAGCCTTAAGCCCGCGAGAGCATTTTCTATGTCCCACGGAGATACACAGAGTAGGCTCTAAAATATTTATTTTTTAAATTGGTCATGAGTAATTTTCTAATCATTTTTAATAATTTATCCAGAAAATTTAACCTTAAATTGGCCTGAGAATTGCGTCGCTGATCTCCAAAGATTTCGAACAGCCATCATCGCTCTTACAGTAAGGAAGGAAAATACTAACGGTAGATTTTATTTAATTATATGTTAGATTAACATTGCCGTGTGCCAGGGTTTCCAAGACTGACTTAAAACTGCAGGAAGCCTTCGACGGGATGTGCGACGTTGACCACCTTACTTCAAGAATATAGAAACGCCATTTATCCTGGGAATAAGGAATTACAGGAAATCAGATAAATACTGGTGAGTGCCTAAACGTTTTTCAGTTTATCACTTTCTGGAAATTCTGTGTCTTCGGAAACAATTAATGGATGCAGGAATAGATTCAGGTTTTTGACGCTCATAGGAACTATTTTTCGGTGGGCCTTTTTCTCTTTTAAAATATAATTATACCTATATCATTTAGACGTATTGTAAAAATATTATTTCAGCGTTTGTTAAAATTCCTTGCAGAAAAACGAAATAGCGGAAAAAATACTTTTAAAGTATTAATGTTCATCGGGTGTTTGCTTATCAGGAATGCCTTCCGGTCGTAATCGCCAATTTCCGTTCAAACGTCTGTGGATGGTCGTAATATGTACACAAAATTTAAAGAGGTCCCTATTTTTCTTGATCAACAAAGTTATCCTGTTTTGGGGGAAGATCACGATAGAAAATTAAGGATATGTAACAATGTGAAATAAATATATTTTTAAACCTTAATGTTTATTAACGAACGGTTGGTATATAGGTGGTGGTGGCTTGTTCTTGGGTTCGATTCCCGAAAAATGAATTTAATTTTTCTCTCAAATGAACTGTTGTTTTTTTATTGTAGTTTTTTGCATTTTTTACCTTTTTGTTGATTGTTTAATTGTATTTTGCTTAATTATTTATGCCTTTATAATGGTTTTCACCCTTTCGCTCATTCTGAAGTGCGTTTTTACTTTCTTTATCTGTAGTAGAAAGTATTGTAATCATGTAAGATAGTGAAGTCGAGATTTCAATGGATTTAAATCTCTTAGAGGAACCTGAGTTGAAATACTTGTTAAATTTAGAAAACATTCCAGCTGTTTAACAATTTGACATAGAAATTTTCTCGGATTTACAAATTTTTGGGGGTCTTGCGACCAAGAATAGGTTTTGTCCAAGCTCGCCTGTCTGTCTGTTGGTCTGTCCCGTCCGCTCTCATGGAGTCTAAACAGTTTTGGTGACATAAAGTGAAATTTTCTATTTAGTCCCCTGGTGATGATAGTTTGAAACCTGAAAAAGATGGCCGGTATTGCAAAACACTTATGGGTTGTTTATTTAAACAAAAGTAAAAACAAATTCCATTTACTCAAATATCGCTGTAACGATGTTGATCAATTTTTTTACAGTAATATAAGATACTAATTTTCTAAATGATTACCTGTAAACTTTGTCCCAAAAATGACTTTATCAGTGCAGTTTATCCTTGATGATTCTGGGGAACTTTTGATTTTATCCGTAACATCTCTATCGGTTTTGATTGAACTTTGCGCAATTACATTTCGCTTTAATATCGCATTCCTCAAAAAATAGTTCTAATAATTTCAGTCAAATTTCGTTCGTTTTCACGAATTTATATCTTTAGCCATAATGCATGAACGACATTTCTCAAAAGTGTATGAGAAAGTTTGTGACGAGTATTTCACCGATCTTGTAAAACCTGTATGCCTTTTGTTAAAGTTTTTTAAATTTTTTCTTTAATCTTAGTTGCCATTTAGCACCTTTTTATTTATTCTAGCCAGTATTTCAAGCAAAATTCCAATTGACATTTAAACTCAAATAAAAAAATCACTTCAGAATTAGTAAAAAAGTAAAAACGCATAAAAACACAAAAACATAAGAAATATGAAAACAAACAATTAAAAAGAGTTCATTCAAGGGAAAAATGAAAGTTACATTTCAGGAATCAAAACCAGAAAACAGCCAGTGCATGTTTTCATATATTTTGTAAATACCTATATTGATATTTTGATTTATAAATTTAATTTAATATAGTAATTTTTAAATGTGTTTCTATATTAGGGGCTACAATGAATAAAAAAGAAGAGGAAATACTTTGGATGCTTTTTTAGTAAAGCGCAAAAAAAGTGAACCGAATGAAGAACAAAGTATAGTTATCGTAGAAAGTAGTATTCCAGCACTTCCAACTTCCGAACCAACTGAAAATCAACAATTGCAGTCAACATCAACCACTAATCCATTCAAAACAGATGAAGAACATCAGCTACCACTAACAACGGGTAATAAGTCACTATATATTGACATAGGGACATTTTTAAATAAAAACATAAATGATTTAGATAAATACAGATTGCTAAAATGTGAATGGTCACCAGATGGGAGTTACAAATTCCCTTATTCTACACATAAGAAAGGAAATAAGTATATAAAATGCTATTTGTCAGAGAAACATTTTAAGAAGTTTAACTGGTTAATGTTTGCAAGGTGTATTTTGCAGATTTTGTTTTATTTTTGCAAAGTTCGGTGGTTTACACCAACAAACACGTCTACAAAAATTAGTTCTTAGCCCATTGACAAAGTATTCAAAATTATTTGGAAAAGATGGTGACAATAGTTCTTATCACAAAAGCAGTCTAGATAGTGCTCAAAGTTTCATTGCAACTTATGAATCTCCATCCAAGGATGTAAGAAATTTAATTAATGAAGAAAGAAGTAGACAGGTGAAAGAAAACCGAGAAAGATTAAAGCCAATTATTGAGTCTATCATATTCCTTGGTCGACAAAATATACCACTGCGGGGGCATCGTGATGATGGACCATTAGTGCTAAATTCATCTATTGCTAATGAAGGTAACTTTCGGGAGCTTTTGCGTTTCCGTATTGCTGCTGGAGATAAAGTTTTGGAAAAACATTTGGAAAATGCATCTTCTAAAGCAACTACCCAAAATCAAATAATAAATTTTTGTGGAGAAGAAATAAAGGACAACATCATATCAAAAATACGAAGCAGTAAATTCTACAGTATATTATTTGATGAAACAACTGATGCTAGTCATTGCTCACAAATGTCGCTTATTATTAGATATTTGGACAATTGCGATGTGCAGGAAGATTTTATTGACTTTGTAGATTGTCGAACTGAAAACTATGACGATTGTTCATGTGAACCAATATTAAGTGGAGAAATATTGGCAAACACAGTCATAAATATTTTATGTAAGCATGGCCTTAATTTACAGCATTGTGTTGGTATTGGTACTGATGGTTGTAGTGTGATGACTGGTGAGCTAAATGGTGCTGTATCCAAATTAAAGCAATCACTAACCAGTGCAATTAAATGCCCATGCTATAGTCATGCACTTAATTTATCTATATCAAAATGTTGTTCAGTAAGGGCTGTACAGAATACTGTTGGAACAATGAAAGAGGTGATTGCATTTTTTAATGCCTCGTCCAAGAGAAACAGTGTACTTAAATCTATGAATAACGAAACTTTAATAAGATTAAGTGATACTAGATGGACAGAGAGACATGAGTCAGTTTTAAGATTTAAATCAAATTTACTATCAATTGTAGACGTTTTTGATGTAATTTCACTGTGGCAAGAAAGGGATTCAGCAGTTAAAGCAGAAATATTAAAGAATGCAATTACTAATCCATTGTTTGTTGTGACATTGTGTGCACTAGCTGATGTTTTGAGTACAACATTATCTTTAAGCAGAGTCCTACAGAAAAAAGCACTGGATGTAGAATTAGCTAAAAATATAATAAAGGACACTATTAAAATAATGGAAAATAAAAGACAAAATGCAACTAATACATTTAATACCATTTATAATGATTCTTTAAAAATACTAGATGATTTGGGATTAAAGATGTCTGTGCCAAGAGTTGCTAGACGGCAAGCTAACATCATTTCAAAAAATCCAGAAGATTACTATCGAGTAAATGTTTACATACCATTATTGGAGTGCATTCTCCAGGATATGCAGTATAGATTTAGTGATGAAACAGTAAGTGCATTTGACCTAAATGTAGCTGTGCCAAACATATTATTCCAAAAATCTAAAAATGAAATAGATGATTCTATTAAAACAATGGTAAATTTTATGAGAAGAATTGATCCTTGTTTAAATATTGAGCTTTTATCAATGAAACTACTATCCGAGTTTGAATTTTGGAAATTAAAATGGGAAGATATTTCACAGAAAACTGGGAAACTGCCTGATTGGGCATTATATACATATACACAATGTAATAGTGATGTTTTTCCCACAATAAAAATTCTTCTGCAGATAATTTGCACACTACCTGTAAGTGTTGCTTCTGCAGAACGAAGCTTCTCTGCTCTAAAACGATTAAAATCTTGGTTGAGATGTACAATGTCACAAGAGAGACTGTCTGGTCTAGCATTGTTACATATACACAATGATTTTCACGTTAATGTTAATAATGTGATTGACAAATTTGGGAGCACAGCAAACAGAAGAGTTGAATTTATTCTTTAAATTTAAATTTAAAATCATAAAAAATTGTTGTTGTCTGGTATTATTTTTGTTGAACAGAATTCTATTTATTTCCTTTTTCTGTAGTAAATGATATAATAGACAGTAAAGTTTCACTGTATTCGCTCTTTTTGTTGTTAAGTTCTACATTTCCCTTTTCTTATTAAAATATATATTAAAGAAGATAGTTTCAAATAATTTTTTTAATTTGTAAATTACCCCCCCCCCCTTGGATGAAGCCTGGATCCGCCCTTGGGTTTTCGACGTCAAATTTTGAGAATTTTCTGTGTTCCCGTGTATGGGCTATTCCACGTCAAATCGCACAGCGAAAAACCTCGTATTTTTTGTTTTTCTTCAAATTTTTTGTGTATATTGACCACTTCGAGAAACTAATTTTCCCAAATTTTGAGCCCTTTAACTCGGATAGTTTTTAAGATATCGGCATTGCAAATTGTCATGACTTTATGAAAGTCCGCCCGCGCGCGAATCTTTCAAAGGCGCTGTCTTGTAAACTATTTATTGTATATTACTATGTAATACCTCATTTTAAAGGTTATTTAATATACTTTTTAATGATATATAACAAAAAATAGTTTCTGAACAAGTAAACGAGATATTGAAGGTTGAACTATTTATTTGGAGGTTTGATCCTTTTGCCGCCACTTTGCAGTTTTGAAAAGAATACTGTAGAATTACAAATTTCTTACTCTTTAGAATGCAATTTTTGAAAAGGTGGTTCGATTATTTGGAAGGTTAGGAAAAAATAAAGTTCATAACGTCGCGCCTCTCCCGGGAGGAATTGGTCGGGATTTGCAGCGGCGCTGCGCCGGTACGCCGCGTCGTGTTCTTTGCCGAAGCGATACACTTTATGCAAGCAGTTACCTTTATATGCGTTAATATGTACCACAAATGTCGAACAAATTGAACCTTTTAACAAATAAATAATGCTTTATCGTTGTTGTATAACTCAACACTGTTTTTGGATACAATGCTGGTAGCGTAATCACATTTTATCATATGGTTGAAGTTATAGACATGACGTAATGAAATAAGCGGAAAAATAGAATAGAGAAATTGTAATATTTTATTCATTCCTTTCTTTAGATATTGTACTTACTATTATTTGTTTCAATTAAAGCATACTGAAAAGCAAGAAAGAAAATATATAAAAATATATGGGGAAAAATATGCAAAAACTCCACTGCTGGAAAACACAAAAGAAGGGGAGTATAAAAAATCAGCGAAACCTGCTGAGGTCTTCTATGTAGTTACAGTTATAATTAATTAGAAACACTTAGCTATATAGGTAATATAGAAATGCAACAGATGCCGTGAATTATCGTAAAGAATTGCAATATGACATAAAACCATCTGGCAGATATTTAGAAATACGATCGAACAAAATACTTATAAAGTAATACAAGAAATGGATTTTCAATCGAATACTCACATAACACCTATACATATAACACAACATAACACACATACACCCATAACAATTACACGCATATAACAAAAAGTTACTCATGATGTACTAAATGGATTCATAGCAATAGTCCTTAATGATAAAGCATATTGACAGCAGAAAAATATAAAGGATGCACATAAATGATGTGTGGTATTTTATAATCACGTCAACAAAACAGATTAATCTACAACAATTTATTTATTGAAACTTTTCATAAGTTTTAGGTCACTTGAGTCACTTTTAATGTCTTATTAAAATAAAGCTTTACCTAATTCCTCCTACTCTAAGATTTATTAATAAGAAAGATTTGTTCACACGGAATGACATGTAAGAAAGTAAAGAGAAAAGTAGAATGGAAAAAATTAATATTTTTAATTGTTATTTTTTAAAAATGTATTACCTACTATGGCCTTCGACTTTTCAGTTGCAAATGAATATAATTTTGTTTCAATTTCATTTTGTGATAACGGAATACCTACTACAACTCGCGCGCTATCAAATCTTTCTTTTAACAATTTTCCTTCGTGTTCATGATCCGCTTGCGATGTGTAGCCGAACATAATTGAATCGAAGTTACTTTTGGCCCAATTATATAATTCTTTCGGAGCGATTATTTGGTTCTGCATCGGCCGCTGAAGACTAGTTCTTGCCGCGAGTCTTTTTACGGTTCCTCCGATCCCATCACATGGGCCTTTTCCATGGGCTGTGGCATAAAAATGCCATTCTGCTTTGACGTTAAAATCTGTCTCATGATGGCAAAGATTTATAAAATTTTTCTTATTTTTGTATTGTGCAGAGGCGCCGTCACTGAAATAATATATTTTTTTTACTACTTCAAATTGATCATGGAGATAATTAATGAGATGCTTTTGGAAAACATACACAGCAACTGTGTCGTGCTTCAGGCATTCTGAAATAATAACAAAGGATTTGCACTCAATTCTGTCTAAATTACGGTAATATATTACAAATGGATGTATAGTTGCCTGGTTGTTATTCCAGTGAAAGCCCTGTACCTCGTCCTGCACAAGAAAGGCATAATTTTCTGAAAAATCGCAAATTATTAAATATTCTCCTGCTTGTGAATTCGACTTAATTTCGTTTTGAAATTTACTCTGCTGTGCGGCAATAAATGAATGTTTTTTAGAGCAGCCACTTTACTGATAAATGCATCCATAAACTCGATAGTTGATTTTTCAATTGTTTCAAGAGTTGTTCTGTCAGTTGAGACCCATTGCTTGTACGACACGGTATCCACCATGGATTTTTCGAATGCGGTTATTAACTGACTTTTTAACTCAGTTGTCCCAGGACATGAGTGACATTTATCTAGGTAACAAGAGGGCAATGCGGGATTACACATTATTGTAGCTACGCAGTCGCGGTAGGTCTTTATAGGAAGATCATCTCCAGCCGTTACCTGTGCTATTTTCGTACCATCAATCATTAGCTTTACATTCTGATGAATAATACACACACAAACGCTATGTGTTCCAGCAGAACCCGCTAAAACACAGTGCACCGGCCTCAACTGCGCAAATTTAGAAAATCCTATTTTAGCAGGAGGATATTTGTCATTAAAAAAACGGTATAACTCCATTAGATTACACAACTAATTTCTTTTGTACTTGCTTCTTATGTCCATTTTCTCTCACGATCACGAAGTCTTTTTTTCCTGGCATAGAACGACTTATATCATCACCTTCATAGAAGTCCGTTACTAATTTCGCCGTTGCTTCGGGAAGAATTTTACCTTTATTTCTATTTGGTGTTGAGAGAATGTCACCTTTTCTCGCTAATTCCTTAGCTATTCGAATCATGTGGGTTGTGGCGGCAAATTCTTTCTGAATTTCCCTAACAGACCAATTAATAGGAAGCACGGTTAATATTTGAATTTTTTTACTCCTATCTTCAGTTCTATAATATGCTACTTTAAGATTTTCTAGTATTTGAGAATCAGTATCTACAATGTCCCCACTTGAGTCTGATTGCAAATCAAACAATTTCCTTTTTAAACACTTCTCTACTTTCTTCGCTTTCTCCTTTACATATTTACCATGCGTCATTTTCTTTTTCCTTATCGGAGTCTCACCGAGAGATATTAATGTTTCATTGAAATGCGGCAATGCAGTTTCCACAACAACTTGAGGTATATCTATGTCACTATCTATATTCACTAAACCACTACAACTAGGCTGCTCTTCTACACTGGGATAACTTCCTGAATCACTCGATGTAGAAGATGGTTCCTTTGGTTGTGATTGGCTTAATAATATCCTCCTGCACCGACCACAGATTCTCATATTGCTATCAACTTCGTCCAGTATTCCCACTCCTCTCAGCATCCATTCTGTTGGCTTTCTTTGGTCCTTTATTAAATGTTGTCTAGTATGACGTAAGTTAAATGGATTAAAGCAGCGGCTACTTCTAAAAACTTTTTCTCCCATTTCGATTATCTGCGGAAAATCACGAATTCATTTGATAGTATTTTAAGCAATATATCAAAAAAAGGGTACTGAGCAATGATGGGTAAAATAATGAGCACTTACCTTACGACTGATTATTACGCATTCATAAAAACAAAAAACAGTGTTGACACAATATGTACACTTTACTGCTACCACTTCACTTCGGCAAAGAACACGACGCGGCGTACCGGCGCACAGTGGTCCAGAATCCCTATTCGAGGGACAAAAATCGCTGTGCAAAAACTGTTTTTCCGATTGGCTTCAAATTTTACAGGTGTGTACTGTAATTTGTACGATCTCTTTTGGCATACAGAAGATACAAATATGCTTTATATTTTCGGAGGGGGCAGGGGGGGCCGCATGCCCCCCTCGGTTTAAATTTTTTTTAAGCATTGTCCTGGGTAGCTTTCAACTAAAGTAATCGATTTGATTCTATACATTTTTGCGCTACGACGCATCATTTTCGAGATATCGGCGGGAAAATTCTATAGAAATCGCTACTTGAAGGTTTCACGCTCTTTGCGTGAGCCCCAAGGATGCGAATTAATACTTTTCTTTTTCAATTCATCCTAGCAGTGCAGTGTTCTGGGTACATTCTGGTTGAAAAATGAGACGAAATACACACGATTTGGAGGAGTTTTTATTCAAAGACTTCAATTCATGAAATCGAAATTCACACTCGTTGTTTCTACATCAGTCATACTTTGTTAAACATCTCAAAAACAGCTGTCACTAATTTCATCATCATTTTCACTCATTTCATCATTATCTTCATCATCGTCATCATCGTCATCATCATCATCGTCAATAATTTCCTGCTGCTGAGGGTGATTGGGGTTTTTGAGCAAAACAAGTACTTCCTGGGAGAAGCTACTCTCTTTCCTTTTTGGAGTTTTCCGCATGCTGGATATTATAGGGTCAGAGGACAGTAACAGCATGTGCAAAAGATCGGCATTACCTGCGGCTCTAGACGACTTCCTGGTGTTGGCGACCCTGTATCTTTTACAATCTTTGTTGCGAGCTTCTTGAGCTTCCTC
Source organism: Uropetala carovei (assembly GCA_036926305.1). Classification (NCBI taxonomy): domain Eukaryota; kingdom Metazoa; phylum Arthropoda; class Insecta; order Odonata; family Petaluridae; genus Uropetala; species Uropetala carovei. Next base: position 1,921,103 of record JAXCHB010000195.1, read on the forward strand.
GGAAAAAGCACCAATGGGAAGTGGAGCGGCAGCTATTATATCCGCGCCATGAATCAGAAGCTTGTGCAGAGATGGTGGCATAGGATACCAGTTGTATAGTTCTACAAATATGCGGGCAGTCTGCAGTGCATAATCTCTAAATGATGCCACGTCTATTTCGTATGGGCTTGCAATAGTTTGCAAAATGACTGATAATCGTGATATTAGATTGGGGTCCAAGCCGGTTATTTCCGCGGATAGGGCAGGATTCTGGAAAAACCTGCGGGCACAGTTTCCATCATTTGATGTTCCTGCTCCTTGTTTTGGTCGATCAACCACTAATCCTATTTTCTTCCTAAACTCCTCTTGGATTTTTTTCTTCCTTGCTTCTACATTGCTTTTATCTCCAGCTGAACTTGCTCGCCACTTCTCTATTTCGATCTTGTAACTTACATGGAGTACACATTCAAAAACCCTTATCCGAGAGTGTAATGGAGAAATCCCGAACTTCAGTGACTCTTCATTCACAGGTCTTTCCAGAGTCTTGTCAATGTCATTCATGTTCGAGGGCTTTGCCGAACATACATTGCAAGATTGCGACGATGCGGTATCAGTGAGCACATTACAAACTTTACCGTCCACCATCGTGAGATGTAGATCATGTGTCACTTTTACGGTCATCTCCGAATCGGAGAAGACATGGGTGATAATCGTTGGCTGCAGATTATTAATCTGCACCTGTATATGCTCCCTCTGATCCATGATGATTGTCCGACTTTCCTTCACAAAATCAAATTTGAGTGGCCTGCAGTACCTCGTCGACGAAGGCCGCGAATTTTGCCAAATAATTACTTTTTCCCCGGAATCATCTTTGGCAAAAATCTGGAGAGGCACGAGAGACGTCATAAACATACTGCTGTCTTCAAAATTTTCAGGAGCTGCTTGTTTGTAAACGGAGAAGCCAGAAGCACCATCAAATCCCCATTTAGAAATCATCACCAAATCTGAAAGCATATTGCTAGGTAGAGTCGATATCACGGCCTCTTGCACTCTGAGCAAACGATCTGCAGTATGATTGAGAAGCCCCTGCAATTTCACTTCTGCGCCCGATTCCATTATTTTAATATTTTCTGCGGGCGGATAACATTCTTTCTTAGCCTCCAGAAGTTGATAGTATGGGGGTAAAACTCGGGCACCCTTCCTATCAAGATCCCGTCGGATAACTTTGTACTGATTTTTTGTCAGCTGGGCACTCACGTACAAAGACAATGCTTCATCCGCTGAAAAGGAGACTGGAGTTTTGTCCTTTTGAAATGATATCCATGCGTCCCGAATTTTGGAAGCCCTACCCGGGCTTTTCAACGATTCTGCAAGGAGCTCCGCTGCTGGTCTTTGCCCTGAGTCACGGAGGCTGATAGACGTAGCGAGAGTTAATTGTTCAGTGCTGGCCGTCTTGCTGAAATTAGCCATCTTCCTACGCTTTGTTTTGGAGGATGAACTTTCATAATCCTTTGGAGGGCGCCCTCGTTCACGCCCTAATCCTAAATTAAGAGTTTTACAACTAAACGTTACACCATGAACTGAACTTTAGAAAGGCACCGGATGTTTGGGACGATGTACGTACCTGAGGATCCTGACTCATCCAGAGATTTTTCTGTGTCATCGGGCGCAGGTGGTGCTGAATCCTCCCACTTCGTATTTAAATCTTTCACGAATTCAATATCCATATCAAGCCACTCTGCATTTTCGACCAGAAACCTTTGGACCATCCTGTGACAGCGATTTAACTTTTCCTTCACGCGGGAGCAAAATGTTGAAACTCGCTTGTAGATTATTTTCCTCTCTTCGTCCGGAGCGTGTTCAGCAGTGCAAGACCTAGATAATGATCAGCAATGTATAAAGGCAGTTTTTTTCCAAAAATCAAAGAAAAAAGGAAAAAAATCTTTTAACTGAGTCTGAAAGGTATATCTCAAATAATTTGCTAGTATCGTACCGTAGAATGTAATTGAAGACATGCTCTCTCTGTTCTTTATCTTTATTTTTCTCTTGCATTACATGGAACAAAATGATCCTCCTCATGTTGCTGGCTGATGTTTGCACTCACGATGACCCCTTACTTCACGCAGAGGCGTAATCAAAAACTGATAGTAGCTGCGCACCTCCGAACCTCGCACAGTACGCTCGCAACGCGTTTACATAGTAATAATGGAACAGGAATTAAATGCTGGGAGGACGGTAGGAGGGGAAATGGTGAAGGTGAAATTGTTACAATGAAATGAAGGTCATATGTAATGTACGATGGCGAGAGAAATGAAAACCTTAAAAGTATAATATAATTCGAAATCATATTGTTTTGCATTGTTGGTGGCTCGGAAAGCCACCAACAATGGTTAGTGGCACGTGCGCGGCATGACGTCAGCAGAGCAGTTCAAAGATGGCGGCTTCCTTGGAAACATGTACTAAGGAGGAGCAGCGGGTACACCGTGCCACATTTTCGTAAATTTCTCCAAATGGGGCAAGTTCGGGCACGTGATTCTTGTTGCGCCGTCTTCCCCTAGACCTGTTCTACTCATACCGCACAGGCAGAGCACTGCATCAGGCTGGGACTTTTTTGTAGCTCAAATTATATTTGCGCGACACTCTATTTCGATATGTTCTGTGTGATACCAGTTTGGAGCAATTCAAAGCAACTGCAAATAATGATACCTATGCGTAGTATATTGAGAAGGGTCCTAACAATTCTGAAATACCTCTTTCGTTCGTGCGGAACGACGTGTGTTTGAGAAATACCCATTAAAAGTCTGCACACAAAATTTCCTTCAAACATGTTTTGAAATTGCCGCCAGTTGCGAGGCCTCGCGAAGCGCTCTTTCCGGTCTGATCGGAAAACCAATGTCAAAACGATATAGCCCGATGTCTTAGCGAAACATTCACCACAGTTTTGACCCGATTGCCGAAACACCAAAAATCGATTTTTGTCTCTCGAATCGGGATTCTGGACCACTGTGCGGCGCGGCGCCGCTGCAAATCCCGACCAATTCCTCCCGGGAGAGGCGCGACGTTATGAACTTTATTTTTTCCTAACCTTCCAAATAATCGAACCACCTTTTCAAAAATTGCATTCTAAAGAGTAAGAAATTTGTAATTCTACAGTATTCTTTTCAAAACTGCAAAGTGGCGGCAAAAGGATCAAAACTCCAAATAAATAGTTCAACCTTCAATATCTCGTTTACTTGTTCAGAAACTATTTTTTGTTATATATCATTAAAAAGTATATTAAATAACCTTTAAAATGAGGTATTACATAGTAATATACAGTAAATAGTTTACAAGACAGCGCCTTTGAAAGATTCGCGCGCGGGCGGACTTTCATAAAGTCATGACAATTTGCAATGCCGATATCTTAAAAACTATCCGAGTTAAAGGGCTCAAAATTTGGGAAAATTAGTTTCTCGAAGTGGTCAATATACACAGAAAATTTGAAGAAAAACAAAAAATGCGAGGTCAATTTTCACTGTTTTCTGTGCGATTTGACGTGGAATGGCCCGTATAGGATGCAGGGTGATTTTCCGGGTAAAATTCTGAGAATTTTCTTTGTTCCCGTGTACCTATAGGACGCAAGAAAGTTTTATCTTAAAATTCTAGGAATAAACAATAAGTCGCAATAAAAGATTCATATCCATTCTATTAAATGAGTTCCTTCGAATAAGTATGCTTTCTGCTGAGTATGATCTGAAAAGTGAATTTACCGAAGTATTTGTAATACTAGATTTACCTATATCGAAACTACATATTACGGGATATTGTAAAACACTTTGGAAAGCAATGTAGAAGATATAATGTAGCAGATTTTCGTGACTCCTATCCAATTGAAATAAAAAAACTCGGTAAAAATTTTTTCGATCGTCTGTGAAACGCAGTAAAAATAAAATATCATGAGTTTAAAGAAGTTAGTTATTACAATTATTGATAAAGATTTCTCCAAAGTTTCATCCCTTAATATTTGCTATAATTTTATAATGGAAGTGAAGACTACGTATTATGGGAAGATGGTAAAAACAACAGCACAACGACCGCAGAATTAGAAGCAGACGAATCTGAGGCTTCAAAAAGAAATGAAGTCTAAAACGAGTCCCAGATTACCGATGACGTCTCAGATGATGGCGAGTTTATAGGATTTTAGGGAAAAAGTTTGAAAAGTTTGATTTATTTTCTTGATTGAAGATTTTCTTTCAATGGACAGACATTCAATATTTAAATTTTAGCAATTTCATTTATATTTGTATTTCATTTTAACTGAAGAAAAAACGAAAATTATTTAAAATCCATATCTGAGTATACGTGGCTAATAAAGCCGAAATATCTTGTACTTACATCACTTATTTGTAAAAGTGCAATCTTTTTTTCATATTAAAAAGTTTTATTTTAATTAAAACACTTTGATGTTTAATAAATATTAGTTTTCACCTGTTTATTTTTCATTTTTCATGGAACATTCGTAGAGAGAAAAACGAAATATTATGTACCCGTGTATAGGACGCATCCTACATTTTAGCTTTGAAAATTTGGAAAAAAGTGCGTCCTATACGCGGGTCTTTACGGTGTTTTCTTCTTTGTCGTTTTTGGTGATAAAGAAATTCAATAATTTACTGCAACTAGCACCAGTTGATAAACCTTCACCATGACATTTAGTTTTACTATGTTTCTTTATATCATTCTCACAACCATGACCAATTGAAAAAAGATTTATTTTTAAAAATGGAACATTTTGCAGTAGTCTTATCATCCCCCATAATTATCCAGGTATATTTATTTCTCCATTCACTATTAAAGTCAGCAAGCCTTTTCTTTTTCGGTATCTTGCATGAATCATTATTTGAATCCATCATGGGCTGGAGCTGGAAATTCATGTTTTTATAAGTCAAAAGTTATTTTTTGGTTTTGTATTAAGTACAGTATAATTACTAAAGCCTTGGCGAAATTAAAATAAAATTCAAATATATAAGAAAAGCACAATTTTGCAATCTAAAGGATGACACAACAGAAAGAAAAATAATGTATAAAAATTTGGAATAATGTCACTCACCAAAGGTTATGCACTAGAATATTTTTCTTGTGTAGACTGTTGCTAGTAGCACTGCAGTGTTGCAAGGCCATTCTTAATTGTCCTTAGGTCGTGCAGGCCAAACGTAGATTAGTGTACTTCCTTTCGAAATCACTGTATAAATTGGCGTAGTAGCTGTTGGTAACATCCACATTTTGTCACCTCTACTACTGAACAAATACATCTGACAAATTGGACTATGTGAGCATAAGGCGACTGTGCAGTATGTGTCTCACTAACTGTAAAATGAAGATACTACACATTCAGGAGCCCGCGGGACTTTCCAAGTATGCACTGCAGGTTCCTCTCCGGCAATTTCTTACTCGTCTATGTGGTGCAAAACGTCTCCAGCACAGCATATAGTAGATACCAGGAACAATATGAACACAAGCTATAATATAAATTCCATCCTTACACTCGATGGCCGCGACATGTCCATACCCTTTAACCTTTATTGTAAGGTCGTGATTCACTCTGTTCTCTCTTCATGGCTGAATGAATTTTCAAGGTATTAAACTTACATTGTCACCATTATGTGACAAATAATGTGAGAGGCATTTCATTACTAAATAACCAAAAGGTAACTCTACCGTACAATTGAAGCATGGGAGACTCCGTGTTTCCATATGGCGATGACTGGCCATTTAAGGTTTAAAAAGCAGGACATTCGAAGGATAAGACGGAACACGGGAAACACGTTGTCAAGTCGGGACAATCCCGCCAAAATCGGGACGTCTGGCAACCCTATTCTTTATTGATACAGGCTTGAGAGATTTTAAATAATATGATGCTGATGAACGAAAAAGGGTCCTTAAAAACTCAGGCGTTACCTCAGATGATATACTGTATGCAATATGCTGATGACAATCAGTGGAGACTGAGGAGTCAAGAGGTTTTGAGGGGGGGCCAAGGCCTCCCATTAGTTATGTCCCTGCCAAGGAAATGCTACAGGAAGATCAATTCGGCTTCAGAAAAGGACAAGGAACCAGAGATGCTATCAGTGTAGTGAGAATCATGTCAGAAAGAGCAATAGAGTACAGCCAAGATTGTTGCATATGTTTCGTCGGCTGGCAGAAGGCCTTTGATAGAGTAAATTGGGTACTGCTGATGAGGATATTAAAGGATATAGGTGTAGACTGGAAAGACAGGAGACTGATCAGGAATCTATATGTGAATGAAGTTGTAAAGATCAGGTTGGAGAATGCGGACAACAGCAGAGTAAATATCGGTAGAGGAGTAAGACAGGGCTGTTGACTATCACTGATGCTATTCAATATATATTTAGAGGGGATAATGCAAGAAGCGTTAAAAAGCCCAGGAAATTTTAAAATTGGAGGAAGGATTATAAGTGAATAGTGAAATATGCAGATGATCAAGTACTTGTAGCAAGAAAGGAAAAGGAACTCCAGAAAATGATAAATTGACTAGTGATAACAGGTAGAAAATACATAAAAATCCAAGGCCATGCAAATATCAAGTAAAGAAGAAGAAAATTTGAACATAAGTATTGGAAGAAAGACATTAGAACAAGTTTCAGGTTATAAATACCTGGAAGCATCATAACGAGAGAAGCAAAATGTACCGATTAAATCAGGACTCGAATAACGAAAGCAACAGCCGCTTTCAGAAGAAAGAGACTCCTACTAATGAGAAATATAAAGCAGGAAATCCGCAAGAGGTTGATAAAATGCTATGTATGGAGTATAGTTTTGTATGGGGCAGAAACATGGACGTTAAGGAAAAATTATATTAAATACTTGGAAAGCTTCGAAATGTGAACATGGAGAAGAATGCGGAAGATAAAATGGAGAGATATGGTGAAAAACAAGGAAGTACTAAGAAGAATAGGAGAGAAGTGGATGATTATACAGACTATCAAATAGGGGAAGGCAAACTGGATTGGACATTACCTGAGAAGAGAGCATGATTAAAGAAGTGCTAGAGGGAAAACTGGATGGAAAAAGAGAAAGAGGTATAAAAAAGTTTCACCTGATAAATAACTTAAAAGGGAAAGAGAGCTATCAAGACATGAAGAAGACTGCAGAAAATAGGAGTATATGGAGAACCAAGTTTAACCATGAATAATCACAGACCTGTCTATGGACAGACTACCTATGTGGACCTTAAAAAACAATGCTGGCCCAGAGCAGGTTGGTGAGTACCTCTTTCACTTTGGATGGAAATATTGCAGAAAGACTTCACAGCATGTTTGAACCTACCGGTATCTGAGGACACCACTGTGCTTCATCCTTTAGCCTACATTTACACCCTTCCGCTGACTTTGAGGCAGTTGGAACTAGGTGTTGAAGGAAACCCAGTGAATACTTACCGGAAGGAGAGCTGCTGTGGTGTCGGAATGACACTTGAGATCACCCGATGCAAGACCCTCCTCCCATTTCCTAACTGAGCTGGCAGAAATGGTACTCTACAAGAACAACTTTACCTTCAGAGAACACAACTATCTACAGATAAAAGGTACTGCGATGGGCACTTTCATGGCACCCTCATATGGCAATGTCTTCCTAGGTGAATGGGAGGAACGTTTCCCCGACATACATCCCAGACCACTCCTGTGGCTGAGATATACTGATGACATGTTTTTCTTTGGACACATGGACCGGACTAACTCCAATCCTTTTTATAGCACCTCTCTTCCCACGCTACGCTTTCCTTCACCCACGACTTCTCCACCTCCAGCATCACCTTCCTGGATGTTGACCTCTTCATCCAAGAAAACCAAATACACACCAAAGTTACATAAAACCCTACAACCACTATCAATATCTCCATTTCCACAGCTGCCTCCATACTAAAACTTTAATCCCCTACACCCAACCCTGCTGAGAACGGAGACCTGCTCGGACAGAGACTTACTTTCCGAGTACTGCTCCATCCTCGAAAAAGCATTCCTCCAATGCTGATACCTGCCGGACTTGATCCGAGACCAAATTCGATGGGCAGTCACATCCAGGACTCCTAACCTCCACTCCAACAGCCCCGCAACCCACGACTCTACCCCCCAACTCACCACCTATTATCCCAGCATCCACAATACCCTAAAAAATACCTTAAAGGCAGCCCACCCAATCCTCACCTCCTCTCCTCACTAGGTCTCCTTTCACACACCCCCAATCCTCTCCTTCCACAGACCTCCCAACCTATCCAACATCTTGTTGAGAAAGGAACCCCCATCACCCACTCCTCTGCACACTACAGGGTCCCACCCCTGCTGCTGACCCCGATGCCTAACATGCCCTATAAACCCCCCTCCATTTCATTCTCAAACCCCATCACTAACATCACCTACCCCATAACTTCCCCTACCAACTGCACCACTAGGCCCACCTAAGTACCAAATTTAAAGTTTATAGCTCATTTAGAAGTGCCTTATACTTTTAATCCTCATATGGGGCAATAATGGGGCAAAACAGCCCCTAAGATTTTTAATTTTTTCAATACCAGATATTTTTCCTCCTGTTGTAACCAAAAACCTATAATTCTTCCAAATTTCATTCACATTTGTATGGAGCAGAAATGGGGCAAAACAGCCCCTAAAAACTGGATTTTTTACAATATTTGATTTTTCCTTCAGTTGTGACGAAAGTCCTATAATTGTGCCAAATTTCAAGTCTCTAGCTAATATGGAGTTGCCTCATCATTTTTGTTCTCATATGGGGCAATAATGGGGCAAAACAGCCCAAAAATTGGGATTATATCAATATCGGATTTCTTTCATTAGTCGCAGTTTAATATTAATGGCATTATAATATAAGCCCCCGATTCCCATTAAAAGCTTACCCATATGAAAGCACTGAGCTCGTTGCTCTGGCAGCCAACTGTTGCAACCCAGAAAAATTAAGAAATTTACACTAATTCTACTCAGATTTTAATTCTGTCTTCAAAAATAAAAAACTACAATTTCTATACTTTGCAACAGTTCTGTGGTAAGCGACTCCCTACACACCAATAGATGTTTTACAGTCAAAACAATCTGGGCTCTCCCAAAAGACTTCTGCACCACAACTCCGCCAATGGGAATTGGCCCACATAGAAATCCTCCGCTCTCTTTCTTCTCCCAGTCTAAACCAGGGTTGTTAAACGAAACCGAACCCACTGAAAAGGAACGGTTCCAGATAGGTTTCGGTTCAAGGAACGGTTCACAGGAACCAAACCGAAAAAGGAGTCAAAGTCGTGGAACGAAAGTGGACCCGGAACGAAAGTGGAACGAAATCTTCGGAACGAAATGTCCATGGAACGAAACTGAACCGTTCCAGATCGGGTTCGCACATGAAATAGTTTCGTTCCGGCTCCTTCTACTTTGGTTCCAGCCAGTTTTCAATGGTTTTTACTCGCGTCTAACGGCGAGAGGAGAGGGCGAGGGGGGAAGGCGAGAGGGGAGGTCGGGGATAGGAGGGGGATCTTAGTTCCTAATATCACCACCGGGAAGATGTAGAGTGCGCAGTGTAGTGAACGCCGACTCGTACGGAGTTGTTTTGCTCGCTGACGGAAAATGGGTGTCCGCGGAAAAATCGCCATATCATTAACACATTCAATGCCGCCGTCGACGGTTGCTACCGCGCGCAGACGACCGGCGTCGACGCGTAGTCGACGCATCTCCCGCTCCGTAATAAGGGACCGTCCATATATTACGTAAGACGTTTTAGGCCACTTTTTGACCCCCCCTCTCCCCCATGTAAGAAAACATAAGAACCAATGGGACCCCCCCCCCCCCCGCCCCTCCTAAATCTTACGTAAGAAATCTGAGGTTTTTCCACTCGCGAGCTCACCACTACTGATGCTTCACTTCGAATGAGTATTAGATAATTTTCAGGGGTGGCAGTCAGCTGGTCTAGTAAATAATTCCCCTATTATTTATAAAGAAATGTTTATTATTTCAGTGAGAAGCCGTACTTGGCTAACAGTCACATAAAGGTAAACTTTTTTCACAACATAAAAAAATAGGTAATAAAAACCTTCCATTGATTTTGGAGCATCGAAACAAAAATAAAGACATGTCGACGTATTGGCACCCCTGTGGTGGTGAGCCCCCTAGACATCGAATAAAACTAATAAACATGGGCCAGACATGCGGAGGGGCATTCTACGAGACATTCGTGCATGCAGAGACAGGCTGTAATTGCAAAACATGTCTGAAATGTGTCATCCGCAATGCTTACTTTCACAAAAAAGCTCTTGAGAGTAGCTTTGCTGAATTTTACTGTCAATGTGTTTTTCAAATGCCATACCATCCTTCCCAAATTCAGTTTTAGCTCTTCGCCAGATGACATTTGCCTCCTCCTGGGCTTGTTGTGGAGTTTTGCTTGGGTAGCAATTCTTGAAAGCTTCAAAGAGCCTTTTATAGAGATCTGCTCTAGACCCCATCATTCGAGCGAAAGTAAGTCATTTAAACCAGCACTCCTGTCTGCCGGTAGCGGCTCGCGTCAGGTTGGAACTTGCAGCACGTGCGTCATGCAGAGTGGGACTCAGGGAGCGGGGTGGGGGTAGAAGAAAGCTCAGCAATAAAAGTGCAGCGCCCCCATGTGGCAGAGCATCGGCGCCCGCTTCGACTGACAGTGAGTCCTGCTATCGCTGGAGCGCCGCATTAGCGGTGTTAAATGCGTTTCATTCAGAGTACTGTTCTGGGACGCAAACTGCGTTTTCGCTAAAGTAAAATCTTACGTAAGACCAATCGTAGACCCTTCCTCCCCCCTTGTAAGACAACGTAAGACTCATCCGCACCCCCCCTCCCCCCAAACGTCTTACGTAATATATGCACGGCCCCTAACCGTACCGTTAAGCGACGGCTTCGCACATTGCCTCCTCGTAGGAAGCCGGCTCCTCAGTTTAGTTTTTGTCAGTTTGCTCATCGGTTAGTTTGTATTTAGTGCGAATTTTTCCGGAAAAACGATATTTAAAAAAATAGTGAAATTTCGGTTGGCCATTGGGGATGGATCTAAAAAACCAAGAAGATACTGAATGTGTTAAAACGGCTTACATTAGAAGAATAACATTAAGCCCCTAAGGCGCCACGTATGATTTGCGGGCTTCTACTCTATGCGAGTACCTCACTCTCTTCTCCGCCCCACGACCAGAATAATGGTGCAGTTTGCTTGGAACGAAACTACTGAACGTATCTCCCAATAACTCTCAACTTGAACCCGAACCCATTCAAGAAAAGGAACCGTTCCGGAACGAAATATTTCGTTCCGACTAAACAATTTCGTTCCGGAACGGAACTAAACCCATCACGGAACATACAGTTTCGTTACGAACCGAAACTAAATGGCAAGAGAAAAGATATAGTTCCGTTCCGAACCGAAACTATTCTTTGAGTTCGGTTTCGTTTAACAACCCTGGTCTAACCCTCCGCTAACATCCCCACCTCAAATACCCTAGCCTCCTTTTCATGCACCCCATCCTCTTCCCATCCCCTTTGCCTAAGGTGACCATTCGTACTGATTTCATCAGTACAGTACTGAAAATAAACTATCTGTACTGATAAAAAAATTGTACTGATTTGTACTGAATTTCGTGGGATAGTACTTATTTGTACTGATTAAAGTAAAACTAAAAAAACGAGTGCAAAAAGTAAAGTATAGAAAGTGCAGCTAAAAAGAACAAACCCAGTGACACTTGGTCCAGTATCCAGTGTTGTAAACTAATAGCGTTTTAAGCCTCCGTACTCAGTGAACACTGAGACTGAGTGTATATCCATCACTGTCTTTCTCACTACAATAAAAGTGATGGATATACAGAGGGCATACTAGTGCTGCCCGAATTCATATGCTGAAAATGCCATAAACAGAACACTTGCTTCTGGCATTAAATATCCCTATGTGTGTAAATAGTAACTAGTGCGGGGTCTCCAACCAATCGATCGCGGTCGACCGGTTGACCTTTGGCCCTTCCGAAGTCGATCATGGAGTTTTTCCTCAGAGCTGTAACTTTTTACTGGATCAAGTGAGATGTGTTGAGACATTATAGATTTCAAATTTAGTCTGATTTTTTCATCTAACTATGCAGGTGATTTTATGATTTGGTTGTATAATAATCATTGTGATTATTAGAGTTTTTGCTCTGTAACCATATTTCCCCCTCCCCTCCCTGCTAGACACATGCTCTCCATGTATTCAACATTCCTCGAAGTAGTTCTTTGTCCAGGAAAGGTTAGAGATCCCTGAACTAGTGTATCATCATCCGAAAACAAGAAATAACAAATAATCACAAAGAAAATACATTTGTTTTGACATTTAACAAAGGTTAGTAAAATTTAAATTCTTTTGTACAATAAATTATATACAGTAGAACCTAATAAATCCGGCACCCTCGGGACATAGCGCGAGCCGGATTTTAGAAAATTCAGGTTTTTTGAAAATGTTGCACATTGCCTAAGTATCCAGGGGTAAATCGGCCTATTGCGGGATAAAACAAAAGAAAGCTTTTTGTAATCTATATAATGTATTCCAAAATTTAATCAGAAATCACGCCAGATTATTTTAAAATATGAAATACATACACAAAATGTATGTAATAAACATGCAACATATTAAATAAATCATAATAGACGCCTTGCCCTCTTGCCACCCTTGGCTACGCCACTGCACCTTCGTACCATATCACGGCCTATACGTAAAAAAAATAATATACATAACATTAAAATCCAAAATTTACGCCAAAATTTATAAAAGAAAGAATCATTAACAAGTGGACGAATTTGGAATAAGGTCATAGCAAATTTAATGCACACTTACCAATTTACACGTCTCGTTTCTACTCTCGATGGCTAGACGATAAGGTCGAGACAGTGTCTTTAGTTGCAGGAATGCAATTTCATTTCATTTCAGTGTTGGAAGTTTTTTTAAGGTTTTTCTGCGAAATTGTCTTGAACATTTAGGTGTGATCGGGGTTCTCGGAATGAAAGGTGGGAAGAACAACTGAAGGTTTATTACACAGTAAATAACTACAGGTCGATTGTTTGGTAGCGGCGTGAGGTTAAAGGTGCGTCCGCGAGCGACGGATGGCGCCGCAGTTGCCGCGAACAACCGACGTACAAATGGCTTACAATGTTCTATTCTGCCACTACATCACCCGCTGGCAGTAATTAACCCTGAGGGTAAATGGAAAACGAGGAAAAAAAACAAAATATTTAGATAAACGTGGCTGCCAAGGGAAGAAAAATAAAGAAACTAAGGAATGAAGTCCTTGAGGTGGCTCGGGAAACGTATTTGTCTTCCTGTCCTAGTAGAATAACCAGCGGTAGGCGACGATGGCTGCGGTAGTTCTGTAGGGATGCTCACAGCTGAGGGATGCACTGGCATAGAACGAGGCGCCTCACTGGCGGTCACATACGCCGGCTTCAGGCGGTTAAGGGAAACCATGACGTCTCGACCTTTAATGCGCAGCAAGTAATCTTTGGGGTGCCGTACTTGGTACGGTCCGTCATAGGGAGGTTGAAGCGAGCCCCGGACCGTGTCGTTCCTCACAAACACATGGGATGTGGTCTGCAAGTCCCTGAAAATAAAAACAGATGGCTCCCCATGGCGCGAACCAGGTTTAGGAGTGAATTTCTGCATGTGCCCCCTGAGCCGCTCAGCGAAACTGGCAGGATCGTCCGATGCTGTAGGAGGAGTGGGAGAGAGAAAATTCCCAGGCAGGCGAAGGGTCTCTCCATATAACATCTCAGCCGGAGTGGCGCAGATATCCTCCTTCCATGCAGACCGAATCCCCAGCAGGACCACCGGTAGGCTATCAGTCCACCATTCGGAGGCATGGCACATAATCGATGCTTTGAGTTGCCGGTGGAAACGTTCCACAAGACCGTTAGCAGCGGGGTTGTAAGCCACTGTGCGGAGGTGCCTGACTCCCAGGAGTCGTGTGAGTTCCCGGAAAAGATGTGACTCAAACTGTCTGCCCTGATCAGTTGTTACTCTCAAGGGAGTTCCGAACCTGGATATCCAGCCCTCGACGAATGCTCTTGCGGTCGACTCGGCGGATATTTCTTGTAGGGGGAAGACTTCCGGCCAACGCGTAAATCTGTCGACGCATGTCAGACAATATCGAAATCCCCGTGAAGGTGGCAATGGACCCACCAAATCCAGGTGCACGTGCTCGAACCTGGCATTTGGCAAGAGGAAACTGCCGATGGGTGTTGACACATGGCGCGTCACTTTCGATCGTTGGCATGAGAGACACTCACGAGTCCATATTCGGCAATCCTTCTTCATGGAAGGCCACACAAAACGTTCCGTGACGAGCTTCACGGATGCATTTGCCCCCGGGTGCGATAAATTGTGCACCGAGACAAAGGCTTGGCGGCGAAACTCGGGTGTGATGAACGGCCTGGCAAAAGGGGTGGAAACATCGCAGAAATGTGGAACTTGAGCACCTAGGAGGACAATCTTTTTTAAGGATAAAGAGGAGTCCTGAGATTTGAGAAAGTTTTGCAATTCCTGGTCGTTCTCCTGCGCTTTAGCCAGGTCCTCAAAGATAATAACAGGTGTCACAGCATCAATGCGGGATAAGGCGTCGGCGACGACGTTTTCCTTACCCGCAACATGGCGGATGTCCGTTGAGTATTGCCCGATTAAGTCTAAGTAGCGGAATTGCCGCGGGGAACATTTATCAAAGTTCTGCTGGAACGCAAAGGTTAATGGTTTCTGGTCAGTATATATTACAAAATTTCGCCCTTCTACCATATGCCGAAAATATAAAACTGCCCTGTATATTGCTAAGAGTTCTCGGTCATACGCACTATAGTTCCTCTCGGGTGCCTTAAGCTTCTTCGTAAAGAACGCTAGAGGCTGCCAGCCGTCATCCGTCAGTTGTTGCAGAGCTGCTCCTATGGTGCTGTCGGAAGCATCAGAAAATAGGGCGAGTGGGAGGTTGGGGTTAGGGTGGGCTAAGAGGGTTGCCCGCGATAACGCACTTTTGCAGCGTTCAAAACACTCTCGCAAGTTAACATCCCAAACAATAGTGTCTCTCCCGTTCACTTTACCATTAAGCACATTATGGGGTGGCGTTTGAAGCGCGGCGGCATCCGGTAGAAACCGTCTATAAAAATTAAACATCCCAAGGAAACGACGCAACTGTTTCACCGTTTCTGGTTGGGGGAAATTACGTATCGCAGTCACTTTTTCTGCCAGGGGTTGAGTTCCCGCAGCGGAAACACTATAACCTAAAAAGGTTAATTGCGGCACACCGAAAACGCACTTAGCGGTATTAATTAAAATTCCGTTTTCACTAAGGCGGGAAAATGGTTCACACAAGTGGCGTTCGTGTTCCTCCTCATCCCCTGATGCGACTAAAATGTCGTCCAAATACGCATAGCAAAAATCTAATTCTCTTAATATGTCGTCCATAAAACGCTGAAACGTTAGTGCAGCGTTTCTCAGTCCGAACGACATGTAAGGGAACTCGAAAAGTCCAAAGGGAGTTATTATGGCAGTCTTGGGGACATCTTCCGGATTAACGGGTATCTGGTTATATGCTCTTACTAAATCAATCGTGGAGAAGATCGTCTTGCCATGCAGAGCTGAGGCGAAATCCTCCATATGGGGAACAGGATAGCGGTCGGGGAACGTGCGTGCGTTCAGCGCTCGGTAGTCTCCGCAAGGCCGCCATTCATCGCCTTTCTTCGGGACGAGATGCAGGGCGGACGACCAGCTGCTGTCGGACCGACGAGCCGTACCCATCTGCACCATCAACTCGAATTCCTTGCGGGCCGCTGCCAGCTTGTCAGGAGCCATGCGCCGCAGCTTCCAAGACACCGGGGGTCCTGGCGTTGTGCGGATGAAGTGCACCGTGGAGTGGCGTGGCGTTCCCGACGGGCGGGTGATGTCCGGGAAACGAGAGAGGAGGGCGTGAAATCTCGTGCTCCCGTTGATACATTTCACTTGTTCCACCGGATGTGACACTGAATGGCCGCCGACGGATAGCGTAGTGATGCTATCTATGAGCCTGTTGTTGCGTATGTCTACAAGGAGGCCGTAAAACTTAAGGAAATCGGCACCGATTATAGGCCTGTTCACCTCCGCTACCACAAAACGCCATGTAAAATCGCGCCTCAGGCGAAAATTTAAGTTCAGTACCACCCAGCCGTAGGTCTGAATAACCGAGTTATTGGCGGCAAAAAGATCGTACTCGGTTCTAACGCGGCGTTCGTTCAGCATCGAACGCGGAAACACGCAAAGTTCGGCACCAGTGTCTATTAAAAACTGCGTTTTTGTGAAAACGTCCGTCACGTAGAGGCGCCTGGAAGGTGGGCGGTAGTCGGTGACCGCGTCTACCGACTGCCCTGTGGGTTTCCCGCAGAAAAGGAGCAGGGAGGATTGCACTTTTTCGCCAAAACGCCAATGGTACCAACACATACCGGATTCTTTTTGGCGATCAGCGGAGCGCGCGCGGTCGCGCTGGCGGGAACGGCTACGAGACCTTTGGCGAGAGCGTGGGCCCGACCCTCTAGTGCATAGGTTCCCAACCTTTTTTGGCCTACCGCCCCCTTTTCAGAAAAAAAAACACACCGACTCCCGTTCTTGAAATCAATAATGTAACCCATAGTTTTCCAACTTTTTTGGGTCATAGCCCACTTTTTCAAACAGTGATTCGATGGCGCCCCTCTTAGGTGAAGTATACTATATTATATATTGAAAAACAAGGACAGATTTTTAAAATTACTTTATTAAAAGATATTAACAATATTGGTGTATTGCTCAAAGTTTGATTAACAAATATATATTATTAAAAAAATTAATATAATATTATTAGTGAGAGGGCTGAGCTTGGTGTAATGACACTAATTTTTCGATATTTGGTGCCATATTTGTCATCAGCAATCTTAAATCGCCGCGTTCCACTATTGACAATCTGTTTCTTTTCTTTGTTAGTAAATTGCTGACTACGCTAAATCCTCTAAATATGATGATGGGAATGCAATGAAAAACTTCTTTGATGCAGCCCATAAAGCCGGATATAATACTGGAATTTGCCTTTGAATCCAAAATTCTTGATATCCATTTTTTAATTTCAATTTTAACTCTTCATTTGTTGACAATTCTATCAACTCCTCCTGCAGTGATAATTCTGCTGTTTGTAGGTTTGAGAAAGGTTCTAGTACCCAATCTGGAATGATCATGTTAAGGACATCCTGAAATCTATTTGTAAAATCTTCTTTAAGTGCTTCCAAATGCTGGCAAAATACCAGAATGTCGTCATCATTTGTTTCCACAGAGGAAAGATTCGGAAACTTATAGAATTGTCTTCGACCCAAATGTTGTTTGTACAAGGCAAGTTTTGACACGAACGCAGAAATAGTTGCCTTTGCTTTGATCAAATTCAAATCATCTCCTTGCAGCTGTAGATTCGTTTCATTAAATTTATTATATAAATCAGTTAAATAAGCTATATCATTCTTAAATTTCAATAAATTCTCTCTTAACGAATCATCTTTGTTTTCAAAAAACGTTATAACTGAGTCAAAGAGGTCATAAAATCTTTTTAGACAGGTACCCTTTGATAGCCAACGAACTTCTGTGTGCAATAGTAAACGATTGAAATCTTCGTCGTTTTCATCACAAAGTTTTCGAAACAATCTATCATTGAGAGCATTACTTCTGATCTTGTTAACTGCTGTAATTACATACTGTAGTGAGCAATGAAGGCGATCACTAAGGTTTTTTGCAACCAAATGTTGTCTGTGAATTACACAATGCACGGCGACTACATTTGGTACCGCCTTTTTCAAATATGAAATCAACCCGCGGTATCGTCCAACCATTGCCGGAGCACATCGGTAGCAACGGACACGATATTATCCAGAGGAATATCTTTTTCTTTAAAATAGTGCTCCAATACGTCAAATATAGATTTTCCTTTAGTATCAGTTTCTAATTTTTTTCGAATAATAGTTCTTGACAAATTTTTTCATATTTTATGAAGCGAACGTACGCAAGAAGTAAAGACTCATTGTTTGGTAAAGTAGATTCATCGAGCTGTAAAGAAAACTCGGTAGTCTTCAAAAAATCAGTTAGAGAACTCTCCACATCCTCGGACATTTCGTCGATTCGTCTCTGTACTGTATTATTGCTTAATGGGATTTTCTTAATTATATCAGACGGTGGCTTGTGCAGTACAGTACGCAGAACCTCACTCACAGCTGGCAGTATCAATTCTTCTCCGATAGTGTGCGGTTTTCCCGATGTAGCAATAAGCAAGGAAATGTTGTAAGAGGCACGTAACCCATCATCGTCTTGTTTCGATGCCGCTGAAAACATACCAGCTAAAGTTGGACGTCTCGAATGTTGTTCTTTGAGCATTTGAAAGTAAGATAAATTTTTATCTTTTCTGTCAGGATGTATTTTGGTCAAATGTTCTTCTAATCGTGAAGGTTTCATGGCTTCATTTGAGAAAACTCTCTGGCAAATCAGGCACATTGGTAATGTCTTGTTTAAGGGTGTCTGAATAAAACCATATTTCAAATATTCGACATTATATTGTCTACATTTTTTCTTTGAATCCGACATGGGTCTATCTGTAAAAATAAAAACAATAAAAAAAATCTGCTGTGGCCACCACAGGACCAACCGTCACCATATTAAATAAATTTTAAATTTCAATTTATGTAAGTTGTTTTATGAATATTTTACAACAGAGAAATTTTATGTAAAAAATTATTTAAATTTATGTAAATTTATTTAAATTATGTAAATTTAAATTTTAAAAGATAGTTTTAAAGTACGTTACTAACGTCGGTCGGTAAAAAGAATAATAAACAAATAATAATAGTAAATATGTACGTACTTACCTCTGTGGCAAATAGTTATTACAACAAAAATATATTTTTAATAAGTGGTCCACGTAAGTTATCCTTTGAATGTGATCTGTAGATACCGCACAGAAATTTTAGGTTCACACTTGCTCTGAAGGAACTTCGAAACAATCTCGTATGGATAAAAAGCCTCACGTATTTATAGTAATGTTTAATGAACCTGTCAAAACATTCATAGATTCGATATTCTGCACGTGTGTTAATCTTGTCATGACCTGTGCAAACTTGTAAATATAAGCTTTGTTGATCGAGCCGGAACATACACACACACTGTGGTGCACTGCGCATGCTGCGACTCGTTCATGTACTAGTCAAAAAGGTATTAGGAACAAAGCTATAATGTACCATTACCTAATTTTAATACGGACTGATCTTGCTTAAAAGACATTTAGAACTATTTGTTGAAACATGCGTTCGATGATTTTTAGTATTAATCAAACTTTTCAGCGCATTCTTGCGAGTATTGCCCAGGGGGCGGCGGTTGGTCCTCAACGCCCCCTAAATTTGCCTTGGACCAAAAAAGCCCCCTTAGATCTCTTCAACGCCCACCGGTGGGCGGTACCGACCCCGTTGGGAACCACTGCTCTAGTGGATAGGGCAGCTACCTGGCGGGTTAATTCATCCATGCGCTGCAGTAACTGCTTCTGCGTGGCCTCCATGTCGCTGATGACGGATGTGCTGGCCACGTGTGCACGCGGAGTAACTTCACTAATCTTGTCGGCCAATTTTGCCATGTCGTCTAATCCGGCGGATTCTTGGCTCATCAAAATTCCCTGCATGCTGGATGGCAACCGATTTAGCCACAGCGTTCTAAGGAAGTCATCCGGAACGCCATCGCTGGCAAGCGTCTTTAGATGACGCAGAAACTGCGATGGCTTCCGGTCCCCGATCACCTCGTGTTCGAGGAGTTGCCGTATTCTCTGCTCCCGGGACGCAAAGTGGCGGTGTAATAACTCAGATTTAATTTTCTCATACCTGTTCGTGGCCGGGGGATTAGTAATAACGTCCTCCACTTCGATGGCGAAACGATCGTCCAATTGGTTCACGACACAACCGAACTGGGTATTATCGCACGTAATGCCTGCGAGTAGGAATTGTACCTCTGCTCGGGAGAACAACAGTGCAGGGCGTTTAGCCCAAAATGGCGGAAAACGTACCGCAACTCGTTCAATATAGGGGGCCGAAGCGTTAACCTTGTCTTGCGGCGCCATGACCACGTGGTCGGGAGAAAAGAATCCGCGTCGGGGTCACCACTTTTAGATGTGATCGGGGTTCTCGGAATGAAAGGTGGGAAGAACAACTGAAGGTTTATTATTATTGCGCGCCGTCTCCTGTAGTGGCCTCAGACGGATGGCGCCGCAGTTGCCGCGAACAACCGACGTACAAATGGCCTACAATGTTCTATTCTGCCACTACAAACATATCACACAGATTGCTTCATACATAGTGATCTTTCCTTAATAATTTTATCTTTAATTAGGTAGAAATTCATCATATCCTGTGATTCGATGCATGACCGCTGCTCTAAAGCCGATATTGTATCAGTGACTAATTCTATGCAACGGTCAATTGAAGGCTTGTTTGCAGCTGCATTGTCATCGTTGTCACTTTCACTTTTTTCATAATTCTCACGTTCGGGTTCCAAAACCATTTTAACTATTTCTCCGTCAGTTAGCTGATTCACTACAGGCACTTTATAGTCGATTTCCATCCAGTTTTCAACGTCTTATTCCAGACCCTTCGTGAAAGCGTTATTCGTCGATCCCTTAGCAAATTCCATAATTTCAGACACCAGTCTCTCTTTGTCACTAACACTGAAACCTAGAAAATCTGGTGGTGATTCATCACATTCTTCAAACATGCTTGCAGGCCACACATTTTTTGCGGCCGTTACATCAGTGCACACTTTAGCTAGAGTCCAAATCGAGTCCTTCATGTTAAATTCCTTTTTAAATCCGTCAACACCTTGACCTCTACTGCAAGCAACAAGCAATTTCTGCATAAATTGCTGTCTGTAATAGCATTTTAGTGAGCGTAATATTCCCTGATCCATAGGTTGAATAATAGATGTAGAGTTTGGAGATAAATAAACCACACGCACGTTACCCAATACCAAAAGTGATGCATCAGGATGGGCAGGACAGTTATCTTACGTCAGAATTATTTTACAATCATCACCTAGTCCCTTAGATTTATAATGAGCACGTGCCTCCGGTGCAAAATAATTCAAAAACCAATCCAACATTAATTGAGAAGTTATCCATGCACGTTTATTAGCACGGTAGTTGACAGGAAAATTCTTTACACTCTTTAAAGCAAGAGGGTGTACACTTTTACCAATTACAGTTAGCTCTAGTTTGTGCGTACCTGCTGCATTTGCGCACGTGAGAACCGTCAGCCTCTCCTTTGACTCCTTCACTCCAAATGCCATATCCTCATCGGCGGCTGCAAGTGTGCCCCGAAGAAGACATCGCCATCCTGTCTCATCCGCGTTATATATTTGCTCTGCAGTAAGATTTTCATCCGAAATTAACTTGGTAAACTCCTCTACAAATGTTTCGGCAGCATCCAAATCAGCACTAAGTTTTTCACCCGACACTGCTAATTTTCGTATTCCATGGCAAAGCTTGAAGCGATGAAGCCAACCTTGCGAATAATCGAAAGCTTCATTGATTTTCAAATCGTTGTGGAATTTCTTTGCTTGCTGTATTAGCAATAGGCCTGATACCGGTACACCTTCACTTCTTCGTCGAAACCAATCAAACAATACTCTATCGATATCGTTGACCCTGGAAGTGTAATGATTCTCGGCCTTAGAAGTGTCACTGTCTGCATAAAATGTCAGCAACTCACTTTTTCGTTTCTGCAAGTCATACACAGTAGAACTGCCTACGCTATATTCTTCACAAAGTCTCTTAAATGAAGTCTCTTAACTGAGCACCTTTTTCAAGTTTTATTAATAAATCTACTTTTTGTTCAATAGAAAGAGATTTATATTTACGCTTCATAATACTAATGGAGGGGTTTTCAGCTTTTTTTTTGAAGACATTCCAATATGAACTTGAGCAATATCACACTAATGAAAGACACATGAGGTCGCTACGAATCTGAACACGCGACTGTATGCAAGTTATACAATGTGACTGTGGAAACTATTCCCTAACACGTACCAACATGTCTTGGTCAGCTGACAATTGGACTCACTCACACATACAATGTAACTGCTGCCGTCTAATTGGTTCTAGAATTGGCAAATTTTGGCGCGAAGCGGTGCGTTTATCATTCCATAGTGGATTAGGCTACCCGCAGAAAAAATTTCAAAAGGTGCACTTTTCAAAAACTGCCGGATTTTTGATAATTCCGGATTTATGAGGTTCTACTGTATTTCAACTTTTCCAATGTAATTAAATTTATAAAAGAATATAATAAAACTTAAAAAAATTACTTTTACAGAATGAGTTCGAAAAGAAGAAAATGCACCTTTAATGAAAAACTGAAAAAAGAATTTGCATTTATTAAGTGTGTTTCTAAGAACGAAGATAGTGAAGTTTTATGTAAAATCTGTGGGACAAAATTTTTGGTAGCTAATGCAGGTCGTTCAGATATAACAAAACATACTGAAATGAAAAATCATAAGGAAGTTTTAGATATTGCATCCACCTCGACAATCATAACTTCGTTTTTTAATAAAAGAAATGTGTTCAATGACAGTGAAAAAAGCTGGCTATCGCAGGTGTATTTTCATATGGTTCGACATAACCATAGCTTTAGAAGTATGGACTGCACTTCCAAATTAATTCAGAAAATTTTCGATAACAAATTTCATTGTGCAAGGACAAAGACGGAAGCAGAGATTGTAAATGTAATTTACCCATTCATAATACAAACATTATGAAATGAGTTTGAGCAAGCAGAATATGTAACCATTTCCACTGATGCTTCAAATCATAAAGAAGTTAAATTGTTTCCTTTATTAGTGCGATATTTTAACATTGAACATGGAATTAGAACTAAGATTTTAGAGTTTTGTTCTCTACCTGGAGAAACTTTGCAGGAAAATTTTCAATTTATTATGGGCGTGCTGAACAAAGAAGGGATTACCACTAAAATTATTACATTAAGTGCTAACAATACTAATACTAACTTTGTTGGGAAACAACGAAAAGGCACGGAAAATGTATATCGAAAACTACAAGGGACCCTTCAAAAAAAAAATTATTGGTATTGGTTGTTCAGCACATATTGTGCACAATGCAATGTTAGTTGCTACTGGTATGATGCCTATAGATATTGAAGTAATAGTATATAAAATATATAAATATTTTGAAATATACAAACGGTTGAAAATTTAAAATCATTTTGCAAAGCAACTACCATAGATTATAAAAGGTTATTAGGATATGCTAAAACACGTTGGTTGGCATTATTACCGGCAGTAGAATGCATTTTAACATTATTTGAACCACTGAAATCTTATTTTTTATCGCAAGACAAAGTGCCAGTAGTTTTGTTAAATATTTTTGATAACGAAACTGCAAAATTATTTCTATATTTTATACACAACCAAGCAGTTCTTTTTCAACAAATAGTGTCGGAAATTGAAAAATCTAGTCGAAGTAATAGAGGCAGTGTCGGATTTAAAGTTTAAATTGAAAACAAGACTGGATTCAGAATTTTGCCCAATTGCAATAAAAAGTCTGATCACAGAATTGGAGGAATCAAGTCCAAATGTAAGAAAAAATTTTTATAAGTCTGTACAATTGTTTTATGAAACCAGTTTAGTATATCTGGAAGAGTGGACTGAACCAATGAATGATTTGCTCATTTTCAACTGGAATAAAATGAATGCACAACTTGAATGGTCACAAATTGAAAAATGTGTAATCTTTTTAAAACTAAACTCTGAAATAGATTTAAATGATGGCGATTTATTTAATGAATTCAATAATTTATAAATGGGTTAAAAATAAATTGGAAACAGATAAGAGATGGATTGAAATTTATAAACGTTTCATAAACAATTCCATTTCTTATAAGAATATATCAAAGTTGGTCGAGTTTAGTCTAGCTTTGCCTGGAAGCAATGCAGATGTGGAATGGGTGTTCTCGTTAATGAACGATTTGTGGATCCCAGAGAAGTTGCAAATAAGAGTAGAAACTGTTAAGCTGAATTAATTGTTAAGTACAACTTGAATTATACATGCAATGAGTTCCATGATGTAATTGCAAAAAAGAAAAATGTACTCGAGGCAATACATGAAAGTAAAAAATATAAAATAAAATAATACTGTGTAATGTTTTTTTTATAATATGAAAGTCCCCTTAAATGAGTGCATTTATCACCAGTATTTCAATAAAATCCCCCCCTCTCGTTCACAGCAACTTCAGGAAACGTACAGTACGCATTTTTTATTATCCACTGTCTTTTTTTAAGTACATATCTACAATTGCCTTAAAATGTGCTATTTTCTTTACTTATTTTCAAAAATTTCTCCCGGACCCCCTTACCTGGAGGATGTTCCAGACTCCCGAATTTTGAGTCCCGCTTTCAGTTCAGAATAATATGGTCACTCTAAGCGTACTGATTGCTGATCTCAACAATATGGTCACCTTACCTCTACCCCCAGTGAGACACTTAGTTATACTCTTGTGCCGAAGAAGGGTATATACCCGAAAGCTCCAAGCAAAAGCCTTCATCTATTGCCATGGACGTCCACAACACTAAGTAAGTATCCACTGGCTCCCTTCTATCCCTCTCAACTACTAGTTGCATACTTATATATATACAGGGTGTCCCAGAATTTGCATCTACAGACGTAACCATGCGAATCCTTTAAAAATTTTAAGTTGAAAATGTTTGTAAAAATTTTGGAAGACGCATAGTTTTCTCAGAAAACCTTAAAGTTGGCAATATGTGGCAACACTGTACTGGGAAAGGGTGTTACGATAATGACCCTAGATCAGTGGTTCTGAACAGGGATGACGCAAGGGTTATCGAGAGGTGATGTGAACATTTAATGAATTCACTATTCTGGCTTATAAAAATAAATAAAACCAGGAGAATAAACATGCGTGCTTATTTCAATGCCAGAATTTTATCATTATGCCAATTTATCTTTAAAGGTGACTTGAAGGTAATGCAACTGTAAATGGGATGACGCATAAGTGAACATGAGGTGACACAGACAAAAAAAGGTTGAGAACCACTGCTCTAGAGTCTAAAATGACAACAATATGTTTATTATTATTTGCTTGCAATCTTTAAATTCCTTAACTTGCTTTTATTTATTTCTGTTTTGTTTTTATTTCTTTTTCTTGATCTGTTTCCAATCTTTTATTTAAATGGATGTTTGTTGACATTTCACTGAGCAGCCAATTTGTTTTTTCTCAACATATGAACATTTATTTTTGTTGTTTTTGTTGGACTTTAAAATTCCTTGTTCTTAAGTTTGTTGCAGTTTGTTTTAATTTGCTCATATAAATAGATAAAAACACAAAACAGCAAAAAAGCACAAAGTGACCATATAAACAATTATTTTGCATGTGTTATATAAGTTATTCGAAAAAAACTTGTGTTACTTAGAAAATTATGTGTTTAAAATTGTGGAGGTGAACGTATCCCCTGCTATACAATGGTGACTTATGGAAAAACAAGTCTCGAGATGTTGTTTTCAAGGGACGTATCTCGAGGACTACCTGTATAACCTTATCAAAAATTTGTACTGGTTGTTCGATACATGGAGAATTTATGCTTCAAGTACAGTTTTAAAATCCACAGTACTTTTCACATTTACATATGCACAAACAACTATGGAACGCTTCTGGGTGTTTGTTGGGCATTGCTATTTACAGCATAGGAAGAATTCCATTTTAATAAAACTTTATTGTATCTGCATATCTGATTATTAATTTGATTATAAATTCATTTAATAAAAACAGATATACAAGACTTTTTACAATAATCAATAACATTTATAAAACCAAGAACTAATATAAAAAGATTTTAATATTTTCCAACTGTATAAAATGTACAGAAAGAAGATAATCCATTAAAATTCCGCAAATATTAACCCAATTCACACTAAGCAAATGCACATTAATAATATACTTAGAATAGAACAAAAGAATTGTAATAATTGTGGTAAATTTATTTTTTGCAATGTATCATCACTTTCACTGCATTTCCACTTCCAGTTTTTGCAGTTTCATAGGCCATTAGTGTATCTTCAAGCCGGTAATTGTGAGTAACCAATTTCTTCACATTTACTTTTCCTGAGGTCACTAATTCCAGGGCAAGAGGATAACTGTAATGATAAACAAACACACAAAACCAACTGTATTAAAATACATTTATATACATATGCAGAAACACCTATATACTGTAAGGTAAATATGGCAGCACATACATCCACTATTTCCTGTAGCTTGTGCGAAAAATCCCTAAATACTTGGGAAAAAGTCGTCTCATGTGGTTTTTGCATATGTACTTATCACTATAAATGCACCAAATTAAGCAATCTATCCTTAAAACCCTTTAGTAAATTGCCGTTTATCCTTTGAATGTGTTATAAATGCACGAAATTAAGCAATCTATCCTTAAAAGCCATTAGTGAATTGCCATTTATCCTTTGAATATGTTTATTCTACCGAGCTGACCATGGTAAACAAATTGCCTAAATGACAGCTGAAATTCACCAGCTGAAAGCCAAAATGTGCCTACTGAAAGACTCTGTATCTGCAATAAACCATTGCAGAAAGCATAAAAATACTAGTGTTCAATCGCAAGGTGTGAAAGCAGAGTATATTAATGTAACGAAGGAGATTCAGCTGGCACAGCCCACTAGGGAAGGAGCAAAGAATGAGACCACTATTCCGACTTCTGCCCACTCAGGCTGACAACAATGATGAACACTGAACTCCAACAATGGCTTCAAAACTGTAAGTTACAGGAAAAGAAGACGGAAGGTTTCCACAGTGTCTGGATCCAATATGGAAAAACATGACATTGCAAACTTTAGCGGCGTTCCCCGACATGCCTGGATCTACATCAGCCGAGTACAAAGGAATACTATGGAAAATGATATCAGCTCATATCTCAAAAAGTAATTTCCTGGCCACAAGTTTGTATGTAAAGAACTCGGACAGGGCAAACACGGTTCATTTAAAATTGTAGCAAACTTCAGCCTTATTGATAATTTGTTCAAAAGTGTGATATGGCCTGCCAGTGTCATTGAAAAGATTTATAATTAGGAATACTGGAGATTAAATTGCAAGCTGATAATGGGTTGCTAAAGATACCACTACCAATGGGGTGAGTGACAGTGTTGATTAAACAGTAAAACCTCTTTATAACACAATTGAAGGGACCCAATTTTTGGTACTTTGTTGTAAGGAGGTTGTTTGTATGAAGGTATTTTTCAGATTCATCATATATGCATATTAGCATATTATTGTTGGTTGTAACAGAGTCGGCCAAGCAATGAAGTGGGACTGAATGTGAATATCATTGGGGGGCCAATGATATTAACCCCTCAGGTATGCACAATGACATATGTCATCCTGTGCAGGGTCAACTTTAAGAGCCCCTATACCCATTGCTTTTTGAGTTTTAGACATAAAGTAAACACAACCTTAATCCCCTAGGATGGCTGAACCTTCCTATACAAATACTGCGCACTTCCCCTTACCCAAAATTATTTTACCTGGGGTTTTCCCCCCTCATCTAGTTGAGTAACATGGCATCCACGAGTAAGACGTATTCTGATGAAGATGTGCTAAATATCACGGAAAAAGAAGTGACGACGGAAGTTTGGTTTCTTTTGTGAGTAATAGTTCTGAAGGGTATTTGTTAACTTCTGAAAGTGAATTTGAAGATGAGGAAGGTATTGGTGTCAAATTTGAAGAACGAGAGCAGCAGATTTCCCATATTTTTAAGTGGAATGATATTGACAGTGCAAATATAGTTTCTTATTTTGATTGTTAAAGCAAGGTGAATATTAATACCTCAAGTGATAGTCCGCTGGAGTATTTCAAAAATTTTTTGATGATGGTCTAACAAAACTTATTGTCAGCGAGACCAATCGGTATGCAGTCTTTTTTGAAGAAAGAGAAAATGCCATTTATACCAACTGTACTGACCGAAGAAAGGTTTTCTCTTCTTACTCAATTTTTGTTATGGTACTGAATGCATATATTCTATTCTACAAAAATGGCAATAAAAAAGACCATCTATCATTTCGAATAAGACTCATTGATGAGATATTCGCGAAATATTTGGTGTGGAGTTCAGAAGAAAAAGGGAAGGCCAATACAGGTCGACCCAGATGAGATGAGAAGAAAATCTCCCTTCAGGAAAGAGGAAAGTTGGGATGAGGAAGTGTGTTTACACATGGAGGGGAATAAGAAAAGTGACGTCCTACCAGTGTAAGCAATGCAACTCCATTTTTACCGGATATTATGTTTGAGGAAAGAATTTCTCTTCTATCGCGATTTCTGCATTTCGTGGATAATAATGACAAAAATTTAATCCATAGTCATCCCAATGTTTAGTTGTTGTTGGCACAGAAAGTTGAACCGGAAAGGGATTCTCGCAAAACTAAAGGAGAGCAGCAACACTGCTAACAGGGTGTCACTTCACAGAAGAGAATCATTCTTCAAGAAAGAGAAGACTTGGACGAAGGAAGTGCATTGTTTGCACAAGAAGGGAATAAGGAAGGAGAAAACTTACCGTATATACCCGAATATAAGACGACTCTGATTATAAGACGACCCCCCATTTTGAACTCCCAATAAAAGGAAAAAATTTATTATGCACACAATGACAGAGGTTCATTATATGATTGACTAATAAACATTGAACCAATTGAAATAAGCAATTTTGTAGTGTTAGTTGGCATATACAGTTGCTTTCCTTCAAGTGTCTATCAACGACTGATTTTAACTTCTTACAGGACCTACTATAAAGGCGACGTCAATGCAAGCGTTTATTTAGATTATCAATGAAGAGAAGATAACAACAACGCTTCTCTTTCGTCTATTTGAAGGTTTAATTGGCATTAAATGAATCAGAGGCAACAATGAGAGTCTCCTTGGTAACGCTCGGAATGAGTACGAAAGATCCGAAAAATTTCGAAAAATAATGCGTATTTCTGAAACATTCGACGGTATAACGTGTAAACATCGCAAGAATAAGATAGCATAGAGCTTTAGCCGTCGAATAAAGCAAATAAGAAGAAAATTGTTCCATATTTACGTATTTTAATGAATGAAGGAAAAAACCTTGCACTCTGAAAAATCGAAAACCTCGTGTAAACTTCAGGGAAAATATAATTGTCTCCTGGATTCGAACCCTGGACACTTTAGCAAACGCAAATATTTTTCCATAGCCAGTAGAAACAAAACGCCGTTTACCGCATATCTTTTACGATGAACGGTTCTCAAGAAATACGCCGATATAATTACGCGAGACTTCATACTCACGGATGCACGCAGCTTCACTACGCGCATAATATATAGGATAAAATTCAAGAGTATTTGTATTCGAATACATTTGAATCGATTCAATTTCTACTACTACTTTTAATAATCGATTGTTTCGATTGATTTTAAGAATCGAATATTTCGATTATACTCTGCATTCGGTTCTTTGGTCAGTCAAACTATTACGCACCACGCGATTATAAGACGACTTGCGATTTTTCGGTCATAAAAATTGGAACAAAACCTTGGCTTATATTCAGGTATATACAGTATTGATGTAAAAACTGCCCTGGAAATCCTTCTCCGTGTGTTGTACCAGATTTTGAAAAGTACCACACATTATCCAATATTGCAGAATATAGTTGAAAGTACGATGGATATTTGAAATTATAAAGTAGAAGTCTAAAAAAATTAATAAACCGCAAACCATTCATGGTTAATATTACTTATTTTTTCATATTTTTATTTTTAATATTTTCCGAGAATTAAATTAAAATAACACAGATTGCATTCTCGAGCATTTAAATACCCGAGGAAGCCATTTTTAAATCACGCATGAGGGGTTAATAGTAATAACAAACGATTTATGGAGTCCCAGTTTAATATTATAACTTTTAAGGAGTGTTTCTTTATTGAAAATCAGTTTTCAATTAATATTTAGTAAAAGTTTTTGAATAATTGAGAATTTCTGAGGCCCCATTATTCGGGGGCCCGGATGCCTAGCATTTGCCGCATCCCCCCTTTGGCCGGCCCCGAGTTATAATTTATTTCAACACAAACATCTAACTATATATTAATTTTACGTTGACATCTGTCGACATTTGTGTACAATTTATATCGGCGTATTTCTCGAGAACAGTTCGTCGTAAAAGATATGCGGTAAACGGCGTTTTGTTTCTACTGGCTATGAGGTCCCTGGAAAAATACTTTCGTTTGCTAAAGTGTCCCAGGCTCGAATCCAGGAGACAATTATATTTTCCCATACATTTACACGGGATCTTCCATTTTTCGGAGTTCAAGGTTTTTTTCCTTCATTCACCAAATTACGTAAATATGGACTGATTTTCTTCATTTGACATTATTTGTCGGCTAAAACTCTATACTATTTTATTATTATGTTTACATGTTACACGGTCGACATTTTCAGAAATACGCATTCTTTTCCGAAATTTTGCAGATTTTTCGTACTCGTTCCGCGCATTGCCAAGGAGACTGTTGTTTGAGCATCAAAATTAATGAAGCATACCGAAGTAAATATTTAAGGACAATTATTCTGTTGACTGTGTACTGCTGCGTATGGGAAGCGTTTCTAACGATTTAATCGAAGCAATTGAATCTTCATTTCATCATTTGAATACTGGAATCTTACCTTTTTGTAAGTAGAACCATCATATTACACATCTGTAATCGTTATTAACACAAATAGGCTCACGCATCAATTAAAAATTAGATGAGAATAGGGATGCATGTTACTTTGTAAACACATTATATGGTAATCTTCTCTTCATTGATAATCTAATTGAACAGTTGCATTGACGTCGCCTTTATAGTAGGTCCTGTAAGAAGCTAGCACTTAAAGGAAAGCAAATGTTTGTGAGTTTGTCTATAAGGGTGCAACGATAATCATTGGAACTAAGGTAAGGTAGATTTAAAAAATATTCCCCTTTCCCGTGATATTAAACTAGCATTGGGTAACTCTGTGACACTGTGATCACGTAATTGCTCTAATATATTGCTGTAAAATTGAAGAAAATTAATAACTGCCAATGGGATAGATGAGTGAAAATGAGAACTATTAGCCCAGCTACAGCTGCCAGAGAAAGGAAGAGGAGCCAGAGATCAAAGGAAGAGTATTGTAGGAAAGAGAGAAAGAGATGCAGAAGCTCAAAGGATTTCCCGTGAAGATGAGGAGTGGAGAGTACAAGAAAGACAAAGAAATAGGGAAACACGTCAAATGAATAGGGAACAAAGAAGATCTAATCTAGGGCCGAACTATTTAGATTATTTGCATTTCATTTATTTCATTAATTATTCAATAAAAATTATTTCACTAAACCTTCAGTTTATTTAAATTGCGTTGAGGATCGGAGATCCGGTTCTGCCCAAGTTTTAGTAAAAGAATGCTTCCAAAAATTTCACTTTATGATAAAAAATAATATATTATTTTTTCATTCTTGTAACATTGATCAATTTTCATAGTAAAAACAATCTATATGATGTGGCAATTTATGATGTAGGGCAGATGTCGGCAACCTCTTTACCTATGAGGGCGCAACTTTAATTATTGGGGACATGAAGGGCGCATAAAGCAACAAGAGTAGAGTACCAATATTTATTAAAATGATGTTTTTGTATATATATAAGCGAAAAACTATTAAAGGATTTATTATAAAAACATGAAAAATAAATCAATGTGAAACTTGGCACTGCATATCTTCAGCCAACTTGCTATAATTTGGTACATAACTCGAGATAGCTTATCTTACACAGTTGTCTAAACTGTAATCGGTGAGCCTCGATTGGTACTTGGATTTCAAGTATTTCATGCTTGAAAAATGGACTCTCAAGTGTATGTTGAAGCACAGTAAGAATATATTTTTAGGGCACATTTTCTTAATAAGGGATAGCGATTTTCGTCAACTAAATTCCAAAAGTTTTCATCAGTCTTATGTGACCTTAAAATAATATCATTCTGCATATTTATTATTTCCATTTCTAAGCCTTCAGTGTTAATGATATTAAAGTAAGTTGCAATATTAACAGACATCATTATCTGTAAAATTGAGCGGATTAACAAAGAATGTTATTATGGGCTCCAATTCAGAAAACTGACGAAACCTAGAATTAAACTCCTTCAGGAGCACTTGAATGTGTTATGAAAATGTTGCAGTTGTAACATTTTTATCAATCAGACTCTCAATAATATTTTTTAAATACAGGAAATGTGATAATGAATTTCTCTCTAGATGAGACTTCCACAATGCCAATTTACATTTGAATGCATTTACTGCACTTATCATTTTAGCAATGTGTTGATTTTTTCCCTGCATCTCCAAATTCAGATCGTTCAATTTTATAGTTATATCAACAAGAAATCCGAAATCCATCAACCAAGCTTTGTCATCCAACTGTGCATAATATTTATTTCTTGATGTGAGAAATTCCTTTACCTCATTTATGAGCTTTAGAAACCTCAGGTATTTTGCCCCTGCTAAGCCATCTCACTTCGGTATGTAAAAGAAGATCATCGAATTCGGCATCTTCATCTTGTAAAAGCAGTTTAAACAATCGGTGTTGCATTGATATGGCTCTCATAGAATTTATTATTTTTGTTACTGTTTTCATGCCATGTTGAAAATGAAGAACTTTTACACATAACATTTCCTGATGTACGAGATGCTACCCAAAAGTTCCCGAAATGTATCTGAAAAAAAAAGCAGACCCAAGTCCTAATGGCCACCGTCCGATCAGAAGCTGTCCTGGAAGTCCTTTTGTGTCAGCGTCTTCAGCACCTCCTGCGATTCGGCCTGGATCTCCTCTATGGTGTCAAATTTTGGCCCCTTCAACTTGATTTTCATCTTGGGGAAGAGGAAGAAGTCTCAGGGGGCTAAATCAGGCAAATAAGGGGGGTGGGGGACGGCCGCCGTGTTTTTGGAGGCCAAAAACTGCTGCACAGCCAGAGCGGAGTGCACGGGCACATTGTCGTGATGGAGCACCCAGTTGTTCCTGCGCCATTTCTCTGGCCGCTTTCGCCTCACGTCCTCCCTAAGCCACCTCAGGACGTCGCAGTAGAACTTCGCATTGGCAGTCTGGCCTGGAGGGACGAATTCCTTGTGGATAATCCCGTCAATGTCAAAAAAGTAGATCAGCATTGACTTAACATTGCTTTTGACTTGCCGCGCTTTCTTCGGTCGGGGTGAAGATGGACTCTTCCACTGGGACGATTGCTGTTTTGTTTCAGGGTCATACCCATAAACCCAACTTTCGTCACCAGTTATGACCTTAGAAAGGAAATCTGGGTCATTTCTGACCTGCTCCTGACGTTCTATGCAGACTTCCAGCCGATGTTGCTTCTGGTCGTCAGACAGCAGCCTTGGCACGAATTTTGCAGCAATCCGCCTCATTTTGAGTTCGTCCGACAAAATGCGCTGACATGTCCCGTATGAGTGTCCCACAATGTTGCAAACATCATGGATCGTTCGCCTACGGTCCTCAAGGATAGCCTCATGCACTTTTTCAACATTTGCCGGTTGAAGGTTGTCCAGAATGTGTGTCATCATCAACTGACGTTTGGCCATTTCTAAACCAGTTAAACCAGTCGTAGGTTTATGTCTGACCCAAAGCATCATCACCAAATGCTTGTTTAAGCATTTTGTAAGTTTCCGCAGCACTCTTGCCAAGTTTGAAGCAAAACTTGATGTACACACACTGCTCCTTCACGTCCACCATTTCAACGAAGAAAAAAATCGCAAAACGACACAAACACGAGGTTATAAAAACGCGTAGAACAAAAGAATGCGTGCACTCAGCGCGAAACCATGTCGCACACTGGTTCACAAAAGATACATGTAGCGCTACCGAGCGCCACTAGTCCGTACTACAACCGGTTCCCGCGCGACGTTCAACTTTCGGGAACTTTTGGGTAGCACCCCGTATAATGCATTGATAAGAAACAAATTTTGGAAACGTAGGGTCTTCTTTACATAGTGCAATAAGTCCATTTTTACAACCTGTCATCGCAGGTGCACCATCTGTAGTAATTGCGGTCAACTTCATTAATGGTATATTACTTTCTTAGACATAT
This sequence comes from Uropetala carovei, assembly GCA_036926305.1. NCBI lineage: Eukaryota > Metazoa > Arthropoda > Insecta > Odonata > Petaluridae > Uropetala > Uropetala carovei. The sequence continues at coordinate 1,955,291 of JAXCHB010000195.1, forward strand.
TTTTCGAAGGTTGAAAAAATATCTTCACCTCTTGTTTGTCCCTTTGGTGGAAGAATTTTAAGAAATTCTTCCTTTGCAGAAAAATCGTTAAGCACCATCTTCACAACCGTAGCTAATTGAGAAGTGTCTGATATGTCTATTGACTCATCTAGTTGCAATGAGAAGAAAATGCATTTTTGTAAATCATTTGCCAACTCTGTCTCCATATTGGTTGCAATAACTTCAATTCTTCTTGTAACTGTTCTTGCTGATAATTGAATCGTGTTGATTGCTGAAGTAATTTCATTTTTATTTTTAAAATCTTCGAAAAGTGAGTCAGCAGCTGCTAACATGGCTTCTTTTACAATCTTGCCATCTTCAAAAGGTTTTTTCCTCTTGGCCAACAAATACGAAATTTTAAGTGATGCAATTGTTGCTCTTTTTGATTGCTGCACTGGTCTGGTAAAAATGTTCTGCTGTTTAGTTAAAATAGATTTCATATCACAAATTTTCTTTTTCCTGATCTCAGAGTTCAATGGAAAATTAGCAGAGCTGCAAACCACTTCAAAATTTGGAGGGGGTTCGGTTCTAAATTTTTGGAAGTGGTTCGGTTCATGGTTCGGTTCAGACGGGAATTTTGACAAATGGTTCGGTTCGGTTTGGTTCAACTAAATTAATAATTTGAAATACTATCCAGAAATAATTAATCCAATATATACATTACATATTCAGTATCAATCTGTAGGTAAATCAATCAGCAGTTAATATTATTTTAAATGATAGAAGAATTTATTTAAAGAAAGGAAAAATTTATATCACAATCCCATCATCATCCTATAGTATATTATGCGAGTAGTGAAGCCACGTGCGCCTGTGAGTATGAAGTCTCGCGTAATTATATCGGCGTATTTCTCAAGAGCCGTTCATCGTAAAAGATATGCGGTAAACGTCGTTTTGTTTCTACTGGCTATGGAAAAATATTTGCGTTTGCTAAAGAGTCCAGGGTTCGAATCCAGGAGACAATTATATTTTCTCATAAGTTTACACGGGATTTTCGATTTTTCAGAGTGCAAGGTTTTTTTCCTTTGTTCATTAAAATACGTAAAAATGGACCGATTTTCTTCTTTTTTGCATTATTCGAGGGGTAAAGCTTTATACTATCTTATTCTTGAAATGTTTACATGTTACGCGGTCGAATTTGTCAAAAATACGCATTCTGTTTCGAAATTTGCAGATTTTTCGTACTCATTCCGGGCGTTGCCAAGGAGACTCTCATTGTTGCCTCTGATTCATTTAAGGTCAATTAAACCTTCAAATAGACGAAAGAAAAGCGTTATTGTTATTTTCTCTTCATTGATAATCTAAATAAACGCTTGCATTGACGTCGCCTTTATAGTAGGTCCTGTAAGAAGTTAAAAGCAGTCGTTGATATACACTTGAAGGAAATCGACTGTTTGTGAGTTCGTCTATAAGGGTGCAACGATAATCATTGGAACTAAGGGTAGGTAAAATTAAAAAATTTTCCCCTTTGAATATACCGCGATATTAAACTAGCATTGAGTAACTCTGTGACATTGTGATCACGTAATTGCTCTAATATATTGCTGTAAAATCGCAGAAAATTTAAAAATCCCAAGGGGTGGACCAGTGAAAAGGAGAGCTATTAGCCCAGTTACAGCTTCCAGAGAAAGGAAGAGGAGCCAGAGATCAAAGGAAGAGTATTGTAGGAAAGAGAGAGACAGAGATGCGGAAGCTCATAGGATTGCCCGTGTAGATGAGGAGCGGAGAGTACTAGAAACACAAAGAAATAGGGAAACACGTCAAATGAATAGGAAACAAAGAAGATCTAACCAGAGCCGCGCCGGCATATGGGTGCAAGGGGTGCATCACACCCGGGCGGCAACATATTAGGGGCGGCAATTCACGGTCGGAGGAAAAAATCTCTCTTAAGTATGTGGTTTGCACAATTTATTTCTTATATTAAATACAACTTTTAATCTGAAAATCGAAAAAAATCTGAGACAGGATGCATTTATAAGTCCGTAAGGGGAGGCATGAACTGCTTGCACCCGGGCGGCAAATATGCCCGGCGCGGGCCTGGATCTAACCCAGGGCCGAACTATTTAGATTATTGCAAGCGTAGCTGCAACAGGCTGCTAGTCTTCATTTATTTATATTTAAACAATGGTATTTTTGATCCTAACGTGATTTTTATGTGGATAACAATAGTATCAGAGAGGAAAGAGTTAGGCACTCTTTCCTTTGAAGCAAACCCGCTGGTTTTTTCAATGGAAATTCCTGGTCTTTTCGTTGGTCCGTACTTTGTGGATTGAGATCGAACCGAAACCGAATTACGGTTCGGTTTTCGGTTCATTGAAAAATTAATCAGTGGTTTCGGTTCCGTTCGCGGTTCAGCAAAATGGATGCGGTTCGGTTCGGTTTGCAGCTCTGAAAATTAGTATTAAAATTTCTGTGGGCCGTATTAAAATGTCTTCCAACATTACTTTTCTTTGAAAGTGCAACACTAGCATTATACAATAAACAAACACAATTTCCTTTCAAATCAATAAAACAGAATTGTTCTTCCCAATCAATATTGAAGTAATATGTCCTTTGCCTGTTATTACTCATAATGGGGATGAAATTTTCCACAAATGAATTAATAATCACAACACACGGAATATCGGAAAAATATCAGAAATGTTTTGAACTGTTAGTCAATTTATATTGATTTATATTTAATCAATGAAGAGGGGAATGAGCTATCACTGGTTGATATTGTAAGAGACGAAGAAAAAGCTCCGAAACCCTGTACTTTGTATACAAAGTGAAGAATAGAACTCCGAAACCAACGACTTAAAATAATAACTCGAGCGAAGTTATGTTACAAGACGGAGGACAAAACTCTGAAACCATCGCTGTGATAGAAAAATACAATAAGAGACGTGCTGACATCTATTGGTGACTACGAGATTTAACCATAACCCAAATTTTCCTCAGACTCGCATTTAACCCGAGGGGTGATTTTTTCATGATAGATTTTGACAAAAAACATCGGCTTGTATTCGAGCAGATACAGTACTACAGATTTTTTACATCGCCAAACCTATTTTTGGAACTTTCAAAGAAAGGTCTGAGAGCCATAGGAACTGCAAACAGACAAGAGCAAATTATCCCAAAGAACTAGTCACAAACATTAAGGCCTGGAGAGAAAGCAACAGAAGGGACTGTGAGTGGTTTACCTCTGGCCCACTTGTGTCTTTAGGGTGGCATGACAAAAAGAATATTCTTTTAATCTTTGGGTTATGACACACCCACTTACGCAATGCAGTATGTGGAAAGGAAGCGGAAGGATGGTTATAAGTTGGAAGTGTATTGCTCAGACATTGCAGTAGTGTACAATAAGTTCATGTGAGGTTTAGACAGAAAAGACCAATTATGCAGCTACTACAGCTTACACATTCCATCAAAAAAATGTGTGGCATAGATTGATGTTTGATTTAATTAACAGGACAGTTGTAAACTCATATATTTATTTCAAACAAGCTACAAATAACTAACTAACTTTCCCCTAAAAAACTGTATTTAGAAATAACAAAAGATATAATCGGAGGGTACAGTAGCAGAAAGGTGCCTGGGCACAGGGTGTGTTCCTTCTTCGCATAATTTCAGAGAATGCCACTATCCAGAAACAGTCGATAGAAATGAGAAGAACGTACCATTGCAGAAGGAATGTGTTTTATGTAGGGATAAAGGATTAAGGAAAAGGAAAAGTTTTGTGTGTGCAGTTTGTAAAAAAGCATTGTGAATCGACTCTTGCTTCAGACTCTTCCATATGAATCTACATTAATTAACGAAGAAGAAGCTTTGGTAAGTAGTAACATAATTTATTTAAACATTTTTTTCAATTCAGGAAAAAAATTAAGAGGTTAAAATTTAACACTTTTTTCTATTCTTTTATTTCCAGAGATACCAAAATCAGCATTTTTCTGCCATTTAATTCCATCCTTAATGGATTAAAGGAGATATTTGAGAAAACGAAAAAATGACTAAAATAAACATCCACTTCTGGTGGACCAATTTCACCCAAAACCTTTTCAAATATTCAGTTGCTAAAAGTCTTAAGTTTAAAGTTTTGTGCTGATTTGATAATTAGTTTTTGAGTTAGAGGACCCATAAAATTTCTAACACACACACACACAAACATAATCGAGAAAATAGTCAAAATGTGTTCTAGGAACCTTATAAAGTGAATTTCTGTTGAAATCTCTAAATCGATTTTTTTTCATGAAACAATAATACGTATATGGAGAAAGTAAAAATGGTAAATTGTTATATGAGTCAAATGATGTGAGGAAGAGATGGAAAAAGTATATTGACGAGCTACATGCAAGGGCTGCATTTCCTCTGATTTTGTTAACAAAAAACAGACATTTCTGTGATTCACGGATATTTATAAAGAAAAATTCGGTAGTTAACTGAGAAGTTCACGTAAAAAATACATACGTAGACTACTAAGAAATTTTGGTTGGTTGGGGATGCGTTCCTGAAAACATGTTCGAATCTCAAATATTCGAATGTCAAACGCCGTTTTTCCATATACTTGCATGTTACAATTGGGGGATACGTTCCGGCATCTCGGGAAAAAGTCTCCCCTCACATTCTATAAACATAAAATAACATTACTAATATGTTAATAGAACAATATTAAATTATGATTACATTATAAAATAAATATTTTAAATGTATAACTTATTTTTTGCACTAAAAAGGAAAAAATGAATTGCGCGAGTTGTTTGTTACAAATGACTCGCGCAAGCTGGATAACATACCTGCATACATCTATATATACATATAACTATTTATCGCAGCGAAATTAATACAAAATAACTTAAGAATAAAGAAACAAAATAAAAAATATTTCATCATGGTCTCACTAATAGGAATGTTTCTGACGCTGATCATCTACCCAAAGTTTTAAAAGTTTTTCCATTTTAGGAATCACAACACCGCGCCTAAGACTGTTTATTTTTATCAAATTACGAGAATTTATCACATCTTCTAGAATTTTCTCCTTCTGGAAAGTGCTAATAGTTGAACGACACATTCCCAACGATCGTGCGATTTCAGCTTGGCTTTCACCTTTCTCAACACGCTTTAAAATTTCTAATTTCAATTCATAACTATGAATCTTATGCCCTCTTTTATTTGATTCCCTTACATTATCACTATTACATTTCCTTTTAGATGCCATGTCAAGTGATAAATTTATAAATAAATCAATAAAATAAATAAACTTAAAAGATTAACAGTAAAAAGTGAAATCAGCACAAATTCAAACAATTAGAGCAGATATAACTATGTCTACATGAAAACTAAACCTTGGGTTTTGTCGGAACCAATAACTACGTGAAGTTTATTCCGCATGTATTATTGATCAGCGGGATCAAAATCTCGAATCAATCGAGACTCGGGAGTCACCTGTATTAATATTTCTATACGAATCCTGTAAATAATATACATTCGATGAAATTGTTCTGTAAGTACATACGTATCTTATTATACTTTGGGTGAAGTGCAAAAACTTGCTACTTATTGTGAGACTGACCACAAAAACTAGCTGTTGAACTGGATCAGCAACCTACAGCATATTTATATTTTTACTTTCTACATACGTAGAATTGTAGAAAGTATTGTATTCATGAAAAAAACCTTTCTTTGCATTTCTCCCGCATACTGTACCCATCTAAAACCAACAGAACGTGATTCAGTAGGTGACTGAAAATTTCATGCTCTCCGTGGCAAATTTCGAGTTGTGTTTTGGTTTAAACTATTTCAAATCAATTACCATACTTTTTGGCTGACAATCAAGGAGATATTCATTGACTACAACCTTTAAAGAAGTACCATATGAAAAATCGTTACTTTCGATTAGAAATTGCTAGAGATATGACAGTTTTGGTTTTTCTATCAGTGTTAACGTGGGAAAAAATGTAGTTTTCAGTTATTATGCTATTTCAGTAATTTCCTAGTACCGTATATTCTGGCATATAAGTCGACATTTGAAGCTTAAAATAATTTTCCTAAAACTAAGAGTCGACTTATATGCCGAATAAAAAAATGCGAACTTTAAACTGCACATGAATAACATGTTTACATTTTCCAACATTTATTTTATAAGATTTGAAATGATTAATTTTAATAGTTATTAAAAATTCAAATTATAGTTTTTTCTTTTTATTACTCAAATCTCAAAAATATAAACGATCTATTTACAATTACAGAAACAAAGGATAAATAGAAATACCGTCAATAGATGGCAGTACAGTTGTATGACTAATTCAGATTTGTTTTTATTGCCTTCTATTTGACCTATAATGATCCCTCTTAAATGAAACCAATGAATTAATAAGTAAAAAAATTGACACTGCATTTTTGGGAATAGGTTGTACGTTTTAAAATAAAAAAAAAATCCTCATATTCCTCCCAAAGAGTTCATGAAATTCATCTTGAGCAATTTCAGTGCCATCAACCTTGTAAGGGTCCCACTCTGTATCAAATGTTAAAGATTCGAGTTCATTACACTAATCTGCATTTTTGAAAAAATTTTCAATGTTTTGAATATGACAGCTGTTTCTAAATCATTTTCACATGCTGATTTCAAAAATAACATCCATTTTTTCTATCACATCAGAATTTTTGACAAAGTAAAAAAAAACGAAAGGAAACATTTTCTCTAATTCTAATAAGGGTCTTAAATTTACATTTCACATTAAAGGTATACAATACAATTTCAACAGTAATTTTACATAAGGAATTGTGTTGAAGTAGAACACAATGTTAGTGAATGCTACAATTTGTGACATTTATGCCCATTTTTAGGTGTTCAAAGTAATAAATTTCTATTTTTTTTGACTTCCTTCCGGAACTCTCTTCGCCGGAACTGTATCTTTTCAGCATCCAACAATAGTCTGGCATTATATTCACATTCCACTGTCCTTGGTAACTCTTCTCCATTTGTTTGATATCCTGGTGAAATCTTTCACCCTGTTCTTTGCTAACGCTTCGTAGGTTTTCAGGAAAATAGTCCAAATGATAGTGCAAAAAGTGCACCTTTAGGCTCATATTGCAACCCAGTTTTCAAAAGTTCTCCAGCATATCTTCCATGATCATACTGTACTTTGGATACTTGATGTTTCCCACAAATTATGGACAGCATTTCTGAAGCTATTCCATGCCTGATTTTCACTTTCGTCCATAGTTTTTCGAATTCCTTCTTTGATTTTGTTGACTGAGTGAAGGAAACTTGCTGCAGATGTATTTGAAGCAACCACTTTCCTTCAGGGATTTTACAAATTATTTCATCAAACCCAATTTAATATATAAGGGTGGTAACAGTACCTTCTTAGGATCAATCAATGACTCGTGCATTATATTTTTTGAACCAGATGTAAGAGTTTTCCGAGGCAGCCATAGACTTCTACCCCAGTGTTCATTTCTAGCTCGACTATCCCACTCACACAATAAGCATGGCATTTTTGTATACCCAGACTATTGACCATGCAATAAACGAATCACTTTGAAATCTCCACACATAAACCTGTATTGTATTTTACTTTCTCCAAGTGAAGTTGAAAGTTTTCATAGCTTTATATCAAATGCGCTGAGTGGGCCACAGGAATCGATGCATACACATTACCATTACAAAACAGAACTCCTTTGAAGAGTCGATAAACAACCGCCATTCGATTGCTCGATAGACAATTCCAAAGTAGTCCATAATGGCAAAAATGATATTGCAATATACCATTGAGTCCACTTCAGAAAAATACGGAACTAATTCTTGTTCATGATGCCTGTATTATGAAAAAACTGTACCTGCAGAAAGCAGATTCTTGGCTTTTAGTCTATATCCCAGAAGCTCTTCCGAATCTTTTGCTAGGATTAAATCCCTGACCAAATCATTAAGCTCATGTTGTGTGATCAATTATGGTGCACAATCATGATTTACTGGTTGATAACATTCTGTTTTCTCCTCAAAACCAGAAATTTCAGGTTCAGGGTCCGATGGCACATTCTCCAAAACATCTGGGGAGGAGGGTACTGGCAGGTCGGGCCCGTGTAGCACTGATCTAACTGCAGATTGAATATTGGGATAAACGATACCTTGTTTGCTTTTGCACTATACCCATCTACTCTTACCGAGCAAAAATAATAGTATTCTACGTGATTTCGAGGTTCCCTCCATACCATAGGGATTGCAAATGGCATGGCTTTCTTCTTACCCTTCATCCACAGTCACAAACCTCCGGCACATGTATGACACATTTTATGTGGGGCACATGACTTATCTTGATCTCCGAATTTCATTTTGAAGTACACGAAGTACACCTTTTACACAAAGTCCGTGATGTTCTGTCTTTGCTTCTGTACAACATAACAAAATATAAGGATTGTTCACACACCCGCGTGATGCCATGTTTACAGTCACAATAAGTATCACATGAATTACCCAGCATAGACTTGTTGATTCTACTGAACCAAGAATGCAACTGAACTAACAACTCGCCAGCTGGGAAGAGATACTGCACAGTCTACTCAAGGTCAAATGGCCAGCTCAAAGCAGGATTGCCAACTACTAGACATACCAACCTCTAGCCTTGGTCTAGTAAATCCATTTCTCACTTAAAGATGATCAGATATTATGAATTATATATGTATACACGTGCATTGTTATATAGTCCTACACAATTTTTACATAAATGCTGAAAAAACAGGTCTAGGCTGTTTACAACAAAACTGTACGAGATAGCCAAAAACAGTTTTCATTTTCACAATCATCATCAAAAATAGGATAAAAACAAGTACAAGTTTGAAAACATCAAAATCAATGCAGACCACTGTTATCATCTTCCCACAATAAATTATCTTCTTCCCCATCCATGGAATTCGATATTCTTCATTTTTTGAATGACTTGATGATGGTTTCTGCTTTAATATCATTCCATGATTTTATAATCCATTCACACAAAACATTAAGCGAGGCGGCACGTAAATTTCCACCTTTCGTGAAAGTTTTTTCTCAGTCAACCATCCACTTATTCAATTCGGCATGAGCATGGTCCTTAAATGGCTTGTTGAGGCACACATCCAAAGGTTGAAGTAGAGATGTTGCACCTCCAGGTTGCAATATCCGTATTATTTATTTGAAAGCACATCTTGATGTCTTTTGTTACGTGGGATCGGAACATGTCACACACAAGTAAGCTACGCTGTTTGTGTAGGCCACCGAGTCGCCTATTCCAGACATTATCTACACACAACTTCATTCCACCTTCATCCATCCATCCTTTTTCATGGAAATGAACAAAAACACCCTTGGGAAACTTAATTTTTGGCTTAGTTTTCCATTTGAAAATCACCATGGGTTTCAACTTCCTTTCGTCGACCAAGTGGGCTAGCACCACCATGAGTCTTGTATTTTCATGCCTGGTAGTTTTTATTAGAACAGTTTTTGCACCTTTTAAGTCAATAGTTCGGTTGCTGGGCATATCAAAATTAATAGGCGTTTCATCAATGCTATTGATGTGAGATAATGGGTACTCACGTGTTTGCCGCATTCTAATTACAAATTGCTGGAAACTGGTAATTTTGTCATCGAGATGTTTCGCAAGTTTCTGTGCAATCTTGGTTTTCTGCTGCAACACCAGTGATTTTCTTCTCAAAAAGCGGGTACACCAACTAGCTGTTGCCTTGAACCCTTTGCTTAGTTCTGGATTTGATTTAGCCCAATTAAGGGCATATATTTGGGTGACAATGTAACCAGTCTTTCAATTTTCAAGGACCCATTCCGAAACATGTTCTTCAATATCAGGCCAATGACTGCTGCCGGCTCTCATTGCACATTTTGTCTTTGGTATCTTGATCATCATAGATTCGTTCTTTCTCCAATCTCGCACCAACTTTTCACTGACACCAAATTTCCTTGCTGCAGCACAGTTATTTGATGATTTAGTGAATTTCACTACGTTTAACTTGAAACCAGCTGCATATTTCATTCTTTTGGCAAGCAAAGCCATGATAAGGGTATTTCAATTTCTAGGATTTTACCGCAATCAGTGTGACCATCTGTCCTGCATTCAGTTGACAAATTATAAAGTCCTTGTCCCACGGGGTAGGTATTCGTAAAATGCCCTGCAAAGTCTCGATTTCAATAAAAAATCTGATGTGGCCAACACATGACTTTCTCCATATTTGGGGTATAGATATTTAAATTATTATGAATAGCATTATGAGGCAAAATTATTATTTCGTATCGTAAAAGAATACAGTCGTCCTTACTACCGTAAATTACGTATATTTTGAATATGTTTACAGAATTCACCGCTGCATGGTGCTGGCGCTGTATACTGGAAATTAAGAAAAAGCGAAATATCTCCGTAATGGATGGTACACTCCTGGTCATAAAAACTGCACATCCTTACGAGCGCTCCACCGAAATTTCAGTGAACTACTAGTATCGAACGAGCTGTCAAGCGATATGGCAACAGTGATAGTAGAGGAGGGGGTGAAGGGTCTTCTTCCTCTCCTTCCCCCCCCTTAGAGAAGGGTTTACGGTTCTCTCCTAGCTCTTAAGGATCGGATATTTTCCCTTAAGATAATGAATGCTTTTGAATTCAGTAGCGCTTACTTTCCCCATTGCGGTAACACGTGAATGAGTGTCAGATATAATTCTTTTCTTTTCAAAATTAGTTAGAATCGAGACATGAACTCAGGAGTTTAACATACGGACGTCAAAAAGAACGATGTTTATTTTTCCATTCAAGATTAAATTAATTAAATTCCGAGTTAGCATAAATATTTATTAGGAATCGAAAGGAATACACATTTCAATGCCTTAACAATGAAAAATGTTTAGTTGCGACTACTTCACGTATTATTTCATTGCTTCGACGCCCAATATCTGTTTATGAATGCTATAAGTTGAATTTGAACAATATCTTTATTCATTTACATAGGAGAATTTTGGTCAGTTATATGACGGGATGCCTAGCACTTAGATAAGCAATTTTAAAAAATAACAAAGTATAGAAAACTACGAAAAACGTAACATTTCAGGAATTAAGTGAGAAACTATTAAATTTAAGTTTATGAATTATGTGTAACCAAAAGTTAAGTAAATAACTTTAATAAACGAAACATTTTTTTAAACGATAAAATTACTAGCATTCTTAAATAGGAATTACCGTATTTACTCGTGTACCCCGCGCACATTTTTCCCGAAACGCCGGGGATGCGCGTCTTACACGAGGATTTCTGATCAGGTTATATAAATTGTGAGTATCGATAGTAAATTCTCTGCAATATGATTGCATCTACGTTTATTTTCGTAATTCTACGAAGTATACGCGTATTTATGCGACCAAGCAAACGTGCAAGTTACGCCAACGCTGCAGGCAAAAACTCGCAAAAGTCGGCGGAAAGAATACGCCGACTTACTGATAGCTATAGTTCAATGACTACTGAGTGTTTGGGTAAAGATTCTCGAAGGAGAATCAAACCATGTCTTACATTACAAACTGAGTCGTGAAGTTAGTCGAGACGCCCAAGGTCATGCACAGGGAGTGTTTACATGGGGCAAGAAACTTCGTGATTAGTCGTTCGAGAATTCACGACCGCTTTCTCGATTCGTGTAAACGCGGCTATAAGAATTGAAAAGAATACACATTCTAGCGCCTTAACAATGAAAAAATGTTATTTACCACTACTACTTAATGCATTATTTCGTTACTTCGACGCCAAATACATATCTGTTTTTGAAAGCTATTAGTTGAATTTGAACAATATCTTTATGCTATTTTACAAAGCATTTACTTATAGTTTTTCTATACACGAAAGAGCTTTTGAGGATTCTTCTCAGTTATATGTCGGGATTACAATCACTCAGATAGGCAAAATGAAAGAATAAGTTTACAATAGCGCAATAGGAATCTTTTTTGGAAGGCTAGGCAGGAGTGGGTTAGGATAAAGGTGTGGAGACGGGCATGGGAGCCGGATCAGAAATCCTCGTGTAAGACGCGCACCCCCTTTTTTCCCCGGCGTTTCGGGAAAAATGTGCGCAGGGTACACGAGTAAATACGGTAATTCCTATTTAAGAATGCTAGTAATTTTATCGTTTAAAAAAATGTTTCGTTTATTAAAGTTATTTACTTAACTTTTGGTTACACATAATTCATAAACTTAAATTTAATAGTTTCTCACTTAATTCCTGAAATGTTACGTTTTTCGTAGTTTTCTATACTTTGTTATTTTTTAAAATTGCTTATCTAAGTGCTAGGCATCCCGTCATATAACTGACCAAAATTCTCCTATGTAAATGAATAAAGATATTGTTCAAATTCAACTTATAGCATTCATAAACAGATATTGGGCGTCGAAGCAATGAAATAATACGTGAAGTAGTCGCAACTAAACATTTTTCATTGTTAAGGCATTGAAATGTGTATTCCTTTCGATTCCTAATAAATATTTATGCTAACTCGGAATTTAATTAATTTAATCTTGAATGGAAAAATAAACATCGTTCTTTTTGACGTCCGTATGTTAAACTCCTGAGTTCATGTCTCGATTCTAACTAATTTTGAAAAGAAAAGAATTATATCTGACACTCATTCACGTGTTACCGCAATGGGGAAAGTAAGCGCTACTGAATTCAAAAGCATTCATTATCTTAAGGGAAAATATCCGATCCTTAAGAGCTAGGAGAGAACCGTAAACCCTTCTCTAAGGGGGGGGAAGGAGAGGAAGAAGACCCTTCACCCCCTCCTCTACCATCTCTGTTGCCATATCGCGTGACAGCTCGTTCGAGACTAGTAGTTCACTGAAATTTCAGTGGAGCGCTCGCAAGGGTGTGCAGTTTTTATGACCAGAACTGTACTATGAAAATTTGTTTCAAATAAAACTTGGAAGAAATATTATTCTCAACAACTTTGGTCCTCACGAAGATGACCAATTACGACGTTTTTAAGGAGATATTTGACGGAAACCGAAAAAACCGATTATTTATAAATAATTCCTAAAAATAACTGCTATGGAAAATTGTTTCAAATGAAACTTGTAAGAAGTTACATTCTCTATAAACTTTGTATAGAATTGTATATACAATAATGATGTTTTAATGAAGAAATATCACAAACGAATCGGGTTTCAAATAAACCTCGACTTCTGGTTAACCATTATTGTCCAAAAACTAATCAGTTCTTTGTACTCATGCTAAAGTGTTATATATGAAATTTGGTAACGATATGGCAAGTACTTTTTGAGTTAGAGTGCCCAGAAACACATACATCCACACACACACACAGACATCATTCCGAAAATAGTCTAAATGTGTTCTAGGGACCTCAAAACGTGTATTTCCGTTGAAAACTCGAAGTCGATTTTTTTTGTGATCACAATACTTTCCCATTACTACGTATGGAGAAAATAAAAACATTTTCTGTTTGAAAAGGGGAAAATTGGAATTATCAAAACTATCCTTATGTAATATTTTATTGAATTTCACCATCATAGAGATCGATAGCAATCACCTGTGCTGTGCAGACGACACCAAAGATTCGACCGCTCGAGATTCAACAGATCGAGATTCAGCTGCATTTTCAGAAACACATACCGGCCGAATCTCAAGTAAGTTTCGATTGTATCGTTAGGAGCTGACATCAAGTGAATTATAGGAAATTTTATTTAGTGGGGCAAATCTCTCCAAGAATAAGTTTCTTATTGGTTGAAATTAACACACTTGTTGCGGGTGCCGCCGATAGGCGATGCTCAGGTATTTACTTAGGACTGGCCGCCACCTTTCGGCGTCTTCCTTCCTATTCGTTTCAAACAGCATGTGGGACAATATACGTTCCCCAAGTCATGTAGCCAACTTTTGTAGGTTCTTCAGTAAGGTTCTACCTTTATGCCTGTGAGGATCGTTTCAGAAATTCTTTTCTCTATGCCGAAAAAGTGGTATTTGCAATGCCGTCTGTCTGTTACTAGCTCTGGAGCCTAAACGATACAGCAAAAATGAATGAAATCTCGTACTTAGATATTTTATTAAACTTCCCAGAGTATATGTACGAATGGTTGTTATTGCTCAATAATTAAGGATAGTTTATTCTACACATTTTTAACAACAATTCGATTTTCTCAAAAACGGCTCTAACGATTCTGATCCAATTTCATACAGTTACTTGAGTCTATGTCTTCAATAATACTGTATAGTTCATATTTCTCAAAAAATGAATATAAGCCTAGTTTATTCTAGGCAACTTTAGCAATAATTTGATTTTCTTAAAAACGGCTAAAGCGATTTTGAACAAATTTCGTACAGTTACTTGAGTATACGTCTGCAATATTATTACGTATTTCATTTTTCTCAATGAATGAGTATAAGGCTAGTTTATTCTTGGGCAACTTGAACAAAAATTGGATTTTCTAAAAACAGGCTGAAATGATTTTCATTTTCTGAAGATAACTAAACGACGCATTATTATATGAGAAAGTTTGTACAATGTATGTTGTACCGATTATTTATTTTTGGATGGATTATGAAAATTTCAAGGGGAAAAAACCTCAAGTAAAGGTGTAGTGCAGGTGTGCCTATACATAAGCTCATCTGAGGACCGAAGCACCGCCAATTGGCGGCTCATTCAAAATTAGGGTTTCAACAAGAAAAAGGATTGGGACAGCTATTATTTACGAAAGTAAGAGTCTTAACACACATAATGTGTAAAAATCTGATATGGCCAACACGACTTTCTCCATATTTGGGGTATAGATATTTAAATTATTATGAATAGCATTATGAGGCAAAATTATTATTTCGTATCGTAAAAGAATACAGTCGTCCTTACTACCGTAAATTACGTATATTTTGAATATGTTTACAGAATTCACCGCTACATGGTGCTGGCACTGTATACTGGTATTAAGAAAAAGCAAAATATCTCCGAAATGGATGGTTCTACAAAAATTTGTTTCAAACAAAAGTTGGAAGAAATATTATTCTCTACAACTTTGGTCCTCATGAAGATGACCAATTATGACGTTTTTAAGGAGATATTTGATGGAAACAGAAAAAACTGATTATTTATAAATAATTCCTAAAAAATAACTGCTATGGAAAATTGTTTCAAATGAAAGTTGTAGGAAATTACATTATCTATAACATCTGTATAGAAATGTATATATCATAATGATGTTTTACTAGAGAAATATCGCAAAAACTGAATAGGGTTTCGAATAAACGTCGACTTCAGGTTAACCGTTACTGTCCAAAAACTAATCAGTTCTTTGTGCTCATGCTAAAGTGTTATATATGAAATATGGTAATGATATGGCAAGTACTTTTTGAGTTAGAGCGCCATCAAACACATACAAAAACACACACACACATACACATACATCATTCCGAAAATAGTCTAAACGTGTTCTAGGGACCTCAAAACGTGTATATCCATTGAAATCTCGAAGTCGATTTTTTTCCTGATCACAATACTTTCCCATTACTTCGTATGGAGAAAGTAAAAATTTTAAAAAAATGTCGTTCTCAGGAAAATTCGTGTTCACCACCCCCACAGCGAATGTGTTAAACACCGGTCATATAGAATGCTGAAGAAGAATAATACTGACTATAAACAGTATTTATATATTTTATTATTGTTAATACTGTTTTGTTAAAACTTGAATTGTAGAAGACATTGATTTTGTCTGAAAACGATTTCATGAGAAGCATTTTTAAGTGAAAAAGTGGGGATTGACTTATATGGCGAACATATGCCTAATCACGTATTTTCAACCAAAGAAGTAGGGGTCGACTTATATGCTGAAATATATGGTAATTTAAAAATTCAGAACTATTCAAGAACAAATTTTCTTCTATAAATTATAAAAAATTAAATTAAAACACGAAAAAAGAGCAATAAATAATGATTTTGGTGACAAGATTTGCTTATCTGCACTTGGGTTGAGGTTACCTTTAGAGAGAGAAAGAGCTATATGAAGAATAACATGGGATAGAATGAGAAGGAGAATCTCCTATACTTATGTCCCAGTTTACATCTTCCCATTTTTGTGCCTGAAAACAGAAGCTTGGCTGACTTTCCAGGAACAAAAAAAGCCTGTCTGTTTACACGTTCCCATTTCATGCCTGAAACCAGGCACCTGACTGACTAGTTTGCCTGCCTACATAGTAAGATGGATTCAGAGAGAAAAGCTACCCTTTTGGCTGTTGCTGCAGAGCAGTTTTATTAACTGTGTCTAACAGTAAAGAGAAAAGAGAAGTCCGCTCATGTTGGGTGAAATCTTGGAAGTGCAGAAGAGAGGAGCGAAGCAGTTTTCGTTTTTGAAGAAAGAGTTATTATTGGAAGACGCAAATGCATATTATTCTTATAACAAGCTTTTAAGTTATGTGGAAGAAACTTTGAGTAGACACAAGAGACCACCTTAATGCGACACGTAACAAACACGTCACCTTTCTCACATGGCAGTCCTCAGACAATCGACGTGTTCTCGACATGCTAGGAAGTGCTGCTTGAAGTTGACGGCCTTGCATTGAGAGACTGAGCCACATATCGGTTTGTTTCATAAGCAACAGAAACAATGAGTTCTTCATAAAAAAGCTAAAAAAACTAAAATATCTCCTTCAGGATCAACTTCAAAATTCAAAGAAGGTTCACCTTCAAAAGGAAATCTTTCTGGTGCAAGAGCAAGAGGATCTGAAATGTTTACTTCACACCATCCTGCAATGTCCTGCGATGGATTCAGTGTGTACTCGACATCCGAACTTAGATATTCCTCGGACACACTTGACTCAGAATCAGATTCCTCAATGGAAATCTCTTCTGCATCAATATCAATATCGGAATGCCCTTCGTGTTCCATTAGGAATATGTAAATGATATAAAATCACAAAAATAACAAAACAATAGAATAGCAGCAAAAATAACAAAAACGATATGCAATAAAATATAACAAAAACAACAATATAAAAAAAATTGCTAAGGAGCACAAACAGAAAGAAAAATCCTAGACTTATTCACTCGAAAGCTCAACGAATAACCGTTGCAAAAAGCTCTTCGAAAGACCGATCCCAAACGAGTGCATACATATCTCCAGGGGGTGAGGCAAAGGACCTTCCAGAAATTGAGGAAGGAATGGGTGCCAGGAAAATACCCTCTCAGGGCAAATGGCCAAGCAATTGATGAACTTTTTGGTAGGCTAAAGAATAACTGTAAATAGCAATCGAAGCAACTGGGTTGTAAAGAGTAAAATTTGGTATCAGCGGTGGTATCATCTTTGGTTTTGAAAACAGAATGAAATGAAATGCGCTAGTTCCAAGTTCAATGGACTGTATTTTTTGTTCTAACTTTAGTGTGTGTGGTTAGGAAGATAATACAAGTTTTGGAATGGCTCAGATGTCCACACTTCCGATCAGCCATTTAACTGGACTCTCCACTCGTGACTGACTGATCGCTATCACTTCACACACACTTCACCGATGGTGGCGCTTGCTCTCACTTTACACACACAGTTCACCAATGGTGCCTAGACCATACCTAATGCATGGAAAGCCATCTGGTTGGCAGGTGCAACAACATTGCCCCCCACAATGCAGTCTTAACAGTGGTGAAAATGACCATGCGAGTTCAATACCCAGATATTTCGAAAAACCCACTCCATGAAATCCTCTGAGAACCCTAAATTGTCTCTCAGTATGATCTCCAACAATCGGAACGTAAACTTCTAGGAAGAGCTGGAAAAGCTTAGTTGCGTCTCAAAAGGAAAGGAAAAAATACAGTAGCCCAAGTATACTCGGGGTTGTCCAAATTTGACCCTAGACTCGATCCGAGTATACTCAGGGTAATCAGGGAAGCGGTTAAACGTGAAAATTATTTTATTTAACAGATTTCCTAATCTGCCTGTCCTGTAAACTAGGCCTATGGTTACTTATTCTTTTCAACTAATTTCTGCTATTTACAGTATATTTAAAACTTGGACAAATTTTTAGGTGCATTTCGTCTCCAGCGTGAGCGTCTATTGTCGTCGGTCTGTCTGTCTGCCCACCCATCCGCATGTTCGTTCTCAGCTTCTACCAAACGGATTTTCATGAAATTTCATATTAAGAACTTACAATCAAAGATAATAAGAAAATCATATAACTGAATCATGTAAGCCAATCAGGGGTGCCACTTTACTGGTGACAAAAAATGAACTTTCCATTGTATCTCCTGAAGTACCAGTCATATCGAAATAGTTTTCAAATAAAACTTGTAGAACTGGTAAATTAGAGTATTTCTTTTCCTATATATTTTTATCAATGAAGTAGCCGTTATCAAGAAAATCAAACAAAAATGTCTTAATTCGAGTTGAACTTATAAAATTTCTTGCATGGTTACTTCTTCATTGTTGCTAACATAAACAATCTCACAAACAAACATTTAATTTCCTTACATATGCACGCAATATTTTTAAATAGGAAAAAAATGGATTATTTATGTCGAAGAAAAGAGCTTTAAAACGCTATTTCCCTTACATAGATGTATATAATTTCTTTTACATACTCCACTGCACGAAACATGCCATTTGTGATATGCTGTACACTTTCCTAACTCATTTAAAACTGTCTATGCCAATAGAGTTGATTTGTAATGCAGGATAAATTTAAAATTCATAAAAAGCATGATTAAATTTATGTTACAGGGCTATGCATAAACAGTATTAAATAATTTTACTTAAAATATGTGGTGCAGGTACTGAAATTATTGAAAGCATAAATTTGTACACTTTGCATCAAAAAACCAAGATATTACATATTAAAAGATTTTACAGGATATTTTTATGTCAGTAACAGGATTTGGAAAAAAAATTGTGGCAGCCCTGCTATATGCTAACTAACAGGAGTGAAAGGGTGGAATTTTAACTTATATGCACGAAAACAATAAAAATGCATGGCTAGGTTAATTGAAATGATAAAAATTTTGAGCTATGTTGACATGCATAAATCTCTGAAATGCGATCTACCATGTCTGATCACCAAATTGGAACATTTGTATTTTAACATAATTGGCACTTTGGCCCGGATATATGTTTTCCAGATTTACCTCTGTGGGCTAATTGCAATGATAACATTCATTAGGCAATGGGGAAATTAAAGAATGAAGTCCTGGAGAAATTGCAGTCTCCTGACAACAAATATTGACATAATTTGCAATTTAAACATCATGAAGTTGGAGTTACCCCAATTTGCAGAAGCTTGCCTCAAGTGTATTTGGATACCAACATCAAATGCTAATAGTGAAAGGTTATTTTCTAAATATTCCAGGATGGTTAGTGACCGAAGAAGAAGGCTTTTACCAAAAAATGCAGAAACTTTAACAATTATCACATTTAACCCTCAAGTACTCAATCAAAAATACATTAGTACTCGCATTGGGTCGAATCGACCCAATGTATTTTGAAGCTTAAAAAGAATGACTAGATTTCCAGAACATTTTAAAAAATTATTAGAAATGCTAAAACTATTTCAATAGAAAAAGAAAAAAATTATTTTAAATAATTTATTGAAGAATATTTATTCAAACAGTAAAAACTATAAAACAGCAAAAACTGTAAAAACTTTTTAAAATTTGGTAAAGTTCCACAGGCAAAATAAAATTACGACCGGTTTCGACTAGTCATAGCCATCCTCAGGTAAGGGAAATGAGTGAAGCAGCGAATATATAGGCAGCCAGTAGGAGGGAAGGAATGGGAAGGGGGAAGGCAAAGTGTTAAGGATGTGAGTTGCAACGTATGTGAGTTACATTATATGCGAGTTACATTGTTACTTTGTTCTAAAAGGTAGGGCAACGCTGTGGGATGACTTGTGAAGGAGTTCAGTTCATACATGATCACTCTCACGACGAGATGTTTTTGGTGAGCTTCACACACCAAGTGTATAATGGTAGTGTTTATCCTCTTAAAAGGTGCGATTCAAACACTAACTACCAACGTGCTTAGATGCACAGTGCTAACAAGGATTCATTCTAATGTTCAGTTTTTTTAAAGTCTGTATTTTACCCCTTAATCGTGTAGAAGAAATTTAGATCTGGAAATTGTTCCACCTATGTTTAGCCTTATTATACAGTCCACTTGCATTTACCACGAGTCATCATCGGAACATAAAGGGTAATTTAGCTTGGGTAGTGGTACTTGCGCTTAGTATATACTAGTGATGCACCGAAGTTCGGCTTCGGCCTCGGTATTCGGCCAAAATCTGCTCTTCAGCTTCGGCCTTTGGATGGCCGAATAGCCGAATACTACATATTTTTTTTTGATAAAACAAAAAATGATAATGACATAATAGAAGAAAGCTGAAAACACTAAATAAAAGCATAATACATTGAGTTGTTGTCAATACAATTCACATATCTCGGATTCAGCCTGACAATTATGTGCTACTCATTTTTACGGCCTACGACATATAATATATTAGTGTGTTCCAATATGTGGACAATTCGTTTATTTAGAATACTCCTCATTAGTTGGAATTTTTGATGTTATACAATACTGTGTAAGTAGCAGACAACCTCTAACATCTGGTTCACGTTTTTGCATGACGTAATATGACGTATAAACAGTAGCGCCATCGTGCCAAAACCAAAATGACACAGTGTCGACTGAGTTTTCGTTTCATTTTTGAATTTCATAAGTGCAGACATTTTTATATAACAGAATATATAATAAACTTAACAGGGCTGCGATTCCTTGTATATATCTTCATTTTAACAACGAATTTAAACAATTTCTATAGAAAACATTAGTGTTCATTAGTTGGTACTTCAGGTTGGTAGTGTTTTAAAAACGATTTAAGAAATTCCCCGGGAGGAATATTCTTGTGATTGTAACCTACTTTCACAGTCAACATTGGGGATGTGTGCAGATTTTTCGTAAACCCAGAACTTATTAGTAGTATCATTTTCAAAATTAATAGGACAGGCTCCGTCCCACGTACAAACGACACGGGCGGTGCAAGCAACTAAGCAGATAAACAATACAATGTAATGTTATGGCGGTGTTCCAAGTTCTGGCATCAATGCATGTACTCGTTTGAGTGGTGAGCGAGTGTCTTCGAAGCGATCAACACACCTTGTTTTCGAAGTGAGCGACCAGAACCGCCATTGTGGCAAATAGTTTGTATTTCAGCATTTTCTTTGTAGTTTTATCGCCGTTTTAAGTTGTGTTCTTACACTGTTATGGAAATGAACGAAAATGTAATTTCCGAGATCCAAATGAGTTCCATCTCATAGAATTTAAAATATAAAAAGTATTTTAATCATTTTTGACCGATTACCAAGGCCGAAGCCGATATTCGGTGCATCACTAATTTATGTTAATGGAGATATTCAGCTTCGGCCGAATACTGATTTTAACATTCTGCCATTCGGTATTCGGCCAAAATGAGTATTCAGTGCATCTCTAGTATATACTCAATAGATGAAGCTTTCATTTGGTAGAACTTCATCATATTTATTTAGCTAAATTACCCTTTACCTTCCCATTTCTTCCCTCCTACCGGCGGCCTATATATTCGCTGCTTCACTCACTTCCCTTACCTGAGGATGGCTGTGACTAGTGGAAACCGGTCATAATTTTGCCTGTGGAACTTTACCGAATGCTTTAAAGTTTATACAGTTTTTACTGTTTGAATGAATATGACGCAGTTCCACCAAATGAAAGCATCTATTGAGAATTTATTGAAGAACGTTTATGCAAATATTTATTTCAAACAAAAAATTTTAATTCACATCTTCATCCGAACTTCCAAAACTGAAATCTTGTCCTTCGAAAACAATTTTCATAAATGGCAGAACAATGCTCTTGGCAAATATATTTACTACAATTTTGGCAAAGTGTTTTGGTTTTGCTGTCAATTTCCATCTCACACAGTTGGCACAATTATCTTGTTAGTGCAGAAGAGAAATTTCTTTTTCAGGGACCCTTAGGGTGCGTGTACACTGCCTGCGACTTCAAGCGATGCTATCTGTTGCTATGTTGACCGAGTGAAAGCGACCAACAACGACACGATCACCAGCAAACGTGTGTGTCCAGTAGGTACTACCAGCAGCAGTAGCGTTTTCGGCGATTAAGCACATTGAAAATGGCGGCGTCAGTTGCGGAGACTATGCTCCTTCAAGAAAGCAGTTTGCTTAAATTGAGAGTTTTGCAGCAGAAGCATCAAAGGAATGTTGTGCATTCTCTGAACAAATCATGCATGAAACATGGAGAGTTTCATCATCTATACCGTGAATTAAGATAAGACGAGGACCGTTTTTACGAATACTTTCGTATGGGTGTGGCTACTTTTGATTACATTCTTTCTGCATTTACGCATCTTGTAAGAAAACCATCCACTAATTTCAGAAAATCTATTCAGCCTGAAGAGAAATTAGCAGTAACCTTAAGGTAAGACCATGAATACTGAAATTTCTTTAACAGACCTGATTTTTCTCGATTATATGTTGATTTGCATTGATTACATACTTTCACACATTTATATGAAAAGGTAACTAAAAGTACTGAAAATTTTAATAGGACTCGATTACAATTATTTAGATGAAATAGTAAATGAATTCTACATTTCAGAAATGTAATTTAATATAATTACAAGTAGACTACAGTGAAATTTGTACAGTGAAACAAATTTTTTATCATGGTTTATATATTCCTTTGTATATACACACACGTCTGTGGCGTAGGAACCACGGATCCAATGGATCAGTCGATCCATGGCCCGGAGCTAGAGGCCTTCAGCCAGTGGTCGACATGTACAAAATTTTACCCTTTGTCATTTTAAACCACAAGAACTGATAAATGCAGTGAAAAGAATCCGAGATCATGAAACTTCTTTCGTTTGTAAGATGAATATTAAATGTTTGCAATATACTTTTATTTATAAAATTCGAATTAACAATAAACATTAAAAATTTCTCATTAAAGAATAAAATAACCAAAAAATATATACTGAAGGAGAGGGGAGGCCCCTAACGAATATTCGAACCAGGGTCCAGCTTCACCTTGCTACACCACTAACACACGTATCATACATATGATCAAATATCACACACTAAACAAAGTAATTTTTTTAACAATTTTTATTCTTCTATATACACACACATTGTCATCCATTCTTAAACACTATCATTTACTTAGACGTACACAAACACACACATATATATATAATACACAGAAACACATTCTATTCAATATTGGTGTCATCACCCTCATCGTCGAACATTGTACTATACATTAACTCTTGCATTTTTATCCTAAATGCCATTTTCTTTTTAAGAGGCAAACTTCTAAGATGAGGAAGAAAACTTAACAAAAAATCATAGTCATCATCCCTTTGCATGGAACTGTTACTTTCTAAAAGTTCCAACTTCTTCTCCTCAAGTCTTATCAGCATTTCAGTAGGATCACTTTCCTTCTGGCCCCGGAATTTCTTCCTCTGCCTCTGAGGTGTAATAATTCTTGGCTCTTGAATCCCATCTTCTGCAGTTACAATTGAACAACTGTCTTG
This sequence comes from Uropetala carovei, assembly GCA_036926305.1. NCBI lineage: Eukaryota > Metazoa > Arthropoda > Insecta > Odonata > Petaluridae > Uropetala > Uropetala carovei. The sequence continues at coordinate 1,978,875 of JAXCHB010000195.1, forward strand.
TCATCTTCCTCTTGTACAGAAGCATTTGTGCTTGAGGGACCTGCTTCTATGAAAAGAATCTCAAGATTCTGATCAGACACTGGTTTGAGGGAAAGATTTCCACTCATTCCTCTTGATTTCATCTGGTCTGCCAGGAAAAGCATTGATTCAAAAAAAGTCCACCTAGATGAAGTTGTGGTCCCAGCAGAACCAGATTTTCCTGGGGCAACCTTCTTTATTTCCTTGCAGAAAACATCCTTCAGCCCCTTCCACCTTTTCCTGACAGCATCAGCTGAAAAAGGAATATAGGAAATGATATTACCATGTTAATATGTTTCTAAAACTAAGTCATGGTTCAAACAAACATGTTTACAAATTAAGATTTATATTGGGTGCATTGAGCCTCATGCATAATTCCTCCTGATCCTCAGATTCAGTCTTTTCCTATTACCATTCGCACTGGAACTTACATCACAATCAGCACAATCATCATTTACACCTGTTATCATTCAGACATGAATTGAAGAAAATGAGTGAGTTTATTTCTTTTTCTTACATTACAGATTCTTGTCAACCGGATCCTCATATAGGTCCCTAGCATTCAGCTTCAGAATGGGCTATTGCACTGTCGCCAGAATTGTTAGAGATGTATGTGAAACCATTTGGAATACCCTGGTAATTAAACATATGCCAAGACCAAAAGAGGAGGATTTAGTCAGAATTGCCAACAAGTATTTTGAACTGTGGAACTTCCCAAACTGTTTTGGGGCACTTGATGGAAAACATATTCATTGCAAGTGTCCTCCTGCATCTGGGAGTATGTTCTACTATTATAAACAATACTTTTCCATTGTTTTGCAAGTTCTAGTTGATGCTCAATACAAATTTATTAGTATTGATGTTGGAGCTTATGGAAAACAAAGTGATGGTGGAATATTCCAAGCATCCGAGCTAAATAAACATTTGGAAAATGGAACTTTCAATGTTCCTGCCCCAAAACAAATTCCAGGGTCAGAAACCCCACTTCCTTATGTGATCGTAGCAGATGAGGCATATCCTTTGAGAGAGTATATGCTCAAACCCTACCCAAGAAGAAATTTACAGGAAAGGGAAAGAATATTTAATTATAGGCTCTCTCGAGCAAGAAGAGTGGTTGAGTGTGCCTTTGGCATTTTAACTGCAAAATGGCATATTCTGAATAAGGCAATAGAGACAAAAATAGAAATTACAGAAGCTATTGTGAAGTGTGTGTGTTTACTGCAGAACATTATTATTGACAGAGAAGGTATGTCCACAGGACTGTTGCTGCAACCTGAAGAAGATGGGGATATTGTTGTAGCCCCTCAAAGTAACATAAGAAAATTTAATAGATCTACCAAACAAGCAGTAGCAGTGAGAGAATCATTTAAAGCATATTTTAATAGTTCCTGGGGAGCTATTCCTTCACAGTTTCAAAACACTGAGTAACTTTTCAGGGAATTTTCTTAACTTCATATAAAAGTGCAGAAATAAATATTGTGTCAGAAAACCACTTGTTGATTCTTACCAATTACCGACAGCAAATTGAAGATATCATTTTGTATATCATGCTTTAAATTATGCATCTGAAAGATTTGATTTTGCTTACTTCAATTAGTTAATTAGATACATTATATTATTTCTACACATGAAAATTTTCAAATTCAGGAATTACTTTATCCTAATATGAATAATTCTTTACAAATAATAAAGAAGTTGAAGCTAAATGAAATATGCTTTACTGACATGAATGAACTGTTTGAAGGGAATTATGTTAATTTCTATCATTCTAGATTTAAGGAAAGCATTTAGCTCAGTGGCAGTTGTATATTACAGAACCGTCTTAAGACCACCCAAAAAATACTGATATTTTGGAAATAGCCTTCTTCACCACAATAAGAGAAATCTGGAAATCGTAGAATATGTGGAAATGCAAAAGCTTCGCTTACCAATCTTGTAATTTTATATATAGCATTAAGATACTTTTATATATCATTTATATATTTGATAAAACTTTAATTGCTACTACTGTACATAGTATAGGAGTAGGGGAGTGTATATATATATATAAATATATATACACGTGTTTGTGTTGCAGCGCAAAGCAATTACAAACGGGCAATTTTGTACTTTAAAAATAAACACGAAAGATATATGTTACCTTATTATCGCATATGCCATATGATCAAAACAGGAAATGTGCACTAAAGGTTCAATTATTAACTAAGAACACACAGTAAATTGAACCAATTAATTATTTCCGAGTACTCACTATTGACTCCCATTTCGTCTGCGATTTCTTTCCATAACTTCCGAGTCCCATCCCGGTTATGGTGATTTTTATCCTTCTGATCCCATAATGGAACACGGTTCCATACAGCTTGAATAAGAATTTCAGCATTCATGGCGAAGATGGCTGCAGATTGCTGTGGATTGCAACTAGGCGACTTCAAGCGACTACGCTACCAAAACCAAACGCGTTTGGTAGACCAAACCGACGCTCGAAAATGCTGTAGGTTGAGCCGCTTGAGATCGCCGGTGAAAGCATGCAGTAGACACGGACCCACATAATATGCAGCGTTTGTTTTGATCGCAACGCTCGTGGTCGCTCCGGGAAGCGTGCACTGTACACGCACCCTTAGGGTACTTTCTGGAGACCACCAATTACTCCCCCTCTTTCTTCAAATCGCCTTGCCAGTCAGTATACCCTAAGTCAAAGGAAATATAGCAAACATTCCCTTTCCATTCCCATTCACCTCCGAATTCCTTTGTTGCTTGTTTAAAATAACATGAAAATTGCAAAGATCATAAGGTATATATGATGCATTGGCTAGACTTGGAGAAGAGAGAAAATGATGTGATTATCCTCTACAAACAAATGCAAATTCATCTAGAAAAACAACAGTAGTGAGATATTTTAGAAAAACTTCTTGCTATTGTGCAGTATTTAGCAGCCCATAACATAAAGGAGCTTACAAAGAAAAGTGGAAATTTCCTTGGGTTAGTAATATTACTGGCAAAATTTGATTCTGTCATGTGAGAACATTCGAGCCCCATCGTGAATAATGAAATACGTGATCATTATATTAAAAACTTATTAAGAAATTGTAAGTCGTGGGCCTTGCAAACTCCAATCGCCTAAGGGCCTCACACCCTCTAGGTCTGCCTCTGGGTGCAAGACATGGACATGCATGAAAAACTATGCGTGTATTTGTTTTAATCTTTAAACACCAAACGAGCCATATTTGTTCTGATTAGTTCCAAGACCACTTGCAGAGGTCGTATTTGACACAGAGATATTAGATTTGGATGATAACATCCTATAGAGCATTCCATCTTTAAGTTTCAGTATTAGGTAAATGGTGCGCGGTGTTGCCATGTCTCACTACCCTAACGCCAGCAAAAGTCTGGTAATTTAAAATTTTCTTTATGTAACTTATTAAGTAAATGCTATTGTTACAATTTTTGCCGTAATACACAATTTTCTAAACCAAAACAAAAAACTGTGTAGTAAAATTTCTCTCGCTACGTACTGCAAGCGTGTTCCAAAAGCTGGCAGTCCCAAAACCCTTATAAAAGTGAAAAAAGGAGCATAAAAGAATAGAATCCCTTTCCCTATGCTCTCAGATTTATTTTTTCTGTGCTAGCTTTCAATTATCTAAATCAGTCTTAGGTAGTCCTTTATCTTGTGATGTAAAGTTACCTACCCTTGCAAAAATGACAAAATAGTAGAAAAATTAAAAAATATTTTTAATGTTTTATAATTGGAAAAATCACTCATGATAAAAATGTGATAATTTCTAAACAAATAATTAATTAATGAATAAAATTGAAATTTTATAAATTTACAAATGGCGTAAGTTCGTTAATATTGTAAAATATCCATTATCAACTTCACAGAACATCATATAATAACAAACAGATCAACAAAAAATCAAATTCAAATTATTTGAAAGAAAGGAATAATTCCCCACCAGCTGAAAGATAAGAAAAATTAATTCTCCAGTTAAGGGGTTAAATATCCTTCGACCTGTGGGATTAGTTTGATTTAAATGTGTTACGTGATTGAGGGGTTTATTATGTTAAATAATGTTTACTTAACAACAGCAAGATATATTATGCCGTAAACTGCTTAAAAATTAAAAATTTATTTCCCCAATCAAAAATTATTTCATTTGAAAGGCTATTGAAATCATAAATAAAAGTTTAAATAGTACATATTTTTAAAAAATTCAGTTTACTTTGTAAATAATACATTAGCATTGTAGATGCCATTTGCATTTTTATGCATAACTCGATAAATATTTCGTTTCGAGAAAAATGTATAGAATAAAAGTTGCAGGGCGTTTTAAAATAGGTACTCATTTTATGCTCTAAGCTAATTCGTGGAAAAAGTACCCAAACAATGTAAATTGGTATTTAACAAAATTGAAGCATAGTTAATTGGATAAATGCGAGTTCGGAGGTACACTGTGTTCATGCTCATGCTTAGTAAGAAACATTAACTCACTCATTAGCATAGCGAAAAACACCCTTGATTACTACTTCACGGGTACATGCATTTACCAAAGGCACCTTAACTTCAGCTGGACCCAATCCTACCAAAACAATTGTGCCGCCAGATTTGATGCACTAAAAGAAAAATAATCACGAGTTGAATTTCAAGGAACATTCACATTACATAGAATTTTGGAGAATAAACAAATTGAACGCTTGTACTTTTTGTGGAAAAAGTACAGTGTTCAATTTGTTAATTTCCAAAATAGATAAATTCTACAAGATAAAGCCAAAAACAATGACTTTATTTCATGAAATGTTACTTAAATCAGGGATCTCCAAGATTCATTCTTGAAAGACCATCTCATCAGTTAAAATCTAAGTTATAACTCCATTTAGCTTGCAATGTTGTTCATAGGATATTCAGTTCTGAAAAATTGTTTTCACTTATCTTCTATCTATAGATATCGATAAAGAAAAGTGTGTGTGCACGCGCACATGTGTTTGTATGTATGTTTATTTATAGATCAGCAACTACAGCACGTAGAAACAAGAGGAAGGTATCATTTCAACCTGAATAAAGAGTTAAGTGGTGTAGTCAGGTTTTTATACCAATTTGATTGACCTTTCTAATTTTTAAAATATTTTCTTTTTTCATTTTCTTCATTTGAATAACATAGGGATGGGTGCAGTTTATTTTTCATTTGAATGTTAAAATTATTTAGAAACATGGCATGAACTCGGGACTTGGATGGTTCTATGAAGGAAAGAACAAAGTTTATTTTTATTGAAGACAGAATCTGAATCCTGATCGATTTAGCGTAAAATGCATATAGAATCAGAAAATTAGATGAATTTATCAGTTTGACAATACCAATTATAAGCTACCATGAAAACTCCTACTGTTGCCGAAGTTGAGAGTCCAATGCATTTATATGGGAAGTTTTTAACGTAATATCGTTCTTCAATTTGTGTGTGCGATTTTGCTTTGCTTACATGGAAACCAAATATTTGCTGACTTTAATTGAAATTTTACTAATAAATAGTTTTTAATGATATTTTCGTGTGGTGTAGAGTTCTCCAAAGCTAGCTGTTTTTAAAATTACATAAGTAACTTAAATAATTAGACATGGATTTCCACAAGTTGTGATTGAATATATCGATTTATTGTTTCCAAAGTATTTTTGATATAAACAATTTTCTCGTAACAGAATTCATGGACGAGAGAATCGGGCTAATAGTCAGAGGATAATATTCACTCTGTGATTCTTAAACGTTCTCTATTTACTATTTTGTCTTTCATTAAATTATTAATTTAGTTTACTTTGTTCAAACATTTTATGTTGATTAATGTGTTCTTGCTGGTAAATTACTTACAGTTTTCGTTTTAAAGATATCGTCACGAAACTTCGCATAGGTATATAATTTTACCATGAGGGCAAAATAGGCTATATGGCGAGAAAAAATTTGGAGGAGGGAGAGCTTAATTCAATAATTATTTTCCCATAAGTTCACACGTAATTTTTGATTTTTCACGGTGTAAATGTGGAGCAGTTTTCTTCATTTTTGCTTTATTGGATGGTTAGAACTGCATACTATTTTATTCTTGCAATGTTTACATGTTACACAGTCGAAGTTTCATATTCACTAATCTGTTGAAATTCAACAGGCACTTCTGCTAATCTACTATAAAACTTTTATTCTTCCCTAATGCTTATGGATGAAGGGAGGTAAATGTACACACAACTTGCAAGGAAGAGAGGGAAGAGGATGGGGGGATGAGACATGCATCAGTTATTAGAGGTGGTGAGTAGTAATAGTAGTGACGATTTACTTGTGCATCGACAGCAAAGGTCATTTTGCACCGTTAAATCCTATTAGTTAAACTTAAAATAAATACATGAATTGAAATAATTAAATTAAAATAAATAAGCACATAAGTTAGGTCAAATATTTAAAATGTAATAAAAACAATCATGTGAAACTAGAAATATTTATAGAGCTGTAAAGTAGCAGACTCATGACTTCCCCTTCCTCCACCCTTCGACTCCCACCAGCCCCCTTCCAGCTCACTTCCTTGCTAGCTATACTACGTACCAAACTTAATGATCGCTGGCCAGGCCCCCAAATATGAGGCCGTTCCCTTCGTCAACAAATCAGAGGCATCCGGCGTTGCCGTCTGTTTGTTTCCTACTCAGGGAATACCGCGCTCTCTCTCTCACAATCAGGGGACTTTACCGTTCTCTCTCTCTCACACACAGCAGATGCGTAGCGTCTTTTGCTTGCGGTGGATGAGTATTGTGTGAAAGATGTCTGAGCGAAAATCTGTGAGACGTGTTCTTCAGAGTTCCGCGCGGAATTTAGTTTTAAGTGTACGAAATTACTTCGAGAGGGAGAAAAGTAATGGTGGATCGTTACTTGCTATTTCGAAGGTTGTAAAAAGATCAGCTGTTGCCCTTAACTTGGGAACGGCTACAGTCAGAAGAATAACCAACGAGAAGTATTCTCAGGAAAACCGTAGTAGAAAACACAAAGAAAGTTATCGAGGAGGCTTGGATTAAAGAAGGAATATTGGAAGAGGGAATTCAAGAAATTATAATAGCATTTACCTCAAGTTCGGATTCGAATACTAGCAGTGATGTCAATATTAGCGAAGATAACGTTGGACTGGAAGAATTAGGAGTTTCTCCTTTGTAGAAGGTAACTATAAAAATATTAAAAATTATAGAAATTATTTATATTTGTTTCATTCTGTTTAAATACTAAGGAAGGTAGGTATTGATTGAATAATTACTCTTTGTTTAAAAAATTAAGTGTAAAATTAGATAATTACTAATATGCTGTATTGTTTTGCCATTTACTCATACAAATATCTCTCTTTTTTTGAACAGCTTCAATTGAACACTGTCAATCAGTCAACAATTTGTCTCCTGATTTAAATATCTTAATGTTTTACTAGGTAAGAAGGTGAGGTGAATGATGAGTTATAATTTCCTCTTGACTTCTTATTAACAAGTTAAATTTTCAGTCTATGCCAAGTTGATCAGTTCCTCCATGGTGCCTTTGCCCAAATTTCCAGCTGCTAATTAATTTCCACAAGGAAAGTATATTGGAGTATTACATTACCACGCTATTGAATGAGTGTTTTGAAATTCATTATGCTATTCCTCTCTTTTTTGCAGAACCAGTTAATTCCAACCAATGTTCATACTTAAGTTTGATTATAAGTATTAATTCATAAGTTATAAGTTAAGGCAATGCTAATAATAAAAATAATCTGTAATGATATAACTAAAACCTTCATCAATTAATTAAGACATATTAATTAATTTTATATGGTGAAAAACCTTTCATTTTTTAAAAAAATTTCACTCTTTCCTGCAAGAAAAGTATATGATTCTGTTACATTCCTAAGTTATCTCTTTGGTGCAGTTTTGAATTCTTCCATGACTTGCTGTAATCCCTACACTTCAAATGTGCAACAATTTATTTGCATGTATCAGTGCCTACTTAAAATCCCTGTAGTGTGTGTTCATCCATCTATCCCACAGTGCTTTTACTCCCATTTTTAGTGCTATAGTCTTGCCATTTCACGCTCAAATCGTGTGTGCTTCAGCTTTGGATATTCTTTATAATGGTTAACTTATTCAGTGCCTTTACTACCAAATGTGGTTCTCCCTATTATCCTAATTAAAGTGTAAATTGTAATTTATTTGTATAGGGTCAGTGTCTACTTGAAATCCCTGAAGTGTGAATGTGTTTCTCCCTCTATCCCACAGTGCTTTTCCCTTTTTAGTGCTATAGTTTTTATATTTCATGCTCAAAGCATGTAAGTGCTTCTTCTTTATGATCTTCTTAATTATGACTTAGCTTATTAAAGTTTAAATTGCAATCTATTTGTATAGTGTCAGTGTCAGCGCCTGTGTGTACATGATAATGACGGATTTAAATAACTTTAAGGCAGGTGAAGATAAGTGATTATTTCAAAAGTATTTTTGTCTTAACTTTTCTCATTATTATACATTTCCACTTTATTACTTACTGTTCATGCTTAGTATATAATTCCATTTCTGTTTATTTTATATCCTAAAATTGATTCTCTTATTTTTACTTCATCTATTTACAAATAACCTAAATTTTATATGTAGCTACTCTATTTTTAATTCACTCTGTCTCTCTACCTATCATTATATTTCAATAGTGACATTGATGTGGCTATGATTAATCTAATGTCATATGTTTTCTCAGGATAAATTTAATATTAGAATATTTGAAAAAGAGATAATTTCATAACTTTTGAGAAGCCAATAATTTATTTTGAATGATCTAGAATTTGAAATACTTTTCATCCTAATGTAATGACGACAGTAAATGTTTTAACCCAGTTTGTTCATAATAAAGTTTTGGTTTTCAGGAAGTTATATTACTTTCTTCTTTTTATGAAATTCAGTAATAATAATATGCTGACAAAAACGGTTATTTCATTCTAGTGTTGATCTCACTATTTATGTGCACAATTTAATGGTGTTTATTGTTATGTTTTCTAATCATTGCTTCTTTTACAGCTCTCTATATCTTAGTTTACCTCAGTAGGTTTCGCAGTTTTTTCACGTCTCTCTTCTTGTGGCCGTTTTTCTGCAAATGGGGTTTTTGCCTTACTGGTTTTTCCCTGTAAAAATGTTCAATTTGTGTGCAGTTTTAAATATATTAAGTAATTTTACTACTTTGAATTTCTTTAATATTCCCATATTCATGGAAGCGTTTACTCTGAATCACAGTGTATATAATATGTAATGGTTTATTGTCTTTGGAATAAGTAAAAGTACCTACTCAATGAGAGGCGTTATTTTTATTCTTTTATCCAATCATGATTTCCTAATAATATGATAATTATTAACTTGTGTGTTTGCTTTAGTCCGTGTAATGCATTTGTTATATTTAAAATATTAGTAACAATAGAAGTAAGAAAGTACTCGAAATGTAATTCTTCCGTAATCCAACTGCTACCTTTAAGAATATTTTGCTCTTCTTCTTGATGTGATCTATTAACTATTTGCAATTATATAGAGTTGATTGTTAATAATAAAAATAAATATATGAAATTAAATATTGTGTATTTATTCCTACTCCGCACCCTCTTCCCTTTCATGATGAATATTGTACTACTTGTTTCTTTTAAATTAATAGTTCAATAAGATTTTGACCTAAACTTTTAGAATGCTGCATCTTTACAGCATATTAGTAAAATTTCCGTATTTTCGGCAATACGAGATAGGATAAGGAGATACGAGATGGTTCTACGCAGTTCTGCCGTTATATACTTAACAGCTGCTTGAAAGCAGAAGCAAATAACTGTGTGAAAGGAACATATGTTGTGGTCATACATGTGGTCCCTTAGAAATCCCACACTATTCTTTTCCCTCGTGTTTATTACACTACCTGCTCCGACCTTTGCCATTCGCGTACCAAATAGTCTTCCTGCTTCGTTTTCTCTATGCATTCTGAAAAATGTAAAATATAACATCCTTTTCTCTTATTTGCCATTTAAGCAGAGAATATTCTATATTGTTTAAATGACAATCATATAAAATAGGTACCCAATAACGTGGAAAATGTTTTATATCTACTTATGAAAGACAAAGGAGGAAGTAATATATTCGTAGTTACTACGATAATATTACCAAACGTAAATACTAGTAATTTCATTTTATGTAGCTTTAAATATTAAAGTTTTCAACATTTTTATAATTTCGTTTACTGATGTTCGCCTGTCTGACCCCACTCCTACAAACTCCTAACCATCCAGCGTCTCTGCCCACTTGCGAAGCACTATAATTGGCCCACGTTTGTGGACTGATTCGGCAACAAGGTTCCCTTTCCACACATTTTAACCCCGCCTCCCAGCGATCATTAAGTTTGGTACAGACCATAGGTGCTGACCTTTAACTTTGCCTAGTATTCCCCACCTCTTCTTCCTCCTGTTAGAACTGCTGTGTGGGCATTTCATTCCTTCATCCCCCTCCATTCTTTTTATCTTTGGAATTCACTGTGCGAGGACGCCGAGGGTGACCATGGGACTGGAAATGGGGGAAGGCAAAAGACGATGTACTAGTTAGTTGGAATAAAGATGTATAACCGTATGGTTGCAACTGACTAGTTATTCCAACTCCTCTACCTCGCATTCCCTTGATGGATCCCGGCGAACCCCCTTTTTCCTGGTGATCATCGCCCGGGCGACTGAGGGTGATTACAAATTGGCGTCAGAAGTGGGATCTTTAATTGATCAGTTCGATACCGAGGTCCATTGATATTGCTGAGGAACCAAGGGTTCCGGAAGATGGCAGGTCGCGTCAGTGTCGGTGGTAAGGAAGTGGAGTTACAGGGTGTAACTGACGACTTTGGTGAGAGAATCTGATTGTTGGCATGGGAGAATGAAGAGTTGAAGGGCAGACTTAAGGGTGCAGCACAACCACGAATTCTTTTATTTGCCGCTCACCTTTTTTCCCAAAATGACGTGTCGGTAAACAATTATACGTTAAGCTAGCACCCATGCCGCATCTATTGTTCTATTTCTAAATGTCGGTGTATTTAGTCATTTTCATTCATTGTATAAAAATTTTAAATGAGTTTTAAGTTTAAACTCGACGAAGTGTTCTGCTGCAATCATCACGGAGGCCACGGCACATGCGCGACCAGTTTGGGTTGGTTGGGGTTTTGTTCTCACGGCAGACGACGCCTACCATGTTCAGATACGGAATGATTCCTTTATTCTGTGATACATCTATGAAAGTCATAGCCACCGTGGTGATCATTGAATGATCACTGATCATAATTTTAGTTCGCCAAAAAAATGATGACAGCTACGTAGGGATCAGTGACCATATGGTTGGAAAATTACGTACAGCAGAATGATCGCTACCGGAGCGATTCCTGCCGAACATGACCGATATGACGACAAAAACAGTTAAGTGTTTAACAAAAGAGGACTACCGATGAGATTTATGCTAGTACCGGTATAAAGAGATCACCCAATAAATTCGTCACGTAGGAGTGTGAAGATGCTTAACTTGAGCGTAGCATTTTTGAGAAATAGGAATTGGTGATTTAAAAAACCCTTTTTCGGCTCAAAGAAATTTTTTTCCCTAGAGCTGGCCCAAAAACCGGGGTGCGCGGGATACACGGGGGCGCAGCTTACACGAGCAAATAAGGTAAAACTTGCAATTTGACGATAATGAGAGCGATCAGGTAATTGAAAAATCCTTCCTATATGGTGACGTCAATCAGCCTTGCAAATAAATATTCGCAACCCGAGTAGTTTAGTCTTACAATGGATAGAAACACTTACTGACTCGAATGAAATTCATCGTTATTGAAGCTTTGCACACTTGTTTGTACCCACCTAATTTTTAGTGCCCGAAAATAGCCTCCCCCCTCAACTTTTGCACTTCACTTTTGGCCAAAAACAGGAGGGCTATATTCGGTCAAATACGGTAATTGCTCACAAAGTCCCTAATTAAAAACAAGAATTGGATTATTTTATGCTGATCACTATACATAACGGAAATTAAGTTGCAATTGAGGAAGTTTATACTTGCCCGACATTACAAATTCATTCGCTTCTTATTACTTTCTCATACGAAGTATTGAGAAAGTATTGTTTTCAGAAAAATTAACAACAGGCTCAAGCGAGCCAGCTTCAGCTCATCACTGTATATAATGATATATAAATTGCAGAAAACCCAACACACATACTATGGGTTTGATCTATAAGCGGAGCTGCAAGAGCATCGTCGATCAGTGCATGACTTTGTTTGAGGAGCACAATGAATTCACACAAGCGCCGTGGAGCGGGGCTGCAACGGACTATTTGAATGGTACAGAAAATTTTTACGTAATAAGTGAAAAAAATCTGATGTGGCCAACACATGACTTTCTCCATATTTGGGGTATAGATATTTAAATTATTATGAATAGCATTATGAGGCAAAATTATTATTTCGTATCGTAAAAGAATACAGTCGTCCTTACTACCGTAAATTACGTATATTTTGAATATGTTTACAGAATTCACCGCTACATGGTGTTGGCGCTGTATACTGGTATTAAGATAAAGCGAAATATATCCGAAATGGATGGTTCTACGAAAATTAGTTTCAAACAAAACTTGGAAGAAATATTATTCTCTACAACTTTGGTCCTTACGAAGATACCAATAACGATGTTTTTAAGGAGATATTTAACGAAAACCGAAAAACCGGTTATTTATAAATAACTCCTAAACAATAACTCCTATAGAAAATTATTTCAAATGAAAACTGTAGGAAATTACATTCTCTATAACCTTTGTATAGAATTGTATATACAATAATGATGTTTTAACGAAGATATATCGCAAAAACCGAATCGGGTTTCGAATAAACCTCGACGTCCGGTTATCCGTTATTGTCCAAAAACCAATCAGTTCTTTGTGCTCATGTTAAAGTGTTATATATGAAGTTTGGTAACGATATGGCATGTACTTTTTGAGTTAGAGCGCCCACACTAACATACATACACACACACGCACACACAGACATCATTCCGAAAAGTCTAAACGTGTTCTAGGGACCTCAAAACATGTATTTCCGTTGAAATCTCGAAGTCGATTTTTTTCATGAATACAATACTTTCCCATTACTACGTATGGAGAAAGTAAAAAGCTAAGCAGTCGACCCTGGACTCTTTTTACTTTCTCATACGAAGTATTGAGAAAGTATTGTTATCGCAAAAAATTTTGACTTAGAGATTTTTTACGGAAATATACCTTCTAGGTGTCGCTGAAACCGAAAAAGTGATTATTGCAATACCGTCTGTCTGTCTGTTACTGGCTCTGGAGCCTAAACTGTAGAGCGAAAATGAATAAAATCTCATACTTAGGCATTTTGTTATACTGAGCAGAGTATATGTACAAATGGTTGACATTGCTCAATAACTAAGACTAGTTTATTCTATGCATTTTTAACAACAATCCCATTTTCTCAAAAACGGCTCTAACGATTTTGATCAAATTTCGTACAGTTACTTGAGTTTACGTCTTCAATAATACCAAATAGCTCATATTTCTCAAAAAATGAATATAAGGCTAGTTTATTCTAGGCAACTTTAGTAATAATTTGATTTTCTCAAAAAAGGCTTAAACGATTTTGATCAAATTTTGTACAATTACTTGAGTATACATCTGCAATATTACTACCTATTTCATTTTTCTCAATAAATGAGCATAAAGCTAGTTTATTCTTGGTCAACTTTAAGAAAAATTGGATTTTCTAAAAACCGGCTGATACGATTTTCATTTTCTAAAGATAACTAAACGACTCATTATTATATGAGAAAGTATGTACAATGTATGTTGTACCGATTTTTTACTTTCTCATATACAAAGTATATTGAGAAAGTATTGTTATTGTGAAAAAATTCGACCTCGAAATTTTTACAGAAATATATGTTTTAGGTGTCGCTGAATCCGAAAAAGTAGTTTTCATAATACCGTCTGTCTGTTATTGGTTCTGAAGCCTAAACGGTAGAGTGAAAATGTATGAAACTTCGTATTTAGGCATTTTATCATACTGAGCAGAGTATGCATGGAAATGGTTGACATTGCTCAATAATTAAGAGAAGTTTATTCTACGCATTTTTAACAACAATTTGATTTTCTCAAAAACGGCTCAAACAATTTTGATAAAATTTTGTACAGTTAGCTGGGTATACGTCTGCAATAATACTACATATTTCATTTTTCTCAATGAATCAATATAAGGCTAGTTTATTCTTGGGCAACTTTTAGAAAAATTGGAAATTCTAAAAACCGGCTCATGCGATTTTCATTTTCTAAAGATAACTAAACGACGCATTAGTATATGAGAAAGTTTGTACAATGTATGTTGTACCGATTTTTTAGTAAAACTTCATAGGTGTTCTGAGAAATATTTTGAAATTATGTAAGTCTACCGCTAAAAAGATTTTTTGCCTTACTGTTAACTAGGTAATTTTATAGTTTGTTTAATAAATTACGTTCTAAAAGTCCGGTAGAAATATATTTTATATTGAATGTGGGTCCAAAAATACCTTTTGGAAAGTTATTTCCCCCCAGGGCACCTAAAGGTTATGGTGCCTTGGTGAACACTGATTTTTGCTTAACACGGAGGCCTCAGGAACGCATCCTCCACAATAAGCGGGGCTCACCTGTACATGCATTTAATTTACATGCATATTCCATAAAACATTGCATAAAAATTACAATTTTATCTTTTATATTGCAAAAAATACGATGGTTTCACTGACATAATTACGAGCGGTACTGGGTTGCGGATAGCGGATTTCATATTAAGTGCTTGCAATACACATGTAAAAAGAATCAGAGTAGCGAAACATTCCCCAGAGTCAGTTGATGACTTACTGATAGGGTATTTAGATTAGTGGGGGCATTTCGAGTTCATTTCCGATAATTATGCACATTTTGGCTAAAATGCAGTACTGCATGCCGGGGCAACACACTGAAAGTATCTGTTTTAAGTTTTTATTTATTTACTAGTTTAATTTGCCTGTAAAAAAAAAATCAATGTGTTCATCACATGATCTTTTGAAAGGCCATTACCAAATATTACTGTAGTAGTAACATCCAAGGAATTTGGCTGAACTTTGTGATAATTGATACTCATATCAACGAAGAAAAAAAACTTGGCTAAGTTCCACAGCTGTGGAATTTAACCAAGTCTTTTTTTCTTCATTAATATTTCAATAGTGTTTACAAGTTGCTCTTGACAATACTTTCTGCAAGAATAGCTACTGGAAATTACACTCATGAATAATATTAAACACCTTGAGCAATTTTTATGGTGGAAAATACTGTCAACAAAAAAGAGGAAAAACAAGTGAAAGTAAAAACAGAAGGTTCAGAAAAGCAAAGGGCAACAGTGATGTTGTGCTGCACAGCTGATGGTTGGAAGTTACCACCATATATAATTATTAAAAGAAAATCCATTCCGAAAAAAGAAAAATTCCCAAAAACTGTTGTAGTTCGAGTCTGGATGACGGAAGAATTGATGCAAGATTGGTTGATGGCCGTATGGGAGCAGCAACCTGGACATCTCCTGAATCAGCGGTCCATGTTGATTTTGGATGCCTTCAGAGCCCATCTGTCCGAAAAAGTGACGCAAAGAATGGTTAAAAGCAAGTGTGATAAAGTCGAGTATCAGAGTGGTATGACATCTCAGCTACAGCCACTTGATGTCTGCATAAATAAGCTGTTTAAGGACAAAGTGTGGCAGCTCTACAGTGACTGGCTTTCTTCCAAGGATCACCAGCTAACATCGACTGGGAAAATAAAGAGAGCATCTCTTTCCGATCTGGCTGGTTGGATTTCCACTGCATGGGACAGTATTCCGCATGAGCTTGTTGCTGAGGCATTCAAAAAGTGCTACATTTCTAATGAATTGGATGGCACAGAGGACGAGATGTTATGGAACGAGTGCTGAGTTAGTATAGCAGACATTTTTAGAATTCCTAATTCGATAAAATTGATCTTGTACAGTAGAACCCCATAAATCCGGCACTCGAAAATCCGGAATTATCAAAAATCCGGCACTTTTTAAAATTTTTTCCGCGGGTAGCCTAATCCGCTATGAAACAATAAACGCACCGCTTCGCATCAAAATTCGCGAATTCTAGAACCAATTTAACGGCAGCAGTTACATTGTATGTGTGACTGAGTCCAATTGTCAGCTGACCAATACATGTTGGGGAATAGTTTCCACAGTCACACTGTATAACTTGTATACAGTCGCGTGTTTAGATTCGTAGTGATCGCATATGTTTTTCATTAGTGTGATATTGCTCAAGTTCATATTGGAATGTCTTCAAAAAAAAAGCTGAAAACCCCTCCATTAGTATTATGAAGCGTAAACATAAATCTCTTTCTATTGAACTAAAAGTAGATTTATTAATAAAACTTGAAAAAGGTGCTTCAGTTAAGAGACTTTGTGAAGAATATAGCGTAGGCAGTTCTACTGTGTATGACTTGAAGAACCAAAAAAGTGAGTTACTGACATTTTATGCAGACAGTGATACTCCTAAGGCTATTAGTAGCCGAAAAACATTACAAACTTCCAGGGTCAACGATGTCGATAGAGTATTGTTTGAATGGTTTTGACAAAGAAGAAGTGAAGGTGTACCGGTATCAGGCCTATTGCTAATACAGCAAGCAAAGAAATTCCACGATGATTTGAAAATCAATAAAGCTTGCGATCATTCGCAAAGTTGGCTTCATAGCTTCAAGCTTCGCCATGGAATACGAAAATTAGCAGTGTCTGGCGAAAAACTTAGTGCTGATTTGGATGCTGCCGAAACATTTGTAGAGGAGTTTACCAAGTTAATTTCGGATGAAAATCTTACTGCAGAGCAAATATATAACGCGGATGAGACAGGATGGCGATGTCTTCTTCGGAGCACACTTGCAGCCGCCGATGAGGATATGGCATTTGGAGTGAAGGAGTCAAAGGAGAGGCTGACGGTTCTCACGTGCGCAAATGCAGCAGGTACGCACAAACTAAAGCAAACTCTAATTAATAAAAGTGCACACCCTCATGCTTTAAAGGGTGTAAAGAATTTTCTTGTCAACTACCGTGCTAATAAATGTGCATGGATAACTTCTCAATTAAAGTTGGATTGGTTTGTGAATTATTTTGCACAGGAGGCACGTGCTCATTGTAAATCGAATGGACTAGGTGATGATTGTAAAAGAATTCTGACATTAGATAATTTTCCTGCCCATCCTGATGCATCACTTTTGGTATTGGGTAATGTGCGTGTGGTTATTTATCTCCAAATTGTACTTCTATTATTCAACCTATGGATCAGGGAATATTACGCTCACTAAAATGCTATTACAGACAGCAATTTATGCAGAAATTGCTTGTTGCTTGCAATAGAGCCCAAGGTGTTGATGGATTTGAAAAGGAATTTAACATTAAGGACGCGATCTGACTGAGACTGGTGTCTGAAATTATGGAATTTGCTAAGGGATCGACGAATAACGCTTTCACGAAGGGTCTGGAAGAAGAAGACGTTGAAAACTGGATGGAAATCGACAATGAAGTGCCTGTAGTGAATCAGCTAACTGATGGAGAATTAGTTAAAATGGTTTTGGAACCCGAACGTGAGAATTATGAAAAAAGTGAAAGTGACGATGATGACAATGCAGCTGCAAACAAGCCTTCAATTGACCGTTGCATAGAATTAGTCACTGATACAATATCGGCTTTAGAGCAGCGGTCATGCATCGAATCACAGGATATGATGAATTTGTACCTAATTAAAGATAAACTTATTAAGGAAATATCACAATGTATGAAGCAAGCTGTGTGATATGTACAAGACAGTTTCGCAGAAAAACCTTTAAAAAGCTTCCAACAGTGAAATATATGAAACTTGCATTCCCGCAGCCAAAGAAGCTGTCTCGAACTTATCGTCTAGCCATCGAGAGTAGAAACGAGACGTGTAAATTGGTAAATGTGCATTAAATTTGCTATGACCTTATTCCAAATTCATCCACTTGTTAATGATTCTTTCTTTTATAAGTTTTGGCGTAAATTTTGGATTTTAATGTTATGTATTTTATTTATTTTTATGTATAGGCCGTGATATGGTATGAAGGTGCAGTGGCATAGTCAAGGGTGGCAAGAGGGCAAGGCGTCTATTATGATTTATTTAATATTTTGCATGTTTATTTACATACATTTTGTGTATTTCATATTTTAAAATATTCTGGCGTGATTTCTGATTAAATTTTGAAATACATTATATAGATTACAAAAAGCTTTCTTTTATTTTATCCTGCAATAGGCCGATTTGCAACAGGCAATGTGCAACATTTTCAAAAAACCTGAATTTTCTAAAATCAGACTCGTGCTAGGTCCCGAGGGTGCCGGATTTATGAGGTTCTACTGTATTTGAATTGGTTAATTCTGTTTTTTGTGTATTGTAGGTAAGGTTACGTTACAAGCAGGAGCACAAGCTTATACTTCCATGGTTCAATTTTTGTGTTAAAAAAAAGGAACGAAAATTTATTGGTTTGTGGTTGGCGAATATTTGCAGTCAATTATAAGTTTTTCGATTATTAATGGTATTTATATGACCTGTGAGAAGCATATTCATAAAGTTTTGTGTATTATTGTATTTTGTGTATTGTGCATTTGTGTTTATTTTGAGTTTAATAATGCAGATGAAGGAAAAGACGTGTTATTCTTCTTCCATCATGCAGAAGCAAATGCGGACCCGAGATGTACTCACTACAGTACCTATTATATAAGACTACTTATGCACTGTAATATTTACATTCGCCGAATTCATCATGAGCCTTTGATGGTCCTTTAACATAAGAAGGGCGAGTACTAAGAATGGGTTTTCTACTGTAGCATCTGCAAATAAATTGCATCACGCAGGTAGGAGGGAGGAGATGTTTAACTTGGGGTTACTGTGTGTCGTTGAAGGAGAATAGACCACATTTTTTATAATCCCAGGAGTCAAATTATTCCAGCACAGATTTATTTCTTTTCCCTCCAAATTGGTACAAAAATAAGAATAAATTATGGTATTTATTTCTGATTAATTTTTCTTCACTTGCTTACTTATTACAAGCAGGTGGGAAGAAGAGCAGTAAAATTACGGATTTCTTGAGTTGGATCCGGGCAAAGTCAGCTAAGAAAGGATAATTGACTTTCTAAAAATTTTTCCCCATCTTCACTGTTGAAAAACTCTGGGTGCGGCTTATATGTGGTGGCGGCTTATATGTGAGTAAATACGGTATAAAGTTTTGGGTTAATCTCATTATTAGTTCGAATGTCCACAAAATTCCTATCACATACACACAGATATCATCAAGAAAATGGTAAAAATGTATTAAGGGAACCTTAAGATGTGTATTTCCGTTAAAATCCTGAATTCGATTTTTTTCCTTAAATCAATACTAAAAAATGTGATGTGTCTATACTCCGCGGCACGAAAATGTAAGGCTCAAGGTCGACCAACCCTCCATCCTCCTCTTCGCCCCTCGCCCGGCGATGTTGCCTGATGATACGCTACGCATTTCGGCGTCACTTGTGAGGTAGCTCTCGTAGCATTTGTGCGGTTCTGATTTCGTCCCGTCACTCGTTCTCATTGTTCATGTTGAATATAATTTAGTTGTTTGTTATCCTGTTATTGGTGTAGTTATTTGTGGGCTTTGTTATTTGTTATATTTGTTAGTTTAGTTATTCCGATATCAACCTTCGGTGCTTCTTAAAATGAACACTGAAGAGAATGTCGATGAGCCAAGTACGCCGACAAAGCCGTCGGCTCATGGTAGACGGTACGGTACCTACACCTCTATTTAATAATAAATAAATCGGAGGTATATTTAATAACGTAGCAAAAATATAATATTTAAAGTAATTTATCAAAAATGTTATCAAAAATTTTTTCCGTGCATTTTGAAACACCCTATATAAACACAATATAATTTTTAATATGAAAACTGAAATAGTATTTGCTTGGTTAACAGTTCAAGGGAATTTTTTAACAGCCAATGATCCTTTTATAGGTATAGAAAATGCAACGATAGTTGTAAATTTTTGATGGAACGGAGAGACATTACTTGCGCGCGGTCGAGGTTTCTTCGTGCTATGCACAATGCGAGGAAAGAAAACTTTTCCAGACCCATTTATTATTTGGATGAAACGTGGGTAAATCAAAACCACTCGATGAATTTCATATGGCAGGATTCAGACCAACATGGAGGACTGAAAGTGCCCACAGGCAAAGGAGGTAGACTGATTGTGCTACATGTGGGATCAGCTCACATCAGACTGGTTTCGTTGAAGAGTGTGAATTAGTTTTCCGTTCAAAAAAAAGTGCTCTTCATTCAGATTAACATACGGAAATGAACTCCAAATTGTTCACAGAATGGTTTTTAGATTTCTTGTCTTTGTTGGAAGAGGGATCCATAATAGTAATGGACAATGCAAGCTATCATTCCGTCAGGTACGAAAAAATCCCATCATCCAATTGGAAAAAGGCTGACATTCAGGACTGGCTTCGGAAAAAACATATTCAGTTCTCTCTGAATGAGACAAGGGCTGAATTACTTAATAAAAATGAAATTAAAAATGCGCCTAAGATTTACGAGGTAGATTAAAAAGGCCAACGAAATGGGACACCAAGTAATTCGCTTAACACCTTATCACGCGCATTACAACCCGATAGAGTTGATTTGGGCTCAGGTAAAAGGGGAGGTAGCTGCCCGTAATAAAACGTTTAAAATTGCAATGTGGAAAAACTCATGCACGAGGCCATTAAAAATGTGATAATTGAGGACTGGCAAAAATGCGTCCAACATTCAGAAGATATACAAGAGAAAGACTTTCTTCAAGAGTGTGCACGTGATGAAGTGGTTGAACCCTTTGTGATTCATTTGGGGGAATTAGATTCAGATGAAAGTGAACTGTCAGATATTGAGTTGGATATATAATAAATGCAATTATGTAATTGTGTTATAAATTTATTATTTTGAATTATATACATGTTGTTTCCAATCCTAAACTGCCACGGAAAAATCAAAATAATTGATAATGAAATAAAATAATAGGAATTATTGCATACGAGAAGGTGGTTGCTTGCATTCTGCAAGCACTGAGGTTTAATGGATTAAACTTAGAAATGTTCCGTTCCGTTCCGTTACCCTTACGCGTCAAGTCTGCTGCAACTTCTTCCTTTATCCAAATATAAATAAGCATAACTTGAGAACGAAGTAAGATATCAGAATGAATCTTTTATTGAAAGACGCTTTAATCCTTCTAAAATTCATAGGAGACACTTTGACTCTATCTTTAATAGAAAGTAAATTCGATAGAGACTACTTTTTGCATTGCATCGAGGTAAATTTTTCTGTCATATAAGGGTAAATAATTTTTATTTCCCTAATAGCTAAATTTATTCAATATTTATTGAGTTCGTTAGTGAGATAAAATACTGAGCAACCTGCAATAATTTTCTGAACAACTTGAGTGTAGCTATGTGTTCCTTATCGCCGTAGAAGTTTTAAGAAAAATTTGTCACTCGTTTCGTTTCCTTAGTAAAGTGAGGTTTGGCAATGCTGCGCTCTGTACCGCTGACCTTGAGCCTTACATTTTCCTGCCGCGGAGTATAGTACATGACTTTCTCCATACGTAGTAATGAATATGATTCCTGTCAACATCAGCATCCTCAAAAATAATAATCAATTACACTTGTTAATAGTTTTTAAACAATGATTTTCACAGTGAAAAATACTTTTATTTGCTTTTCACATTGAAAAAATCTTATGTGGCCAACACGACTTTCTCCATATTTGGGGTATAGATATTTAAATTATTATGAATAGCATTATAAGGCAAAATTATTATTTCGTATCGTAAAAGAATACAGTCGTCCTTACTGCTGTAAAATATATGGTGAATGTGTTTACAGAATTCACCGCTAGTTGGTGGCTCTGTATACTGGAAATTTATGAACAAGTTGAATATCTCCTAAATTGATGGATCTACGAAAATTCGGTTCAAACAAAACTTGGAGAAAATATTATTCTCTACAACTTTAGTACTCACGAAGATTACCAATAATGACATTTTAAAGGAGATATTTGACGGAAACCGAAAAAACCTATTATTTATAAAAATTCCTAAACAATAACTGCTATGGAAAAGTGTTTCAAATAAAAGTTGTAGGAAATTATATTCTCTATAATATTTTTATAGAGTTGTATATACACTAATGACATTTTAACCAAGAAATATCGCAAAAACCAAATCGTGTTTCGAATAAACCTCGACTTCTGATTAATTGGCATTGTCCAAAAACTAATCAGATCTTTGTGCTCATACCAAAGTGTTATATATGAAATTTGGTAACGATATAGCAAGTACTTTTCCTGTTATAGCGCCCACAATCACATACACAACACACATGCACACACACATACACACAGACATCATTCCGAAAATAGTCTAAATGTGTTCTAGGGACCTCAAAATGTATTTCTGTTAAAATCTCGGTCGATTTTTTTCATGAAAACAATACTTTCTCTATACTAAGTATATGGAGAAAGTAAAAACAATAAGTTAACAAAACTTTTAAGTGATTTGCAATTAAAATTACCCTTTGCATCTTATGCATCTCTATCAACAGTTAGTAAATTTTATGAACAAAAACATTGGTATCACTTATTGACATATTTAACATAAATTCAGATGGAAAATCAAAACATCTCTTAAAAATCGGTTTTATGAAAAAATTTCACAAACAAAAATTGAAGAAAATACATTGTCTACAACTTTAATAATGACAAATCTATATTATATTGCCCTAACATCTGCTGCTGCTGTATGGCTGTTCTGAGCATTTTGATTGGTTGCCAAAAAAGCAGTAGCCCTCCATGGTTTTTAAACAATTTGGTATCTCATCTATATGTTAAACTGTGAATGTTCAAACTTTCCAAAAGTCTACCTCGTTGCAGTGGCTCTGCAAAAAATTGAACTACTACATAGTCACAGCATTCTGTGCCACAACATTAGAAATGATAGCGGGAAATATGGATTTCAACGTGAGTTGCCAATTTGACCAATATATGACGAGAGAAGTTATAACGCTTACTTGAATGAAAATTTTAGCTTATTTCTATGGCATTTTATACCTCAATAATGTTCATTACTGGTTGAAAATTTTTGAACTTTTTCATAAAACAATTAATAACTCATAATCAGTAGATGGTTCCTTTGGGAATGTATTTTTATTCCTTGACTTCTGGGTAGAAAAGTATCTTTGAAATGTCAAAATGGAAGATTAAAGTCTCCTCCGAGAATGATTACTGGATGGTTCTTTCTCCTAGCTGTCACCTGAAATGTACGACTGAGTTCTCTAATGTTCTCGACTCCCGAGTCAGGTGGGCGGTAAAATGAGCAAAAAAATAATTTTTTACAATTTCTCGTAGGAAGGGAGCACCATACCATTTCGCAGTGTTCGCTGACGTTAAACTCCTCTAATTGGCTTGATATACTGTTTCTGACGGCGATGAAAATTCCACCTCCGACTCATTCCCTCCTGTCTTTGCGATATACCACGTAATCTGGTTGGAAAATCTCGTTAGAGCAGCCAATTTGGTTAGCTTTCACGGATGACCCAACACACGCACCAAAGCCGCCTCGGATGCTTCCACTCTCCGAAGGAGGTCCGCAACCACCCTCTCAAGCTCAGTGATTCCAGACTTCTACATCTACATCATACCCTGCAAATCACCAGATTGTGGGTGGCAGGGGGTGCAGCGCACCGAAACCTACCTAATAACGTCCCTCGTGGGAATCACTCTCCTGTTATGATCCCGTATGGTCCTTGAGAAAAACGAGCTCTGATATCGCTCGGTCCTACAGTCGATCTCACGTATTTTATTCTCGTGATCGTGCCTGCCCATGTACGTAGGTGCCTCTAATATTCCTGAGACCTCCTCCAAGAGAACTTCTTACCTAAATTTCTCCAGAAGCCTTAACCTAGCGCTAATTCTGCGATCCTCTAGCGATATCCAATTCAACTCCCTCAAGAGTGATGTGACGCTTAATTTTACTCATATTTTTGCTATACGAATCTGGCTGCTCTGCGTTGGATTCTTTCTAACTCTAGTATCTGTCCCTTTTCGCACGGATCCCATATGTTGGAGGCGTATTCGACCTGCGATCTGGCCAATGATAAATAACACGTTTCTCGTACCTGTTCTGTGCTACTTCTTACTATTCTGCCTACGAAACCCAATTTCTTATTAGCTGCGCCTACGTTCCTTCGAATATGCATATTCCACGATAGATTACGACAAATGGTGACTCCTAAATATTTAACGTACTCTGCAGATTGGATATTCAATCTATCAATTCTGTACTCCGAGTCTAATTCATTGTTCTTACTCTTCCAGAAACTCAATAGGGAACATTTGCTGTGATTAACTTCGATTTTACAATCTTGACACCATGCTGAAAGGGCGTTTAAATCTTCCTGGATTGATTTCTCGTTATCTCCTTATATAAAACGGTGTCATCTGCGAAAAGTCTTATTTTGCAGCGAACTACCGAACAGATATAGTTTATATATATCAGGAATAGTAGAGGGCCTATGACACTTCCCTGTGGAACACCTGATACGACTTTTACCGGGTATGAAGATTTCCCATCTAACTACTATCTGTTTTCTGTTTGAGAGGAAGTCTTTTACCCAACTCACGATATTAGGGTTTATGCCGTACTTTCCTAGTTTTGCTATAAATTTATTATGGGGTACTTTATCAAACGCTTTTTTAAAATCAATGAAAATGGCATCAACCTGAGTGTTTTTCTCTCCGCATTGTAACAAATCGTTTACGAACGAACGTTTACGTTTCGCATGACCTACATTTCCGAAACCCGTGTTGGTTTTTACTTAGCGAAGAATGACCATCTAAATAATGCAAAACAGAGCTAACGATTATATGTTCTAGAATCTTACTCGATAATGAAGTCAAGGAAATCGGTCTATAAGTTTCGGGGTCTCCTTATCCCCGCCTTTGTGGATGGGCGTTACGTATGCTAGTTTCCAGTCTTTCGGAACGGTACCATGTGCAACGGATTTTTCGAATATTATTTTCAAGTAAGGTGCGATTACTTTTAACACAGGCGCGGGTAAGTCCTCCGGCCCGGGAGACTTTTTTTTTTAATCGACTCTAGTTGGTGCGCGATACCTGATTCAGAGAATATAAAATCTTCCGTCGAATTTCCCTCATAGTTCAATGCTGGTTCCTCAAATTCGTTGCTCTCCGAAGTAAACGCTTTCTAAAAGATTGAGGTAAATTATTTAAGTTCATTATTTTTCATTGAATGTTGCTCATTTTCACTCTTAAAAGATGAAGAAGATGAAAACTAGTAAGAATAAAAAAAAATTCAAAAATAAAATCTCTTTGGTTAACAAAATAGGCAGCCTTAAAAGGATAAAATAAGAAAAATTTCAGACTATTTGTTCGTTATAAAAGATTTTGGTGTCATATCCTTTTCATTACTATTGCTTTACATATCATTTACATCAGGGGTGCTCAAGACGTCAATCGCCAACTCGTTTTAGGTAGATCTCTGAAGCTTTTCTATTTTTCTGCCCTGTTCAAAAGAATTTTTGTGAAAAATGGACGGTCGACTACCCCCTCCCCTCAAAATAATTTTTAAGTGAAGTTGGGCAGTTAACGTGGGAAATGATAAGTAGTTCCCAAGCTTGTCAAGTCTGAGCACCCCTGATTTACGTAATAATCTCAATCCATAAGCTGCGATAAAGTCTGAATATATCGTTAATAGCAAAACGCATTTCAACTTTCTCATATATGAAGTATACTGAGACAGTATTGTAATCGTGAAAAAATTCCATCTCGAGATTTTGATGGAAGTATACATTGTGCCGTCGCATTTTTGGATTAAAATTTGAAACGCGTGCTGGGCACAGCACGGGAGGAGTTGTGGCCGGTCGCAGCGCTGGAAGTTTCGACTTCCTTTTTTTTTGCTGGAGACTGAACCCGGCGAGGGATTGGAACGAGTGGTGGCGAGGGTGATTCGAGTGAGAACACGCCGTGAGATTGGAGGGAGAACACGCCGTGAGATTGGAGGGAGAACACGCCGTGAGATTGGAGGGAGAACACGCCGTGAGATTGGAGGGAGAACACGCCGTGAGATTGGAGGGAGAACACGCCGTGAGATTGGAGGGAGAACACGCCGTGAGATTGGAGGGAGAACACGCCGTGAGATTGGAGGGAGAACACGCTGTGAGATTGGAGAGGGAACACGGCGGAAGATGTGTGACGGAACTCTTAATTGTTATTCACATTCTTTGTACACGTTCAATACATTTAAGATCTAATTGTTATTGTGAATTTTATTTGGCCACCGCACCCAGCACGTCTCAACGTTTTCGGTGTACCGAGTCCAAAAAAGTGGTTTTTGCAATTCCATCTGTCTGTCTGTCCATCTATTTGTGGCTCTAGAGCAGTGGTCTTCAACCTTTTTTGAGTCACCGCCCACTTTTACCATATGTTGTACTTTGAAATAAGTTCACCGCCCACCCAGTGGCGTATTGAGGGCAAAGCGATTTACGGGGGGGGGGGGGGGGGGGGGGGGGGGGCAAATCACATCTCGATGGGTGCAAATTTGATATTTACAAACCAGAGGTTTCTGCACTGAATCCCTTCTCGACTACATATGAAGTTGGGAAAGCTAACAAGAGCAACGATATTTTCTTCCACAAGCGTGGATACAAAGAGGGCATTTTCTTGTTCTGCCAAAGTTGTACATATCCACCTTGGTTGAAATTGGCTTTACACTCATCATCATGAATTAATTCTATTATCTCCTCTTGGTATTCAATATCCACATCACACACATATGTGATGAATGGAGTCACCATCCAGGCATCCACTTTCAAGTCTATTACATCACGAAAACGAGTCATCATATCAATTCTAATGACAGAAAGGTGATCTGCAAACTTGTCTATGTCTTCGGCTGTCAGATCATCTTTGATGTTGTGTAGTTCCGGAAACTGGTAAAATTCTTTTTGCAGGATGTTTTTTCTGAATAAATCAATTTCAATGAATACCGAAATAATATTTTTGCAATCAATGAGTGTCCGTGGGAAGAGGGAGTATACTTATCTCTTAATATCGCTTCTCTTTCATTTCGCTGCGTTCCCCATATAATGTATCAAATATCTGAGTGAAGGTATCCCATTGGGGATCTTAAACCACTGGCCGCTTTTCAGCATTTCTTTCCTAAATGGCACATACTAGTTAGGATTACCATATTCTGATAATAAAACCCGGACAAATTTAATTTTAAACCTAAAATGTAGTATAATTTTTTTTAAATCAAGATCTAATTGCTTAAGTCTATAATGTTAAGATTTTGATGGGCATAACCAGAAAAAAAGGGTTTTATTTGCTAAAATCTCGGTAAATTTCAAGAAAATCCGGATGTATGGTAACCCTAATACTAGTGGGATTGTCATTAGATGAGATTACCGAATATGGTCTCATTGGTAATAACAGTGTTTAAAAATGTATGATATATATTTGATAAAATTAAACTTAAACGCTTCGCTACTTCTGCGAGAGACTCCGACCACCCTCATGGGCCTTTCGATTTTACCGCAGCATGGATACATTGTCGCTAGTATAGTATGATATGATACTATAGTTAACGACAAAAGAACTAATAGTTTTACATAAAATAGTTGTACCGAATATGTGTGCGTATCATTAGGCTTTTTTATAGAATTTTATTTTTCAGTGTAAAAATTAGAATACCATTTGGTGAGTTCTTTAACGCCCACCAAAAATCCAAAAACGCCCACTGGTGGGCGCTATCGCCCACCTTGAAGACCACTGCTCTAGAGTCTAAACCAGTGTTTCTCAACCTTTTTTTGTCTGTGTCCCCTAATGTTCAGTTCATTCAGTTATGTGTCGTCCCCATTTAGTTCTATTACCTTCAAGTCACCTTTAAAGGTAAATTGGGCTTTCTCTACCACATAAGGTAAAATTCTGGCATTTATATAAACATGCGTGTTTATTCTCCTGGTTTTATTTATGCTTATAAGCCAGAATGTGATACACTGTGAAATTACCAAATATTCACATCATCCCTCAGTAACCATTGTGTCACACTGGGGTGTCACGTCACCCCGGTTGAGAACCACTGGTCTAAACGGTACAGCTAAAATGAATGAAATCCTATATTTAGGCATTTTATCATACAGAATAGAAGCTATGAAAAAATGATTAAAATTCCTGAATAATTAAGGGCCGTTTATTCTAGGCAATTTTAACAATTTGATTTTCTAAAAAGCGGATCATATAATTTTCATCAAATTTCGAATAGTTATTTAAGTTAATGTTTATAATGTTTCTACATAATTCATATTTTTCAAAAAATAACTAAACGACGCATTAGTATATGAGAAAGTTTGTATATTGTACCCATTTTTTATTGAAGCTCAACCTTGAAAACCTCCGATCAACGTGAAATTATTACATAATTGATACGTAAAGCAACAGTAATGAAAAGAATATGATACCAAAATCTTTTATAGTGAACAAAGAATGAAATTTTTCTTGTTTTATCCTTATTTTGTAAAGAAAAAAGATTTTATTTTTGAATTTTTTAAAAATTCTTACTTGCTTTGTATTATAACATTAACTTAATTGTAACATCACAACTTTTGATTCCAAAGTCATGCGAGAAAGATTAAGAAAAAGAAAAATTATAATCTTTAACATTTTTGTCTACCCCTTCAACACTCTTGACATACCTGTAGAGCAGTGGTTCTCACACTTTTTTGGTCCGTGGACCACTTAGATGGACAAAAGACCTCACGGACCATTTACTCCATCCACTCCCATCTTGCCACTACTAAAACTTTAATAGAGTAATCATTTTTTATTGTTCCAAACAAAGTGAAGTAGGGGAGTAGGAACAGTTGTTAGGATATTTCGTTGTATTCACTGAGATTTTACACTGTGAATAATTTATTTAATTTCAGTGGTATTAATTTAATTTGTTTTGGTCAACATTAAATGCTTTAGGTGAGCTATGCAAACAAATTAATTTAAAATGTTACATTTAGCCTTATCACTACTGTAATACATCATGCAAGTGTTGGAGATTAGGGTTCTGGTCTGTTCTTTAGTATGGCCTCAGCGTTGTGCATCATTAACTTGCATTTTCGACTGCCCGTGGATCACCTGGAAGGCTTTTGTAGCCCACCAGTGCACAGTGATCTGGGGAACCCAATTTCCTGATCAAAAGTGGATTTTTTGGAATGGAGGTTTATGGGTCGAAACTCATGTTGATGTATTCTTAAATGTTCAAGTAACTGTAATCCACCTCAGAAACAGCCATGCGAATGTTTATTTTGTCGCTATGGGGTGTGCAAGTAGCACGATCGCGTATCTCTGTGATTTCCACTAATTCCTGCTGAGAAGGCGGCTTGTGATCCTTTCGTTCCACACTAACCGTTATGAATTCTGGCCATAATTGGCTACAAAATCATGTGCCCTCACGGAAAACATCGTCTACTCACGATCGTGTCCCTCACACGCCCTCCGTATCACGACATTGTAATATTACTGCGCACAAGGGATTTCGTTACTTTAAATACTTGATAAACATACCTTGCACTGTCTTGCACTGCTTTCCTTTACCGCTTACATTGTTCCTTGGGTTGTCTCTTAATAAAACCTGAAGAGATCAGGTGCTAAGATCTGCTAAAGTTTCGAATATTCACTGACGGCTGTGCGATGGTACGGGTGGTGGGGGCGTGTGCGCGCCGTTCAAGTTACGACTTGTAACATTCAGTGAAATGCATGCGCAGTCTATGGAGAGGTATGAGACGGGGTTGAGGGTAGGGAAGAGGGGGAGAGGACGCGCTTGCACTGTCACGCCAGTTCCAGCTTGTTACGCATAAGACAGATCGCAACGTGTGAATCGGTGAAAGGTCGTAGCAGGTGCGCAGTGCGTTCATTGACACAGCCTTTCGTAGGCCACTTCCGGGAATAAAAATGATTCGGAAAAGAGATCTATTTGAAATTTTAAGACAGAAGTGGTCAGATGATAACACCAAGAAATACCACTACTTGTTTGATCATATTGAAAGGTAAATCTTATTTGCTTTTCTCAATTCTAACGAGAGATTTTCCGTCGTGCTTTTCCTCCGTTGCTTACGCGCGTGGCACTTATTTTTTATAAATGCAGATCATCAGGAAGCTAAATTCTGGGCAAAAAGAAGGACGTTATAATGCATCGTTTGCGGACATTTTGTTCGAACGTGAACACACGATGAGCAAAGAGTCAAAGAATCCTCTCCGTGTTTATGAATCAAAATGCTGCATGGCTTGATTCAGAAATAAACCTCACCTGTGATGAAGACTCGGTGCAACCTTCAATATCAGGTAAGCTGTACATTTCGACTTCCAGATTACACTATTCTCACCGTAAGTTTGACAATTTTGATGGTTTGCCCTTAGGTACAGGAAGGCCCCTGGTGGATTTCAAGCATCTCAGTGATGTGTCAAAGCACCAAAGGAGCCGCAGCATGTGTGATTCTTCAAGCACAGACGAATTAACTTCTGCAGTCTCCATGAGTCTTCAGTCAGAAGGGAAAATCGAAGCAGCGAAGCTTGTAAAGGAGGCCGTGAGCACCCCAAAAAGAGCTTCAAAAATCAATCAGGCATGGAAAACACACTGGGATGAGACCTGCAAGGTCCAGTCGTATATACCCGATGAGGCTTTGGGTTTGATTGTTGAGGCCAAATTAAGTAAGGTCCAGTACTTACGAATCAGATACAGAGCCTCCAAGAGAAATGCCCAGATTAACCCTGCTTACGAGGAAGTTTTAAAAGCAAAAGTGAGGTGCTATCCATCCCCAGAGGAAATCACAATTACCGATAGTGGAGCAGAGATCAAACTGCAAGCATTGTTGGATTTGACCGTGCAACGACTTGTTGCCGCTCAGGAAACGATTTTCTCTGATTCATTACCTTACAAGGACCTGCATTTAATATCTAAGTGGGGCTTAGATGGCAGCTCCGGCTATTCTATGTATAAGCAGAAGATCCCGCATCCCACTTTTAGTGACAGCAGCATGATGATGACATCACTTGTCCCTGTGCAACTGTATGCTTTGGACGAAAACAAAAAGGTCATCGTTTGGCAAAATCCAAGACCATCATCGAGTAGACTTTGCAGACCTATACAGTTTGAGTTTTCCAAGAAAACTCCTCAGAATACTGTCCTCACAACTCAACGCATAGAGAACCAGATTGCCAATTTGATACATACTCAGTGCTTTCTGAATCAGAGATCATATTTAGTTGTACACAAGCTACATTTGACAATGATCGATGGAAAGGTGTGCAACGCACTTACGTCCACAGCCTCTGCCCAAACGTGTAACGTGTGTGGATTGAAGCCGTCCAACATGAATGACATTGATTTGGTGAGAAAACTCCCAGTGAATAAAGAGACCTACAAATTTGGCATCTCCATCCTTCACGGATGGATCCGTTGCTTTGAATGCCTATGCCATGTAGCTAATAAACTAGAAAGTAAGACATGGAGAGTGACTCAGAACGACAAGGAAGGGGTGCAAAGAAGGAAATAGGAAATTCAGAAAATGTTCCGAGAAAAGATGAGACTGATCATGGACAGGTCACAGCAGGGTGAAAGCGGTTCGTCAAACGACGGAAATACTGCCAGGAGATTTTTTGAGGATCCTGCACTCTCAGCTGAAATCACCCATTTACACGAAAACCTTATCAGACAGTTTTCAGTGATTTTGAAAGCTTTGTCTAGTGGCTATGAATTGAACACTGATGCATATCATGCTTATTGTCTTAAGACTGCTGAAGAATTCGTGGGACTGTATCCATGGTACAGCATGCCAGCAAGCGTTCATAAGATCCTTATCCATGGATCAGAAATTATCAAAGCTGCTCCCCTGCCTATTGCTCTGTTTTCCGAGGAGGCCCAGGAGCACGGAATATGGATTCAAAGCGATTTCGTGAGAACAACACTAGGAAGACATCCAGAGAGGCATCAAATACTCTTGCACATGCTTTTGGTATCCTCAGACCCACTACTCACGTTAATGTGCCCACTACGCAAGAAAACGTCTGGACCTTTAAGCAAAGAAGTGCTTGACCTTCTGAAGCCTCCCTCTACATTATCAACAGCTACATTTGAAGTTGATGCAGACATTTCTGATTTAAGTGATGATGAGTAAAATCGTTCTTCTCAATAAATGATGTTGTAACTTTACCTCACATAATAAAATACCCTTGTTAATTCATAATCGAATTTTCTTGTTATTTTTTCAATTACCCATATATTAAAAAAACTAAAATATTTAAAAATAATATTTTCTCTTAATTGTTTAAAAATACAAGTTTTTGTTCAATCATTTGCTGAGCTATTTATTTTTTCCTTCTGAGTAAGTTTTACGCATGGTTAGTATTAACATACTATCCGGGAGGGTTAGTCTTGCAGGGTTAACTTGGATACATGAATTTGTTTTATCTTACTCATGTATGATCTCCACCCTGTCAACTTTTTAGAATAAATATACGGTTATAGTACTCGATTTGTTACTGAACTAGGTGGTCAAAACAATAAATTAGAAAACACTTTGGATGCATAAACAAGATGTATGTTTATTTAACCTCTTGAAATTTAACAACACAATCACTGCATATAGTTTTCATGTGATATAACACATCGTCTTGGTACAGAAATTGCAACGCTGATTCGTTTTTTTGTCCACATTTCTCGGGCAAATTGTGCACCTAGCTCGAACTTTGGGGTCTAAATGAATGCGTTTTTCCAATGGTGGCGATCCCATTAATTTACCAGTTTTTTTGCGGAGTGATCTTGGCACATATGTACTTAGATGCTACCCTTTTGCGAAAAGACGAAACTCACAAGTACTCGTTTGGAGACGTGTCGGCGTGAGATGTAGGAGAGACACAAGTAGCTTGAAACACACAGGCAGGTGGTGGAAACAAAATTTCTCGCATAATAAAACGGACGGTCATAAGGATTAGTGCGAGAAATTGACAATAGCTTTGACGAGGAAATCGAAAAGATAGGAGCTCGGGACAAGTGCACACTCACGCGGGGGTCCTTCCACGGTCTTCTGGGAAAGGAACTGTGCAGGTCATATCCCTCGCTTGTGTTCAAGCCAAGGGTTTTCATCGTGCTGATAAAGAATTGCTTGGTTTCCTAAACCAGAACGCAGAAGGGTATTTCCACAGGTCTCGCGTTAAGGGAAGAGATAAAATCTAAAATACTATGGAATAACTGCAATGCTGCCAGTGTTCCACTACAGTCGTTTTTCTTGGAAGGCATTATATTCCTTGCTAAAGGCTTTCACATAGCCCTGGCGAAAAGGAAACGCTTCATTTTATAAAAGGAAATTCAGACAGGTATGTTTCTCTGAGAGATAAAGAGAAAAATATATAAGTGCAAAATAGTAGCACAAGTAGGCGTGTGGGGTCTTAAATGACCCCAACTTTAAAAAATGAATTTTTACGAGAAGGCCATAGCACATATTGCCAATATTTTTACACGAACTAAAGAAGATAATTATTCTAGGAAGGTACTGAAAAAATCTACCTCATACAAGTACCGTATATACTCGAGTATAGTACGAGTTTTTACGACCAAAGTTTTATTGCAAAAATTGGGGATCGTACTATACAAGAGTAATGCATTTGAGGATTTAAAATTCATGTATCTTCACGGGCATTCTCGGTGAAGTTATGCCACCCGCACGCATTCTAATGGTAGGCTAACCTTAACAGTGAGGTCCTTTATCGTTGTTATGTTGCTTCGTGAAAAGTAGTATCTTTTTCATATATACAGCTTCAAATTCACAAATACTTACTTGATATAAGTGAAGATTTACGGACACTTCCTTTCTTGAATTTTATGTATGTACATCTTTGTTTGCATCTTTTTACAAGGGATGGATTGGAACGAGTTGGATTAAAAGTATCGTAGACGGCGTAAGTTTATGGAATTTCGACATCTTGGAAAAAAGAAATTACTTTGTAATATTCAACAGTCTTTATTGTTTCTTCAATCACACACCGATCGGTTTCCACTACAAAGTCATTCTAAAGGTGTTACGTCGGTTAGTAACACCATTAGAATGACTTTGTAGTGGAAACCGGTCGGTGTGTGATTGAAGAAACAATAAAGACTGTGGAATATTACAAAGTAATTTCTTTTTATCCGTTATCCCTACCTATTAAGTAGATGAGCGGTTGGAACCATTACGTATGCGGAACGTAATCAAGACGTACTAGAATTGAAACGATTTTATTTCATCTTGTGCAATCATGATTCATATCACTTTTTATTAAATGTTTTAGGAGTAAGATACTTAACTTATCCGAATTTTAGTGTACTCGCAAGAAATACTATTTACGACATTTACGGTCTATTCTATGGTGGTGTGGAAAATCAAGGTCGTTCGATATATCTCGCTCGTAACCATCGAGCTACCGAAACGCAATATATCGACCCTAGTGGAAAGCTGGGGTCGTACTATAAACGAGATATATGAAAAAATCAGGTTTGTTCACCAAAAAATCAGGGGTCGTACTATACATGGAGTCGGCATATACACGAGTATATACGGTAATTGCAAGAATAATACAACATTTTTAAAAGGCATGGGGTCTTTAAAGACCCCATGCGCCTACTTAAGGGTTAAGAGTGCATTATAATTATATTACCTGCAAAGATATCGATTTGTGCATTATTTCTTTGTCTTCTATCAACTTATAGCTTACAAAGACAAAGGCCAATAGAGTTTCTGTTGTTACGAAAGATGCTTCTATGTAGTGAAAAGGCTCATAAAATAGGTTTAGCTCCAGACATTCTTTTCGTGCTTCAAACAAAATTTTTATGTCAATATTGTTTAACTAATGGATTATTTTGCATTTTAAACAAAATAGTAATATAGAATTTGTTAAAAACTTGAATGCCAACAAGAACCAAAATAAGTGATTTACCGAAAAACTTGGCTCACCATTACGGATTTTTTTTACACGAACCCCCAGGGGGTTCGCGAACCCCAGTTTGGGAACCTCTGCTCTAGAGGTACACGTAGCCCTGGTTGAAAAGCTCTGCTCTATGACATCCTTAGCTTGTCAACTACGAATTATGAAGCAAAAAAGAAATTCTGCATGATCTACAAATGAAATTGTCGGACAATATCAGAAAAGAAAGTGATATTGATGCTTTTGATCTATGTCAGTGGTCTGCAACCTGGTGTTCACGAGCACCGTGGTGCTCTTTAGTAGTCTTACTGTGCACCTCTACAATGCTAAAAATTATCTACCCTAACACCATTAATGTAATTTGTTCGATTGCTTTCTTACTAAATGTACGAAAGAAGATTTTTATTCAATTTACGTTGGTTTGATTTTATTTATGATCATTCCTACTTTAACCAAAGTATAGTGGTGCTCGCTGAGTGCTCTATAATGTAACCTGATGCTCGCCGCATTGAAAAGATTGTGGACCCCTGATCTATGTGATGAATTAGAAGCACTTCAATGTCATTTGGAACCAAATACGACACAACTGGTGATGAATGATGGAGTGAATTTGCAATGCGTCGTCTCTTGTATTAATCTGACTATTCTCTCGCAATAAATACGTACTGTTTCGCAGGCGTTTTATGAAATTTTTCATTTTACCTGTAGTTTTGGAAGTCGATCCAAGTACTTCGAAAATTGAAGATCCAGTAAAGATAATTCCGCTGGGTTGTATGCCTTTCTGCCAACCGTGCGACGTCTATTTTTACAGGCAAATCAAAAATTTCATAAAGCGCCTGCGAAACAGTACGTATTTATTGCGAGAGAATAGTGTCAGATTAATACAAGAGACGACGCATTGAAAATTCACTCCATCATTCATCACCAGTTGTGTGCACCCATTTTCGAAGACATGATTAAATATGCGTGGTTTGCGTCACAATTAACGACAACAAGGAGTGTTTTTATGAACGTAAATGAAGTTTGTTTCCCCGATAGCTTGCGTAAGAGGAAATGTGAATGCGAAAATGTTGCGTTTGTTGTGTGTTCCTGGTGCCAGAAGAATTTGTGCTTTGTTTTTATGAAAATTTTCATCCCCCACTTTGCCGGCAGGCATGACAGATTTTTTTCAAAAGAAGAATCTGAATAATTAATTTATAAGGTATTGATGTATAATACAAAATAATGATGCAAATTATTTTGTAGCAATAAAAAGTGTAAGAATTTATTTAAAAAGATTGCTGATTCGCAAATATAAGATAAAAAATATATTCTTATAATCGAGAAAAATAGTACAATTGAAATTTTTACAGTCGTAATAAATTAATAATGGGAATTGTACATTTTTTCAGCATTAAAAAAGATAAAAATCAAAAAAGAAAAATTCCACAACCGGGACTCGAACCCTGGACGTCTGGGTTACTATCCCACCGCCTTACCAACTCAGCTACGGCCTGCTCGTCCTAGCAACAACTTTCACGAGTCTTAACGCACATGCGGAAATCGGCCGAAATTCAAACTGCGATATCTCGACAACCAAGGCCTATTCACACAAACGGCAAGTTACACGTTAAATCGGAACACATCAGCTATCACCATGTGAAATTTGAACAAAATCCGAGGGTACTAGCCTCCCTACTCTCCTTGTAAGTTCAATCCCATCTATGTCGCTCTCTGAACTTGCTTCATCCTTCAAAACTTTCTCTATATCGCAGCAGACAATCTTTAAATTACATAAATCCCAATTTTTAATTTGGCTTATGCTGTTCATGAAACCAAATCTAGAAATGTACTCACTGTACTGATCAAAACGCCATGACAGAGAGGTTAGTTCCATGTCTATCACTCGCAGAAAGAAATCCGTTCTAAACCTCTACTTCAAGTTTTCCTGGGCATCATCCTCTCTTACGCAATCAGAATGTCTCCTTTTTACATTTTTAGAAAACTCTATATCAATTGACATATCACTGGCGACTCTTTCGGCTACTGATACGGCTTGATTAAACCCTTCATTTCTATATATATTTAATGATAACTTCAAAGCATCCAGATGTTTAACTGCAATATCCAACGGAATTTGAGCAGATTGTAGAACCTTACTTACTTTATTTACAGTTAGTAATATGTCACACCAAACAATAACAGATAAGATAAATTCAAATCTGTTTAATTCATGGGAAAGGAGTGAATTTGCCTCGCTTTTTGTCTTCGGATCTTTACAAACTTCAGCTACCTCAAGTAAAGCATTTTTTATTTTTGGTAAATGAA
The DNA here is from genome assembly GCA_036926305.1 of Uropetala carovei. Classification (NCBI taxonomy): domain Eukaryota; kingdom Metazoa; phylum Arthropoda; class Insecta; order Odonata; family Petaluridae; genus Uropetala; species Uropetala carovei. The sequence continues at coordinate 2,016,331 of JAXCHB010000195.1, forward strand.
AGCGTACAGCTTTTATGCTTTCGAGTTGGGACTCCCACCTATTAGTGCTAGACAAAGGTTTTAGAGATATATCTGTACAATTCTTTAAGATACTCCATCCTGCCGGTGAAACTGTGAATAAAGTATACAATCTTTGAATTATACCAAAAAATGACACCGCTTGTGGACAGGAATGAGCCATATCACTAAGAACCAAATTTAAGTTGTGTGCTCCGCATGGCATGTAAAAATTTATAATTTAAACTTAAAATTCGTGCTTGAACTCCTTGTTCATGACCTTTCATATTCGCACCATTATCATACCCTTGCCCTCTGCAATATTTCAATGAAATTCCCATATCATCTAATTCTTTCAATAGAGCTTGGCTAAGTCCTTTTCCTGTAGTATCTGTGACTTCAAGAAAGTTTATGAAGTGTTCAACTACTTCTACATTTCTGTTTTCAACATGAACCATTCTTAGAATTACTGACATTTGCTCTTTGTGGCTCACATCTGGAGTACAATCCAGAATAATATAATACTACTTGGCATTTAAAAGTTTTTGAATGATCGTATTTCTAACTTCAGAAGCCAAAATTTGTATTATTTCATTTTGCATTAATGGTCCCATATAGTGATCCTTAATTTCACTTTGCTGGTATCGTCGTAAATGATCTTGGATGATCGGATCAAATTTAGCTAACCTAAGAAATGCCCATTATTTGGAGAGTATAACGAACTACTACTACCGCGAAAAGGCAAGTTATGGCGAGGTAGATAAGTATTATCTCAATAATTCTTTCCAAAACATTACACCAACGCTGTTTTTCTTTTTGGTATAAATCTTGGTTAATGCTATCAATAAAAGTCCCTTTCTGTTTTCTCTGCGCATATTCCTGCCATTCTTGGAAGCTTCTCATATGTGATAAAGATTTATCATGCTCACTTAACTTATTTCTTACATTCTTCCATTGACTAAACCCCTCAGACGCCAATGCCGACTTTGCCTCTGATGATGGAAACAGTTTACAGCAGAAACAAAAGACGACATCTTTTTCTTCAGAGTAAACCAACCACGTCCTTCTTACCTTCTCCTCATTTTTCAAAATCCTATAAAAATGGTAGTCAGAAAAGCATCTCTGCTCTGAGTTGCGTGGATAATTCCTCATTTTTTCTTCAGTGTACTTCGGACCCATTTCTACTATAAGATTCCTATGAGAAGTAATAAATGTAGGCCATGTACCAGGGTCTGACGTAAAATTAAAATTTTCAGAGCTTACAGCAAGGTGACTGTGACTAATATTTATGGAAGCGTTATTCACATCACGGGAAGAAAAGGATGGCGTACTCGGTGATGGAGTATCAACGAAATTAACGTGTTTGGCAAATTGCTGTTCACTGTCACTATTTGTTGACACCTCGATTCCTACGTCTGAAGAAATCAATGCTTTACTTTCACTTTTACCCGATATGACGTCACTTAGCGCTGGAAAGGTCTTGATGAACTTTTTTAATGTTCCGTTTTGTTTCTTCAATTGTTCTTGTATTTCTTTCACCCTTTTTCCTTTTTGTGATCCACTTCTATTTTCTTCCTATATCTCTCTCCCTGGGGGCACTCATTTTTTCGTGATGGGATACTATATGATGAATATAAAATATGCGAATTTTATTTTAAAAGTCGTATAAAAAGAGTATCGTATTCTTATATTACAATAATGAAGAGATATCGGTACTAACCTTTAAAACTAAAATGCTGAACTCATTTCCCAGACTACGTCCAAAACTTCCAAAGAATAAAAGGTTCACTATTTAACAGAGGTAGCATTCTAAATTAATTTAAATGGCCCATGAGTACGCATACTGAAATATTAAATAATATAAATGAATGCACTAACCTTCTATGTTAATGTCAAATTCTTGATGAAAATGTCTAATAAATCCAGGTGCCCTTTTGTTTGCAGATAAGATTCACACGCCACAAGAAAACGTTCTCACAGTTGATGTTCCTTCTACCACAGTTTTAGGAGAACTGAGGAGATGCGTTTCACTATTTTCCCAAGTTCCAAAATGCCACCAGAGCTGTAAGCAATAAACCGAACCGAATGTGTCTGAAAAATTGTGCCCTTCTGAATTCTACTATCCGGGATAAAGTGCCGCTATACACGTTCTGCACTATTTTTCGGTGGACAATCCCGTTAGGAAAAGGGAAATGAGTCTGCAGGGGTTCCTGGTGAGAGCCTCGAAGCTTGGGCGGCACTTCTTACTTTGTAAGTGGCATTGACCTTGTTGAAGGCAAGATAAGAATTTTATTGTGGCGAAGCATGTCTTCCTTTCTCGAAAGGAATTAGGATATGGAAAAGCAGGCAAGATCTCCGAAAGAATGCCTGGGAAACGGCGTTGTCGGGGTCTATGCCGATGTCTGCCAGATGTTTTCAAAGGCCGAATTTTGTGAAATGACGCCCTCATGTATGTCTTGCAGGAAGGGACATTGCTTTCTCCTAATGCTTTTACGAAGCGGTCACAATGCCGACTCCTCTATCCCCAAGTTCATGCATTGTATTGACTTTTTGCGTGGTTTCCCAAGAGGAGATGTTTCTTGAGATTCTCCAGAGAATTCATTGAGAAGCAATATTACCGAATTATTTTTTAAAATGATTTTCTTTATAATCGAGAATATGAAATAACAAATTTTAATGAGAATTTGCGAGGCAGAATTTATCGAGCATAATCTCTACTAGAGTTCCTCGTACGTGCGGGATCCCCATAGACGCGGGGCCCGAGGCGACTGCCTACCCAGCCACCCCCTTCAGACGGGCCTCCTTACATCTACATGGTACCCTGCATGTCACCTTATTAGTGGATAGCAGGGTGTGCAGTTAACCAAGATTACCTAGTTACCTATGTTACCTTTTCCTATTGTGTTTCCTTAATGTCTTAGGGAAAAATGATCCTCTATATCGCTTGGTCCTACAACTGACCTTGTGGATCTTATCCTTGCTGTCCTGCCTTCCAAGATATGTCAGGCTTCTGATTAGATCTACTATCTCATCTACTAGTCCCTCCGACATATATTTTTCTAGCAGTTTAAATCTAGCCTGGTCTACATTCATCTAACAAGCCCATTTCAGATTTTCTATCAATGATGTTATGCTGTGTTAATAATTGTAATTTCTCTTTACGAATCTAGATGCCCAGCACTGCACCTTTTCTATCTCATTAGTGAGTCCCCTTTTGTAAGGATCCCACACTGATGACGCATATCTGACCTTGGAATTTGTTCACTTTTTTCAAGCTATTTCGAACTATTCTCCCTATAAAGGCCAGCTTTTTGTTAGCAACACCTATCCCACAAGAGATCCCAAAGGATTGCAACTCCTAAATATTTAACCGAATCTGAAATAGGAATCCTAACTCTGTCGAACAAATAGTTATATCTATATCTATATCTATAGTTCACCCTGCAAGCCACCGCAATGGTGTGTGGCAGGGGGTGCAATAGCACCAAGGTGTTAGCATGTAGCGAGCTATTTTTGCTTCTCCAAAAATTGACGAAGCAGCTTTTGGTTGAATTCTAGCTGCAATTCCTTACACCATGCTTAAATAGCTCCTAAATGATCTTCTGGGATGCTTATTTCTCTATAAATAAAGGTGCTGTTCAAGAAAAACCAAATTTTACTTTTAATTTCTGAGCAGATACACTTCCTGTAACAGTTGTTGCAGGGGAATAATCTTTCTACAAGTTTAAATTGATCAAAAATCGCTTGTGTTCATTAGTCATCGAAGACAGACCAAGTAGTTTGGCAATTACTAAATTTAATTACATGATGATTTGAATGTTGATAATATTGTGAAACTAGCAGAAGTGCCCATTGAATTTCAACGGATTTACTGAATCTAAAACTTCGACCATGTAACATGTACGCATCACAAGAATAAGATAGTAAACAGTTATAACCGTCAAATAAAGCAAAAATGAAGAAAACGCTCCGCATTTACCTATTTAGATGAATGAAGGAAGAAAATCTTGTACTGTGAAAAATCAAAAATTACGTGTAACTCCCTCCCCCTCACTTTGGTTCCATGTAATTTGAGTATGGGTAATTTGAGTACTAGTAATTTCCGTACGGTAAAATGAGTACCAGAAATTTCAATCCCACTGACTTTATTCTTTTTGTAAATAAGCAGTAAATGTTACATTTATTTAAAAATAGTTTATGATAAGCGTTAATACTAATAAACGCCTTTAATATGAATGTGTTGAAAGCAATTATTATCGATCCTTTTAACATTAAAAACCCGATTTTTCGCAAAGAAATTTAGTGAAATGTTCAGAAGGCTTAACAACTCAAAAAATACATTCCCCCTCCATTTTCATTCTTTTGCTGCATATTTGTAATTGTTATAAAATTCTAAAATGATCGATACCAATGTCAACTGTTTCATTAGTTAGTCTTCCGTAGTTATGTGTTTTCAATGCTCTACTAAATTTTGATGCAAAAAATCTGGTTCTTATAATTAGAAACTTATCCAAAATCAATAATAATTTTGTACAGGTGTATTTATTATTAAATGATTGCAACATCCTTAATGAAATGTATTTTTTGAGTTGTTAAGCCTTCTGAACATTTTACTAAATTTCTATGCGAAAAATCAGGTTTTTAATGTTAAAAGGATCGATAATAATTGCTTTCAACACATTCATGTTAAAGGCATTTATCAGTATTAACGCTTATCATAAACTATTTTTAAATAAATGTTACATTTATTGCTTATTTACAAAAAGAATAAAGTCAGTGGGAGTGAAACTGCTGGTACTGAAATTGAGCGGGAATGAAATTACTTGTACACATTTTACCATACGGAAATTACCGGTACTCAAATTACTGGCCATATCTCCCTTCCACCCTCTTCTTCCCTTCTCTCCCTCCCTCCCCTCTCTCCCTTTCCCTTCCTTCTCTCCACCTCTCTCCCCCTCCCTCTCTCTCTCCATCTCCCTCACTCCCTCCCCCTCACTCTCTTAAATGTAAGAAGGGACTATATAGTCTCAATTTCGCCCTCAATAAAGTCGTCTGTCTGTCTGTCTGTCTCTCTCCCTCTCTCTCTTTCCCTCCCTATTTCTCACTCCCTTCTTCCCCTCACTCTCCCTCTCCACCCCTTCCCCCTAATTCCCTCTCTCCATCTCCCCCCTCATCCCCTCTCTCCACCCCCTCCCCCTCATTCCCTCTCCCCCCTTCCCTCCCTCTCTCTCTCCCCCTCCGTTACCATCCCTCTCTCTCCATCCCTATCTCGTATTAACACTTTCAGCCCGAATAGTATTTTCCGAGAGTTTCTGAAATCCGAGGATTTTTTCTGTGATATTCCTTCTTAATAGTCTACTTATCCTATTCAAATACAAATTATTATTTTTTTGTTAAAGAGTAACCATTTTTTGTCGAAATTCGCACTTTTTCTTTTGCTTTTTGAACAATGCCTACACCTCTTTTGGACCCTCCTATCATTTCTTTTTTCACAGTATTTTGAAAAATGTTAATCTATTGATATTATAGAGGGTCTCCATAATACGGACAAATTCTGCTGAATAGTTTCCTTGGCAAGGGCATCTATGATGGACAATCTATATTCATACAAGGTCATTTTATTATAACTTAATTTTTTGTACAGGAGAATTTATTAACATCACCGAAATCAAAAATTATAAAAAATATTAAAAGCTTTTAATCAACAAAAAAGGGAATATTAAAACAACGTAGTAAAAATTAGGAAAATACGGAGAAATAAAACACCTCGACAGAAACACCTATTACAAAATGCCACTGTTACAAAAAAAATAAAAACTCTGACCGAGAACCAATGCATAGCACATGAAAGGCAGGCCTCAAATGTGACTGCTGTGAAGGTTCGAGAGTTATACCTGCAGAAATGGGAGGAGACGAGAGTTTGAAAGCCAAAGCGGAACTGCTTAGTTGCCCGTCATCTATTGAGAGCGCTCAGATCTCGGCAAAGTCCGAGCACCATCTATTGATGGCACTCATTTTCAATGTGTTAAAAGCATTCAAAGCATGCTTACATCCACAAGGATTGATATAACAATAGGATTTTGAGGTCTAACTATATAATTGGTAGCCAAGACAACATCCCGTCAAAATGGCAAGATTTCTACAAAATATATAAACATTTAACATGGGCGGTTTCAAACTGTAGGAGAAAAAGATGAATAGCATAAGAAACGTAATTTTATCTTCAAAATGGTTCAGATCCGAAGATCGTAGGTTAATTCCTTCTAATTTTAATTTCCAAAAAATTAAAGCCTGCACGCGCTGATGGATAGCACTACTGTATTCTCCGGGCAGAGAAAAACTGTGTATTATTATTATAGATAATTTATTATGAAATCCCAAAGAGTACATTTTTTTAAGTAAACTAATTTGTCAGTTGTTTTATTTTATTTAACTCGCGTTTACTAATGTTCCTATAAATAACTTTAAATTATACTTTCAGAATATTTATGGATTCAAATTCCTGCTGTAGGGGCCACCGGCCGGACTTATTTGGGATACTTAAATGCTTTATGTTTCTTTTTGAATAAACCAATAATGATAAAACCTTCAAATAAAAAGTATAATGACAAATTACCTAGTTAAAGTTACTAGCTCAATAAATTTGTAATAAAACCAAATTTTTGTGGTAATATAATTAAAACAAGAAGAAATGAAACACCATTTTACTTGCTTTCTTTCGCAGTTGTTTCTACACACCCACAGATGTCATGAACGTTATTGAAGATGTCAATTCCTTCAGTGTGATATTTCTCAAAGCAGGGAATGACACTGTCCCACGTCACACTTACCGCATCTATACATGCAGCGCATTTTTTTCCTCTTCAAGGAGCACATACGGCATCACAATGACTTCCTCTTTGCTGTCATGTCTTTTGTTACACTATTACTGTCTTTTCCTAAGTTGTCTTTCATCTCATATATATATTCTCTTGAGTCACAGAGTTTGTAAATCTTTATACCAAAGGGTTTGTGTTTTATTTATAAGTCGGGCACTGGCCGACTACTAAATGAGACTGACAAAGGAAGACTTTAATGCCAATTCACAATAAAAAGTAAAGAAAAAAGAATACAAGATGAACATATGACCAAGAGTGTGAATCATGTATTCGACAGGCACCTCGAAGCTTTACGAAGAGGGATAAACGAAATCAAGAAGCATTCTTATGAATTAGACCTCTGTTTAGTGATCCTTTCAAATGGTAAACAAACTCTATTTCGATGATAATTCAATCCTTACAGTACACAGTGCAGCGATTTTCACCGCACCTATGCACTAAATGAAGCACTTGTCGAAGAAACGCAACAAATAACGCCAGCCATCGAATAATGCCAACCATTGAATATCTCCTTTCCTTCGTTATCGCCGTCATTCATAATCTCTGAACAGGAATGCCATACCTCCTCGCCAATGGCTCGGCCCATGGCAACTCGCTTTATATAGGGCGAATATTACCCCTATTTCCCATTTCCTCCTTTCTCCCATGGTTATATAACGTAATCAAGAAATTAACCAATACAAAGTCAAGGAGTCACCCGTTCAAACTACCTGCCGAACCTCCCCTCATCCGCGCCCATCACATAACCGTGGCTTTCGAGAGAACAAGTAGGCGAGATATCCCAAGAGAGGGTCAGCTGAGGGTCACCGCTGCGAGAGGAAGGATTCCGAGTGATGGAGAGAGAGAGAGAGAGAGAGAGAGAGAGAGAGAGAGAGAGAGAGAGAGAGAGAGAGAGAGAGAGACAGAGAGAAAGGAACATACTACGAGACAAGAAGATTTTCCTCGCAAGTCATGTGTGCTGAAAGTTTCCTGAGGACAAAGTGTAACTATAGACCGATATCCATGAAGTGTTTTATGTTGCGAGACAAGTTTTACATCTCAAGAGCATTTGTTTTGGTGTTATGTTATAATTTCCTGTAAAATATAGCATTTAGTTAGAGGTTAATGTGGCGTTGTTCTTTGGTCACCATATAAGTGGAGGCCCCGGGGAGATATGTTGTTAATCTAACTATAAGTTTGCTATATGTTCGGTTAATTTTGGATCAACAATTTGTGGGGATAGTTCTAGTTTTTCATAGTATATCTAGTTTTTCATGGTACAGTTTTCTTGTGTTTGATTGTATCGTAAATCATTCCGCCTTGTCATCTCATTAATTCCATACCCTTTCGATTTTTGCCGTTTGTCATTTGCTCAATATCCTTGTATTTTGTCTTTAAAAATGTCAAAGGAAAGCGGTAAAAGGGGCGTTGGATTGCTTCCAGAACCTGCAGAAGAGACCCAGTCGAACGAGGGTGGAATGAAGCCTCAATTTGCGGATTGTGTAAAAGTCGCCAATCAGCTGTTGCTTGAAATTTCCCCTTTCCAGGAGCCCAGTTCTGATAATTGGTTTAACTTCATATCTGCGGTATTCGATGTATTGTCTTTGTCTCTTATTCCAGAACATTATCTGCCTACTCTGTTGCTGTCTAAACTTCCGGCTAATTGTCGCCAATTCTGGCTCTCGGTAGTTAACCAGAGACTTCCCTGGGATCAGATTATAACTAAAGTATGGGATACTTTCGTCTCAAAAAGGGAATATGAACGACTTTTGACCACCAAAGTCAAACGATTTCAGATGTCGCATGAGTCCCCTCGCGATTTTTATTACTCTGTTCAAGTTGCCGCGAAGGCACTCGGAAAATCGTATTCTGACGATGAATTTATTGAACTGGCATTGGAAGGGCTGAATCCCATTTCGCAGTCCACGTTGACCTTCGCTTCGCGCCCCCAGACGCTTGTTCAGCTGGAGGCATTGATGACTCATGCAGCGAAGGGTCTCATGAATCGCTTGGAATATTCCGCGGCCCAGGTGCCGTTAAACTTAGCGAATTCACTTCCTTCTCCCAATTTGCAGTTGGTACCACTTCCACCTGTAACAATTTGTTCCTTTTGTAATAATCGCAGACATTCTTTCCTCAGACTGTCAGCGAAGAGCAAGAGAAAAACGCTCCACGAGATCCTCGAGGAATCGCCCAGCCATTTCATTTTCAAATGTCAATAACCAACTTGACATGCCTTTCGTAAATTGTGAGGTTCATTCATTCCGCAAAAATTAAAGCTTTGCTAGATACCGGCTCCTCCTTGTCGATCCTTGATATTGATACTTGGCGTAAAATTCCGTGCCCGGGACGTATTCAACATTGTAAAATTACGTGTCGAAATGTCACTGCAGCTCTGATTATTCTGACGCGATGCATTAAATTGAGGGTCCGTCTTCAAAATTTATCGTGGAGACATACATTCTATTTGTCCGAATTGCCTGTCCCAATGATATTGGGTGAGGATTTCATCAAAAGAACGCGAATCGTACTTTTTCACAACACGTTTTCCTTCGAAAGCTGCCCGGATAAGAAATTCTTTTTCCACTCCGATTCCGAAACTTCGTCAGCTTCGTCCGATTCGCCCCCGGCATCAGTTGTTCATATGCAATGCTAGATTGTGGCCCCATTTAGAGGCAGAATTCATTCCGCCTCGGAAAATGTTTCCTCCGAAGGCGAAGTCAACCCTAGCCGCCTTCCATCGAAGGAAATAAAATGTCTCGTCGATGTCTATTCCGATGTAATCTTGTCCCAGTTAGGGCAAACCAACCTGATGTATTATGAGATTGAATTGCTCAATTCGACTCTGGTCAGGTCCTCTCCGTATCAGTACTCACGGACAAAATTGGACATGATGAGGACTCATGTCGATAAGTTACTCGCCGATGGTATTATCCAGCCTTCTTCATCCAATTGGAGTTCACCAGCATTTCTCATCCCCAAGAAAGATGGCTCCGAAAGACTTGTGGTCGACTATCGTAAACTCCATAAGCAGGTCAAGGCCGATAATTTTCCTACGCCTTCGATAGAACATGCCCTACAATATTTGGGTTCGGCCAAATATTTCACCACTCTTGATTTAAATTCTGCCTTCCATCAAATTCCTTTGACACCGACTTCAAAGGAGTACACCGCCTTCGTCACACCTTTTGGGCTGTATCAATATAATCGTCTTCCATTTGGTTTAACCACATCTCCTCAAGTCTTTTAGAGGTTGACTGACAAGGTGCTAGGTGATTTAAAATATTCTTGTGTGTATCCATATATTGACGACTTATGCATTTATTCCAAGAGTCTGCCAGAACATCTTCGTCATGTCAAACTGGTGTTGGAGAAGCTAAGGGCAGCTGGTCTCACGGTCCATCCAGAGAAGATGAAATTGGCCCACGAATCCATTACCTTCCTTGGACATCGAATCTCCCATGGCGAACTTACAACTGACCCAGAGAGAACCAGAACACTTTCTGCATTCCCTGTTCCTAAGTCGGTTAAGGAGGTTTCACGCTTTCTTGGTATGTGCAGGTTTTATTCCAAATTTATTCCAAATTATGCAGAGATTGCAGCCACTCTTAATGCACTCTGCACGAAAAATGTCATTTTCAAATAGACCAATTCGCATCAAGATTCTTTTGTCAATCTTAAACTATGTCTCTCTTCTCCCCCTGTACTCCAACTTCCTAATTTTGAGGAAGAATTCCATTTGTTTGTGGATGCCAGTCAGGTGGCACTTGGAGCAGTCTTAACCAGATGTTCGATGAGAAGTTAAAACCTGTAGCTTCTGCTAGTAGAACTTTGAATAATTTTGAAAAAAAGCTGCCATCTTATGAATTGGAGTGTCTTGCTTGCTGTTGGGCCGCTGAAAAATTCAGGACTTATCTCCAGCCAAAACAATTCCACTTATATACAGACTGGGGCGATAACCTGGCTGTTTAAACATCCCAAGCAACTAGGGAAAATTGGAAGAATAGTTTTAAAATTGTCATCTTTTCGCTTTGTAATCCAGCATGTGCCATGTTCTAAAAATAGGATAGCCCACTGTCTATAGAGAGTGGTTGACCAACCGACTGAGGATCCAGTTCATTGTTCAATGCTTTTACATAAAATACCCGTCCTTCACAAACATTCGTGATCACCAGAATTCAGATCCGCATCTAAAACAGCTGATAGAGCGAATCAGACAGGGAAGTCCATCTCCAAAATATTTCTTAAAGAATAATTTACTATATCATGGAACAAGATGAAATAAAATAGTTTCAATTCTAGTACGTCTTGATTACGTTCCGCGTACGTAATGGTTCCAACCGCTCATCTACTTAATAGGTAGGGATAACGGATAAAAAGATATTACTTTGTAATATTCCACAGTCTTTATTGTTTCTTCAATCACACACCGACCGGTTTCCACTACAAAATCATTCTAATGGTGTTACTAACCGACGTAACACCTTTAGAATGACTTTGTAGTGGAAACCGATCGGTGTGTGATTGAAGAAACAATAAAGACTGTTGAATATTACAAAGTAATTTCTTTTTTCCAAGATGTCGAAATTCCATAAACTTACGCCATCTACGATACTTTTAATCCAACTCGTTCCAATCCATCCCTTGTAAAAAGATGCAAACAAAGATGTACATACATAAAATTCAAGAAAGGAAGTGTCCGTAAATCTTCACTTATATCAAGTAAGTATTTGTGAATTTGAAGCTGTATATATGAAAAAGATACTACTTTTCACGAAGCAACATAACAACGATAAAGGACCTCACTGTTAAGGTTAGCCTACCATTAGAATGCGTGCGGGTGGCATAACTTCACCGAGAATGCCCGTGAAGATACATGAATTTTAAATCCTCAAATGCATTACTCTTGTATAGTACGATCCCCAATTTCTGCAATAAAAATTTGGTTGTAAAAACTCGTACTATACACGAGTATATACGGTAATTACTTGCTAGATATAAATTGGGAAGAAATTCTTAACTCAGCTATCGATCATGATGTGCAACTATTTTATGTGATCATATTTCAAGCAATAGAAATGCATGTTCCTAAATATAAGTTAAGTCCAAATACTGACAGGTATCCAAAGTGGTTTACTCAAGATCTAAAAATTTTAATATGTACAAAAAATCAGGCTCACAAGATTCTTAAAATTACAGGTAAATTGAAAGATTATTATAAGTTTGCACACCTCAGATCACTATGTAAAGGGTTAACCCGTAAATGCTACAATTCTTGTTTGCAATCAATACAGAATTCCATTCCAGATAACCTAAAACTCTTTTGGAATTACGTGAATGCATTGAAAGCTTTAAATACCATTCCTAAGAGTATGAACTATGATAATATTCTTGGTTGTGGCTATAAAGTAATAGTAGATTTATTTTGTAACTATTTCTCCAAAGTTTATGAGGAACATAGTGACCAACAAATTCCTTCATATTCATATGAAAACACAGTTGATCTTGGGTCTTGTTACTTAGAACCTACACAGGTATTGCAGGCACTACAGAAACTAGACATTAATAAGGGTCCTGGTCCTGATGGTATTCCCCCTAATTTCCTAAAAAATTGCTCTGCCTCAGTTACGTTACCATTAACTCTTCTATTCAACAAATCTCTTGATAGTGGTCGATTTCCATTAATATGGAAAAAGAGTTACGTGAGACCTATTTATAAGAGTGGAGATAAAACCTTGGTTAATAATTATCGTCCTATCACAACTATTTCAGCTATTCCTAAACTATTTGAGAAACTAGTTCATGACCAAATTACAGCCATGTTTAAAAATATTATAATACACCAGCAGCATGGTTTTTGTCAGGGTCGATCCACAGTTAGTAATCTGGCTATTTTCTTAAATTCCATATATTCTTGTTTTAATTCTAACCAACAGTTAGACATGATTTATACTGATATGGCAAAAGGCTTTGATAAAGTTGACCACAAGGTATTATAATCAAAACTTCAAGAACTAGGCATACGTGGGAAATTTCCACAATGGCTAGTAAGCTATTTGACTGATAGAGATTTAATTGTCAAAATTAGTTCCTTTTTATCAAAACCTTTTAGAGCTACCTCTGGAGTTCCTCAAGGGTCCCATCTTGGGCCTTTGTTATTCTTGTTATTCATTAATGATATACAGGCAACTCCCGAGTCTCGATTGTTCAAGTCTCAATTAATTCGAGATTTCGATCCTGCCGATCGATAATACACGCAGAATAACCTTCGCGTAGTTATTGGTTCCGACCAAACGCAAGGTTTAGTTTTGGTGTAGACGTAGTTATATCTGCTCTAATTGTTTGAATTTCTGCTGATTTCACTTTTTTTCTGTTAATCTTTTATTTAAATTTATTTATCTTATTGATTTATTTATAAATTTATCACTTGACATGGCATCTAAAAGGAAATGTAATAGTGATAATGTAAGGGAATCAAATGAAAGAGGGCATAAGATTCATAGTTATGAATTGAAATTAGAAATTTTAAAGCGTGTTGAGAAAGGTGAAAGCCAAGTTGAAATCGCATGATCATTGGGAATGTGTCCTTCAACTATTAGCAGAAGGAGAAAATTCTAGAAGATGTGATAAATTCAAGTAATTTGATAAAAACAATAAACAGTCCTAGGCACAGTGTTGTGATTCCAATAAAGACCTCTTGAATTGCAACAATCCTTTGAGACCAAGGAAGATGGCGAAGATGATATTATGGTTTCTCCAACTAAACCTACGGACTTGTCTTTAAAAGACCTTAGTGAGATCTTCCGGAGTCTGGATAATTTCATAAACTTGACTGACGAAAAAGATCCTAATACCGAGAGGAGCTCATTGGTGCAAAGTGCTGTTCTTAAGGACGTAGCCTGCTACAGGGTCCTTTATGAACAAAAGAAGAAGGCTAAAATTCAACCGAAGCTGTATAAATTCTTTCAGAAGGTTGAAAGACCACAGCCAGCAGAAGCTGCTTCAACATCTGCTGCGAGGACTAGCCCGTCCAATTCCCCAGTCAATAGCCCATCCAGTTCCCCACCCAATAGCTCCTCTTCTTCCAACTAAAATCTTCCAACTTCTCAATCAATAAACCAAGTCTAGTAAGCGCAGTTGAAAAAGATTTAAGGTACGAAAATATTTTTAATTTTATTGTTTCTTTATTCTTAAGTTATTTTGTGCTTTTATAATAACTTTTATATTAATTTTGCTGCGATAGATAGTTGTATGTATAGATAGATGTAAGCTAGGGTGACCATACGTCCCGTTTTTAATGGGATCGTCCCATTATTTATTTAGGTGTCCCGTTGTCCCGATAAAGTTAAAACAGGATGCCAATTGTCCCGTTTTTTGCGGAAGTACCAATTCATGTACAAAATGAAGCCTAAAAACGAATTCAGAATATGCTGGCTTTTTCATTAATTTTATGTTGGCAGTGCAACAGAATATACTCATTTTCGTAGGTTGGTAACGCACAACAGCAGCTAGTTTCATTTTGCTTTGTTGTTGCGAACACGTGGTTTTGGAAGAACATGACCGGTTATACATGTACTTTTGGATTCAGAAAAGTAAATAAAACCCCGGAAAATGCCAAAAAGAAAATGTTTTTACTGAAAGGTTAAAAACTGAATTCCCTTTTTTAAAGGATGATACACAAATGAGAAAAGTGTTGTGTAACTTTTGCAAATCGGTGTTTTCTATAGAACACGGAGGTCGTTCATTGTCAAATATACTACAGCATAGCAAAAATAAGCATTTGATTGCGGTAAGCAGTAAGAGTTGCAGCCAAAAGGTAATCTCATATTTTACCAAGCAAACAATGACAGAAAAGTAGAGGAATTAAAGAATTTTTGTGACACTGTCGATATTGAGTACAAGCAGATTCTAGGAACTGTGAAACAACCAGCAATAACTAGAATTAATGAAATATTCCCTGAATTAAAATCTTACTTTATTTCACATGAAAAATGTCCGGCCATTCTGAAAAAGTTTTTTAATGATGCCGTTTCCATTATTTGACTTCATTTCATGGAGAGTCAATTAAAGGTTTGCTCGATGCTATTAAAAAAATAGAGAGAGATAATATTTCAGGAAGTGAAGTAGCTGAAGAACTGGATATTTTTGCAAACAAAATTAAAAACCAGAGAAATGAAATTTCCACACCTCAAAACTTAGATCGGTTTTATCAGATTTAGAAGATTTCTGCATTGAAAAACAATTCACAGAAGCTGCAAATTCCTTTTACGATGCACTTCTAATATATTTAGAAAAATGGAGTAATCCACCATTAAAAGTGTTTTATTGGGTGCAGCTTAAGAGTCATACTGTTTGGGAACAAATTCAGGATACACTCAAATACATGTCAACAAAAACATCAGTGAAATAATAGATGAACATGAGTTTTTTGATGAATACCACCATGTTATGAACATCAGTAAAAACAAAATTGCTGAATGGAACACGAATTTAACTGAAACTCTGGAACGATGGTTTGGAATTTTCAAGTTCGTGCAAGGTGAAGGAATATCGTTAAAAAATATTTAAATGATTTTGGAATTTGCTTTAGCCATACCCGGCACCAGTGGAGCTATAGAAAGTGTTTTCTATCACAAATTCTATGTGGACAGATAAAAACAAACACTTCCTCGTTGAAAACATAAAAGCAATGATAGTGACGAAAACTCTTTTTGGGAACTTTTGTGCAACGACTTTTACAATTTGCTTTTAAACAATCCCAAATTACTGCAAGAAATATCTTCGTCCACAAAGTACAACATATCTCAGCAAGAGAATGAATCATCAACACTCATACCAGCTTCAGAAGTAAATCCTCCTACATCAACTGCAAATTAATTGCAAACAAAACTATGCAAAAGTAAATAAACCGAATTAAATATTTAAAAAGTAAAATAATTTGTTCATCCACAAATATTTTAGAATTAATTAGGTTTTTTCGTTTTTTTTTTAGGTGCGTCAACAGCTAAGGTTATTTTGCACTGTCAAATTCTCTTATTGTTAGAGAAAATCAACGTACATCACAACATCCATGCCGAAGCAGGATTCGAACCCGCGACCTTTGGGTTAGAAGGCAGGTGCTCTGCCTACCAGTCTAACCCGGCCGGCTGCAGCGATTTTCTCTAGTTCTTCGCACTTAACGAAGCACTTGTCGAATAAACGCGACGAAAACGCAGAAAATCGCCGAATATCGCCGTGGCGCATTTCGCTGTCAGCGAACAGAACACCGAAGGCCTCACCGAATGGCCCGCCGAATGGCTGCTCCCACACCAACGCACTTTTTATAGGGCGAATATTACCCCCATTTCCCATTCCCTCCTTTTCGCATGGTTATATCACATAATCAGGAAACTAACCAATACGAAGTCGAGGAGTCGCCCATTTAAGCTACCCGCCGAACCCCCCCTGAGCGGCGACATCAGGCGAGAGTGGCCGTCGAGAGAACGAGGGCAGAAGCACCCGGAGAGTTAGAGAGAAAGGAGTGACGGAGACCAAGGCGAAAAGAGTTGTTCCTCGCAAGGGAGGAGTGTGCTAAAGTTTCCTGTCGGACGGACTGTAACGATAAGTTGACATTTTCTGAAGTGGTTAAGCTGCGAGACTTACGTCTCAAGAGCATTTGTGTTGTTAATACTTTATTATGTGTACAATATAGCATTTAGTTAGAGCCGTATGTGGCTGTTTTTTGGTCGCCACACGGCTTTTAGAAATAATAAAGTAAATTTCTAGTTTTCCCCACTTGGGACAATGCTTTTGAATGACTCTTTTCAATGAATTAAAATTTACATGTCGGCTGTTTTTTTAATTTATAAAATCCGATCTCCCTATTTCATAATAAAGTAAAGATAGAAATCAATGCGTCGGATATGAGAGAATGAATTTTTCTCCAACATTTCATATTGTATTTTACTTCTTTAGAAGAAGTCCAGAAAAACTCGCTGACCCGAACACAATACAGCCTGACATCAGATAGAGATACATAGGGCCTAGAACCGAAGTCTGCAGGTCAAGCGATATTGTTGACAATACTACTTACATTTGTAGTTGCCAATAATCTAATATAATTGATTATGTGTTCAACAAGTTCATTTAATTCTTTTTACTCCACACATCATTATCTAAATTTTCTTGTTAATGAATTTGTTTTTCCTGTCTACGTACATAAATCTTCAAATTCTTGTAAATGATGTATTGACCGAAATAAACCAAACTTCCGTTTGAAAAGGTCAGACGAAAATTTTGTCCCGTTTTTTTCTTGAGAATTACAGGGAATGTCCCGTTTGTCTCGTGGAAATATGGTCACCCTAATGTACGCAGATATGTTATCCAGCTCGCGCGAATCGTTTGGAACAAACGATTCGCGATCCGGACTGGGCTGTCTGTAAAGCATATTGCATACATCTATCTTTGAAGTTCGAAACACAAATTTATTTTTTCCTTTTTAGTGCAAAAAATAAGTTATACATTTAAAATATTTATTATATAATTTATTCATAATTTAATATTGTTGTGTTAACATATAAGTAATGTTATTTTATCTTTATAGAACGTTAGGGGAGACTTTTTCCTGAGGTGCGGGAACATATCCCCCGATTGTAACATGCAAGTACATGGAAAAACAGCGTTCGACACTTGAATATTCGAACATGTTTTCAGGAACGCATCCCGAACGAGACTCAGGAGTTGCCTGTACATTAATATATTAATGATATATTTTGTGATGCGGAATTTCTGTTGTTTGCTGATGACCTTAAAATATTTATGAAAATCAGCAGTTTGAATGACTGTAGTTTTACAAAATAATATTGACAAACTTGATTACTGGTTAAAGTTCAACAAATTATTACTTAATGTACAAAAGTGCAGTGTAATTACTTTTCATCGGAAGTTAAATCCATTAATTTATAATTATAAGCTACAAGGATATGAGCTGCAATGTCTAGAGAAAATAAAGGACTTAGGAGTTTGGTTTGATACTTCAATGTCTTTTACGTCACATAGAGAAATTATAACCAAAGAAGCTTTGTAAACTTTAGGTTTTGTTTTGAGAAATACTTTCAAATTCAATGATCTAAATATTCTGAAAATAATTTATTTCTCTTTAGTTTGTACTAAGGTTGAATATTGCTCCATAATATGGTCTCCCTACTACAGTACCGACATATCATTTGTGGAACGTGTCCAAAGTAAGTTCTTCCAACACATCTTTCAGGCTCCGTATCCCAAAAATTGAATATTCTTATACAACAATCTTGTCTGTAATGAGTATGCACACCTTGGAACCAAGAAGGTGTATGACTGATCTTAATTTCTTATATAATATTATCAATAATCGTTTAGACTGTCCTGACCTTTTAAAATTCATCAATTTTTATGCTCCACCTTACAGATCAAGATCATGTTCATTATTTAGAACTGAATATTGCAAAACAAATTATGCCTATCACTCACTATTCAACAGAATACAAAGAAGAGGAAATGACTATGGACATTTAATTGATTTTAGTTTTCTTATGGAAAATTTAGTGATACTGTAAGAAATGTGTTGTGTTTTCCATAATAGAGCTTAATATTGTATTTTTGTTTTAATAATTGCTATTTATTCTTTGCTTGATTGATGTAACATGATTGTACTATTTTATTGTATTATTTTATATTTTTCTATCTATATTGTGTTTTATGACTGTTTTAATATGAATATAGTATATGTAAGTTTTAAAGAATTTATGTTGAAAGAGTTTTTATTTGTGATGTAAATCTCACATCATATTTTTTGCTGTATAATTATATATTATTTTATAAATATTTCTTATGTATATTTTTGTTTAGCAGTGCAGGAATGCAACATACTTGAAAGTTAGATGTAATTTATTTAATTTGTTTGCTTTCCATTTAATGCAATGTGATCTTCATTTTTTAATATTACCTTAGCTATTATATGTTATGTATTTTTATATATTTATATGTATATTTTGTAATACTTTTCACTTTTCATCTCTATATAATCAATATAACATGGAATAACAATGTAACAGGGCTTTTTGCCCGTAAATATTAATTAAATAAATAAATAAAACAAAATAGCTAACCACTGTGCAATTATTAATATAAACTTATTGGAAAACCTATACCCACAGATGCATTATTTAATAGCTTACCAAAATGGAAAGTCTGATACTTGATTCAGCTCCAGAGCATTCAATGCACACAGATGGGCTTTTTCCAAGTACACCTTTAATCTTTTCAGCAATCACTGCTTCATCACCATTTCTATCCACTAACAGTGTAGCATCTGCCCCTAGATTTTTGGCTAATTCTAAACGGTGTGGTATCAAATCTAAAAAAATGAAAAAAGACAAATGTTTTAATTAAAAGGAATTAATAATTAGAAAGAATTAACCTACAATCTTCGGATCTGAATCATTTTGAAGAAAAAATTATAGCTTCTTATTCTGCTCATTTTTTTCCACCTACAGTTTGAAATCGCTCATGGTAAACATTAAATTCACATAGTTTGGGGAAATCTTGCCATTTTAATGGGATGTTGCCTTGCCAACCCTAAACCAGAACCTATGATCAAAGACGATGTGTCTGATTTTTCTACCTCCAAACTGCACTTCTCTAATACAGCCTCAAGATCAAGGCATATTAAGATCAATGAAGTGTCGGTATCGATCTAATTACATGATGCAGTTCACATCGGTTTAAATTCAGGGAAATCAGTCACGGAAATAATGAAAGAATAAAATCTAAAAGATGTAATTTGGGCACTTTCTCGTGCATGAGAAAGTATTCCAAAATCTGTTTTAAGAAATGCATGGTAAGTAATGGCCTGCTGTAAGGTTTCATGATGACGAAATCACAATTGTGGATTTCAAAGGGTTCCAAATTTCAGGAGAAAAACAGATGATGATGGAGTTGCTTCACTATGCAAAAGGTATGAATAACCCAGAGTTTAAGAAAATGGAAATTGAAAATTTAGAAGAATGGATAGATATTGACCAAGATACTCCAGTTATGCATCATTTTACAGACCAGGAGATAGAAAAAATGGTGCAAAACGACAACAAAGGTGAAAGTGAAGCCAAGGATGATGAAGCTGAAGTTATTCGAGAAAGAATATCCATTGACGATTGCATTTATCACACGACTCGGCTCATAGCAGGATTAGAACAGGATAGTTTTATTAGTGGGCAACAAATGATGAACTTTTACATGCTGCACAGTCAACTCGTCCATGAAAAAACAAAAACGTGAAGCAAGCACGTTTAACAGATATGTTTAAAAAGTTATCAATGGCCACTGACACGGAAAATCTAAAAGCTTCCACTTCAGTCTCCCATGACATAATGCCTGACGACACACCTAGAAGTAACCGAGATGCATCAGCTGTTCACAAACCGAATGCTACAATTTAATGTACGTAGTTCCAAGCTCTGTTTTTATTTTCATTAAAATAGGATTATTTTTATTTTCACTTGCCACAAATGTATTTAACTATCTACTTTATATACATGCAGCATCATATAACAGAGAAATTCATTGATTTCTACGTTTATTTCATGTTCACTCGTGCAGTTTGCAATACTCAGTTAAAAGTTTATATGTATTTGCAAATTCCTAAACATAATATCCTTCATTATTTCTGATATCCATGTGTAATAACTGGATAACCTAATACAATTTGTTATTAAAACATCGGCTACTTCATTGAAAATACCAATGAATCTAAAAAACAGAAGTTACTGCGTAGCATCGAAGGTCCGGAAAAATCCGTGATCCGGCTTAGCCCATATCCCGATGGTGCCGGATTAAAGGTGCTTGACTGTACTATAATAACTTCGTAGTGTTAAAAATTGCCCATTTTATCATTTAAATATTTTGAATACTGAAAAAGTAAATTTAGTATAAAGTAATCCAAGTTTTGATCTATAATAATGATAAAGCTCAGTAGCCCAGAGATGCCCTAAATCATAAATTGCCACATCATATAGATCAGGTCTGCCACCAATTTTTTTTTAAATCCTGTAACGGTATCCAAAAATTCCTGTAAAATCCTGTAATATGGAATATCATGTTTTTTATGCAAAATATATGAATTTATGCCTATTAATATATTTGGCTTATACATCTCACATAATGAGTAAAATTAGTAGCAACCGTTTATGGATAGCCCTGTAAATTAAATTTAATAATTTTTTCTTGGTGAATTTCATATTTATCTTTCATTACAAATCATATACCGTATCTGCCCGAATACAAGCCGATGTTTTTTGTCAAAATTTATCATGAAAAATCACCCCTCAGCTTAAATGCGAGTCCGAGGAAAATTTGTGTTATGGTTAAATCTGATGTCTCTCATTGCCTTCGCATTCAAATGATAGTAGTATATTTTTCGTTAAGTAAATATTTGACTAATGATGAATATATATAAAAATATCTTGGCGAGATCGCTTGCGTAAATTGACAGTTACGCAAAATGCATTGACAGATTTGAATGCTCAACTGTTTGAATTTCGGTAAAACTTTACATGGAACGTGTATAATTATAAAAATGCTGTTTCTTAAGGCAATGTATATGCTAATTTCATTGGAAATAGACTTGGATGAAAGAATATCTTGGCGAGATCGCTTGCGTAAATAGACGATAACGCAGAATGCGTTGACGGATATGAATGCTCAACTGTTTGAATTTCGGTAAAACTTTACATGGAACGTGTATAATTATAAAAATGCTGTTTCTTAAGGCAATGTATATGCTAATTTCATTGGAAATAGACTTGGATGAAAGAATATCTTGGCGAGATCGCTTGCGTAAATAGACGATAACGCAGAATGCGTTGACGGATATGAACGCTCAACTGTTTGAATTTCGGTAAAACTTTACATGGAACGTGTATAATTATAAAAATGCTGTTTCTTAAGGCAAAGTATATGCTAATTTCATTGGAAATAGACTTGGATGAAAGAATATCTTGGCGAGATCGCTTGCGCAAATAGATGATAACGCAAAATGCGTTGACGGATATGAACGCTCAACTGTTTGAATTTCGGTAAAACTTTACATGGAACGTGTATAATTATAAAAATGCTGTTTCTTAAGGCAATGTATATGCTAATTTCATTGGAAATAGACTTGGATGAAAGAATATCTTGGCGAGATCGCTTGCGTAAATAGACGATAACGCAAAATGCGTTGACGGATATGAACGCTCAACTGTTTGAATTTCGGTAAAACTTTACATGGAACGTGTATAATTATAAAAATGCTGTTTCTTAAGGCAATGTATATGCTAATTTCATTGGAAATAGACTTGGATGAAAGAATATCTTGGCGAGATCGCTTGCGTAAATAGACGATAACGCAGAATGGATTGACGGATATGAACGCTCAACTGTTTGAATTTCGGTAAAACTTTACATGGAACGTCTATAATTATAAAAATGCTGTTTCTTAAGGCAATGTATATGCTAATTTCATTGGAAATAGACTTGGATGAAAGAATATCTTGGCGAGATCGCTTGCGCAAATAGATGATAACGCAAAATGCGTTGACGGATATGAACGCTCAACTGTTTGAATTTCGGTAAAACTTTACATGGAACGTGTATAATTATAAAAATGCTGTTTCTTAAGGCAATGTATATGCTAATTTCATTGGAAATAGACTTGGATGAAAGAATATCTTGGCGAGATGGCTTGCGTAAATAGACGATAATGCAAAATGCGTTGACGGATATGAACGCTCAACTGTTTGAATTTCGGTAAAACTTTACATGGAACGTGTATAATTATAAAAATGCTGTTTCTTAAGGCAATGTATATGCTAATTTCATTGGAAATAGACTTGGATGAAAGAATATCTTGGCGAGATCGCTTGCGCAAATAGATGATAACGCAAAATACGTTGACGGATATGAACGCTCAACTGTTTGAATTTCGGTAAAACTTTACATGGAATGTGTATAATTATAAAAATGCTGTTTCTTAAGGCAATGTATATGCTAATTTCATTGGAAATATACTTGGATGAAAGAATATCTCGGCGAGATCGCTTGCGTAAATAGACGATAACGCAAAATGCGTTGACGGATATGAACGCTCAACTGTTTGAATTTCGGTAAAACTTTACATGGAACGTGTATAATTATAAAAATGCTGTTTCTTAAGGCAATGTATATGCTAATTTCATTGGAAATAGACTTGGATGAAAGAATATCTTGGCGAGATCGCTTGCGCAAATAGATGGTAAAGCAAAATGCGTTGACGGATATGAACGCTCAACTGTTTGAATTTCGGTAAAACTTTACATGGAACGTGTATAATTATAAAAATGCTGTTTCTTAAGGCAATGTATATGCTAATTTCATTGGAAATAGACTTGGATGAAAGAATATCTTGGCGAGATCGCTTGCGTAAATAGACGATAACGCAAAATGCGTTGACGGATATGAACGCTCAACTGTTTGAATTTCGGTAAAACTTTACATGGAACGTGTATAATTATAAAAATGCTGTTTCTTAAGGCAATGTATATGCTAATTTCATTGGAAATAGACTTGGATGAAAGAATATCTTGGCGAGATCGCTTGCGTAAATAGACGATAACGCAGAATGGATTGACGGATATGAACGCTCAACTGTTTGAATTTCGGTAAAACTTTACATGGAACGTCTATAATTATAAAAATGCTGTTTCTTAAGGCAATGTATATGCTAATTTCATTGGAAATAGACTTGGATGAAAGAATATCTTGGCGAGATCGCTTGCGCAAATAGATGATAACGCAAAATGCGTTGACGGATATGAACGCTCAACTGTTTGAATTTCGGTAAAACTTTACATGGAACGTGTATAATTATAAAAATGCTGTTTCTTAAGGCAATGTATATGCTAATTTCATTGGAAATAGACTTGGATGAAAGAATATCTTGGCGAGATGGCTTGCGTAAATAGACGATAATGCAAAATGCGTTGACGGATATGAACGCTCAACTGTTTGAATTTCGGTAAAACTTTACATGGAACGTGTATAATTATAAAAATGCTGTTTCTTAAGGCAATGTATATGCTAATTTCATTGGAAATAGACTTGGATGAAAGAATATCTTGGCGAGATCGCTTGCGCAAATAGATGATAACGCAAAATACGTTGACGGATATGAACGCTCAACTGTTTGAATTTCGGTAAAACTTTACATGGAATGTGTATAATTATAAAAATGCTGTTTCTTAAGGCAATGTATATGCTAATTTCATTGGAAATATACTTGGATGAAAGAATATCTCGGCGAGATCGCTTGCGTAAATAGACGATAACGCAAAATGCGTTGACGGATATGAACGCTCAACTGTTTGAATTTCGGTAAAACTTTACATGGAACGTGTATAATTATAAAAATGCTGTTTCTTAAGGCAATGTATATGCTAATTTCATTGGAAATAGACTTGGATGAAAGAATATCTTGGCGAGATCGCTTGCGTAAATAGACGATAACGCAGAATGCATTGACGGATATGAACGCTCAACTATTTGAATTTCGGTAAAACTTTACATGGAACGTGTATAATTATAAAAATGCTGTTTCTTAAGGCAATGTATATGCTAATTTCATTGGAAATAGACTTGGATGAAAGAATATCTTGGCGAGATCGCTTGCGTAAATAGACGATAACGCAAAATGCTTTGACGGATATGAACGCTCAACTGTTTGAATTTCGGTAAAACTTTACATGGAACGTGTATAATTATAAAAATGCTGTTTCTTAAGGCAATGTATATGCTAATTTCATTGGAAATAGACTTGGATGAAAGAATATCTTGGCGAGATCGCTTGCGTAAATAGACGATAACGCAGAATGCGTTGACGGATATGAACGCTCAACTGTTTGAATTTCGGTAAAACTTTACATGGAACGTGTATAATTATAAAAATGCTGTTTCTTAAGGCAATGTATATGCTAATTTCATTGGAAATAGACTTGGATGAAAGAATATCTTGGCGAGATCGCTTGCGTAAATAGACGATAACGCAGAATGCGTTGACGGATATGAATGCTCAACTGTTTGAATTTCGGTAAAACTTTACATGGAACGTGTATAATTATAAAAATGCTGTTTCTTAAGGCAATGTATATGCTAATTTCATTGGAAATAGACTTGGATGAAAGAATATCTTGGCGAGATCGCTTGCGTAAATAGACGATAACGCAGAATGCGTTGACGGATATGAACGCTCAACTGTTTGAATTTCAGTAAAACTTTACATGGAACGTGTATAATTATAAAAATGCTGTTTCTTAAGGCAAAGTATATGCTAATTTCATTGGAAATAGACTTGGACGAAAGAATATCTTGGCGAGATCGCTTGCGTAAATAGACGATAACGCAAAATGCGTTGACGGATATGAACGCTCAACTGTTTGAATTTCGGTAAAACTTTACATGGAACGTGTATAATTATAAAAATGCTGTTTCTTAAGGCAATGTATATGCTAATTTCATTGGAAATAGACTTGGATGAAAGAATATCTCGGCGAGATCGCTTGAGTAAATAGACGATAACGCAAAATGCGTTGACGGATATGAACGCTCAACTGTTTGAATTTCGGTAAAACTTTACATGGAACGTGTATAATTATAAAAATGCTGTTTCTTAAGGCAATGTATATGCTAATTTCATTGGAAATAGACTTGGATGAAAGAATATCTTGGCTAGATCGCTTGCGTAAATAGACGATAACGCAGAATGCATTGACGGATATGAACGCTCAACTATTTGAATTTCGGTAAAACTTTACATGGAACGTGTATAATTATAAAAATGCTGTTTCTTAAGGCAATGTATTTGCTAATTTCATTGGAAATAGACTTGGATGAAAGAATATCTTGGCGAGATCGCTTGCGTAAATAGACGATAACGCAAAATGCGTTGACGGATATGAACGCTCAACTGTTTGAATTTCGGTAAAACTTTACATGGAACGTGTATAATTATAAAAATGCTGTTTCTTAAGGCAATGTTTATGCTAATTTCATTGGAAATAGACTTGGATGAAAGAATATCTTGGCGAGATCGCTTGCGCAAATAGATGATAATGCAGAATGCGTTGACGGATATGAACGCTCAACTGTTTGAATTTCGGTAAAACTTTACATGGAACGTGTATAATTATAAAAATGCTGTTTCTTAAGGCAATGTATATGCTAATTTCATTGGAAATAGACTTGGATGAAAGAATATCTTGGCGAGATCGCTTGCGTAAATAGACGATAACGCAGAATGGATTGACGGATATGAACGCTCAACTGTTTGAATTTCGGTAAAACTTTACATGGAACGTGTATAATTATAAAAATGCTGTTTCTTAAGGCAATGTATATGCTAATTTCATTGGAAATAGACTTGGATGAAAGAATATATTGGCGAGATCGCTTGCGCAAATAGATGATAACGCAAAATGCATTGACGGATTTGAACGCTCAACTGTTTGAATTTTGGTAAAACTTTACATGGAACGTGTATAATTATAAAAATGCAATTTCTTAAGGCAATGTAAATGCTAATTTCATTGGAAATAGACTTGGATGAAAAAATATCTTGGCAAGATCGCTGTTACTATATTTGATCTTTTGTGAAAATGAAGATGAATAAAATTATTGTCACTGAATGTGGAACATTATTCAGCAACGCAAAATTATTAATTGGAGTAATATTTCAAAATGTCAACAACTAAACCATTTCCCCCACATTTGTTCGATCTCGAATAATGTATTCTAAGATGTGCATGAATGCCTGGCACACTTCAGCATAAAATCTACAAAATTTACGTTTTTGCCAAATAATTGTGGAAATTTTTGGGGGGTCGGCTTCTATTCAGGCAGATAGAGTATATGGCATAAAGTTTTAAAACATTTATTCAAGTTTCGAATGCACATTAATAGCAAAAAAGAATGAAAGTAAGCCAAGGCTTTTGTTACAGAACAGGTCTTGATTAGGAAAAGAAAGACTACAAAAGATCAATATAATGGCTCAAAAAGTAAGAAAATGAACAAATTTCTACTTCTGTAATTTTTAGCCTTTTTCCTCATGTCAGTTGGCTCAAAATCTGCAAAATGTTTTCTAAATGAACATTGCATCAAAGCATTCAGCATTGGTTGTTCGAGTGCTGACCTGTGTGTGCTTTTAATAAGACTCAACTTACTACAAACTCTCTCGACTTCAGCATTGCTATGAGGAAGTATGAGCATTGCCTTTGCAAGTTTACAAAGTAATGGAAATTGTGGTTTTCCATCTTCTATAAATTGTGACACCTTGTACCAATAGGTATCAATATAGTCTGAACAGACAATTGGTTGGGGCAGATTCCATAGTGTGTAGGTGATGAACTCAGAATTAAAAATGTCTAGGTCATCATCATTGATGATATTGGAAAATCTTTTAGCCAACGTTTTAACTTTTTACCAATCTCCATATGATTTCTTTGTTGGGTCAAAAATATCAACATTTTTCAAAACTACGTCATTTAAAGGTAAGAGACGGTATAGCTCTTTTGTTGCCATCTCATAAAAATCTCTCACATTGTTGAAAAAATTTTTTTGTCAAATAAGCCAATATCTATTTCTTCTAAGTGTGTCTGTGTTTTATGGCCTATGAAAAGTGCAGAATCTTGAATATGGTTTTCTCGTATGAAGTCAACAGCTGTTATGTCACATTTTTGAATAATGTGGAAATGAACAAAGCTTGCAATAAATTGGCAAAGCAGAAAGGACATTTCTGAATGAAGTTTATGAATATATATGGTCTATCTTTCTGAAACATTAGGTTGAATTTTGTAAAACGAGGCAAAACTGCTTGGAAAAAACTGAAACACAATTTTGCAGATTTTGAGTCTAAGGTTTTCTTTATACGTTCAACAATCTCTAAGCTCCCATCTTTTACATCAATTTTTGTGCTAAAATATACTGTCAATGCTGACCACTGTTCCAGAAGGCATTCTACACACTGCAGTATGGCTAGCCACCTTGTAAAACATGGTCTTAAAATTTTGTGACGCTCAACTTCCAGACACTCTTGGACTTCTTTAAATTGGTCTTATCGTTTATCTGATGTTTTAAAAAATACATAAACATCTCTAGGCAGTTTTCTGCAGGCGTGCGATGCTCCTAAGTGAGATCATGGCAAGTGTAATGAAGGAACCACAATTCTTTTTGTTGTTTCCTGACTCTTGATAACACAGAATTGAATTCCCCCACCATTGCTCATGCTCCATCTGAAGACATGCTTAAACAGTTCTCCCAAGGAATATTATCTTCTTTAAATGCATTGTGGACAACATTAAAAATATTTCCTCCACTTGCCTTCCCATTAAATGCAATCACTTTATACAGATGAGTTTCAACTTTTTCTGTTATAAAAATATGAGTCATCATAACCATTTGTCTGGTCACACTAATGTCGATAGATTCATCTATCATTAAGCAGAAAATTGATTCCATCATAGTTAAAACTACGTTTTCTTTAACAGACAAACCGAGGGATTGCACAATCAGTTGGCTCGTTTTAGTATAAGAACATCAAAAATTCTTAGCAATTTCACTATCAACATTTTTGGCACTAATTTTACCCAAATTGTCACTTAGTTTCACTGGCAAGTTATTTTCACAAATAATATTTGCCCATCTTATTTCAGCGTCAACAACGTCATTGTTTTCTTTAGTCACAAAACTCATAATTAGGGAATTACTTTCAAATGACTTTAGGCTCCTCTTGTGACATTCTGCTGTCTCGTGGAATTTGAGATCTTTTCGGCCTCCTTTTGATATGTTTAAATCGGAATTACACACTGTACATTAGGGTGGCCCTTAATTTTCGACTTTCGAATTTTTTTGGTCTCACCCCCTAGAATGGTTCCAATTCCTAAAATAATGAACTACAAAAATTTTTAGTCTGATCAGAGAATATTAACAGGCATCACAAAAGCCCCAAACTTACAAAATTGTAGATTTTTCTGGATGTATCAATTTTTTAACGTATTTCAGGTAATATCTCAAAAATGATAAGTCCTTATCGAAATTTTGGTGAAATGATATCGATAGAGCATTAAATTTCCTACAATTTTGGTATTTAAACTTTTTTCATGCGCTCAACCCTTTTTGAGATAATTGCATTTGAATGTAGAGAAAGTAAAAAACCATACTAGAGATAGGACATAGACCTAAAAAGAATAAAGGAAAAATGCTGCAAATAATGTTATTAATATAGTAAAATTTTTACACCTTAAATATTAGAAATACATCACTACCCATTACGATTAACAGAACAACAAAATCATTTTTTAAAACACACAAAATTAAATTAAACACTTATTTTTGTAATACAGAGCATTTCTTTTTTACAATCCGGATATTTTTTTCGATAATCGTTAACAACTTGTAACAGATATTGGTTTTGACTTTTGTCTTTTCTTAAAATATTATTGTACTCTTGTATTAACTTAATTCCCCTTACTGCCACATCATTTACTACCGATAATTTTGTCAAGATTCGGATTCCTTTCTGATAATCACCATTTGCTTCCCATGCATCGAGGTCTGCCTCCAAAAAATCGGTTGGAATTTTAAATCTTGAAAAAAAGTTCGTTTCCGATAATACAAATTCGTTTAACTTTTTCATTATGAAATCCTTCACATCTCTTGGACGGAATAAAATCCTTTTAACAGTAATATCCTCTGATTCCTCCAATAATTTTTTTGCCTCTACCATTTTCAATTTTGTATCCTTTGGCACACGAGAATCAAAAAAAGCGAGAGCAATACTCTCAGGAGCGAGGTACCATAAGTGTCCGCAAAACTTATTCACGGACGTGCGAGATATAACAGAATCTGGATACTGCACCAAGTTTTTTAATAATTGAAAATTGTTAAAAGGGGCTTCAATCGCAACAGGAGCCCTAAACCAGGCTTCTACATACGAATGAACCAAAAAAATGCGTCTCAAAATTCTTTATCTTCCCTAGCCTGAAGCTGAAATTGATTTTGGAACATAAATACTTTTATATTGCTTTCGACATCCACCTCGCGTGATGGAAAGCACCAGGATATCGAAAGGAAATGCCACGAGGTGGAGTTGCTCCCAGAAATATAACTGTTAACTCCAGTAATTCCCTATAATCCTCCCTACACTGTTGGACTTTTAGAGAATGTATACAAAATTCTGTAGTCTGATTTAGGATATTTTGAATGGCTTATTTCACAAATGCATCCTTTATTCCGACGTCAAATTCTGTTGCGTCGATATTGGGCCACGTTTCTTGAAATCTTTTGAAAATAGGAACCTCTGGACCCAATGTAGGCAATCTCAATTTCACATCGAACACGCTCCTCAGCACTAGTTCCAAAATGTGGCGTCGACAGGGCAGATACAGAAGGTCATGTTTGGTTTGTCACATTTCCTATCAAATATATTTCATCATGCACATGAAGAGTGATACTTGCTGAAGACGACGAAGATGCAGCCATTTTACAATAAATTTTAATACTTTAACACTTTTATAAACACAATTAACGCAAATAAACTTGAACAAAAGCACTGTCAAACATTTCAACTACCACAGTTTTACCACAACTGCCTCATATACCTAAGTGAACTCGTAACATCGTCAATGTCAATGTAACTGGAGCTGCCAGAAAGAGCAAATCGCGGGGGGGAAAAGCCGACAAAGCAAATGAAATCAGGGGTTAATTTCACTGTGCATTTGCTCTCTGTTGTAAAGCGTTTGTTTATTCACGCTGCCACAAAAACGGTGACTTCCAGATCACTACTAGAGTATTCTTTTTTTGCTTTCTCTACATTCAAATGCGATTATCTCAAAAATGGTTGGGTGCATGAAAAAAGTTTAAATACCAAAATTGTAGGAAATTTAATGCTCTACCCACATCATCTCACCAAAATTTCGATAAGGACTTACCATTTTTGAGATATTACCTGAAATATGTTAAAAAATTGATACATCCAGAAAAATCTACAATTTTGTAACTTTGGGGCCTTTGTGGCACCTGTTAATATTCTCCGATGGGGCTAAAAAGTTTTGTAGTCCATTATTTTAGTAATTGGAACCTTTCTAGGGGGTGAGAACAAAAAAATTCGAAAAAAAATTTCGTGTATAAATAAGGGCCACCCTACTGTACATGTTGCGAAGAAATCAGTTTTTCCTTTTTTTAACCACTTTAGTTCCTTTTCCCACTCAGCCTTGTACTTCTGTCTATACAAAGACCTATCAATCGAAGAATTGTATTTTTTATTCATATTTCTCTTATTTAAGGGTTGAAATTACTTAGTAAAAGTGTCAGGCCTATTCTAATATAAATATTAGCGAGAGACCATACGAAATCTTTTGTCACCACACCGAATACTATGAACTCATACAAAAGCGCATGTGTCAAGAAGCATTGACAGGTGACTCACGAGTGTTCTGAATTGTTGGGGAATTCCCTCCACTGTTGCAAATGTAGCAAATTTGTAGCTAGATCGAGCGACTATCTTCAAACTAGCTCCTGTATAAAGTGTCCACAGCTACTTACAAATCTAAGGAATCAATTTATTAATCTTGCTAAATTTAACGTCTCGCTATAGGTGCAGTTTTACATTTGAATTTATAAGATTAAAAAGAATTTTAAAGAAAAAATGTAAATATGCCTTCGGTTGCCGACCCAAGTTCTACTGGCTTTGGATTCAGTCTCACAATAAGTAACAAGTTTAATATTTAACAAAGTATATCAACATATGTACTTACGGAATAATTTTACCGGACCCTATTTTATTCACACTTCATATTATAGCGATAAATATATCAACAATCTTTGAATTTCATTGTAGTTTATGTACATTTTTTACGAAAATGGCTCAAATAACAAAATTTTGTCTTCTAAATATCCATAAATCACAGAAATGTCTTACTTTTTCGACATAAAAATCCGTAAAAAATGGATAAAATCGGTGAAAACGGCAGCCCTGATATAGATTGTTTTTACTATGAAAATTGATCAATGTTTCAGGAATGAAAAAATAATACTATATTGTTTTTTATCATAAAGTGAATTTTTTGGAAGCATTCTTTAACTAAAATGTTACTGTTGAAATAAATTATAACCAACAATAATATGCTAATTATGCATGTATGATGAATCTGAAAAAAACCTCGATACAAAGAACCTCCTTACAACAAAGTGCCAAAAATTGGGTCCCTTCAATTTTGTTATAAAGAGGTTTTACTGTATCTTGTACCAATTTCTTGGTCCCTTGAACTCCGAAATAATGAGGTTTTACTGTACTCATGTGTTTTTTGGCTGGTGTATATTTGTGCATGTGAGAGCAGGGTCTCTGGCATTTGAGTAATTCCCCCTAAGCCCAGAGTGCGTGAGATTGCGTATGTTTGGTCCCTGGTGTGGAGTAAATTCCCTTAAACCCCCACTCTTCAGTACTTTGCTTTTTAAAAAAATTTTATGGTTAATAGGAGGTAGGGTTTTTCTACCGGTTAACCATAACCGGTTAACCAGAAAACACTTTTGTTAACTGAGAATCAGTTAATTCGTCTCAGTTAACCGGTTATTAATTTGCAGCTCTGACTAGGAGAAAGAAGACACAAGGACTTAATTTCATTAGCAACATTCCTCCACAATCCATCTACAATTGGACAACTACAAGAAGATATTACACTTCTTTTTTCAAAACATGTCAAAAACAGCCATTGTTAACTATGGGACAAAGTTATTAGTGAGAATCTTCTCAAAAAATTTAGAGAACAATGCAAATGAAAGTGTTGATGATTCTTAACCATTGATAGCCAGCACTGCCAGGTAGAGGTCTGCACGGGCCAAAATCTTCGGCCCAAGTCCGGCCCTTTCATAACTGAGTCCAAGCCCAGCCCGGCCCGAGACTTCACCCCATTTTTGCACCCAGACCTGGCCCGAGGCCCGAATTATTTTAAACTGGCCCAAATTAGGCCTGACCGTGGACATTCTGTACATTCTTTAATAAACATATACCCTTTATAAAGTATCTTTTTATGTTTAAAAATTTTCAAAGCATTTCAAATGTAAACTCACTTTTTAAAAAAATTTCCTTGATTAAATCCATTCTGGTCGAGATTTATAAAAAGTTTTAATAACACAAAATATATTTCAAACCACACAAATGCACAAAGAATATAAATTATGTCAATTTCCTATCAGTACAGAAGACCAATATCATCTGCTACCCAGAGCGAACTGACTACCAATGACGGATACATAAGGTGAGGGGTAAGGAATGAAGCTTCAGGTGTAAGACTCCCAAAGATCCCACTATCTCCTAAGGCAAACGGAACCATCTTGATGGTGATATAAGTACAGTGAGTCCCCGAGTTACACAGATGCGTAGATACACGGATACATGACAACTTATCAGCGCGCTCGATTTTTAGTTCAACTGCCACTCAATAGATGGCGTTACCAGTACAGAAATCTCTCGGTATACGAGCAATCGATTTAAGAGTTTTCGCTTGTACGAGATGCACAAATTAATACCTGATTTTCAATTTACAAGCCAATTTTCACTTATACGATTTCCTTCCTCTCGAAAACCGATCATTTTTCCCCCAGCACTTATTCTCGGCTTTCATCGGTTCCCGAATCTTCTCGAATACGCAGAATGTCATGGCATCCCAACTTTAATGATGTAAATGTTTATAAAATTTATAACATGGGATGTATTGGAAAATTGTCGTTTTCCGAGTTTTTGCCTTACGAGCAGTTTTCGAGGAACAAATTAAGTTCGTAAACTGAGGGATTACCATGCGTTGATGCACAGCTGACAGCATCGCTTTCGCCATTTAGATTTGTTATCCCGTGGGTGCAAGTTGTGTCTCGTTACTGTACTGCTCTTCATAAACAAAGTATAAACCCTCATCACATAAGCACTACTTTTTTAGCTTTAACTATCCATTGAAACGAACGTAAATGCCAAAAAATATATTGTATTTAAGCACTGTTGGACTTACACGGTTTTCAACTTACAAGGCGACTTTCGGAACGAATTAATCATGTCAGTTGGGGACTTACTGTAGTTGTTTATGAGATGGTCGGCTGGTAGGAATTTAGGGGTGCTCTAGAGGAGGCCTGGGAGATGTGTAGCTTGTAAAGAAGAGAATGGAGAACTCCCCCTAAAAAAAATAGTGAAGACAAAACACTCTTTGCACAGTGGCGCAAACATGAGGGGGGTCCACCGGGTCTTCAACTGGCCTGAATGGGAAAGGCATCAGATAAATCGTCTATGCCCAAGCCCAGCAATGGTGGATGTAATGGAACCAAAACAAAAAGAAGAAAATAGTAGAAATTTTAAAACCCTGTTGAGAGAGTTCAATTTATTTTATGCAAATGGGGACAACACGACAAACTAGCAATTATTCTACAATACACTTCACACAGTGAAACTGACATTAACTGAAAGTGAGAGTATTTTCAATTGCAGGAAATTTCACAACAAAAATTAGATTGCATCTGAATGACGAATCTGGAAATGTGTTAATTTTTTTAAATCATATGTTTTTAAACAAAAAAATTATAAATGTACAAAATTTATTTTTTATGTACTTTTTACTGAATAAAATTTTTTTCTTTCTTTAAATATATTGAATAAATGAATTTTATATTTTTTTTAAATTACCGGTTAACCGGTTTTAACATTAAGTTCAAGATTATATTAACCGAAAACAGTTTAGTTAAAAATGCTGTAATAGAGACACCCTATTAAGAGGTTTCTCCATCATCATTATTTAACTATAGGGCTCATAATTCTTATTTTTCTTTGAACTCTAATTGCGGGTTCATTATGCTCAATCTCAATGAAAATAGAAAAAAAACTTCATCCGATATAAGCTGCATTTTGAAGTAGAAATGTCTACAATCAGAGGTTCTGGAAATTTTCTTATTTGCTATCCAATTGAAAAGTTATGGTGTAGAATAACTGAAGTTACGAGCGCATTAAAATGTTGATTTTTGATTTTCTCAGATGACCATGCCTGGGTGCACACACAAGAGATTCATGAGTTACCTCTTCTTTTCCCTTCCTCCTCTAAATGAGTAAGATTACATGGAACTGCAAACAAAGAAATACTATGCATACAGAATTAATCGAAAATTTCCCTACTGCATATTTGTGCATGCGCATCAAAAAATTTCACCCAACTGGTCACATGGTGCACGATTAAGCAATATTACTAATAAAAAAACTATGAAAATGGCATAATAAATTCATGAAATAGGCAAGGAACTGCACGTGTACACTACACTGCAGTGACTACGAGACATCGAGAAAGAAAGAAGTTTCGAAAAAAAAAGTCGTGGAGCGAGCAGTACTTAACCGATCATTCGCGGATGTGCAAATTTCTACCTCGCAAATGGAAAAACAGGTACAGTTGAACCTCCCTAATCCGGCAACCTTGGGATCTGACCGAAGCCAGATTAGGGAATTTGCCGGATTACAGGAGGTATCTAATCCTAAAGTTAAGCCTAGCCCATCTCTTCATGATATTACACGTTGTAATATAGTAAATATTAAATTAAATGCGCAGAATGTTATTTAAATACAAGTAATAAGGTAATAAACAAAAAAGTTAAGATATGCGGTGTTTTATTTTATGGTAAATTGGTACATATTGCATGTTTTCAAAATTTTAGATGTCCGAATTTCGATTTTGAGAGCTTCAGCGTAATCTCAGTTTCTTCAGTTCATATATGCACTGATACCATAAACATTTGAAAAACGCCACTGTTAAAGCTGTCCATCAAAATAAAGGTAACAAAAAATACCTTATATTCTGGCATATAAGTCGACCCCTGCTTTTTTGGATGAAAATACATGATTAGGCATATGTTTGCCGTGTAAGTTGACCTCCAGTTTTTCACTCAAAAATACTTCTCATGAAATAGTTTTCAGACAAAATCAAAGTTATATACAATCCAAGTTTTAACGAAAAAGAAATAAACATAATAATAAAAAGATATATAAATACTGTTTAGAGTCCGTGTTATTCTTCTTGAGCATTCCATGTGACATGTTTTAATTTCAACATATAAGAAACTGTTATTCTTGGACAGCTTTAACCACTAAATGAAGTTTCCTATAATTCGATTGATGTCAGCTGCTAATGATACTATCGAAATGAACTATACCTATACTCCTTTAAAAATGAGATTGGGGTTTAGAGAGAGAGCGAAGTAGAGAGCTCTCGCTCACGTGATTTTCCGGGAACCAATAGATGACGGCTCTTGCGAGGCTTAACCTGGCGGAGCTCATTCTCTCTTAGACCTCCGTTGTGCATACATCGTGTCTGCGAGTGCTGTGTTGCCAAGCGTTTCATTCGTGTTGCTAAGCGTTTCGTTCGTGTTGCATCCCGTTCTTCGTATTTGTATAGCTTTTTTATACATTTAAACAAGCTATGGAAAGGAAGAGGCTGTACACCGTTCTGCATAGCCAAACAAAAAGGGTTGTGCATTCCATATTAATGTTCTTCCCGAAGGTATAACCATTTTTTTTTTAGGCTATCGATGGAATTACAAAAGAGGCTTGGGCCGCGTGCGTTCGTCATGCAGAAAATCTTCAAGAAGAGGACTTCAAAAAAGATGTAAATCGGGACAAAATGATTGATCCTGTCGTGATTAATCGCATGGATAGTGATGATGAGTCCAGCTATGATGAAGACGATAGTGATAACGAGGAAGAAGAAAATTTAGCCACTCCATTGCAATAAAATATTTTGTGCAATTGTAATAGGAAATAATAAAATACATAAATACATTTAATATTTGGTGAATTTTGTTATTTATATTTTTCTTTGTATTTCGTGTCCGCGTACGATGAAGCGTTTGTCCGCCTCAGCGTCTATAACTTTCTCGTTCCCTTAGCCTAGAGAGAGAAAAAGAGAGAGAGCCCAATGTGAAATAGATCTGACAACATAGGTGCCGAATTTTCCCGCGCAAGCGCATCTCCCCACCTCCTCGAAGTGAAAGCGAACGACGTGTTCCGAGTATCTCCGAAGAGCCACCCCCAATGTCATTTTTAAAAGAGTATAGCCAAGACAGGACGTTGCAAATAATTTTTGATCGAAATGGAACTTTGGGAACTGCATCAGTGCCATTGATGGCAAGCATGTCTGCATATAGAAACCTCCAAATTCCGGTTCCATGTACTACAATGACAAAGGCACGTTCAGCATATTGTTGATGGCAGTAGTAAATGCAAATTATGAATTCATCATGGTTGATGTTGAGAGCGAACGGATGGATGTCAGGTGGAGGAGTTCTTTACTATACTAAATTTTGAGAAATGTTTCAGAACAATGCATTAAACATTCCACCTCCGTCTTGTTTTGGTGGTGTTTTCATTTACTGTTGATGTTCCCTTTACTGGTTTCTCAAAATCTTGCAAGAATAGTAATTCTTCAAACAACCAAGATGATGGTTGGTAGACATCGTCTGTTCCAGTACCACTTCACTTTGAATCATTTATTTTTTTCAATTCTTTTCGAAAATTACTTCTCAAAGTATTGATTTTCTTTTTGACATCTTCCACAGTCACTTTCACTTTACCAGGAGTTTCTCGTACACAGCATTCCTTTTGTCTTATTAAGCGTAGTCTTTACTGCGAACATACCACAACTTTGGTAATTTTCTATATGCTGAGATAAAATCTCGCGATATGTCGCGCTCACTGATCTCTGGACTGTCTCACATGGTTCTGGCAGCGATACTGAAACCAGACTGTCAGTCATCACCTCACACCCTCAGTATTCACGTCAGTATCCCCACCACTCGCAACTAATGACTGGATTTCAAATTATCCAAACAGCTACCAATATCATTTTTTTGCACTGTAAATACATCAGTATGAACCTCACATGGTCAGTAATAATGTCAATATTGAAAATACTGACAGTAATATTGATTGTGTTAGGGCCGTTTAAGATACACACAATCGTGCGCCCTTGAAAAATTTAGCGCGCGACACTTCAAAAACTGCTGAAGGAATTTCCACATTTTTTTTGTTTTTTTTAAATTTTCCACCGCCGTAGATGTCAACTTATTAAAGCATGAATTTATTTCCTTCTCCTCGAACTTGTCCAAAAATAGGAGTGCGCATGGTACACGAGGGTGCGGATTATGTGAGTAAATACAGTATTAAAATTAATGATTATAAATCTTCTAAAATAAATGTCAAAATGTAAACACTGAACAGCTGATTCAAAATAGCAATAACCTCCACCGAAAGATCAACGGTCTTCTTAAGTATCAATGTTATTCGTTTGTAATTTAAGGTTCACATTTTATGGTCGGTGTATAATTCGACTAACAAGGGGAACGTCAGGTCTGTGGGACGCCAATTTTGATGAAATAAAAATGGCGCGTTCTTTGATTTAAAATAACGGATACGTGTCCGCCACTTTTTCTGAATGCGCTCTTGTTTATGAGTAATAAATGTTTAAAGATTAATGTCTTCGATTACTACGCCTAAGAAGCTAAACTTCTTTACTCAATTCGTAAGGAAGCCGTGGATGGTTGGTAGGAACCTTGGCTACGGAGTTGGGGTCCCGGGTTCGCAACCTGGTTGGTGACTTTTTTCTTCTTTTTAATGATTTTTTATTTACGAGTTTCATTTTAAATTTTAAATGTGTTCTCAAGGATATGCCGTTTTTCATTTTTCATAGTAAAATTTAATTCATTGTAAATATTAATTTCGTTACCGTTCATATACATTTATAATTTTTTAAAGGCCTTATTTTTAATCATACATTTATATTAAATAAAAAGTACATATTATTTTTATAGTTATTTGACATCTAATATTTATTTCTCACAATTATTGGGATGGTAATTATAATAAAAACAATCAAAACATATGTATTTACGACACCATGCACAGCACAAAAAACTTGCAGCATTGCATGAGCATTTGAAATGTGCACAATGTTTCAAAGTATACTTTGAGGTAGTATACTTTATAAGATCGCCTTGGAGTTCTATGAAATGTTTCTTTTTGGTTCGACGAAAGAAAGGTAGAGAGAGAAAAAGTATAATCTGCGCTCGCTGACGTTTTATGGCCTTATTCTGTTTGACATCTGGTCCGACAAATAGAAACCGTTAGGTAGTCACTTACAAATAGTTCTCTTGAGTATTTTGTAGCGAAACGTTGTAGTGAGAAGTTCGGAGTGAATATTAGTGGCGAAAGTTTTGTGGTTACATCTTTTTCATTTTCTGAGGATTTACAGAGTGAATTTTGGTAAGTAAATTAAAAATAATTATTTGTTTTAATTTTATTATGGTTCTATATTGACAGTATTCTACATATACATAAATATTTTACTTAAAAATAGGCCTTGTACGTAATGGAAAGAGAACTTCCTTCTACAAGCTCGGCTTCGATTGCTGATCCAATACCAGATCCTCACATCGATGGCGAGACAAAGCGGGAATTGGCCAACGCGGTTCATGTTTTCGCAGAATTACTACGGGACAGTAATGTTATCGCACAAACGGTGACTTCTCCCACTTCCTATCGATCAAAATTGATTGCCAAGGAAATGGTTGAACGATTTATGGAAATGTACGACGAAATGACATTTCTTGATACAGAGGTATTAATTCAGGAAAATTATAGTGATATATCCGAGGATTTCCACGATGCGCCCATTGGAAGCGGAAAGGAAGACGTTGTTGAACAATCTGCTTCTGAATCTTCGAGTTCCGAATTTGAACCTTCACCGAAGAAACCGAGAAGTCATACAGTTCCGTTGGAAACGAAAATTAAGGTGGTGACTATAGCTCAACTTCATCCACAGTGGAGTTTAAAAACTCTGCAACAAAGAGGCTCAATTAAGCTGACAAGAAAAGATCTCATCAGTCGCTGGGAAAATGATATTAAAAAAGGAGGTACTGCAGCGGAGAAATTCGCTCTCATCGATAGTTGGACACACGACCGTTTTGTAGAAGCAAGGGCGACTCACGAAAATGTCACGACGAGGGCACTACAACAATGGGCAATGTCGGCTGCATTTCAATTCTTTTCAGAAGATTTTTCCTTCACCTCATCGCAATCTTGGGTCGACCGATTTAAAAGAAGGCATCGGATCAGGCAGCGCCACGTAACGAAGTACGTCACGAAGAGAGATTGTGCCTCATTTGAAGAAACTATATTGGCAGCTAGAATGTTTCAACGGCAAACGGCAGCTTTAATTAGTACGTTCAATCCGGACTATGTTATTAACACGGATCAGACTGGCTGCGAATACCGCGTGAATATACGGCGCACACTATCCCACCAGGGTGAGAAAAGAACGGAGGTGTATGTGGGGAGCGTAAATAAAATCACGCATTCCTACACCGCACAATACTCATTGTCATTATCGGGAAAACTATTACCGAAAGTGTTTATATGCTTGCAAGAACCTAACGGTAGATTCGGTCCTAGGGTATCACAGGAAGTGAAGGGATTTACAGAACAATATAAAAATGTTTATGTCACGTGCTCCAAATCCGGGAAATTAACGTCGGACCTTTTTAGATCTTATTTAAATCATATTTTAAAACCTTATGTGGAGGTAAACAGATTTGTTTTGATATTAGATTCTTGGGGTGGACAGACTAATGTGGCCCAGTATGATGAAATTTTTATTGATGAAAATTGTATACCAACGTGTACATTAAAAGTAATTCCGCCGAAATGTACGTCAATGTGTCAGCCATGCTATGTGTATTTTTTCCGCCAAGTGAAAAATTTCATTAAGAAAATTCAAAATGCACCTGCATTACTTAAAAAAAGTAGGGAATTACATAATCGAGAAGATGCAATTAAAATTCATGCTTTGGTGCAAAATCAGTTATCGGCGCCTATATTTGAAAATATGTTACGCTATGCATGGTTTGCTTCAAAATTATGTACAGATCGATCAGCATTGTTAAATGTAAATCAAGTGTGTTTCTCAAAGGATGTCTTACACTTCAAATGCTCATGCAATGCTGCAAGTTTTTTGTGCTGTGCATGGTGTCGTAAATACATATGTTTTGATTGTTTTTATTATAATTACCATCCCAATAATTGTGAGAAATAAATATTAGATGTCAAATAACTATAAAAATAATATGTACTTTTTATTTAATATAAATGTATGATTAAAAATAAGGCCTTTAAAAAATTATAAATGTATATGAACGGTAACGAAATTAATATTTACAATGAATTAAATTTTACTATGAAAAATGAAAAACGGCATATCCTTGAGAACACATTTAAAATTTAAAATGAAACTCGTAAATAAAAAATCATTAAAAAGAAGAAAAAAGTCACCAACCAGGTTGCGAACCCAGGACCCCAACTCCGTAGCCAAGGTTCCTACCAACCATCCACGGCTTCCTTACGAATTGAGTAAAGAAGTTTAGCTTCTTAGGCATAGTAATCGAAGACATTAATCTTTAAACATTTATTACTCATAAACAAGAGCGCATTCAGAAAAAGTGGCGGACACGTATCCGTTATTTTAAATCAAAGAACGCGCCATTTTTATTTCATCAAAATTGGCGTCCCACAGACCTGACGTTCCCCTTGCAAGTTTTAGGAATGTTTTAGGCTTCAAAGGGCGACTTATATACCGGAATATATGGTAAGTGCAAAGTGCACAAATTTTTAAGTACGCTCTTTCCACTGTAAAAGGTGGTTGCACGATAGGCAACCACTCACGAGAGGTGAAGTGGTGTGCAACCTGTTCGAGGAAAATTTTTAAAAATATCTGAGGGGTTGAATATACAAAACATATATAACTAGCAAAGTTAATATAAAAGTTGGTAATAAAGGAATTCATATTCAGATCCTTTAATCCATATAAGGGTTAATAAATAATGCATTAAACTTGGCGATCGACAGTTCTAAACATTGCGGTTCACTGGAAACAAGGCGAACTCGGAGACTATGTCGGATTAGGGGAATTGCCAGATTACGGAATACCGGATTATGGAGGCTCGACTGTACTCAAAATGAAAATCATGGATATGCAAATTTCGTGAATGGCAAGGGATTACTGTATATGACTTCTAATCGAAAATGACATAAACGTGGAAATTGTGATCATAATGTGAGAATATCTCACTTTAAGAATGTTTTTCCTTTGTATTCGCGCATAAGCCGCACCCTCATTTTTCAAATAAAAATTTACGAAAAAAAGTGCAGCTTATATGTAAATACTGAGATCTTCCTTCAGAGTACACTAAAAAATGTAGTAACTATGGCTCTCAGTGATGACATGGGGAATGATGAGCGTTATAAGAAAAAAGCATTAAAAGTGGTAATGTTTAATAAATAACTATGGCAAATTCTATGAAACTTAATTTTATAATCCAAACACAGAAAATCTAAAATACTATATTCATAACAGTAAAAGTATGAGATCTTACCTGAAACAATAACTTGACTTGCCCCCATTGCCTTAGCAGCCATGAGGCTTACAAGACCTATTGGCCCAGCACCTGTAACCAGCACCACAGACCCCAGAGTTACATTTGCCTGTCGACAGGCATGAACACCTACAGAAAGTGGCTCAAGCAATGCCCCCTCTTCCATGGAAACATTTTCTGGCAACCTATAAGATGAATAATAATCAAACTATGTATTTACTTCTTCATAACTATAATAACACATATATATTAATTGCCTTTTAAAGCTGAAATTAATACAAAAAATAAACATGCCAAAATACACCACCATGAAAAAATCAAATTGAATTCGATCGCACATTCCAGTTGGACTTTTAACTGCCAAACAAAAGCAGTCTTGCACGTGTTGTAAATAAAGAAATAAATAATGGAGTGGTAAACTGACATCTACTTGAATTAACTGAATTATATCGGGAAAGACCATGTTTATGGGACTCGACAAATAAAAACTATAAGTTAACAAAAAAAATGATGCATGGAAGAAGATTTCGGAATGTTTAAAGTCTCTTTCTTCTAGTTTTTTTCCTAAGTGGTTCATTTATCACTGTGAATGATCCATAGATGAGACAAGGAGGACATTTCGGCTTTTATTCAGGATGTAGGATACAAGTGTAAAGTATTTTTGAAAGGCGAATATGCTAGTTTCCTGAACTTTAGCCCTAACACTAGACATTTCTGGTGGAATTTCCTTTTTATTCTTCCGTATTGTGCCTACATAAGTAATCTTTTCCGTAAGCAATTGTTTTACCAAGGGGATATTACTGAACCAGTTATCAGCTGTCACATTTTGCCCTGTACATTCAATGGTTTTCACTAAATGCATCACTACATCACATAGACAATTCGATAGACTTAAGGGTTAACACAGGCGACTCCCGAGTCTCGTTGGGGATGCATTCCTGAAAACGTGTTCGAATCTTGAATATTCGAGTGTCGAATGCCGTTTTTCCATATACTTGCATGTTATAATAGGGGGATTCGTTCCCGCATCTCGGGAAAAAGTCTCCCCTCACCTTCTATAAAGATAAAATAACATTACTTATATGTTAACACAACAATATTAAATTATGAATAAATTATATAATAAATATTTTAAATGTATAACTTATTTTTTGCACTAAAAACGAAAAAATAAATCTGTGTTTCGAACCTCAAATATAGATGTATGCAATATGCTTTACAGACAGCCCGGTCCGGATCACGAGTCA
This sequence comes from Uropetala carovei, assembly GCA_036926305.1. NCBI lineage: Eukaryota > Metazoa > Arthropoda > Insecta > Odonata > Petaluridae > Uropetala > Uropetala carovei. The sequence continues at coordinate 2,059,949 of JAXCHB010000195.1, forward strand.
TTTGTTACAAACGACTCGCGCGAGCTGGATAACATAACTGCGTACATCTATCTATACGTACAACTATTTATCACATCAAAATTAATATAAAAGTTATTAAAAATGTACAAAATAACTTAAGAATAAAGAAACAATAAAATTAAAAATATTTTCATAGCTTAAATTTTTTTCAACTGCGCTTACTGGACTTGGTTGATTAATTGAAAAGTTGGAAGATTTTAGTTTAAAGAAGAGGAGCTATTGGGTGGGGAACTGTTTATTGTTGTTATCAAATTACCTGAATTTATCACGTTCTAGAATTTTATCCTTCTGTTTCACATAAGTGCTAATAGTTGACACATTCCCAACGATCGTACGATTTCAGTATCGCTTTCAGTATGTGTTTCTGACATTGATCATCTACCCAAAGTTTTAAAAGTTTTTCCATTTTAGGAATCACAACAACGTGCCTAGGACTGTTTATTGTTGTTATCAAATTACGTGAATTTATCACATCATCTAGAATTTTCTCCTTCTGTATAAGTGCTAATAGTTGAACGACACATTCCCAACGATCGTGCGGTTTCAGCTTGGCTTTCAACCTTTCTCAACATGCTTTAAAATTTCTAATTTCAATTCATAACTATGAATCTTATGCCCTCTTTCATTTGATTCCCTTACATTATCACTATTACATTTCCTTTTAGATGCCATGTCAAGTGATAAATTTATAAATAAATCAATAAAATAAATAAATTTAAATAAAAGATTAACAGAAAAAAGAGCGAAATCAGCACAAATTCAAACAATTAGAGCAGATATAACTACTTCTACACCAAAACTAAACCTTGCGTTTGGTCAGAACCAATAACTACGCGAAGTTTATTCCGCGTGTATTATCGATCGGCGGGATCGAAATCTCGAATTAATCGAGACTCGGGAGTCGCCTGTGTATGTTTTGTACACCATTATGTTTGCCTTGCATATTCGCACCATTGGCCTCACATATCATCTAAACTTATATTCAGTTCTGACAGGTGTTGTATTATACTATTACTTAAACCTGCCCCATTGTATCATTGATTTCAATAAATAGTATAAAATGTTCATGAATAGTTCCTGAATTTTTACACACGAACTGTACTATTATAGAGATTTGTTCTTTATGACTACAATCAGGTATACAATCTAAGATAATAGAATGGTACTTTGCATTTTGAAGCATATTTATAATTTTTTTTTTTTTTCAGATATCAGAAAAATTAATTCGTTTTGAATTCTTGGTCCAATAAGTTCATAAGTTGTAACTTTGTTTACATGATCTTTGATAGTTGTATCAAATAATGCAAATAATTCCTCTATTTTTAAGAAAATGCCATTATCAGGCATGTATAGTCGCTAGGAAGAACCTCTTAAGAACAAGACTTTGTGTAGCTATGCATTGTATTATACCACATAACTGAAGTAATACCGATCTCCAACATTCAACCTCTTCATCAAGAATACACTGATGGGCTGAATCTACAGTTTTATTTGTAATCAAATAGACATTTCCTGCCAATCAGAAAAATTTTGAATATGGATTTTCGATTTTTCATGAATTTGTAGCATACAGGCGTCTCCCGAGATTCAACCGGGATGTGATCCTGAAAATGCAGTCGAATCTTGAACAGTCGAATGTCGAACGCACCTAAAAACGAGTGAAATCAGCACAAATTCAAACAATTAGAGCAGAAATAACGATGTCTAGACTGAAACTAAATCTAGCGTGGTTGGGCGGGTCAAAAATTACTTTGCGTAAACTAGTTCCTAACTCGACCAACTGATCGGCTGGGTTGAATAAGCAGGCTTTGCCTGGTCGAATTCTCGAGTTGGTCGAATCTCCAACGGTCAAATCTCGGGAGTCGCCTGTATTGGAAAGGTTATACTCAGCATTTGAAAAGATTCCAGTTTCAGAAATTTGTTTAGTAAATATTCTACATCAAAAACAGTAAATTGAGTTGTTTTTATAGAATACACCAACCAGGATCTTCCAAATATTTCACCATTCTTCAGTTTCCGTTTATAATAAATACTTCAAAATTTTCTGCCATTCTCATGTGAAGGAAAATTAAAATCTTTCACCTGCATTGGTCCTTTCTTTACTAACTCAGTTTTAGTAATTTCGTTAATTCTTGAAGGCCAGTGACTTGGATCATCGAGGCCATTCAATATTTTTTCAAAGCATTGTGATTCTTCCTTATTTCGCTTAATTTCAATATCGTCGTTGTTGCTATCAATGAAATCTGATGATGGACAAACTTCTTTTTCATTCTTTGACTGAGATGTAGATGGGTGTGATTTAAATGAAGGAGAGGTAACAGGTAGAAACTCAGTATCATTTATGAGTATATCTATATTAGTAGTAGGCTGATTCTGGCTTGTGTTAGATAAAAACTTTGAAAGACTCCCTGCCTGACTGGCAATCTTAGCTTTCTTATTATCTCCAATTTTCCTGTAGGTGGCTCCAGAGTCGTTTGTGTGAGTCCATTTTTAATTTTATGGGATCTATGTTAAAAATAAACTAAATTTCCATATTATTTTTCAATTTTTAAAATGAAAAACAAAGTCTGAAAAAAATTGTACACCCTATCACATTACATTAGTCATGCAGAATCTTCATCCAACTCGTCGATAAAAAAGTAATTATTGAGGAGGACTTTACTGATTTTATTGCTATCAAATCGAAAAAATCAATACAACATACACTGTACAAACATTCTCATATAGTAATGCGTCGTTTAGGTATCTCTAGAAAATGTAAATCGTATCAGTTTTTAGAAAATCCTATTTTTGCTAAAGTTGTCCAAGAATAAACTAGTCTTATATTCATTCAATGAGAAAAATGAAGTATGTAGTATTATTGCAGATGTATACTTGAGTAACTGTACAAAATTCAATCAAAATCGTTAAGAGCCGTTTTTGAGAAAATCAAATTGTTGTTAAAAATGCATAGAATAAACTTCCCTTAATTGTTGGACAATGTCAACCATTTCTTCACAGCCTCTGCTCAGTATGATAAAATGACTAAGTGCGAGATTTCATTCATTTTCGCTCTATTGTTTAGGCTCTAAGAGCCAGTAGCAGACAGATGGCATTGCAAAAACCACTTTTCAGACTCAGCAACACCTAAATTGTATATTTCCGTAAAAATACTGGGATTGAATTTTTTTGCGATTACAATACTTTCTCAATATACAGGCGACTCCCGAGATTCAACAGTTCGAGATTCGACAAATTCGAGATTTCGACACAGTCGATCAAATTGGGAACTAGTTTAGGTGAAGTAATTTTCGTTCCGACCAACCTCACGAGGTTTAGTTTCAGTGTAGACATAGTTATTTCTGCTCTAATTGCTTGAATTTGTGCTGATTTCACTCTTTTTACTTTACGTAGTATGGGAAAGTATTGTGATCACGAAAAGAATCGACTTTGAGTTTTCAACGGAAATACACGTTTTGAGGTCCCTAGAACACGTTTACCGTAAAGACCCGCATATAGGATGCACTTTTTTTCCAAATTTTTGAAGCTAAAATGTAGGATGCATCCTATACACAGGTACATAATATTTCATGTTTTTCTCTCTACGAATGTTCGATGGAAAATGAAAAATAAACAGGTGAAAACTAATATTTATTAAACATCAAAGTGTTTTAATTAAAATAAAACTTTTTAATATGAAGAAAGATTGCACTTTTACAAATAAGTAATGTAAGTACAAGATATTTCGGCTTTATTAAGCCACTTACACTCAGATATGGATTTAAAATAATTTTCGTTTTTTCTGTACTGTCTTCAGTTAAAATGAAATACAAATATAAAATGAAATTGCTAAAATTTAAAAATTGAATGTCTGTCCATTGAAAGAAAATCTTCAATCAAGAAAATAAATCAAACTTTTCAAACAATTTCCCTAAAATCCTATAAACTCGCCATCATCTGAGTCATCATCGGTAATCTGGAACTCGTTGAAGACTTCATTTGTTTTTGAAGCCTCAGATTCGTCTGCTTCTAATTCTGCGGTCGTCGTGCTGTTGTTGTTATCATCTTCCCATAATACGTTGTCTTCACTTCCATCTAAAGCATTACTTATGCAACATTTTTTGAATCCCTTAATTATTGTTTCTGAGGGGAATTCATCCCGCGCTTCCACGATCCACTGACAGATTTTTTATATCTACTTTACGAATGAGTCCACCTTTGGTGAATGTATGTGCCATTCACCATCCAATCGGCCCACTTCTTCTTCAGTGCTGATTTAAACGGCTTATTAACAGCAACGAGTGTTTTTTATTTCAATTGGATAGGAGTCACGAAAATCTGCTACATTATATCTTCTACATTGCTTTCCAAAGTGTTTTACAATATCCCGTAATATGTAGTTTCGATATAGGTAAACCTAGTATTACAAATACTTCGGTAAATTCACCTTTCAGATCATACTGAGCAGAAAGCATACTTATTCGAAGGAACTCATTTAATAGAATGGATATGAATCTTTTATTGAGACTTATTGTTTATTTCTAGAATTTTAAGATAAAACTTTCTTGTGTCCTATAGGTACACGGGAACAAAGAAAATTCTCAGAATTTGATGCGGAAAACCACCCTACGTCCTATACACGGGAACATAGAAAATTCTCGAAGTTTGACATCGAAAACCTCCCTGCATCCTATACATGGGTGCATCCTATACCCGGGTCTTTATGGTAGACTATTTTCGGAATGATGTGTGTGTGTCTGTGTGGATGTATGCGATTGTGGGCGCTCTAACTCAAAAAGTACCTGCCATATCCTTACCAAATTTCATATATAACACTTTAGCATGAGCACAAAGAACTGATTAGTTTTTGGACAATAACGGTTAACAGGAAGTCGAGGTTTATTCGAAACCCGATTCGGTTTTTGTGATATTTCTCCGATAATGCTTCATTATTGTATACATTGACCATTACAAAAATTGTGGAAAATATAACTTCCTACATCTTTCATTTCAAACAATTTTCCATAGCAGTTATTGTTTAGGAATTATTTATAAATAATCGGTTTTTTTCGGTTTCTGTCAAATATTTCCTTAAAAACGTCATTATTGGTAATCTTCTTGAGGACCAAAGTTGTAGAGAATAATATTTATTCCAAGTTTAGTTTGAAGCAAATTTTTGTAGAACCATCCATTTCGGAGATATTTAACTTTTTCGTAATTTCTAGTATACAGCGCCACCATCATGTAGCGGTGAAATCTGTAAACATATTCAAAATATACATTTACGGCAATAAGGATGACTGTATTCTTTTACGATATGAAATAATAATGTTGCCTTATAATGCTATTCATAATAATTTAAATATCTATACCCCAAATATGGAGAAAGTCATGTGTTGGCCACGTCAGATTTTTTCTGTTAACCTTTTATTTAAATTTATTTATTTTATTGATTTATTTATAAATTTATCACTTGACATATCTAAAAGGAAATGTAATAGTGATAATACAAGTGAATCAAATAAAAGAGTGGATAAGACTAAATGGAAAAACTTTTAAGACTTAGGGTAGATGATCAGTGACAGAAACACATTCCTATTAGTGAATCCATGATTAGAGCATAGGCTAAGGATCTCTATGATGATTTGAAGGAAAGGATGGATGGCCCGGTCTGACTCGTGCAAGTCGTTTGTTATAAACGACTCTCATGAGCCGGACTGGGCCATCTCCAACACATCCCTGCATACATCTATCTATACATACAACTATATATCACAGCAAAATTAATATAAAAGTTATTAAAAAGCACAAAATAACTTGCAGCCTCGCCAGTTAATTTAAGGTAATGCAAACCTGTCCTCCTCTTAAATATGTCAAACCAGCCATGACTTGCACTAAATGGAGGCTCATCAACAGAAATTTCATCCATCCTTTTCTTCAAATCATCATAGATATCCTTAGCGTTTGCTCTAATCATGGTCTCACTAATAGAAATGTGTTTCTGACACTGATCATCTACCCAAAGTTTTTCCATTTTAGGAAAAACAACACCACACCAAGGACTGTTGAACGACACATTCCCAACGATCATGCGATTTCAGTATGGCTTTCACCTTTCTTAACCTGCTTTAAAATTTCTAATTTCAATTCATAAATATGAATCATATGCCGTTTTATTTGATTCCCTTACATTATCACTATTACATTTCCTTTTAGATGCCATGTCAAGTGATGAATTTATAAATAAATCAATAAAATACTACTCATTCCTCCATTTTAATAACATGGGAATGGATGAGGCGGATTTGATTTAATTTAGATTTTTAAATTACGTACAATAAACATACAAACAAAAATTTATATTCTCCTTTTCGGTGCAAAAAATAAATTATACATTTAAAATATTTATTATTTAATTTATTCATAATTTAATATTGTTGTATTAACATATTAGTAATGTTATTTTATCTTTATATAACGTGAGGGAAGATTTAATAATTTTTCCCAAGATGCGGGAACATATCCCCCAATTATAACATGAAGTCTATGAAAAACAGTGTTCGACATTCGACAATTCGAGATTCGACCACGTTTTCAGGAACGCGTCCCTGTCGATTCTCACGAGTCGCCTGTACTTCGTATATGAGAAAGTAAAAATCGGTACAATATACATTGTACAAACTTTCTCATATATTAATGCGTCATTTAGTTATCTATTGAAAAATATGAACTATATAGAATCATTATAAACATCAACTTAAATAACTATACAAAATTTGATGAAAATTGTATGAGCTGTTTTTTTAGAAAATCCAATTGTTATTAAAGTTGCCCAAGAATAAACTAGCCTTATATTAATTTTTGAGAAATATGAACTATATACTGTATTTATCCAAAAGGAAGATGATGTTTTTTCCAAAAAATGTCCGCAAAAAAATTAGGGATTGTCTTAAAATCAAATACGAAGGTTTAGGTGGGAAAAATGTGTGTATTTTAAACACCACACGGAACACCCGGATTTTGAGTATATGTCCATGAAAATGCATACAACCAGTGGTGCAGACAGGATTTGACCAAGGGGTACCGGACGGGGGGTTACCCTGCCGCTGCGTGCCGGAGGCAAAACATTTGTACTTTATTTAATGATTTACACACGTGTTCCATAAATCCCTATATAGATTTTTTTGTTAAAAATGAATAAATTGTGTTGCCTCACCAAAATTAAAAATTTTCTTAAAATATAACGAAATTCGTGGGATTTATAATTAATAAACGGGATATCACCAACGTCATCGAAGCATTTGTAGATCGGTTCCTTGCTCTTTAATAAAATGTGGCGTTTATTCAGAATGCCACAGTACGTATTGTATCAGGTATTATATTTTGAAGGGCAAAAATGCAAGTTACATGCTGGAATAGGGACTCTAAGAACCAAACCCTATCTTTTCCATATTCCCAATTACTTACCATTCGCGATGGTTTTCAGGAACCTAACCCGCGAATGGCGAGGGACTACTGTACAATCATTTCCTATCATAAATGCATTTTATACAACATTAGTAACAAAGACATAGCTAGGAATATTGGCACCTATGGCCAAGTTATCAAAATTTGCCTTTTTATAACAAAAGTATTTCTATAGTAGCAGTTATGTATTATTTCTGAAAACGATCACGTGAATTACCTTTGAATGCATAATGTATGATTAAAATATAAAATATCTTGTATGCTTGGTTGATGTAATGTCAGTAATAAATATAAACTTTAGCTATAAAAATTAATTTATGTAAATTTTCATCTTAAGGATTCTGGAAAATACTAACAGTAAGACACATTGTCATTTATCTGAAACATTAAAATTTTTAGTTTAAAAACTCATCGCTACAAATACTGTTATTAAAATATTAAATATAAAATTCTATATAATGTTAATAGATGCATTAAAATTTATAACTCGCATTCAGGGCCGTCGTGTCAAAAATTGCCGTCTGAGGCGAATGTACTTTATGCCGTCCTTTTGCACAGTAACAGCATTTATATTTTTTAGACCCAATGAATTTTCTTAATTCCAAAAAATCTTGATATATATAAAAAGAGGAACCTTTGGCCTTTACTTTTTCAGCTCCATTCTACAATTTAGTGCATATAATGTACATTAATTTTTGCGTTTATATTTTCATGCAAGTAACGAAATGCGGAACTCGTCTGCATAAAAACCCCATATAATTCTGAGACAAATCTTATCTCGGCATAAAAGGAAGGAGCCATCACCAACACGTATCTTATGTCAGTTCCAATGAAACCCCTCAAAGAAATTTACGATGTTTATCTCTTGACCAAGAGTGAGTCCGAGATGCGAGGGAAACATTCTCGCGTTCAAGTTGCATAGAAAACCCTCTCCCGTCGCCGTATCTTTGGTTCTAATGAACAAAATGCAACAATTTTTTGTGTATGACTTCTGCAGTGTTTATGAATAATGATTTTGTAACTATAACTTCTATATTATTAATGAGCTGTCTTTAAAAAAATCATAAACGCAACATTTTCTTGAAAATTTCCAGTCGAAACGTGAAAAAATTGACCTGTGGTAAACTTTTTCCCTATTTGTTTTAGAGAGGTTCACCCAGTGTATGAAATGTTCACATTTCTTTGAATAAGATTGCATAGCAATAGATTCAATAGTGTTCACGATACTGTAAGCTATATAAATACCGCAAACGCACCGATCTTGGCCAATGGTGGACCTTAGGTAGTTTTTCGATTTGAAAATTAATTACTATTATTTAACTTATATTATGATTAAAATTCCGCATTTCTATGATGATTATTAGTATTTTAGAATTCCTCTGTTTCCTACAAAATACAATATCATATATACCAATTTTCTGATAAAAATGCTGCCATTATATTGATGAGCGATTACATACCTAGATGTAAAGATGATCCAGGAAGAAGATGTCAGTGTTACTGGCTGAAACAGTGGTAAGGATGCACTTAGGACCCCTCTGCAGAAATTGAATGTAACCGTAAAACTAAACTCGGACAGGCTGCCCTACATTAGACGATACCTGCAGACGTGTACTTTTTGGAGAGTTATCTTCTAACATGACTGAGTCCGGTGATCCCTGATCCCGTAATTCTGACTGGGAACTAAGATGCAGCAAGCGAAGAAAGGCATGCTAGATGCTAAGAATTTAATTAAGCGGAACATGAAACAGAAGCCAACGAATGATAGAGAGAAGAGAAAGGAAACTCGAATCTAAACATCCCCAGTCCAAGGGCTAGCTCTAAACGTCATGGAGAGATATTTAAAAAATTCAAATTATTTAAAAAAATACTCTTGAGTGCAAAATCATGTACACTTAGTTGATGTTGAAGTGGTGAACAACAATGTATGGGCACCCTTTTCTTTTTCACAAATCCACATTGGTGGTTGATTTTTGTCTCAATATGCGTCTGAAAATGCAGCACCAAGCTAAACGCCACCTGAGGCGGTCGCCTCACCCCCACACCGGCCCTGCTCCCATTTTACCTTCAAAAATGTGTACAGTAGACAAAAATAATCCATAAATAGCCAAAATAAAGCAAGAATCAGCGTTCCGTAATAATTTCACACCTAAGGTTGTAAGTGCTTCAAGTGCGGCACTTGTTTCACTTTGAAGTATAGATGAACAGCTCGCTGTTTTTGTCTCATATTTACACTGCATTCTTTGTTACTATTTCGTTAATTATTTTTACTAATAAGTCCAATTTTTTCATTGGATGTCATAGTTGTAATAAAAACAGGCAAAAATAATAATAACAAACAATTTTTTGATTTTCTCATGGGGGGGTTTGAACCCCATAAACCCCCCCCCCCCCCTTGGCTATGCCTCTGCATACAACAATACATTACATTTAATTAATTACTATAATACATTAAAAATTTGTAACCATAGTTTTCAAAGTTGCACATAGTGCGAAAGAGTACCTCAGGGGTACTGATGGAAGGGGTGTGTTTATGACTGGGTAGGAAATCTGATATCTGCGACAATGTAAACGGTTAAGCAAGGACTGGCAGCTGTATTTTAGCCATCATTACATTTTAAACAAGTCTATGTATTACAATTTAAAAATCTGCTACCTTTCAATTGGTGCGCCAGTGGCAGACAAAAGTACACCTGAATTTTAAAGAGTGTAACGTTTATGAAAGCACTCCATTAGTACTCGCTTCACCAAGTTTTAATGTGAAGGGAAGACTAGTCATTATTTTTAAGTTTAAAATAAGTTACCCCAAAGGGCTAAAATAGCAGATCGTGTAGAGAAGAACGGCACAGCTGTAAAAGGGAATGTATCAAAAGGAATAAGACAAAGTTATGATAGAAATTTTAAGTTAATGGTGGTGCAGTATGCCGAAGAAACTAATAATTGTGAGGCTGGGAGGAAATATACTGACTGTGGCAAATGTGCAAAGGTTAAGGTTGGGTTTTTGAACAGTCGAAAACTTTTCAGTCAATTGTCAGGTCAAATTTTGTTAAAAATAGGTCAAAAATGGCCAAAAAATAATATTTGTATAGATTTTCAAGTAAACACTCAATACTTTTGTATAACTTATAAGTATTTAACATGAACATTCAAAAATAACCTCGAGCTTAGACCAAAATAAAAATAACGATTAAAAACAATAAAGAAGCTGAAATACTATTCATTGTACAATAACAAACTTTAATAAACTGTTCTGGTTCATGTAAAATATAAACAAGTTAGGGAAGCGTACAGCGTATCACAAATGGGCGTTTCACGCGGTGGAGTATTAGAAAGAAATGATATACCTGTAGGTAAGGGAAATTGCATTTTAAAGTTCTTTTCTTCATCATAAATAATCCATTTTCTTCCTATTTAAAAATATTGCATGCATATGTAGGAAATTATGTTTGTTTGTGAGATTGTTTATGTTAGTAACAATGAAGAATTAACGATGCAAGAAAATTTCCAAGTTCAACTCGAATTAAAACATTCTGGTTTGAATTCCTTGACAACGGCTACACCTACAATAAAAATGTTTAGGGAAATAAATTCTCTTCTTTACTAGTTCAAGTTTTATTTGAAAAATATTTTGATATGAACAATATCTTACGAGATATGACGGAAAGTTCATTTTTTGTCACCAGTAAAGTGGTACCCGAGATTGGCTTACGATTCATTTTTACGATTTTTTAATTTTCTTTGATAGTAAGTCCTTAATATCAAATTTCATAAAAATCCATTTGGCAGAAGCTGAGAATGAACATGCGGATGGACGGACAGACCGACGACAATAGGCGCTCACACTGGAGGTGAAATGCGCCTAAAAAAGGTGTTTGTAATGCCCAACAGTCAGTTTCACTTTATTTTTCATTCAGTGTTCTCACTATGGCTATTTTTGTAAAAAGCAATTCACCTTCCATGTCCTCACTCCGTTTTCCCAGAATTTGATTCCATCACTGAATATGTTAACATATCTTCATCCTCTTCAGAAATATTTTTCATGAGTCTGAGATTATGATAAACTGTTGCCAACTTTCCAGCTGTTTCTGCTTTGACTTTCTGTTTTTGGTTTGGATGTTCCCACAAACTGACCAGTTTCGCTCAGCACAAGCAGTAGAACTGGGAGATGTCAGCAATTTCCATTAGTAAACTGGAAGGTCAGAGACCGGCATTAATAGATTCAACTGCATTCTATATATTTTTCCATTTAAAGTGTCACTTCTTGCTTTGAAATTAACTATTCCGGCCAAAATAGAATTGCTGTCAGGAAAATTTCTAAATATGGCCACATTTAGTATTAATTTGCATGCACCATCAAACTTCATTTTTCAGCATATCACCTTGATATCGGGTATATAAAAAATATGCTGCATGGAGCATATAAGTGATTACTTGGCACTTGCGTTTTTCTATCATTTCTTTTACCATTTTTTCCTCAGCTGCTGAGAGTGATAATTCTTTGCATTTGTCATTTATGTGGTCCTGAATTTTCATGAATTCAGACTTCACATCTGCCAGTGTACATTTGTCACCCTCAACTTTATGTATTGCTTCAGAAATGGGTAGCAACGTATCTAAAAATTTAAAATTTCGTACCAAAAAGACATCATCATCTAATATGTCACTTCTAATGTCTCGTGAACTGATGCTAGAAATACTAACTTTGACTATAGCTGACTGCAAAGCTTTCTTACATAGTTGAAGTTTCTGCAAACACAGTACCACTGATGCCCAACGTGTAAAACAAGGCATGCTAATGTTGAATTTATACTGTGCTGTTTACGGCATCGAAGAAGTACAGCAGCTGCAACATGTTTGTTTTTAAAGAATTTGACAGTCCTCTTAACTTTTGAATTGTGGGATTGAATTGACTGAATACTTTCTAGATCATGAATAAAGAGCTGCAATGTGTGAGCAGAGCAACTGTACAGCTGTATATGTGAATATTTTTTCTTCACAATATTCCATACACATCTCATGGGAGATTACCTGTTTGTGAAATGACCAACTTAAGATTGTGGGAATTACTGCATAACTTATACATATGTCTAATGCAGTACTCATACTGAAATAAATATAATCTTAGTATGAATAATGTTTTTGGATATCTATCTGTTAATAATTAAATTACTTTTTCTTAATTACGGCCATCCGACCGCTCAGTTACTACCCCGATTCCTTCTCGTTACATTGAATACATTATAGCTTATTTTAATTTCTTACGGAAAATTTAATGTTCCTGGGTTCACATCAATTACTTGGTGAAAATAATGGGCACACCTCGGTAATCAGGAATTTTTAAACCTTCTATTTGCCTAAAAGGGTACGCCCCGTAAAAATACATCGTATACTTATACGTAGAGGTCGTCTGCTCGAAGACTCAAGACGGCCGCCAGGCGAAGTTGTCACAACCTTCCTAAAACACGGCCTTGTCGTGACCTATATCAAATCTAAGTCCTTATTTTTTCGTATTTCATGAGCTAGTTGAAACAACATTACTTGCAATTGACTTTATCCTGGCGGCCTATAAAGTATTTTTTCCTAAAACACAGCAGATCAAGTACTTCACACGTCCAACATAATTTCATAAATTAAAAGTCTTACTTATAGCAAAAATCAGCAGCATGGGTGTAGTATCGTGTAAGGCTTCCATGACATGGAGGTGTTGCACAGAAAATTATGCCAGGACATAAGTTGTAGCTCCCTTCTTTACAAAAGCTGCATTTTCTGCAAGGTACTCCTGGCTCAATGGCTACTCTGTCTCCTAAGAATACCGAATAGCTAATTACAATTAAAAACGATATGCATAATATAAAATTTGAAATAATTCTTAACGATATTAATGACTTTATAATTGTATTGTTAATTATCAACTGTAAACTTCTATCAAAAACATTTAAGTGCCTCTCAAACTGCACGGTTTGTACAGCACTAATTATTTCTAGCAAATATTATATTCACGAGTTGTTTTTAAATAACTAGTAAATGACACACATTATAATAACTTAATTCTATGGAACTTCAACGTAATCACTGCATAAATAAACAATACAAGGTCAGTATGATATTTAACTCACCTGGTTTTAAATGAGTTACTTTTTTACCCAATTTCTTAACCACTCCACTTGCTTCGTGCCCCATTATCATTGGCTCTTTGACTACGAAATCTCCTATAGCTCCTCTAACAAGATAATGAACATCAGACCCGCATATTCCGACGCAGTGCATCTCAATGAGTGCCTCTATAAAAATGTACAAGTTTACGTTGAACAGGCACAAATTATTTTTTTAATATCAGAAACAGTATCTCACCGTCATCATCAGGAACGGGAACAGGGCGATTCTCCTGTGATAATGGCCAAGACCACATCAGTCAATGAATGTATAGAATGTTAGGATTTGTTATAATCATTGCATGTACTCACGAGTCTAAGATCGTTGATTTTGTATAGAATGGCAGTCAAATTATCAGCTTCGATAGACATGTCAAACCAACTTTATCCGAACCCGCAAAATAGAAACAGCCTCGACTACCGCTGATCTCTTCGCTTTAACTGGCTTTAACCTTACTATCTTACAATCCTTATATATTTACGGCCACACAGTATCACTCCGCCTGACCTCTCCTCTATTAGTGCGCTTACTGCGCACGTTAATGCGCATGCGCGAAAATAGTACAAATCAGTACAAACGTACAAACAACCAATATTGTAAATGTAAAAAATATGTTAACTATAGTTAATTTTTGGCAAATCCTTAATAAAACGAACTTAATTAATTATTAATTAAAACGGGCGCTTTAAAATGTCGTTATCAAAATCCACGTGACAAGATGCTGTCTGGGGCTACCACCTCTTCGGGTTATCATATGTTATCAGCCGTGATCAGCCGCATTTTCGGGCTTTGGGTTGGAATCTGTAATTCTTCGGGTTGAAACAGGGTTGAAATGAATTTGACACCACTTTGTTATAACGCCTTCCACCTTTTATTCCTAAGTCTCTTGAAAGGACCAAAATTTGACTACAGTGTATACTTAACCAAACCATTCATAATTGTTTTCAATGTAGCAAAAATGCCAAACGTACACAATCGCACCATTAGTTATTTGAAGGTATGGTATGACTATGATAATTCACCTTGGAAATATTTTGAAGCTTTAAATTTCAGGGATGAAATTAATTATCAAAAATTTAGAAATGCTGCGAAAACCGTTGACTTACTTAATAGTGCAGAATTACCAGAACTCGGTAAAATTGTCAATACTGTATTTTCAATACGTCACCAATTCATATGTAGCGAGAGTTTTTTCCGTAATGGGAAATCTATAGACGAATGATCGAAATCGATTGGAAATAAATATTGTGAAATCTGAGCTCATTATAATGAATTTTTAAATGAATTGTCATGATTTCGGAAAATTTTTATCAGAGCCTGAACAAGAAGAACTTTTAAAACTATCAAGGTGCAATAAATCGGAATCTGTCTACAATAAAAATAAACTTTGTTCTTTCCCGCAAGCACGTTCCGACCAAGTATGAATACATGCTTTTATAACATTTATTTTGTACTTTCTGCCAGCAGTGAAAACAGCTTTATTTAATAAATGAGTACATTTAAAGATTACATATTTTGATTTAATTTCCCTGTTTTGTCCGGCAACATGAATTTAAACCCTAATTTTTTTCCTAATATGCATTATATTCCATAGCTGATGTTATTACTTGCACTCGAGAGATAACCTTTGACGTTTTATTTGCTCTCTGCTATCATCCTCGTTTCATTAAAATGAAATACGTCACTTGATAACTTTGAGACACAGCTAGGGTTGCCATCTTTTCCTCATAGGCAACCCTAAGATTTCCAAGTTTGACCCGACGATTTCCAATTTGACCCGAAGAATTAGTAATTTTATCGTTTCGGCAAAATTCATCAATGTCATAATGATCGTAATATATATTTTTGGTGTATCATTTAAAATATATATTACGATCATTATGACATTGATGAATTTTGCCGAAACGATAAAATTACTATAAAGTAAATATATCTACTTAGCTTTCAACTTTTTTCAGTCTAATGTTGGATCATGACTGAAAAATGGAATGTTTTAAATATAATGTACTTTTATTTTGGTAAAAATATTCATTGCCAGGAATACAAAAAGAACGCGACAAGACAATCTATATCTATCTATCTATAGTCTATAGCAGGGATGGGCAATACGTTCGCCAATCGACACGTGGCGAATTGGCAACAAAAGTGTGGCGAATTGAATTTTTTGACCTGGCATGATACTGAACGAAAATTTCATGAAAAAATTCTTGAAAAATATTTTTTACGCTGAAAATGCTTATACTGATATTTCCGGCCTGTCCTGAAAACTCGGAAGGGTTCTTCCATTTCCATATGATTCAACAAGCCTACGGAATGTGAAAGCATGACACAGTGAAGTATGAACAGGAGGGCGGGTGGTATTTGACCGACTCTCGAAATCGGTAACACAACATATGTAAAATGGTTTAGTTTTACATCAAAACGCACCACAAAAAATCTCAGCTCTCCAGAATTTCGGATTTTTCCCTTTAATCAAAGTAGTTAGGAATCTTTTTTATTAGGTGTGGCGAATTTCATGATTCATTCACCACACCTGTGGCTTGACTCAAAATCTTATTGCCCACCTGGGCTCTACAGATATCTATAAATTTAGGTGTTTGTCGGTATGTTATTTTATAACCCAGCAACTACAGCACGTACAAACACGGGAAAGGTGTCATTTTAATCGGTATAAAGATTTAAGTGGTGTAGTAAGGTTTTTATACCGATTTGAATGACATTTCTGATTTGAAAAATGTTTTCTTTTTTCATTTTCTCCATTTGAATAACCTAGGGATGAGTGCAGATTATTTTTTTTGACAAAAATGAATACCTATCAAAATAAATTCACAAGGTTAGCGAGGCCAGGGGGCACCATATTATATCTCGCCTCAGGCAGCAAAATGTCTGGGCATGGCCCTGGGTGTAGGTAATTTCTGTAATGCTCTATCATTAAGATATCTCACCTCATCATTCCTCGGATCAAGAACAACACTTGAACGGATCGCATCTTCATCAATTTCTTTTTCGAATATTGCGTCAACAATGTCTACACTGGGTAGAAATAACATATCTGGTGGTACATGAAATTCTTCGATTTTACCATCTCCTAAGTCTTGTAACCACCGAACGAACTCTACTTGATCCTGATTGACTCTCATATTTTTCATTAAACGATAACATTTGAAAAGAGGTCAAAGAGTAGACCGTGTTATAGTTTGTGCTACTATCTGGTGTCTTCCGCCTTTTTTTCACTATACTAGGTAGTACTTGTCTAAAGTCTCCTCCCAGTAGTATATATTTCCCTCCGAAAGGCCGTTCTGACTTCAGTATATCGCGCAGTGTTGAATCGATGGCTTCGAATGCAGATAGGGGTATCATAGACACTTCATCCAATATGAAAAGATCTATTGACATTAGAAACTGTTTATCAGTTTTATTCAGACGTATTGAATTTTTGTTCTCTACATGCAATGGTAAACAAAAAGTTACGTGTGCCGTTCGCCCAGCAGAAAGGAGAATTGCAGCTATTCCTGTCCATGCAATCAGGGCCGTCGTGAATATATAGGCAACTCAGGCAGTGCCTAGGGGCGGAAAAATTTTTAGAATATAAATATGAAAAATTCGTGAATTTCGTTGTATTAAATTTGGGAATTCGTTTTACAAAGTAAAAGCGCGGGCATTTTTAACGTTTTACTGCTACATCTAGGGTTTCCAGAATGTAAATGTCCAGAAAAAAGTTTTTTAATTGAATTTTACACTGAGTTTTGTCATGTTATTATTCTTATGAAGCGACGGTCTTCAGAGAAGTCTTAATGGGAAGGAAAAGTTCTATCGCTCGGAATGAAGGCGAAAGTATCCATGTCAAGTGTTTTGACCCTTTTAGTCCAAAAGTTATTATGTTTACATAGGAAAAGCTGTGAGAAAACGCCTCATCTGCCTGAGCTTCATCCTGTATATAGAGGACTGGAGTTTGAAGTGTTTTAGCTTCGTGCGTGATTAGGATTGCCACCTCTGAGGATTTTAACCGTCTTCCGATTTAGAATTTGATATTAATACTCTATAGAATTTATTTTTAAAAAGTTGGGTAATAAATAATGTGGAAAAACATAATACCTTTAGGTTTGGCCCCGATAAAAATTAAATCTAAACGTTATTTTAATACATAACAATCTGCCAAATTGTACTTTAACTAATGAATATGTTTTCCCCATCCATTCGCCGTTATTCGATGTTCCTCTAAAAAAACATCCCATACCCCAATAGTTCTTCTTCCTCCATGGTTTATTTGTAATTTAGTTTATGACCCTTAAGGTATTGTATAAATTGTATTCTTATTTGTATGTCTGTTATGTACCGTTTCCCACTTATCCATAGGTAGCCTTTATCAAACCCCTTCCTTTCTTCCACACACGTCTCCCTTCTTCCACCCCCCTCATTCCTTTAGTTATCCGGTGTACCCCATTAACCCCTCCCTACCAACTCCTTCATAAGATTAACACACTAGTTCCCACTCACCATCTCCCCTTCTTCCCCTACTTATCTCCCACCGGCCCCACCTTATTGGCCTTACAATGTACCACAATATACCCACTTCCCACCTCATGAGACAATCACTCACTCTCACCGTTGACTTTCCTCCTCCAATCCTCTCCCATTTCTCCCCCTCCCCCCTCCTTCCTTTTTTCAAATATCCCTAAGCCATTCTACATATACAACCCCTCCCCCCCCCCCCTTTTTTCGTGCATATATAAGACCATCTTGCTTAGCTCCGATTACCTGATGATGCTGTAAAAAGCAAAACCGGTCGCATTAAATAAATAACTTGTGGAAACCTATAAAGTTTAATTTTATTAATTGTTATTTAGGGTATTATCTATTTAAAATTGGATCTTGGAGTTCGTACGGAAGAAAAGGCATGTGACGCATCATTGTTCGAAAAAGCGAATAAGCCTCTCACAATCAGAGGAGTTCTAACAGCGGCTGAAGGAGGTCTGTGGCCGCCCTAACCAGTGTACTCCACAAAGCAGTATTTCTGTAAGTAAGATTTCTCTGAATTATTTCGTATTATTTAGACATTGCTAAAATCAGTAACATTTGCGAAATTAAAACTCTTCATCGAGTTTTAATGTAGTATCGTCGAACACCGAAACGCAAAATTAATATAATATGATATTGTGCAAATTTGGTCTTATGTCATCATTATTTAGCTGATAGTAGATGTACCAATTTCAAGTACCGAAACAATTTCTCCAAATAATGAGAGAATTATTGACATCTAATTCTTCACTGGATTTGAAAATATGTTAAAATGAAAATAGAAGTCGAACTTTGACGTAAGAATCCATAAATAATTGAAGTTTTGCTTTTTTTATTGTCCGAACAAATACCGAATCTAATTTGTCTTGTAAATCGACAAAAATATAGGGATTTTTGATTCATCATTAAGGTAACAGGACAGAGTATTGAATTATAATTGTATGTGCGGCGAGTTTTATAGTTTTCCTTCGAGTCGATATTAAATTCTATGTTGTTCCGCAGAATAGATTCGGAAATGTACAAATGTCCTGCAAAGGAGTTTCCGAAATCTGGTAACCCTAGCTACATCCTGACTAATTGCAGACGATGGGTTGAATATAGTGGCCATAAGTATGGATAATGTACGTTTTCATCACTCTCCCATCATAAATGAGAAAATTACTTAACAGGGACACTATGTATACTTCTTGCCTTCATGTTTCCCATTTCTTAATCTCATTAAAAATATGTTCTCACAATGGAAAATTTAATTAAATTATTAAAGTAAATTATACTTTTAAAGGTTATTTGAATTTTTTTAACAGCAATCTTTCAATATAGGCTGAAAACAATATAAGTATTTTGTTTTAGTTTAATTAAAATAAAAAATAATGATGTTTATTTTACAAAAAGATAAAAGTTTTATATAAATATATCTAAGGGTATCAGAGAATCACCAAGTAAATAATTATGACACTAATAAACCAAAAAATATGAAATAATACATTGCACAATTGTAATTTAAGATTGTTATAATTCAAGATATGGGTCTTTTCTCTTCTTTTAATCTCGTTCTTAAATAGTGGCTAATAACTCTTCTATTCTTCTAGTTGTTATAATCAATTTTTCTTCTAAATTCCCTTCATTTCTTTCCTGAAAACTGTAACATAATCTGATCTAAACTTATCTTTCACAGAAACATAAGTTTATTTAGTTAATTAGAATGTCTTCAATACTTTTGTTAGCTTTGGAGGGCACCTCATTATATTTCTGCCCAGGCCGCATATTTTGTTCGGCCCGGCTCTGATTCTAATAGAACAAACGGAATCCATGTTGTTTAAATAAATTATTTTAGAGAAAAATAATTCTATTTTGTTAATTACATTCTATTTATTTACTTAATGGAAAATCCATAAGTGTATCTGCAGTTTTTATTTTAAAAAATCTTATAGTTTTTTTATTTCAACAAAATTTCTTCAGTCGTACTTTATTCAAAAATATAATTTAAAAATTATATTTTCAATAAAAATTTTTATTTTTTTAAACTGATCAATAAATTTTATTATAAAATATCGATTAAAAAAACAATTTAACATTTACAGGAAGTAAATGAAGCGATGAATTCACGCAAACGACTCTGGTGCGGAGTATAAAAAAATACGTGAAGCAAAGAAATTGCGATTAGCCCGTCAGGCAGGTAGTCTTTTTCCTTTTTTGGTGGAATCTGCAGAATTTACTACACCTCCAGATGACAGAGGAAAAGAGAAACCTTCTGACACAGAAGAGCTTGTAAGCGGAGTGGAAACTCGTGTTCAACATGAAGAAAGTACATTAGTATCTATACCTGCGGAAGGAGAAGACAGACACGAAGAGATACCTCCTGGCGCTGAAGAAGTATTGGTAATAGAAACTCCTATTCAGTATGAAGAAGATATATCAGCGTCTACATCCATATCCATTGCACTTGGAAAAGACTGATCTGAAGAAAAACCTGCTGCTACAGAAGAGGAAGTGGAAACTCATCATGAAGGAGATTCACAACTATTGGAGGATAAACATATTTCAGATCCATATTTCCGGCCATTAACTGTAGATATTAGTTTTCGCGATCAATTAGTTAAAAAAGTACCAGTTCAAGTAAAGAATGTTATTTTTCCTGTTGACGAACATTTGCGAAAATTTTCTGATGTTTATTACAAACGTGTTTTGAAAAATGGAGAGGTAGTTGATCGGACTTGGTTGGTGTATTCTATGAAAAATGATAGCGTTTACTGCTTTTGTTGCCGAATTTTTAACAGAGATTTAATTATTGGAATTTCATCAAAAAATGGTTACAGGGATTGGAAAAATCTTCCTAATACTTTACAGTGTCATGAAAAATCTAAATCGCACATGTCCAATTTTTCAATATGGCAAGAAATGAAAACTCGTTTAAAATTACATAAAACTATAGATTTTGAGCAACAACGTTTAGTCGATGAGCAAAGTAAATACTGGAAAGATGTCCTGGTCCGTTTATGTGCGATAATTCGTACAATAGCGTTCCAGAAATTACCCCTTAGAGGATCATCATCAAAATTGTACGAAAGAAATAATGGAAATCTTTTAAAAATTGTTGAATTGTTCAGTCTATTTGATAATGTTTTAAAAACTCATTTAAATAGAATTAAAAATAATAATAGAAAAAAGGTACATTATCTTGGAGCAGAAATTCAGAATGAATAAATATCATTAATGTCAGAAAAAATTAGGTACGAAATAGTAAATAAATTAAAAGAAAAAATAATGGGGTTCAAAAACATTTATTAAACTTAAATCCACGTGCATTTTATGTCCCATGCACGTCTCATTCTTTGAATCTAGTTATTAATGATGCAGCTAAAAGTACAGTAGAATCAGTGTCATTTTTTAGTATGATCCAACAGTTACCGTATATACTCGTGTATAGTACGAGTTTTTACGACCAAATTTTTATTGCAAAAATTGGGGATCATACTATACACGAGTAATGCAATTGAGGATTTAAAATTCATGTATCTCCACGGGCATTTTCGGTAAAGTTATGCCACCCGCACGCATTCTAATGGTAGGCTAACCTTAACAGTGAGGTCCTTTATCGTTGTTATGTTGTTTCGTGAAGAGTAGAATCTTTTTCATATATACAGCTTCAAATTCACAAATACTTACTTGATATAAGTGAAGATTTACGGGCACTTCCTTTCTTGAATTTTATGTATGTACATCTTTGTTTGCGTCTTTTTACAAGGGATGGATTGGAACGAGTTGGATTAAAAGTATCGTAGACGGCGTAAGTTTATGGAATTTTGACATCTTGGAAAAAAGAAATTACTTTGTAATATTCAACAGTCTTTATTGTTTCTTCAATCACACACCGATCGGTTTCCACTACAAAGTCATTCTAAAGGTGTTACGTCGGTTAGTAACACCATTAGAATGATTTTGTAATGGAAACCGGTCGGTGTGTGATTGAAGAAACAATAAAGACTGTGGAATATTACAAAGTAATTTCTTTTTATCCGTTATCCCTACCTATTAAGTAGATGAGCGGTTGGAACCATTACGTACGCGGAACGTAATCAAGACGTACTAGAATTGAAACGATTTTATTTCATCTTGTGCAATCATGATTCATATCACTTTTTATTAAATGTTTTAGGAGTAAGATACTTAACTTATCCGAATTTTAGTGTACTCGCAAGAAATACTATTTACGACATTTACGGTCTATTCTATGGTGGTGTGGAAAATCAAGGTCGTTCGATATATCTCGCTCGTAACCATCGAGCTACCGAAACGCAATATATCGACCCTGGTGGAAAGCTGGGGTCGTACTATAAACGAGATATATGAAAAAATCAGGTTTGTTCACCAAAAAATCAGGGGTCGTACTATACATGGAGTCGGCATATACACGAGTATATACGGTATATACCGTATTCACCTGAATCTAAGACGACCTTTTTTTCCAAATTTTCAGCTGTAAATATCAAGAGTCGTCTTACATTCGAATACAAAGTATATTTAAGCATTTAATCAATGGTTTTTACAACAAATGGTATATTAGAGTAAACAATTCACAACAGCAAATTCAAGTACGTACATAAAGAAGTGAAATAAACAAATAGTAATAACAATAAGAAAAACATGACGGGAATAATAATTATTTAGACTAATAATCATCGTCGACGATCATAACACAGACGACGGACTTCCATCTTGCATGTAATGGCAACCGCAGTGTCAAAACAAATGAGAGCGGAAATCATTGGGATTCCCCTTTCAAACGACGCGCCGCGATTCACTAACAACAAGTGTGACAGTAATTTTGAGTTGTGCATTCTTGATTTAAATGCACAACCCTTAAGTTAAAATGACAGATCATGTTCAAGTACGTGGCACGAGTGCAAAGGGAAAGTTAACAAAGGAATTAGACGGAGTTAAGATACAAATTTTAAGCTGATCGTGATAAATTACGCCGAAAAAACTAATAACTGTGATGCGAGTAGAAAGTTCGGTGTATCTGAGGCAAATGTGCGTCGATGGAAACTCTCAAAACAGGAACTAGAAGAAGCCAAAGCTACAAGGACGTCGCTCAGTGGTCCAAAATTAGGCCGATTTCATGGCACTGAAGAAGAAGTAGCCAAGTTTGTGCACACCATGAGGAAGAACGGTATGCCTGTTTCGACTGAAAGTATTATACTTAAAGCTAATGAAATTACTAGAGGACTTAATATATCATTGCAAGAATTCAAGGCCAGCAGAAGTTGGTTCGTGAGAATGATGCGACGAAATAATTTTTCTTTACGGCGACGAACTTCGCTGTGTTAGAAATTGTCAGAAGACTGTAGAAAAACTTCTCGCTTACCAGAAATACGTAACTGGACTTAGAAAAACCAATAATTACCTTTTGAGCCAAATAGGAAATGCCGATGAAACTCCGGTTTTCATTTACATGCCATCTAATTATACTGTGAACGAAAAAGGTGCGAAGTCCGTCCTAATTAAAACTACAGGCAACGAAAAAATGCGAGTCACGGTAATGTTGGCGGTTTTAGCAGATGGGACTAAATTACCACCATATGTGATTCTAAAGCGGAAAACAATGCCTAAGAAACATTTGCCAAGTGGAATAATAGGTGTCAAGAAAAGGGGTGGATGACTAAAGAACTAATGAGAGATTGGTTACATGTGGTGTGGAATAGACGGCCAGGAGCTTTACTGAAACAAAGAGCAATGCTTTCACTGGATGCATTCAAGGACACTTATCTCCTGAAATTAAAAACATAATGAGTGCGATGAATATTGATCTTATTGTAATACCTGGAGGAATGACATCGCAACTTCAAGTTTTAGATGTTGCTGTCAATAAGTGTTTTAAAAATAATGTAAAGGTTTTGTATTCTGAGTGGTTACAGAGTGGAACTCACACTTTAACACTAAAAGGAAATCTTAAGAAACCTGAAGTTGCAATGCTCTGCCAATGGATCAAGGCATCGTGGCAACAAATAAATGCAAAAGTAATAGTGAAAGGATTTAAGAAATGCTGCTTATCCAATGCCATGGATGGGAGTGAGGATGATGTTTTGTGGGAGACTGATGATGAAGTTGAGAGTGATAAAGATAGTGAGCATGAGGAAAATAGTGAAGGTTGCATAGACAGCGATGATGACTAACACAATAAAATGATTTTATGCAGCACTTGGATTGAAATGTTTCTTTATGTCCTGAAATGAGTATATTCTTTCAATGTATTTACTTTATTTTTAATGTTATCTTAAAATGAATGCTACCATTTAATTTGTTTGAAAACCTGAATGGTTCTATTTGTGATGTGATCTTATGATTTTAAAATGTTAAAAGACAATGACATTCAAGAAAAGTATAAGAGAAAATAAATATTTCACAAGATTTATAATTTTTGTAGTCATGAAGGTCAATTTGAGCTTTTTTCTCTTTTGGAATCATCAAAATGGGGGGTCGTCTTAGATTCAGGGTCGTCTTGGATTCGGGTGAATACGGTATATTTTTTACTGCATCGACAGATAGATGGAATATTTTTAAAAAATATTTACCAAATTTAACATTAAAAAAGATTTCGGAAACACGCTGGGAATCACGCATTGAAGCAATAAGACCAATTAGGTATCAGTTGGGCGAATTGTATGATGCGTTAGTTTACATTAAAGAAAACGAAGATTTAAAAGGATCACATGGCTTACAAACGAGGGCTGATGCATGTTCACTAGCAAAACATATTTGTAATTTTGTTTATTTGCAGTATTATAGTGTGGTATGATTTATTAAGTGTAATAAACCCAGTAAGCAAACAATTACAATCTATAAGAACCAACATTAATTTCGCTGAAAAAACTTTAGAAAACACCATAAAATTCATGGAAGATACAGAAAAAACGGGTTTTTAAAAACAAGATTAGCAGCTAAAGAACTAGCGGATATTCTTCAAATACCTGCAAATTTCATAACCGAAACACAAGTACAGAAACGCTTGAAAAAAAGTAATTTCGGTTATGAAATTCAGAATGACCGATAGCTGATTTAGAAAAAAAATTTGAGGTTGAATTTTTTAATATTTTAGTAGATACTACTATAACAGCTTTGTATAGCAGATTTGAGAAATTAAAAATTCATGGTGGTCATTTTAATTTCTTATATGACATCAGTTCATTAAAAGAATTGCCTTCAGCAATAGTAATGGATTACTGTAAAAATTTAGAAAGTTTATTAATGAATAATAATAAATCAGATATCGATGCAGTAGAACTTCATGAAGAATTAAAAATATTTCAAACCCTCGTCACGCTGGGAACTGGACCACAAGATGTTTTAATATTACTACTAGATCAACATTTAACTGAAATATATCCAAATTTAATGACAATCTTACGAATATTATTGACTATTCCCATAAGCGTGGCTAGTGCTGAAAGAAGCTTTTCAAAACTCAAATTAATTAAAAATCACCTAAGGTCAACAATGACCGAACACAGATTATCGTCACTGCCAACAATTCCAATAGAACATGAAATTGCACAAAACTTAAATTTAGAAGAACTCGTTGCAGATTTTTCTGAAAGAAAGGGCAGGAAAAGATTATGAATATTTGATTATTTAAACATGACATTATTGTTATTATATTATATTTTTGTTTTTATTTTGGTTGATTACTAAAAAAATATTGTTATTATTCATATTGTAACAATTTTACGTCATGTTTTTTTATTATTAAAAAAATGTATTATAACCTTAAAACTTTTTTTTAATTTGACACATTTCCTTGAATTGAGGGGCGGCAAAATAGTGCTTGCCTAGGAGCGGAATTTACCCTAGCGACGGCCCTGCATGCAATACACACAATCTTTTTTCCTGAATGTTTTTGTAAATGATACAAGCATTTATATAAAAAGGCCTTGCCTGTACTGCCAGGTCCATCAATAAAAAATAATTTCTGATGACACAGAGGGTCTGCTAGCTCTGTTGAAATTTCTTCCAATATTAGTGCTTGATCAACATTTAAAGACCCTTTCATTTCCAATCCGATGAATAGGTGTTCATGCATTGAAATATCATCACTGTCATCAAGTAGGAAATTTCCAGGTTTGTCGATATTAAACTCGGTAATAGTTCTACCTTCTAATCGTAATTGATTTTCTATTTCATTCAAAGCTTTAGCTTCTGTTGTTCCTTCACACATATAATCTTTATACTTCGTCCACAAATAGTTTGCATTACACACCTCACCTGTAATCAGTAAATAAACAAAAAATTTACGTATGACTGGAGGCATCATAGTTGCACACACATCATTCATAATTCCATCCAATACTGCTGTGAGTCCTATAGGAGCAGCAGCCTCTTTAAAATTAGTGTAAAAAACACCATCATGAGATTTAATGTCATCAAAATTGTTAGCTCCTTTTGAATCTTTTAAAAGGATTTTCAAGCAAAATCTGTCTGTATCTATTGGTGAAACTGCAAAAATTCTTGAAACTATCTTTTCTTGTCTCTTCCGTTTTTTCCATATTTTATTTCTTTCATCCCAGGTATAATGTAAAGGTATTTCTGAATATGTATATTGTCTGGCATTTTCATCCAATTGGTTCAATTCAAAATAAGTCGTGAGCATGGTTTTTGTTCTGTTTGAGTGGATAGCTTCATTTTCTTGGCCTTCTACAAATCTCACATTTTGTTGATTAGGTAATTGAATAGGTAATAGAAACACTGCATGACTACGACTGTTCATTGGCAACTCCAGCAAATGCCATGCAGCTTCCATTGCAGAAACATATCGAGAATCCATATAATTATCAATTTCATTTATCATTGCTATTTCTGCTGCCTGCTCTGGTATTTTTACTCGAATGCGATCGTGACCTTTATTGATATACTTTAAAATATATTTAAAAGCCATTACAGAGGTGCAATATTCCACATTAATATGGCAATCATATTTGAGAAGGAGATATGAATTGTATGGAACGACCATTGAATTATCAACAGGTTGTCTACGTCCATTTACTGGTGCATCGTAAAGGTATAATTCTCTTTTATTATATCTTCTTCTATAATGTGGATATCCACCTTCAGTTTCTTCTGTAAATGCTTTTGGAAAATTCTTTTTGCAAGTATTGATGGTTTTGATCCAGCATGGTGATTGCTCTGTATGTGGCCCACGCAACATATGCTTCATTACTTTCTCGTGCAAGTTTGGTTTCGTTTCTTTGGATGGTATTTCTGCTGTAATGAACCTATCGAGTGTTTCTGGAGTAAGTAATTTGTTTCTTGGATGTAAAATAAAAATGCAATGGGCGTGTGGTAAACCTCTTTTCTGAAATTTGACATTATATACTTAACTGAGTATTTCACCAAATACTTGACCTGATGTGATTTCGCCTAAAAACGTCATAAACCTCAACTGAAACGCTCTTACAACGAAATATGGTATATTAACCGCCGTATATTCTCTTGGAAAGTTCTTGAGAAATTCTTTTATTTCAGGCCAGTTTGGATTTGTGGTGAACGTGATAAACCAATCCGGACGAACTTTTGCTCGAGATATTGCCATCGCATCTTGATAGAGCTGGTGCATTGCACGTGGACTTCCACCAAACGTCGATGGAAGGATACACACATTTCCAAGACGTGTACTATCGGAAGTATTTGTAGCGCTGTTTGCGACATGATCTGTTAATCCCTGCAGTGTTTCAATTCTGAATAGTTTTTGATTTTTTCTAAAATAATTTAATTGGTTTCGCTCAACTGTTATTTATTTTTTTATTTATTCACGGGTTTGTACCCTTTTTCAAAAATACATCTGAATACAAAGAAAAGCTACAATATATCACAATAAAATATAATTAATACAATAAAAATATAACAATGGATGCTAAATTATTCACAGTCTTTCAAAAATAAATACAAATAATTTAAATTACTATGTACTTATTAACTTACTACTATAGTTCTACTAATCAAAATTTTCATTAAATTTATAAACATCCAAACCTATATCACAAATATAACCACTATACACAGTACATGCCATATTATACTGATTTAAATACAATAACAATATAAATAATTACTTTAACTTTAGAATTGTTTTAATGTGTGTAATAGTATGCATAAAAATATCTATGGAATCTAAGGATAAAAAGGAATTACCTAAACGTTGTATACGGTTTACTGGGGAGTTGTACATATAATTTGAAGTGCAAACTGTATTACAAAAATTATCAGTAGATCTGGTATTGTGAAAAGGTACACGAAAGTTAATTAATAATAATAATTTAGGAAAATTGTATATAGATTTAACAATTTTCAATAATGTTACAATATCAGATATTTCTCTTCGATAGTGTAGGGTATTCAAATTTAGACAACAAAGAAGGTTTTGGTAGGAAATATCTAATGCTGAATATCCCAATTTAAAATTAACAAGTCTCAAAAACTTATGTTGCACTTTCTCTATTAGGTGAGAATAATATTGGTAGTATGGTGACCATACAGGTGAAGCGTATTCCAAATGAGGTCTTACCAAAAACAATATAGGGTTTTTAATGACGCTACATTTTGGAATATTCTTGAATGTCTTGAGATGAATCCAAGCATTTGCAATGCCTTTTTTACAGCTGAATGGATATGAGCAGAACAAGTTAAAGAGGAGTCAAAAATCACTCCTAAATCTCTTATTTCATTAACTCTACAAAGTAAGATACCATTAATATAATAGGATTCCAAAATAGGATATTTACACCTATGAAAAGATATAACATTACATTTTGATATATTCAATTGCATTTTGTTATCACAGCACCATTTATATAGATTGATCACAGCCAATTGTAATACATGACAATCACTAGGGGAATTTATAGTTTTGTACATTTTTAGATCATCTGCAAACAGAAGTATATTTACATCATGCACATAACTAACAATATCATTATGTATCCGTTAATAATATACTGTTGTTTAAGTTTGCCGCTTACTAAAAGTGGATTGAAAATATTAGATCTTATTGCCAAACAATATCCATAAAATTGAACGGCAGTAACTCTTCGACCTGTAATTTCATATGTCAAATCAAATGAATACCCTGTATCTCTGCTCGGAAATAATAACGGGAACATCATTGGTTCAACATGCGGTGAACTTTCATACATAATTGCACTCTCGTATTGATGCATCGGATAAACTACAAAATCACAATGATCGGGAACATCTCCTTCAGGTCCCGTAACAATTATCGCCGCAATATCAGCTACCGTCGGCATATTATAGCGACGTGGTTCATCTGAAGTTATCCGCAAAAATTTTAAGCGAATTTCCTCTGAACCTGTTGCGACGTACACTTCATATAAATTCTTATATTTACGGGCATAAGGATTATTTTTCATTATCACCATAATAATCCGTAATACTGAAGGTAAGCATTTTTCAGAACTTCTGAACGTTATTTCTTTTGGTTATCATAAATATAAATTTGACCATAGTGAGGTTTTCCTGTCTTAGATAAAATACTGGTTGGAGCTCGAGCCTGAACATCACCAGATCACGGGCCAATGGGGAGGGATAGTTTCGTACCAGAGAGGCGAAGGGTGCGATAGCACCCAGAGATGGCTACAACTGATATAAAAGGCATTATAAACTAAAAAGAAAGCGAGCCGAAGGCTTACCAGTATTCTCGGTTACTTGTAATTTTAGAATTTGATTCATTTAATGGAGAATTCACCTACTGAGAAAAGTGCTATGCGTATTCTTACAAGAAAAAGGAATCATACATAGAGATCCATGATTGATTCCTATCTTGCGGAATTCTTGTGGCGACACGGTATAAAAAATGAATGTCCTTTTGGTTGTACAGGCGACTCCCGAGTTTCGTTTGTTCGAGATTCGATTAATTCGAGATATCGATCCAGCCGATCGAATTGAGAATTAATTTACATCGAGCGATTTCGCGGAGTAATTCGTTCCGACCAACCACGCGAGTTTTGGTGTAGACGTAGTTATATCTGCTCTAATTGTTTGAATTTGTGCTGATTTCACTCTTTTTTCTGTTAATCTTTTATTTAAATTTATTTATTTTATTGATTTATTTATAAATTTATCACTTGACATGGCATCTAAAAGGAAATGTAATAGCGATAATGTAAGGGAATCAAATAAAAGAGTGCATAAGACTCATAGTTATGGATTGAAATTAGAAATTTTAAAGCATGTTGAGATAGGTGAAAGCCATACTGAAATCGTACGATCGTTGGGAATGTGTCAACTATTAGCACTTATGTGAAACAGAAGGAGAAAATTCTAGAACGTGATAAATTCAGGTAATTTGATAACAACAATAAACAGTTCCTCACCCAATAGCTCCTCTTCTTCCAACTAAAATCTTCCAACTCCTCAATTAATAAACCAAGTCCAGTAAGCACAGTTGAAAAAGATTTAAGGTATGAAAATATTTTTTATTTTATTGTTTCTTTATTCTTAAGTTATTTTGTGCTTTTTTAATAACTTTTATATTAATTTCGCTGCAATAAATAGTTGTATGTATATATAGATGTATGCAGGTATGTTATCCAGCTCGTGTGAGTCGTTTCTAACAAACGACTTGCACGATCCGGACCGGGCCATCTGCAGAACATATTGCATACATCTATCTTTGATGTTCGAAACAAAAATTTATTTTTTCCTTTTTAGTGCAAAAAATAAGTTATACATTTAAAATATTTATTATATAATTTATTCATAATTTAATATTGTTGTATTAACATATTAGTAATGTTATTTTATCTTTATGGAACATGAGGGAAGACTTTTTCCTGAGATGTGGGAACGTATCCCCCGATTATAACATGCAAGTATATGGAAAAACGGCATTCAACATTCGAATGTTCGAGATTCAAACATGTTTTCAGGAACACATCCTCAACGAAACTCGGGAGTCGTCTGATTTTACCAGATATTGCCTTGTTCTCTCCACCAAAACATTGTAAAAATGAATAAATAAATAATATAGTAATTTAGAATGTTTTAAATCATTATTTGATTGTTTATTAAGTATCTTGTTGGCAACTATAACATAATTAGTAAATAATTAGAAGGGGGTTATAACCAGATATAACTGAAGAGAACCGAAACCTGTCCACTGCATTGGCTAATGAAAGCAGAATGAAAGTCAGCGTGTTTTTTTTTAGTGTCAGATGATTGCTTGATATTCTATGCCAAAAATATGACAATAATCCTTAAGACTCTCTGTTCACACAGTGAAGATGCTGATATGCGACAATAGTTTCACAACAATCACTTCAATATCAGTAGATGGTATGTGAAATGCAGACTGCATTGTATTATGTAATACGTGCAGGCATAATTTGTGAATGACTCCATAAGCTGATCGAGTTACAATACAATATAACAGGGGTGGCCAAACCGCGGATCGCGAGCCACATACGGCTCTTTTAACTTAGTTTGTGGCTTTCAAATTTCTATTCAACGTTTTTTGCTGCAGAATAGGGTGACGTAGGGCGACTTGAGACGTTTTAGGAGCGTTTCGCTTCCAGTGTGAGCACCTATTGTCATCGGTCTGTCTGTCTGCCCGTGCGTCTGTCCATCCATCTGTCCGCATGTTCGTTCTCGGCTTCTAACAAACAGATTTTCATGAAATTTCATATTAAGGACTTACAATCAAATATAATAAGAAAGCCGCAAAAATGAATCAGGTATGCCAATCATGGGTACCACTTTACTGGTGACAAAAAATTAAATTTTCGTCAATGCTGCTAAAGTACGTCATATCAAATTAGTTTTCAAATAAAACTTGTAGGACTGGTAAATTAGAGTATTTCTTTTCCTATACATTTTTATTGTCGGAGTAGCCGTTATCAAGGAAATCAAACAGGAATGTCTTAAGTCGAGTTGAACTTGAAATTTTCTTGCATGGTTACCTCTTCATTGTTGCTAACATAAACAATTTCACAAACAAACGTTTAATTTATTTGTGTGCATGCCCTATTTTTAAATAGTAAGAAAATGGATTATTTATGATGAAGAAGACAACTTTAAAACGCTATTTCCCTTATGTACAGGTATATAATTTCTTTCTAATGCTCCATTGCACGAAACGTGTCCATTTGTGATACGTTGTACACTTTACTAACTTGTTTAAATAATAAGGTGGGAACAGGTTTACTATTGTACTCCCCAAACCTTTTGCAAAGAATAGTAGATTATGTTTTTCTTTTTTGGAAAGAATCGTAGCTGTATTTTTCAACAAAGCATTGTTGAATAAATGTAAACAAGGGCGTGGAAGTGAATATAATAAATAACTATTTGGATGAATTTTAAAATAGCTGGCATACCTTTAACCTTCTTTAGAGTTACTAACAAGTAAATAAATTTTTATATTTACCGGTAATTATTTGTTTTGATTCTCCCTCCTATTAGGAAGTGAAAAGTTGTTATTCTAATGTATTTCGATGAATTCTGTTTGAATCTGGCCTACTTGCCCTCGGGAAAACCAATATTTGAAGTAATTTTCCTAATAACCGAGGATATTGGCGATTTGTTTTTATTTTAGTAGTCGTCTCCGGGCGCAGCCGTACCCTTCGCCTCGCTGGATCGGAACTATCCCTCCCCATTGTCCAGTGATCAGGTTTGTAAATGTCGTGACAGGCCGATCAGTCCACGGGTTAACAAGCTTTAGTTTTGCATTCTCATTTGGGCAGTGATTAGATGGGTAAATGCCACCACAGGCCATAGTTCTCATTCTGACCGATAGGTCGGTGTCACATGTACGTAGGGATGTGATCCGGTACGAAACTAGACATATAGTTTCGGACCGGACTGTATGAAACGTATTCCTTTCAATAAAGTTTCGGACCAGCACGGTATGAAACCGACTCAATATAGTT
Organism: Uropetala carovei; assembly: GCA_036926305.1. Lineage (NCBI taxonomy): Eukaryota > Metazoa > Arthropoda > Insecta > Odonata > Petaluridae > Uropetala > Uropetala carovei. The sequence continues at coordinate 2,093,017 of JAXCHB010000195.1, forward strand.
TCGGATCGGCATGGTACGAAATAGCGGATAGTAAAGTTTCGGTCCTTGGTCCAATAACAAGTTTTTTAGTTTCGTTCAGGACCTTTAAAAATGTATAGTTTCGAATTTTTCGTTCTCTCCTTTTCCAAGGCGTGAAACCTCATGGTCATTGCTGGATTACACATTAGGAGCGATAGACACGTGCCACATATAATCTAAAGTTATAGATGTGTGCCTTTGAAAGGAATGAATGCATACAGGTCGAATTCGAAGTCCTTTTGGCAAGGCCGGACCTACCATGAAGCGGCCGCTTCAGGCTCCACTTTTACAGGGGCCCCATTTTCGTTTTTTGTTGACGTTTCAGGGAGGGAGAGGCCCATTTTAACAGTTGCGCTTCAAGACCTGAAATGTGTAGATCCGCCCCTGCCTTTTGGTCAAAAGAACATCATGCGTCGCCCATTCAAATAAACCTACAATAATATGTGAAGATGGACCTCTGTGAGAACGGAGACAATGAGCATCGGAAGAATTGCGGTGATTATATTGTTTAAATGCAGTTAGTCCGTCACATGAGAACTGGGAAAGTTCTATGCGTTCTCGCCACCACAGCAATCAGTGATCTCTTCATGTCTGCACAATGGATCGACCTATACAGGCAGTCCTCGACATTCGTACATAATGCGTTCCTGAAAACGTGTCCAAAAGTCGAATGTACGAAAGTCGAACATAGATTTACATGTTATAGGGGGGGTTCCATTCCCAGAGAGCCAAAAAATATTATAAAATCTCTAATTATGGTGTAAATATTTAGTTTTTTGTGCAGTGGCCTTTTAGACACAATTGTCGATTTTATAATATAGAGAGATAGGGCAAAATGCAATAAAATATTTAAATAACTGCACAAATAAACACTACTGTACGGACAAAGATGGCGACACGGTGGAAACTGGTGGCTGGCAACCAGCACCACTCGAAATATTCGTTCGTCATTTAGCTGACGTGCGAAAGTCTGATCTACACACAAAAGGCGGTTCAGGGGTGTCAATCTATGCTATCTTGGGTTCTTGTTCCCTTGTATTATCCTAAGGTTTTCACACACATAGTGTAATTGATTATTATCTTTTTATAATTTATCGTTATTTGTTTATCATTCTTTTTTCTCAAGAAATTTTTATTACTGTAAGAGTTACATTTATTCGTACTGTTTGTAACACAGTGCTTCCATCCTTACCATAATCTAGTTGTTGACTATAGTTATTATATCTTGGTATTAAGTTCCCTTTTTCTTGTTAATGTCTATTTATTTTTTTGTATTTTTGATGAAATTATCTTTGTTTATGGCAGTGTCTTTTCTGGCAGAGGTGGAAGACCAGCTTTTGCTGAACCCCAATACCGTTTTACAGGCTGAGTTGGATAAGAAATTACTTTGTGATTAATGAAACTTATTCTGTGATTTGTGACTACAATGTGATTACCGGCTGTAAATAAATATTATATTAAATGTGTGATTTGTACGAATATCGAACGCAAGAAAGTCGAGGACCGCCTGAAGTGCACATACGTAATCCTATTTTTTCATTAAAGCATTTGCTATTTTCATACTTTTTTTTTGTAATATTGCCTAAACTTGGCCCCAAAGAGAGTGATGATTGAAATGAAAGAAAAGTCAGTAAAAAGGGAAAAAAAGTGTCGAGTTTGGAGAAGAAAATTGAAGTTTTAGATAGGCTTGGGCATAATGAATTTGCTTCATCAGTTGGTAAATTACTTGGTGTGAACGAGTCCACAATAAGATCGATTAAGAAAAGTGAAGAAGCAATCGAGAAAGTTCAACTGAGTTCAATTGTCATTCACGAGAAAGCCAAGCTACTGCACAATCATTGTGTCTCAAATTGTTTCGCGGTCTGCTAACGGGATATCGCCAACGTCATCGAAGTGTTTGTAGATAGGTTCCTTGCTCTTTAATAAAATGTGGCGTTTATTCAGAACGTCACAGTACGATTTGTATTATTATATTTCTCCCTCTCCTTCACAATTGAACACACACTCAACCGGCTTAAGACCAATGAGCGTCCGATTGAAGCTAAAGCTTCACCGCTTTCGGCATGCCTAATTATTTCCATCTTTGTCACAGTCGTGTTCACTTTATGAGCCCTACATTTCTTTCCACTTGTATTAGCACTTTCAGTTTTCCGTTTATCACTCATGTTTATAAAATAATAGGTGTAAAATGCACAAACAAAGAAACACTGCTGTACGTACAAACAAAGATGGTAACGTTGCCGAGACTGAATAATAATAATAATTTATTGATCATTAACCGACTTTACGGTGGTATTAATCTTGTCAAATTTCAGTACAATATTAAAAAACATTACACACAAATCATACATTACATACAATACGTATATTATTATGTAGTATACTTCAATTTATTAAAAGTGTTGGCTTGGCTGACAGAATTATGCGATAGCTCGAAATGTTTGATCGTCAGTTGATGAACGAAAGTCTGAATTCGGCATACAAAAGGCAGTTTAGGGGCGAGAATTTACAATGTACGAAGGAGCGAATTGTACGAAGGTCGAATGTACGGATGTCGAGGACTGCCTGTACTGGAATTCATCCAGCGATACTATGATTACGATGAAGAGGCTCAAGTATCCAAATGCAAAATAGAGGGTTGCACGGCTGTACTAAAGGTGAGTAACATTTGGTATATAGTTGCCATTTTTAGTCATTTTGGTTTTATCAAAAAATGCATTACGCTTTTGGTTTGTCCGTCCATCTGTTAACAGCATACATACATAACATATTTATATGTTTGTACGTATATGTATGTACGTAGAATAAGTATAAATGTCGTTCAGCCACGATAATGGCTTCCGCGTGCATTTTCAATTTTTCAGTGCGAAAGTAGCGTCAATGTTCCTTTTAGAGTCTTAGTTATACGTAACTTCTTCCTAAAGAATGGGGTTGGTTACATTTTCATGGAAATGTTTATTAAAAACTTGGATGCAATCATTATTTTCGATTTATTTTTTAGGGGAGACATTCACCCACACTGGAACGCCATATTTTTAGATTTCACCCTAGAGAAACATTAGCAATTGGGATGGAAAGAGCCCATTTAGAAAAGGAGAGGGAGAACTTGAGGTATATTACTTCAAATGATCCAAAGCCCAGCACATCTGCATCCAGTAAGTGGAATTGAATGACAATAAATGAAATCTAGTTGTACAAAAAGTATACATGAATGCTTCGCATTTTTCGCCAAACTAATTAACTAACAAGTCAAGCTCATCAGATTCCTAGAAGGTGAAAACTCATGTTCTCTCTCATTTAGGTCCTGACTCTACCTCGTCATCGTCATTGTCCAGACGACCATCCACTAAAAGGAAATCAGGATTCCTAAAGATAAAAATAGATGCAGAACTGCTGAAGAAGGCCTGCACCGAGTTAGTCACAGTAAATGGTAGACCCTTCAGCCTCATAAATGATTCTGCTTTCTGCCTTATCATTGACCCCATCATCGATGTACTGAGGCAAGAGAATCTCAATGAAGCGGCACCGGTCATGAACAGGTTCAACATCCGCGATTAAGTAAAGCGCGAGGCCCACACCATCCGCTCCAAAATTTGCGAGGAAGTGAAGGCACGGCTGGTCTGTTTGAAGATAGACATAACCTCACGCCTCGGGAGGTAGGTTTTAGGCATCAATCTCCAGTTTTTGCAAAATGGAAAGGCCATACTGCACACTCTGTGTAAAGGAGCTTTTTGAAAGCCACACCGGGGAGAACTTGAGGCGAGATATACTAGAGGTTCTGGAGGAATATGATATATCTCCAAGCATGATATACACGGTGACATCAGACAATGCATCCAATATGCTGCGGACTGTCCACCTCCTGTCTGATGACTCACTGCAGGACCAGACTCCAGCTAGTGACGAAGATACGGCTGACTCCAGCAATGATGAGATGGAGAATGAGGAGATAGAGACTGCCGAGGGAGGCAACAGCACTCATCAATGCAGTAGCAGCAATTCTCTGTCCTCCAGCAACAAACATACTGCATGTGATGTGATGAGCTACGACATCCCTACAGTCGTAAGTGAACTCGGGGTGGTGGGAGTGAGGTGTGCGGCCCATACACTCCAGCTGGCAGTCAGCGACACACTTAAAAGACCGGAGGTTAAGGAGGCCCTAAACAAAGCCAGAAAGATGTGCGCTCACTTGCAAACCCCGACATTATTGTCAAGGCTGCGGGCGCAGGGCCTTCTGAAGCCCAAACTCGATTGTCCTACGAGGTGGCACTCCGGCCATGATATGATCAATAGTCTGTTGCCATTGAAGGAGTTCTGCCAGGATGCGGTGGTGAGCAGGCACATTTTTATCGTTGAGGGCATTTGGAAGTTGCAGGAAGAGGTGACGTCAGCCCTCGAGCCTGCCAAAGTAGCCACAAAAACCCTTCAGAGTGAACCGCTTACTGCAGGGGACATCCTGGAAACATGGCTTCGCTGTAAGCTGAAAACAAAGAAATTAAACAGCCACATTGCCGAGGACTTGTATGAAGCCATGGAAAAGAGGGAAGCAAACCTCTTCCAGGGCCCGGCTTTTCTGGGGGCCATCCTTTTGGATCCACGACTCGACACTCTACTTTGACGGCTGAAGACCGTCAGCATGCTGAAAACCACCTGAGGAGTGTATGGGCTCGAATGGAGATCCTTTGTGACCGAAAGCGGGTGCCTACTGACACGTTGTTAGTGACACAATCGCCGGAGGCTCATGAAGCCAAGGACGAACTGGAAGCTCTCCTAAACAGCCGTGAGGCTGCAGTCGGTGCCGAAGTTCATGGTGGACATCACCCATCTCATACAGGAGTCCTCCAGAACTCCTAGGGTAAAACTTTCAGAGGATTTCAATGTTTTAGCGTACTGGGAATCCCGAAAAATATCCCACCCAGAACTTTCTGCACTGGCTTCCACCGTACTAGCTGTGCCGATGATGCAAGTCAGCGTAGAGCGCCTGTTCTCTCATCTGAGGCAAATGCTTTCCACCTTGCGCTACAACATAAGTGCGCAATTGTTAAACGACATCTTGCTGGTGAAGTGCAATAGGTTATTTGAATGTTAACTTATTTCATATTAATTTGTAGTAGCATTGTTAAAGTGTATAGTTCATTTTGATTTTTAACTCGAGTCATATTTTCGTTTTATGCAAGTTTTTGTTTTTCCTTTATTTTTATAAGTTAACAAAAAATAGTTTTTGCTTTGGAACGTGTTTTTTATTTCATAGCTAGACAAATGGATTATTCCTCGCCAAATCAGACAACTTTATAATGTTTTATTCAAAATGTTTCATAACCGAAGATTGTAGGTCAATATTTTATTATTTTTATCTCAAAAGGAATGAAAGCCTGTAGGTTGGGAATTCCATTTTTACATGTTATTTTACGGGAAATGGAAAAGTTTGCTATCAATTATTGCGTAACATTAATTTCCTCTCTAATATGAAATTTAAAATGCAGATTTCTGACTGACTTCGCATAATAAATTGTCAATACGCACACACAGCCGTACCCTCACAGAGATTCGAATCCTCGAACCTTACCAATACCTGGAAATTACATTAGGATAGTTAAATGTGAATTATTGAGATTAACTTTTTTTACACACACCTTACTTTTTGATAAATTAATTGAAAAAAATGCACAATTATTGAGCAGGTTCAGCTAGTCTTTTTAAAATCATTAAAGTTCAAACAAGCATTAAACATTAAAGAAATTATTTTGAAATTACATTAATTATAAATATTTTAGGCTTGATTGGATTTCCTTTAGAATTTTATTACCAGCTTCTGTGTCGAGATATAATCGAAATTCCCTACAATTCATTTGAAAGTTCTCCTTAATCATCCTTAATCATAAGAGCAGCTTCTAATTTAGATAGTAATAGTTTTTTCTCCAAGCAACAGCCGTCAAACTAAATATTCTTTCAGTTGCTGCATTCGATTGTGGTAATGATAAAACAAAGCTGATGACTTTTAACAATTCATTAGGATCAACATTTAATTTTAAAAATTCAACCCATTTCTATGCAATCAGTTTTTTATTTGACCAAGATTCAGGGAAAAACACTTTCAATCTTAAAATATTTTCGGTATTGTCCCATTATGACGATTATGAACCTGCAAATTTTTTGTTTATTTATTCCTCCCTGCTACCATGACACAACAACGAAAATATATAAAACTGTATAAAACCCATCAACAATGGCTTCATTGAGTTATAGAGATTTGGTTCGTTTCTTGAAGGATAAAGAGAGTTGCATATCTTTCCTTCAACAGCATCCTATATATTATGCACGTAAGTGAAGCTGCGTGCGGCCGTGCGTATGAAGCCTCTCGTAATTATATCGGCGTATTTCTCGAGAACCGTTCGTCGTAAAGATGTGCAGTAAACTGCATTTTGTTTCTACAAGCTAGGAGGTCCTTAGAAAACTATTCTCATTTTCATAAAGTCCCAGGTTCGAATCCAGGAGACAATTATATTTTCCCATAAGTTTACACGGGATTTTCGATTTTTCAGAGTGCAAGGTTTTTTTCCTTCATTCATTCAAATACGTAAATATGGACAGATTTTCTTCTTTTTTGCTTTATTCAACAACTAAAGCTTAATACTATCTTATTCTTGAGATGTTTACATGTTACACGGTCGAATTTTTCAGAAATAAGGATTCTTTTTCGAACTTTTGCGGATTTTTCGTACTCATTCCGGGCTTTGCCAAGGAAACTCTCATTGTTGCCTCTGATTCATATAAGGCCAATGAAACCTTCAAATAGACGAAAGAAAAGCATTATTGTTACCTTCTCTTCATTGATAATCTAAATATATGTATTGACGTCGCCTTTTAGTAGGTCCTGTAAGAAGTAAAATGCAGTCGTTGATAGACACTTGAAGTAAAGCAACTGTTTGTGAGTTTGTCTATAAGGGTGCAACGATAATAATTGGAACTAAGGTAAGGTAGAATTAAAAAATTTTCCCCTTTCAATATACCGCGATATTAAACTAGCATTGAGTAACTCTGTGACACTGTGATCACGTAATTGCTCTAATACACTGCTGTAAATTCGCAGAAAATTTTAAAAAGGAGAGCTATTAGCCCAGCTACAGCTGCCAGAGAAAGGAAGCGGAGCCAGAGATCAAAGGAAGAGTATTGTAGGAAAGAGAGAGAAAGAGCTGCGGAAGCTCATAGGATTGCCCGTTTAGATGAGGAGAAGAGAGTACAAGAGAGACAAAGAAATAGAAAACATGTCAAATGAGTAGGGAACGAAGATCTAACCTAGGGCCAAACTATTTAGATTATTTGCAAGCGTAGCTGCAGCGGGCTGCTAGTAGCATATTACTAAAGAAACGGATATGTGCGGATATGTTCTAAAGGTCACGAAATGAAATTATATCCTCTGATGGCTCAAAAATTGGTTGGAGTTGCAGCAAATCCATATGTGGCCAAGAAATAGGAATTCGAACAGGTAATTGGATGGCCCACAAATTTTTTTCATTGCTAAATATAAAGGTTGCTAACCCATGACTGATCGGCCTGTCGCGACATTTACAAACCCAATCACCGGACAGGGATAGTTTGGTTCCAGCGAGGCGAAGGGCACGGCAGCACCTGGAGACGACTAATATAAAAACAAAGCGAGCCGAAGGCTCGCCAATAGCCTCCCCATTTGTGGTGCAACAATCAACGTGACCCTGACGACGTGATAATTAACGGGGTCATAATGGGGCAGTACCGCATTTTCAGACAAAATATCCAAGTCTAATTTCAAGCTTAGATTTGATCTAGGTCATCCACGACCAGAGCACAACCTCATTCCGGAAAAATGAACTATCGAAGTATGCGTACGAGCAACAAAAATAAATAAAGCCCATCAACAATGGCTTTATTGAGTTAACTTGAAGCTTTCTAATGTATTACTGATCGGCCTGTCACGACATTTACAAACCCAATCACCGGACAACGGGGAGGGATAGTTTGGTTCCAGCGAAGCAAAGGGCGTGGTAGCGCCCGGAGACAACTAAAATAAAAAGATAGCGAGCCGAAGGCTCGTCAATATCCTTTCCATTTATTGTTGCTAATATTGGTACTTACGTATTAACAGGGAGCCAAACTTAATACATAAGTACCGATTGGTTTCTACCAATATATCTGTAGTCTACAGAGGAATTATATCTTGCTTGACTGTTGCGCCGCAAATGGAGGGAATATTGGCGAGCCTTGTTTTAATTTAGTTGTCGTCTCTGGGTTCTACCGCGCTCTTCTCCTCACTGGAACCAAGCTAACTCTCCCCGTTGTCCGGTGATCGGGTTTGTAAATTTCGCGGCAGGCCGATCAGTGATTGTTTTTTCAGTTGTTATCTATAACAAATCATTTAACTGTTAATTGGTTTCTTTTAATGTTGTCCTTAAAAATTAAAACAATTTAAATGGTATATGTTCCGTATTTATATTTTTTTGGGCTCCTCGTTAATACGTAAGTACCCTAATATTTATTTGGGTAAACATCAATAAGTTTCTAAGTGTTTCTAAGGGCATCATTTACTCGTACGCATACTTCGATAGTTCATATTTTGGAATCATGTAGCGCTGCGGCCGTGGGTGACCTATATCAAATGTTCCCAAATTTCATAATACTCCAAATACTGTCCCTAAACTCAATGGCAGCGATGTGTCCCCAACTAAATGATGCTCAAGATAATACAAGAATTATTACAATTTACAAGGCGATTCAAAAATTATACTCCAATAGTTAAACAATGTATTCCAGCAAATACTCCCATTACATTTTGAGTGTTTAACGGTTTTGTTTAAAAAGCGAGGCAATTGAAAGATGTCAGAACGCAGGAAACGTTATGAAGTCGGGACAATCCCGCACTAATTGGAATGTCTGGAAACCTAGGAAGGGCTAAAGACTGTCAGCGCCTGCTTGCAGTACTGCCCTGCTAAAGTTTCAAAGATTGATATCTCTGCTACTTTATATTCCAGCAGACGGCCGGAGAGCAAATAATTATTTTAACGTGTTCCGTCTTTTCTTCTTCCGTTTTGCGAATCTGTTTCTGCGAAGCCTCTCAACAAGTGCTCGGATTACTTGTTTCTTTACTATTGATTATACAGAACCCAAGTGGCAAAAAAAAAGTCGGGAAAATTACATCCAGACATCTGCACTCCTTATATTTTTACAATCAACATTCGGAAATAGTTTCAACAGGAGTATGGGAGTTTTATTGCACTTCAAGCATTTACTTGTGTGGCAACCAAAAAAACAACGCCACATTAACCTCTAACTAAATGCTATATTTTACAGAAATTATAACATAACAGCAAAACAAATGCTCTTGAGATGTAAAACTTGTCTCGCAACATAAAACACTTCATGGATATCGGTCTATAGACACACTGTGTCCTCAGGAAACTTTCAGCACACACGACTTGCGAGGAAAATCTTCTCGTCTCGCAGTATACGCTCCTCTCTCTCTCTCGCTCAGTCACTCGGAATCCTTCCTCTCGCAGCGGCGACCCTCAGCTGACTCCTTCTCTCGAAAGTCATGGTCATGTGATTGGAGCGGATGAGGGGAGGTTCGGCGGCTCTTGACTTCATATTGGTTAATTTCTTGATTACGTTATATAACCATGGGAGAAAGGAGGAAATGGGAAATAGGGGTAATATTCAACCTATATAAAGCGCGTTGCTATGGGCCGAGCCATTGGCGAAGTGGTGTTGCATTTCTGTTCGGCGATTACGAATGACGGCGATAACGAAGGAATGGAGTCGCCCATTCAAACTACCCGCCGAACTACCCCTCATCCGCTCCCATCACATGACCATGGTTTTTGAGAGGAGTCAGCTGAGGGTCGTCGCTGCGAGAGGGATTCTGAATGACGGAGAGAGAGAGAAAGAAACGTATACTGCGAGACGAGAAGATTTTCCTCGCAAGTCGTGTGTGCTGAAAGTTTCCTGAGGATACAGTGTAACTATAGACCGATATCCATGAAGTGTTTTATGTTGCGAGACAAGTTTAACATCTCAAGAGCATTTGTTTTGCTGTTATGTTATAATTTCCTGTAAAATATAGCATTTAGTTGGAGGTTAATGTGGCGTTGTTCTTTGGTTGCCACATAAGTGGAGGCCCGGGGGAGATAGTTGTTAATCTAACTATAAGTTTGCTATATGTTCGGTTAATTTTGGATCAACAATTTGTGGGGATGGTTCTAGTGTTTCATAGTATATCTAGTTTTTGGTGGTATAGTTTCCTTGTGTTTGATTGTATCGTATATCATTCCGCCTTGTCGTCTCATTAATTCCATCCCCTTTCGATTTGATTTTTGCCGTTTGCTCAATATCCTTGTATTTCATCTTTTAAAATGTCAAAGGAACGCGGTAAAAGGGGCGTTGGATTGCTTCCAGAACCTGCAGAAGAGACCTAGTCTAACGAGGGTGAAATGAAGCCTCAATTTACAGATTGTGTAAAAGTCGCCAATCAGCTGATGCTTGAAATTTCCCCTTTCCAGGAGCCCACTTCTGAGAACTGGTTTAACTTCATATCTGCGGTATTCGATGTATTGTCTTTGTCTCTTATTCCAGAACATTATCTGCTTACTCTGTTGCTGTCTAAACATCCGGCTAATTGTCGCCAATTCTGGCTCTCGGTAGTTAACCAGAGACTTCCCTGGGATCAGATTATAACTAAAGTATGGGATACTTTCGTCTCAAAAAGGGAATATGAACGACTTTTGACCACCAAAGTCAAACGATTTCAGATGTCGCACGAGTCCCCTCGCGATTTTTATTACTCTGTTCAAGTTGCCGCGAAGGCACTCGGAAAATCGTATTCTGACGATGAATTTATTGAACTGGCATTGGAAGGGCTGAATCCCATTTCGCAGTCCATGTTGACCTTTGCTTCGCGCCCCCAGACGCTTGTTTAGCTGGAGGCATTGATGACTCTTGCAGCGAAGGGTCTCATGAATCGCTTGGAATATTCCGCGGCCCAGGTGCCGTTAAACTTAGTGAATTTACTTCCTTCTCCCAATTCGCAGTTGGTACCACTTCCACCTGTAACAATTTGTTCCTTTTGTAATAATCGCGGACATTCTTTCCGCGACTGTCGGCGAAGAGCAAGAGAAAATCGCTCCGCGAGATCCTCGAGGAATCCCCCAGCCATTTCATTTTCGAATGTCAATGACCAACTTGACATGCCTTTCGTAAATTGTGAGGTTCATTCATTCCGCAAAAATTAAAGCTTTGCTAGATACCGGCTCCTCCTTGTCGATGCTTGATATTGATACTTGGCGTAAAATTCCCCGTCCGGGACGTATCCATCAATGTAAGATTACGTGTCGGAATGTCACTGCAACACAGTGGTTCGGATTGCATATCAAACTAGACAAAACCCTAAGGTGATTAGAATTGCATGATAATATTTATTTCATTATTCAATTCCCTTTTTAAGGCGCGTTTTGCCTCCAGCAGGAGCGCCTATTATCGTCGGTCTGTCCGTCCGTCTGTCCGCATGTTCGTTCTCGGCTTCTACAGAACGGATTTTCATGAAATTTGATATTAAGGACTTACAATCAAATATAATAAGAAAATCACAAAAATGAATCATGTACAACAATCAGGGGTACCACTTTACTTATGACAAAAAATTAAATTTTCGCCATATCTCGTAAAATATTGCTCATATCAAAATATTTTCCAAATAAAAGTTGTAGAACTGGTAAAGAAGAGTATTTCTTTTCCTATACATTTTTATTTTAGAAGTAGCCGTTATCCATAAAATCGAACAATAAAGTCTTAAATCGAGTTGAAGAGAAATTTTCTTGCATGGTTACTTCATTGTTGCTAACATAAACAATCTCACAAACAAACGTTTAATTTACTTACGTGTGCATGCACTATTTTTAAATAGGAAGAAAATGAATTATTTATGATGAAGAAAAGAACTTTAAAATGCAATTTCCCTTACGTACAGGTATATAATTTCGGAACAGGTCTGTTATTAGTCGTCCAAGACAAAAATACATCGTCGCTATTAGAAACGTGCTTTTATTCAATGTTATATCCTCTTGACTGTTGCGCCGCAAATTGAGAGGATATATTGACGAGCCTTCGGCTCGCTTTGTTTTAATGGGTAGTCATCTCCGGGCGCTACCGCGCCCTTCGCCTTGCCCGGAACCAAAGAAACCGGAGATTGGGTTTGTAAATGTCAAGACCTGCCAATCAGTCATGGGTTAGCAACAGTCAAACGAGATATAATAAATGTCATATTGTTATTGTTGTTGCTTTAATTGTTAAATCATTTAAAAACGCGCGTTTTGATCTTGGACGAATAATAACAGACCTAAGCCATAATTTCTTTCTAATACTCCACAGTTTGATTTATATATCCTTTAACATTGTCAATGCATTCTTCTAAACCTAAACAGTTCAAAATATAACTTTGTACCACAGAGTTTTTCTTGGACACAATAATTTCACTTTTCCAGACTTCGAATAGCTGTTTCCGTGTGATACATCTTGTTACTGAAAAATTAAAATAAAAAGTTGTCCAAAGTAGCAGCTAATTTCTATTTTACACGACGAGCGATAGTTACTTTATATATAGAATATTTAAGCATAACGGTAACCCGCGGAAGTTTTTTTGTAGACCTCGCCAAATATAAAATACAAGCCACAATTTCAACTTAATATTCTGATTTATATTTTGCGAAGTATAAACAATAAATTCAGGAAAAAAAGTGCAAATAATGAAGAACATACCTTCAAGAGAAACCTCCATTATAGTAAATAAATTTGCTTTGGATAGAACTCGTGTGACAATGTTGACTAGCACAAGTGCGAAACACGACTGGAAAAAATAATTACGCTACCGAGCTATTTTGCCTTCTCCTGGTCCTTCTGCGTTGGTCGCCTGGTGGCTATTGTTATATTTTACGGTGACACATTTATTCTATTTGGTAACAGTACATCAATTGGACATTTCTGAGAAAAAAGTGTAGTGGGGTTTTGTCTGGTTAGATTTTCAATACGAATCAATGTGTGCAGCTCCGATTATTCTGACGCGATGCATTAAATTGAGGGTCCGTCTTCAAAATTTATCGTGGAGACATACATTCTATTTGTCCGAATTGCCTGTCCCAATGATATTGGGTGAGGATTTCATCAAAAGAACGCAAATCGTACTTTTTCACGACGCGTTTTCCTTCGAAAGCTGCCCGGATAAGAAATTCTTTTTCCACTCCGATTCCGAAACTTCGTCAGCTTCGTCCGATTCGCCCCCGGCATCAGTTGTTCATATGCAATGCTAGATTGTGGCCCCATTTAGAGGCAGAATTCATTCCGCCTCGGAAAATGTTTCCTCCGAAGGCGAAGTCAACCCTAACCTTTCATCGAAGGAAATAAAATGTCTCGTCGATGTCTATTCCGATGTAATCTCGTCCCAGTTAGGGCAAACCAACCTGATGTATTATGAGATTGAATTTCTCGATTCGACTCCGGTCAGGTCCCCTCCGTACAGTGTTGAATCCAGGGGCGTACCCGGGGGGGATTTTCCCCCCCCCGGGTAATATAAAATCCCCCCCGGAGAAAATGGTCAATTAATTCAGTTTTTTACGGGATTTTAGTGAGTTTACGCAACTTTAACAATATGTATTTTAATTCTATTTTCTACTAATATTTAAGCATGTTTAACTAAAATTGGGCTTTAAATATTGATTGTAACATATAAGTTATAAATATCTATTTTAAAGATATTTTGACATGTAGACTGCGTCATATATTTGCTGAATTCTGAAGTGTTGACAATTTGTTGCGCGTGCAGCGTACAGAAAATATCAGTATAACATACATTGTACAAACTTTCTCATGTACGTACTAACCCGGCGTTTAGTTATCTTTAGAAAATGAAAATCGTATAAGCCTATTTCTAGAAAATCCAATTTTTGTTCAAGTTGCACAAGAATAAACTAGCCTTATACTCAGTCATTGAGAAAAATGAAATTGATATAGTAATATTGCAGACATATACTCAAGTAACTGTACGAAATTTGATCGAAATCGTTCGAACCGATTTTGAGAAAATCAAATTATTGCTAAAGTTACCTAGAATAAAGTAACCTTATATTCATTTTTTGAGAAATATGAACTATACAGTATTATTAAAGACGTAAACTCAAGTAACTGTATGAAATCTGATCAAAATCGTTACAGCCGTTTTCGAAAAAATCGGATTGTTGTTAAAAATGCGTAGAATAAACTACCCTTAATGACTGAGCAATGTCAACCATTTCTATGATACATATACTCTGCTCAGTACAATAAAATGCCTAAGTACGAGATTTCATTTATTTTTACTCTACTGTTTAGGCTGCAGAGCCAGTAACAGACAAACAGACGGCATTGCAAAAACCACTTTTTCGGATTCAGCGACACCTAAAACATATATTTCCGTAAAAATCTCGAGGTTGAATTTTTTCGCAATAACAATACTTTCTCAATACTTTGTATGAGAAAGTAAAAAAGAAAAACTACATACGGAGTTAGAGAATGAAGTGAATAGCGATTTAAGTGAGAAAAAAGAAGAGGATAGTAAATGTAGTAATAGAAAAGAAGATTGATGGATTGAAGATGGGAAGACACTGGAAATTGAAGATATAGGTAACAGCAGTGATATCAGCAAGAAAACTAAATCAAAATATAATAATAAGTGGGAATCAAAATACGAATGGCTTTGTTTCGATAGTATTCACGAAGGAGCATATTTCAAATTTTGTGAGATATTTTTGAAAAACGATTTAGAAGCGATACAAAAATCTGGTGGTATTTTTATCAATGTACCTTTTACTAATTATACAATAGCCGCGGGAAAAACTGGTAAACTAGAAAAACATGCAAATTCCGAAAAGCATGCATGTAGTGTTTCTATGGAAACGTTGCGTCTCCAGGGAATGCAGAAACCAGTACATAGCATATCAATTAATGAGAGTGAAACACAGAAAGGCCAAAATCGTCGGTCAATGCATGCTCTTATAGAAGCCCTATATTTTCTAGCTAAAGAAGAAATACCTCAACAACCAAATATGAAGCATTAGTTAAAAAAAAATTCTTATTAAACATGACGATATCCTCAATACTTGGTTAAAAGGCCAAAGCAGCCGCTTTACTTATATTAGCAAAGCCACTGAGTCAGAATTTATTTCGTGCATTAGGGAGGTATTAGATAAACATGATTCCAGCATCGTTGTGAAAAATAAGTACTTTTCGGTAATAGCTGATGAGTCCACAAATATTAATAATATGTCAGAACTTATGATATTATTACGTTTTGTAGATAACAATAATATTAGAGAAATGTTCCTCTGTTTAATTAAATTAGATAATGTGGATGCAGAAACTATAAAGCAAACCATTTTATGTCAGCTAAAACAACGGAAAATAGATTTAAAATATTTAGTGTCATGTTCATTTGATGGAGCTGCTACTTTCTCAGGAAATATTTCCAGTGAACAAAAGAGACTATCAGAAAAAGTTGGACGAGAAACACCTTACATACACTCCAGAGCGCACGTATTATCCTTAGCTTTGACAAGTGCTAGAAACAAATATCCAGTGATTGAACGAGTGCTGCATGTTTTAAAAGATATTTACAAACTGTTTCGTAGATCATCTAGACGGGAAAGAATGTTACACAATGTTCAATCCATTCTTGAGGAACTACTATTAAAAATTTCAGAAACCATAGAAACTCGCTGGCTAAGTAATTTTAGATCTATTGACGCTGTCAGGCTTTGTTACGATTCCATAATGATGACTTGTGAACAGATACATAAGGATGGTGTGGACCTTGCTTCTTTAGCAGGAGGCATTTATTAGAAATGGAAAAATCCAGTTTTTTAATAAAACTCTGTGTTTTACATGAAGCACTACCTGCTGTTTCAAATCTAAGTAAGATTTTATAAAAAGAAGATTTATGTTTACTCGATTTATCCAGACTTATTAATTCCACTATTAAACACCTTAAAACTATATTTCATGATTGCTTTGAAAATAATCAAGAAAGCACAATCTGGAAAAACTACATGTCCATGGTTAAAGATCTTGAAAATATATGCCCTGTAAAGGAAAACGAAAAACCTGAAATAAGCTTTAAAACAGCCAGTAAATTTGTCAATGAAATGATTAACCAGATGAGTTATCGATTCAATGACAACGCTATACTGTTGATCAAAATTACCTCGAAGTTGGAATCAGCAGAATCATTTCGTACTGTGACTGAACAGGATGCTAGGAATTTATCTGGTTTGCTGCATTTAAATTTCGATGCATTGTGGAACGATATTCGTTCCTTTACGTATGCTGTCCAATCCGACGACAGAATAATATTTTGAAATTAATATTGAAATCCAATATTGGATATGATGAACTTAAGAGTTTATGCGTAAAACTATGTTGCATTCCAGTGTCCACCGCAAGTGCTGAACGGTCTTTTATTACAATGAATAGACTGATGATGAAATTAAGAAGTAGGTTGGGACAAGAAACATTGCAAGACCTCATGAAAATCGCTATCGAGGAACATGATGAGTTACCAAATACTTTACTAGACGGTGTTATTGACACATATGCTAAAAAGAAACAAAGGAAACTGAGGTTAATTTAAACTGTTTAAGTTCCTTATCAAGTGTCTTGTGATTAAACCATAAATTCATACAATTATTATTTTTTATTAAGGCACAGGAATCTGTCAGTTTTTGTGAAATAAAACATTTTTTGTTACATTATGTCTATTTAAAAGTACTAGATGCGTAAATAAGTATAATTTCATATATTTGTTTAGTTTTAGTTTATGCTTTTTTTGATCTTCCTGAGTACTAATGAATACACATTTATTTATTTCTTCTTTTCAATAAATATATATTTAGTGTTTTATAATTATATTACTTATCAAGACAGGTTTATTAAAGCGTTTGTTACATATTTAATCAAATTTTCTAGGATTATTCCAAATATTAAATTTAGTTAATTTTGTTATTAAATGGTGATGTATAAAATTATATTACAAATTATTTGTTAATCTGCAATAAATAAATAAAATATAAATAAATCACGTTTCATTTTACTTAATTATTTAAACAATAACAAAAAGAAAACTCCTACTAATTTTCCAGCAATATATTATATACCCCCCCGACCCATGCAGTTTCCCCCCCGGGGAAGAACGTCTGGATTCAACACTGCCTCCGTATCAGTACTCACCGACAAAACTGGACATGATGAGGACTCATATCGATAAGTTACTCGCCGATGGTATTATCCAGCCTTCTTCATCCAATTGGAGTTCACCAGCATTTCTCATCCCCAAGAAAGATGGCTCCGAAAGACTTGTGGTCGACTACCATAAACTCAATAAGCAGGTCAAAGCCGATAATTTTCCTACGCCTTCGATAGAACACGCCCTGGAATACTTGGTTTCGGCTAAATATTTCACAATTCTTGATTTAAATTCTGCCTTCCATCAAATTCCTTTGACACCGACTTCAAAGGAGTACACCGCCTTCGTCACACCTTTAGGGCTGTATCAATATAATCATCTTCCATTTGGTTTAACCACGTCTCCTCAAGTCTTTTCGAGGAAGATATCTGACTTCAGTGCTTAGTGAACACTTTTCAAAACTGCCCTCCAGAGGTGTATTAAACCTGAACAGTGTTAATCAGGGGTGAATTTTTCCATTTGTCCCTGAGAACTTCAGATGGAACAATGTCGCAGACTCTGATTTTCAGAACGATATAACATTTCCTGTGAATTATTCCCAATGTACTATACTTTCTACAATAACATTATTCAAATAAACTACATTATCAATAATAGAGACAATTCCTGTGTGTGTGTGACTTAATATACGGTGTTATTAGGCGAAGTGCTACATGTAAAGGGTGTGGACAATTGGGAGGAAGAAGGTGGTCCAGGGTCTCTCCTCCCACCCTTTAAAACTTTATTTTTTTTCATTTTCTGAGGGAGGATGCAGCGATTTTCCCCGCACCTACGCACTTAACGAAACACTTGTCGAAGAAACGTGACGAATAACGCCAGCCATCGAATAATGCCAGCCATCGATTAACGCAAACCATCGAATATTGCCTTTCCATCGTTATCGCAGTTCGTAATCGCCGAACAGAAATGCAACACCTCTTTACCAATGGCTTGGCCCCCCCCTGATCTCTCCTGTTACCGAGCGGAATTGCCGCTCAGTACAATAAGTGTCATTCCGGGCGAGATTCCTCTGCCCTTGCCGACAATAATGACTTTGCAAACTTTATGTCTGGGTGTAAATTATTTGGTGTCGATACTGTATATCCTAGAAGGCGTAAATAGCGAAACAAGTTTGAAGAAAGAACTCGGAAGTTATTGTAATGAGGAATGGCTTGGCCCATAGCAACGCGCTTTATATAGGGCAAATATTATCCCTATTTCCCATTTTCTCCTTTCTCCCATGGTTATATAACGTAATCAAGAAATTAACCAATACGAAGTCAAGGAGTCGCCCGTTCAAACTACCCGCTGAACCTCCCCTCATCTGCTCCCATCACATGACCGTGGCTTTCGAGAGAAGTAGTCAACTGAGGGTTGCCGCTGCGAGAGGAAGGTTTCCGAGTGACGGAGAGAGAGAAAGAAACGTATACTACGAGACGAGAAGATTTTCCTCGCAAGTCGTCTGTAGTGAAAGTTTCCTGAGGACACAGTGTAACTATAGACCGATATCCATGAAGTGTTTTATGTTGCGAGACAAGTTTTACATCTCAAGAGCATTTCTTTTGCTGTTATGTTATAATTTCCTGTAAAATATAGCATTTAGTTAGAGGTTAATGTGGCGTTGTTTTTTTGGTCACCACACTTGAGCAGATTTCCGCATAGCTGCAAATAAAACAAATATTTTAGAAACGCGGGGCCTGCTGCAGTCACACCATTGGCACCGTGATCTGTAAACTCTGCTTGTGCCAGCATAAACTTTAAAATGCCATATGTAAAATTTTTTGGGAAACATAGAGGGGGGGGGGGGGGGAGGCGACAGCCCCCTCTCTCGCACCGTACTGCGGGCATCCATGGTCGCAGGTACAAAAATTATTTTCCGTGACGAAAAGTCGCAGGTGCAAATTGTAATGTGTGACAAAGAGTCGCAGGTACCAATTATCGTGTGATGAAGAGTCACAGGTGCCAATTGCCATATGTGACGAGAAGTCGTAGGTACCAATTGTCCCCTATGAACAAATGTCTGTGACAAAAGTCACGATACCTATAATAGATACCAATATATCTTATTGTATATTAAATTTACGAAGTTTTTGACTAGCCACTGAGAATTCAATAACAAATTTCGCTGCGGTAGGACATGCAGCGCCAGGGAGTGACGGGAAGAGGAATGGCTGACATCCAATTAGCAACAATCCTATTTAACAACAATACAGTTCCATCACCTAAACAATGTTAAATTTTCATGCTAAAAACTAATTTATGGACAGATTCGATGCATATTTGAAAAGCGACAGTAAGGAAATGAATTTTTATTCTTTTAACCATTCTTTGGTCCAAGTCCCAGCTTCATACGATGATTCTAAGTAATTTTAAAATGCAAATGAAAAACATCCTGCACTCATTCCCAATGTGAAGTTTCAGTTCTTTAGTTTTATGGCTGTTTATTTACCGTATTCACCTGATTCTAAGACGACGTTTTTTTCCAAATTTTCAGCTGTAAATATCAAGAGTCGTCTTACATTCGAATACGAAGTATATTTAAGCATTTAATCAATGGTTTTTACAACAAATGGTATATTAGAGTAAACAATTTACAACAGCAAATTCAAGTACGTACATAAAGAAGTGAAATAAACAAATAGTAATAACAATAAGAAAAACATGACGGGAATAATAATTATTTAGACTAATAATCATCGTCGACGATCATAACACAGATGTCAAATGTCAAAACAAATGAGAGCGGAAATCATTGGGATTCCCCTTTCAAACGACGCGCCGCGATTCACTAAGCGTGACAGTAATTTTGAGTTGTGCATTCTTGATTTAAATGCACAACCCTTAAGTTAAAATGACAGATCATGTTGAAGTACGTGGCACGAGTGCAAAGGGAAAGTTAACAAAGGAATTAGACGGAGTTAAGATACAAATTTTAAGCTGATCGTGATAAATTACGCCGAAAAAACTAATAACTGTGATGCGAGTAGAAAGTTCGGTGTATCTGAGGCGAATGTGCGTCGATGGAAACTCTCAAAACAGGAACTAGAAAAAGCCAAAGCCACAAGGAAGTCGCTCGGTGGTTCAAAATTAGGCCGATTTCATGGCATTGAAGAAGTAGTCAAGTTTGTGCGCACCATGAGGAAGAACGGTATGCCTGTTTCGACTGAAAGTATTATACTTAAAGCTAATGAAATTACTAGAGGACTTAATATATCATTGCAAGAATTCAAGGCCAGCAGAAGTTGGTGCGTGAGAATGATGCGACGAAATAATTTTTTACGGCGACGAAATAATTTTTCTTTACGGCGACGAACTTCGCTTTGTCAGAAATTGTCAGAAGACTATGTTGAAAAACTTCTCGCTTACCAGAAATACGTAATTGGACTTAGAAAAACCAATAATTACCTTTTGAGCCAAATAGGAAATGCCGATGAAACTCCGGTTTTCATTTACATGCCATCTAATTATACTGTGAACGAAAAAGGTGCGAAGTCCGTCCTAATTAAAACTACAGGCAACGAAAAAATGCGAGTCACGGTAATGTTGGCGGTTTTAGCAGATGGGACTAAATTACCACCATATGTGATTCTAAAGCGGAAAACAATGCCTAAGAAACATTTGCCAAGTGGAATAATAGGTGTCAAGAAAAGGGGTGGATGACTAAAGAACTAATGAGAGATTGGTTACATGTGGTGTGGAATAGACGGCCAGGAGCTTTACTGAAACAAAGAGCAATGCTTTCACTGGATGCATTCAAGGACACCTACCTCCTGAAGTTAAAAACATAATGAGTGCGATGAATATTGATCTTATTGTAATACCTGGAGGAATGACATCGCAACTTCAAGTTTTAGATGTTGCTGTCAATAAGTGTTTTAAAATTAATGTAAAGGTTTTGTATTCTGAGTGGTTACAGAGTGGAACTCACACTGTAACACCAAAAGGAAATCTTAAGAAACCTGAAGTTGCAATGCTCTGCCAATGGATCAAGGCATCGTGGCAACAAATAAATGCAAAAGTAATAGTGAAAGGATTTAAGAAATGCTGCTTATCTAATGCCATGGATGGGAGTGAGGATGATGTTTTGTGGGAGACTGATGATGAAGTTGAGAGTGATAAAGATAGTGAGCATGAGGAAAATAATGAAGGTTGTATAGACAGTGATGATGACTAACACAGTAAAATGATTTTATGCAGCACTTGGATTGAAATGTTATTTTGTTGTCCTGAAATGAGTATATTCTTTCAATGTATTTACTTTATTTTTAATGTTATCTTAAAATGAATGCTACCATTTAATTTGTTTGAAAACCTGAATGGTTCTATTTGTGATGTGATATTATGATTTTAAAATGTTAAAAGACAATGACATTCAAGAAAAGTATAAGAGAAAATAAATATTTCACAAGATTTATAATTTTTGTAGTAATGAAGGTCAATTTGAGCTTTTTTCTGTTTTGGAATCATCAAAATGGGGGGTCGTCTTAGATTCAGGGTCGTCTTGGATTCGTGTGAATACGGTATTTATTTTGAGCTCTCCTCCCCTTTCCAAGCAAAAAATTCAAATATAAGCCCAAGGTGCTCTTAGTATGTATGCAAAGTATCAGGCCTCTATGTCTTACAGTCTCGGACCTATGCAGCAAACACAAAAAACATTGACGTTTATTATTATAAATGAATCATCAATCTGGGATAACATTAACAACAAGAATATTTATATCTCATTTCAATTTATTTTTAACAAATTAAACTAATCAATATTTATTTATTTACAAGTGATCTTTATACACAAGATGTATAAAAGTTCAAACATGTATGATGTAAAACAGGGGTCACCAAACTTTTTACTGAAACATCCACATGAGCCTTCATGTATAATAGTGAGAGCCACATACGACCTTTCAAATGGGAATCTGGGAATGTGAAAATTTCAATGAGCAAGTTTTGAGAATTTTTAAAATTCTTTAATATATCATATGCCTATATTAAAGTATTTTGCATCCAAATACTCGGAAAATATAGTTTAGATACCAAAAATTCTATCTAATGAAAACTCCTGTAAGTGAATACAAAAAACTTAAAACCATTCATGGGTAAGACGGGTCAGATTAAATCACTGCACAGGCCAGATATGTGGCCCACAGGCTGTACATATTTTGAAGATCCCTGACCTAAAAGATCAAACATGAAATACATTATGATTGTTCTGTTGCAAAATCTAGTACTAGCTAAAAAAACCTTTCTTTAAAATGGTGACATTAGAAAAGAGGAATGGTTAAAACTGAAATGTAATAAAATAAATTATCAAAATCTATTTCTTGATTAAACTCAACTGCAAAATAATTCTTGGTTTAAGTAACAAATTACTTGCAAATAATCTTAAATATAATTAATAAAATTATTACAATACCACTTAGGCACATTCATGATTGATTTACTTTATGTATATTTCATATATAGTACTACATTTGAAAATTAAGTGAGTCTTCATACAATTTCTCTGTATCTTCAGTGGTTGTTGCTTCTGCTACCTTGGTTTCTTCACCACAATTTGATATCTGATCACTAGTGGAAGGATTTAACATATTTTCATTGCTTGTAATAACATTTTTACTTTGCACAAGAGGAATATTCAGAATATTTTTTACAGAATCTGGTAGGTCTTCAACAGCCAAAAGTTGTAGGTAAATAGCTTCTGCCTTAGCTAGAGTATCTTCTAAATTGATGTGAAGAGATAAGTCATTTACATGCTGTTTAAAAAGAGATGATGCATTATTATCCATATACACTTGAGTTATTAGAAAAAATGTCTATTACTTTATAGAAACTACTGTATTACTTTATAGAAACTTTACATATCTACTTATCAGTATATCAACACTGTAGTGTTACATATTTTCTCCAAATGAATGTTTTACAATAATAACGAAACAGTACCTTATTTTTGATAAATCAACTCACTGAATTTCTATAGGGTTTCCTTTAACTTTTTAAAGAAAGAAATTAAAAATTTCTAGTCATAAAAATGCAAAAAGAATTTTTTAAAAATATTCAGACAAAATAGTTTTATGCCTAAGTTTATACACATCTTATTTCTGTCGATTTCTCAATGTCAAATCTAGCAAGAGCAAAGGTCATTATTTCTCTTATTTGTCATGACATTGGTTAGAACTAGGGTTGCCATATGTACTGATTTAGGAAGTACAGTACTGATTTTCTATTGCCTTGCTTGACATGTACTTCTTTTCAATAATTCGCAAAGAAGTATCACAATGTACTTCTTTTTGTCAAAAATGAAAAATTCTCTGATAAAGACGTTAATGAAAATCCACTGGAAAGAATCAAATCAAATACAATGTTAATTAATTAAGGTAATACAATTCAGCTAATATCATTGTTGAGTAATTAAATTTAATTGACTTAAATACAATCGGTTAGACGTAATTCATTTATTCTTTCATGAAATACTCATTATTGGGCTTACAAATTAAAATGAGGACATCTTCACTAAAATTGGAAGAAGAAACCATACGTTCGGTAACTAGGTGTGTGCCGTACGATCGTGCCGTTTTCTGCGTAAATTTATCTTTTCACCTTGAATTCTTTTCCAATTCAACCACCTTTACATACTATGACGTTTACACAATATCAAAATGGAGTTTTTTAATGGAACAAGGTGAGAAATCTGTTATTTTATCCTTTTATATTTTAATCTTTTATGTTGTCATTTTTTAGTTTAGTTCTTTTTGTTATTGAATTTATGAAAGTTTTTTAAATTTAAATTTTAACTAATTAATTATTGAATTATTATGCTAATTTTGGAAATTGTATACCTTATAAGTTTTTAAGAAAAATATGAAGTAAAAATCTATTTTAAATTTAAAGGGCCCCAGTTTAAAATGGAAACAACACCGATAGTAGAAAATCTTTCTGAAGAAGAGTATAATAGAGAAAATGAGCACCAAAGTCGAAATGAAGAGTCGAGAATAAAGAAGAAGAGGAACTAATCATTTTAACGAAGAATGGAAAAAACAATATTCTTGGATTGCAGCCGGGAAGGATGGATATGCAAAATGTATTCTCTGTAGCACGGAATTCAGTATTACAAAAGCTGGGATTTCAGACGTGAAACGACACCTAAAAATGGTAAAACACCAAAAACTTGGGAAAACAGTAGCAAGTACCGGAAGTTTAAGTTCTTTTTTTTCGGTATCTTCATTGTCCTCATTATCTTCTTTTAAAAAAACCGCAGCTGCAGAAGCAACTTTTATTTTTCATACTATACAGCATGCACATAGTTTTAATTCTCTTAATTGTACCAGTGCCTTGTTTCCTGTAATATTTTTGGCTTCTAAATTTGTGTCCAGATTTACTTCTGGACGGACAAAAAGTTCCAAGATAACGAATGTTTTAGCAAAAGAATCCCAATGTAAAATCATTACTGATATTAAAAACAATAATCTTCCATTTTCGATAGC
The DNA here is from genome assembly GCA_036926305.1 of Uropetala carovei. Taxonomy (NCBI): domain Eukaryota; kingdom Metazoa; phylum Arthropoda; class Insecta; order Odonata; family Petaluridae; genus Uropetala; species Uropetala carovei. The sequence goes on from JAXCHB010000195.1 coordinate 2,117,782, forward strand.
AACAGATGCATCGAACAAAGGAAACATAAAAATGTTTCCATTAGTAGTGCGAAATTTCTTGAAAGATGGAGTGCAAACTAAAATTTTAAATTTTTTTGAATGTTCAACAGAAACATCTCAAGTGACTGCTAATTGCTTAATTTCTAAAATTGAAAAAGTGGGCTTGGATTTGAAAAACAATATTAGTTATTGCGGAGATAATGCAAACGTAAATTTTGGATGTCATCAAAGTGTATTCACTGAATTAAAATAAAAAATCTGATATGGCCAACACATTACTTTCTCCATATTTGGGGTATAGATATTTAAATTATTATGAATAGCATTATAAGGCAACATTATTTCATATCGTAAAAGAATACAGTCATCCTTATTGCCGTAAATTCTGTATATTTTGAATATGTTTACAAAATTCACTGCTACGTGGTGGTGGCACTATAAACTGGAAATTACAAAAAATTATGAAAAAGTTAAATATCTCCGAAATGGATGGTTCTACGAAAATTTGTTTCAAACAAAACTTGGAAGAAATATTATTCTCTACAACTTTGGTCCTCACGAAGATTACCAATAACAACGTTTTTAAGAAGATATTTGACGGAAACCAAAATAACCGATTCTTTACAAATGATTCCTAAACAATCACTGCTATGGAAAATTGTTTGAAATAAAAGATGTAGGAAATTATATTTTCTACATTTTTTGTGATGGTCAATGTATACAATAATGAAGCATTATCAGAGAAATATCGCAAAAACCGAATCGGGTTTCGAATAAACCTTGACTTCCAGTTAATCGGTACAGTCCAAAAACTAATCAGTTCTTTGCGCTCATGCTAAAGTGCTATACAGGGTGTAACTAAAATGCACGGCAAAACTTTGGGAGCATATTCCTCACACCTAAAGGATGAAAACATTTTATATGAACATAGGTCTGGAAACGCTTCCTTTCCATGTTAGAGCTCTCTTTCTGATATCTGGTCAAATGCACATTTACGGGCGCATGAGGTAGTAGCCTGCCAGCATAACGAGGAAAATTTATCACTCATGTGAGATGGTGGTGCCACCTCGCTTCATTGCTTGTAAAACACTGCACGAAACAAGGGGTCGCAGATTCAACTGTAGTGTGTTCACCACGGACGTGGCTATGTACTCAAACGAGGAGTTGGCGGATGCTCATTTCATTTACGGGTTGGCAGATGGTAATAGCCTTGAAGTTAAGTGTTTGTACCAGCAGAGATATCCAGAACGACGGTGTCCAGACAGGAAAACGTTTGAATCGATTCATTGTCGTCTTAGGGAACATGGGATGTTTAAGCCTGCTACTGCCGACCGGGGGAGACCCAGAAGGAGGACTCCAGACGTGGAGGAGGCGATTCTGCAGGAGATCGAAGAGAATCCCGGAATAAGCACAAGGAGATTAGCATTAAGGAGTAATGTTGATCACATGACGGCCTGGAGAGTGTTGCGTGAGCAACAGTTGTATCCCTACCATCTACAGCGCGTGCAGGCCTTGTCACCAGCGGATTTTCTTGCACGATATGTGTTCTGCCAATGGTTCTTGCAACAAAGTGCCAACCCGGACTTCATTGCTTCAGTACTGTTTACGGATGAGGCACAGTTCACCAGAGATGGAATTGTTAATTTCCACAATCAGCACCTATGGGCAGACGAGAATCCTCACGGAATTGTTCAGTCATGTCATCAGCAACAGTTCTCCGTCAATGTTTGGGCCGGCATTGTTGGTGATTGTTTATTGGGACCTCATGTACTTCCAGCCAGGCTCACGGGACAAATTACCGAGCTTTCTTGGAAAACGATTTGCCTGTTTTGTTAGAAGTTGTCCCATTGATGATCAGACAAAACATGTACTTTATGCACGATGGAGCTCCCCCTCATTTCAGCCTCGTTACTCGTGATTTTCTCAATTGAACTTACCGTGCTCGTTGGATAGGTAGAGGTGGACCGACTCCGTGGCCTCCACACTCCCCTGATCTAAATCCACTGGACTTTTATTTGTGGGGCATTTAAAATCGGTTGTGTATTCAACTCCAGTGCGAGACGTTGGGAGTCTTCGTGACCATATTGTGGCAAGCTGCGAGACAATCCGCAATACGCCGGGGACATTTGAGCGCATCTGGGAGTCAATGCGACGACGAGTTGAAGCTTGCATCCATGCTCACGGTGGACATTTTGAACATCTACTATGAGGCCCACGCCTCAGAAGCCTGCAGACTTTCTTTTCTTACGTACGTTTTCTTACATTTCCTAATGTATCTGTTTCTTTATGTTTTATAACCAAGGTAAACAGGAGTTTTGGATATCAATAAAGGTTTTTGATAAAGAATGGCCTCGCGAATTAACTCCTCACGGAAGCGTTTCCGGACCTATGTTCATATATCATGTTTTCATCCTTTAGGTGTGAGGAATATGCTCCCAAAGTTTTGCCGTGCATTTTAGTTACACCCTGTATATGAAATTTGGTATTAATAAGTACTTTTTGAGTTAGAGTGCTCACAATCACATGCATCCATCCATCCATCCACACACACACATTCCAAAAATAGTCTAGTGTTCTAGGGACCTCAAAACGTGTATTTCCGTTGAAATCTCGAAGTCGATTTTTTTCATGATCACAATACTTTCGCTAGACTACATATGGAGAAAGTAAAAAGTAAGCCCGATATTATAGATATCGGATGCCTCTGTCACATGATTGCTAATTCCATTAAAAAGGTTTCCAATTGCTTAAAGTTTGATCTAGAATACACTGTCGTAAAAATATTTAACAAATTTAGCTCCCATACAAAAAGGAAACGAACTCTGATAGAATTTTATGAATACTGTAATCTGGAGTATTCCAAAATGTTGCGGCATGTTTCTACTAAGTGGCTCTCTCTGCTACCAGCTATAGACCGTCTATACAAAAATTTTGAGCCTATTAAATCTTATTTTAATTCAAAGCCTTCTGCACCAGCTTTATTGTTAGATTTTTTAAATAATGAACTAGATGAGGCATATTTAGGTTTAGTTTCAAATGTAGGGACGCTTTTACAAAATGTAATTTTAAAGTTGCAGCAAGAGGGTCCTATTGTTATTGAAATGTTTGAATTACTAAAAAATCTGCCAGTTAAACTAAAATCTCGAATAGAAGAAAAGTTTTATGGTATGACTGCAAATCAAAAGTTGGATAGCTATGATGAAATGACCGAAAAAACTTATTTATTGAAAGATCAATTAGGTTTTTACAAAAAATACTTGAGTACATTGAATGTAGATTTCTTTTTTCTGGAAATAAATTTAAGAGTCTTAGTTTTTTAAATTAGATGAAACTCCACATTTTGAATAACTCTTGAATGCAGTAAAATTATTTCCAATGTTGAATCTTGCTATTGATTTTGATGTTTTGTTTGATGAATTTTCTTATTTAAAAGAAATGGTGACATCATTAAAAAAATTTTCATATGAAGAAAGATGGACAACTTTTTTAAATACATGCAATGCTCCAAACATGCAAAAAATAGTTCAATTTATTTTTGCTCTCCCTCACTCAAATGCATTGAGTGAAAGAATGTTTAGCTTGATGTTTTATGCCTGGAGAAAAGAAAGAAATCGCTTACTGTTAAACAATGTAGAAGCAGAAATTTTAGTTAAACATAATTTCAATAAAAATTGCAAAGGATTAAACCAATTTGTTTTGCAGAATGATAATTCATTGAAACAAATTAAATCAAGTGAAAAGTACAAATAAGAATGTTAACTCAATTTATTTCGATGAGTTGCCCAATAAGATTTGTTTCTAGTTTTTAACACATACTTATTGTTAATAATATAATTTGCCAAAAGTGATTGAATGTGATGTCATACAGCTTATACTTTTTCACTCTCTCAATTTTAACTGTATCAAATTGTAAGTTACAATTTATTGAAATTATTTAGTATTAAGAAATTAATGATATTGTAAAAAATTATTGTCAAATATTTAATAATACAAATGTAAATTTTCAATATTTATGTATATTACATGGAATCTTTGAGTATATTTTAATTAATATAAAAATCTTAATAAGTTTTTCGCTGTTGTATGTTTTAAAAAAATTGATGAATTTGATCTCATCTCTGTTATTTAAATACTCTTTTAAATAAAGTATTTTTCTGTAACTAAAAACAAATCTATTTTTAGCAGAATTAATACTTTTTGAATAAAACCTCTCTTGCTCCGATGTACTGATTTTTTAAGAAATTTTACTTCACAAGTCAGGTATGTACTGATTTTTAGAAATTTTCATCTGGCAACCCTAGTTAGAACTAACCTTTGCAGGTATTTACCAAATAGGTTAGATGAGAAACCTAGGTTGCATTGTTGTATAATTTTTAGAGCTTTTAAACTAAGTTATTCTGAAATAAAATTTGTTTTACCCTCCTATATTGTGGAATTCCAAGCCAAATGTATTATTACACTTGAGTGTATTATATTACAATGTACATCACTAATAAGGAATGGAGAAACCTCCTTATAACCATCAAAATCTGATGTGTCCAGCACATGACTTTCTCTATTCAGAGTAATTAATATGATTGCTCTCAACATCAGCATCCTCAAGAATAATTAGTGGTAATTACACTTGTGAATAATTATTAAACAGTAATTTCTACATAAAAACATTACGTAAACTAAATTGATATCTGTTGCTATGGATAACAAAATATTGATGCGCAATTAAAATTACCCTTGGCAGCATATGCATCGCTATCAAGTAGGAAATGTTAACATAGCAACAAAAACAATGGTATCACTTGCGCATAAATTCAGAACAATGATCAAAATAATCTTAAACAACAGGTGTTTCTGTTTCAAACGACACTTGTAGAAAATTACATTCTCTACAACTTTAATACAGGTGACTCCTGAGATTCAACCGTTCGAGATTCGACCAACTCGAGAATTCGACTGGTCTAATCAACTCAGCCGATCAATCGGTCGAATTAGAAACTAGTTTACGCGAAGTAATTTTCAGCCTGCCCGACCACGAGAGGTTTAGTTTCAGTCTAGACATCGTTATTTCTGCTCTAATTGTTTGAATTTGTGGTGATTCGACATTCAACTGTTCGAGATTCGACCACGTTTTCAGGAACGCATCCCCGTTGAATCTCGGGAGTCAACTTTATATAGAATTTTTAAATGTAATTCACGACTATGATCCTCTTTTAGATAATCATTGAAATACATCAACTGTGTTTCAATAAATTTCTCCCACTGTTCAAAATGATCTTATCAAGTCTATATCTAATGTCATTAAAAATGCAATAAAAATGAAATTGATTCAGCAACTTTTTTAGCCATTGTACTGGATAAAACTTCGATGTCATGTCAAAATCACAGCTCTCAACAGTTTTGCATTGTGTGCATGATGGGGAAATACAGTAAAACCTGGTTAATTCGAAATTCACGGGACCAAAGAAAAAGCATTTTGAATTACGAAGAACCTCTATAATTCGAAATTTACAAAAAAGCGTGATTTACCAAATTTAAAAAATGCAAATATAAATTACAGAAAAACAAAAGAATATGACACCATATAAAAATACAGAAAAAAAGGATGTACTACACATGCATACCTCAAAATATGATGTCGATGAATAAAGGTCAAATTTAGGATTACTCATACATATATGAACATATAATTAAACCACTAAAATGTTAATAATGTCTTTCACTTATTTCAACTTAAAAGTAAATAAACAAAAGTGTGTAATAAAATATTAATTTAAATTTATTTTAAAAAGTTGGTTATTTTCCCGTTTCAATTTCAGGGCACCCCTAGCGCAATGTGTTGCATAATGGCATCAACTTTTTCACAGATATTCATCGGCACGTCTGGCATCCCGGACACGTACCTTTCAAGGGTATCTTAAGCTTTTAAAACATCCTCCTTAGATGGCAATGGCACATCCAACCTAGCATCGACGTTATCCACAACGTCTTCTTCGTCGCTATCACTTGCAACGGTTTTCGATTCCTCGATCGTGGGGTCATACACAACCGACGTAGCCAAGTCATTATCAAAGGAAACAAAGTCTCCGAAACTGACAGGTCCCAATACATTACTGTCGATTACTTCCTCCACTTCTGTACCTTGGAACACTTCTGTCGGCTGCGAAGATAGCCCGCTTTTCTTAAAACAGTTGGCGATGGTTTGAGGAGTCACCAATTGCCACGCCTATGACAAGGCCCGGCACGCGTCTAAAATCGTCCATTTTCGTAAATCATCCTGCGAACATCCATTTGTAATTTGCACCAAGTATTTTTTTTTCTGTAATGACTCTTTAAATTTTGAATGATGCCCTGGTCGAGTGGCCGCAGAACACTGGTTGTGTTCAGCGGAAAATACAGCAACTCAACATTGGGCGTATTTATCTGAGCCACATGGTGAGCAGAACAGTTGTCTAGTGTCAACAAAATTTTACGATTTTGCACCGACACATGTTTTTGCATTCTTATTAAAAAACTATTGAATATGTCTGTTGTCATCCACACCTTTTTGTTATGCTCGTAAATTATCGGCAAATAATCACGATTAATACCTTTGAAACAGCGTGGGTTGCCATATTTTCCGATGATTACAAGTTTTTCTTTATTCGACCCTTCCATATTTGTGCAGAGCACGGCGCAGCAGTGAGACGCTCCTTACTACCTTTGCCGCCGTGACATTTTTCGCCTCGGAGAGCCAAAGTACGATCGGGCAACATGTTGAAAAAAAAATGCGTTTCATCCATAATAAAAATGTCCTTGAGTGCGTACTTCTCCAAAACATGTTTATTACTTTGCAGCCAGGTCGTCACTTCCTCTTTGTTAATTTTTTGGGCATCACCACATATACTGCGAGACAAACAATACTGTGGCGTCTTTAAAACCATCCAACCACCCATTGGACGCTTTAAAATCTTCAATGTTCAAAGTGTTCGGAAGACTTCTTGATTTTTCAATGAGCATCGGGCTTGTCACAGGTAAATTCGCCGCTCGTACTTGTGAAAAAAAATCGGACAGTTCTTCTTCGAGGTCTTCGTTTTTCGCAGGCCGTGAACACTGACGTGTAGCGCTCCCTTTAAATTTATAAAAACTTTCTTCAATCTTCGTCCGATTCCTTAAAATTGTAGATAAAGACGAGTTCGGAATCCCATATTTTGAGGCCAGGTTTCCTTTCCATTCTAACTTCTGGTCAATGTCTTGCAGCAAAGACATTTTTTCAGCAAGACTAAGAGTCTTATATGCACCACGAACCGGAGCCATTGGAGGGTATATTTAAAAAAAATATTTTATAGCAATAAATTTAAATATAGTCTCTCTTGCAGTTATTAAACTAACAATATTATTTAAACAAGTAACTAACAATGATGAAAAATACAATCTAATACGAAACAAACAACGAACCAAAGGAATATTGGAACGCGTTTTCCACACAAAACTCGCAAAACAGTAGATAAATTGAGGAGATGGACAGAATCTTGTGACAATACCCAACGCCCAGTCGGTATGATCACGATCGCACAATGTTTGTAAACCAGCCGACATAGTGCCAGAAATATTTTAGTAAATTTCATTTAGTTTCTTTTTGGTAAGTTTTATTTCGAATTATGTCGACAAAAATGCATTGATATTCCGAGAATCGGACAAAAATTTTTTTCGAATTACGAATTATAGAGATTTTCGAATTATTGAAATACATTTGTATGAAATTGGCTTTTTCGGTCTTTCAAGTGTTAAAAAATTTCGAATTACGTCGAATTTCGAAATATAGAGGTTCGAATTAACCAGGTTTTACTGTACATGAAAGGTAGCTTGGATTAACAGATATTAGTGCTGATAGAGCTTCTAGTGCTCTATTTAGTCATGTTGCCAATAGAGTTCAAGAATTTAAAATTTAGGGAAAATGGGTTGGACAACCCTATGGTGAGGCATGTGTAATGAGTGAACATGTAAATGGTTTACAGAGCAATGTTATCAATACATACTTTTTAGCACATTTAACACATTGCTACGTTCATGTGTTAAATTTAGTTTTGAAACAGAGACTTTTGAATATCCGATATCTTACCGCGGACATATGATATTCGATATCCAATGTGCTCCGAGTCTACTTTCTTGTGCATATTTTGGCCAATATTCAGTTGGACGATACAACTAGTCTGCACTGTAGGTATTAAGTTATTGATTGTTTTGTCTTAAATATGTTTATTATATAACTTTTATACTAACTTCACCTGTATTATACAATGTACAGCTCGTTGGTTCTTTAACTATTAAAGTGCATCTCAACTTATAACATGTAAGCCAATGGCAAATTGATATTTGACTTACAATGCTATTTTCAGGAACGTTTAGAGTCGTAAGTTGGAAACGGACTTTAGTTTATTGATATTCTGGCAACTGTAAGTAACAATACTTCCATTTTACCAATATGCTTTGTTCTTTCAGATGTGATTTTAAACATTTCATTTTACATGTAACCAATTTTTTATGAGATCAAGCTATGTATTCTATATTTATGGGATAAATGCCAGGACACCTTGAAGGAGTAGATATAATTCCCTCAATACCTGCAAGAGGGCAGTTTGTCATTTTACTGTACTAGTAGTTCTGCTATTTCCCTAGAGATTAGGGCGGAGCGAAAAAATATTTTTTTCGAATTTTGGTACGCCTGACCCAGAAAAGTCTGCCTTTTTGGCACCAAACTACGGCATTTCGTCCCGCTGTCAAAAAATTTTTAAAGGTGCCGCATCGCTGTCAAAATTTCGAATTTTCATTAAAATTTACCAAAAGGTTACGCAGCATAGGATCGTGCATGCTAAGAGAGCAAATCTGCCGGCGACTGTTCCAACTATTAGTTACAAATGTTGGTGACTGATGGAGCCACCGTGGAGGTGTGTTCTATGAAGGGAGGTTCATAGTAGGGGGAGTTCACCGACCTTGCACTCGGCGGTGCACGCGGGAAGGCAGCCTTCAGTTTGCGGCTATCAGCTGTATTGCGCGTGTCTCCGAGTGAGGTCTGCATTTCAGAATGCCTACTGTGACTAAGAAAACCAGACATACACTAAAATGCCCGGTGTTCGGAGATCCTTCTCAACTCAAAGGTAATGTCCTTCTGACAAAAGAAGATGTTATGCGGCAGTATTTGTTTACTATTCATGACATAAAGTCCAAGAATGATAACGAATGGGATCCAAGCTTCAAGGAGGTGGCAGATATTTGTCCCGAACATCAAAGAGATCTGAATCCAAGCGTCATTACCTATAATCACATCAACGAGTATTGAGTTTACTTCAATCTCTCCATGACAAATACAGAAGCATAAAGAAATCCGTGAAGTAGCGTAGAAGTAAAACAGTGGAAGACTTCGTGAAAAGTGCAAGAGAGAGTTTGTTTGATATCTGTGCATGCAAGTGTAAAGAGTTTGAAGAATGCTCATGTCCTGCAAAAAGAAGGTTCCTGTGGTAGAGCGTGAATTCTTGTGTGATCAACGCACTCACAGAAAAATGTGCATGGCAGCTGTTGACATGAAGGTAATGAAGAAATTGAAGAACAAAGAGGAGAAGTTGAGGGTCATGGTACAGAGGAAGCATGAAATGGAGATGGAAAAGAAGCAGTTTGAGGAGAAGGTTGAGGAAGTGGACAGCTGTACCACGGGAAGTGCGTCGGAGTCTGAGAGGAAAACAGAATCAGACAGCGATTTTGAAGTGAAGGAACCCGCACTAGGAGCCGGTACCAGTCAAATGAGAATGCCCATGCGTCATGTTGCCGAGGCTGCTGACCGCACTGGTGTTTCTGACTGGGCCGCAGCCCTCATAGCATCCACAGCACTTGCGGATGCAAATCTTATCACGGAGAAAGACGCCTCTTTGGTTGTTGACAGAAGCAAAGTACGAAGAGAGAGGAAAAGGATCCGTGAGGAGACCAAAGAAGAAGATGCTGCCAACCATTCTCCACTAAATGCTCTGTATTTTGATGGGAGAAAAGATAAAACTCTCACTATAGAGGAAAATGATGGAAAGCTATATGAAAGCACTGTGACTGAGGAGCACATAGTGTTGATTCAAGAGCCTGATTCACAGTACGTCTGTCACATAACTCCCTTCTCAGGAAGCGCTGCAGATATCACATCCGCTATCATTGACTGCCTGGAGGAAGAGAACATTCCCCTCTCAAACTTGAATGCAATCGGTTGCAACAGAACTAGCACTAAAGCACGGTTCACACTGAATGTAAGGACCTAACTTAAGAACACAACTTAGTCGTAACGTAAGGTGAAGTTCTCACATCGTTCACATTGACCTATGCCTACTAAGTTGAGCCAATCAGTAAACATTTCTCTTCCCTTAAGTATGACCAATAGAAACACTCCATCTATGACTTGATGTTTTGTTTTGAATTCACTGTGGAATAATATTCGATCTGACGTTCTTCTTCTGGTTCTTGAACTCGTATAGATACAGCTTTTCCCTCACCAATTCTATCAACTTCGACTCCATGTTGAAGATCTTGTGTGTTTACAGAGGTAATGTAATTTTTGGTCACTTGTGGTGCTGGAGTACGAGCCATGACCGTATGTGATTGGAGAACTTAAGAACTCGTTCTCGCTCGTAATTGGGCAACTTAACGACTTGGACTTTAAAGATGAACATGAGCCATCTTTCGCATTACGTTAAATTCTTAAGACGCAATTTGAATAGTCCCGTTCCCACGCACATGCTCAACTCCAAATTAAGTTGCATTTCTTAAGTTAAGTTCTTACGTTAAGTTCTTACATTCAATGTGAACCGGCCTTAATACTGGCAGCAAAGGTGGGATCATTCACCTAATTGAGAACAAGCTGGAAAAATCTCTCCAGTGGCTTGTATGCCTCTTGCACGCCAATGAGCTGCCCCTGAGGCATCTCCTGACAACACTGGACGGTGACACTGCAGGTCCATACTCGTACTCTGGTTCCATGGGCATGCAGTTGAAAAGTTGCGAAGAGCTCCCCGTCGTAATATTCAAAAAGATTCCCTTCATGCTAGACAGTGTTGATGCTACGGATTTAAGTACTGATCAAAGCTACCTCCTGGATATTTGCAGATGTATAAATGATGGAACGTGCCCAAAAGACCTAGCCGCTAGATCCCCAGGCAAATTGTCTCACTCAAGATGGCTCATCTGTGCAAATAGGATACTTAAAGTGTATGTTGCAACAAAGAAGCCCTCCCAGAAACTCGTTCAGTTGGTCAACTATTTTATGCATGTCTATGCACCTGTTTGGTTTACCATAAAGTGAAATCTGTCCTGCATCGAGGGTGCGCGTCACATCTGGAAACTGGTCAGGCTCCCAAGAGCACAGCCTAAATCAGTGAGAGAAATAATCGATCCTGTGATTCAGTGGAATGCGTATTTTGCACACTCTGATGACTTACTTATCTGCATGTTGGTGGACAATGGGGAGGAAGTGCGGAACGATGCACTGAACAAGATACTGCAGGCAAGAGCCACACACAAAGGGAATCGTGTTCGACTTTTCAAGACACCAGCTCTTAATTTTTCTGCCGAAGATTATGTGCAGTTGATAAATCTGCAAGACTGCGACATTGCATCACCACCTGTCTTACAAGATGTTCCCGAGGATTCCTTGCGAGCATTAACCGCCAATCCAGATAAGTCTAAGCTGCCATACTACGGTTATCCCTGTCACACGCAGGCTGTGGAGAGGGCCATCAAAGTCGTCACAGAGGCCTCAATGAGCGTGGCAGGGCAGAAAGCTCGAGACGGACTGATTCGTACATGACTGAAGTCGAGAGTGAAAATGCCAAAATTGGAGACGAAAGCTGACACCAGTATTTTCACCAAAAAAATGAAAAAGTACTTGAAGATTGCCCATATGGTAGAGTGGTTGGGTTGGACACGGGTGGAACTCGAGTGCAGCCACCTCCCCGTGGTGAGTTCTGGGTTGTTTTGGATGCTAAATATCCAGAGCAAGCGAAGAGCTGCACAAAGTGGACTAAAGGTGTAATATACTAAAAATTCGAAACTTTGACAGCGATGCGGCACCTTTAAATATTTTTTGACAGCGTGATGGAAAAAATGCCGTAGTTTGGGGCCAAAAAGGCAGACTTTCCTGGGTCAGGCATACCAAAATTCGAAAAAAATATTTTTTCGCTCCGCCCTACTAGAGATGGCAGTTGGATTTTTCCTTGATGCAGTGCAGGTTGCATAAAACTTTCCTTTTTTCACACTAATTGCACACCCATCATCGATGATTAGGATACACCACTGATGTATACAATTTAAAATTATAATAAAAAGCCTATTTTCAAGGCGTTACGTATATTTCTGTTAATTAATTTAATTTAATTAAATAAATAAGTAAAATGGATTCCACAATAAATTACTACTCAAATATGGGACAAAATCAAAAGGTCTTTCTGACAAAAAGATTACGTAAGACCTTGTTCAGAGATTATGAAATTATCAACGTATATATTGAGTAAGGGAAGGTCATGTCTGTCACAACCAGGGTTACCACCTCTCCGGGTTTGACCCGAAGTCTCCGGGTTTTCGGACTTGCCTCCGGACGAGAGAAAAAACTCCGGGTCAACATGAATATTTTCGAAATTGGCATTAAATATTACGATTTATTTTTAACTTCTCTAAGAGAATAAAGATTTCATTCTAGAAAGGCTGTGCCATGCAATTAACCTGATAGAAGGTACACAGGGCCGGTCAAAGGAGGGTGGGAGGGGGGGTGCAGCTGATGCAAGGTATCCGGGCCCCCGAATAGACATTCGTTTACTGACCCAAAATTTACAGATGTCAGTTACTTATTAAAGAATCTGCCGAAAATTTTGTGCAAACTTTTATTAAAAAATTATGATTTCTCCAAGCTCATAGAGAAAATGGCATTAAATAAATCAACAAACATTGATAGAAATAATTATAGTTAGTATACCTCGTTTTTTGCTTACTATACTGCTGTTTTCACATAATGGTTATTTTAAATTTTAGGAAGTAATAAATTTTTATTAAAAATTATATTTTTCGTAATTTTTGTATCTTTTTCGTGTGTAGGAGGCAGGGCATCGAACCGTAAATTTTTTCACTCCGGTTTTCGTTCCGGTTCACTCAAAACAAAAAATATCGGTTCAGTTCCGGTTTCACTCCAGCAATCATCAGTGAACTGGTTCGAACCGGTTTTTTTCGCTCAGATCTTAAAATAATTTTAAGAAACTTTCAAGAACTGATTTATTAATTTACGTAATTTTCTAATTAAATCAAATACATCTTCACTGTAACAATAGTGTTATTAAAAAACTAATATTAAAACACGAAAATAAATTATAAAAATGTAAATATTTAGTATTTTATTTATTTAAGATTTATTTAGAATTGAATAACTTACAAACCATACATGCGTCGCAAAAGATTTCAACAGGTTAGGAAAGTGTAAGGTGGATTAAAAATAAGCACGTTTCCTGTGATACAGTATCCTAAACTTATTATGTTATGTATTTTCTAATTTATTCATTTTCTAATTTACTGTGCTTAGTCATTAGTACTAAATTTCATTAAAATCCGCTGAATAGCTTTGAAGAAAATAATTGCATCCGGGCAGAAGTACAGACAGACCGAAGAAATACGCGCTAAATCTTGAATGCCTAATAATGAATTATTAATATTTTTATTCACAAATTGTGCGGCAAAATAAGAGATCGCGTTGTCTCAATAGTGTCGGTAAGTTGAATAATAAATGACATTATTTTCATTAAGAATTTGTAGATTATAAAAACAGTAAATGCACGGCTTTATTTTTTCATTCAAAGATCACGTAAATGAATTTAAAAATGTATAAAATTTTTATGAGGAAGAAGCCCGCGGAAATTGAGGGTATGAAAATCCAGAAAGGCTGAGAAATGTTTATTAGCATGATACAAATTTACTGATGGAATTTTGCAAACACACAAAGAAAACAATCATTGACACTAACTTAAAAGCAACAGGGTAAATGGAAGATTCTTGAAAATAGAATTTAAAACAGAAATTTGACACTTTAAACTTTGCTTTGATTTCAATGATGTCATTATCAAATACGCAAGTATAATAGCTGCATCAAATCCACAGCAATCAATTACTTTGAATTAATTTCTCACTATACCAAATATTCTCTTGAAATTAAAGTACATATATAGAAAATGAGCCACTTATTCCGCGCTGGATAATTTATCTTAACCTTAACACTTTGTTATTCACACCGACAAGCTAAAAATGTTGATGTAAATAACAAATATACAAAGATTTTTTATTCCTATTTTCAGTAATGACTAACATCGAATATAAAATTAAATTTTTCGATTTTACAATATATACCTATTTAAAATTACGAACCTGTAACAAAGGGCAACTAATGCAGAAATGCACACAAGGAACAAACGTGGAACAATCCTTCTTCAATAATTAGCATGGCCAGACTGATGGATGCTAGTTCATGTGAAGGAATAAAAGGTTGTGGACATGTAGCAGACAAAACATTGGGGAAAACTTCTCTTCTCCCACTATAGGCATTCATAAGGTTCAAGAAATTCTCAAATGTGTAAATTTCCACATGGAATTTCCTGAAGTCAGTAGACATTATCTTAGAAGAGACTTAAGGTCGTGTTCATGGAACGAACCAAGGAAATTGAGGATTCGTGAACTTGGTGGGGGTTTGGACCCCATGGCGACAGGGTATGGGAGCGTGAGGGAGGTGATGACCACTTGAACATGGAAGGTTACTGAGCGGTTGGAAAATTCCGCCTTTTGCTTACACTGTTTATTCGAACCGAAATAAAGGAGTGAAATAAATATCGGTTTTTGGTTTCGGTTCGGGTTCAACACATTTAGTTTTTTCGGTTCGGGTTCGATTCCACTCCGGCCAAAAATATCGGTTTTTTTCGGTTCGGCTTTTCAGTTCGGTTCCGGTTCGATGCCCTGGTAGGAGGTGGAGTAGGGTCCCCAAAATTATTTGTATCCGGGCCCCTTAAATGCTTGACCGGTCCCGAATATACTTGAAAATATTTTTTAAAAACAGTAATGCACTATGCTGTACGGAGCAACAAAAGCTGCTGTTTTCCCACATTACCTATTTTATGTAACATCATCAGGTATAATATTTACATTTGCATAAAAACTTCAGTTGATTACATGATTTCGGGAGAAAAAATGACGCATTTGTATACTAGATTATACCCCAGGGCAGTTGAGAAATAATCGTCTCCATGACAATAATCTCGTTAAGATGGAAAAAAATTGCAAAATTGCAATTATTAATGCAAAATTTAAAGAAATACGATCGATTAGGAAATTCTACGACAAAAATTAGAATTTCCATTCCATTCCGCAGAGAAAAGCGAAAATTCATCGCTGATATCATTTTTCTTATGTATTTTAGTGTGGGTAGGGAAATAACCTTGCACGATAGGTTTCAGATTACCCATTTAAATCAAAAGGAAAGGATAATTCATGGAATCGATCCCGGAACTTCAATTTTCGTCATAAAACCTATCCTCATCTTCTTGGCCTCAGTAGAAAGTTTCTAACCAATTATCATGAAAGTTGGTGCACTGGTTCAAAATTTGATAGTGGGGACCGGCAAACAAAGAAAGAATCATAGACAGTTACAACAAAGAAACCATAATCCCATTTTCATTCTGGAAGGGCAAAAACAGTAAAAAAAGTTGGCCTTTAAAAATCTCTGGGTCAAATTAAGAAATCTCCGGGTCAGACCAGAGAAATCTCCGGGTCAGAATTGAAAATGTCTGGGTTAGTGGAGAG
Source organism: Uropetala carovei (assembly GCA_036926305.1). Taxonomy (NCBI): domain Eukaryota; kingdom Metazoa; phylum Arthropoda; class Insecta; order Odonata; family Petaluridae; genus Uropetala; species Uropetala carovei. Next base: position 2,133,613 of record JAXCHB010000195.1, read on the forward strand.
TTTGAGGTGGCAACCCTGGTCACAACCCAAAGCGAAGCAACCCTTTCACTCTGCCACGCATGAATGGATGTGGAGTGGAAGGTAATGCAAGGAGGGCCTGAAGGTACCTGGAAAATGGATCCGAGTCTCAGTGAGCGGTGACTGCAGCGACTTAAATGATTATTATATAACTAAAAGTATAGGCTAAAGCAGTACAATTTGAATACTGAAACCGTACCAATTTCGTAAATAAAATTTTTCCTTCAATTTAACTCAGCCACGCTTGACAGGAAGTGAAGGGGTGCAAGGAAGGCACATGGATACCTGGAATAGGTATACAAGCCTTAGTGCGAGGCAGCGGCAGCAAATTAAAAGATTATATATTATATATAGGTGTATACTGGAAAGACAGGAGACTGATCAGGAATCTATATGTGAATCAAGTTGTAAAGGTCAGGTTGGAGAATGCGGACACCAGCAGAGTATCGGTAGAGGAGTAAGACAGGGCTGTTGTCTATCGCCGATTCTATTCAATGTATATGGAGAAAGGCTAATGCTGGAAGCGTCAGAAGGCACGGGAGATTTCAAAATCTGAGGAAGGATTATAAGAACAGTGAAATACGCAGCTGATCAAGTACTTCTAGCAAGAAAGGAAAAGGAACTCCAGAAAACGATAAATAGACTAGTCAGGGGTGTAACAATCTCTTACGAGGCCCCTGTGCAAGATTCAACTTTCAGGGTCACATTCATTAATTATATTATGAAACTGAAAGCAATAATACAATGAGAACGTGATTTTTTGATATTTTATTAAGCTAATTACTTAGATTATATATATTTAGATGGAATATTCTGTAAAATTAACTGTTTACAACCATATGTTAACATTTATATACCGTATATACTCGTGTATATGCCGACTCCATGTATAGTACGACCCCTGATTTTTTGGTGAACAAACCTGATTTTATCATATATCTCGTTTATAGTACGACTCCAGCTTTCTACCGGGGTCGATATATTTCGTTTCGATAGCTCGATGGTTACTAGCGAGATATATCGAACGACCTTGTTTTTCCACACCACCATAGAATAGACCGTAAATGTCATAAATAGTATTTCTTGCGAGTACACTAAAATTCGGATAAGTTAAGTATCTTACTCCTAAAACATTTAATAAAAAGTGATATGAATCATGATTGCACAAGATGAAATAAAATCGTTTCAATTCTAGTACGTCTTGATTACGTTCCGCGTACGTAATGGTTCCAACCGCTCATCTACTTAATAGGTAGGGATAACGGATAAAAAGAAATTACTTTGTAATATTCCACAGTCTTTATTGTTTCTTCAATCACACACCGACCGGTTTCCACTACAAAATCATTCTAATGGTGTTACTAACCGACGTAACACCTTTAGAATGACTTTGTAGTGGAAACCGATTGGTGTATGATTGAAGAAACAATAAAGACTGTTGAATATTACAAAGTAATTTCTTTTTTCCAAGATGTCGAAATTCCATAAACTTACGCCATCTACGATACTTTTAATCCAACTCGTTCCAATCCATCCCTTGTAAAAAGACGCAAACAAAGATGTACATACATAAAATTCAAGAAAGGAAGTGCCCGTAAATCTTCACTTATATCAAGTAAGTATTTGTGAATTTGAAGCTGTATATATGAAAAATATTCTACTCTTCACGAAGCAACATAACAACGATAAAGGACCTCACTGTTAAGGTTAGCCTACCATTAGAATGCGTGCGGGTGGCATAACTTCACCGAAAATGCCCGTGAAGATACATGAATTTTAAATCCTCAAATGCATTACTCGTGTATAGTATGATCCCCAATTTTTGCAATAAAAATTTGGTCATAAAAACTCGTATTATACACGAGTATATACGGTATTTATAAACATTCTACAAATTCAAAATACATAATATAAAACATTTAACACATGATATTCAATTTATAACTCTCTCCTTCTGGATTTTCCTTCTGCAAATGTTGTTACCAGTGAATCAATATCTAAAGAACGGGCAACATCATTCTCTATAGATTAGACTGCTAAACCGCTCAGTCTTTCTTGTGACATTGCACTTCTTAAATAATTTTTTTAAATTCTTAGCTTAGAGAAGCTACGTTCACACGACACTGATGTCACAGGAATAGTAAGAAATAATAATAGTGAAGTAACTACTTCAGAAGAACTAGAAGAAAAATCGGTACAACATACATTGTACAAACTTTCTCATATATGGGTACTAATGCATCGTTTAGTTATCTTTAGAAAATGAAAATTGTATGAGCCTGTTTTTAGAAAATCCAATTTTTGTTGAAGTTGCCCAAGAATAAACTAGCCTTATATTCATTCATTGAGAAAAATGAAATAAGTTGTATTATTGTAGATGTATACTCAAGTAATTCTACAAAATTTGATCAAAGACGTTAGAGCCGTTTTTGAGAAAATCGAATTGTTGTTAAAGTTGCCTAGAATAAACTAGCCTTATATTAATTTGTTGAGAAATATATAGTATTATTGTAGATATATACTCAAGTAACTGTACGAAATTTGATCAAAATCGTTAGAGCCGTTTTTGAGAAAATCAAATTATTGTTAAAGTTGCCTAGAATAAACTAGGCTTATATTCATTTTTTGAGAAATATGAACTATACAGTATTATTGAAGACATAAACTCAAGTAACTGTACCAAATTTGATCAAAATCGTTAGAGCCGTTTTCAAGAAAATCGGATTCTTGTTAAAAATGCGTAGAATAAACTACTCTTTATTATTGATCATTGTCAACCATTTCTATGTATACTCTGCTCAATATGATAAAATGCCTAAGTACGAGATTTCATTCATTTTCGCTCTACCGTCTAGGTTCCAGAGCCAGTAACAGAAAGACGGCATTGCAAAAACCAATTCTTCGGATTCAGCGACACCTAAAACATATATTTCCGTAAAAATCTCGAGGTCGAATTTTTTCGCGAAAACAATACTTTCTCGATACTTCGTATGAGAAAGCAAAAAAATTGCTTCTGTACAATAAGTAACTCCTCTACCTCTCGAATTGTCTTTAATGGTTTCAATTCCTCGTTTAACAGAAAGTTCATCATAGATAATTGTTCTGGAAATTCATCTGAGAGATCATTTTTATATTTTTCTTTCAGCTGTGTAGCCTGTTTGTTTATTATGTCACAGGAAGAGAAATCAGAACTTGGAGATAATAGAAAAATTGAGAATACTGTAGTAGAAATACACATTTTTACTTTCTCATACAAAGTATCGAGAAAATATTGTTATTGCGAAAAAATTCGACCTCGAGATTTTTACGGAAATATACGTTTTAGGTGTCGCTGAATCCGAAAAAGTGGTTTTCGCAATGTCGTCTGTCTGTCTGTCTGTTACTGACTCTGGAGCCTAGACGGTAGAGCGAAAATGAATGAATTCTCGTACTTAGGCATTTTATCATATTGAGCAGAGTATACATAGAAATGGTTGACAATGATCAATAATAAAGAGTAGTTTATTCTACGCATTTTTAACAAGAATCCGATTTTCTTGAAAACGGCTCTAACGATTTTGATCAAATTTGGTACAGTTACTTGAGTTTATGTCTTCAATAATACTGTATAGTTCATATTTCTCAAAAAATGAATATAAGCCTAGTTTATTCTAGGCAACTTTAACAATAATTTGATTTTCTCAAAAACGGCTCTAACGATTTTGATCAAATTTCGTACAGTTACTTGAGTATATATCTACAATAATACTATATATTTCTCAACAAATTAATATAAGGCTAGTTTATTCTTGGGCAACTTTAACAAAAATTGGATTTTCTAAAAACAGGCTCATATGATTTTCATTTTCTAAAGATAACTAAACGACGCATATATGAGAAAGTTTGTACAATGTATGTTGTACCGATTTTTAAATCAGCTTTAGATTAAATCAAATTATATCAAATTGATTAATAGAGTACTTAAACTTTAAATATGTTATATGATCCACTAGTTAGTGATAAGAGTGTCATAAAAAACTTATCTTTCTCTGTTAATTATTCGCGTGAACTCAAAAGAAGTACTTCAATCGGTGTCAAAATGATGTGCTCCTGGACTTGCAAGATTTACTAAGACCTCTACTTGAAACCTTAAAGACAATTTTATTTCCTTTCTTTCGATATTTTTTAAATTTTTTTAGAAATGGAGTTCCAATTAACTGTACTGTGATATTTAACCGAATGTACCATGAAAAGGACACTTTCGGCAAATTACTCACCTATATAATTTATTTAAGAGAAAGTTATGCACTGTACAATAATAGCATTTCCAGAATAGTTGAAGTTATGCTTTGTAAACCAAATTATCATATTTATAAATTCTATAAAAATTATTTTATTGTTAATTAGCAAAACACTTTAAACATTATCTAGTCCATGAGTTTTCATCGTAGCTAAAAATAAAAATCACCGTTGCACTTCTAGAACTTTTTAAAAGATTTCTATGATGCAAAAAATTGTATTTTCTCTGTTTTAATATGTTTAATCCAAAAAGTTAAAATCAAGTAGCGAGGGGATTGATGCAGTATTGACACATCTCGTACCTGCAGTATGCGATTTGGTACTACTAGCCTTCATTATTGCTATCTAAAGTCCTATTTCCATGAAATTTTAGTAAAATCCTAAATCTGATGGAAGTGCAGTTATGGGCGCTATAAACTGTTATGAAGCGTGAGATAGGTGGTTGTAAGGCACACCAGATCGATGCACTTGGCAACACTGCATTACCCAATTTCACCAAAATCTGAGTGATTAATGTTTTTATATTTTTCAGATCACAGAATTTTTTTAAAAACTGTCATTTTCATGGCACATTCGGTTAAATATTACAGTACAGTAAATCAGAACTCCATTTCGAAATTTTTTTTAAAGATTTCACTAGAAAGGGATTAAAGTTATCTTTAAGGTGAAAATATTTTTAGAAATGAAATATTTTTAGGTTTCAAGTAGAGGTCGTAGTAAATCATGAAAGTCCAGGGGCACATTATTTTGATACTGATAGGCTAGAAATTTTAATGTAAAAAATTGAGTTTTTCATTTAAGTTTTCAGAATTGAAAAAGAAACAAGGAATGATATACCATACTTTATGATATGATGTATGCAAATTAAAATCTAATAACTAATAATTCTTTCCCTACAAGAGAAATCTCAGATTATCTGAACAAATAAGTTATAAATAAAAGCTAACCTCTGTGAAACAAGTCTGCTTTATTCTCTAGACACACTGAATATCCAAACTGAAGACGTTTACAGGCCCAGAAAACACAACAAGACTGACTGATAGCCTCATTGGATGAAAATGTAGATGAGGGTGAAATTAGGAAAATGATTGCTAGAATAGATACGTGCGTTATGCCACTGCTTTCTTACCACTTCCACTCCTTTAATCATATGTTCAAAGTTCTTGCAGTAGCTAGAATCCTACGTCAGGCACTCCCATCGTAGGCTCACGTTCTCCTCCTTTTTTTAATTCACGATAGGCTTCCAAACTTGTTTACATCATCAGATACAAAATGGTTACGTTTTTAAAGTATCTGTACAAGAAAGTATGGTAGGAAGGTTAGGTCACAACCGTAAAGGAAACAGTAGCATCTATGTGAAATTGGAATGGTTTCTAATATAAACATCTTTCCAAATTTGTAGTCCCGAAAAGAAACAATGAAGAATGTTCTAGAATATTACTGTATGGTAGAGAAATAGCAATTTTGTATTGGTAAAGCTGCTTGCATTAATTCTTCCATTCATATGTAAGAGAGCAGGGCCTCTCAAAGTGATGCAGTTGAAATTTTTTCACGGTCTTTTATAAGATTGACGTAAGATGTCTAGCCATTTGGGGTCCCCTATGGCTGAGGGCCCCGGTGCATTGCACCTGTTTGCTACATGTATGTTATGCCACTGAGACTAGTGATAACAGGTAGAAAATATGGTATAGAAATTAATACAGAAAAATCCAAGGTCATGCAAATATCAAGAAGAAGAAAATTTGAACATAAGTATTGGAGGAAAGCCATTAGAATAAGTTTCAGATTATAAATACCTTGGAAGCAACATAACGAGAGAAGCAAAATGTACCGATGAAATCAGGACTAGAATAACAAAAGCAAAAGCCGCTTTCAGAAGAAAGAAATTCCTACTAACAGGAAATATAAAGCAGGAAATCCGCAAGAGGTTGATAAAATGCTATGTATGGAGTATAGCTTTGTATGGGACAGAAACATGGACACTACGGAAAATTGATATTGAATACTTGGAAAGCTGCAAAATGTGGACATGGAGAAAAACGCTGAAGATAAAATGGACAGATAGGATAAAAACGAGGAAGTACCACGAAGAATAGGAAAGAAGCGAATGATTATACAGACTATCAGAAAGAGGAAGGCGAACTGGATTGGACAGGAGGAGAGAGTGCATGATTAAAGAAGTGCTAGAAGGAAAACTGGATAGAAAAAGGGAGAGGTAGAAACAGGTTTCAGCTGGTAGACAACTTGAAAGGGAAAGAGAGCTATCAAGACATGAAGAAAACTGCAAAAAATAGGAGTACAGTAAAACCTCTATCTAGTGAACCTCCGTTTATCGTAAACCTCCGTATTTCGTAATATCTTTTGAGTCCCGCCAAAACTGTATGTTACGGTATAGACAAACCTCTTAATATCGTACCTCCGTATTTTCGTAATTCTCCGTATATCGTAAGGGGAAAATGCACCCCTGATAAAAAACAACCTCCCTATAGTAAAATAATGTATTCCTGTTTACGGATAAAATAATTAAGGTAGTTTGCAATGAAAATTTGCATGTGAATAACCAAAAGAAATCAGTCGATGGTATATGCATACGTACGTACAAGGTTATCCCGTTGAAGCAACCACCGTAGTGGCCTCTCGAAAAAGTCGCCAAAATATTATCATAATGCAACAAATATGCACAATTTAAGTTGAAGTTAGGTTGCATAGTTTATTACCTATGCCAGGCCCTACGAGTTCAACTCGCTCAGATTTACGGTCCCCTTCTAAAATGAAACAATGGCAAGCACCAATAGTCAATTCTTCCATGATTCTCAAGTTACACATCACTGCTACTTATGTACGTATCAATTTTAATCACTCGTGAAAAGTGCCACGAGAATATTATTACAATGTTGCAAAGACATATCATTTAAACGTAAATTAATTCTCGATCCTCAGCTAACACACCATTGCTACGTATTTATTAATTTTCACGGCCTTTGAAAAGAGCCCTGAAAATATGACTACAGTGTTGCAAAGGCATTTAATTGTCAATTCTTTCGTGATCCTCATGTTACTTTTACTGCCTCTGAAAAACCCACGAATATATAACTGTAACATTGCAAAGACAATATTTAAGTCAATTCTTTCGCGGTCCTGAGGTTAACAACGCACCACTGCTACGTACGTATCACTTTTTACCACATCTGAAAAGAACCGTGAATACATGACTATAATGTTACATAGACATAATATTTAAGATAGGTACTACTTCTGCTGCGAAGATTTCTCGCCTGGTGAATCCCCTCACACGTCCCGGTTTATCCCCTCATGCAGGCGTCCAGCTACAGTGGTAAACATAAGTCTGCGTACGATCATCATTCTTTGAAAAAAATGAACAGAAAATCTGATCTAGTACAAATATTTCAAAATTCTTTGTCTATAAATGATCATACACATGCCAGCTATGAATTCACACAAAAAAAGAAAATTCGTTCAGAGCTCCGAAAAAAAACAAAGGAGAAAACCAGAACAAGCGAAAATTAAGCACAATAAAGTCTGCGTACGGTATAAGACAATGTTCCTTTTTATGACCTTCATCGCAAAATAGACTTATACTTTGTACTACTATGCATGTATAACTGTAGTATATGATTTGTAAAGGTCAATGAGCATTCTTTGTGGGTTCAGTTATTCACGTGCCAGCAACGAAAGAAGATATAGCAGTGCCAGAAGCTTTTGATTGTTCAAAATGTCGCGTAAAGGCTGTGAAATACCCACAGACACTCGTGAAGTGATCATGAAGCTACGAAACGAGGGAAAATCTCTTGGAGAAATCGGAAAAATTACCGGCAAGGCCAAATCAACTATCCAAAGGGTCGTGGAAAATTTCTATAGGAGTGGATCACTTAGTGTCAAAGAACGGCCGGGACGCCCAAAAGTGCTAATAAGACGGGAGGAGAAGGAAATTGTTTCTAACGTGAAGTTAAACCCAACACTGAAAGCTACTGACATTACAGCTGACAGAAATAACTCCTACAACAAAAAAATTAGCCCAGAAACAGTGCAAAGAGTACTGAGATGATCAGGCTACCACGGACGTGCTGCACGACGCAAGTCCTACATATCCGAAGTTAATAAGAAAAAACGAACTGAATTTGCTAAGGTGCATTTAGGTAAGCCTCAAGACTTTTGGAACAAAGTTGTGTTTAGCGATGAAAGCAAATTTAATATATTTGGGTCTGACGGTCGCAAACATGTTTGGAGAAAAGTGAACGAAGAATTCAACCCGAAAAACTTAAACCCAACAGTGAAACATGGTGGCGGCAGTGTCATGGTGTAGGGATGTATGTCTGCAAATGGTGTTAGAAAATTACATTTTATCGACACTATCATGGACAAGTTTGTGTACTTAAATATACTCAAAGACAATCTGAAGGAAAGTGCAATAGAGTTAGGTCTGGGAAGAAATTATATAATTCAACAGGACAATGATCCCAAACACTGCACCCACATTGTAAAGGAATGGCTTTTATACAATGTACCAAAACAGCTACACACACCACCACAATCTCCAGACCTTAACCCTATCGAGCACCTGTGGGAAATACTGGAAAGGCGCATCAGAAAACATCGCATAACTTCCAAGACTGCCTTAAAAGCTATCCTGCAGGAGGAATGGCAGAAAATTACTCCAAGTGACACCTCAAAATTGGTTAACTCAATGAACAAACGCTTGAAAACATTGATAAACCAAAAAGGATACCCCACAAAGTATTAATGGTTTCTTATTTTTGATTATTTTGCAATTTTTTAGTAATCGTACGCAGACTTTATTGTGCTTAATTTTCGCTTGTTCTGGTTTTCTCCTTTGTTTTTTTCGGGGCTCTGAACGAATTTTCTTTTTTTTGTGTGTGTTCATAGCTGGCATGTGTATGATCATTTATAGACAAAGAATTTTGAAATATTTGTACTAGATCAGATTTTCTGTTCATTTTTTTCAAAGAATGATGATCGTACCCAGACTTATGTTTACCACTGTATACGCCGGTATGCGTCAAGTTTCTATGAACGTGTAGTGCTTATGTTTGACTAATACGAGGAGCTTGTCAAAATTACTGGTTATACCACATTGATTTGTTTCATTAAGCTATAGTGGATACATAATCTACAAATACGTGTTTTTTAACGTTAATTTTGTCCTTAATCACGTGAGTATATTATTTATTATATCACAACTTTCATGTAATTATTAATGCATTAAATTTCCGATTCTAATTAAAGTTTGTTAGGTGTATAACAATATACTTCATTATGCCTTGTATAATATTAAGTGCAATACCGTATATGACCGAATATAGCCCCCCCGTTTTTGGCCAAAAGCGAAGTGCAAAAGTTGGGGGGGGGGGCTATTTTCGGGCACTAAAAATTAGGTGGGTACAAACAAGTGTGCAAAGCTTCAATAATGATGAATTTCATTCGAGTCAGTAAGTGTTTCTATCCATTGTAAGACTAAACTACTCGGGTTGCGAATATTTATTTGCAAGGCTGATTGACGTCACCATATAGGAAGGATTTTTCTATTACCTGATCGCTCTCATTATTGTCAAATTGCAAGTTTTACCGTATTTGCTCGTGTAAGCCGAGACCTCGTGTATTCCGCGCACCCCGGTTTTTGGGCCAGCTCTAGGGAAAAAAATTTATTTGAGCCGAAAAAGGGTTTTTTAAATCACCAATTCCTATTTCTACAAAATGCTATGCTCAAGTTAAGCATCTTCACATTCCTACGTGACGAATTTATTGGGTGATCTCTCTATATCGGTACTAGCAGAAATCTCGGTAGTCCTCTTTTGTTAAACACGTAACTGTTTTTGTGGTCACATTGGTCATGTTCGCAGAAATCACTCCGGTAGCGATCATTCTGCTGTACGTAATTTTCCAGCCATATGGTCACTGATCCCTACCGTAGCGGTCGTCATATTTTGGCAAACTAAAATTATGATCAGCGATCATTCAATGATCACCACGGTGGCTATGACTTTCATAGACGTATCATAGAATAAAGGAAGCACGCCGTATCTAAACATGGTAGGCGTCGTCTGCCGTGAGAACAAACCCGAACTGGTCGCGCATGCGCCGTGGCCTCCGTGACGATTGCAGCAGAAGACTTCGTCGAGTTTGGGGAGCACCCGTTAATAAACTTAAAACTCATTTAAAATTTTTATAGAATGAATGAAAATGACTAAATACACCGAAATTCAGAAATAGAATAATAGATGCGGCATGGGTGCTAGCTTAACGTATATTTGTTTACCGACACGACATTTTGGGAAAAAAGGTGAGCGGCAAATAAAAGAATTCGTGTAAGACACGCACCCCCTCTTTTCCACCAGCGTTTTGGGAAAAAAGGTGCGCAGCTTACACGAGCAAATACGGTAATACCAACAAAATTAACCTTGCCCGAGAATGGACTAATTGCCTGGCTAAGCTCGAATTGTTAATTACACAAACGAAAGATAGATCGAAATATGAGCAAAGTGCGAATTTATATTGCTGCATAAATTGGTATGTTATTTCGACTTGCTAATATTGCTGCATTAATTAGTATGTTATTTCGACTTTTTAAAGTTTATTTTTACTCCCTAAAAATGTATTTTTGTTCAATTCCTTGTCAAATATCTCTCTCGTTAGTATACCCTCTGAATTCTGAGGAACAAATCTGAAAACCTTAAAATTCCAATTAGCATGGCGTTTTATCACTCGCTAATTGGTACTTTTTTATTAAATGAGTGCAAGTATGATATTTCTTCAAATTATACAACATGTTTCATGACATTAAAGTCCTAAAAATAATCGTCCTTTCAGGGTATTAAAATATTTTCTAGATTCGTGTGAGAAAAATGGGTAGGGAGGCTATATTCAGTCAAATACGGTATTTACAAATAATACACAAGTAATTAATGAATATGTTTATGAATAAATTAATTTTAGACCCATAATGGACATGGTAAATCATAGAAAAAGACGGCTGCTGAAAATAGAAACGAAGTTGGCAATTTTCCAAGCCATTGATGAGGGGAAAAGAAAAATAGATGTGGCAGAAACCTGTGGCATACCACCGTCGACTCTAACATCTATTTTAAATAAACGTAAAGAAACTGAAGTAGCAGCACATCAAGGTTTCATCAATAAAAGATGTCGGGCAGTGAAAAATGAAGAATTAGATAAATGTGTGTTTGATTGGTTGATGGAAGCTAGAGCCAGAAGCATACCTATATCTGGGCCTATTCTACAACAGAAGGCTAGGGAAATGGCATTGAAAATGGGAATAGATGACTTTCAAGGGTCAAATGGATGGCTACAGAAGTTTAAAGTGCGCTGGAACCTAAGAACTTTAAAAATGTGTGGGGAAGAAGCTTCTGTAAGTACAATTGTGGTAGAAGAGTGGAAAAACACTCTGCAAACAATTTTAGTGAGTTATGATCCTAAAGACATTTTCAATGCAGATGAAGCTGGATTTTTTTATAACTTACTTCCAGATAGAACTATTGCAGTTAAAGGAGAACCCTGCCATGGAGGGAAAAAAAGCAAGGAGTGATTTACAGTACTTTTCTGTACCAATGCAGATGGCACTGAGAAATTAGAGCCACTTGTGATTGGGAAATATAAAAAACCCAGATGTTTTAAGAATATAAAAAAACTTCCCTGTTTATACAGAAATTCTAAAAAGTCATGGATAACTGCAGCTTTATTTAGTGAGTGGCTAAGCATGCTTGATGCAAAGATGGGCATAAAGAACAGAAAAATAGTTCTTTTTCTGGATCAGTGCACTGCTCATAAAGTTGAGGGGATCGTGTTGCAACATGTTAAAATAATGTATTTTCCTCCAAATACCACAAGTAAACCGCAACCACTAGATCAGGGCATAATTTCTAGTGTTAAGAGAAATTACAGACAGCAGTTGGTGCTCTATATTTTAAGAAATGTGGATGAAACAAATGATCTTACAAAATGTAAATGGAATATATTGCAGGCCATGCATAGGCTCTGCCTATCATGGAATTATGTTCAATCAGCCTCTATTAATAAATGCTTCATAAAGGCAGGATTTATGAGGACAACATATGAGGAAGATGAAGTAACAGATGATGAACCTTTGGAATGGGATGAAATCAATAAAATAATTCATCTTCAAACATCATTTAATGATTTTGTTAATGTTGACACTTCCCTATTAACTTGTGCACCAACTGAGGGAGAAATGGTAGAAGAAGTGGAGATAGAAGTTGAAAGGGAGACTATAGCAGAGACTAATAAGGAAGAAGAAGAAAATGATGAAGAGGAAATAATTCACTTTTGTGTGTGCTTTGAGTGTGCTAGAAAGATTTTTTATGAATATGGAGGATTGCAGTGGTGATAATCTCTTGCTACTAAATAAAATAGAAAATGTTGTATCCAATGAATTTAAGAAAAAGATGACACAGACTGAAATTACCAGCTTTTTTTCCAGTAAACAATAGGTAGAGTACATATTTTTTGTTCAGTTAGGTTGGTATTTATATTATAAATATATTAAATTTATGTTGTGTATATATAAATATACTAATATGGTAATTAAAAAGACAACAGTACTTTTAATTACCAGTTTGTGCATTTATGAATAATAATATGAAGGTCTTACGGTAAACCTCTTTATAGTGAACCTCCATTCATCAAAATGCCTAAAAATCTGGTCCCTTCCATTTCTATATATAGAGGTTTTACTGTATATGGAGAACCAAGTTTAACCATGAATAATCACAGACCTGTCTACAGACAGACTACCTATGACGATGATGATATTATATAACTGAAAGTATTGGCCAAAGCAGTTGAATTTGAATATTGAAACTGTACTTATTTCGTAAGTAAAATAATGCTATCGTATATTTTTTGTGTTTATTAACTAAAATAGGTCGGTGCCCAGGGCGCAGCTTTGTAAGGGGGCACCAAATGGAAGTCTTATTATCTTCTATAAGAAAACGCCTGATGTCTTTGTCGGTGTCTGGCCGGACGGTCTCATCAGTTAGTTATAAATATCTCAACATAACTCGGCCATTTCTTCAGCCAGTCCAGCCAAATTCGGTAGGATTGCTATGAATATGTTCAAAAAGCGATTGCTATAAAAAAATTTCAAATAAGTCCCGGGTTCGACGCCAGGAGATGTTTTACATTCCATATGAATCTCATATCTCGGCCTATAAGTTTACACGCTAAAATTTAATTTTCGACATTCAGAGTTTTACTCTTTTGGAAATTAAAATTAGAAAGAATTGACCTACCACCTTCAAATTAGGACCATTTTAAAGGAAAATAAACGGGCCGTTTAATTTTGTTCGTCTTTTCTCACCTAAAGGTAAAACCTTAGCAAATTTTACGTTTAAATTTGCCGATGTAAGAAAAATCGTTCATTTTCGTCAATGATCGCCTTGGAAACGGGCATTGTTGTTTCAAGCCATATATGCTAATATAAACCTATATTCGTTTACGTAAATTGGATGGATAGATGTGGTAAATTACATATTTTAAAACATGCTAATGTTTGAAATACTTCGACGATATTTTAACGTGCTTTCGTTGTCTTATCCAAGTCTTTCTGTATATTAAAGGCAGTTGCTTGCGTTGTGCATTCGCATTATCTGAATAGGACAGATATTATGAAAATAATTTTTTCCGTGCTGTTTATTTTTAATTCGCGTCAATCCAATTATAGGGTAACCAAACAAACAACTATTACATTGTTATCTAAATAATTAAGGTATATGCGCTGATTGCGTGTGTATTGAGATATCTATTGAGATTGTTCTTAACTGCTGTTTAGTGGAATTGAACGATTGATTGTGATTACTTACCAAATACTGCTTTTCATATGGACAGCTGTATGTAGCCATAAGTAGAACACATGACAAACATAATTTGAAATTTTGGGTTAAGGATAAAGATAATCAAGGGCAATTGCTATTAAACGAAAGAGTATTTACAAGGAACGTCGTTATAAGAGAGCTACTGAATAGCTAAAATAATATTATTGAGGTATGACTATTTTCCTCTTAATTTTTTAAAACTATTCCTTTGTTTTCATTTGTAGCCCTTTCCAATATTATTATATTATAATTTTATCATTTGTTTGTTGGTTTTATTTTTATATTGTTTGTTTACAAAGGCCGTTTTAAACGGGATCATTCGCCTAGTACACTTGATAAAATGTGGTTACAGTTTCGATCTCTTCACAACGGCCAACCTGAGGTTCAGCTGAAGGACCATGACTGTACCAAGTCATAGGTTAATGTGTGCAAAATTAATGGCTGCTTCTACTCTTTACGCTCTGAATGTAATTTCTTTTATTTATCCTCGTCCCCAAAAATGTGTACGTCCTATCGCATTACACTAGTCATGCAGAATCTTCATTCAAGTCGTCGATAAAAAAGTAATTATGGAGGAGGGGTTCATTGATTTTATTGCTATCAAATCGAAAAAATCGCTACAATATACATTATACAAAATTTTTCATATATTAATGCATCGTTTAGTTATCTACTGAAAAATATGAACTATGTGGAATCATTAAAAACATCAACTTAAATAACTATACGAAATTTGATGAAAATCTTATGAGGTTTTTTTAGAAAATCCAATTGTTATTAAAGTTGCCCAAGAATAAACTAGCCTTATATTTATTTTTGAGAAATATGAACTACGAGGGAGAGTCAGAAAGTATCTGCAATGTATTTTTTAAATTTTTGTTTTGTTGGCTGCGCTACTAATTCCATGCGCAACTCTAAGTGTAGACTCTCTTAGTCATTTTGGTGTGGTTTTGACCTTGAATGGTCAGTTATGGTGTCATTGTAGTGGTGTTAACATGGCCGCTCCACTTGCCGCATGCACCAAAGAAGAGCAGCCTGCAGTGATTCGATTTTTGTGGTCTGAAGGTGTACCAGAGGCAGAAATCCATCGAAGACTTTCGGCACAGTATGGGAACAGTGCCATGCCACAGTGGAGTGTGTATGATTGGATTAACATGTTCAAAAATGGTCGCACAAGTGTCACTGATGAGAAACGATTGAGGCACCTCCACGTCCGCTACTGATGAGAACATTGAACGATCCACTCCATGATTCTGAATAACAGATGGGTGACTATTGATGAAGTGGCATATCACCTGCAAATCAGTCATGGTTCTGCCCATGAAACCATCCACAACAGACTTGACTTTCATACAGTCTGTGTGAGATGGGTTGCAAAGCAACTCACAGAGCACACGCGCAACCGTTTGAACATCTGCCTATGCCTTTTGAACCGCTATCATAAAGAAGGTGATGCCTTTTTGAGACACATCATCACTGGGGACAAAACATTGGTCCACCACTACGAGCTAGAGAGTAAACGCCAGAGTTTGGAATGGAAACATCGAAATCGACGGTCAAAAAAAAGTTCAGAACTCAACCAACCGAGGAAAAAGTGATGCTCACAGTTTTTTGGGATTCACAAGGGCCAATATTGGAACACTATCAAGAGTGGGGCACAACAGTAAACAGTGATTGTTACAGTGAGATGCTGCAAGACAAGCTGAAGCCAGCAATTCGAAGCAAACACCGAGGACTATTGTCAAAAGGTGTTGCATTGTTGCACAGCAATGCCCGTCCACACACTGTCGCCCAGACTGTTGAAACGCTCCGGCAATTTCACTTTGAGGTGTTAGAGCATCCTTCGTACAGCCCTGACCTCGCCCCTTCAGACTATCACCTCTTTGGTCCACTCAAAGACACTTTAAAGGCTGCCGATTTGCCAGTGACCAAGAAGTGAAGGAAGCGGTGCATGCGTGGCTTGTCACTCAGCCAAAAACATTTTTTTTGAGGGCATACAGAAGATTGTGGAACGTTGGACTAAGTGTGTTGAAAATCAGGGGAACTATATTGAAAAATTATACTCATTTAAGTTCTCTAATGTTTTTGTATTAATTTTAAAAATACATTGCGGATACTTTCTGACTCACCCTCATATGCAGTATTATTGCAGACTTCAACTCTAAGTATCTGTATGAAATTTGATCAAAATCCTTTTTTGAGAAAATCAAATTGTTGTTAAAATTGCATAGAATAAACTGCCCTTAATTATTGAGCAATTTCAAGCATTTCTTCATGGCTTCTACTCTGTATGATAAAATCTTAAGTTCGAGATTTCATTCATTTTCACTTTACCGTTAAGCTCTAGAGCCGCGAACAGACAGACAGAGACAGACCCACAGACAGACAGCATAGCGAAAACAACTTTTTCGGACTCAAGTACATCTAAAACGTATACAGTAAAACCTCTAACTACCAAACTCCTTGTTAACAAAGAACTCTGTATAACGAAAAGGCAACGTTGCTCCCAACAACCTCCATAAGAATTATTAATAAAACCTCCATCCTTACGAACCTCCAGTAAATACGAAACTCCTCTATTACGAAGATGTAAGTAGTACCTTTCATCTAAATTTAACCCCCTTCTAGTGAACTTTCAAGATTTACTTCCATTTTAGTGATAAATATCAAACTGGTTTGATATTCTGGCGTGTAACGTGATAATCGCATTGCCCTCTTTTGTCGCGCGAGTATTCAGTGCCTGGCTTCCTCCGTGAGCAGACATGCTTTCACTTTTGTTCCCACTGCTGCACTCCCGTAGTATAGCGTCTTTGGCTTGCTGTAGCTATAGTTTAAGTACCTTTGGTTATATTATAATTTTAGTTTTTTATTATTATTATTTTTTTTGCATGTCTTAGATTATTCATCTTAATTGTAATCTTTATTCGGAGAATATCCCGAGTCCACGTCTTTATTTGTAGTTTATTCTTAGTGTTCCTACTTATAATATCTCACATTACCAAATTCAAATAGATACTTTCATGTTCTTAACTAATATTTAACTAACCCGGTTAATTTAAGGCTAATTTAGTTTCAACTTTGTTGTTTATATATTATATGTAGTGCTGTTTATTCACTTTCGTGACTTAAGTTTTCGTTTCGTTAATTTAGGGCTTACTTAGTTTCAACTTCGTTGTTTATTTATTATATGTATGTACTGCTGTTTATTCACTTTCGTGACTAAGTTCTTCCTTTTTCCCTTCTGAATTTTATACACGGGTTTCTTGCTTACAAGACATAAAAGTAAATATTTTAGCGAGGCATAATTACACAAGAAATGAAGCTGGATTTGGCGAAAGTAATATGATAGGAAATAAAATTATCGTTATATTTGAATGCAAAAGGCTCGGAAACGGATTGTTACAGCAAATATGATTAATTGTTAAGAAAAGCTAATTGTAATTTTAAAAGTATCTACTACATATTTTAAAGAGTTTGTATGTTGCGCTGTAGTAGCTTCACTAAATCCGTTGAAATTCAACGGGAAAATCTGCTAGTATATTATAAAATAAAGAGGTTCCTTAACACTAGGAGTACCAGGCGCCGTCCATTGACGGTTTTCGTAGCGCTGCAACTCTTGTATGATTGATCGTAGATTTCATAAATTTTCTGACTTTTAATATTTTAGGCTAATGTTCATTTTGCGCTGTATTGTAATTTTTTCTCCGATTTAGATTCTTCATAATAGGATCTAGTACCACAACCCGTCAATTGATGGGTAGGCTATTTTTCTACCCTTTTTGCCTTTTTATGGAGGAATTTGGATGCTTGAACATTGTTCACCATCTGACAATGTTCCATAACGTATTTTGGTATGCAAAAAAATCCTATTTGACTCTAAAAATGACGTATCTCGCGTTATTATGAGAAATAATGGTGTCTTTTCAAATGGTTTTATTTCATATATGCGATACGAAACCTCAGTTGGAATAGTGCTCATGTGAACGGGTAGTGCGTTATTCGGCTTTTTTATGCAAGCTAGAGCAAGGAAGTATCGAGGGGAACTTTTCTGGGCGGAAGGGTGAGAGTGTGACCTTTTATTTGCATATTTGGACGTTATCTAAGCAAAAAATATCTCAGAACATATGATAAAAGGAAGGACATTGTAATTTTATCATTCTGAATGGGTCTCATGCGTTCTGTCCCACGAGAAAAAAAATTTGTTTCTTTTAATGTAAACTCCGTTTTTCTTGCATTGTACATTCTCTGCCCAAAAAATAGGCTCTAATGCGGTACGACGAGTCAAATGGATGAAACTCATAAAAATACATCTTATTTATTGAAAACCAACACATTTATATTAAAAATAGGCGTCAAAAGCGAGAAATTCCTCCACCCGTCAATTGACGGTACCCAGTACTTGCAGGCAGGTGGCTGATCCCAGTACCCCTAGTGTTAACTTAGGTTTCAATAACTAACATTTTATTAAACCTTGGCTGTATTCAGTTGAACCAACCTTCTATTAATTTTATATTATTATAACAAATGAAGCTTTTTCCTGATATGGATGGCTGCAGTTAACACTCAAGTAAATTTCCTTAGGATCTAATACAATTAAAATTTCCTTTAATATTGTTTGTAGAGATCGAGCAGATGATGAGATTCACCTTTCATTACTTTAGCCCGCTGTTTGGCTTGACTAACCAGCTCACCCAGCGGCATCAGGCTAGGAGCGACTCGACCAAGAGATGTCCAAGAAGCAAGTTCTGTAGTAGTAGTCTTGTCGCCAGTGAGGAGAAGAGTTCACAGGCAAGAGAGTTGGGCAGTGTGAGTGGTGTCAGCTGGTTGTGTGCTGTGGTGCATGGGACAAGTGGTGCACTGTGTCATCTGGTGCTCCAATCATGCTGCGTTGTTGTGTGGGCAGATTATTAGGGAGAGCACTGGGACATAGATTACTGGGATGTGCAACATCTCACTTTGTAAATAAATGTAAATAAGTGCAAATAAATAGACCTAGGTTAGCACTATCGGTGTTGTGTGTGTGCATAGACTAGAGCACCCTTTACCGAATAAACTTAGGGTTCCCTTCCTCATCCGTGCGCTACGTGACAATATAAACACCATCAATCCATTTAAAACTACACTAATGTGATAATATAAGTAACTTAAGCACAAACACTTAAATGAATTTTCAGATGTTTAATCTATCTAAACACTAAGAACTTTTAACAAGCTTAATTATAATATGAGAACATTGTAATGGCCAATAAAACAAGCACCAGAAGTCAATTGAGACAAAAAGAATATTATAAAATATGAATATTATGAAAATCTAAAATCAATTTATTGTCTCAATTATTTATTAAATTTTAAACCTGTTCAACTTACTACACACAAAAATAGCCTATGCCAAATAAAATATTTACCTTTAAGATCTCTGTAAAACCATACTGATTCCCGATTAATACATCTCTCTCATTATCCAATATGGCCAAACAAATAAACAAATGAAAGTTAGTACCAGGCAAATCAGTCCAGAGAACCTGCAAATAAATTTTTTTATTACAACATGGAATAATGCAGCAAGTAAACTTAAAGGCAAAATGAAGGAAATAATAAAAATTACAAATGAAAAAAATCAGAAATTCATAGATAACATTTCAGTTTCATTGTACAACCAACATATGTCAATATTATCAGGTGAACTTTCAATACTGAATCAAGCTTTGTACAAATACTTCATGAATAATTGGGAATTTTTTTTCAGAAAAATAATTATCTGTTTGATGGAGGTAGTTTCTTTGTCTTCTAATGTAGAAAATTGATATCAGTGGATACAAATTAATAAAGATAGTTAAACTGCTACCTTTTATAATATTTAATAAAATTTCAAATGCAAAAAGGTAATCTTAACTGAGCAATCAAACACCATCAATTAAGTCAAAAGAGGAAACTTATCAACGCCGAAACACTCTGCCACTCTGTTTATGGGGTCAGTATGTCCTTGTTATACACAAACTCGATTTACGTGGATTTGCTTATATGCGATTGACAAAATAGGGAACAAAAATTGATTCACACGAGTAGGATTCGCTTTAACGCAATTTGGCACACGGAAATGCTGATCAAATTTCTCGACGAGAATATTTCTCCGACTGTCCAATGCATGCTGATAGTTTCTCAGCTACGTCACAACACTGCATTCATATTTCAAATACACACCTGGGGCTGATTAGTTAATCTGGAGCACTGGCAAGAGGAGAGTGCTAGTAGAATAAATAAAAGTAGAGATAAAGTGATGGATAATATGGAGAGATTGTTGGGTGTTTGGATTGAAGATCGGGCACAAAAACATGTTTCCTTAAGCCTCATGATGATACAACAAAAGGAAAAAATCTTCATCCGAGGATTTAAGATTCACTGAACAAATATTTACAGCCAGTAAAGGTTGGATTCAATCAAAATGAACTATACCTAGTGATCGCGATCGAACTCTACAGTGGCGAAATTCAATAAAATATCGCAAATGTGTACCCCGTGCACCTTTCTTCCCAAAATGTTGGTCATACATGTAGATTTCTGACCATGTTTTAATAATTACGAGTTTCAATAGTAAATTTACTGAAATACGCTTTCGTCTATGTTTATACCCATAAAAGATGAAGAATCCTATGAAGTTTACGCGTATCTACACGACCAAGAAACGTTTAGGGTTTAAATGCTCTGTTTATACTGCCGTTGGTGCATCTTCAACATTGAGATGACGTAATATTTTTATAATATTAAAGCTGTACCTTTTAATTGAGTTTTAAGTTTATTATTGTTCTCAAGAAATGCAGTTCTGTCATTAAAAATTTACTATCAGTTTCTACCTACACTTTTTGCCGGAATAAGTTGGCATCTGGTATCTCTATTCGCCATATTCATCGTGAGCCACTGATGCTCCTTTAACCCGGGAGAGAACCATAGTTCCTACTAATCTGTTTCATCCATGGGCGGAATGAATATCGCTATGCGTGCCTACATGACGATAGTGCACGTATATGCACCGGGATTGACGCGGTCCTGTTCCGATATATTCTAAAATACACACAATCGTGCACGCTTGAAAAATTTAGTGCGCGCTTGAAAAATTTAGTGCGTGGCACTTCAAAAACTGCTGCACGGCTGCGCAGTCACGCAGCTTAGAGGGAACTATGAAGAGAACACCTACGGGAAATCCCCACATTTTTTTGATTTTTTCTAATTTTCCGCCGCCATAGACATCAACTTATTAAAGTACGAATTTATTTTTTCCTCCTCGAACTGGTCCAAAAATAGGGGTGCGCATGGTACACGAGGATGCAGATTACGTGAGTAAATACATTATTAAAATTAATTATTATAAATCTTCTAAAATACCGTATTTACTCATATAACCCGAACACTCCTATTTTTGGGCCGGTTCGGGGGAAAAAATTAATTTGAGCCAGAATAAGTTTTTTTAAGTCACCGATTCCCACTCCCTGAAATTTTAAATAAATAAATAAGTTCTGCACAAGTTAAGCATTTTCTCTCTTCTACTAAATTCATTAATCTTACAATTAGTTAGGTATGGCTTCCCATAGGTCTTCTGTTGCTCTTTTCAAAAGCTCTGTTGAATGTGAGCTGCTCCAAGCGCGCATCACAGAACTTGAGAGGATGGTGGCGAAGCTCCTCTCTAAGGTTGCGGATTTGGATGCTGCTCGGAAGGGGAGTGAAGATGCGGGGACCTCTGAGACGCCTTGTCGTACCAAGGTGGTACCTCGGGCCAGCTCGAGAGCGAATGCTGGCTGGGTTGTCGAAGAGAGAGCCGTGGTCGACACTAACCCGGAAGGGATGGCTTCATGTCCGAAACCCGACGGTTGGAAGGTGGCTACCCGAGGTCACGGGGGAGTAGGGCGGTCATGGCAGGGAGATGGGAAGGTGGAAGGTGACCCTATCTCCGTCAAAAACAGATTCGAAGTGCTCTCGGAGGATAGCACGACGAATTCTGTGGCCGTATCCGCTCCCTCCGCCTCGAGGGACGCTGCACCTAGGGGAAGTCGGGCTGGGAGGGAGGGAATCGTCTTAATAGGTAGTTCAAACGTCCGGCGTTTGGTGGCACCCGTGAGGGAAAGGGCTCGCCGGGAGGGTGATGAGCGGGTGTTCTCCTGGTGTATTCCAGGCGGAACAGTACCTCAGGTGACGAAGGCGGTTCGGGCGGCGACAAGTGGCACGGGATGCTCCAAGCTGCGGATAGTGGCGCATGTGGGCACCAATGACGTGCAGGATCGGGGTTCTGAGGAGATATTGGATTCCTTCAGGGATCTATGCTCCGAAGTACACCGACTCCGGCGGGTCATGGGGATCGACATGCGTCTGACCGTATGCAGCATGGTCCCGCGGACCGACCGGGGTTCGACGGTTTGGAGTCAAGTGATCGGCTTGAACCGGAGACTCTGGAGGTTCTGTGGGGGCATGGGAGTAGATTTCGTGGACCTCGGGCCGGTTCTCGAATCGTGCAAGGTACCCCTTAACCGCTCGGGAGTTCACTATACCGCCGAGGCAGCACAGAGGGTAGGTGGTAGGATATACGAGCATAGTAGAGTTTTTTTAGATTAGAGAGTAGGTTAGTGAGCAGGTCATATACGGGGAAATTAAAGACTTGCGCTAATTATCATAATAAATTTATTAACTCTGACCGTAGATCAATATGTAGGTCGGCTTTAGGGCACAATAAACCATGCGATAATAATACTATCAGTAATAAAGCCGCTATTGGAAATGAGGGATGCACCCTCCAAATCTCTGAAATAATTCCGAAGCGACACATAAGTGACACACTAAAAATCTTAACCCTAAATTGCCGGAGTATCAGGAATAAGGCTGCGGAACTTCAGAATTTACTAGAACAAACAGAGGCAGATATAGTAATAGGCACAGAGAGTTGGCTAACCTCGGATATTCACGACCGTGAAATTTTCCCCTTACGATATATTATTCACAGACGAGATAGGACAAATAGGAGCGGTGGAGGGGTGTTTATAGCAGTGAATAATACACTAATAAGTTCTCCGGTCAAGTTTGCTGTAAACAATATTGAAAGCACTTGGTGTACTATAAACAGTGAAGGTTTGGGAAACATTCATGTATGTGCATATTATAGGCAGCCAGCTTCAAACGCAGAAGAAATATACGATCTAGAGGCTCAAATAAATTCACTAATGAAGAAGAATAGTAAAAGCATTATCATAGTAGGAGGAGACTTCAATCTACCCTCGATAAATTGGCAGAGTTGTAGCTTCATACCATCCGGTAGGAATCGCGAGTCATGCGAAGCGCTAATAGACATCTTCAATAAACATTCCCTTATCCAGGTAGTCAAAAAACCTACGAGAGCGAACAATATATTAGACTTACTAGCAGTTAACATCCCCGAGCGTGTTTCCGAAGTAACTGTTGAAGAAGGAATCAGTGATCACCAATCAGTTCGAGTACTTTTGGATATAACTGTCGCAAAATATCGCAAGCCTAAGCGAAAAGTGTACATGTATAAAAATGCTAACTTTCAGGATTTCAAAGAGAAACTCATCAAGGATTACGGCGATTTCAGCAAATCGACAAGCACAAAAAACGTTGAGGAAACTTGGAAAGCATTTCTATCAGAAATTAGAATTGGTATTAATACGTATATACCAAGTAAATTTATTAGCGATAATGGGGAACCAAGGTGGTATAATCGGCAGGTTAGATGCGCCCTCAGACACCAAAGAAAGCTTCACTCGAAATTTAAACGCATCAATAACTGTAAGTCACCGGTGGAAGTAATTTCAATTTCACTTAAGTACAGAGATTGTCGGACTAACAAGGAGAGGCTACGGAGTGTAACTCTCAGATTTGATTCATCTTCTACTAGTGGAAAGTTTAGGTCAAAAAAAAAATACCATTTCGGAATTAGGGGCCAACGCCTCTTAGTTTAAGAGAAATAATTAATTAAAAAGTACAAAAATGGACCAATCTCAATAAATGCTTATAACTTCGATCCTTACCTCGTTAGCGACCGTAGCCTAGGGGATTAAGCGCTTGCCTCGTGTTGCGTACTCTCGGGGTTCGAGCCTAACGGCGTTCAACTTTTTTCTCGTGTAAAATTTCCTTTTTCGTACTAGTTTTTATCCCATTTTTCGGAAGACACTTATTCACCGCAATTTTTATTTTTTCTCGCAGGATAATTGTTTTTAATCAGTAGACTACTATTTTTTTACCCATTTTCAGAAAATATCTATACACCGCTATTTTCGTATTTTATTCTCAACCTTCTACAAAAGAATCTCCTGAATTTATTATTGTACATTCATTCTTACTCTAATACTGAAACACTATTCTCACATAGTTCACGTGCCTGCGTCTCGTGTTCTTTCTCGCCACCGTTATGATTAATGAAAACAAAATGCGGAAATTCAGACCTATTGGTACAAATGCATACCGTTTACAATGTGATCCTTCTTTAATTAATCCGGGGGAGATCAAATAATAAAAATAATTAAATTAAAATTTATTACTGGTACGCGAGACCATACATTGACGTTAATTTGACACGCCAATTGTGGAAGGTTGCCGACCCCTGGTCTATAGCTTTCAGTGCTCTTCTGTCATTGTAAGATACTTTGATGGATGTGCAGTTTTGTCTTGGCATTCGAGAGTGATACTAACGTGTGCGATGGAATCCCCACAGTTTCCTTAAAAAATCTTGCATGTTTGTGAGAGCAGTAATAAAGAAAAGCAGGAGTTAGCTGACGCTTTGCACTATTGTGTGGAATTAATGAAGAGCTGCAACATGATTTCGAAGAGCGTCAGCGATAGGATATCATTACGATCATCGCTAATAGGCCGTGAAATATTCGAGCGAGTGGTGGAAATGGTGGAGGAAATGGAATTTGCAGAGGATGAAGAGGTAGATAATATCCACGCAGAGACGTCGATGCCGGCGAGTGAAGAATCATCTTCCTCCTCTACTCCGTCTCCCGAGTCCCCTCCTTCAAGTGAAGGTTTCGTCCTGTCTTCTCCGGAGGTAAAGAAAAGGAAAAATGACAACATTCCATTTGAAACGAAGTTGAAAGTCGTTCAACTTGCAGAGAAAAACCCAAAGTATACTTTGAAATCGCTTCAAAAGCTTGGATCCAAACATTTAAAATCAAAAGTGCAGCTTATGAGGTGGAAAGATATTGTTAAACAGGGAGGAACCTATAAAGATAAATTTATATTTATCAACTCATGGACTTTTGACAGGTTTAGTGAAGCAAGAGCGAGACGAGAGCCCGTGACAACAAAAATGCTCCAGCAATGGGCAATGGTGGCGGCATTTCAATATTTAAGCGAAGATTTTAGATTTCAAGCTTCCCTGGCTTGGGTAAAAAAATTTAAATGTGAATTTGGAATAAGCCAACGTCGTGTCACAAGATACGTAAGCAAGAAAGACCAAGCAACGTTAGAGGAAACAATGAAGGTTTCAGAAATATTTCAGAAACAAGTCTCCGCGGTCATACCCTCCTACGATCCGGATTTTATCATAAATACTGATCAAACGGGATGTGAATATCGTGTCAGTATAAAGAGAACATTGACACATAAAGGTGAAAGGGCAACAGAGGTAGCAGTGGGCCAAATGAAGCACATAACACATTCCTACACGGCACAGTATGGCTTCACTCTGTCAGGTAAATTGTTACCTAAAGTATTCCTCTGCCTACAAGAGGTTGGTGGGAATTTTGGACCCCGAGTTAGACAGGAAGTGAATAGGATGATGGGTGAACACCGAAATGTATTTGTAACGTGTTCAAAATCAGGCAAACTCCATGCAGCCACGTACGAGGTATTCTTGGACAGTATTTTGAAGCCTTACGTTAAAAAAAATCGGTTTCTGTTATTAGTGGATTCTTGGAGTGGGCAGAAGAACTCAGGAGTGTATGATAACATGTTTACTGACGATGAAAACTCTCCAACTTGCACATTGAAAATTATTCCGCCAAAATGTACACTACTTTGCCAGCCTTGTGATGTATATTTCTTCCGACAGGTAAAAATTTGAATGTCAAAAATCCAAAATTGTTCGTACCTCTTCGAAGAAAAGCGTGAAATATCAAGCAGATCAGAAGTCGTGAAAATGCATTCTCTTATACACCACCAAATTTCAGCGCCTGTTTTTGGTTCGATGCTACGCTACGCCTGGTATGCATCAAGACTGTGCGAGCGGCGCGAATTATTTCGCAATGTAAACGAAGTTTCGTTCACAGACGAAATTAAAAGAAATCGCTGCGACTGCGGCAAGCCTTCATTTATATGTTGCTCCTGGTGCCATGAATATTTATGTTTTCCGTGTTTTTTCGACGATCACCATCCAAGGGAATGCGAGGGAAATGCAGGCAAATTTTGAAAGGTGGAGGGTGTCAACGCAGCGCCGGGCGGATGCAGAGCGAGCTCGCAGAAGATATTCTTCGCGATCATACCTTCCGATGCTAAAGGCCTGTGGTAAGTACCATTAATAGCTAATAAGATGGATTACTTTATTATTATCCGCAAATATATTTTTTATGTTAAGCTCCCGCAATCATCTTCTTCCTGCAAGAAAAATGATTAAAACGTACAATAATAAATTCAGGAGATTCTTTTGTAGAAGGTTGAGAATAAAATACGAAAATAGCGGTGTATAGATATTTTCTGAAAATGGGTAAAAAAATAGTAGTCTACTGATTAAAAACAATTATCCTGCGAGAAAAAATAAAAATTGCGGTGAATAAGTGTCTTCCGAAAAATGGGATAAAAACTAGTACGAAAAAGGAAATTTTACACGAGAAAAAAGTTGAACGCCGTTAGGCTCGAACCCCGAGAGTACGCAACACGAGGCAAGCGCTTAATCCCCTAGGCTACGGTCGCTAACGAGGTAAGGATCGAAGTTATAAGCATTTATTGAGATTGGTCCATTTTTGTACTTTTTAATTAATTATTTCTCTTAAACTAAGAGGCGTTGGCCCCTAATTCCGAAATGGTATTTTTTTTTTGACCTAAACTTTCCACTAGTAGAAGATGAATCAAATCTGAGAGTTACACTCCGTAGCCTCTCCTTGTAAGACCAAAAAGGTTATGCGCAAAGCACTAACAGACTTCAAGAAAAAGACTCTTAGTGAACATCTAAGTGAAAATCCCAAATGCTTTTCGTCATATGTTAGAGAAGTTCAAGGTCGACGCCCAACCGTAGCCCCCTTAATAAACGACCAAGGAGAGGTAGTTAGCGATAGCACAGATAAAGGAAATTTGTTAAACTTATTTTTTCAGTGTATTTACTACCGAAGACGTGAGAGTGAAGGTCGTGGCGCCCGAACCAGGCAAGGAAAAAATGAACGATATGGTCATATTAGCGAAAGGGATAGCTCAACAGCTTAAAAATATCAAGTCAAATAAATCTCCGGGTCCAGAAGAGATACCAGCTAGAGTATTCAAAGAGTTAGCACTGGAAATAGTACCTTATCTCGAAATAGTTTTCAATAAGTCACTTATTACTCGCTGTACCTAAGGAATGGAAATTAGCCTTTATAACGCCGTTACACAAAGGTGGGAAAAAAGACGACAGAGAAAATTACAGGCCAATTTCTCTTACCTCCCTATCTTGCAAGGTTCTCGAGCACATTATCGCTAGCTCCGTGATGGACTTCTTAGATAGTCAGAACTTGCTAAGTAAATATCAGCATGGCTTCAGGAAGACGAGATCTTGTGAAACACAGCTTGCTCTGTTCGTTCACGATATACTAAGATCAGGAGACCGTAAGACTCAGTTAGATGCTGTTTTCCTAGACTTCAAGAAGGCTTTCGATAAAGTCCCGCACAGTAAGTTAGTAAAGAAATTAAATGACTGTGGAATAAATCGAAAGATAATCGAGTGGATCAGGGACTTTCCTAATGAGCGTGAACAAATAGTAGTTATAGATGGATTTAAATCAGATTCAGTCAGCGTAGTCTCAGGCGTTCCACAGGGAAGTGTAATCGGCCCCCTACTATTCCTTTTATACATAAACGACTTAGATAAGGTTATTAAAAGTAAAATCAAGTTATTCGTGGATGATACAGTAGTTTACAGAGAGATTAACAGTCCTAATGATCAATTATTACTTTCTGACGACTTAAATGCAATTCTCGAGTGGTGTAAAGAGTGGCAGTTAGAATTGAACTTAGGAAAGTGTTCCTTTATGAGATTCTGGGGAAACAAAAACATTGACACGACGAATTACACTGTTGAAGGCGTCCAGCTAAAACTAGCCGATTCCGTCAAATACTTAGGCGTTACTTTAACAAGCAACCTCTCGTGGGATATGCACATACGAAATATATGCGGGAAGGCTAAACAGAAACTAGGATTCATCAAACGCATAGTAGGTAAAAGTGAGGAAAAAGTCAAAGAGACATGTTACTTCTCGTTAGTAAGACTGCTATTAGAGTACGCGTCGAGCATATGGGATCCGTACGTGAAAGGATCAATCTCAGAGTTAGAAAGAGTGCAGCGAAAAGCCGCTAGATTCGTCAAAAATTGTTACGATAGAAACAATAGTGTTACAGCCTTGATACAGGACTTAGGATGGGAATCACTAGCTGAGCGCCGATCACGCTCTAGGTTAAAACTTCTCGAAAGATTTAGAACGCATATATTCTCCAGCGATGTCGAAGAAATAATAAGAGCGCCAACTTATATTGGTAGAACGGACCATCCTCGTAAAATAAGAGAGATAGCCTGTAGGACTGAGAGGTATAAAGGCTCGTTTTTCCCTAGAACGATAGCTGAGCAGAACAGAAGTTACGAAAAGAAATCAGCTGACGTAGAATGATACTATACATTATTATGCGCTTTACCTTGGTGCTATTGCACCCCCTGCCACACACCATTGTGGTGGCTTGCAGGGTGAACTATAGATATAGATATAGATAGATAGATACGTGACGCAATGTATTGGATGATCTCTTTATGACGATACTAGCAGAAATCTCCTCACCGATAGTCCTCATTTGTTAACCCCTTAACTGTTTTTCTTGTAATCTTACGTAACTACATTCCCACTTCACTGTTTTTGACGTAATATTACGCACTGATACGGAGCTTCACGAAATATTTGTTCATCTATGAACGGGAACTTCCCTACGCGGATGGGGAGATTTTTCGCGTATAGTCTCGTGAGAAAATATTGGAAGGTTACGAACAAAAGAGTCCAAACACTTGAGATGTGGATTTCCATCTTCTTTTTGAAGTATGAAATATTTCATTCGCAACAAAATTTCACCACTCCAGATTCCTTGAAGTGGATGAAGGAAACGGACCAAACTTGAACCTACCTATTCTCAAGCCAGCAAACCCTCAGTAGTCATTGAACTATAGTTACCAGTTAGTCGGCGTATTCTTTCTGCCTACTTCTGCGAGTTTTTACCTGCAGCGTGGGTGTAACTTAAGTTTGCTTGTTTGCATAAATACGCGTATATACTTCGTAGAATTTGACGTCTTCTACGAATATAAGCGTAGACGGAAGCATATTGCAGAGAATTTACTATCGATACTCACAATTTATATAACCTGTTCAGAAATCCTCATGTAAGATGGGCACCCCCTTTTTTCCCTGGCATTTCTGGAAAAAATGTGCACGGGGTACACGAGTAAATATGGTGAATGCCATAAAATGTAAATACTGGAATAGTTGATTCAAAATAGCGATCACCTCCACCGAAAGATCAACGGTCTTATTAAATATTGATGTTATTCATTTTTAAGTTAAGGTTCACATTTTTATGTTTGGCGTATAAGTCGACCCTAAGTTTTAGGAAAATTTTTTCGACTTCAAAGGTCGACTTATACGCCAGAATATATGGTAGTTGTTTTATTATCGATTAAATGTTTTTTCTTTTATTTACAGGTCCTTTCATATTTTTAGAAAATTTATCTTTAATAGTTATTAATTTTCTTGTACTACTTCCTGTTTTTCGTGGAATCATTTGTTGTGTCGGTACGTATTCACTCTGAATTATCCTCTCTCATGTTTGCATAAATACGCGTATATACTTCGTAGAATTTGACGTCTTCTACGAATCATAATCATAATCAAAACACAAGCGCATAATAATTCTTTTTTTTCCAGGGAACAGTGTTTTCTAAAATTTCCCATATGTATATGTTGTATAAGTACTTTAAATAATGTATATTCCTTTTTTGTACTTTATTTTAAATTCTCTCGTATGTACTTGTTATATAAGAACTTGCTGTATCTGTATATTTTTGTATTTTTTATTTTATTTTTTTATTTTCTCACATGTTCCATGTATGTCTATGTTATTTCTTTCCTCTTATCTGTTGGTATTCAAATCCTCAGCTTTTATCTATTAATATTTTTTTTCTTCTGTATCTGTCTAGGGATTTTTCACGGTTTTTTTACACCTCCCTCCTCTTCGTAGGTGTTTTTCCGCAGTGGGACATTTTTTCTGTGCTAAAAGAAGTGATTACACAGTTTTTTTCCAACCCACAAAACTAACTTGATTCTATGGTAATTCTCTTTGTCAACTAACAAAATTTGTAGTCAATATGTATGTTATAGTCTGTAATTTAAATTGTATATAATTCTCAATCCTGACGAAAGGGTTAAATGTAAGAAGGGACTTCACAGTCTCAATTTCGCCCTAAATAAAGTCGTTTGTCTGTCTGTCTGTCTGTCTCCTTCATTTTTTCTGGCTTTCAACTCTGTTATTGTTTTCCTTATTTTTTTTTCGTCTTCTCATCTTATTTGATTGGATAACTATTGAGAAAAAAGCTATTATTTTTAAGGTTAATTACAATTAGTCTTTCCCAAAACTCGTTCTCTTTACAAAGTGATTTCTCTCATATAAAAAATTGATTACGTCAAGATGAAATATCAATTATTTAAATCTGTGATATACTAGTGCGTAGTAGGTTAAATTTTTAAAATTTAAAGATAGTTCTGCTGTTAATTAAAATTTTTACACAATTAAGACAATTGTGTGTAATTATTTTCTCAACTATTATTTTATTTTCCAGGTGCATTGTTGTTGCCATATCATTTTAGTTTTTTTTTTCGGAAGTTCCAATTAGATAGTAACAGATACATTCATTTACAATAAGATGTTATAATCTTAAAAAATTGTTTGCATCTAGAAATAAATTATGAATTCTTCTCACAAAATTCTTTTCTTTTAGAATGGTTAGAACCAGGGGAGGAAGCAAACGGGCAGATGTGACGTCTTCTTCGAGGGATAGCCCTCAACCCTCCACTTCCCAGGAAACAGACCCCAAGGCTAGTTCTCTTTTGTCTGAGGGTTCTCCTCAACCTCCGCCCTCCAAAGTGCAGAGAATAGGTGCGGAAGAGTTGAGGAGAATCCTCAAGGAGGAGGACGACGAAGAGAGCGATGACTCTGGGGAAACAGAGTGGAGGGACAGAGGAGAAGACGAAGACATTCCATTATCCCCAGCTGGTAGTATTCCCGACCCTTCTACTGAGACGACACACGTGCAGACAGGGACGATGACCTCCCAGACTTTCCATTGCACTACACAAAGACCGACTGTGACTCCAATACCCTATACAGAGATCCCAGGAATAAATACCCCCGACACCGGAGAAGAGCCCCAAAAGTTTTTTGATCTTTTACCGATGGACGAAATTCTTAATATGATCATGACTGAGACGAACCGCTTTGCAGACAAATTATTAGAGGGGAATGTAGCACCGAAAGTAAGAATTGTTAAATGGAAACCGTTATCCACAGAAGAGTTCACGACGTTCATTGGTATCTTGTTCTATATGGGCACTATACCATTGAACAGAATAAGCGATTATTGGAACATGGATTTCCTATTTAACTTTTCTTGTTTTTGGGGTTGCGTGAGCCGTGACAGGTTCATGGGGATTTTGCAATGTTTGCATTTTGCAAAAAATCCGGCACTTCATGAACCACAGCCTACTGACAGACTTTATAAAATACGGCCACTGATTGATGCTTTTTACAGGAAAATTGATGAATTAGTGACTCCGACACAAAAACTCTGCATTGATGAGTCTATGCTTCTCTGGAGGGGGCGACTAGTTTTCTGTCAGTATTTGAAGGGTAAAAAACATCAATATGGTACAAAACTTTACATGCTGATGGAACCTTCCGGTTTAGTTCTTCGATTTGTCGTGTACACTGGGTCATCCGATGCTGATGTAGGAGGGCGAGGTCATGTTGACAATGTTGTACGTAAACTAATGGATGGAAGGTTAGATGCCGGCCATTCATTGTTTATGGACAATTATTACAACAGTGTTAGCATGGTCCACCATCTTCTTGAATGGAAGACCTATTGTACAGGCACTTGCAGCGATTTTCTCTAGTTCTACGCACTTAACGAAGCACTTGTCGAATAAAGGCGACGAAAACGCAGAAAATCGCCGAATACCGCAGCGGCGCATTTCGCTGTCAGCGGCTTTCGCAGTCGGCGAACAGAACACCGAAGGCCTCACCGAATGGCCCGCCGAATGGCTCCCACACCAACGCGCTTTATATAGGGCGAATATTACCGCTATTTCCCATTCCCTCCTTTTCGCATGGTTATATCACATAATCAGGAAATTAACCAATATGAAGTCGAGGAGTCGCCCATTTAAGCTACCCGCCGAACCCCCCCTAAGCGGCGACATCAGGCGAGAGTGGCCGTCAAGAGAACGAGGGCAGAAGCACCCGGAGAGTTAGAGAGAGAGGAGTGACGGAGACCAAGGTGAAAAGAGTTGTTCCTCGCAAGGGAGGAGTGTGCTAAAGTTTCCTGTCGGACGGACTGTAACGATAAGTTGACATTTTCTGAAGTGGTTAAGCTGCGAGACTTACGTCTCAAGAGCATTTGTGTTGTTAATACTTTATTATGTGTACAATATAGCATTTAGTTAGAGCCGTATGTGGCTAATGTGGCTATGATTTTTGGTCGCCACATAAATGGAGGCACCGGAGAGATTGTTCAGTAAATCTAACTTTAAGGTTGCTGTATTATCGGTTTATTTTGGATCAACAATTTGTGGGATAGTTTTAGTTTGTTTAAGGGTATTTCTGGTTTTTGGTGGTATAGTTCTCCTGGTATTTGATTATATTGTGAATCATTCCGATTTGTCATCTCATTCATTCCATCTCCTTTCGAGATTGCTGTTTGTTTAATATCCTGTTATTTCGTATTAAATATGTCGAAAGAATGCGGTAAAAGGGGCGTTGGATTGCATCCTGAACCTGCAGAAGAGACCCCGTCGAACGGGGGTGAAATGAAGCCTCATTTCGCGGATTGTGTAAAAGTCGCTAATCAGCTGTTGCTTGAAATTTCCCCTTTCCATGAACCCACTTCGGAGAATTGGTTTAAATTCATATCAGCGGTATACGATGTCTTGTCTTTGTCTTTGATCCCAGAACATTATCTGTTTACTCTGTTGCTATCTAAACTTCCGGCTAATTGTCGCCAATTCTGGCTCGCGGTCGTTAACCAGAGATTCCATGGGATAATATAATAACTAAAGTATGGGATACTTTCGTCTCAAAAAGGGAATACGAACGACTTCTAACAACCAAAGTCAAACGATTTCAGATGCCGCACGAGTCCCCTCGCGACTTTTATTATTCCGTTCAAGTTGCCGCGAAAGCACTCGGAAAATCATATTCTGATGATGAATTTATAGAATTGGTATTGGACGGGCTGAATCCTATTTCGCAGTCCACGTTGACCTTCGCTACCCGCCCCCAGACGCTTGTTCAGCTGGAGGGTCTGATGACTCATGCAGCTAAGGGGCTAATGAATCGCCTCGAATATTCCGCGGCCCAGGCGCCGTTAAACTTAGCAAACTCACTTCCTTCTCCCAATTCACAGTCGGTTGCATTCCCCCCTGTAACAATTTGTTCCTTTGGTAATAATCGCGGACATTC
Source organism: Uropetala carovei (assembly GCA_036926305.1). NCBI lineage: Eukaryota > Metazoa > Arthropoda > Insecta > Odonata > Petaluridae > Uropetala > Uropetala carovei. The sequence goes on from JAXCHB010000195.1 coordinate 2,167,746, forward strand.
TTTCCGCGACTGTCGGCGGAGAGCTAGAGAAAATCGCTCCGCGAGATCCGCGAGAAACCGCCCAGCCATTTCGTTTCCGAATATAAATGACCAACTTGAGATGCCTTTTGTAAATTGCGATGTTCATTCCGCAAAAATTCCAGCTTTACTAGATACCGGCTCCTCCTTATCGATGCTTGATATTAATACTTGGCGTAAAATTCCCCGCACGGGACGAACCCAACAGTGTAACATTACGTGTCGGAATATCATTGCAGCTCGGATTATCTTGAGACGATATGTTACATTGAGGGTCCGCATTCAAAACTTATCGTGGCGACATACATTCTATTTGTCCGATTTGCCTGTCCCAATGATATTGGGTCAGGATTTCATCAAAAGGACGCGAATCATACTTTACCACGACGCGTTTTCCTTTGAAAACTGTCCAGATAAGAAATTCCCTTTCCACTTCAATTCCGACACTTCGTTAGCGTCGTCCGATTCGCCCCCGTCATCAATTGTTCATATGCAATGCCAAAATGCCCCACTTGCAAGCAAAACCCATTCCAACAAGGAAAAGGGTTCCTCGGGCGGCGAAGACAACCTTAGTCGTCCAACAAAGGAAATAAAATGTCTCGTCGATGGCTATTCCGACGTAATCTCTTCACAATTAGGCCAAACCAACCTGATGTGCTATGAGATTGAATTGCTCGATTCAACTCTGGTCAGATCAATGCTCACCGCCAAAATTGGCCATGATGAGGGCTCATGTCGATAAGTTACTCGCTGACGGTATTATCCAGCCTTCGTTATTGAACTGGAGTTCACCTGCCTTTCTCATCCCCAAGAGAGATGGCTCCGAAAGACTTGTGGTCGACTATCGTAAACTCAATAAGCAGGTCAAGGCCGATAATTTTCCTACGCCTTCAATAGAACACGCCCTACAATATTTGGGTTCGGCCAAATATTTCACCATTCTTGATTTAAATTCTGCCTTCCATCAAATTCCTTTGACACCGCCTTCAAAGGAGTACACCATTCGTCATACCGTTTGGGCTGTATCAATATAATCGTCTTCCATTTGGTTTAACCACATCTTCTCAAGTCTTTTCGAGGTTGATTGACAAGGTGCTAGGTGATTTAAAATATTCTTGTGTGTATCCATATATTGATGACTTATGCATTTATTCCAAGAGCCTGCCAGAACATCTTCGTCATGTCAAACTGGTGTTGGAGAAGCTAAGGGCAGCTGGTCTCACGGTCCATCCAGAGAAGATGAAATTGGCCCACGAATCCATTACCTTCCTTGGACATCGAATCTCCCATGGTGAACTTACCACTGACCCAGAGAGAACACGAACACTTTCTGCATTCCCTGTTCCTAAGTCGGTTAAGGAGGTTTCACGCTTTCTCGGTATGTGCGGTTTTTATTCCAAATTTATTCCAAATTATGCGGAGATTGCAGCCCCTCTGAATGCACTCCGCAAGAAAGATGTCATTTTCAATTGGACCAATTTGCAGCAAGATTCCTTTGTCACATTGAAACAATGTCTGTCTTCTCCCCCTGTACTTCAACTTCCTAACTTTGAGGAAGAATTCCATTTGTTCGTGGATGCCAGTCAGGTGGCACTTGGGGGGGTTCTTCACCAAACGTTCGATGGGAAGCTAAAGCCTATAGCTTATGCTAGTAGAACCTGGAATAATTTTGAAGAAAGGCAGCCATCTTACGAATTGGAGTGTCTTGCTTGTTGTTGGGCGGTCGAAAAATTCAGGACTTATCTACAGCCAAAACCATTCCATTTATACACAGACAATGGGGCGATAACCTGGTTGTTTAAACATCCCAAGCAACTAGGAAAAATTGGACGAATGGTTTTAAAATTGTCATCTTTTCGCTTTGTAATCCACCATGTCCCATCTTCTGAAAATAGGGTAGCAGACTGTCTATCTAGAGTGGTTGACCAACCAATTGAGGATCCAACTCATTGTTCTATGCTGTTACATCAAATACCTCTGTCCTTCACAAACATTCGGGATCACCAGAATTAAGCTCCGCAGCTAAAACAGCTGATAGAGCAAATCAGACAGGGAAGCCCATTATTTCATTAAGAATGGGTTATTATATCATAGAACAAGCAGACTTAAAAGGGGTAGAGTGGTCGTTCCAGATGCCCTCAAGGCCATGCTATTTTCCTATTTCCATTCCTTACCAACTGCTGGACATATGGGCGTTAGTAAGACTTCTGAGCGAATCTGTAGGGAGTTTTGGTGGAGTAACATGAAGTCAGAAATAGCCCAGATGGTTAGAACCTGTCATGACTGCCAAACATGTAAACCTAGGAACATCCTTCCCCCTGGAAAAATGAGTTCTACTACTCCTAACTACCCCTGGGAAAGAGTTTATATAGACTTTGTTGGTCCATTACCCAGAAGTCGGAATGGGAATACCTGTGCACTCACAGTCATTGACGGTTTCACCAAATTTACCTTCATTGAACCGTTACGCTCTCAGTTAGCCTCCCAAGTTGTTTCCACGTTATTCCAGAAAATCTTTCCTAAATTTGGCTATCCTAAATTCTTGGTTTCTGATAATGGAACCCAATTCAGATCTGCGCTTCTGGCAGATATGTGTTTTAAATATGGTATAAAGCACATTTTCACAGCCCCTTATTATCCGCAACCTAACCAAGCTGAACGAGTCCACCGCAACCTGAAATATGCCTTAACCATCTTATCCCAACATGACCATAGGAAGTGGGACGAGTATGTGCCCAGCCTAACCTTTGCCTTCAATTCTGCCAAGCACAGCAGTACAGGATATACTCCTGCGAGGGTGTTTATGGGAAGAGAACTTCCTCACCCTCTAACAAATTTCTGGAGAATTCCTCCACAAGCTCTGTCGGAAACGTTAACACAATCTGAAAGGCAGTCCCTATGGCAAGACGTGTTAAGAAATTTAAAAGGGACAAGACTTAGACAAGCAGTGGCATTTAATAGAAGTCATTCAGGGAATCCCTTTAAAACTGGTGATATGGTCTTGTATAAAAGGTTTCCTTCTAGTTCAAAGGCGCTCCACCAAACCGCCAAACTCACACCACAATGGGTCGGTCCATTTTCGATTAAAAATTTTTTATCTCCTGTGACAGCTGTTCTGGAACTGTCACCCACTAAGGAGAGAATAGCCAATATATCACATTTAAAATTATATCATAAATAATTCTCTTATTATATCTTGTATGAGCCGGCGTAGGGAATTAGCGACCCCATCGCCCAATGATACTGCATCATTGCAATCAGCCCCCAGATGAGAATCTCGAAAAACATATCCATTTTCGGCTTATGCTATGCCTTTGTGAATACAAAGATGATGTTCGAGGCAGCATAAAGGATGATTAGACCTTTATGTTTGTCTCCATGGCTCTAAATTTTTATTATTTAAAGTAACCTAGCCATGCGTTTCCTATGTTTACTGGTAATAAGGCCACTATTACCACAATAGTTTTTGTGCAATCTCCCCAATTGGGATAGTGTACCTTAACCTTTAAATGCCGAAAGGGACACCGGTGTCCCGGCAAATTTCTGGGTAAGCCTGCCGAAAGGGACACCAGTGTCCCGCTTAGCTCCGAGGCTGCTAACAGATGTCGTTTTTGTCATAGAATCAAAATTTTTGGAGGAGAAGAAAGATGAGGCATCCTTCTTTTCCATCTGCTCTCCCAAGGCCGAAGGTCTTGCGTATTGGGGAAGGGGAGAGTAAACAAACAATCGAGAGTGCCTCACTCAAAGTGTACATCTCTGCTGAGGTGAGACTCTCTCGCAACACAAAGAGATGCAATTAGCTGAACCCCAAACGTCCCTTCCCTTTGTTAGTCTTCCTTTTCCGCATTTCTGTTTTACTACTTTGCAACCCAAAGAGATGCAATAAACTGAACCCCAGGACTAAGCCCTACCCCAAAGCTTCCTTCCCTTTCTTATTTTCTTCTTCCTTTTCCACATATATGCATATACCTATGTTTTACCAAGTTTACGTTCATTCATTTGCAGACTACGAAGTAGAGCGGATGTAGACTTGTGCGTTCAAAATATCTGTAGCTGTTCGTCTGTTTATTTTTTAGTGATTCCTTTATTTTTATATAACTAGTTGAGATAGGATGGCTAACAGCTACACCATCGGTCGCCGCACTTGGAAATGAACAAAGAAATTATTTTTTCATTTAGTCGATCTAACTATCCTAAATAGTTGGATTCTCCTTCCCTCGTGCGGTGGCGCATTTTCACATCGGCAATTCCGACTTTCCCTTGTGCGGCAAATGGTTGAAGAGGGCGCTAGAGCTCTTCCTTCCCAGACTCTCTCAAGGGGGCGACCTAGTGCTAGTGGAATGCAAAGAAAGTGCTTAGAGGCCAAGGACAATAAGCATTGGCCCATTTCGGGGACCCTTATGTGTGTTCCTCAAAGAGCAAAAACTCAGGGACAAAATATAGGTGCAAGGCATGTGACGTGGGACTATGTGTTGAGCCCTGCTTCGAGGAATACCACACTAGCTCGACTCTATAGGAAAGTGTAAATACTGGGGTTGTGTAATCGGGTAGGTGATGTCTGTTTTCGGGCTGGTGAACGTGGAGGAAGTCTCTATGATGGGGCAAGTGAGGCACCATGATCTTTCGCATGGGAAAGACCCTGCGGGAGGTGGTGTTGGACCTGTAAGGAGTTCTTCGTGCCACAACAAGTCGCTCAGATTCCTGGGTCGATGGAATGATATGATGGGTGACTTGGGGAAGATGTGGGTGGTGAGGATGTGAGAATGGGGTGGGCGGCGGCAAGGATGTTTTTCAGGGCTTCGTGTAACCCGGGTGGAAGGTTGTTGTGAGAGTCAGGGGGGTGTCGCTTAGAGTATATGAGTTTGGATTCTGTGTTTTTCCGGAGGCGGGGGTAGGAGAAATGGCGCGGTGTATTTGGTGGCGGATTAAATCTAGAGGATAGCCTCGGTTGAGGAATGCCTCCTGAATTTTTGTGCAATATTCGGATATATATATATATATATATCCTATATATATCCTATGTAAGAAGAGTCGATACAGAATTACTAGTGAAGGTGTGCTTGCATTTCATCGGCATAGCACCTCTTCATTTATATGAATTTCATTGTTTAAATTTTATGAATTTTTAACAAACAGCCACAATATAATACTATTATGAAATTTTCAATGTTACTTACTACCGAAACATCATTTCCTAACGTTGTTAAAATTTTCAGCTTCCTGGCTCTAACGAAAGTATATAAACATGTCAATTTTTTTAACATTTACGAATTTATTACGGCCGAACGAATAAAAATTTTCAAAATTCTATATTCCCGTTTTCATTATTTGGCAACTTCTACTTCTAGAAAAAAATTCAGCTTCATAGCGCATTTAGAAGTACCTAAACCATGAAATGTTCCTAAAATTGTTTATAATTTTTACCGGCCAAAATAATAAACATATCTGCAACTTTCACAATTACTCCTCCAATTATATTTTTCGATTTACATATGTATTAAATTTCAGCTCTCCAACTATTATAGTTTGGGCCAGACATTAGTATCCTCCTATATCCTATATATCATTCTATATCGACTCTTCTTACAGAGGATATAGGATATATATAGGATATTAGTAGACAGTGCTTGCATTCTGCAAGCATTTTTAAATTTTAGCATTTTTACAATTTCGAATTTTTCCCAATCGAATGTGTCCAAAATCAAGTAACCGTGCGAAATTTCAACTCTATAGCTAATTTAGAAGTGCCTTACAATTTTATTACTCATATGGGACAAAACAGCCCCTAAGATTTTGAATTTTTACTATATCAGATATTTTTCCTTCTGTTGTAACAAAAAACTCATAATTCTGCCAAATTTCTAGTTTGTATCTCATTAAAAAGTGACTGATAATGTTCACACTTGTATTGGGCAGAAATGGGGCAAAACCACACCTAAAAATTTGAATTTTTGTATTTTTACTTTCTCATACGAAGTATCGAGAAAGTTATGTTTTTGCGAAAAAATTCAATCTCGAGATTTTTACGGAAATACACATTTTAGGTGTCGCTGAATCCGAATAAGTGGTTTTTGCAATGCAGTCTGTCTGTTACTGGCTCTGAAGCCTAGACGGAAGAATGAAAATGTATGAAATCTCGTACTTAGGCATTTTATCATACTGAGCAGAGTATACATAAAAATGGTTGACACTGATCAATAATTAAGAGTAGTTTATTCTACACATTTTTAACAACAATCTGATTTTCTCGAAAACGGTTCTAACGATTTTGATCAAATTTCGCACAGTTACTTCAGTTTACATCTTCAATAATACTGTATAGTTCATATTTCTCAAAAAATGAATATAAGGCTACTTTATTCTAGGTTACTTTAACATTAATTCGATTTTCTCAGAAACGGCTCTAACGATTTTGATCAAATTTCGTACAGTTACTTGACATTACTTAATCAATAATACTGCATAGTTCATATTTCCCAAAAATGAATATAAGGCTAGTTTACTCTTGGACAACTTTAACAAAAATTGGGTTTTCTCACACAAGTAAACAACGCATTAAAACGTATATAAGAAAGTTTGTACAATGTATGTTGTACCAATTTTTTTATTTTACCTTCGGTTGCAACAAATTTCTATAATCGTGCTAAATTTCAAGTCTCTACGTCATATGGAACTGCCTCACCGTTTTTGTTCTCATGTTGAGCAATACTGGGGCAAAACAGCCCCAAAAATGGGGATTATATCAGTATCGGATTTCCTTCATTAGTCGTAGTTTAACATGAATGGCATTAAAATATAAGCCTCTGATTCCCATTAAAAGCTTACCCATATGAAAGGATAGAGCTTGTTACCAAGGAAACCTATTGTCAGACCCAGAAAAATTAGCAATTTTTTGCGATAAAAACTATAAAATTACGCTAATTCTACTCGGATTTACATTCCGTCTTCAAAAATAAGAAATTTTTATCCTATCAGATAGTTTCAGTGCCGAGTTCGTATCTTGAGAGGAAGTAATTTTAAAATGCAATTATATAAACCTCTACACCAATTTACAATTTTTCTTATGGGCAAAAAATGGGGTAAAAAGGGGCCAAAATATCCCCTCAGAATAGGAATTTCAGCAGTTTCCGATTTTTCCCTCTGGTTGTGACTAAAAACCTATAATCCTACCAAATTTCATGTTTCTAGCACATCTGGAAGTGCCTTATAATTTTATATCCTCCTATATGATATATATATATACCGTATTCACCCGAATCCAAGACGACCCTGAATCTAAGAGGACCACCCATTTCGATAATTCCAAAACAGAAAAAAGCTCCAATTGACCTTCATTACTACAAAAATTATAAATCTTGTCAAATACTTATTTTCTCTTATACTTTTCTGGAATGTCATTGTCTTTTAACATTTTAAAATCATAAGATCACATCACAAATAGAACCATTCACGTTTTCAAACAAATTAAATGGTAGCATTCATTTTATATAACATTAAAAATAAAGTAAATACATTGACAGAATATACTCATTTCAGGACAAGAAAAAACATTTCAATCCAATTGCTGCATAAAATCATTGTATTGTATTAGTCATCATCACTGTCTATGCAACCTTCACTATTTTCCTCAAGCTCACTATCTTTATCACTCTCAACTTCATCATCAGTCTCCTACAAAACATCATCCTCACTCCCATCCATGGCATTAGATAAGCAGCATTTCTTAAATCCTTTCACTATTACTTTTGTATTTATTTGTTGCCACGATGCCTTGATCCATTGGCAGAGCATTGCAACTTCAGGTTTCTTAAGATTTCCTTTTGGTGTTAAAGTGTGAGTTCCACTTTGTAACCACTCAGAATACAAAACCTTTAAATTATTTTTAAAACACTTATTGACAGCAACAACTAAAACTTGAAGTTGCAATGTCATTCCTCCAGGTATTACAATAAGATCAGGATTCATCGCACTTATTATGTTTTTAATTTCAGGAGATAAGTGTCCTTTGAATGCATCCAGTGAAAGCATAGCTCTTTGTTTTAGTAAAGATCCTGGCCGTCTATTCCTCACCACACGTAACCAATCTCTCATTAGTTCTTTAGTCATCCACCACTTTTCTTGACACCTAACTATTATTCCATTTGGCAAATGTTCCTTAGGCATTGTTTTTCGCTTTAGAATCACATATGGTGGTAATTTAGTCCCATCGGCTAAAACCGCCAACATTACCCTGACTCGCATTTTTTTGTTGCCTGTAGTTTTAATTAGGACAGACTTCGCACCTTTTTCATTCCCAGTATAATTAGATGGCATGTAGAAGAAAACCGGAGTTTCATCGGCATTTCCTATTTGGCTCAAAAGGTAATTATTAGTTTTTCTAAGTCCAGTTACGTATTTCTGGTAAGCGAGAAGTTTTTCAACATAGTCTTCTGGCAATTTCTGACACAGTGAAGTTCGTCGCCGTAATGAAAAATTATTTCGTCGCATCATTCTCACGCATCAACTTCTGCTGGCCTTGAATTCTTGCAATGATATATTAAGTCCTCTAGCAATTTCATGAGCTTTTAAGTATAATACTTTCAGTCGAAACAGGCATACCGTTCTTCAAGACCACCACTCTCTCTTCCCCCTCAGAATAATCATGCATCATTGTTACTCCATAACGTCCCACTCTCTTTTGTGGATATTCGTGAGCACCAGAAATCAGATCGGTGTCTCACTTCAATCTTTGCCCAAATTAAAAGTGGTCAGCTGATCAAGAATTATTCCATTCATGATAATATCTTATATTACAAGCCCATTAAAAGCCAAACACCCAAAATTGTGGTTCCTGACTTGATCAAATCCATGCTCTTTGAATACATTCCCTTCCCTCTGCTGGACACATGGGAATAGCAAAGACAATTGAGAGGATCTCCAGAGAATACTGGTGGAAAACCCTGAGAGCAGATGTTACCAAGATGACCAAAAATTGTATTTTGTGCCAAACCTGCAAACCAAGGAACACTCTCCCACCAGGCATTATGTCTTCCACCGTTAATAATTATCCTTGGGAGCGGATATACATAGATTTTGTTAGTCCTTTACCCCGTAGTTGCTCTGGAAATTCATATGCTCTGACTATTGTGGATGGTTTCAGTAAATTCACACTGATTGAACCAATCAGATCACCTACAGCAGCCCAGGTGATTTCAATATTAACTAAAAAGGTCTTCTCAAAATTCGGTTATCCGAAATTTCTGGTCTCTGACAATGCAGCTCAATTTAAATCCAATATGTTCCATGAAATGTGTATCAAATCTGGGATTAAACATATATTTACTGCTCCTTACCATCTCCAACCAAATCATGCTGAGAGAGTAAATAGAAATTTAAAATATTTCCTCACTATCACTCACAATGGGATACATACATTCCTAATTTGATTTTTGCTTTCAATTCGGTCCACCATGGTAGTACTGGCTATACTCCAGCCAAAATATTTCTTGGTCGAGAGTTACCACATCCTCTCTCAAATGTTTGGTCAATTCCTCAAACATTGTTTGATCAAGAAACTACCCGCCCTGATATGAATGTAATTTGGAAGGATGTGTTTGCAAACCTGAAAAGAGCTCAGACGAGACAAGCATAGGCCTATAATAAACATCATTCAGGGAACACCTTTAGGGTTGGTGACCATGTCATATACATGCATCCCGTCTCTCTAACGGAAGAATGTGTGTATATCTGAAATCCGAGGAATTAGTTGAAAAATTTATTACTGAAAATGGTGGCATCACCGTTAATAGCGAATTCATTCCCGCTCGATGCTTCGCCACCAAATTGGAGAGGCTCACTATTTCAAATGTTCCTCCCAAAGTTCCTGACTCCGCACTTACTGAATTACTAAGTCAGATAGTAGCAGTTGTCAGCCCTATCACGACACTATCATTAGGGGCTACGTCCATATAGGATGCTTTAGAAGACAGGTTTACATAAACCGTCGAGACAATCTCATTCTTCCCTCATTGGTGACAATTGAAATAGGGTCAACAATACATAAGACTATACCTCACCTTTGACAAGACGAAATGCTATCATTGTGGAGCCCCTGGTCATATAGTCAGTTTGTGCCCAACTTTATCTGCAGCATCCTGTGATCAACATAATGTTGCGGAAGAGACAAGTGAGACAACAACCCCAGTTACCTCAACTCCTGTAACTGAACATCAACAGCAAACAAACACCGAAATACCCACACCCGCTACTAATGCCGTAACAGAGAACAGAATGTCGGAGAACATACTCCCACATGAAAAACCCGCACCGAACAACAATGAAATTAACGAAAAGAAAGCACTCAATACTCCAACGCCTTCGAAGCTAATCCGCAAGGAGACCTGTCTGACTCAGATATAGAAATCATCCGTTCCTCGGATGAGTCGTCAACCTACTTGATAGTCACCAAAAATAAACGTAGGAAGACTGGAAATTCAAAGAGAAGACACTCCTTCGAGCAAAAACAGACAAACCCAGACCCTATGTCTGATTCCACATATGAACCCAGGAGTGAAATCCTACCTGAAGATCATAAGGCAATAATGAAGAAGTTTGAGGAAGATCCTACCTTTTGTCCGATATCTTACAAAAAATTCATTACATTCCTCAAAGAAGTATGGGGAAGAACTGACCATACTGAAGTAGCCCTGTTTTACTGCGGATTTGCTTAAGCTATCTAACTCATTGCTCATCATAAAATGCATTATTAAAGAATGCTCACTTAAATCAAGGGTGCAAAGGTTGGCTGTTAATTTAAGAAAAAAGAATTAAGCCAAACTTAAATCGAATAATGAATAATACCAACCTTAATATTACAATTATTAATTATACTGTAATAGTTAATATCTATAGTGTGTTCCATCTTCAGTTTCAGTATTGGGTAAATGGAGCGCGGTATTGCCACGTCTCACTACCCTAACGCCAGCAAAAGTCTGGTAATTTAAAATTTCCTTTATGTAACTTATTAAGTAAATGCTATTGTTACAATTTTTGCCATAATACATGATTTTCTAAACCAAAACAAAAATACCGCGTAGTAAAATTTCTCTCGCTACGTACCGCGTGTTGCACACATGGCTGCTATAGTGTCCCAAACACTCCGGCGGTTCCAAAAGCCTCATAAAAGTGAAAAATCTGATGTGGCCAACACATTACTTTCTCCATATTTGGGGTATAGATATTTAAATGATTATGAATAGCATTATAAGGCAAAATTATTATTTCATATCGTAAAAGAATACAGTCGTCCTTATTGCCATAAATTACGTATATTTTGAATATGTTTACAAAATTCACTGCTACATGGTGGTGGCGCCATAAACTGGATATTACAAAAAAGTTAAATATCTCCGAAATGGATGGTTCTACGAAAATTTGTTTCAAACAAAACTTGGAAGAAATACTATTCTCTACAACTTTGGTCCTCACAAAGATTACCAATAACAACGTTTTTAAGAAGATATTTGACGGAAACCAAAATAACCGATTCTTTACAAATGATTCCTAAACAATCACTGCTATGGAAAATTGTTTGAAATAAAAGATATAGGAAATTATATTTTCTACATTTTTTGTGATGGTCAATGTATACAATAATGAAGTATTATCGGAGAAATATCGCAAAAACCGAATCGGGTTTCGAATAAACCTCGACTTCCGGTTAACCGGTATTGTCCAAAAACTAATCAGTTCTTTGTGCACATGCTAAAGTGTTATATATGAAATTTGGTATTAATATGACAAGTACTTTTTGAGTTAGAGTGCCCACAATCACATACACACACTTCATTCCGAAAATAGTCTAAACATATTCTAGGGACCTCAAAACGTGTATTTCCGCTGAAATCTCGAAGTCGATTTTTTTCGTGATCACAATACTTTCCCATTACTACGTATGGAGCTTAAAAGAATAGAATCCTTTGATGTGCCCTTGTTTTCCCTATGCGCTCAGATTTATTTTTTCTGTGCCAGCGTTCAATTGTCTAAACCAGTCTTAGGTAGTCTTTTATCTTGTGATGTAGAGTTACCTACCCTTGCAAAAATGTCAAAACAGTAGAAAAATTAAAAAATATTTTTAATGTTTATAATTGGAAAAATCACTCATGATAAAAATGTGATAATTTCTGAACAAATAATTAATTAATGAAAAAAATTGAAATTTTATAAATTTACAAATGGCGTAAGTTCGTTAATATTGTAAAATATCCATTATCAACTTCACAGAACATCATATCATAACAAATAGATCAAGAAAAAGTCAAATTCAAATTATTTGAAAGAAAGGAATAATTCCCCACCAGCTGAAAGATAAGAAAAGTTAATTCTCCAGTTAAGGGGTTAAATGTCCTTCGACCGGTGGGATTAGTTTGATTTAAATGTGTTACGTGATTGAGGGGTTTATTATGTTAAATAACGTTTCCTTAACAACAGCAAGATATATTATGCCGTAAACTGCCTAAAAATTAAAAATATTTTCCCAATCAAAAATTATTTCATTTGAAAAGCTATTGAAATCATAAATAAAAGTTTAAATAGTACATATTTCAAAAAATGCATAGTTTACTTCGTAAATAATAAATTAGCATTGTAGTTGCCATTTGCATTTTTATGCATAACTCGATAAATATTTCGTTTAGAGAAAAATGTATAGAATAAAAGTTGTAGGGTGTTTTAAAATAGGGAATCATTTTATGTTCTAAGCTAATTCACGGAAAAAGTACCCAAACGATGTAAATTGGTATTTGACAAAATTGTAGCATAGTTAATTGGATAAATGCGAGTTCGGAGGTACACTGTGTTCACATCTTATTTTTGGATAACTTACTCGCATATACTAAGATTAGATGTAATGTGATCAGAGGAAAATAGTTAAGCATGTGTGTACGAGAATAATTGCTCACAAAATTCCTAAATAAAAACAACTGGATTATTTTATGCTGATCACTATACATAGGAGAAATTAAGTTGCAATTGAGAAAATTTTTACCTGCCCGTCATTACAAATTCATTTGCTTCTTTTTTAATCTTGTGAATTGTCCTCTGAGACACACCACATAGCTTGCTCGTCCTACTAACAGCAGATGACAGGCTTTCATTAGACTCATTGAGGCAACTACTAAGAACATTCAATATTATTTTTTTTCCGAACTCACCTTGCTTTCTTTTCCTCGTTGAGACGTCCATTTTCTCACATAAACCACAATATCAATATAAAAATACGTTCGAAGATAATCAACATGTGATGTACATACACAATATTTTAAAAAAGGGGACACTATAAACATAAAACCTGCAAACACAACGTATCTCTACATTTGAACCGTATTACACACTTCAGTTTGAAAATGTTTTCAAGAATTGTTAAAACAACTAATTTGCAAGGTATCCAGACGTTTCCCCCAAAGCACTTCATCCACGAGACATTTCACCCAGAGACTTCATCCACGGGACGTTTCACCCACAGACGTTTCACCCATGCCCTTTCACCCATAGTTTTTTCGCCCACAAGTCACTTCACCCACATAAAGTTTCATCCAAAGAACTTTCACCCACAGGTGTCTCACCCATGATTTAGAAAACGCATGAAACGTATTAAAAATTTAAATAAATATAACATGCGAGAGATAAGTATTACATAATAACTTATTTTACATTTTATGCATGAATTCAAATCTAATTTAATCCAAATAATATTTAACCTTATTTAATTTTAAAATAAAAATTATAACAAATCATTTGGTTTAACATGTTTTTATTTAAAGGTTTTAAGATATGTAATTTATATAAAATATTTCAATATGTGTTCGGGATGTGAGTTGCTTTGTATGTGAGTTGCTTGTATGTGAGTTACATTGTATGTGAGAGTTGCGCCAGTGAATTACTTTGTGGTGAAAGGGAAGGCGACCAGTTGGATGCCTTTGTGAAAGAGTTTAGTTAACCAGAGTTTATACATGATAGCTCTCACGACGAGACGTATTTTTGGTGAGCTTCACACATGAAGTGTAATGGAAGTGTTTATCCTTTAAATAGTGCGATTCAAACACTAACTGCCAACGTGCTTAGATACGCAGTACTAATTAGGATTCATTTAAGTGTTCAGTTTTTTGGAAGTCTGTTTTTCACCCCTTGTGTAGAAGAAATATAAATCTGGAGATTGTTCCACCTGTTTTTTTAACCTTATTAAATTTATACAGTCCACTGACATTTACCACAACGAGTCACCATTGGAACAATATGCATTTAAATATTGAAATTGAATTCACAAACACGAAGATAATCAGCTATGCGATTAAACCGCTTGTATTCTTCATACTCTAGTGTAATTGACTGTAACTTTTTTATACTTCATCCTATTTGGTTCTCTTACCATTCTTCCAAATTCTACTTCAACCAACATTTTTTCATTATCTGCTTGCTCTTTTATAATTTCCCTCAGCAAATCGAAAAAATCTGACGTGGCCAACACGACTTTCTCCATATTTGGGGTATAGATACTTAAATTATTATGAATAACATTATGAGGCAAAATTGTCATTTCGTATCCTAAAAGAATACAGTCATCCTTATTGCCATAAATTACGTATATTTTGAATATGTTTACAGTATTCACCGCTACATGGTGCTGGCGCTCAGTGGCGTATCCAGGAATTTGTCAGGGGGGGGGGTTTGAACCTGAACTCTACAGGGGGGGGGGGTTACGCTAAACCCCATGATAGTTTTTACTTTCTCATATACGAAGCATATTGAGAAATTGTTATCGCGAAAAAATTGGACCACGAGATTTTGACGGAAATATACGTTTTAAATGTAGCTGAGTCCGAAAAAGTGGTTTTCGCAATGCCGTCTGTCTGTTCATGACTGTAGAGCCTAAACGGTAGAGCAAAAATGAGTGAAATCTCATACTTAGGCATTTTATCATACAGAATAGAAGCTTTGAAGAAATGGTTAACACTGATCAATAATTAAGGGAAGTTTATTCTGGTTCCCTATCATTTCGTCGTGAATAATTTTGTCGCATTTATGTTGTCGCACACATTTCGCCGCAATGCCATATTGTCGTAAGCTTCATTTCGTCACAGTTCAGTTTGTCGCAGCCACATAATGTCACATTATTGTTTCGTCGCATGCGTTTTGTCGCAAATAACAACGGCAATTTGACAGTAGTTCAAACCTCGCTCATTCGGCGGTGGACCATCCTAAAAATATCGCCATTTATGGCGAAGTTCTCATGGTATTCATTTAGACCTGTCAGTTTTATATGAGAAACTCCCCACATAATGTCGCATTATTGTTGAGTCGCCTGCGACTAAACAATAATGCGACATTATGTGGCTGCGACAAACTGAAATGCGATGAAATGAGCATACGACAATATAGCATTTCGGCGAAATGTGTGCGACAAAATGAATGAGATGAAATGATTCATGACGGAATGCGTGCGCATGGTTTATTCTATGCATTTTCAACAGCAATTCGATTTTCTCAAAAACAGCTATAACGATTTTGATCAAATTTCATACAGTTACTTGAGTTTACGTCTGAAATAATACTATATATTTCATTTTTCTCAAAGAATGTATATAATGCTAGTTTATTATTGGGCAACTTTAATAAAAATTGTATTTTTTAAAAAACGGCTGATACGATTTTCATCAAATTTCATATAGTTATTTAAGTTGATGTTTTTTAACGATTCTACATAGTTCATATTTTTCTTAAAATAACTAAATGACACATTAGTATATGAGAAAGTTTGTACAATGTATGTTGTACCAATTATTTGGTGATTCGCGAGAGTGAAGGAAATTTTTGAATTGAGACGGGGGGGGGGAGGGGGGTCATGACCCCCAAAACACCCTCCTGGATACGCCACTGCTGGCGCTGTATATTGTTATTAAGAAAAAGCAAAATATCTCCGAAATGGATGGTTCTACGGAAATTTGTTTCAAACAAAACCTAGAAGAAATATTATTCTCTACAACTTTGGTCCTTACGAAGATTACGAATAACGACGTTTTTAAGGAGATATTTGACGGAAACCGAAAAAACCGATTATTTATAAATAATTCCTAAACAATAACTGCTATGGAAAATTGTTTCAAATGAAAGTTGTAGGAAATTACATTCTCTATAACATTTGTATAAAACTGTATATAAAATAATGATGTTTTAACGGAGAAATATCGCAAAAACCGAATTGGTTTCGAATAAACTTTGACTTCCGGTTAACCGTTATTGTCCAACAACTAATCAGTTCTTTGTGCTCATGCTAAAGTGTAATATTTGAAATTTGGTAACGATATGGCAAGTACTTTTTGAGTTAGAGCACCCACAATCACATACACAAACACACACGGACATCATTCCGAAAATAGTCTAAACGTGTTCTAGGGACCTCAAAACGTGTATTTCCGTTGAAATCTTGGAGTCTATTTTTTTCGTGAACAGAATACTTTCCCGTTACTACCTATGGAGAAAGTAAAAAGAGGGATGGTATGCATAAAATAAAAAATAAAAATTATTATTTAATACTTATTTCTCCTATATTATATTTATTTAAATTTTTAATACATTTCACGAGTTTTCTGAATCATGGGTGAAACACCTGTGGGTGAAAGTTCTTTGAATGAAACTTTATGTGGGTGAAGTGACTTGTGGGCAAAAAAACTATGGGTGAAAGGGCATGGGTGAAACGTCTGTGGGTGAAATGTCCCGTGGGTGAAACATCTGCGGGTGAAACGTCTCATGGGCGAAGTGTCTTTGGGTGAAACGTCTTGTGGGTGAAGTGCTTTGGGGGAAACGTCATGGAACCAATTTGCAATATACAATAAAACTGGCAAAATTTGTAAGTACCTTCCAGCAAACTTATGAGCAGACAAAATGACGAAAGCACAAGATAGTCCAACTGCTGAGTCGTAACTGAGGGAAGATCGGGCGAGGGTTAACTGCCTACCTTTGACCTTTGACCAGAATATTGTTGGAATGTAATTGGTTATTTATTTATTAATAATTTATTTATTTAATTATGTATTTATTTATATACTACTCATATATCCAGTTTGACATATGTATGATTCACACTGCAAAATGAAAAAACTAAAAGTAATGACATTAAACATGTTTGTTAAGAAGCGAATGTAAATGGACAGAAATAACTATTTTGCTAAGGTGGTCGCCTGACATTTGCTTTCTTCAGGAAACAAATACAGATGGTGCTCCCTTGCCACTATTAAATGGATATGAAATAATCTTTAACTCACTGAGAAACTACCATTCGGGAACGGCTATCACTCTCAAAACTTCGTTACTGCCCTTCCTCTTTGACGACAAAATCATTTTTAGAGGTCATTCCCAAAATGTATATATTAGAAATGGTTCTCCACCCATTAATTACTGCTTCTCTTGCATCTATATTCCACATACATCCCATACAGCTATTGCTATCTTAAACAATTTGGAAGATGAACTGACAGAATTTATTAATCATAATTATGGTAATACAAATTGCATCTTTTTGGCTGGAGACTTCAACACCACCCTGACACCATCAACTGATAGATCTTGTGGAAAAGAACATAATACCTGGGTCGCAGCCAGGTTGAAAGGAATGGTGAATAGATTAGGATTGGAAGACGCATGGACAGAACTTCACTCAGGAAAAACAGGATATACATTCAAACTCCAGACTTGATTGTGTATATATTTCAGCAAGAAATGCCAATAGCCTTGACCACATCCTGCTAGCTCCATCCTTCTCAGATCACATGGCAGCATATGTCATCTCAACATTACAGGGAAAAT
The DNA here is from genome assembly GCA_036926305.1 of Uropetala carovei. Lineage (NCBI taxonomy): Eukaryota > Metazoa > Arthropoda > Insecta > Odonata > Petaluridae > Uropetala > Uropetala carovei. Next base: position 2,185,602 of record JAXCHB010000195.1, read on the forward strand.
AGTTAAAGGAAGCCCTTACTGGAGATTTGACAATAGTTTACTGGAGAACGATGGGTATGTACAACTCATACCAAACTTAATTACAACCCATTCTGATAATCTAAATAACACCTGAGATATTATACTGTGGTGGGACCTACTGAAGATAGACAAGAAAATGACAATAAAATTCACACAATGGGAGAAGAAAGAAAATGAAAAACTAATACAGAAAATAGAAGATAACTTACGTACAATAAAGGGACTGCTTGGAAAGGAACAAATGAACATCATGAATGAAATCAGAGAGTGGTACCAAAGAGGTAGTGAAAAAATTCTTAGCAAAGTAGGATAGGAGAACCTGCTAGCTAATGACTCACGAGCTGGATCCTTTTTAGCATAGTGCGCTTCACGTGTCCTTCCAAAACCACTTTCAAAACTAAGGTTAGGCAGAACAATTACTGATAAAATCCCAGAGATATGTGCATTTGTATATAATCATCTGTCAAATATATTCGATGGAGAAGACACAGCAGTTAATAATGAGGAATTTTACGACAGATTAACTAAGAATGAGGAAAGGGATGGCTGTGACGACGGCATACACATGGTTGATTTGACATGCAGTATGAATTCCCTAAATAAAAAGAAAGCTCCTGCAATGATGGGTTGAGTCAAATTTTATAAAAAATTCTGGAACATACTATCCAACCCATTCTTGGAAGTTATAAAGGGAAGTTTCATTCAAGGGGTGTTGCTGTACTCAATGAGAAGGGCAGTAATTTCCCTAATACACAAAAAAAGGAGACTGCCTAGATATAAAAAACTTGAGACCCATTTCCATTAAAACCACTGATTACAAAATAATTGCTAAGGTGATATCCAGAAGACTATCGTTCATAATGGAAAAAGTAATCACTCCAGAGCAAAGCTTCTGTGTCCCTGGCCATACCATTCTGGATATTTCGCTCTTAACAAATTCGTGGACAGTCAATGATTGCCGTATGATTCTAGAAACGCACATGCATATTTATATTCTCCAATAGATTTTGAAACTTTTATTAATACAGATATGTATGTTAATGCTTTACGAGTAATTATCAGTAATTATAAGACGACTGCTATAGCCGTCTTGCCCCTGTACAAGGAATAATTTTTTGTGTGCGCAAGACGGCTATGGCCGTCCAGAATCCTTTTTTTTTTGGTGGAAAGATAAATATTTTCTCAAGTTTTACAATTTTATTTTATTTAAACATATTAAATTTATTTGGATATATACAGAATACATTTATTGAATTTTATTATATTCCTCGAAACATTTCCCAGGACACAGTGGTGGATGTTCTGGGCATGTCTTGAACTGGAATGCTGTTTCCTTTCTTTTGTTAATTTTTGTGTACTGTCGGCAACGTAAATAGTGTAGTTTTCTTTTATGTCCTACTGGATGAGGAATATTTTCTTGGTAGTGCGTATTATTGGATGTCTGAGGTTCACTGTCTTCCACACTTGTACTAGCACGGCTACCACCATGAATAAGTCCACTTCTTACCAATTTACGCCCATCACGCATGGAAGGAGGGACACCAAGATATGCCTTTACTAGTTGTTCATGGAAAGCCAACAAGTTAATTTTTTCATTTACAATTTTCTTGTAAATAAAGTACGCATTCCATATTGATATATCTAATAAATGAAATATCACTTTTTTATAACAACGAATCGTCTTTCAAGGGAATGAGTAATAACTCGTCATTTGGTCATTTCTATCAACTCCTGACACGTGTTTATTATAGGCGAAAACCTCCTGAGGTTTCATGTTGATTTTCCCACATGTATTTCTAGTCTCAACAATCTTTGGATGATGTCCGGTGGTAATGCATAAAACCTCCCTCGTATCCCTCTACTTTGAGACAAATATTTCCACATTGTTTCCATTTGTGTTCTCTCCTTTTGAGTTTTGCTAAAACAACATCATTTGGGTTCCCTCGTCTGTTAGAACGAAGTGTGCCTGTTGTATGAGTCTTTAATTTTAGCAGCAACTTCGACAGTTGACAACTGTTATAATAACTGCCCATGTATACATGAAGGCCCTTATGTAGATAAGGTTGCATCAAGCTGTTTCTAATTTTGACATACCCTCTTGATTTGCATCACTTTTACCTTTGAATATATTAATGTTTAGCACATATCCGTCTGAAGAACACAATTTGAAAAACTTAATTCCGTATTTAGCCTTTTTTCTTAGTATAAATTGCCGAAAACTAAGGTGTCTGCGAAACAAAAGCAAAGACGTCTAAAGACAAAGCTTCATCAGGATGAAAGGTTTATTGAAAGTTCCGTATTAATAGTTCTAATAAAGGACTTCTCTTTTGCAGCTTATCTGATTTATCAACATTCTCAGAACTTCGGAAACAGCATAAAGTTCTCAACATTTGTTCAAATAGCCTTCCAGACATTTTATAAGAAAAACATTGGTGATAGTATAAAGGATCATTTGAGAACATTTTGCATATAGATGGGAATTTTATATTGCCTTGTGGTATACAAAGAGATAAAAATATTTGCATTACTTCTGTGTTAGTTGGTTTCATTTTTAGGCGCGTTTCACTTACAGCGTGAGCGCCTATTATCGTCGGTCGGTCCGTCCGTCCGTCTGTCCGTCCGTCCGCATGTTCGTTCTCGGCTTCTACTCAACGGATTTTTATGAAATTTGATATTAAGGACTTTCAATCAAATATAATAAGAAAATCGCAAAAATGAATCACGTACGCCAATCAGGGGTACCACTTTACTAGAGACAAAAAATTAAATTTTCGTCATATCTCGTAAAATATTGTTCATATCAAAATATTTTTCAAATAAAAGTTGTAGAACTGGTAAAGTAGAGTATTTCCTTTTCTATATATTTTCATCGTAGGAGTAGCCGTTATCGAGAAAATCAAACAAGAAAGTCTTATATGGAGTTGAACTTAGAAAATTTCTTGCATGGTTACTTCATTGTTGCTAACATAAACAATCTCCCAAACAAACGTTTAATTTCCTTACGTGTGCATGTAATACTATTAAATAGGAAGAAAATGGATTATTTATGATGAAGAAAAGGACTTTAAAACGCTATTTCCCTTACGTACAGGTATATAATTGCTTTCTAATACTCCATTGCATGAAACGCGCCCCATTTGTGATACGTTGTACGCTTTCCTAACTTGTTTGAATTTTACTGAATTTCTGATGATGGCGAGCAGTGTTATTCAGGTCCATTGCATATTGATTGGTTTATTTTACCAGAAGCTCCGTAATGGATGGTTTCCATAATTTCTCAAAAACTTCAACTACGGTCGGTGTTAGTTGAAAATTTAGTATTACTCCTGTTGTGCTATTTTCAAATGAAAAATTTGGAATGGGAATTACAAAGTCACACCAATCTTGATCATTTTTATCTTCTTCGATAATTTCAAATTCTTCCCCGTTTTCTCTTTCTCTGATTTCATTTTTGCTATCTTCTTTGTCACAATGACTCTCATATTCATCTCCATCTTCGTCTGAAGAGTCCTCATTGCTCTCGTCTTCACTTAGCATAAATTCAGGGTCATGCGATTTTCCTTCGTCACTGGATGGCTCTGAGGAAGATACCTCGTCCAACCATTTCCTTATTTTTTTCTCCTCTTCTTTGGGGTTCATTTTTGTTATATTTTATTGTATTTATAAAGAAAAATTACTATAATTTAACTACCTTTAAAAATGTAATGATAATGAAAAACAATATTTACGAGTACATAGGATGAGGGATGCTACCAGTCTGTTTAGACCAAAGGTACTTCAGTTTTAAATAGTTTCCTTCGCTGAAATAATGAAGCAAAAAAGTCGATGAATGTTGAATTACATAAATCTAAACATTACAGTATTCAAAGCGATATCATCATTCTAGTCTTCACCTTATTTTGCTCAAGCGTAATGTTGAGGTCTCCTCTTGCAATAAGCGTAAAGGCAATGGCTAATAGGCATGGAACATATGCTGTTGATGGTAAGATTCCTTGCAGCAGAATGAAAAGATACCTTGAAAACTTGCAAAAACTTTTCCCACTGTTTTCGTTTCCCTGATTGTATTGCATTTGTTTGTGTTTACTCTGTGAAGTGCTCTCTCTCCCTCCCTCTTCTGAAGAAGTGCAGACGAAGGGGAGAAATGGATGGCTCATACTCATTGGGTAGGCAAGAGTGACGTCGAACCCCTCAAAAGATTGACTAACACTCCTAATGGTTACTTCATTCCGAAAAAGTTTGTCTTATCATTCATTGCGTTTTGTGAAAGCCAACCATGCGGCAACACAAAAAAAATATTTTACGAAATAATAACAGGATATATGTAGTAAGAACTATACTTATAGTGAAAAAGATGTATTTGAATAATTCTGATTTTATTGGGGGCGCTACTTCCTAAAAATATACTTAAAATTGATAAAAATTAGATTGCCTCGCGAGTACAGACTATGATAATAGTAGATGGAGGACGTCTAAATAATTACATATAAATACAATTATAGGGACAAATTACACAATTTTATTTTTTCAGGTGGGCCAGAGGACCACTCTCCATAGCAAATGCCAAAGAATTTGTTGATGGTAAGATACTTCATGCCTCCTAGAGTGGGTTAAATGAGGACGGCTATGTCCATCTTGCCCCTAAGCATCGCATACATGACGACGGCTATAGCCGTCTTGTCCGCGAACGTGTTAAGAGATTTAATTAGCAAAAAATCAAAAAAATGAAGCCTTCACCATAATTACGCTAGACCAAAAAGGAGCGTTTGACCGGGTCTCACATAAACATCTCTTCAAAACAATGAAATACATCGGCCTCGGAGAAACCACTATCAATAGAGCAAAGACCCTGTATAGTGGCGCCAATTGTGTAGCCCTATAAACCTTTTAAAAGGCATACTCCAGGGATGTCCGTTGTCAGGACCACTATATACAATTTTAATAAACCCCTTCCTGTTAAACATAAAGAGAAAACTTCTAGGGCTTCAGATCCTAAAACAACCAAACACCAGGCTACTTATTTCTGCATATGCAGATGATGTACACATCGTAACTGAAAGGGATGAAGATATCACCAAGATTAAAACTGCATTCAATGAGTACTCTCAAGTATCTGGAGTGCAGTTAAATGTACAGAAACCTGTAGGCCTGTGGTGTGGAATGTGGAAGAATAGAAGTGATAAGCCACTAAACTTTCATTGGAGAAATGAAGGTGGCTATTTTCTGGGAGCATGGCTTGGCAATGATAAAGAGAAACAGTTAAATATCAACATGAAGACACTGCAAGAAAAAATAAAGACAGGGATTGATAGCTGGAGCCAACCTGCGGGACCAATGTCATTGAGAGGGAGAGTTCTGGTCGCTAACCAGTTCCTTGCGCCACGAATATGGCATACAATGTAAGTCTTTCAACCACCTCCTACATTAATAAAACTCCTTCAGGGAATGTTGGTTGACTTTGTATGGGCTAAAGGCAGGCATTGGGTGAACGCCGATATTCTCACAACACCAGTTACTGAAGTTGTACTAGGACTTGTAAAAACAGCCCCTAGAATACATGCCTTCAGAATTCTATTTGCTCAGCGACTACTGTACAGCCCTCCAGAACCTCGATGGAAAATAATGGCTGGAATTAAGCTATCCAAATACAGGGATGCTGCTTTTGTTACAGAACAGTTCTTCCGTCCCCTAAGGTACAAAAAATACCAAAACAATGACAATTTCTATAATTTGGTAAGTGATTCATGAAGCTTCTAAACACTCATCTTGATGAAAATGGCAGACCAACACCAGTAGGCTGCCCTCCACCACCCCTATCATTAAAATTAACTTACCATAGTAAGAGGAAAATAACTTATATCATGTTACCAATAGAAAAGTGACTAATATACAAAGAAGTCCTGTACATTGACAATTCAAAACGTTGGCCCTTAGAAGGTAGTCATATCTGCCCCCAGAGCCGCAAACCAAACCGAACCGCAGTCATTTTGCTGAACCGCAAACCAAACCGAAACCACTGATTAATTTTTCAATGAACTGTAATTTTTTCCAAAAGTGGTTCAGTTTTGGTTCGGACCAAGGAAAAGACCAGGAATTTCCATTCGAAAAACCAGCGGGTTTGCTTCAAAGGAAAGAGTGCCTATCTCTTTCCTCTCTGCTACTATTGTTATCCAGAGACAACATTTATGGTGAGGGTTATGGGGACACCAACTGCGACAATATCCGGGTCAACCCCTGTAGGCAGAACCCGACCAACAGAATATAGAAAGATCTTTATCTGAACGTAGGCAAAATGGTCGTTTTACAATGATCTAGAAAAGAGCTGTAATCCGCTTTCGTGCTGAAAGAAAAATCCATGCCCTTTTACCATCACCATCATCTCCTTCAGCACTGTAATTAGCAGACCTGAGAAAATATGCCCCGCTGTGTCTTTCTTAGAACACCATTAACTCTCCTCATATCTTTTTCTTCAGAAAAATTCAAATTGTTGCTCTCAACGGCTTGAGCTTTCAACGACATCATTCCTTTTCCAACTATCGTGTGGTGTTCTTCTATAATAGGTATTTCCATTACTTGGTGGTTTATATTCCTACAAAAACAGGCGAGGACTTCGGCGGATCCCTTGGATCGAAGGCATTCATTTCCCGCAGAATTCCTTGAATTATCTAAAGTGTGTATTTTTAATAATATTTTAGTAAACTTTATTTGAGACAGATAAAATTAATTAACATGTTAGTGTTATTTAAAGAGGGTCACTCTACATTTTATAATCGTTTGTTTTGAACCATAAGTGTCCGCACTTCGTATATTGAATAATCTGCCCCGTACTGTCGATTAATTTTAAATTATTCTTGTAACATAATTTTACTATCATATTGATTTTTTAATTACTTTTCTAAGGTGGCAAAAGAAAAAAATTAGCAATATGTAATATGTCTGGAATCGAGCTAAAAGTGTCTTTTTGAATTTATTATATAATAATAAGAATTAATAATCGAATTTATTAGAGTTTTACATATCATAAATTCATTCGGAGTAATATTTTATTCCATATTATTTAACCAATTAACTAATTAAAATATTTTATTTACATAAATTTATTATTGAAATTTGGAAAAATTGAGATGCCGTGCATCATCGCCATTGGAAATCAAGAAACTCTCTACTTCAATAATTAAATCTATCATTCAATCAAGGAAATCTTAATAAGGGCTTACGGAAAAGAATTTTCCTAGTCCCTTGATAAATACAGCGAACATTTTTTATTTTATTTGTTATAAAAGAACCAAAGTAATAACGCTTTGTAACTTCCATTGTTTTTATTTCTCTTACGAGCCGGGTTTCGACATTACAGTGCTATAGTCAGGTGCAGATATGGTGAGAATAGAAAGTATATACAGAGAAATGGGTAGAGACGGGGGACGGAGGGTAGTTTGTAAGATGGAAAGGAATGGAGGGGAGGGAAAGGAGGAACCTATCTCAGAGGGTTACTGCGGGGGATAGGTTGTAAAGGGATAAATGGGGAGGGTAAAGGAAAGGCTGGGAGGGAGAGACCATCTCGGGAGGGTTCGGGGAAAGACGGGAAGGACTAAAAAGAAAGGTCTTGTGGAAGACGGAGAGAGGGTGAACTCCAGAGAGAGGAGGGAGGAAATTATCAATGCGGCAATGGGTATGTGTGTGGGAATAAGAAAAATAAAGGCAAGTGCGGGTGGTAGAACTAAAAAGGTTAAATATTGGGAGACAGGCGGTAAGGCCCTTGTTATAAATCTTTTTTCCTCTAAATGTAAGGTAAGAATAAGAAATAAAATGCCTGAGGAACTAATTTTCTTTGATTTTTAATGATTTCTTTAAAACACTTTTATGTTTTCGGTGTGTGCGTCCATCCAGGGATAATCTCAAAAGCGGTTTAAGCTAGAGGTGCATTTTCTTTCTGATTATGTATGATTGTGTATGTTGGTAAATGAATTTGAAGTGTCCATTCAGATAATTTTTAATTGATATGTAAACAACAATGAACATAAAAATCACGTTGGGATAAAAAATACCATTTTTTAAATATAAATAAATGAAGATGATGATGGGATTGAAATATATTTAAAATATAAATTTTTCCTTTCTTTAAATAAATTCTTCTTTCATTTAAAATAATGATGACTGCTGAATGATTTACTTACAGATTGATACTGAATTTGTAATGTTTATATTGGATAAATTATTTCTGAATAGTATTTCAAATGATTACCGTATATACTCGTGTATAGTACGAGTTTTTACAACCAAATTTTTATTGCAAAAATTGGGGATCATACTATACACGAGTAATGCAATTGAGGATTTAAAATTCATGTATCTCCACGGGCATTTTCGGTAAAGTTATGCCACCCGCACGCATTCTAATGGTAGGCTAACCTTAACAGTGAGGTCCTTTATCGTTGTTATGTTGTTTCGTGAAGAGTAGAATCTTTTTCATATATAAAGCTTCAAATTCACAAATACTTGATATAAGTGAAGATTTACGGGCACTTCCTTTCTTGAATTTTATGTATGTACATCTTTGTTTGCGTCTTTTTACAAGGGATTGATTGGAACGAGTTGGACGAAAAGTATCGCAGACGGCGTAACTTTATGGAATTTCGACATCTTGGAAAAAAGAAATTATTTTTGTAATATTCAACAGTCTTTATTGTTTCTTCAATCATACACCAATCGGTTTCCACTACAAAGTCATTCTAAAGGTATTACGTCGGTTAGTAACACCATTAGAATGATTTTGTAGTGGAAACCGGTCGGTGTGTGATTGAAGAAACAATAAAGACTGTGGAATATTACAAAGTAATTTCTTTTTATCCGTTATCCCTACCTGTTAAATAGATGAGCGAGTGGAACCATTACGTATGCGGAACGTAATCCAGACATACTAGAATTGTTACGATTTTATTTCATCTTGTGCAATCATGATTCATATCACTTTTTATTAAATGTTTTAGGAGTAAGATACTTAACTTATCCAAATTTTAGTGTACTCGCAAGAAATACTATTTACGACATTTACGGTCTATTCTATGGTGGTGTGGAAAATCAAGGTCGTTCGATATATCTCACTAGTAACCATCGAGCTATCGAAACGAAATATATCGACCCCGGTAGAAAGCTGGAGTCGTACTATAAACGAGATATATGATAAAATCAGGTTTGTGCACCAAAAAATCAGGGGTCGTACTATACATGGAGTCGGCATATACACGAGTATATACGATAATTTAGTTGAACCGCACCGCAAACCGAACCGAACCACTTGTCAAAATTCTCGTCTGAACCGAGCCATGAACCGAACCACTTCCAAAATTTAGAACCGAACCGCGAACCGAACCACTCCAAATTTTGAAGTGGTTTGCGGCTCTGCATATTTGTACAAGAATCTTTCAGCCTAACTATGCAAAGCATGGTTGAGTGAACGACTTTGTTACAAAAATAAATGCGCAACAATAATTATTAGTGTTAGTATTTTTTCGATATTACTCTTATAAAAAATTAAGAAGCCATACCTTACTGTTTTACAGTTTTTAAAGCGGACGATGTTTGGCAATAGAAAATTATCTGGTGCAGAATATCGCAAAAGAAAGGCTAAGACTCAATTAGAACTGAAAATGTAATCCGGGTCTTTACATAAATTCCTCAAAGAATATTGAGAGAATCCGTAACAAGTGAAAATGCGGTTCATTTCATCAATCATAAAAATACACACAAAATCAAAATAATTGTATCCTATTAAACTAATAAACTATTCCTCATATAACTTGTATGACTCTATGGGTGCCATAATTAAAATCTGCTTGGGACGCACGAATGTCTTGAGTCAGACCTGTCTAAGCCTATCATACGATTTCAAATTTTCAATAAAATGTGTTTAGTTCCACACAAATAAATCAAGTTCTTGAAGTATACTTGATAATAAATTTAATCAAAAGTTTAGATTGATCTGAAATAAAATTATCATCAGAATAACCTCCAACTTAATCGAGAACTAAAACAACGATTCATATTTCATATTTATTTGATACGCCGTAATTTTTGTAGGGCAGTTACACTAGTTTATTTATAACGTGAAGTTGCTTTTTCCACTTTTATTATCTAAAAATCTTCTTCATAATATGAACTGATTTTTATTTTTGAATTTTCTTTATTTTAATTGAATTTTTCTTATGGTATCAACCTGGACGAAGGAAAGAATAAAAAATATTTGTCATAGTAAGCGGTACTCGGTAATTTAAGTGGTATATATCTTTAAAGGCGTTTTCAGCATGATTTTGCCGTCCGAATATGCGCCAGCTGCCACTGCAACCAACCCTATAATAATGGAAATGGAAGGGAAATAAGCGGGAATTTATAAAACAGACGGTTTGAGTTCCCCACAATATATGAAGAACCGTCGTGCCATTGTTTTGCGAACGTTTTGCTTCTACCCTCTATTCGAACATTTCTATGGGATCTGGGGTGTTTTTATTATACTTCCTGCTACCATTTACCGACAAAGAAGAAAATTGTTATGAAAATTAAAATACGTATGGTTGATATTTTTCATAAATATAAGTTATTATAGATTTGAATAAATAGATTTTTATTATTCCCTATCGTTTTCGACTAACAAAAAATAAAATTAATTATTAAAAAACTGAACCGAACCACTTGTCAAAATTCTCGTCTGAACCGAGCCATGAACCGAAACACTTCCAAAAATTTAGAACCGAATCACTCCAAATTTTGAAGTGGATTGCAGCTCTGCTGCCCCCATAAATTGGAAATCATTCCATGCTAACTCAAGCTTCGGTAATGACAGTAGTGTAGCATGGAGACTAGCCTTAGATAGATGGGCTGACTGTACCTTTCTACAAAAAATAAATGTCCAACATAACACAGTGTGTCCATGGTGTGCCGGCAAGGTAGGAAACACATGGCATTTAGTCCTCGCATGCCTAGAGGTAAAAGAACTATGGAGACATCTAAAAATCCCTCTAAAGAAATTAACCATGCAAAACCATATCCTTGTAAAAGATATATATTGTGGTTACAAAACATATGAGAAGAAATCACAATGGTAAAATTATTGCGAATTACCTGTTAACCCTAGCAAAAAGTACAATATACCAATGATTTACTAGTTTCTCTAAAGGAGAGAGAGCCCAACCACACTACTGGAGAGACTTCAAAAGAAAACTTACAAAACGCCTAATGAAGGAATGGGCATACCACCATAGCCTCGGAAGTGAGGTTATATTTAACAATTTTTGGTGCACCGAAAATACTATTTGCAGGGTAGAAGAAAATGAAATAAAAATTATTGATTTCTAATAAAAGATTCCTAAACTTTGATCCAGTACGCAATGATGGTGAGAGTGAAGCGGTTGAGGATAAACCCCGACGTTGCGGTCACCTGTCCCTTCAGAGGGGTCGCTCAATCATCAACCTTCTGCCAGATGCATAATCGAAAGATAAAACAATGAAAAATGATGAATAAATAAATAAGATGATGGAGAAAGAATAAACCCTCACTGTTCATATATAATAATAATAATAAGGAGGACGTGGACACATAGACATCACGAACCTGCATCATAAACAAATACAGAAGCTAAGGAAGTACTTTCACACAAGACAGGACAGCGAGCTGCATAAAGCCATAACCACAATAGACAATTCTGCCACACCGTTAAAACTCAAAAACCAGCAATATGAACCTAATAACCACATAACAACAGATGCCCAAAAAATGGAAACCTGGAAAAATAAAACACTCCATGGTAAACACCCATACCAACTATCACAAGCACACATAGATAAAGAAGGATCGAATAAATGGCTAACCAATGAACAACTATTTTCAGAGACCAAGGGTTTCAACATTGCTATACAGGACCAAGTCATCAAAACCAGGAACTATCTGAAATACATAATAAAAGATCCAACAATATCAGATGACAAATGTAGAAAATGCAAAAGCCAGACTGAGACAATAAGAGGACATAACAAGTGGATGCAGCATATTGGCCCCGAATGAATATGCTTACAGACATAACGTTTGCAAACAAATACACCTAACAATAAGTAAGAAACATAACCTAATAGAAAATAGCAGTATCCCATGGTACCAATATAACCCGGAAATCATACTCGAGAATGAAAACATCAAATTATACTGGAACATAGAGATAATAACTGATAGAAGAGTACACCACAATAAACCAGACATTACACTGATAAAGAAGAAAGACAAAATAACATACCTAATAGACATAGCAATTGCAAATACACAAAATTTAGAAAAGAGGTACAGTGAGAAAATACAAAAATACACACTACTAGCAGAAGAAATTAACTGAAATTTGGAGTAAAGATAAAGTTATCACCATACCCATAATACTATCAACTACTGGTGTTATCACAGGGAACCTGCACAGAAGTATTACATCGCTGGAGCTAGACAGCAAGCTCTATGTTAATCTGCAGAAGTCAGTTATAATAAACACCAAATTAATAGTGAGGCAGTTCCTCAATAATGACACCTAGTTGTGTCAAAAATACAACTCAATAATAGTGCTTATACAGCTGGAGACATCTCCGCTATATGAGCTTGAATCCGGGATGCCTCCGAGGTTGAAAAAGATAACAATAATAATAATAATAATAAACACAAATACACACACAGACATCATTCCAAAAATATTCTAAACGTGTTCTAGGGACCTCAAAACATTTATTTCCGTTGAAATCTCAGTCAATTTTTTTCATGAAAACAATACTTTCTCTATACTACGTATATGGAGAAATTAAAAAATCTGATGTGGCCAACACATTAGTTTCTCCATATTTGGGGTATAGATACCGTATTTGACCAAATATAGCCTCCCTGTTTTTGGCCAAAAGTGTAGGGCAAAAGTTGAGGGGGGAGGCTATTTTCGGGCACTAAAAATTAGGTGGGTACAAACAAGTGTGCAAAACTTCAATAATGATGAATTTCATTCGAGTCAGTAAGTGTTTCTATCCTTGTAAGACTAAACTACTCGGGTTGCGAATATTTATTTGCAAGGCTGATTGACGTCACCATATAGGAAGGATTTTTCAATTACCTGATCGCTCTCATTATCGTCAAATTGCAAGTTTTACCATAATTGCTCGTGTAAGCTGCACCCCCGTGTATCCCGCGCACCCCGGTTTTTGGGCCAGCTCTAGGGAAAAAAATTTCTTTGAGCAGAAAAAGGGTTTTTTAAATCACCAATTCCTATTTCTCAAAAATGCTACGCTCAAGTTAAGCATCTTCACACTCCTACGTGACGAATTTATTGGGTGATCTCTATATATCGGTACTTGCAGAAATCTCCTCGGTAGGCCTCTTTTGATAAACACTTAACTGTTTTTGTTGTCATATCAGTCATGTTCGGCAGAAATCGCTCTGGTAGCGATCATTCTGCTGTACGTAATTTTCCAGCCATATGGTCATTGATCCCTACCGTAGCGGTAGTCATTTTTTTGGCGAACTAAAATTATGATCAGTGATCACCATGACTTTCATAGACGTATCATAGAATAAAGGAAGAATGCCATATCTGAACGTGGTAGGCGTCGTCTTCCGTGAGAACAAAACCCCCACCAACCCAAACTGGTCGTGCATGCGCCGTGGCCTCCGTGACGACTGCAACAGAAAGCCGTCGAGTTTGGGGAGCACCCGTTAATAAACTTAAAACTCATTTAAAATTTTTATACAATGAATGGAAATGACTAAATACACCAAAATTTAGAAATAGAATAATAGATGCAGCATGGGTGCTAGCTTAATGTATATTTGTTTACCGACACGACATTTTGGGAAAAAAGGTGAGCGGCAAATAAAAGAATTCGTGTAAGACACGCACCCCCTTTTTTTCACCGGCGTTTTGGGAAAAAAGGTGTGCAGCTTACACGAGCAAATATGGTAATACCAATAAAGTTAACCTTACCCGAGAATGGACTAATTGCCTGGCTAAGCTCGAATTGTTAATTACACAAACGAAAGATAGATTAGCATTGCGCATCGAAATATGAGCAAAGTGCAAATTTATATTGAAATTCCAATTAGCATGGCATTTTATCACTCGCTAATTGGTACTTTTTTATTAAATGAGTGCAAGTTTGATATTTCTTCAAATTATACAGCATGTTTCATGACATTAAAGTCCTAAAAATGATCATGTCCTTTCAGAGTTTTAAAATATTTTCTAGATTTGTGTGAGAAAAATGGGCAGGGGGGCTATATTCGGAGGGGGCTATATTCGGTCAAATACGGTATTTAAATTATTATGAATAGCATTAGAAGGCAAAATTATTATTTCATATCATAAAAGAATACAGTCGTCCTTACTGCCATAAATTATATTTTGAATATGTTTACAGAATTCACCGCTAGACGGTGGCGCTGCATACAGGAAATTTATGAATAAATTCATTATCTACTAAATGGAATGTTCTATGAAAATTTGTTTCAAACAAAACTTGGAAGAAATATTATTCTCTACAACTTTGGTCCTCACGAAGATTACCAATAACGACGTTTTTAAGGAGATATTTGACAGAAACTGAAAACCGATTATTTATAAATAATTCCTAAACAATAACTGCTATGGAAAATTGTTTCAAATGAAAGTTGTAGGAAATTACATTCTCTATAACCTTTGTATAGAATTGTATATAAAATAATGATGTTGTAACGGAGATATTTCGCCAAAACTGAATCAGGTTTCGAATAAACCTCAACTTTCGGTTAACCGGTATTGTCTAAAAGCTAATCAGTTCTTTGTGCTCATGCTAAAGTGTTATATATGAAATTTGGTAACGATATGGCAAGTACTTTTTAAGTTAGAGCACCCACAATCACATACACAGACATCATTCCGAAAATAATCTAAACGTGTTCTAGCGACCTCAAAACATGTATTTCCATTGAAATCTGTAATTAGATTTTTTCATGAAAACAATACTTTCTCTGTACTACGTATATGGAGAAAGTAATAAATATTCAGCATTCAACATTCACCAGATAAGGTTTTATGACTATGACTTTAATTAATAAATATCAAATTGTCAATTTAAAATCACATGTAAAGCTTATTTATCAAAGCACAACAGTCTGCAGGCAATGTTCTTACTATTCACACAGTCTGTGAATTAAAGCTTGTCACATATAGTTTATACTAGAATATTATAATGAAATTACCACTCACTTCCATACCATTTTACAATGAATAACTCTGAGCTTATTTATTCATTCATGAATGAGAATATATATTGGATATTATATTTATTTTCCTTCTTCAGTTCAAATCTCATTACTCATTCCCTTATCTAACTGATTCAATTGTCACAGGGTACTACCAAACTATAGTAATCTCTTGATTTGATAAGAGACAAAACTTAATATATACGTAATCAAGTAAGGCAGTAAATGTATTGAAAATAAAATGCTAACCTCCCAAAGTGTCATAATATCCTGGTACGAAAACTCCCTTTTAAAGAGTATTAAAAGCCAACGAAAGCAGAAGAACAAATTATCAGATTCATTTTTCTCAAGGTAGTTACCCAACTCAGGATCAGTTATCCTAATCAAAATATTAAGGTGCTTTAACTGCTGCTTCATTCCAGTTTGATCCATTTCAAAATTATTACTCTGAAATACAATAAAAGACAGCATTGAATATCTTATACTGACATTTTTAGTGTTGGTGATTAGCAAAATACATCTGAATAATATCTATAAACATACCATTTTATTCATGAATCCTACAAAACACCAAAAAGCATCCACTTCATTTTCCATGAGATATAATATGGGACTTAATAAGTCACTCATACCCTGGACATATCCAAGATCAAAGTTATACATCACATATGTCATTAAAATGTCATACAACAACTGAACATTTGGGTTGTCATTTCCTTCAAAGTAAGGTATGGTTCTATCTGTCCGGTTCACGTCTTTTTCTGTAATGTCAATATTTGAATTATAAAGATATAATTTAATGATATTAATCTAATATATTACAACACAAGATAATATATATGATCGCCTTAAACATTGGATTTAAAACATTTACATGAATTTATTATGCCAATGAAGAGAAGTCAATATGCTAAAAATTATATTTCTTTTTACTGTGAAATGTTGTAATTGAGAGAGCAATCTGTAAATGGAAGTATTGATTTTAAATGACAATTTTTCTCATTAATATGAAATATGACTGGAATGACTGAATAACTCCATAAATCAGGAAAATTTTGGAAAAGCCAGCAATGCTTATAAACGTATGATGAAGGTAAGGGTTTGAGAATACTACAGATCACCTGATATAATATTCCCTATGTGAGGAAAAAATGCCAATTGAGAAATTCTTACAACATAATCACACATATATGGTTTGATTAACATGTTGACCACTGAGGTCCAGTTAACTAGTCATCACCAGTCACAACTTGATACCAATGTCCAGTTAACTGGGAATCCAGAGCATTTATATTTCCCTTACACTGCAACTCTGTATCTGGGTGTTTTGATACAACATGAGTGGTGTCCCAAACCCGTCTAATTTGAAGAAATTTTTCTGCAATCTGTAGCTCCTTTGTGAAGGACATTCCTACTTTCCAGTGTCTTGTCCTGAATATTTCCCTGATGCTAGAAAGGCTGCAATTTGTCCTGTTTGTACCCTTTTTTAATCTAAATTACTGCAACACATTTTTTATATTAAAGACATTAACATGATAATGGTGCTTGACTGAAGAAACTATGTTATCTACCAATTTTATGAATTAAACTTTTCATTCTGGTCCGTATCAGTATATACAGGTGAGCCCCACCTAACGTGGGGGATGCATTCCTGAGGTCTCCGCGTTAACCAAAAATCCACATTATGCGAAAATCCGCATTCCCATAACCTTTAGGCGCCCAGACGGAAATAACTTCCCAAATGGTGTTTTTGGACCAACATTCAATGTAAAACATATTTCTACCAAACTTTTAGAACGTAATTTATTAAACAAACTATAAAATTACCTAGTAAACAGTAAGACAAAAAAGTTTTTTAGAGGTAGACATACATAATTTCAAAATATTTCTCAGAATACCTACGAAGTTTTAATTAAAAAAGAGTCCAATGTCGACTGCTTAGCTTTTTTTCACTTATTACGCAGAACTTGTTGGTAGCATTCAAATAGCCCATCGCAGCCCCGCTTCACGGCACTCACTTGTGTGAAGTCATTGTGCTCCTCCAACAAAGTCAAAGTGAAAATGAAAATTTACCGAAATTAGACGGGTGTCAATGTCACTCTGAAAAAAGGTGCCGGTACACTGCACCGGTGCGTATCATCACAAAAAAGCATTGTATATACCGTATATTCCTGTGTATAATTCGACCTTTGAAGTGTAAAAAATTTTTCCTAAAACTTAAGGTCGACTTATATGCTGAACATATAAATGTGAACCTTAAATTACAAATGAATAACATCAATATTTAAGAAGACTGTTGATCTTTCGGTGGAGTTGATCGCTATTTTGAATCAGCTGTTCCAGTATTTACATTTTATGACATTAACCGTATTTAACTTCTAAAAACGGTCACCAACGAAAACAAACTAAATGCCTATGAAAGCATTTACATACACCATAACCAAAACGAGATAATGAATAACGACGCTGGCCCTATCCCCCACTCCCCTTTATTTCAGTTAACGATCGATACACCTTTCCCTTTCCCTACTTCTCTTTCGGTCAACAATAGTATAAATACTCCGCCTAACCTTACACACTTTGACATTGCTGAAGATGACAGCGTTGCTGTCGAAACGCGCGTCCTAAGTGATCCTGCGAGTCTTCTGTGCCTTGGCACGTAAGTACCGCCTTTACGGTGATTTGGAGGTATTTTTCCAATTTTATTCTTAATGGTTGAAATTAAAACATGTGTCACATTGAAAGCTCAAGAAGAATAGCACGGACTCAAAACAATATTTATGTTTTTATTATTGTTTATTTCTGATTTGTAAAAACTTGGATTGTACATGACTTTGATTTTGTCCGAAAATGGTTTCATGAGAAGTATTTTTAAGTGAAAAAGTGGAGGTCTACTTATATATATACGGAATATACGGTATATATATATTTAGGGCAACAAGGTGTTGTATCTCTCTTGTGCTGATGAAGGGATCATCCCGAGAGCTCCAATAACTTCTACAAATGTCTCTCTCCAACACCCCAGCGGCTCACCTTCCGGTAAGTGCTCACTGAATTTCCTTCAACACCTAATTGCCCTAAATATCCTCATTTACCTTTCCTTTTTATATATACATACATATATACATGTGTGTGTGTGCATGCGTGCGTGTGTGTATGTATGTATATATATGTATGTGTGTATATATATAACGGGTACAAGAATTTTACACCAAGCTGTATGAGGATCCTCTAGGAAATGACGAAGTAAATTATGATGGAAACATGCCCACCGAAGAGGTCCCAGATATCCTTCCGGAAGAGGTGAGATAGGCAATCAGAAGTATGAAGAATGGAAATGCATCTGGAATGGATGGTATCACAGCGGAAGTATTCAAAGCATTGGGTAATCATACGGAAACAATTCCCGCTAAGATTTTTAATTCCTGTCTGAGGAAGAAGAAGATACCACAAACATGGAACCACGCATGTATTATCCTTCTGCACAAGAAAGGTTCCAAAGAAGACTTGAATAACTACAGACCGATCAGCCTACTCCCAACAGTCTACAAAATATTCACCAAAATACTCACTATGCGCCTACAAAACCATCTTGATTCTGCCCAAGCAAGCTGGATTTCGCAGTGGGTATAGCACGATGGACCACATCCAAGTCGTGAGAGAGGTAATCAGTCGGACTAACGAGTATGAATTACCTCTATGTATGTGTTTTATTGACTACGAGAAAGCATTCGACTCTGTCCGAACTTCGTCGGTGTTACATGCACTAAAGAAACAAGGAGTAGAAGAAACGTACATAATCTTGATCAAGAATATCTACGAAAATGCGACAACATCTGTCCAGCTGCATGAAGAGACGAGTGCCTTTAAGGCCGAAAAGGGAGTGAGATAAGGAGATACTATGTCCCCTAAGTGATTTACAGCAGCTCTAGAGGAAGTATTCAAAACGCTAGACTGGGAGGAAAAAGGCATAAAGTTAAATGGAGAATATCTGAGTCACCTGCGCTTTGCAGATGATATCATGCTGTTCGCAGGGAGCCCAGAAGAGCTCCGTAGAAGAACTGAAGAGCTTGAGCAAGCAAGCCGAGAAGCTGGACTTAAGATGAATCTTAATAAAAGAAAGGTTATGTACAACTCCTTCACAAATTCTGAGAACATACATATCAACGGAGCAGATCTCGGAGAAGTAACCAGCTATGTTTACTTAGGTCAACTCATCACTACTGATGGTTCGCTTCTTGGAGAAATCAACCGGAGAGTGAAGATGGCATAGAGTGCTTTTGGCAAGAATGCGAACATCTTTAAATCAAATATTCCAGTCTTCCTAAAAAGGAGACTGTATGACCAATGTGTTCTGCCTGTTCTGACATATGGTTGTGAAACATGGACCATGAATGCCAGAATGATACAGCACCTTCAAACAACACAGAAGGGCATGGAGAGATGCATGTTAGGGATCACCCGAAGAGACCGCAAGAGGAACGACTGGGTAAGAAACAAGACTGGAGTCTGTGACATGATTAGAAGAGTGAAGGTGTTAAAATGGCAGTGGGTGGGCCACATTGCTAGAAGAAATGACCAGCGTTGGATGTCCAGTGTCATCGAATGGATCCCAAGAAACATCAAGAGACCAAAAAGAAGACCGAAAGACAGGTGGGACAGAGAGATTAAGTTCTTGGGGAAAACTTGGAGGAGGGAGGCAGTTGACAGGGAAAACTGGAAGAGTCTGGGGGAGGCCTTCATCCGTCAGTGGACTGAAAATATACACACACGCAATAGATCATCGATTATTCGGCGATCGATTATCCGGCTTCCAACATTATCCGGCGGTCCTGGCTGGTCCGGTGAAATGCATCAAAGGCATTCACAGTCCGGCGATAACGCATCGCGTGGTGTAAAAACATTTCGGAACAAACACAAGTAGTATAGTAGGATCTTGGTTATATGTAACTCAGTTATAAATATGTAGTACTCGTTTATCCATATTTTTTTGTAATACACGGCGAAACACTATGCAAAATCAGACCTAAACAGGGCTTCTTACTTCCCGTGAGAGCTTTTCTCTCACTTATACATATATAATTAATGATTTTAATGGCCTTTTTATTTCACATTTCTTCAGACAAATTCATTTGCTATAGTCTTCTATGCGTTTTCTTTCTTCAAAATATTTTTGTACCCATTATTCTTGA
Source organism: Uropetala carovei (assembly GCA_036926305.1). NCBI lineage: Eukaryota > Metazoa > Arthropoda > Insecta > Odonata > Petaluridae > Uropetala > Uropetala carovei. The sequence continues at coordinate 2,206,059 of JAXCHB010000195.1, forward strand.
GGTTTCCTCATCGATCGGTGTTATTCGTGAAGTTCACTTTTTTGTAACCTTTATTTGGTAATCGAAAAACCTTTTTCTGAAATCTGAGTTTAATTAATTAACTAAAATACTGAAAAATTACAAGAGGTTACAAGAGTGAATAGCCTTCACTGCTTATCATATCTTCGACAATTCGGCAGAAGTGTTTTCCGTGTTGCCACTATATTGTGTACGTTATATCATCTGATAATTTTTATTATCCAATAATTGCCTTCTCCGCTTACCAAATTTCAGCGATCTAGCGCAGTTAACACCACTACATTCCGTAATTAATATCATCTGATACATTACATTGTATCAACCGATACCTACACGATTGCTCTGAATGTTTTTATTCAGACATTTGTGGCCATACACTAGTAGTACAGTGTTTGTGTGTTAAAATGGGATCAAAGAAAGATATAAGTGGTATGAAGAGAAAGCATGTTACGTTTCATATAAGTGATAAGATTGCAATTCTTCCGACCGCCAACAAATGGCTCTGACATCTTTGAATTTCACCTACCTCATATAATGCCATTTCCCGAATACCCCGATATCAATGCTTTCGGCATTTATGAAGGCCCTAAATAATCTTTCCTCGCATTATCAAACTTCCGACACACCTTTTTCCATTGCTTCCTCCAATCACATGACCATTACCACCATTAGTTTAAATCTTAAGTCTAGCATGGTCAACGGATGACTTATTTCAGCTTTGAGGACGCGTGGTTGGGTTTGAAAACAAAAAAAAACATTTCCATCGTCTGTTTGCATTTTCCCGCACTTTACGGTTAGAGTCATCGCAACAATCGATGTCACGGAAGCTCTACGCCAGCTTAAGCCATTATCCAACTGATTTCCTGCGCAGACTCCCACCTATCACACCACCCAGGAACTATCATTTTCGGTAATGATTGTTGCTTTTTCCTCACGAAACGCACCGAAAAGCGAAAAATCTCCAAACTGATGCTTCAAAATGCCGTAAAATGTGCTTTCCCACACATAACACAGTGACTTCACACGAGTGAGTGCAGTGAATCGGGGCTGCGATGGACTATTTGAATGCTACCGACAAGTTTTACATAATAAGCATAAAAAAAGCTAAGCAGTCGACCCTGGACTCTTTTTAAAATAAAACTTCGTAGGTGTCCTGAGAAATATTTTGAAATTATGTACGTCTACCAATCAAAACCTTTTTTGTCTTACTGTTTACTTGGTAATTTTATAGTCTGTTTAATAAATTACGTTCTAAAAGTCTGGAAGAAATATTTTTACATTGAATGTGGGTCCAAAAATAACATTTGGGAAGTTATTTCCCTCTGGGTGCCGCAAGGTTATGGTGTCCCAGCGAATGCGGAGATATACACACATACACACACATGCACGCACGCACACACACACATATATACACACACACACAGGTGAGCCCGCTTAATGTGGAGGATGCATTCCTGAGGTCTCTGCATTAAGCAAAAATCCACGTTCACCGGGGCTCCATAACCTTCAGGTGCCCAGAGGGAAATAATTTCCCAAATGGTATTTTTGAACCCACATTCAATGTAAAACATATTTCTACCGGACTTTTAGAATGTAATTTATAAAACAAACTATAAAATTACCTATACTACGTACCAAACTTAATGATCGCTGACCAGGCCCCCAAATATGAGGCCGTTCCCTTCGTCAACAAATCAGAGGCATCCGGCGTTGCCTCGTTTGTTTCCTACTCAGGGGACTTTACCGCTCTCTCTCTCTCTCACACACAGCAGATGCGTAGCGTCTTTTGCTTGCGGCGGATGAGTATTGTGTGAAAGATGTCTGAGCGAAAATCTGTGAGACGTGTTCTTCAGAGTTCCGCGCGGAATTTAGTTTTAAGTGTACGAAATTACTTCGAGAGGGAGAAAAGTAATGGTGGATCGTTACTTGCTATTTCGAAGGTTGTAAAAAGATCAGCTGTTGCCCTTAACTTGGGAACGGCTACAGTCAGAAGAATAACCAACGAGAAGTATTCTCAGGAAAACCGTAGTAGAACACACAAAGAAAGTTATCGAGGAGGCTTGGATTAAAGAAGGAATATTGGAAGAGGGAATTCAAGAAATTATAATAGCATTTACCTCAAGTTCGGATTCGAATACTAGCAGTGATGTCAATATTAGCGAAGATAACGTTGGACTGGAAGAATTAGGAGTTTCACCTTTGTAGAAGGTAACTATAAAAATATTAAAAATTATAGAAATTATTTATATTTGTTTCATTCTGTTTAAATACTAAGGAAGGTAGGTATTGATTGAATAATTACTCTTTGTTTAAAAAATTAAGTGTAAAATTAGATAATTACTAATATGCTGTATTGTTTTGCCATTTACTCATACAAATATCTCTCTTTTTTTGAACAGCTTCAATTGAACACTGTCAATCAGTCAACAATTTGTCTCCTGATTTAAATATCTTAATGTTTTACTAGGTAAGAAGGTGAGGTGAATGATGAGTTATAATTTCCTCTTGACTTCTTATTAACAAGTTAAATTTTCAGTCTATGCCAAGTTGATCAGTTCCTCCATGGTGCCTTTGCCCAAATTTCCAGCTGCTAATTAATTTCCACAAGGAAAGTATATTGGAGTATTACATTACCACGCTATTGAATGAGTGTTTTGAAATTCATTATGCTATTCCTCTCTTTTTTGCAGAACCAGTTAATTCCAACCAATGTTCATACTTAAGTTTGATTATAAGTATTAATTCATAAGTTATAAGTTAAGGCAATGCTAATAATAAAAATAATCTGTAATGATATAACTAAAACCTTCATCAATTAATTAAGACATATTAATTAATTTTATATGGTGAAAAACCTTTCATTTTTTAAAAAATTTTCACTCTTTCCTGCAAGAAAAGTATATGATTCTGTTACATTCCTAAGTTATCTCTTTGGTGCAGTTTTGAATTCTTCCATGGCTTGCTGTAATCCCTACACTTCAAATGTGCAACAATTTATTTGCATGTATCAGTGCCTACTTAAAATCCCTGTAGTGTGTGTTCATCCATCTATCCTACAGTGCTTTTACTCCCATTTTTAGTGCTATAGTCTTGCCATTTCACGCTCAAACCGTGTGTGCTTCAGCTTTGGATATTCTTTATAATGGTTAACTTATTCAGTGCCTTTTCTACCAAATGTGGTTCTCCCTATTATCCTTATTAAAGTGTAAATTGTACTTTATTTGTATAGAGTCAGTGTCTACTTGAAATCCCTGAAGTGTGAATGTGTTTCTCCCTCTATCCCACTGTGCTTTTCCCTTTTTAGTGCTATAGTTTTTATATTTCATGCTCAAAGCATGTAAGTGCTTCTTCTTCTTTATGACTTAGCTTATTAAAGTTTAAATTGCAATCTATTTGTATAGTCAGTGTCAGCGCCTGTGTGTACATGATAATGACGGATTTAAATAACTTTAAGGCAGGTGAAGATAAGTGATTATTTCAAAAGTATTTTTGTCTTAACTTTTCTCATTATTATACATTTCCACTTTATTACTTACTGTTCATGCTTAGTATATAATTCCATTTCTGTTTATTTTATATCCTAAAATTGATTCTCTTATTTTTACTTCATCTATTTACAAATAACCTAAATTTTATATGTAGCTACTCTATTTTTAATTCACTCTGTCTCTGTACCTATCATTATATTTCAATAGTGACATTGATGTGGCTATGATTAATCTAATGTCATATGTTTTCTCAGGATAAATTTAATATTAGAATATTAGAAAAAGAGATAATTTCATAACTTTTGAGAAGCCAATAATTTATTTTGAATGATCTGGGATTTGAAATACTTTTCATCCTAATGTAATGACGACAGTAAATGTTTTAACCCAGTTTGTTCATAATAAAGTTTTCGTTTTCAGGAAGTTATATTACTTTCTTCTTTTTATGAAATTCAGTAATAATAATATGCTGACAAAAACGGTTATTTTATTCGTGTTGATCTTACTATTTATGTGCACAATTTAATCGTGTTTATTGTTATGTTTTCTAATCATTGCTTCTTTTACAGCTCTCTATATCTTAGTTTACCTCAGTAGGTTTCGCAGTTTTTTCACGTCTCTCTTCTTGTGGCCGTTTTTCTGCAAATGGGGTTTTTGCCTTACTGGTTTTTCCCTGTAAAAATGTTCAATTTGTGTGCAGTTTTAAATATATTAAGTAATTTTACTACTTTGAATTTCTTTAATATTCCCATATTCATGCAAACGTTTACTCTGAATCACAGTGTATATAATATGTAATGGTTTATTGTCTTTGGAATAAGTAAAAGCACCTACTCAATGAGAAGCGTTATTTTTATTCTTTTATCCAATCATGATTTCCTAATAATATGATAATTATTAACTTGTGTGTTTGCTTTAGTCCGTGTAATGCATTTGTTATATTTAAAATATTAGTAACAATAGAAGTAAGAAAGTACTCGAAATGTAATTCTTCCGTAATCCAACTGCTACCTTTAAGAATATTTTGCTCTTCTTCTTGATGTGATCTACTAACTATTTGCAATTATATAGAGTTGATTGTTAATAATAAAAATAAATAGATAAAATTAAATATTGTGTATTTATTCCTACTCCGCACCCTCTTCCCTTTCATGATGAATATTGTACTACTTGTTTTTTTTAAATTAATAGTTCAATAAGATTTTGACCTAAACTTTTAGAATGCTGCATCTTTACAGCATATTAGTAAAATTTCCGTATTTTCGGCAATACGAGATAGGATAAGGAAAACATGGCAGTATCTTCATTTGGCAGAAATGTTACGAGATGGTTCTATGCAGTTCTGCCGTTATATACTTAACAGCTGCTTGAAAGCAGAAGCAAATAACTGTGTGAAAGGAACATATGTTGTGGTCATACATGTGGTCCCTTAGAAATCCCACATCATTCTTTTCCCTCGTGTTTATTATACTACCTGCTCCAACCTTTGCCATTCGCGTACCAAATAGTCTTCCTGCTTCGTTTTCTCTATGCATTCTGAAAAATGTAAAATATAACATCCTTTTCTCTTATTTGCCATTTATGCAGAGAATATTCTATATTGTTTAAATGACAATCATATAAAATAGGAGGAAGTAATATATTCGTAGTTACTACGATAATATTACCAAACGTAAATACTAGTAATTTCATTTTATGTAGCTTTAAATATTAAAGTTTTCAACATTTTTATAATTTCGTTTACTGATGTTCGCCTGTCTGACCCCACTCCTACAAACTCTTAACCATCCAGCGTCTCTGCCCACTTGCGAAGCACTATAATTGGTCCACGTTTGTGGACTGATTCGGCAACAAGGTTCCCTTTCCACACATTTTAACCCTGCCTCCCAGCGATCATTAAGTTTGGTACAGACCATAGTAAACAAGACAAAAAAGCTTTTTAGTGGTAGATGTACATAATTTCAAAATATTTCTCAGAACACCTACGAAGTTTTATTTAAAAAAGAGTCCAAGGTCAACTGATTAGCTTTTTTTTGCTTATTACGTAAAACTTGTCGGTAGCATTCAAATAGTCTGTCGCAGCCCCGCTTCACGGCACTCACTCGTGTGAAGTAATTGTGTTCTTCCAACAAAGTCATGCACTGATCGACGATGCTCTTGCAGCTCCGCTTATAGATCAAACCCATAGTAGTGCGTGTTGGGTCTTCTGCAATTTATATATCATTATATACAGTGATGAGCTGAATCCAGCTCACTCGAGCCTGTTGTTAATTTTTCTCAGAATTTGCGAGCAAGTTGCTAAATTTTTAGAAAATATGTAAATTTATTGATTTTGTCCTTTCAAGTACATTTTGCCCTATCTGATAGTCAATTAACGACAGTGCATGAAATGAAATATATTACAAACCGAACACTTGATAAGCTAGCAGAGTGGTATTACTATAGTAGAGCGATATGATGCCCCTGGCATATAGGCCTCCTTCCGCCATTATACAAATTTCTTAACCCCCCTCTTTTAGAGAGCCGGTTCTTAATTTTTTTCCAGCTCATCACGGATTATATAGTACTAGGGGCTCCGCCCCTGCTTGCTGCGCTCGCCAACCCCGATGGGGGCTTCGCCCCCAGACCCCCCGGCGTGCCGCCGTGGCGGCGTGCTTCGCGCGCTCCCTTCGTCCATTGTGAGCGGATTGCACAATATATTACTATTACTCCGCCAATCAGTGTTAGTGAACGTAATGTTAGATCAGAGTGCAGGAGAAAATATGTCGAAACGATCGCTAGAACAGAGAAATACTACAGATCCTTTTTCGCAGACGCGATAAGACAGTCCAACAGAGGAATTAGTTAGAGTTCACTTGGTGTTGTGACATCCCCTGCCAGACGCTTCTGGCGGCTTGCAGAGTATTGATGTAAATGTTATCTACGACAACGTACTAAAGTCACCATTATTTGAGTTATAAAATTATTACAGTTTTTCATCGTACTTGTATATACGGGCCAATCCCTCGGGACCTCGCTGCCCATCCTCCATCACTGAGGTGAAAATATAACTCTCTATTAGGGGTGCACCGAATATCAAAATTGCCGAATAACGAATAAATAACCGAATTCTGTTACAGCCGAATAAAAAATACCGAATAAATAACCGAATACTGGTAATGCTGAATACCGAATATTCAACCACCGAATACTCACATAAAAGAAACCTATTGTAAAATTGATTTCAGTAAAATCATTAGTATTGGAAGTTTATAAAATACCTATTAAATCAATACCACAAAGAACCTTCGGTGCTTGGTAATTAGAAACTTTACTGTGCCATATTGTGTCCTAATTATAGAAAAAATATTTAATTTTAATTTTTGTGTGATCATTATTATGTGTGGTTGCTATGTGATGGAAAACATTTCACTTCAGTAATAAATACAGTAAAACTCGTTTATAAAACGAAATCTCCACTATAACAAAGAAATATCTCGGTCCCTTGAACTTCTCCGTAAGGGCATTGGTTAAATTTCTCGGATGTAACGAACATGCATTTTATGAATTCTCGGCTGAAACGAACAAATGTTTGGTCCCGTGGCAAAAAAATGCCCCATATATAACGAAGTTTGGCGAGCAGAGCTATAAGTAATGAATAGTTTCCGCCCATTTACCACGCAGTTGTTCGTAGAGGTCCCCTTTCTCCATCTACCCCTTCCATACGAATTTCCACGCTTCCTTTGTTTTGAAATTGATATTAAAAATGTGAAATTTTTATGTAAATTAATGACCATATTAATAATATTAATTGGCCATTTAAAAAATCATATGCAATAGCAATCGAACATTTTACATACCGTGAAGTTGATAAGCATCTCTTTGCCTATGTAAGAATGGCATTGAAGTCGACTCACTGCAAATACAGTAAAATCTGTGTTATCCGGTTATCTTGGGGATTGTGGAAAGCCAATTACGATAAATAGCCGGTTAGGGAAGTGGTTTTCGATTTTGACATCGCAAATTCAGCAATGACCAAACAAAATTGGGCTTAGGTTCACTATCATACTTCCCAAGCATAGCTATGCATGGGGTTTGCATTTTCCATTTTAATTCTTCCACACTTAGTTAGATATAGATACTATTTACCCATTCTTATTTCATACGTTGCTACGCTTACATGCAAAACAAAAGTCTATTGAAAAGTTTAGGGCGTCCGGAAAGTTTGGCGAGTACGACAGTGAATCTGTTTCCAAAATTGAATTTATTGGATTATATCTTTCTTATTTATCTTTATTTACTCTATTAGAAAAGGATGAAATTATTTAATTCTTCAGAACATTTCTGTGAAAACCAGTCATATAATATTTTATCCAGTTCCTCCATTTTTGACTTATGAAGCGTATGATGTTTATTAATTGATTTACTCGTCTCAGAAGATGACACAAATTTCATTAATTTAGCCTTATGAGCCTTGATATCGTAGAGCGTGGAAGATCCAATGTTGAATTCTTTTGCTATGGCTGCTCTATTTTTTCAATTCGTTTGATCAACTCCAGATTTCGTGATAGCGTTAAACCAACCTTTTCTCTCCTGTTCCTTGCTTTTAGGTATTTATTTTGATGCCATATTCAATGGATGGGTAATTTTTTAAATAATAAAAAGCGATAAAACTGGAAATTGTAGAAATACACCAAAATATCTAGACAATGCAAATGGCTTACATAACCAAAAACGCTATGCTTACTCGGCAGCCACAGAAGTATACGGAGTAAATACATAATATATACATCTTATATTTTAAGAAATTTTAAAGTGGAAGTTGTGGTATTACACATATACAATTCACACAAAAATTCATAAAAAAAGAAAAAGAAATACAAAATGAATTGTATTTGTGTAATTGCCGGTATCTAAGGGTGGCCGGTTCTAAATAGCCGTATAGCACAGCTTTTACTGTATGTGTACACGTGTTATATGGGAATTATAGGCCAAAAACCATGTTTCTCGTATATAACGAAGTCACGCTTATAAAGAAGAAATGAGTCGGTCCCCTCAAATACGTATTAAACGAGTTTTACTGTACTCGTGTTTGAGTGTTAGTTCTTGGAATTTTATTTCGCTTTCAAGCTTTGGCTCTTTTTCAAATTTACCTCCCTTTCCCATAGTTTCGAGAATCAGTTTTATAGTTTTTTATTCTTTCTCGTTTTTAATATTTTGTATTTTTCAGTCTGTACCGTAATTAAAGTTGAATATTTTTAAAAGTTTACTAATTTTATGATTTCATTTTCAATTTTTGCTGCTCATCATTCGATTTGATATTTGGTAAATTTTAACCAACTTCGACTACCAAACTGAATATCCATTTTGTCAAATTCCAAATACTGACGAATTCCGAATAGTGGAAAATGGCCGAATACCGAATAGTTTTCGAATACTCTTCTTTCTTTTTTCTTTTTGAAGGCAGAATTTAAATCCGAATAGAATTAGCGTAAATTTATAGTTTTTATCGCAAAAAAGTGGTAATTTTTCTGGGTCTAACAATAGGCTTCCTAGGCAACAATCTTAATGCTTTCATATGGGTAAGCTTTTAATGGGAATCAGAGGCTTATATTTTAATGCCTTTAATGTTAAACTATGCCTAATGGAGGAAATCCTATATTGTAATAATCCTCATTTTTGGAGCTCTTTTGCCCCAGTATTGCTTCATATGAGAACACCATTATGCTTCATATGAGAACACCATTACAGAAATTTCATTGGAACTGAAGATAAAATAAAAAAATCACAAAAATTCAAATTTTTGGGTGCGGTTTTGCCCCATTTCTACCCAAAGGAGTGTGAACATTCTAAGGCACTACTTAATGAGATACAAACTTGAAATAGGGCAGAATTATGGGTTTTTAGTTACCACAGAAGGAATAAATCCGATATTGTAAAAATTCGTAACGTTATGGCTGTTTTGCCCCATTATTGCCCCATACGAGGAATAAAATTATAAGGCACATATAAATGATCTACAAACTTAATATTTGACACGCTTACATGATTTTTTTTAAAGTCGACAGGGAATAATTCGAAATTGTAAAAATCCTGATATTTAAAAATGCTTCTTCATTATATATTGATGGGCCTTACTTAATATATAAGAGCATACAAATTTCCAGCGCAAACTACAAAAGTTTGAGAACTGAAATTTAATACATAGGTGAACCGAAAAAATAATCAGAGAAAAAATTGCCGTTAAAAATTATAGACTATTTTATAACTTTTCATGGTTTAGGTACTTCTAAATAAGTTATGAAGCTGAAATTTTTTCCATTGGTAGAATTTGCCATATAATGAAAACGGGATTATAGAAATTTGTAAATTTTTATACGTTCGACCGTAATAATCTCTTAAATGTTAAATAAACTCACTAAAGTTTATGTACATTCTGAATAGCCAGGAAGCTGAAAATTTTAAAAGTGTTAGGGAATAATGTTACGGTGACAAATAACATTGAAAATTTCCCTAAAGTTCATTATTGCGGCTGTTAAAAATTCAAAAATTTTAAACAATGAAATTCATATAGATGACTTCCAGATATGCTACATAGATGAAATAACGCATAAATATGAGGTCTTCATAACAAATGTTAAAACCTTTAAATATTTTATAATTATAACATTAGGGGTTGTTTTTACCCCAAAATTCTTCAATAAGGAAAACACGAAAATCAATGATGAGGTCCAAACTTTTCTGTTTAAAAATTATTTTTTCGCTATTAATGTTTGCAAAATGCAAGCCCATATTAACTAGTATATATATATATATATATATATATATATATATATATATATATATATATATATATCTATAATATATAGAGGCTTCTTACACATGATATATATATATATTATATACATATATAGGAGGATACAAAATTATGACTCACTTCCAGATATGCTAGAAACTTGAAATTTGGTAGGATTATAGGTTTTTAATCACAACCAAAAGAAAAAATTCGAAAATCTCGAAATTCATATTTTGAGGGGCTATTTTGGCCCCTTTTTGGGCCATTTTTTGCCCATAAGAAAACATGTAAATCGGTGTAGAGGTTTTTATATTTGCATTTTAAAATTACTTCCCGTCAAGATAGGAACTCGAGACTTAAACTGTTGGATAGGATATATATTGTATTTTCTTATTTTTGAAGAAAGAATTAAAATCCGAGTAGAATTACGTAAATTTACAGTTTTTATCGGAAAAAATTGCTAATTTTTCTGGGTCTAACAATAGGCATCCTTGGTAACAAGCTCTATCCTTTCATATGGGTAAGCTTTTAATGTGTATCAGAGGATTATATGTTAATGCTGTAAATGTTAAACTACACCTAATGAAGGAAATCCGATATTGATATAATCCTTATTTTTTGGGGCTGTTTTGCCCCATTACTGCCCCATTCGAGAACAAAAAAGACGATGCAGCTGTATAGGAGCCAGAGAGTTGAAATTTGTCACGGTTATAGAATTTTCATGGCAAACATATATAATTGTAAAATTGCAAAAATTTCTATTTTTAATGTGTGGTTTTGCTCTTTTTCGGCCCCATATGAGTGTGATAATTATAAGGCACTTCTTAATGAGATACAAAATTGAAATTTGGTAGAATTATGGGGTTTTAGATACAACAGATGGAAAAAATCTGAGAGTGTAATAATTCTAAATGTTAGGGGCTGTTTTGCTCCATTATTGCTCTATACGAGGATAAAATTATAAGGCACTTCTAAATGAGCAACAAACTCCAAATTTGATATGGTTATATGATTATGTAAAACATCGCTTGGGAATAATTTGAATTTGTAAAAATGTTAAAATCTGAAAATGCTTGCAGAATGCAAGCAGATATTAACTAGTATCTATAATATAAAGACGCTTCTTACACATGATATATATATCATATATATAGGAGGATACAAAATTATGAGGCACTTCCAGATGTGCAGAAACTTGAAATTTGGTAGGATTATAGGTTTTTGGTCACAACCAAAGGAAAAAATCCGAAATTGGGAAAATTCCTATTTTGAGGGGCTATTTTGGCCCCTTTTTGCCCCATTTTTTGCTCATAAGAAAGCATGTAAATTGGTGCAGAGGTATTTATATTTGCATTTTATAATTACTTCCCGTCAAGATACGAACGCGAGACTTAAACTGTCGGATAGGATATAAATTGTAGTTTCTGTCGGATAGGATATAAATTGTAGTTTCTTATTTTTGAAGACAGAATTCAAATCCGAGTAGAATTACGTAAATTTACAGTTTTTATCGGAAAAAATTGCTAATTTTTCTGGGTCTAAAAATAGGCTTCCTTGGTAACAGGCTCTATCCTTTCATATGGGTAAGCTTTTAATGGGAATCAGAGGCTTATATTTTAATGCTGTTAACGTTAAACTACACCTAATGAAGGAAATCCGATTAGGATATAATCCTCATTTTTGGGGCTGTTTTGCCCCATTATTGCCCTATTCGAGAACAAAAAAGGTGATACAGCTGCATAGGACCGAGAGACATGAAATTTGCCACGGTTATAGAAATTTCATTGCAACCTAAGATAAAATTATAAAATTACAAAAATTCTCATTTTTAAGGCGCCGTTTTGCCGCTTTTCGGCCCCATGCGAGAACAAAAAATGCGAGGCAGCTGCAGACTTGAAATTTGGCACGATTATAGAATTTTCTTGGCAAACTAAGATAAAATTGTAAAATTGCAAAATTTCCTATTATTAATGTTTGGTTTTGCCCTTTTTCAGCCCCATATGAGTGTGATAATTATAAGGCACTTCTTAATGAGATATAAACTTGAAATTTGGCAGAATTATGGGTTTTTAGTTACAACAGATGGAAAATATCTGAGACTGTAATAATTCTTAATGTTAGGGGCTGTTTTGCTCCATTATTCCCCCATACGAGGATTTAAATTATAAGGCACTTCTAAATGAGCAAAAAATCCAAATTGGACATGGTTATATGATTATGTACAACATCGATTGGCAATAATTTGAATTTGTAAAAATGCTAAAATTTGATAATGCTTGCTGAATGCAAGCACATATTAACTAGTATATATATATATATATATATATATATATATATATATATATATATATATATATATCATGTGTAAGAAGCGTCTTTATATTATAGATACATATATCATGTGTAAGAAGCATCTATATATTATAGACTAGCTGTTATGTGCTTGCATTCTGCCAGCATTTTCAAATTTTAGCCTTTTTGCAAATTCAAATTATTCCCAAGCGATGTTGTACATAATGATATAACCATGTCAAATTTGGAGTTTGTTGCTCTTTTAGAAGTGCCTTATAATTTTAATCCTCGTATGGAGCAATAATGGAGCAAAACAGCCCCTAACATTAAGAATTATTACACTCTCAGATTTTTTCCATCTGTTGTAACTAAAAACCCATAATTCTGCCAAATATCAAGTTTGTATCTCATTAAGAAGTGCCTTATAATTATCACACTCGTATGGGGCCGAAAAAGGGCAAAACCACACATTAAAAATAGGAATTTTTGCAATTTTACAATTTCATCTTAGTTTGCCATGAAAATTCTATAATGGTGCCAAATTTGAAGTCTCTAGGTCCTATGCAGCTGCCTCGCATTTTTTGTTCTCGCATGGGGCCGAAAAGGGGCCAAACCGCCCTTTAAAAATGAGAATTTTTGTAATTTTGTAATTTTATCTTAGGTTGCAATGAAATTTCTATAACCGTGCCAAATTTCAAGTCTCTGGGTCCTATGCAGTTGCATCGCCTATTTTGTTCTCGTATGCGGCAATAATGGGGCAAAACAGCCCCAAAAAATAAGGATTATATCAATATCGGATTTCCTTCATTAGGTGTAGTTTAACATTAACAGCATTAAAATATAAGCCTCTGATTCCCATTAAAAGCTTACCCATATGAAAGGATAGAGCTTGTTACCAAGGAAACCTATTGTTAGACCCAGAAAAATTAGCAATTTTTTGCGATAAAAACTATAAAATTACGCTAATTCTACTCGGATTTGCATTCCGTCTTCAAAAATAAGAAACTACAATTTATATCCTATCCGACAGTTTAAGTCTCGAGTTTGTATCTTGACGGGAAGTAATTTTAAAATGCAAATATAAGAACCTCAGCACCAATTTACATGTTTACTTATGGGAAAAAAATGGGGTAAAAGGGGCCAAAATAGCCCTTCAAAATAGTAATTTCGACAGTTTCGGATTTTTTCCTTCTGTTGTGACCAAAAACCTATAATCCTACCAAATTTCAAGTTTCTGGCACATCTGGAAGTGCCTCATAATTTTGTATCCTCATATATATATATATATAATACTAGTTAATGTGTGCTTGCATTCTGCAAGCATTTTCAAATTTGAGCATTTTTACAAATTCAAATTATTCCCAATCGATGTTGTACAGAATCATATAACCGTGTCAAATTTCAAGTTTGTATCTCATTAAGAAGTGCCTTATAACTATCACACTCGTATGGGGTCTAAAAGGGGCAAAACCACACATTAAAAATTGGAATTCTTGCAATTTTACAATTTTATCTTAGTTTGCTATGAAAATTCTATAATCGTGCCAAATTTCAAGTCTCTAGGGCCTATGCAGCTGCCTCGCATTTTTTGTTCTCGCATGGGGCCGAAAAGCGGCAAAGCCGCCCCTTAAAAATGAGAATTTTTGTAATTTTATAATATTATCTTAGGTTGCAATGAAATTTCTATAACCGTGCCAAATTTCAAGTCTCTGGTTCCTACGCAGCGGCATCGTCTTTTTTGTTCTCGAATTGGGCAATAATGGGGCAAAACAGCCCCAAAAATGAGGATTATATGAATATTGGATTTCATTCATTACGTGTAGTTTAACATTAACAGCATAAAAATATAAGCCTCTGATTCCCATTAAAAGCTTACCCATATGAAAGGATAGAGCTTGTTACTAAGGAAACCTATTGTAAGACCCAGAAAAATTACTACTTTTTTGAGATAAAAACTATAAATTTACGTTAATTCTACTCGGATTTGAATTCTGACTTCAAAAATTAGAAACTACAATTTATATCCTATACGACAGTTTAAGTCTCGAGTTTGTATCTTGACGGGAAGTAATTTTAAAATGCAAATATAAAAACCTCTACACCAATTTACATGTTTTCTTATGGGCAAAGAATGGGGCAAAAAGGGGCCAAGATAGCCCTTCAAAATAGTAATTTCAACAGTTTCGGATTTTTTCCTTCGGTTGTGACCAAAAACCTATAATCCTACCAAATTTCAAGTTTCTGGCACATCTGGAAGTGCCTCATAATTTTGTATCCTCCTATATATATGATATATCATGTGTAAGAAGCATCTATATATTATAGATATATCATGTGTAAGAAGCATCTATATATTATAGATATCCTATATATAGGAGGATACTAAATTATGAGGCACTTCCAGATGTGCCAGATACTTGAAATTTGGTAGGATTATAGGTTTTTGGTCACAACCGAAGGTAAAAATCCGAAACTGTCGAAATTACTATTTTGAAGGACTATTTTTGCCCCATTTTTTCCCTTAAGAAAGCATGTAATTTGGTGCAGAGGTTTTTATATTAGCATTTTAAAATTACTTCCCTTCAAGATACGAACTCGAGGCTTAAACTGTCGGATAGGTTATAAATTGCAGTTTCTTATTTTTGAAGTCAGTATTCAAATCCGAGTAGAATTAACGTAAATTTATAGTTTAATCTCAAAAAAGTAGTAATTTTTCTGGGTCTTACAATAGGTTTCCTTGGTTTCCTTTCATATGGGTAAGTTTTTAATGGGAATCAGAGGCTTATATTTTAATGCTGTTAATGTTAACCTACACCTAATGAATGAAATCCAATATTGATATAATCCTCATTTTTGGTGCTGTTTTGCCCCATTATTGCCCAATTCGAGAACAAAAAAGGCGATGCCGCTGCGTAGGAACCAAAGACTTGAAATTTGGCACGGTTATAGAAATTTCATTGCAACCTAAGATAAAATTATTAAATTACAAAAATTCTCATTCTTAAGGGGCGGCTTTGCCGCTTTTCGGTCCCATGCGAGAACAAAAAATGCGAGGCAGCTGCATAGGACCTAGAGGCTTGAAATTTGGCACAATTATAGAATTTTCAAGGCAATCTAAGATAAAATTGTAAAATTGCAAACATTCCTATTTTTAATGGATGGCTTACCCCTTTTCGACCCCATGCGAGTGTGATAATTATAAGGCACTTCTTAATGAGATACAAACTTGAAATTTGGCAGAATTATGGGTTTTTAGTTACAACAGATGGAAAAAATCTGAGAGTGTAATAACTCATAATATTAGGGGCTGTTTTGCTCCATTATTGCCCCATACGAGGATTAAAATTATAAGGCACTTCTAAATGAGCAACTATCTCCAAATTTGACATGGTTATATGATTATGTACAACATCGATTGGGAATAATTTGAATTTGGAAAAAGGCTAAAATTTGAAAATGCTTGCAGAATGCAAGCACATAACAACTAGTATATATATATATCTATAATATAAAGACGCTTCTTACACATGATATATATATATATATATCATATATATATATATATCATATATATAGGAGGATACAACATTATGAGGCACTTCCAGATGTGCTGGAAACTTGAAGTTTGGTAGGATTATAGGTATTTGGTCTATGTCTATGTCTAATTATTTAAGTTTTAAAAACATCTTGCTTCGGAGAACTCTACGCCACACGTAAACATAATTAAAAACTGTTTATTAGTAATATTTCAATTATAATCAACAAATATTAGGTTGTAGTGTAAACAAAGCAAACTCAAACACAGGAATTGAAAAAAGATATTACGTTAAAAATTTTCTAATATAAATGCATTGGACTCTAAATTTCAGTGACAATGGGAGTTATCATGGTAGCTTATAATGGGTATTGTAATAAAACTGATAAAATCACGTATTTTATTGATTCTAAATGCATTTTTACGCTAATACGATCAGGATTTGGATTCTGTCTTCAATAAAAATAAACTTCGTTCTTATCTTCATAGAACCATTCAAGTCTCAAGTTCATACCATGTTTCTAAGTAATTTTAAAATTCAAATGAAAAATTAGCTGTACTCGTCCCTATGTTATTCAAATGGAGAAAAAGAAAAAGAAATATTTTTTAAAATTAGACAGGTCAATCAAATCGATATAAAAACCTTACTACACACCCGTACTCGTTCTTCTGGTTAAAATGATACATTTCTCTTGTTTCTACGTGCTGTAGTTACTGTGGTATAATGTTACATACAAACACTTTATTTTATGGATATAAATAGATTTAATGTTTAATAGCAGTTTAAACACTTTTATTGTTAAAAAGTAGTGAGATGTAAAAGTATTGACAATGTTATGATTTTGCAATATAATCATGATTTAATCAATTATAAATTACTCTAAAATGTAATTTCTGAACCACTATATAAAATCAGAAAAAAACAAAATTTGACCAATCAGATGAAGTTGATTATTATCTGGATAATTGTCACTTTTTGGGGAATGATTCTGAAATTAATTCTGCAGTGAAATGGTTCAATTTAACTAATCAAACAACCACCAAATTTGATTTCATAACTTTTAAGTTAGATGAATAAGGGCATTATTATAAAAATCTTATTTTAACTCAAGTTTAACAAGTTAGGAAAGTACTGGGAAAGTAGATATTAGAAGGCGATTTTTTACAAAAATAAATTTCTTCCAATGGTCGTGGTTTAATATCAATCCCATTATAATATTGCCCTCTGACTCCCATTAAAAGTTTACCCATATAAAAGCACTGAGCTCATAGCCATGATTGCTCAGACCCAGAAAAACTACCATTTTTCCCATAAAAATTAAAAAGGTATGCTAAAGGTATGGGGATTTGAATTATGACTTCAAAAATAAGGAACTGCAATTTCTAAACTTTCCAGCAGTTCAAGTCCTGTGTTCGAATCTTGACAGGAAATAATTTAAAAAAGCAAATATATAAACCTCATCACCGATTAATGTGCTTTTCTTATGGGGCAACATTAACCCCCAGCAGCTGATCCCGGTCCACCAAATTCTTGCCACATGTACCTCTCATATGTAGTAACTTATCCTGAAAATTTGGTTTCTCTAGGTTTAACTGTTTCAGAGATATCGTCTGCACAATCAGATGGACGGACGTACAAAGTGCATACATAAGCGATTTGTAAAAAAAATCACTAAAAATTATAACTTAAGCAGCAAAGCTAAATCTATGACTCACATTGGAAAATAAATACAAAAATAAAATAAATTAATGATATTACGTAACAGATACGTGATGGAATTTCTTCTTATTGTCGAAATAAAATACTTACTTGGTAATTCCACATAAACAATATAAACATATTGTTTATGTGAAATTACCAAGTAAGTCCTTTATATTTCATCAATATAGTGCTGAATTATATTCAGTTCAGCTTACAGTAAAATATATGATGCTGTCTTACCAATTAAATTTTTTCTTTCACGGAAATAAGAAAAACGGGACTCCTGATCAGAAGTAAGGCTCTTCCATTGAAGTTTCATTTGAAAATATTCTTCCACCTTCTTTTTCCTTATCTCCTGCCATTCTTCACGAGTGGCATTAGATGGCATGTATTCCAGAAGAAATCTCCAAGCATCAAAGCGGAGCATCGGAATGATTCCCTTTGATATAAGTGAAGAAAGTGAGTGATATATATGTGGAAGTTTATGCTGACATGCATTTCACTTGTCCTGGGATAACAACATGGGAAACCATCAATCTATAAGCTCTATCAATACTCACCCCACGAAATATCTTCTCCTTAAGATCCATGATATTAATCATTCTTCCTTCCTCATCAAAATGATTTGCCCACTCCTCAAGTGAGAGAGGAGGCCCACGTTTGATGTTAGGCCGTGGTGGAAGTCCCTCAAGTGGTGGGGAGGGAATAACTTCATATTCCTCAATCATACCTGAAGCTACTGCAGCATCCAATGTACTCATTCTGAGTTGCAGGAGCTGCCTTGCCATGTCTTCCACAGAGTTCTCCACACCCAATGCTTGAACACCACGATGCACTAAAGACAAAGAACATTATTTACTTTATTTTCAGTTTTAAATATACTGCACAACACTAATCAGCATGAAAGTCACCACTATCCTCTTGTTTTTAAATACATTAAGATATCTTCTGGTTTGACAACAAAGCCAGAATTACCATTTCAAAACAGTGATTTTCATCTAGCTCATCTTAAATAGGGTTAACAACCATTCTGATTTCCCAGAATTTGTCCTCATTTTCAGTGCTATGCCCTGACAAAGTTTTTCAGGACAGCATTTTCTTTTAATAATCATTTGTAGTATTTGGACTTGAATCATTGCATGGCAATATTATATTGATTTTTTATTAAATACAACCCTAAAATATTTGCTTTAATTAATTTCATGATGAAGTCTGTGATAATACGTTTGTATATGTAAAATTATCTGCTACCGTTTTAACAAAATTAAAACCTTACAATCAGTGGCGGATTTGGAAAATTGCTGCCCCTAGGCCAAATTTTTTTCGCCGCCCCCTTAATTTTTTCCATAAATTGATTTAATTTAAATATTATTCCAGAGAAACAATATATTATTTTGTCAGTATTTATGGTTAGATCCGTGACGAGTTTCGATAGGTTCGTTCCAATGATCTCTCGTGATTTTGAAGTGATTTTCTCCATCCTTCATCGTCTGTCTTTTGTCTACTCCCGACATTCAATAAGCACAGTATTATTCTTATATCGTCTCCACTGTATAATCTACTATAAGAAAACGCTTGATGTCTTTGTCGGTGTGTGGCCGGACGGTCTCATCAGTTAGTTATGCTAACTGGCTGGTAGATGGCAGCACTTGCCAGTACAATTAGTGCCTCCCCTCCTCTATAACTAACTGCAGCCGCACCTATATTCATTTACGTAAATTGGATGGATGGTACTTACGTACATATTAACGGGGAGCCCAACTTAAAAATATAAATATGAAACAAATACCATTTAAATCATGTTTTAATTTTTAAGAACATTAAAAGAAACCAATTAACATTTAAATGATTTTTTATAGATAACAATTAAAAAACAATCACATTTTATTTTCTGGTGGCCAATATTTAGTAATTTCCTCTAAAATGCTATCAAAAGTGTCTCGACTGATCGGCCTGTCGCGACATTTACAAACCTTTGAGGGAAAGTTTGGTTCCAACGAGGTGAAGGGCGCGTTAGCGCCAGGAGACGACAACTAAAATAAAAACAAAGCGAGCCGAAGGCTCACCAATATCCTCTCCATTTGCGGAGCAACAGTCAAGCGAGATATAATTCCTTTGTAGACTAAAGATATCTTGGTAGAAATCATTCGGTACTTACGTATTAAGTTGGGCTCTCCATTAATATGTACGTACCAGATGGATAAATGTGGTAAATTAGGTATTTAAAAACATGCTAATGTATGAAATAATTCGACGATGTTTTAACGTGCCTTTGTTGTCTTATTAAAGTCTTTCTGCATATTAAAGGCAGTTGCTTGCGCTGTGCCTTCGCATTATCTGAATATAACAGATATTATGAAAATAATTTTTTTCGTGCTGTTTATTTTTAATTCACGTTAATCCAATTGTAGGGTAGCCAACCAAACAATGATTACATTCTTATCTAAATAAATAAGGTATATGCGCTGATTGCGTGTGTATCAGTGTGTATTGAGATATCTATTGAGATTGTTCTTAACTGCTGTTTAGTTGAATTGAACGATTGTGATTACTTACTAAATATTGCTTTTCATATGGACAGCTGTATGTAGCCATAACTAGAACACGTGACACCCATAATTTGAAATTTTGGGTTAAGGATAAATATAACCAAGGACAAGTGCTGTTAAACAAAAGAGTATTTACAGGGAACATCGTTATAAGAGAGCTACTGAATAGCTAAAATAATATTATTGAGGTATAAGACTGTTTTCCTCTTAATTTTTTAAAACTATTCCTTTGTTTTCATTTGTAGGCCTTTCCAATCTTATTCAAATATTATAATTTTATAATTTGTTTGTTGGTTTCATTTTTATATTGTTTGTTTTCAAATGCCGTTTTAAATGGGCTCATTCGTCTAGTTTTTAATAAAAATGTTGTGTTAAATCGGCAACCGTTGGGTTGTCACGAAAAGGAAAGTTATTCCATAAGAATAAACTTGAAACTTTGTGTTTAAAAGATTAATTCTGAGAAAATGTGGCCCATATTGGAAAATTGGGCTCAATAAAAAGAACCTTATTCTTATCCGTTCTTTAGTGCAAATTTTAATTTCTTTCGATGAATTAAATAAACTTTAAAATTCAAAGGAAAATTATTTTATATGGCATTAATTAAATAATAAACTTCAC
Organism: Uropetala carovei; assembly: GCA_036926305.1. Lineage (NCBI taxonomy): Eukaryota > Metazoa > Arthropoda > Insecta > Odonata > Petaluridae > Uropetala > Uropetala carovei. Next base: position 2,227,036 of record JAXCHB010000195.1, read on the forward strand.
TTTTTGTTTTCCACAATAGCCTTTTTATTCTCATTTTGATTCAATTCTTTTTTAAGTACCAGTTGTACTTAAAAATAAAAAATGCACAAAATTTATGTTTAATGTACTAGTTACTGGGTGTTTTGCAGCTATATTATTTTTTGTTAATAATTTTTTAATTCAACCTTTCTTCCTCTGTTTTAAATTAGCTTAAATTTTTTAGTGTCATTCTCAGGAAAATTTTCAATTTTTACACTATCATTATAAGCAGTAATTTGCATTGCATAGATTTGCATTGCATAGATTTGCATTGCATAGATATAGAAAAATATATAAAAAACAAGACTAAATTTTTCGTCTTGCTTTCTTTTCTGCCTACATTTCAATTACATCAAAGAAATCAATATTTTTGGTATATTCAGATTCATTTGCCAAGATTTCTTATGCATTCAAATAATCTTCAGTCATTCTTTATTGCAAGTAATTTTTTAATCTTTTCAATAAAGAGAAACTATGCTCAGCACAACAGTTTGTTACATTCATACACAAAAACATTCTCAGTGCAATATCAACATTTGGAAACAAACTTCCCAATTTCTTCTCTCTGATAAAGTTGCAAAGCTGGATTAAAGAAATTGATGAATTATTTTCACCAATAGAGTTCAAATAACATTTTAAATGTAGACATTCTTCTACAAAACACTTCCAAATCATTATCATAAAATTCACAACGACATTGAGCACTTTTACTTATTTTTTCTACGGAATACACAGTTCATTTATTTTAAAAAACAAATTTTTCTACAATGATTTCATACGTACTCAATCTACTATGCAATTCTTTCAACAGAGAAGATATTACAACATCAAATGTTTTGCTTTTAAAATATTGTTTGGCAATTTGCTCGATGCTGTTTTCATCACGTCAAAATGAAGTTCTGGCTTTCTTCCTTTTTTCTTCTCACATTCCTTAATTGCTGATATCTCAAATGCTCTTGATTCATATAAATCGAACATATCAGATGTCAATTTGACGAATAAGACTAAAGAATTATATAAATCAATAACAATGGAGATGTCTACTTCAACTGATTGCAACTGCAAACCCACTGCATTAAATCTTTCCAGAACTGCTCCCCAAAATACTACCATGAATGCTAACTCTAAACGTTCCATTTGTTTGCGAATTTTGAAAGATTGACTTCTCACTTGTGGTTGCATTTTATCGTTAGTTTCAATTTCCTGCAATGCTTGAAATATTTCCTCCCAGTTGTTAGCTAAAGCTTTACATGCGTCAACTCGGCATGCCCATCGAGTATCGCTTACTTTCTTTAAGACTGTTCCTTTCTTCAAACAATTTGTCAGTATTAACCAACGACTTGTTGAAAATGAAAAAGAAATTGTATAACACCTGTAAGAAATTGAAAAATGAAGAAGCTTCCTTACATGATTCTGCTGCACATGTTCCGATCAAATTCAAAGAATGTGCAGAACAAGGAATATAATCTGCGTACTTATTTAAATTTTTGATCCAAGCTTGCAATCCTGAATAAGCTCCAGACATGTTTCTTGCGTTATCATACGACTGCCCCCTGAGATTTTTAATGTCAATGTTATTTATAGAAATAAATTCATCAAAGGCATTTGCAATATCCTCCAATTTGTGTCAAACATTCTCAAGAAATGCTAAAAAAACGTTCTATGGGCTTTCCCTTAGAATCAACAAATCGAATACTGAAAGCTAGCTGGTCTACAGTAAAAATATCTGGGGTGGAATCAACACATAGAAAAATACTTTGAATTTTTTAGTTCATCAATAAGGTTTTTTTTCACTTTTTCTGCCACTAATATGATAATTTCTTCGTATACAGATAATGACAAATAAGTTCTTCCGCTACCTGAATTACCATGTTGTTTAATATGTTCATTCAAAAATGGGTTGTATTCTGCAATTAGTTCTAAGGCCATAAGAAAATTTCCATTGTTCAATCTCCAAACTTTTTCACCTTCCCATGAAAAGGAAGTCCTCTACTAGCTAATTTCTTAATAACTGAAATCACTCTTTTCAACACTTCAATCCAATGTTTTTTTTTCCTTTCTTTCTGGCCATCTAAAAATTCACATAAACTCTCTGGAATTTTTGCCAATCTTTCTTTAAAAATGAGTTAATGTTGCTTATGTTGAGCGGAGTTTTCATGTTTATGGATACTGGAATTAATGTTCTTCCAATCCGAAAACCCAGTACTGGCAAGTGCCAAAGCTCCTCCAAGGAGTTCACAAGGTGCACAAAAACGGATTTTATAATTTCTGAGTATACCAAATAAAATCAAGGAGAAATTTCTGTATTTGTCATTTTTCTCATAAAAACATTTTCATTTAAACATCTTTCTCTTTCTGAATATTTCTTCTTTGTTTTAGAAAAAACAAGCACATTATTCTGTTTAACACTGTGTTTGGCCAAAAAACTCAAAAGCATTTTCATCATTTGGCTTCCATGTTGCTGGATCAAAGGTATCGCTTTCATGCTCGGGAAAAGAATTTTAGATGGACATGTCCTCATTTAGATTACAGCCTAATGGGAAATTAATGCCTTCATCTTTTTCATTAAAATTCTTTGAACATTCTTTTTGACTACTCGAAACACTTGCACATGATGAGACCTCAACTTGGTTAATATTCATTTTGCTATTTAAAATTGTTTCATCGCATGAACCTTGGACAGCAGCAACTTGATTGATGCTCAAAGAATCTACATTAAAATCTGCTCTCGTACCAAAATGATCTATCTTTAGGTTTGTCCTGAGGATTTTCTGAAAGTATTCTGATTTCCGTTTTGCAATTTTCCGGTATTCATTACCACTTTTCCTTTTACGTTCACTCATGGTTTCTAAGGTTTAATGAAAAAAGGATTATTTAAATTAATTATACAATACTACTAAGAAAATTTTATTAAAAACTAGAATTAACCAATCTCCAAATCTGAGTCATGTATGAGCTTTTCCACATGGTCAATTAACTGCCACGTGCCAAAGCACACACATTCATCTATTTCTGACAGTTTAGCATAAAAATACGAAAGAACTCGCCAAAAGTTTTTGGGACTCAGAAGGTATGCAGTGATTCACAGGCTGACTGATCGATCTTGTTGGACCTTAGAGGTAAGAGGTGAATAAACACAATGAAGCCCAAAAGAAATTTGTAATAGTACCCTCAGTTTCTGGGAATTTTCCAGAGTATAAAAATTTTCTGCGTGTAAGTAAGAAAATTTAAACTTGACTCACCTATAGTTAACATGCCCAGGAAAATAGGTTACATTTACTGCCACTCTTGTCTCTTTACGGTATGCTAACAAGGCTGTTGCCTAGTGAGAACTGAGGATAATAACTGGAAAATGTCTCAGATTCTTCCCCGGGAAAATCCCTATAGAATCCTCAGTAAGTTCAAGGCAGTTGCAAACCAGATTTATAATAAAAAATTCCTGCAGGCCACTTATCGTGGGTTATTTGAGTCATATTTAAAGCAAAAAAATGAATACAGTAAAACCTCGATTATCCAGCCCTCGATTAACCGAACCCCGCTTTAACCGGCTGGTTGGCCGTGATGATGTTTTCATCAACAGCACCCCGTTGTGTTATTTTTTCCGGCTAATTTGAAAATAAATGGAATTAAACATTTTGCCTTCTGGTATTATATGTAATTTTTAAAAATGGTAATTGAAATTTAGACTATATTCGTGCCAATAAAGCTTCCGGTAAGACAATTTTCATAAATATATGGTGCATTAGTAGTAAGGAGGCATGAAATCCGATGAATCTGTTACTCATTTTAATTTGGAGTCGTAATGGGATATCTGAGAAGAAAGCGACAATGTAGCAGGGAAAATGAATACGCCCACTGGGATTTGTTGTGTTTCATTGCTACAATGTTGCTTACGCTCACAGTCAAAGTGATGAATCGGTCCGAGAGGTGCTGTTTATCCTCTATGTTTATCTGATGAAAGGTGATATGGCCTTGTTGCAAAGCAAATGAAAATTGACAGTTTCTTTAAGCCTGCTTCACATTCCCAGTGCATATCTCAAGAACTTGAGGACCCTCAGCCGTCAACTTCAAAAGGCATAACATCATCAGAGAGACTTTCGTGGATTTTGGTGTTCAACAAGTAATTTTCATACCACTTCCGATTCACATTCACTATTGGATAGCGATTCTGATTGATTGGTAAGTTCATTTTTTATACATTGCTTTTATAAGCCGTGACTTTGAAAGAGATTTCCTGCCATGCACCATGGAAAATGCAACTTTCATTTTTGAATTTTTTCGTATTTACGACTTTTGACTCAAAAATGAATATTTTGATGGCTGAATTGATAATTTTCCCTACTGCTGTGTTGAAAGTTTCAGAGTGTAAGAAAATGAAATGTTGATTGCGGCAAATAATCAGGTTTTAATTTAATTAAAGCAGTTTATACATAAAAAATTACAAATTTTATTTGAAAAGGAATCAGATGTATGCGTTAAGTTGAAGTAACACTAGCAAATAAGCTGATAAAGTCATCGTAATTACTAAATAATCGTTCCAGCATAAAATAAAAATTTTTTGGTGTCATTTCAATTAAGGCGGTCAATATTGATTTTCCCCCGGATTAACCGGATTCTCGGATTATCCGGCCGACCCTCCACCCTATATAGGCCGGTTAATCGAGGTTTTACTGTATATAAATATTTCAAAAATTACAAAAGTTTAATTTGATAATAACAGAAAAGATTACATACTTGTTCAATATCTATTCTAAAATATAATTTTTTCAAAAGTTAAATGAAATATGCAAAACGGACCATAAAAATCGAAAATCTCTAAAAAATTTAATAACTTGCACATTAACAGTTAACAAACTTTTATCAACATTTTCAAATTTCATGTATTTCCCAAAAAGCCACGAGGCTGAAATTTTTCATATATGTTAAACACAGTAAATGCTTAGAATGAGATTATAGAAATTTCGATATCCGCTTTTCTTCATCTGTAAGAAAATTCCTTAAATTTAAAAAAATGGGCAACTGTATAAACTTCGACTTCGACCTGAAGAAGACGGCGGCAGTGTTGACGAAACGTCATTTCTCCAGACAAACGCTGAGGAAATCCCGATAAAACTACGGATCATGGAGGATGAACCAACGACCAGTAGAGCTGTTAAAAGACATTGGAATAAGCTGAACGATATTTTGTGGACTAGGCCTACTGGGGATACCACATTAAAAAATGCGCCATATACTTTACCTCCAGGGTGGTGTGGAAATAAGTATAAAAAGATGTAAATGTGATCATCAGAAGTATATCGTTCCGTGCTTCTTTCTCCAAGAATGAAATTTTTTAGAGGGGGGGTCATGCTCCCCCCCCCCCCCCCCAGTTTGACAGTGACCATTCCCTCTAACCATCCCCCTCAACCACCAAAGCACATATATAAAAAAACAGCGATGCGGAGACATTACCAACACATACTCATACGGATTTTGCCACGTTTCTCGCTGTTTTCATTGAGTTCACTTTGTTTTTCGCTATTTGACGGAGAATGGTTACTCTGATGACAATAAGTGATGGGACCTTTTTTGTAGGACATTTAATTCGCTACAACTTTGTAATTCGAAATTTCCAGGTAGGTGCCATCGTTCATGAGATACGAAAACCTGATTTCGGGCGCCATTTTTCCAATATGGCTGCCGAAGCTCACACTGGATCATTGAGGACTTTTAGTATGTTGAACTAGATGCCAGTCTGAGCATCTCTGCCAAAAATCAGCTTTGATCGAATTTTTTCCGCTATTTGGTAAAAAATCGTCTAATTTTCCTGGACTATACTGACTGTGGGTATAAACAACTAGTCAAAGATTGTACACATGCTACCTTATACAGTGAATCTCTGATTGATTTGGTAATTTCTAATCACAGGGAATTGATTTGTGATGTACTAGTGGAAACAAAGATTACAGACCATTACATTGTGAGGCTTAAGTTCCAAAAGAAAGCGGTGAGAAGGTCTGGTGTTTTTAAGTCTAAAGTTAAGAATAATGATATTTTTAAGAAAGACCATATTTATATAAGTTATAATTATAAGAATATGAATTTGGATGAGAAGTATGAAAAACTGTATTCAGATATATTAAATATATTGAATATTCACATGCCAAAAGTTAAAGCATTATCTAGAGAGGGTAAATACTGGTTTAACAATGATATATTAGATGCAATTAAAGATAGGAATAATAAATATAAAATATATAGGGATAGTAAAAGTCGTAAAGATTGGGAAGAATATAAACGTAGTAGAAATATGATAACAGATAAAATAAAGAGAGGAAAATACCAATATCATGAGCAGAATATTGATGAATGTAGAAGGTATCCTACATCAATATGGAGAACCTTGAAATCTATATTGGGTAAAAGTAAAACAGAAGTTTGGGAACAAGATAGTCTACATTTCATAGGAGACACTTTGAGTGTATCTATAATAGAACGTAAATTCGAAAAAGACTCATTTTTCCATTACACCGACGTAAATTTTTTCGTCGGGTAAGGATACATATTTTTTTATTTAACTAACGGCTGAAGTTATTCATATTCTGTTAAGTTCATCCGCAACAGGAGATATGGAGCAATATGCCGTAATTTTATCAACAATGTGAGTACAGCCATGTGTTCGTTATTGTCGTTGTCATTTTAAGAAAAAATCATAAACGCCCGCGGCGAATTTTCGGAAATTTAGGAATTTTTCTAGTCGAACCCGGGACACTGAGGTGAAAAGTCTCGGTGTTTTTACAGTGTACTCTATACTTTACACTATTCCAAAAAATATCAGCTGTCTATTCCATATGGCATACACAGTATGGTGGCTTAAATTTTTTTTGCGTGTAATTAAAGGGGGAATATTCCGGACGGTCTGGAATCGAACCGAGGGCACCTAAGGAAATGTTCTCTTCGAATTATTGTAGTAACTTACCATACCTACGAAAGTACCAATTTTCATTTCTGTAACTTATCAGGAAGTGCCCGAAATTAATTTTCGAAAATGGCACAATGCATTTTAAATGGGAAAAAATGGATCTTTAAGAATTATTGGAGTCGAACCCAGGACACTTGGGTGAGATTTTCGATTTTTACTTTCTCATACGAAGTATCGAGAAAGTATTGTTTTCGCGAAAAAATTCGACCTAGAGATTTTTACGGAAATACACCTTTTAGGTGTCGCTGAATCCGAAAAAGTGGTTTTTGCAATGCCGTCTGCCTGTTACTGGCTCTGAAGCCTAGACGGAAGAACGAAAATGAATGAAATCTCGTACTTAGGCATTTTATCATACTGAGCAGAGTATACATTGAAATGGTTGACATTGATCAATAATTAAGAGTAGTTTATTCTATGCATTTTTAACGACAATCTGATTTTCTCGAAAACGGCTCAACAACGATTTTGATCAAATTTCGTACAGTTACTTGAGTTTATATCTTCAATAATACTGTATAGTTCATATTTCTCAAAAATCGAATATAAGGCTAGTTTATTCTAGGCAACTTTAACAATAATTCGATTTTCTCAAAAACGGCTCTAACGATTTTGATCAAATTTCGTAGTTACTTGAGTTTACGTCTTCAATATTACTACCTATTTAATTTTACTCAATGAATGAATATAAGGCTAGTTTATTCTTGGGCAACTTTAACAAAAATTTTTATTTTCTAAAAATAGGCTCATATGATTTTCATTTTCTAAATATAACTAAACGACGCATTAGTACCTATTTATGAGAAAATTTGTACAATGTATATGTTGTACCGACTTTTTCTGGTGGTTTCTCCATTCCATCTACAATCCCTGAAAATTTCAGCCCTGTGAAATATGCTGAATGACAACCCCTCAAACATGCCTAAAATAAGATGATTTTAAATAATTAATCATTTCAAAAGACATTCATTGAAAAAAGGGCCACGTTAAGACATTCCCCATTTCAATACGAATTCAGTGATACCCACTACATATATGTGTGGTTAACCGTCTTCACAGGAAAAATGCAGAATCACAAAACCCTTCCTATTTTATATATATAATAGACTAGCTGAAAGTACCCGGTGATGCCCGGGTTATGGCAGACGTCTTTGGCGAATAAAATTATGTATTATATGGTAATACATCATTTCACCTTTTGTGCATTTTTTACCAAAGGTAAACAATATTTTTTAACGCGGCCCACTATGACGTGCCTATCTACTGCCTTCTGTGCCGGCAGCAACTCCACTATCATTTCTGGCCACTTTGGGTTGCACGTCAATTTGATGAAGAGGTTGGGCCGGTCGTAGTGCCCCACATAGGTGAGTGCCTCCTGCGCGTGCTCCTGCATGTTGAGCGGGCTGCCCGTGAACGTGGACGGCAGGATGACCATTTGGCCCAGACCGTTTGCATTGGCGGAGCCATCGCTGGCCACCGTGTCCATCAAGTACTCTCGTGCCCCCTCCACTGGACCACCCACCATCGGCAATAGGATCGGACTAAACCTTTCTAAAATGGCACGCCACCATTTTGTTTCAAGATGGCGGATGAAATTCAGAATATACTTTTTACTATTTATATAGATCCACAGACCATCTCATCAAATTTGGTTAGAATTGGACTAACCGTTTTTGAGATAGCAGGATGCCATTTTTTTTTCAAGATGGCAAACAAATTTTGTTTAAAGCCTATGTATTAAGTGGGTGTCCCAGCTATGTCAATGCAAAATTTCAGCTCTATCGGTGCAGTAGTTTTTACGTGATTGAGTAGCAGACAGACACCACTTCATTTTTATTTATAAGATTATATATATATATGTATATGTGTATATATACACACACACACACAAATATACATATATATACATACATATATATATACATACATATATATATATACATACATATATATACATACATACATATATATATAAATACATACATATATATATCCCTTCCAACTGCCTCAGTTCACTGCCTCAAAGTCGGCAGAAGGGTGTAAACGGAGGCTAAAGGGCGAAGAACAGTGGTGTCCTCGGACACTGGTAGGTTCAACCATGCTGTGAAGTCTTTCTGCAATATCTCCGGCCAAAGTGAAAGAGGTACTCACCAACCCGCTCTGGGCCAGCATGGTGTTTTAAGGCCCACAATCCCCCCATGACATGTACACCCATAAAAAACGGCCCTCATTCTCCGGAGGCTGGATTGCCTCTGACCATGGCAGTGGTCAGGAACAAGGTATGAAGGCAGAGGGTGATAAGAACCCCCGGAGGTTAAACGCCCACTGCCACTCTTTCTCATCCTTACCCAATTCCTTTAACCTCAACCTAACTACCTTTAACTGCCGGACTTTGTCCAGTGAAGATAAACTTCAAGAGCTCCAAGAACAACTGCAGAAGATCAAGTGGGACATTTTAGGGCTTAGTGAGGTGAGAAGAAAAGGTGAAGGCCTATTGGAGTTGAAGAGTGGACATATTTTTTATTACAGGGGAACTGACACAGGAAGAGCAGGAGGAGTTGGATTCATCATCCACAAAAAATTGAAGAATAATATCGTGGAAATGGAAAGTTCATCCGAGCGGGCAGCTAGACTAGTGCTTCAAATAAATAAAAGATATCAACTTCAAATAGTCCAAGTTTACGCGCCAACATCATCATACTCGGATGAGGAAGTGGAATATTTCTACCAAGAAGTTGGAGAACTGCACGACAAAGGAAGCTGCCATCTAAAAGTGGTCATGGGTGATTTCAATGCCAAGGTAGGAGAACAAAAGGAAGATGACAGCACAGTTGGAAAATGGGGCTATAGAGACAGAAATGAATGAGGGGACCGACTTGTAGACTTATCTGAATGTACTAGTCTATATATAATGAAAACTTTCTTCAAAAAGAGTCCCAATAGAAAATGGACCTGGAAAGGACCCAATGGTACCAAAAACGAAATTGACTACATACTAGTCAATAAGAAGCAATTGGCTGAAGACTGTTCTGTCCTCAACCAGTTTAAAACTGGAAGCGACCATCGCTTGGTAAGATGCAGAATAAAATTCAACTCAAAGTTAGAAAGACAGAAGCTTATAAAGAAGAAGCCTAATTCTATTATCAACACGCAGGTGCTAAAAGAACGAAAAGAAGAATTTCAGCTCCAACTGAAAAATCGATTCAGTGCACTGGAAGACCAAGAGTTGAATCCCAATTTATAGAGATACTCAAGGAAACTGCTGAAGAAATAGGTGGAACAGTTAAAACAAAGCCAGAGAAAAAGTTGACCGAAAAAACAAGACTGCTGATGGAAAAAAGAAGGAAAATGATAATTACTAAAGATCCTAAAGAAATGATCCATTTTGCAGAACTAAACAAAACTATAAGGAAGTGCATCAAGGAAGATGTGAAAAAATATAATTATGAGCTAATAGAGAAAGCCATAGAAAACAATAGAAGTTACAAGAAAATGAAGCAACATCTCTCGATCGGAAAGAGACAGCTGGTGGCCCTGATGCTAGAAGACGGCTCCATAACCCATAGTAGGAAACTAATCCTGAAACGGGTACAAGAATTTACACCAAGCTGTATGAGGATCCTCTAGGAAATGAATAAGTAAGGCTGGGCGCACACTGCGTGCGACAAACTGTCTAAAGCAACGACATTTTACTTCTGTCATTTTGTCGTACGACAATTCGTCTAAAGCAGTCCTAGACGGTCTTTGACATATGTCAATGACGGTCTCAGGTATATGTTCCCCAGATGCATATGTTGTTTGTTTACCTTCCCTGAAATGTGGAATGTAGCCTCGTCTGAGAACATGATTTTCCTCAGGATTTCATTGTCTTCATCCAGTTTCTCAAGTATGGTCACTGCAAATTCCTTACAGACTACCCTATCACCTGACGTAATTGCCTGCACCACATGCAACTAGTAAGCATACTGATGCAAACATTTTCGTAACACCTGATGCACTGTCAAATGCGGAATTTGCAACTCACGTGCTGCAGCTTGTGTCAACTTACATGGACTGAGGACAAAGACCTCACATAAGCTTTTGACATTTTCATCAGACACACGTGGACGCCCCGCACTTTTCTTGGGCAAAACACTTCCGGTCCCCTTAAACTGTTTGTACCAAGCACTTGTGATATGATGTTTTGAAATGTCGTTGGACCTCTGTATCCGATTTTGTTTCAATAAACCACTCCATGCACTGCCTTCTCCTGTGGGTTCATGGCGACTGAGCTGATGATTCACACGGACGGATGCAGTGCAGTGGAAAACAAAGGATGCTACCATTTACGGGGAACTCAGTGAAACTTTGAGAGTTTCTCTTGCAGATGATGCACAAACAGTATGTCTATGTCTTTGCATAAAGTTTTTATTCATGAGTAAAGATAATTTATATACACCCTGTATATATATGTGTGCATGCATGCGTGTGTATAAATAAATAAATATCGGACGAACACACATAAAAGATTTTATAAAAACAGCCTTCCTAGTCATATAATAAGTTAAATTCATTGCTGCCAGATGGAGGGCTGCTGCTTTTTGGCAACCAATCAAAACGCTCATAACGGCCATACAGAAGCAGCAGCAGCAGACGTTAGGGCAATATAATATAGATTTGTCATTATTAAAGCTGCAGCCAATGTATTTTCTTCAATTTTTGTTTGTGAAATTTTTTCATAAAACCTATTCTTTAACCCTTAACTACATGCACCCTGGCAAGCAGTACCGGATTTTAGCCAAAATGTGCAAATGTTTTGGAAATGAACTGAAAAGCCCCAACTATTCCAAATACCCTATCATTGAGACTTCAACAACCCGTAGGGAGTTTTACACTTCTCTAATTTTTACTTTCTCATACGAAGTATTGAGAAAGTATTGTTATCGCGAAAAAATTTGACCTCGAGATTTTTACGGATATATACGTTTTAGGTGTGGCTGAATCCGAAAAAGTGGTTTTCGCAATGCCGTTACTGGCTCTGGAGCCTAGACGGTAGAGCGAAAATGAATGAAATCTCGTACTTAGGCATTTCATCATACTGAGCAGAGTATACATATAAATGGTTGACATTGCTCAATAATTAAAGAGTAGTTTATTCTACGCATTTTTAACAACAATCCGATTTTCTCGAAAACAGCTCTAACGATTTTGATTAAATTTTGTACAGTTACTTGAGTTTACGTCTTCAATAATAATGTATAGTTCATATTTCTCATAAAATGAATATAAGGCTAGTTAATTCTACACAACTTTAACAACAATTCGATTTTCTCAAAAATAGCTCTACCGATTTTGATCAAATTTTGTACATTTACTTGAGTATACATCTACAATAATACTATGTATTTCATTTTTCTCAATGAATTAATATAAGGCTACTTTATTCTTGGGCAACTTTAACAAAAAATTGGATTTACTCAAAAACAGCTTTAACGATTTTGATCAAATTTCGTACATTTACTTGAGTATACATCTAAAATAATACTACATTTCATTTTTCTCAATGAATGAATATAAGGCTAGTTTATTCTTGGGCAACTTTAACAAAAATTGGATTTTCTAAAAACAGGCTCATACGATTTTCATTTTCTAAAGATAACTAAACGATGCAATGTACCCATATATGAGAAAGTTTGTACAATGTATGTTGCACCGATATTTTTACGTATGGATTGAGTGCAATTTATTGTGAACTCCGTTGTATATCCGGAACAGAGTACCGCTCGCGCGTAATTATATCCGTTGAACCATTGTACTTTTTGCAATATGAAAGAAGAAATTGCTATTATATGCAATGTTTTATGGAATATGCATGAGATTTCTAGAAGTAAGACCTAATATTTTTCAAATTTGGAAATCGTTTAAGTCAGAGCACAAAAACAAACTTGAGGGTGAGGCATTTGTTGTGCGTCAGGCGATGACTATCTGTTGACAACAAATGGCTCATGTGGATTATCTCACCAAGACAAAAAAAATCGGTACAACATACATTGTACAAACTTTCTCATATATGGGTACTAATGCGTCGTTTAGTTATATTTAGAAAATGAAAATCGTATGAGCCTGTTTTTAGAAAATCCAATTTTTGTTAAAGTTGCCCAAGAATAAACTAGCCTTATATTCATTCATTGAGAAAAATTAAATAGGTAGTAATATTGAAGACATAAACTCAAGTAACTGTACGAAATTTGATCAAAATCGTTAGAGCCGTTTTTGAGAAAATCGAATTACTGTTAAAGTTGCCTAGAATAAACTAGCCTTATATTCGTTTTTTGAGAAATGTGAACTATACAGTATTATTGAAGATGTAAACTCAAGTAACTGTACGAAATTTGATCAAAATCGTTGTGGAGCCGTTTTCGAGAAAATCACATTGTCGTTAAAAATGCATAGAATAAACTACTCTTAATTATTGAGCAATGTCAACCATTTCTATGTATACTCTGCCCAGTGTGATAAAATGCCTAAGTACGAGATTTCATTCATTTTCACTCTACCGTCTAGGCTCCAGAGCAAGTAACAGACAGACGGCATTGCGAAAACCACTTTTTCGGATTTACCGACACCTAAAAGGTGTATTTCCGTAAAAAATCTCGAGGTCGAATTTTTTTGCGAAAACAATACTTTCTCGATACTTCGTATGAGGAAGTAAAAATTAGGATAACAACCCTTTACTTTATGCATTTCAACTGACGTGTTCGTGAGTTATGCATAACAGCATGACACATTGCGTCCACCTGGAAAAAATCTCGCACACTCCTTGCTATAGCCTCAGCTGCAAGGAAGATGCAAAATAACATTCTTTCCTCCTAATATTAGATCAGTAATTTTGCAGCATGTGGGCTCAGAAGATACCGGAGAAATGACAAATAAAAGGAAGCCTGAGGATGGTGAAGGGCTATCGCAAGCATCGGGGCCTTGTTTTTTGTGTGGTTGTTCTAAAAACAATAAAACAACTATAAGGTGTGACTTCTGTTCAAACTTTACATGTAAGAAGCATGTAGCATCAATAAAATGAACCTGTGCAAACTGCTATCTATTCAAACAGCTCATAATAAATGTGCAAATAATTTTCATTTATGTATTATTCTATTTTTGTGTTTATTTTGTTTTTGAATTATTTTCAACTTATATTATATCAAAATATTGGACTATTAATACTTACGCTTAAAAATAAACGTATGTTGAACTTATTATTGTGTTAATCAAAAATATCCTAAACCAGTACTGTGCCGCGCTCGCGTAGTTAAGTCCTGAAATGAGGTGCGCATAATTAAGGGTTAAGAGATATTTTGATTTTCCATCTGAATTTATGTTAAGTACATCAATAAGTAATACCAATGTTTTTGTTATTGAAATTTACTAACTGTAGACAGAGATGCATAAGATGCAAAGGGTAATTTTAATTGCGCATCAGTTAAAAGTTTTGTTGACTTATTGTTTTTTCAATCTGAAAAGCAAATAAAAGTATTTCTGACTGTGAAAGTCATTGTTTAAAAACTATTCACGAGTGTAATTGATGATAATTATTCTTGAGGATGCTGATGTTGACAGGAATCATATTTATTACTATGTATAGAGAAAGTCATGGGCTGGACACTTCACATTTTTTACTTTCTCATACGAAGTATCGAGAAAGTATTGTTTTCGCGAAAAAAATTCGACCTCGAGATTTTTACGGAAATACACATTTTAGGTGTCGCTGAATCCGAAAAAGTGATTTTTGCAATGCCGTCTGTCTGTTACTGGCTCTGGAGCCTAGACGGAAGAACGAAAATGAATGAAATCTCGTACTTAGGCATTTTATCATACTGAGCAGAGTATACATATAAATGGAAGGAAAAAATCCGAAATTGGCAAAATTCCTATTTTGAGGGGCTATTTTGGCCCCTTTTTGCCCATAAGAAAGCATGTAAATTGGTGCAGAGGTTTTTATATTTGCATTTTAAAATTACTTCCCATCAAGATACGAACTCGAGGCTTTAACTATCGGATAGGATATAAATTGTAGTTTCTTATTTTTGAAAACAGAATTCAAATCCGAGTAGAATTAGCATAAATTTATAGTTTTTATTGCATAAAAGTGGTAATTTTTCTGGGTCTAACAATAGGCTTCCTAGTCAACAGTCTTAATGCTTTTTAATGCCTTTAATGTTAAACTATGCCTAATGGAGTAAATCCTTTATTGTGATAATCCTCATTTTTGGAGCTCTTTTGCCCCAGTATTGCTCCATATGAGAACAGAAATGATGAGGCAGCTGCATATAACCCAGAGACTACAAATTTGGCTGGTTACAAAACCTTTATTGCAACCGAAGATAAAATAAAACTGCGAAAATTCCATATTTTAAGTGCGGTTTTGCCCTATTTATGACCCATACTAGTGTGAAAATAATATGGAAATTCTTAATGAGATGCAAACATGAAATTTTACAGAATTATGGATTTTTAGTAACAACAGAAAGAAGAAATTCGATATCCTGAAAATTCGAAATCTTAGCAACTGTATTGCCACATAATTGTCCAATGCAACGAGTAAAATTATAATGCACTTCTAAGGCTAAACATCAAAAATGCTTGCAGAATGCAAGCACACATTAACTAGTATATATATATATATATATATATATATATATATCATGTGTAAGAAGCGTCTATATATTATAGATATCATATATATATATATACTAGTTGTTATGTGCTTGCATTCTGCAAGCATTTTCAAATTTTAGCATTTTTACAAATTCAAATTACTCCCAAGCGATGTTGTACATAGTCATATAACCATGTCAAATTTGGAGTTTGTAGCTCATTTAGAAGTGCCTTATAATTTTAATCCTCGTATGGAGCAATAATGGAGCAAAACAGCCCCTAACATTAAGAATTATTACAGTCTCAGATTTTTTCCATCTGTTGTAACTAAAAACCCATAATTCTGCCAAATTTCAAGTTTGTATCTCATTAAGAAGTGCCTTATAATTATCACACTCGTATGGGGCCGAAAAAGGGCAAAATCAAACATTAAAAATAGGAATTTTTGCAATTTTACAATTTTATCTTTGTTTGCCATGAAAATTCTATAATCGTGCCAAATTTCAAGTCTCTAGGTCCTATGCAGCTGCCTCGCATTTTTTGTTCTCGCATGGGGCCAAAAAGGGGCAAAACCGCCCTTTAAAAATGAGAATTTTTGTAATTTTGTACTTTTATCTTAGGTTGCAATGAAATTTCTATAACCGTGCCAAATTTCAAGTCTCTGGGTCCTATGCAGCTGCATCGTCTTTTTTGTTCTCGAATTGGGCAATAATGGGGCAAAACAGCCCTAAAAATGAGGCTTATATCAATATTGGATATCATTCATTAGGTGTAGTTTAACATTAACAGCATTAAAATATAAGCCTCTGATTCCCATTAAAAGCTTACCCATATGAAAGGATAGAGCTTGTTACCAAGGAAACCTATTGTAAGACCCAGAACAATTAGCAATTTCTTGCGATAAAAACTATAAAATTAAGCTAATTCTACTCGGATTTGCATTCCGTCTTCAAAAATTAGAAACTACAATTTATATCCTATCCGACAGTTTAAGTCTCGAGTTCGTATCTTGACGGGAAGTAATATTAAAATGTAAATATAAAAACCTCTGCACCAATTTACATGCTTTCTTATGGGCAAAAAATGGGGCAAACAGGGGCCAAAATAGCCCCTCAAAATAGGAATTTTGCCAGTTTCGGATTTTTTCCTTTGGTTGTGACTAAAAACCTATAATCCTACCAAATTTCAAGTTTCTGGCACATCTGGAAGTGCCTCATAATTTTGTATCCTAATATATATATGATATATCATGTTTAAGAAGCATCTATATATTATAGATATACTAGTTAATGTGTGCTTGCATTCTGCAAGCATTAGGAACGGAAAAATAATCTTTAAATGCAAAAGTTTGGTCCTCTTCACAGATTTAGGTTAATTCCTTATTGAAAAATTTTGGGGTTCAAACAACCCTTAAATTTATTAATCTAAAATATATATAGGTTTTTAACATTTGTTATGAATACCTCACATTTATGCGAAATTTCTTTGATGTAGCATCTCTAGAAGTGCATTTATATAAATTTGATTGTTTAAAATTTTTGAATTTTTAACAGCCACTATGATAAACTTTAGGGAAATTTTCAATGTTAATTGTCACCGGAACATTATTCCCTCACTGTCTTAAAATATTCAGCTTCCTGGCTCTTCAGAAACTACATAAATATTAGTCAACTTATTTAACATTTAAGAGATTATTACGGTCAAACGAATAAAAATTTACAAATTTCTATAATCCCATTTTCATTATTAGGCAAATTCTGCCAATGGAAAAAATTTCAGCTTCCTAGCTCATTTAGAAATACCTAAACCATGAAAAGTTAGTAAATAGTTTATAATTTATAATGGCCAATAAAATACATATTGTTGCAATTTTTCCTCCGATTATTTTTTTCGATTCACCTATGAAATAAATTTCAGCACTCCAACTATTGTAGTTTGCGCTGGAAATTTGTATGTTCCTATAATCTTAGTAAGGCCCGTCAATATATAATGAAGAAATATTTTAAAATTTTAGGATTTTTACAATTTCAATTTATTCCCTGTCGACTTTAGAAAAAATCATGTAAGCGTGTCAAGTTTCAAGTTTGTAGATCATTTAGAAGTGCCTTATAATTATATTCCTCGTATGGGGCAATAATGGGGCAAAACAGCCATAACGTTACGAATTTTTACAATATCGGATTTCTTCCTTCTGTGGTAACTAAAAACCCATAATTCTGCTAAATTTCAAGTTTGTATCTCATTACGAAGTGCCTTATAATGTTCACATTCGTATTGGGTAGAAATGGGGCAAAACCGCATCTAAAAATTGGAATTTTTGCTATTTTTCTCCTCTTATCATCGGTTGCAATGAAATTTCTATAATCATGCCAAATTTCAAGTCTCTGGGTCCTATGCAGCTGCATCGCCTTTTTTGTTCTCGAATAGGGCAATAATGGGGCAAAACAGCCCAAAAAATGAGGGTTATATCAATATGGGATTTCCTTCAATAGGTGTAGTTCAACATTAACAGCATTAAAATATAAGCCTCTGATTCCCATTAAAAGCTTACCCATATGAAAGGGTATAGCTTGTTACCAAGGAAGCCTATTGTTAGACTCAGAAAAATTACCACTTTTTTGCGATAAAAACTATAAAATTACGGTAATTCTACTCGGATTTGAATTCTGTCATCAAAAATAAGAAACTACAATTTATATCCTATCCGACAGTTTCAGCCTCGAGTTCGTATCTTGAAGGTAAGCAATTTTAAAATGCAAATATAAAAACCTCTACACCAATTTACATGCTTTCTTATGGGCAAAAAATGGGGCAAAAAGGGGCCAAAATAGCCCTTCAAAATAGTAATTTCGACAGTTTCGGATTTTTTCCTTCGGTTGTGACCAAAAACCTGTAATCCTACCAAATTTCAAGCTTCTGGCACATCTGGAAGTGCCTCATAATTTTGTATCCTCCTATATATATGATATATCATGTGTAAGAAGCATCTATATATTATAGATATAGGAGGATACAAAATTATGAGGCCCAACTACAATAGTTGGAGAGCTGAAATTTAATACACAGTTGAACCGAAAAAATTAATCGGAGGAATAATTGCAAAATTGCAACAATGTTTATTTTCTTGGCCGGTAAAAATTATAAACTATTTTACCATCATTTCATGGTTTAAGTATTTCTATATGCGCTATAAAGCTGAAATTTTTTCTACCTGTAGAATTCGCCAAATAATGAAAACGGGAATATAGAAATTTGAAAATATTTATTCGGTCGGCCGTAATAAATTCCCAAATGTTTAACAAATTGACTAATGTTTATGTACTTTCTGTAGATCCAGGATGCTGGAAATTTTAACAGGGTTAGGAAATAATGTCCCGGTGGTAAATAACATTGAAGATTTTAGAAATACTTATTGCTGTGGCTGTTAAAAATTAATAAAATTTAAACAATGAAATTCAGATAAATCCACTTCTAGAGGTGCTACATTGACGAAATTTGGCGTAAATGTGAGATATTCGTAACAAATGATGAAAACCTATAAAAGTTTCATGATTATAAATTTTTGGGGATATTCATGCCGCAAAATTTTCAAAACAGAAAAACATAATTCGGAGCCGAGATGCAAACTTATGCATTGAAAATTATTTTTCGCCTTTTATTTTCACTTTAGGGTGAGAGAAAATGCTTGCAGAATGCAAGCACACATTTACTTGTATATCTATATATATAGACGCTTCTTACACATGATATATATCTACAATATATAGATGCTTCTTACACATGATATATATATCATATATATAGGAGGATACAAAATTATGAGGCACTTCCAAATGTGCTAGAAACTTGAAATTTGGTAGGATTATAGGTTTTTAGTCACAACCAGAGGGAAAAATCGGAAACTGCTGAAATTCCTATTCTGAGGGGATATTTTGGCCCCTTTTTACCCCATTTTTTGCCCATTAGAAAAATTGTAAATTGGTGTAGAGGTTTATATAATTGCATTTTAAAATTACTTCCTCTCAAGATACGAACTCGGCACTGAAACTATCTGATAGGATAAAAATTTCTTATTTTTGAAGACGGAATGTAAATCCGAGTAGAATTAGCGTAATTTTATAGTTTTTATCGCAAAAAATTGCTAATTTTTCTGGGTCTGACAATAGGTTTCCTTGGTAACAAGCTCTATCCTTTCATATGGGTAAGCTTTTAATGGGAATCAGAGGCTTATATTTTAATGCTGTTAATGTTAAACTACACCTAATGAAGGAAATCTGATATTGATATAATCCTCATTTTTGGGGCTGTTTTACCCCATTATTGCCGAATTCGAGAACAAAACAGCTGCATAGGACCCAGAGACTTGAAATTTGCCACGGTTATAGAAATCTCATTGCAACCTTAGATAAAATTTTTTAAATTCTCATTTTTAGGGGCGGTTTTGCCCCTTTCAGGCCCCATGCGAGAACAAAAAATGTGAGGCAGCTGCATAAGACCTAGAGACTTCAAATTTGGCATGATTATAGAATTTTCATGGCAAACTAAGATAAAATTGTAAAATTGCAAGAATCCAATTTTTAATCAGTGGATTTGCCCCTTTTAGGCCCCATACGAGTGTGATAGTTATAAGGCACTTCTTAATGAGATACAAACATGAAATTTGGCAGTTTATGGGTCTTTAGTTACAACAGATGGAAAAATCTGAGAGGGTAAAAATTCATAATCTTAGGAGCTGTTATGCTGCATTATTGCCACATACGAGGATTAAAATTATAAGGCATTTCTAAATGAGCTACAAACTTCAAATTTGACACGGTTATATGATTCTATACAACATCGATTGGGAATAATTTGAATTTGTAAAAATGCGAAAATTTGAAAATCCTTGCAGAATGCAAGCACACATTAACTAGTATATATATATATATATATCTATAATATATAAATACTTCTTACACATGATATATATATATATATATATAATATATAGACGCTTCTTACACATGATATCTATAATATATAGATGCTTCTTACACATGATATATCATATATATAGGAGGATACAAAATTATGAGGCACTTCCAGATGCGCTAGAAACTTGAAATTTGGTAGGATTATAGGTTTTTGGTCACAACCAAAGGAAAAAATCCGAAACTGGCGAAATTCCTATTTTGAGGGTCTATTTTGGCCCCTTTTTGCCCCATTTTTTGCCCATAAGAAAACATGTAAATTGGTGTAGAGGGTTTTATATTAGCATTTTAAAATTACTTCCCCTCAAGATACAAACTCGAGACTTAAACTGTCAGATAGAATATGAATTGTAGTTTCTTTTTTTTGAAGACAGAATTGAAATCCGAGTAGAATTAGCGTAATTTTATAGTTTTTATCGCAAAAAATTGCTAATTTTTCTGGGTCTAACAATAGGCTTCCTTGGTAACAAGCTCTATCCTTTCATATGGGTAAGCTTTTAATGGGATACAGAGGCTTATATTTTAATGCCTTTAATGTTAAACTATGCCTAATGTAGGAAATCCTATGTTGTAATAATCCTCATTTTTCGAGCTCTTTTGCCCCAGTATTGCTCCATATGAGAACAGAAATGATGAGGCAGCTGCATATAACCCAGAGACTTGAAATTTGGCCTGGTTATAAAACCTTTATTGCAACCGAAGATAAAATAAAACTGCGAAAATCCAAATTTTAAGGGCGGTTTTGCGCTATTTATGACCCATACCAGTGTGAAATTAATACGGCAATTCTTAATGAGATGCAAACATGAAATTTTGCAGAATTATGGATTTTTAGTTACAACAGAAAGAAGAAATTCGTTACCGTGAAAATTCGAAATCTTAGCAACTGTATTGCCACATAATTGTCCTATGCAACGAGTAAAATTATAATGCACTTCTAAATGAGCTACAAAGTTGAAATTTGATACGGATATATGATTTTGCACAAAATTGATTGGGAATAATTTGAAATTGTAAAAAGACTAAATATCAAAACTGCTTGCAGAATGCAAGCACACATTAACTAGTATGTATATATATATATATAGGAGGATACAAAATTATAAGGCACTTCCAGATGTGCTAGAAACTTGAAATTTTGTAGGATTATAAGTTTTTGGTCACAACCGAAGGAAAAAATCTGAAACTGGCGAAATTCTTATTTTGAGGGGCTATTTTGGCCCCTTTTTGCCCCATTTTTTCCCCATAAGAAAGCATGTAAATTGGTCCAGAGGTTTTTATATTTGCATTTTAAAATTACTTCCCATCAAGATACGAACTCGAGACAAACTGTCGGATCGGATAGAAATTGTAGTTTCTTATTTTTGAAGACAGAATTCAAATCCGAGTAGAATTAGCAGAAATTTATAGTTTTTATCGCAAAAAAGTGATAATTTTTCTTTGCCTAACAATAGGCTTCCTAGCAGCAGGCTTAATGCTTTGATATGGATAAGCTTTTAATGGGAATCAGTGGCATATATTTTAATGCCTTTAATGTTAAACTATGCCTAATTAAGGTATTCCGATAATGTAATAATCCCTATTTTTGGGGCTGTTTTGCTCCAGTATTGCTCCATACGAGAATGAAAATTATGAGGCAGCTACATATGTAAGTAGAGACTTGAAATTTGGCCTGGTATAAAAATTTTATTGCAACCGAAGATAAAATCCAAACTGCAATAATTCCTATTTCTAAGGTGCGGTATTGCCCCATTTCTGATCTATACGAATGTGAAAGTTATACGGCAATTCTTAATGAGATACAAACATGAAATTTGGCAGAATTATGGGTTTTTAGTTACAACAGAAGGAAGAAATCCGATATTGTAAAAATTCTAATTCTTAGCGACAATTTTGCCAAATAATTGTCCTATGCGACGAATAAAATTATAATGCACTTCTAAATGAGCTACAAAGTTGAAATTTGATACAGTTATATGATATTGTACAAAATTCATTGGGAATAATTTTAAATTGTAAATATGCTAAACCTTTAAAATGCTTGCAGAATGCAAGCACACATTAACTAGTATCATATATATATATATAGGAGGATACAAAATTATGAGGCACTTCCAGATGTGCTAGAAACTTGAAATTTGGTAGTAATATAGGTTTTTTGTCACAACAAAAGGAAAAAATCCGAAACTGCCAAAATTCCTATTTTGATTTTGATCAAATTTCGTACAGTTACTTGAATTTACGTCTTCAATAATACTGTCTAGTTCATATTTCTCAAAAAATGAATATAAGGCTACTTTATTCTAGGCAACTTTAACAATAATTTGATTTTCTCAAAAAGGGCTCTAACGAATTTGATCAAATTTCATAAAGTTACTTAAGTATACATCTACAATAATGCTACGTATTTGATTTTTCTCAATGAATGAATATAAGGCTAGTTTAGTCTTGGGGATCTTTAAAAAAAATGGGATTTTCTAAAAACAGGCTCATACAATTTTCATTTTCTAAAGATAAGTTAACGACGCATTAGTACCCATATATGAGAAAGTTTGTACAATGTATGTTGTACCGATTTTTTAGTATTGTTTTAAGGAAAAAAATCCAATTCAAGATTTTAATAGCATTCATTTTTACGTTTCTTGATGATATCTGTGTGTATGTGATAGGAATTTTGTGGGCACTTTTAACTAATAATGAGATTAACACAAAACTTTATATTTAAGATTTATAATAGTAATTCAAGTTCTGATAAGGTGTTGGCTGAAAATATCTCCTTAGGACTTCATTAATAGATATATTTGTTCTTATCAAATCTGCAGGCAGCAAAATTTTGTAAAAGTTTTGTGTTATACATTTTTCATAGAACAGATTGTTTCAGAGAATTTTCGATTATTTATTTAAATTTATGTTCTGTACATTGAATGTCATTTGGTGACAGCTTTGTTGCTATCGCTAAGATAAAATTATCAAATTGTTGATAGTAATGCCAAACCTGCCAACTGTATTTTTTTACCCATAGCAACAAAAAACTATTTTGTAGGGATGGATCGCGAACGGAGTCGCGAAGAGTCGACTCCTGCTGCCTTGGAGTCGAGAGAGTCGACTCCAGTTAAGGAGGTTGTAACGGTACGAACTAGTCATAATGGAGTCTACTTGAAAGGTTTTTATAAGAAACAAAAAAAATGTTATTATCTAATAGTAATGAAATTGAACATTTTGGTAGGTGTTTTAGATGCTTATGTTAGGGTTTGTCCGTTATTAATATTTTATAAAATAAAAATAATGTGTACATAGTCACTCATTTGACTCGAATACCAACTTGTGTTCGTAAAATAAGAGTCAATATGAGTAAATATATTTTCATTATATTTTTGAAGGCAGTCTCTTGTAATGCATAAATAAGACACAAAAACTCAAAATATATTATTTGTAAATGTTTTACAATTAAAACTAAATGAATTATCTTCAAATATTAACTGTAAAAGAAAGTAAATAAACATGACAACATTGCAATATTATAAGGATGGTAACAATGACACTCGCATTGCGCATTCGCTGCACGCTAGTGTGTTTATGGTGTAACATACTCGCTAACATTCACTATGGAAGAAAACGACGAAAAGAAAACTAAACAGCTACGGCACAAAGGTCGTTTTATTGCGAAAAGGAAGTTAGAATGGAAAACAAATGTTGGTGAGGAGGCGAAAAGAAGAAAGCTCGCAAACGAAGCACTAGGTGAAAAACCAAGTCAGAGTATAGTGGATAGTGATAATATTAATAAAGCGTTATTTCGTAAATGTTATATATAAATATATTTACATGATGTTATTACGTTAAATGCTTTTTCTTTACATCCATATTTTTGCATCTGATATGTTTGCATTAGTATATTAACGACATGGAATTCTTATATTAATATTCACAAAAAGCAAAACAAAACTTCTAAGTGTCGATTTTGAATTATAAATTCTTTATATACGCCTTCTCCAAAACGATTTAAATGACGCGCTGATTCCATCAACGATGCGACATTGTCAAACTTATTCTTGTGTTCTCTCCAATAGGTAGGACTTCATGTCATTTTTGATAAAAAAAAATATTGATTTCTATGAAACTATATGGTAAAATCGACTGAAAATTTGACAGATAATTCCCTATTATCTAAGGTATTGTCTGCTTAGTTTTTTATAAACCCATCTTATATATAAACCAGGTAAGACAGGTAAAGAACGTACCTCCATTACAGCGTTCCTATGCTCACCATATAAAATGTGACATTTTTGAGATTAAATAACTCAGAAACTATACGGTAAAAAGCGGTGAAATTTTGTGATCATAATCCGTGTTCAATGAACTGTGAGTCCTCCAATTTTTAAGTCTTTGTCTTATATTTCATAAACCTTTACAACCTCCTTAAACCTCCTAAGAGTATTTATGAGAACTATAGGTCGTATCTGTGGTAATTACTGATTCCACGGCGCGGGCGTTCGAAAAGTGGCATAATCTAATGATGGGAAAGATCAGAGAAGTACAAAACATTGCAACGAAGACTTTATTTTATAACAGAGTAATATGGGAAAATCAGTATCTATTTCATTTAAATACTTGTCAGTTCTATGAAATTAGTACTAATAATACTAGCATACGAATTTAAAAACTAGAAACTAAAGAACAATAAAGGATTTGTAATTACAAAGGCAGTATTATATCCAGTTTTTATTTAAAAATATTATCATGTTTACCACGTCACCTTTTAGCCATGCTCGCTGTTTCGACAGTATTTGTCCTGATTTAGAAAAGAGTCTATCGCTTGGTACCGATGTTGCGGGGATGCACTAATATTTTCTTGCTAATTTAGCAAGCGTCGGGAACTTTGTCTCCTTTTGCCACCAATATGTAAGAGGATTGTGTGACCTTGCTTCGTAAGGTTCGCCCAGACATCGCTGGACTTCAACAGTAGCATCTAGCCTCGCTGTATGCTGCTGATTTTTTTCAACAACCCGCTTGTCATAGGAACTCCAGAGTAAATCATTTGGTTTGCTGCGGTCCGTTGATCTAGACATGTTACAATTTCTGGGTGATTCGCGGTCTAAGAGAAGCGAACATTGATTTGTTAGTACCCTAACTAACTCCTCTGCCTTCGCGGTACTTATAAATGCCAATTTTTTAAATCTAGGGTCTAACACTGTTGCCAGTGCAAGCGGCAACACGCTTTCTACATTGCTGAACCGTTTTTTAATTTCTGACAGCAGCTGTTGGCGTATTATTTTAACCTGGTGTTCTTCTTGGTCTACATTTTGTGTAATTGCGCAAAGCATTTGCCGACAGAGGCAAATAATCTTCGATGCAGAAACATTTGATTCAGACGCCAATTCCCTTGTCATTATATCAAATGGCTTTAGCTGGAACACAGAATCTGCTGAATAAAGCGCCACTCCTCGGGAGTCGGCACGTCAATTTTCGCGTCGACAGCAGCAAGTGCTGCTGCTACACAATCCTTCTGCTCCATCGATTGGTCAAGCAAGGCATAGGTGCTGTTCCATCTCGTGTCAACCTCTTGCATTAATTTATGCACTGGCTTGTCCAGTGTCACCTGCATTGCTTCTAATTTTTCTTTTGCAACGCATGATGATTTTAAAAAACCGACAATCTTTCGACATTTCCCTCTTAAATCCGACACCGGATCTAATCCTCGTTTTGCGATGAGGTTGACGGTGTGAGCAAAACAGGGAATTTGAGTCACTTTTGGCATTATCATATCTGTCGCAGCTTTCATGTTTGCGGCGTTGTGCACAACAATGGAGTGAACTTTCCCTTTCAACCCCCAAAAGAGTATAATTTTTTGCAATTCATGGCTTATATTTAGGGCAGTGTGTGCCTCCTGTAATCTGGCCGTTTGTAATATTATCTCTTCCAATTCAAAGATTTTCGTAATAAAATGGCAGGTGACTGCCGTGTACGACTCTGTTGAGACGGACGTCCATAAATCCGTAGTTAAGCTAACGTGCTCCGCTTCCTCCAATTTTTTTCTTACTTCGGCGACTTTCTCCTCAAACTTCTTCTCTAGCATTTGCCGCAGTCTTTTTCTTGTCGGTAGCACATATCGAGGATCTAAGGCATGGGTGAAACTTCGGAAACCTTCGTCTTCTACTATTGACAATGGTTGAAAATCTTTTGTCACCATCCTTATTAAGGCGTCATTGATTTCTTTTCGACGTGCGCTTCCCTCTAAAATTTCAGCAATATGAGTCTAAAAGCGAAAATGCCAGTAACTGACAACCATACTCATTCCTCTAAATAATTCTGCACATACCTGGGTACTGGAGATCGCTTTCTGTTGCAAAAGCCCCTTTGCTGTTATTTTCAGTGGGTAGGCTTACGTCGTCAAAGTGCATCGTAGAAAGGTGCTTCCTCATGGCGGATGTGTTTCTGTTTTTCGATAATGCGCTTCTACAAATGCCACATATCACTTTACAAGGATTTTCCTCGTCCATCTGGAAGTGATCCCATACCGCGGACCTTTTACACGACATTTTTCGGTGAAATGAACAAACTTCGTTTATCAGAAAATACCAGAAAACACTGGCTATCACGAAGCCTTGGACCCTTATATGTAAATCAGTACAAGACCAAGTGTATTCCTGTGAAGTAAACATTTAGTGGTTGCCGGCCAATGCCTATGGTAATGTAAATAAGTTGTTGATATAATTGTTGAGTTGTTGATTGAAAATAATAGAATGAATAAGATGTGGTTTTTGCTATTAATCTGTGATTTTAAGTTTTAGAAAAGAAATAAAAATATATATAACAGTTCCAACTAGGGATTGCAATCCCAGAGGAATTTCACAATCCCGGGATTCTAAATTTCCAAACCCAGAACCCGATCCTGTTTTATTAAATTTTATAAAAATATTAAAACCATGGTTTTATCTACAGAAAATGTTTTATCTTATTTCCATAACGCATATAAACTGCTTCACTGTAATAAGTGAAGGTAGAAGACAGCAACACAGGTGAAACAGTAATAATAAAACATACTATTATCTTATAAAACACCAGTGGTTTTACTCTATGCTACTATATGAAAACGAATTCAATTTACACTTTCACTGTATAATCAGGTGCACTTATATTATGAAGCGCAAGGGACGAACAGCGACGAAGATGTTGGGCCGAGCAAATTAGGTTCAAAATAAAATCCACACCATAACGAAAACTTGTCTCTTCAATGAAGTGCGTGAGAGACGATTTTGCTACCCTTCCACGGTGACGTCATCAGAGAGTCGACTCCCCACACGCGAAGCGACTCCACGGCGTGGAGTCGATTCTCGCGACTCCAGTGTTCATTCGCGCACATCACTACAATTTTGTTTACTTACTGTTTTATTAATGTGAAAAGCGATTCAAAGTATTTTCCATCATGAAAATTGCTCAAGCTGTTTAATATTATTCATGAGTGTAATTTCCAACAGTTATTCCTGCAGAAAGTGTTGTCAAGAGCAACTTGAAAACACTATTGACATATTAATGAAGAAAAAAGATGGTTAAATTCCACAGTTGTGGAATTGTGGAATTTAACCAAGTTTTTTTTCTTCGTTGATATGAGTATCAATTACCACAAAGTTCAGCCAAATTCCTTGGATTTTACTACTGCAATAATATTCGGTAATGGCTTTTCAAAAAATCATGTGATGAACACATTGATTGTTTTTTGACAGGCAAATTACGCTAGTAAATAAATAAAAACAAAACTTTCAGTGTGTTGCTTTTACCATTAAATATGTGCAATATTCTCATTAAAGTCAATGTTTAGTAACAACTGGACATAAAACAAGGAAACACAATATAGGTATACTCACATACAATCCCAGCCACCTTAGAAAATGCTGTCATTGTAGTTTCATAGGGGTTGTTGTGAAAACTTCCCAAGAATCTCCATCCTGAATTAATGGTACCTTGCAATGATATGTCTAATTCAGCAAAGGACTTGGTAAGTTTTTCATCATGCATACCAACAACACTAAAAAGATTTTTTTCCTTACTAGACCTGAAATATATAGATAGTCATGCTCAAATGAGGATTAAACTTTATAGAAAAATGACTCAGAGTAAAATCCTAAAAAATCAAAAAGAAAATATAAGGTCATTTTTGTCTAATTTATTGAGAATTGTTCAATGGAAATGAATCATTGGAAGACTCATAAATGACTCAGATGTAAAAACAACATAAAAAGGAATGTGACTGTAGAATTAGAAAAAGAGCACACTGGAGTTGGTCATTATTTGGTAGCGTATGACAATGTTTCTCAACCAGTATTTCGTGGCACAGTGGTGTGCCGTAACACATGAACTAGAGCCCTGCGGAATTTTCGAAAAAGTGGGAGAACTACAATGGAAAATAAAAGGCGGTATATCGCCAAAATTTTTTTATTCGGGCAGGTGTGCCGTGGAATGAAAATGTTTGATAAATACTGGCGTATGGTATAGCCATGATGTCAAAGATATTATTCCAGATATCATTAATCCAGTATTGTAAAGCCATATATTACACCTTGTGTACAGTGAAACCATTAACTATCATTCCTCCATCAATCGTTTTCCTCTATGTATCTTTCATTTATTCAAGTCCCATAAAATCCCATATAAGTGATGCTAAATTATATCACATTCGTTGTTCCTCGAAGTATCATTTTCCCGTATTGACCGCTCAGAATTTCCCAATTAGACCCAACAATTTTTCCGATGCATCGTTTTTTATATTAAATTTAAAACACAAGATTTGAATATCAGGACATGAAATGTCACCTCCTTTCTACTGCAGAGGGGGGAGCCATGTCACCCACTGAGTGGTTTGAACTGCACGTGCATCCCTCACATGATAAATGTACGAATAGTTCATCCCTTTTATGTGAGTTTCGCATCCAGCGTGAGTGCCTATTATCATCAGTATTTCTGTCTGTCTGTCTGTTCATCCATCCGCATGTTTGTTCTTGGCATCTACCAAACGGATTTTCATGAAATTTGATATTAACCCTTTTAGTGCCAGCCCAAATTACCTAGTACAGTGGGTTCCGCTTTATGGAATCACTGGTTAATTGAATCAGCTGCTTTATTGAATCAAAATAGGAAACCTCAAACCATCCAACATCCAAAGTACTCAGAATTCTCCTCTTATTGGAATCTTTTATTTCAGTTAATTGAATCACATGCTAATGGCTGGCTATAGAGTTTTAGGGCCTTCTTGGGATTAACCCAAAGAATAATTCCTTCCTTTTCCTAGGAATATGGAAATTTCCATTAGCTGTCAGCAAAATAAACAATTTCTGCAATCCCTCAAATGTTTTTCTGTAGTTGCCAGGTCATGGATGAGTAACCTACCCTCCCAGCAGCGAGTTGGTCAGGCAACCAGCAAAGGAATGGTCACCAACTCCCAGCGAATGGGTTCTAAGTCTCACATTCCAAGAGAGTTAGCTCTCAGCATGCACATGAAAAACGTCAAAGAGTGGGGGGAAAGGGATAACACGGATTTGTGGCAAGGCCTATGACACACCACCCGACCTCCCCCTGTATTAACAGATGACATTGCTGCTGAAATATTAAGTAACAAATCGAGTGTTGATGAAGATATAGAGGAAGAAGTCCAAGAAGTGCAATCATTACCAGCCCCTTCCTCTCAAGAAATCAAACATGCTTTGGCTGTTCTTCAACGAAACCTCAAGCTGAGAGGAGGATGGCCAGAGGAGTTCGGCCGCTTGTACAAGGTGGAAATTGACTCAGTGCCTCATATTAATGACAATTTGATTCAAAAGACGGAAAATTATTTTAAAACAACATAATATGTATATTGGATCAAGTGTTTAAAATTAATCCAAGTAAATATGTATAAATTCTATTTTAGCATTTTCTTATTTAACAGACCTCAAGTACTCAACCTCCACATAATCGAATCAGTCAGTTAACTGAATCAAATAATGGTTTCCCAACTTGACTGTAATAAGCGGAACCCACCGTATGTCCAAAAAATGCCAAGCCATTTTTGATAAAAATTCACACTTTTGGGAAAAAATATTTACCACTGTTAATATTGATGTTTTGAAGCTACTTATTTTTATTGACCCTTTGCTAATATGTAGGATATAAAAAACAAGTAAATTATGTTGTTTCCACAATGTGAAAAAACAGGAAAAATTTTTATTCTGAGTTTTTGCTATAAAAAAATATAATTTTTATATTTAGATTACATAAACTGGGCGTAGAATTATTTTTTCATTGATTATTTTGTTAACATTAGCTACACCTATTTGTTGTAAGCCAGAAACTAAATTTTTTCCTTATTGCACTATTCCTTTGCAACTTGTAACATCATTCTGTTCTTACATTCCAACTTCTTTTCCCAAGAATTAAGCTCTAGCACCCACCACATGCACTCCCATGTCAGCCCGTACACTTATGTTTTGCGAAACACACTGTGAAGACCCTTGTCACATTTTGTACATACAGTACGAGCCCTTTTTCGCTTCCCTTTCTCATTTTTGCCTCTTTTGCTGCACACACAACAGTCCTTTCCTTTTTTCCGGTAATTTTTTCAGTAGCTTCTTGTCTTCATCCCTGATTCCTCTGATTTTCAAGCTGTTATTTTTCTCTTCCCCAAGGTCCTCAAGAATACTTATTGTAAAGAGCAAACAAGACATCAGGCAAGCTACTGCTGAAAAAATAGCCGATGACCTTTCAGTCAAAATAAAATTGCAAGACAAGCTTTCTGTAAGAGATTTGATACATTTCAGCAGGAAAAGCATCTCAGGTAACAAGTCAACAGTTCCCCGAGTTATATCAACCACATAGAGACTACAATGTCAGCATAACGAGTGCAGCTGATGGATCGGCCGGTGGCATTTTTCACACATGCAGCGAGGGCCGATAAATCAGTCGGCTGGCACTAAAACAGTTAAGAGCTTACACTCAAGAATAATAAGAAAATCACACGAATCATGTATGCCAATCAGGGATACCACTTTACTGGTGACAAAAGATGAACTTTCCATCATATCTCATAAAGTATTGCTTATATCAAAATATATTTCAAATATAGTTGTAGAACTAGTAAAGAAGAGTATTTATTTTCCTATACATTTTTATCACAGGAGTAGCCATTAACAAGAAAATCAAACAAGAATGTCTTAATTCAAGTTGAAAATTTCTTGAATGGTTACTTCTTCATTGTTGCTAACATAAACAATCTTACAAACAAACGTTTCATTTCCTTATGTGTGCATGCGATATTTTTAAATAGGAAGAAAATGGATTATTTATGTCGAAGAAACAAGCTTTAAAAATGCTATTTCTCTTACGTACAGGTATATCATCTCTTTTAAATACTCCATTGCACGAAATGTGCCATTTGTGATACGCTGTACACTTTCCTAACTTGTTTTCTTTTTCGTCCGAGTTCACTTAATTTTGACAGTTACAAATCAACAACTTCCTGACATCAAACAGTTTACACAATTCAAAGATGGTCATGATCTCGTGTACAAGAAGCTATCAGGAGAAAGAGCCGATGTTGACACTGAGGCAAAAGATGTGGCTGAAAGAGCTACCAAAGCTGTTAGATGGCTATGAGCCCCACAATGTGTATAATACCAATGAAATAGGCTTACTTAACAAATGTCTTCTGAATCAAACTCATTTTAAAGGGCCAATTCTGCCATGGCGGAAAAGGTTTTAAAGAGTGTTGTACTGCACCAACAGTGACGGGAGCGACAAATGGGATCCGATCGTGATAGAGAAAGCATTAAAACAGGCAGTGGCGTAGCTAGGGAGGGAGGGGGGGGGGGGGGGGGCGAGCGGTGCGGACGCCCCGGGCGGCATGGTCCAAGGAGCGGCAAAAAGAGTAGCAGAATAAAAAAAAGTTAACTTCTAAAGTAAATATTGAGTTTTTCGGGGAAATTGGATGGGGAAGGCCAGTGCAACGGGGAAGTCCTTCGAGATTAGCAAACAAAACAATGCTAAAGGATCTTCTAAAATGGTCCGGGTTAAAGGGAGGGGAAGGAGAATGCAACAGGGAATCCCTTCGATTGTGACTCAGAGTGTAGCGTAAATAAGCGTTTTTATTCTTTTGTCGTGTTTCGAAGTTTCCTGTGTTTACTATTGTTTTTTCATCAACATGGGCCCCAAAAGACCAACTGAATGTATAATTACACGAGAATTTATTTTAGATTTATTTTTAAATATTATTTTTTTGTAAATGTAATACTACTGTATACAATTAGTTTCAAGGCAATGTAAGCAAAAAATATGTTATTTGAGAAAACGTCTTCAGTATACAATTTTTCGATCTCAGAACCGAACCCTATTATTCCCATAAATTTAATGATTCCTCCAACGTGGATTGCGCAACGTGGCATCCTTGTAGAACGTAACCCCCGCATTGGAGAAAGTTTTAATATACAAACACAAGGGGGTGCCCGTCATGTACTTTGCACCGGGGCCCTGGTTGGAAATCAGTCTTTGTGAATTACAGATGGTTTCGGACTACTGAATTACGAATTAGTGATGCTTGACTGTAGTAAAAAAATTTTAATTTACCTGCCAAACATTTTTTAACTAGAAAAATCTGCTAAAATAATAGGATTAAATTGATAAACCTTAGCAGAGACATAGAAAGGGGTGTGCAGAGGGAGGCAGCTGCTCCCGGTGCAGCGATTTTCCCCGCACCTCCGCCCTTAACGAAGCACTTGTCGAATAAACGCGACGAAAAACGCCAAATATCGCCGCCTTTCGTTGTCGGCATCTTTCGCAGTCGGCGAACAGAACGCCAAATGGCGGTTCCCACACCAACGTGCTTTATATAGGGCGAATATTACCCCTATTTCCCATTCCCTCCTTTTCTCATGGTTATATAACGTAATCAAGAAATTAACCAATACGAAGTCAAGGAGTCGCCTGTTTAAGCTACCCGCCGAACCTCCCCTCGACGGCCCCATCACATGACGGTGGCCGTCGAGAGAACAAGGGCAGAGATATCCCGAGACCCGGTGAGCCGAGGGTCGCTGCCGGCGAGAGGGAGAATCCAGTGACGGAGTGCAAAGGGAGAAGAGGTTCCTCGCAAGTGGCGTGTGTTAAAAGTTTCCGGAGGACAGAGTGTAACTATGATTTGACATTTAAGAGTGTAACTATAATTTGACATTTATGAAGTGTTTAAGTTGCGAGACTATTGTTAAGTCTCAAGAGCATTTGGTTTGTCGTACGTTGTTATTTTTTGTACAATATAGCTTTTAGTTAGAGGAGTATGTGGCTTTGTTTTTTGGTCGCCACATAAGTGGAGGCACCGGAGAGATATTCTGTAAATCTAACTATAAGGTTGCTATATGTTCGGTTTATTTTGGATTAACAATTTGTGGGGATAGTTCTAGTTTGTTTAATAGTATTTCTAGTTTGGTGGTATAGTTCCCCTGGTATTTGATTGTATTGTGAATCATTCCGCTTTGTCATCTCATTAATTCCATCTCCTTTCGAGATTGCCATTCGTTTTATATCCTGTTATTTCGTTATTAAATATGTCTAAAGAACGCGGTAAAAGGGGCGTTGGATTGCTTCCTGAACCTGCGGAAGAGACCCAGTCGAACGGGGGAGAAATGAAGCCTCAATTCGCGGATTGTGTAAAAGTCGCTAATCAGCTGTTGCTTGAAATTTCCCCTTTCCAAGAACCCACTTCGGAGAATTGGTTTAACTTCATATCAGCGGTATTCGATGTATGGTCTTTGTCTTTGATTCCAGAACGTTATCTGCTTACTCTGTTGCTGTCTAAACTTCCGGCTAATTGTCGCCAATTCTGGCTCGCGGTTGTTAACCAGAGACTTCCATGGGATCATATAATAACTAAAGTATGGGATACTTTCATCTCAAAAAGGGAATACGAACGACTTCTAACAACCAAAGTCAAACGATTTCAGATGCCACACGAGTCCCCTCGCGATTTTTATTATTCCGTTCAAGTTGCCGCGAAAGCACTCGGAAAATTGTATTCTGACAACGAATTCATAGAATTGGTATTGGAAGGGCTAAATCCTATTTCACAGTCCACATTGACCTTCGCTTCCCACCCCCAGACGCTTGTCCAGCTGGAGGGATTGATGACTCATGCAGCGAAGGGTCTCATGAATCGCCTCGAAAATTCCGCGGCCCAGGTGCCGTTAAACTTAGGGAATTCACTTTCTTCTCCCAATTCACAGTCGGTTGCACTCCCCCCTGTAACAATTTGTTCCTTTTGCAATAATCGCGGACATTCTTTCCGCGACTGTCGGCGTAGAGCTAGAGAAAATCGCTCCGCGAGATCCGCGAGAAACCGCCCAGCCATTTCGTTCTCGAATCTCAATGACCAACTTGACATGCCTTTTGTAAATTGCGATGTCCATTCCGCAAAAATTCCAGCTTTACTAGATACCGGCTCCTCCTTATCGATGCTTGACATTAATACTTGGCGTAAAATTCCCCGCCCGGGACGAACCCAACAGTGTAAAATTACGTGTCGGAATATCATTGCAGCTCGGATTATTCTGACACGATACGTTACATTGAGGGTCCGCATTCAAAACTTATCGTGGAGACATACATTCTATTTGTCCGATTTGCCTGTCCCAATGATATTGGGTCAGGATTTCATCAAAAGAACGCGAATCGTACTTTACCACGACGCGTTTTCCTTTGAAAACTGTCCGGATAAGAAATTCTTTTTCCACTCAGATTCCAAAACTTCGTCAGCTTCATCCGATTCGCCCCCCGCGTCACTTGTTCATATGCAATGCCAGAACTTACAAGCAGAACCCATTCCACC
The DNA here is from genome assembly GCA_036926305.1 of Uropetala carovei. Taxonomy (NCBI): domain Eukaryota; kingdom Metazoa; phylum Arthropoda; class Insecta; order Odonata; family Petaluridae; genus Uropetala; species Uropetala carovei. The sequence goes on from JAXCHB010000195.1 coordinate 2,262,449, forward strand.
TCGAGAAATGTTTCCTCCGGAGGAGATGCCAACCTTAGTCGTCCAACAAAGGAAATAAAATGTCTCGTCGATGGTTATTCCGACGTAATCTCATCACAGCTAGGCCAAACCAACTTGATGTGTTATGAGATTGAATTGCTCAATTCAACTCTGGTCAGATCCCCTCCATATCAATCCTCACCGCCAAAATTGGCCATGATGAGGGCTCATGTCGAAAAGTTACTTGCCGATGGTATTATCCAGCCTTCGTTATCTAATTGGAGTTCACCAGCCTTTCTCATCCCCAAGAGAGATGGCTCCGAAAGACTTGTGGTCGACTATCGTAAACTCAATAAGCAGGTCAAGGCCGATAATTTTCCTATGCCTTCGATAGAACACGCCCTACAATATTTGGGTTCGGCCAAATATTTCACCATTCTTGATTTAAATTCTGCCTTCCATCAAATTCCTTTGACACCGACTTCAAAGGAGTACACCGCCTTCGTCACACCGTTTGGGCTGTATCAATATAATCGTCTTCCATTTGGTTTAACCACATCTTCTCAAGTCTTTTCAAGGTTGATTGACAAGGTGCTAGGTGATTTAAAATATTCTTGTCTGTATCCATATATTAATGACTTATGCATTTATTCCAAGAGTCTGCCAGAACATCTTCGTCATGTCAAACTGGTGTTGGAGAAGCTAAGGGCAGCTGGTCTCACGGTCCATCTAGAGAAGATGAAATTGACCCACGAATCCATTACCTTCCTTGGACATCGAATCTCCCATGGCGAACTTACCACTGACCCAGAGAGAACACGAACACTTTCTGCATTCCCTGTTCCTAAGTCGGTTAAAGAGGTTTCACGCTTTCTCGGTATGTGCGGTTTTTATTCCAAATTTATTCAAATTATGTGGAGATTGCAGCCCCTCTGAATGCACTCCGCAAGAAAAATGTCATTTTCAAATGGACCAATTTGCAGCAAGATTCCTTTGTCACACTGAAACAATGTCTGTCTTCTCTCCCTGTACTTCAACTTCCTAATTTTGAGGAAGAATTTCATTTGTTTGTGGATGCCAGTCAGGTGGCGCTGGGAGGGGTTCTTCACCAAATGTTCGATGGGAAGCTAAAGCCTGTAGCTTATGCTAGTAGAACCTTGAATAATTTTGAACAAAAGCAGCCATCTTACGAATTGGAGTGTCTTGCTTGTTGCTGGGCGGTCGAAAAATTCAGGACTTATCTCCAGCCAAAACCATTCCATTTATATACAGACAATGGGGCGATAACCTGGTTGTTTAAACATCCCAAGCAACTGGGGAAAATTGGACGAATGGTTTTAAAATTGTCATCTTTTCGCTTTGTAATCCATCATGTCCCATCTTCTAAAAATAGGGTAGCAGACTGTCTATCTAGAGTGGTTGACCAACCGATTGAGGATCCAATTCATTGTTCTATACTGCTACATCAAATACCTCTGTCCTTCACAACATTCGTGATCACCAGAATTCAGATCCGCACCTAAAACAGCTGATGGAGCGAATCAGACAGGGAAGTCCATCCCCCAATTATTTCATAGAGAATGATTTATTATATCATGGAACAAGCAGACTTAAAAGGGGTAGAGTAGTCATTCCAGAGGCCCTCAAGGGCATGTTATTTTCCTATTTCCATTCCTTACCAACTGCTGGACATATGGGCGTTAGTAAGACTTCTGAGCGAATCTGTAGGGAGTTTTGGTGGAGTAACATGAAGTCAGAAATAGCCCAGATGGTTAGAACCTGTCATGACTGCCAAACCTGTAAACCTAGGAACACCCTTCCCCCTGGAAAGTTGAGTTCTACTACTCCTAACTACCCCTGGGAGAAAGTTTATATAGATTTTGTAGGTCCATTACCCAGAAGTCGAAGTGGGAAAACCTGTGCACTTACAATCATTGATGGTTTCACCAAATTTACCTTCATTGAACCATTACTCTCTCAGTTAGCCTCCCAAGTTGTTACCACGTTATTTCATAAAATCTTTCCTAAATTTGGCTATCCTAAATTCTTGGTTTCTGATAATGGAACCCAATTCAGATCCGCGCTTCTGTCAGATATGTGTTTTAAATATGGCATAAAGCAGATTTTCACAGCCCCTTATTATCCTCAACCTAACCAAGCTGAACGAGTCCACCGCAACTTGAAATATGCCTTAACCATCTTATCCCAAAATGACCATAGGAAGTGGGATGAATTAGTGCCCAGTTTAACCTTTGCCTTCAATTCTGCCAAGCACAGCAGTACAGGATATACTCCTGCGAGGGTGTTTATGGGAAGAGAACTTCCTCATCCTCTTTTCTGGAGAATTCCTCTACAAGCTCTGTCGGAGACTTTAACACAATCTGAAAGGCAGTCCCTATGGCAAGATGTGTTAAGAAATCTTAAAAGGACAAGGCTTAGGCAAGCAGTGGCATTTAATAGAAGTCATTCAGGGAATTCCTTTAAAACTGGTGATATGGTGTTGTATAAAAGATTTCCTACTAGTTCAAAGGCACTCCACCAAACTGCCAAACTCACACCACAATGGGTCGGTCCATTTTCAATGAAATATTTTTTATCTCCTGTGACAGCTGTTCTGGAACTGTCACCCACTAAGGAGAGAATTGCCAATATATCACATTTAAAATTGTATTATCAGTAATTTTGTTATTATAGCTTGTATGTGCCGGCGTAGGGAATTAGCGATCCCATCGCCCAATGATACTGCATCATTGCAATCAGCCCCCAGATGAGAATCTGGTAAAACATATCCATTTTCGGCTTATGCTATGCCTTTGTGTATACAAAGATGATGTTCGAGGCAGCATAAAGGATAATTAGACCTTTATGGTTGTCTCCATGGCTCTAAATTTTTATTATTTAAAGTAACCTAGCCATGCATTTCTTATGTTTACTGGTAATAATGCCACTATTACCACAATAGTTTTTGTGCACTCTCCCCAATTGGGATAGTGTACCTTAAAATGTTTATAACACCGTATACTATTGTAAAGCCAGCCATCCATCTCAAACAGGGGAAATATACTAGATTTAAAATTGTTTCACTAATAATAATTATCTGGACTATTCTAAATATTAGTCAATGTTATAATAGTTATCTGGACTATTCTAAATATTAATTAATGTTATGATAATTATCTGTACCACTGTGAATATTAATTAATGTTATAACAATTATCTGTACCACTTACTAAGTTCAAAATGGTTAATGTCATACTAATTTCATGCCTTGTCTTAGAAAATAACTGCTGGTAAGTGCCCAGCATAGAATACTGTTTACTTTACTTAATACTTTAAATTCAAAATAATCTTTTGTTAAATTTCGGTACTTCCCACTTGGAACTACCATGAACTCCTTTTTTTTCTTATAATATACATTGTCTTTTAATGTGCCCTTATTGTAAGCCTAAGGCAAGGAGTGGGCAATAAGTTTTTGTATCTCAATTCACTGGTGCTATTCTGAAACCACACACCAGAACCCTTCATGATAATTAATATCCGTTATGGTAAAGACATAAGTGGGGCGTTTGAATTTCCATCTGAGAAGACATCTCACTGCAGTGCTTAGTGAACACTTTCCAAGCCTGCCTTCAAGGAGTGTACTAAACCCGAACAGTGTTAATCAGTGGTGAATGTTTTTCCATTTCCCCTGAGAACTTCAAATGGAACAGTGTCGCAGACTCGGATTATCAGAACAACATAACGTTTCCAGTGAATTATTCCCAATATGTTTTAATTACTACAATAACATTAAATAAATTATATTAACAATACTACAGACAATTTGTGTGGGTGATCTAACATAAAGAGTGATTAAGGAAGTGCTACAGATAAAGGGTGTGGACAATTGGGGGAAGAGATGGTCCAGGGAATCTCCCCCCACCCTTCAAAACTTTAGTTTTTCATTTTCTGAGGAAGGATGCAGCGATTTTCCCTGCACCTCCTCCCTTAACGAAGCACTTGTCGAATAAACGCGACGAAAAACGCCGAAAAATGCCAAATATCGCCGCCTTTCGTTGTCAGCGTCTTTCGTAGTCGGCGAACAGAACGCCAAATGGCGGTTCCCACACCAACGTGCTTTATATAGGGCGAATATTACCCATTTCCCATTCCCTCCTTTTCTCATGGTTATATAACGTAATCAAGAAATTAACCAATACGAAGTCAAGGAGTCGCCCGTTTAAGCTACCCGCCGAACCTCCCCTCGACGGCCCCATCACGACGGTGGCCGTCGAGAGAACAAGGGCAGAGATATCCCGAGACCCGGTGAGCCGAGGGTCGCCGCCGGCAAGAGGGAGAATCCAGTGACGGAGTGCAAAGAGAGAAGAGGTTCCTCGCAAGTGGTGTGTGTTAAAAGTTTCCGGAGGACAGAGTGTAACTATGATTTGACATTTAAGAGTGTAACTATGATTTGACATTTAAGAGTGTAACTATAATTTGACATTTATGAAGTGTTTAAGTTGCGAGACTATTGTTAAGTCTCAAGAGCATTTGGTTTGTTGTACGTTGTTATTTTTTGTACAATATAGCATTTAGTTAGAGGAGTATGTGGCTTTGTTTTTTGGTCGCCACACCGGGTGCAGGGATTAAGGGGCGCAAACTCACAGACCGATTTTTATCGATGAAAGCAGATCCGCTAGGAGTTCGCGGAGTAACGTAATCACGCCCGCGATATGAGTTTGTATTACATAAATAGGTAAAAATAAAGTACATACCTGGCTCTACAATATTCATTGTAAAGTAAATATTTATAACTTCAAAACACTGCACATACGTCTGTTTAAAGTGGGCACACGAACAATACAGATGCGTGGTTATGCCGCCCGCTATTAAGTCGAGCGGAATTGCAAGGTTGCCACATCGTATTAGTAGCGTTAAGTTGCGTTTTGAGCGCAAATATATACCATATGGATATGCAATTAAAAGAACTTAAAGGTAATCAACAGTTTCATAACATTAAGAAATTTGCTTTTTGTCCTGCTAAAATCCTACACTGGCCCACTGTGCCATGCCAGCATATTTGCCGCCTGGGTGCAAGCAGTTTATGCCCTCCTTACAGACTTATAAAAGCACCCTGGCCCAGATTTTTTTCCATTTTTAGATTAGAAGTTGTATTTAAGAAATAAATTGTGCAAAACACAAACTCCGCCCGAGAATTGCTGCCCCTAATATGTTGCCGCCCGGGTGCGATGCACCCCTTGCACCCATATGCCGGCAAGGCTCTGAACGTAATATCCTAACAGATTAAGACAAAAGAGGTGCGAGCCATCAAAAAATGTTTCTGGGAACTGGCCCGAGATGCAATGAATCACCCTCATATTTATCTTTAGGGTATAGTGATACCGGAGCTTCTTTACGTTTAGATGGTCCCTGAGACTTAAGAAATGGAAATCGTGAGTCAGAGAAAAAATATTTGTGAAGTCCTGCCACGGGTGGCCACCCCTCCGGATTTTACACGGAGTCTCTGGGTTTTGGGACTAGTCTCCGGGTTAAGGGTAAAATTCTCCGGCCAACAGCATACATGGACCAGAGTGGCCACATGTCCTGTATTTTACGGGACGTCCCGTTTTTCTGCCCATTTTTCCTTAAATGTCCTGTGTACCGTGCGAAATGAATACTTTGTCCCATATTTTTTTATGAAACTAGATATGATTTCAGATAAACTTAGGGTAACCACATTTCCTGTATTTTAATGTAATTATTGCAATGCTCGGAATGAGTCGGAACAAACCCAGACTGCACTTATCGAAAATATAGACGATTAGTTTTGAATTGTAATATTTTCCTCCCGAGAGTTCTGTTTCGTAATATTTTCCATTTCGAGCACTTAATTAATGTAATGTATGAAGAGCTTACAAAAATGACACTTTTATGAAAGTTACAAACGAAATTTCATCTCTCCTAGATAAATGGAATGGGATATTAAAATCCTGCAAAAAAATAATTAAGTAAGCTGATGCAAACTATTAAGTCAGTACCAGGTTCTAAAGCTCTTGTGGAAAGAATATTTTCTTTATGTTGTAATAAATGGAATGACAATATGAACATAATTGACAGAAGTGCAGTAAAAGCAGAGCTGTAGGTGAAAAGCAACTACATATCTTTCTTGTAAAGACTTTTATCTTGTGTAGACTTTTTGTAAAAAATATAATTTTTTCTTATATACTTTCAAAGAATATTTTTTGTCTTAATTTCAAACCTAAAAAAGTCCCGTAAAATTTTTAATAGTCTGGTTTTTTTAAGGATCTGTCTCTTAAAATAGTCAACCATATGTGATCACCCTAGACACTCCACAATTCAAGGCAGCACGATTAGCTACAATGTTTTGAAAGTACAATTTAGAAAGTCTAAAAATTGATGGTGCTTATTACAGACCATAGCTATCCGAAGTCTATCCCAAACCCACGCTATATCGCCACATGTGTGCATAAATAAGTCAGAATACTCTCTATGAAGTAACAGTCTCGAGGGCCTCGATATTACATTTTCTCTTCGGTCAGCACATTTATTTTTAGTTTGGAAACACATGAGACTTTAGAATCTTAAAAGAAACACGTCCAATTTGTGAAATACGCACGGAAAAAATGTTATCACATCAGCAGCTAAAACTCTGTGGGTGACTTACATTTAGGTGTATTTGCTACCACATCTACGGCAACGACAAATTCTGAATCTCAGCGAATGGCTCGTAGCTCTGATTACTACGTTTATTCCGTGATTTGGGATTGATGGCACTGTTATAAAGTAGGTACCACTACAATCTTTCGCTGGTGTTCGAGGGAGCCGCCAAGTTGCGTGAGAGAGCGACAAAATATGGCTCATCACATTCACATTTCTATGAAAACTAATTATCTCTTTTGTATTAAAAATTTAAAAATAGTAAACATACTTCAATTTCTTCACAGATGAGAATCACCATGCTAAACGAGGAAATCACCGGGACAGATAAGGAAATCTCCGGGTCATTGACGAACTTGAGGTGGCCACTCAGGTTGCCACCTTTTCATCTCTCACCCGAAGTCTTTAGGGTTATCGCTCATTCTTTGAGTTTTGGGTTACACTCTTGTTTTGCCTATATATTTCCTTAGACTGGATCTCACATGTAAACGATGTTGTGCCGACGGGCTAGGGGAATTTTCAATTGAGTTGAGGTATCTCCTGCCATCTGGCCTTACTCGCACCAATTTCCCATTCAAATATGTTTGATACATACGGTAGCAAAATAGGGAATTGCTTGAAGACGTCAACACAGAAGACCCCATAAACCCCTCCCCCTGGAACTTGGCGGCAAGAAAAACTGGGAATATAATCCCCCCCCTTTGGGGCACCAAAAAGATGCCTTGCCCCGGGCGCTGAAGACCCTAGCTACGCCACTGAAAACAGGTGTTTCATGAACACAAACTTTTCCACGAAAATAATAATGCATTGATGACAACCAATATTATTACGACGTCATAATCCTGACATGGGAACTCGACATCAAAAATATTATTGTTTGTGGATAATTGTGCCACCCACTCAGCAGATACATCATTTTTGAAGAACGTGAGAATACTGTTTTACCCTCCAAATTGCAACAGCATACTGCAACCGCTGGATATGGAGGTCAAAAACTGCCTCAAATATATTACCAGAAGAGGCTGGTTCGAAAAGCTGTTTTCCTGATGGATTCCAGTAGAAATATAGACAAAGATGCTTTGAAGATAGGCATCCTTTAAGCCATGCATTACATTCTAGCAGCTTGGCAGCATATTAAACAATGGGCAATTTCAAATTGCTTTAAAAAATGTGGATATGGGGTTCTACCTAAGTTACGAACTATAGAAATCACTCAGGAAGATGATGCAGATGCTATCCAAGAAACTGGAAACCGCTTAAAGTTCCTGGTGTTGATTTATATTTCTGTCAGCATTGACAATGACAATGCCACATGCAGCACTGAGAGTATCGACAACTTGTGTGACGCAAGGGAGAAAGCAGTAGAAGGGGATGAAGAAGAGCAAGTACCCATTCTTACGTTTTCGGAAGCACATGTTGCTTTTGAGACACTTAAATGTTTTCTATGCTCATCCCATTTACAGAAGTGATAAATACAATCTCTGTAAATTACATTTGGACTTAAAACAACATGTTAAAAAAGAAAATGACCATCAAATATTTCTTCACAATTAAATAAAATTAAGAATATTAGTAATTAACGAAATCAAAGTCAGTAATTTTAATATTTGTACATACAGTAGAAGATAGTTTATCCGGAATTCCAAAAACCAGAAACATCCAAACAACGGAATAATTTATGACTGATTTTAGTCCCAAAAGCGACCACTGCCTCAAGTAGCCTTGTAACCACATGTATAGGTATTTACGTCGCAAGATGATTCATTTTATTTTTTGCATTTAATAAAATGTTTTCCAGGTATAATTGATTTTTAACATCATTTAATGTTAATTAATTGATGACCGATTTAGTTTAGTAGTTCTGAAAGCCAACGCTGCCTCTACCCTTTAACTATGCACGTCCATCAATGGGACGTAACTATGTGCGTGGCACACTGTGTGCTACATCCATACAATTTATGACCTATACGTAAAGAAAATAAATTTAATTGGCATATTTATTTAGATGAATCAAGTGTAAGACTAGCACATTTGTACGTATTATTAATTATTTTGAACTTCATTCCTGTTACAAAATATGCTCCTCTTCTGATTCATCCTCAGATACACCAATATCCACCTCGCATTGTTCCATTGATTTGTATGATATTTGTATTAAATAAAAGGTTTTTAAAATGATTTAATTCTTACCATACTTACTATAACGTTTTTTTCTGATCATTTTGCTATTTTAGGATTAAGATATCCAAAATATGAAAATACCGTTTATCTGTAACAGGTCAGGTCCCGAACATTCTGGATAAACGATCTTCTACTGTAATTTTTTTTACCTATAAACTTGAAATTTTCTGTGGACCTAAATATATAGGTATATTTACATATACTGTTGTATGTTATTGTTTTTATAAAAATTTCCCTGCTCTCTCACTTTCATCATTTTCCTGCATCCATCATTTTGTTTTCGTGGCCCTTTAAAAACCACCAATTGAGGTTTCACTGTATGTAGCAAAATTCACCTAGCTAATGTTTATGGAAATGCATTTCCCTTCCATTCCCCTCTTGGCCTTTTCCCCACACTTTTTATATGCAACTCTAAACAACCAAATTGAATATTAAGCTTTTTATCCTTTTTTGTTACCTTCTTCCAACTACATGTATGCACAATTAACAACAGGTTTGGTTCCTAGAAAACAAATTCTTAAGCAAAATGTCATTAAGAAAGTGTGATCTACCATGTTACAATTCTTGGTTTTCTATGGAAAAATTTGATTCACTAAATTTTAATCATAGTAAACTCTCGATTATCCATACACGGGTTATCCGGTTTGCAGATTATCCATGCTCACTCTCCTTATGCCTCGAAATTTTATTAATAATCTAACTGCAAAGAAATTCATCACTGTGAGACAACAACATTTTCGTAATCCCATTATATTAATGTCTAAAGATGTTATTATGCGCAAAAATGTTTGTAAATACATATACTGCTTTTTTAATGTTTACGAGTTTCATGACAATATCACGGGAATCAGCATGCGACTTTAGTCATTCAGTTGTTTTTTCGAGGCAGCGCAGTTACTTTTACTGGCAAGCTACAAACATAAGACAGTAACGGTGATCGGATTATAGATTCCCCTACTGTTAAAATTTTCTCGGGTTTCTATTATTGTTGTTTCACCTTGCATGCAGCTCATTGTGCTGTGGTTTTTATAGTGATAAACTTTTATCCCACGCCTTGTTAAAATGGCAGAAAAATGCAAGAAAATTGTCTTCCTATTACAAAAAAACTGAGATTTGAAAAAGGAGAATCTGTGAATAAATTGGCAGGCGAATCAAGTATTGGCATAAAAACCATTCGTGATGTAAAGAAAAACAAAACTAAGATGGATTTTGCTGCAGTTTCTGACAGTGGTCCCTCAACACGTAAGAGTATGAAAAAATCAACCTACGAGAAATTAGATGCAGTCTTGCTTTTGTGGTTTAATCAAAAGCGAGCTGATGCAACTCCTGTCTCAGGTCCCATGTGTGCACAGCAAGCGAGGTATTTCCATTCATCACTAGGGCTAGAAGGGAACTTTAATGCTTCATCTGGGTGGTTTACTCGATTCAAACAGCGATACGGTATACATGAAACTGTTAGATTATATGGGGCAAAATGATTTTGATTACCGCGATGTCATAGCAGCCAGGAAAATACGAACAATCATAAAAGAAAGTGTAAAGAAGTCCTGAAAACAAACTAAAACTAGAAACTTTTTGAACGGACCATTATAAAAGCCCTGTTTTCTAACCTTTTTGTTACCATTTTAATGAGAATTTAAGCACATATTTTGAAATAAATTATTTTTGCATTATCCATGTTTTTCGCTTATTTGTGCTTCCTCCCAATTATGTAAATATATTGCTTTTTTAACATTAGTGAGTTTCACGACAATATCATGGGAAGCAGCATGCGACTTTGGTCAATCAATTACTTCTTCGCGGCCGGCGGTGCAGTCGCTTGTTTACTAACCTTTTTGTTCGTGAGAATTGAAGCACGTATTTTTAAATAAATCATTTTCGCATTATCCGCGTTTTTCGATTATTCGTGCTTCCTCTTACATTCATTAGGCCGGATAATCGAGAGTTTACTGTATAGCTAATTTTTAGTGTAATAATAACAAAAGAAAACTTATTTTCGTTAAGAAAATAATAAACTAATTTAGTTATATAATGGCATTACAGTAAAAGAGAAAATTGAAATCATTTCTGCACCACTCAAAGAAGTAAACTTGGCATTGTCGTAAAGAATATGGAACCTTCCCCATTACTCCTTTAACCATGGAATAAAATACATATATACGACCATAAAAGATTAAAAGTTTTTATTTTCATTTTATATTTTTTATTCTTTAAACTGAATAATTCAACCAGTTCTTCCTCTTCAACAACATTCAAACAAGCCTCTCTTGCATTCTCAACATTTCTTTGGATATTTTGCAATTTTTTGAATCTTAAGGCCAGGCGCACACTGATAGAATGAAACAAGGTGAAACTGTCTCAAGCTATGAAGAAATGAAACATGTCGACACATCTCAAACGCCTGAGCTCGCACACTGGTTAGGCGAAACGACGCAATTCGTACAGAAAACGCTCACTTCATTTCAGGATGTCAAGCGATGATGATGAGGTTGTTCCCATTTTGTGGGACTGGTTGGTGAAAAAGTCAGTTACACTCAACACTCTATACAATAATAATGTACTAATGTAATTAATGCAATTAAAATACAGTTAAAAGCATTGTATTTAAATACTCACCTGTTGCCATCATCTCAGTCACTCTCTCATTTTACAATTTACCTTTTACTGCTCTGTTGCTATACTCTTTGCTGGTGAAGTCATAAATTATGCTTCTTTCATGTACAAGGGCCACAAGTTTATCAGCATCACACTCCATGGCTTGAGAAATACTGAAACGTTTCGACTAAACAAAGGGATGAGAAACAGTATGGCACATGATTCATCCTGTTCTAACCAGCTTGGACCAGATGTTTCGCTTCGCCTTATCAATGTTTGCACGCTCATTCAATTGTATGTAATTTTCATCTCTTGAAACTGCTTGGAGCAGTTTCACCTTGTTTCGTCTTATTTGATATCAATTAGCCTTTTGGCTACTATAAATACCTTGTTTCGCTCTATCTGTGTCCGCCCAGCCTAATAGATCTTGAACATAGCAGGCCATAGTTTTTTTCCAAACTCCATATAATCTACTATAATAATTACGAGTGTCCGTCTGTAAACTATCGACTTTGAAGCTTAATAATATCTCGCAAACGACTGAACCGAATTTGATGAAATTTTCAGGACAGTATTGTGATATAATAAAAAAACGTATTAATGTATCGAACTCGAGATCAAAGACCCGGATTCAACTCCAGGGGATAATTTCCATTTCCCATAAGGTTACACGTAAAAATCTGCTGTACGACCTGCAGGTTTTCTTCTTTTTGAGATTAAAATTAGAAATAATTAACCTATAATCTTCGGATACGATCCTTTTTTGAAGAAAACATTACAAAGTTTCTTATTCTGATCATCTTTTTCAGCATACGGTTCGAAATTGTTCATATTAAACGTTTAATTCACATATTTTGAGGAAATTTTGCCATTTAAACGGGATGTTGCCTTGCCTACCAATCCCATTGTTAGACCTCGATAACATATTTTTATTTCAATCTTTATTATGAGTGTAAGCCATTATAAACTAGCGGGAAATTTGAGAAATATATACGACAAAATGTATACGATATATTCTTTTATTCTTTTACTAGATTTGCTTCCGACAAAGAATAATGATTTTATTATTTCTAACCCAAAACTAAAATATAAATGAAAAACATTCGCAATTAATTATATTGCTTATTAACGTTTTGTAGTCTATTTACGTAACTGTTTATCGGTTGTTTACTTAACGACGACGAAGAAAGTGTGTAGATACAACTTTTTGGCGTATTTACGAAAAGGTAGGTATAATTGTTACATTTTTTTAATAAACTTCAACGGAGATTTAGTTCATTAGCATAGTTATTCACGATATCGGCATTTTTATGATTATTTGGCGGAAAAGTATTGGTACTCAGTGGCGACTTCCGTCAAACAAGTAACATTATTCCACATGGCAGTGTTACAGACATAATAGAAGTCTGCGTAAAGAATTCACCATTATGGCGCCACGTAAAGAAACTCAGTCTTATTACAAACGTGCACACCTGGCCAAGATCAATTCAATGAATGGGTACTGCAACTGGGCAATGGTGACCTGTCTAATAACATCGAAGACCTTGATCCTGGTTTGATAGAACTTCTACAAGAAATGACTGAAGAAGGAAACATCATCACTACGATTTTCCAGGATCAAATTTTAACAACTACATACCAGCAAATTGCCGAAACAGCAAAGAAGGTGATTCTAACGCCCAAAAATGTGTCTGCAAGCAAGTTGAATTTCGAAATTTTGAGGTCATCACAGGTGATGAAGTCAGTTATTGCAGTATCGACACAATGGTTTCTGAAGATCCGAATGATGCTATCGACTTTCCGGTTGAATTTCTTAACCAACAATGTCCTTCTGCTATGCCTCCACATCTTTTGAAGCTTAAAGTCGGTGCTTTTGTCATGCTGCTGAGAAACCTGAGACCCCAAAAAAGGATTACTGAATGGTACAAGACTGATGATTAAGGGACTTCAAGCAAATTTCATTGATGCTGAAATTATTACTGGAAGCTACAAGGGTGAAAGATTCTTCATTCCTCGCATTATTCTTGGGCCAAGCAAAAGCAGCCTTCCGTTTCTGATGAGACGTCGCCAATTTCCAATAATATTGGCTTTTGCAATGACCATCAACAAATCTCAAGGACAATCAATCGACAAAGTGGGCGTTTATCTTCCTGAACCAGTGTTTGGACATGGTCAACTATATGTAGTGCTTACAAGATGCAGGAACCATGAAAATCTCTCAGTTTATGTAGAAGACACATATTATCAAGGAAAAGTTTTATCTGATAATCGTACATTTACCAAAAATGCTGTTATTAAAGAACTATTATTAAATCACTAAAATAAAGCTTTTTCTATTAAATACATTTCGTGTTTCATTCTTCCCCTCATTTTTGACAGGTTAACGCCTAGTACATATTATATTATGATGTATTAAATTCAGGACCGTTTTCAGGCAACAAATACGTTAAGTGAGCTGAAAATTTGCCACCACTCTGTTTAGCAAAGAAGATAATAATTAAGGCAGGAAATAATAATCATAATGATATATTTATCAATAAAGAAAAGAAAATTATAAACCATACATTAAGTTTACACTAATAACAAATGCTACTTGTTACACTAAATAAAATAACTTGCAAAAAATTATTAAGTAACTTTAGATTGTAAATGCTTAATAACTTAATTATAAAACAATTACTGTTATATTGTCATTTTTAACTTCACTTTCCACAAAAACCTAAGTGAAATTTGTTTCCAGGTTTTTTCTGCATAAATCACCTGTTTAGCCTCAAATCACATGAGCACTTCATTACATTTTGAATGACACCTCACAAGCTTAGTGGAATCTCCTTATCCTTTCAATATGAAAAGCATTCTCTAAGTTTCTATTTCAATGTTTACTTGTCAAAGTATACACTATTATCATACTGCAGGAGGACAGTGAAAATCAGAAACCTGACATCACCACATTACCAGTGGCAGAATTAAACAAAGTTTCTAATTGGCTATTTTTTGTTTTTGCCGTCTGTGCTGCATACATGGAAACATACCAGAGTTGGGTATAGGCACTTTGTTTTGAAATATAACTAACATATCTTGGCATCATATATTGCCTGTTTATGATGCTTTCAATTTATGTGCAATAAACCTATTAAAAAAAGGAATTTTTCAAAATTCAAAATATTGATGATACTGCCCCTCTGAGTGGTGTCTGTAAGTTATTGCTTAGGTCACCTATGCCTGAATCTGTCCCTCATTCAATTCTTTCCATGTTATTTCATGTGCTTCAAAAGCACCACCAAAACTATGATTCCAGCTTCCTTATACTCTGGTTGAACCAACTAGCTTTATTGAACAGCATAAATAATACAATTTAAATGATGCTATTACTCCTTGACCTATCAGCTACAACAATAAAGTAGTGCTTGTGAGAAGGAAGATGACCTTGACATATTCAGATGATGTGCCAATATTTACTGGATGGGTATATTCATTGTGGCCCTTCATTGCACTATGAGCATTATAAACTAGCAAGAGTTTTAGCTTAAGATCTCCAGCACCAGTGACATCAAGGATGATAAGGCGATCTTTTGCTAATTTAAAACCTGAGGTACTCTTTTTCTTTTGAAATATACCCATTCTGCAGTTTGCACTGTACATGCATTCCTGTAAAAGACTATGTATAGTGAGATAGGTTTTCCTATTTGATTATTATTTTGAGGTTGACATGCAACAACTCAGTCACATAATATGGAGCATTGCTTACCTTTCGTATATAGCCTATGTTTCATTGAAACAGAAGAAAATCCACTAATAATTATACAAAATAAAATCAATTTCTGGGACATCTTAGTCCTGGGCTCCTGTATTTACGTAGTCGATAAAATAATCCCGAACTGAATTTCAAGAAAAAACCACCAGAAATACAGAATAACAAAGCAGCTGTGATGCAATCATTAGAATGATGCTTTATTTCTATTCCTCATGGAGAAATGCTAATGAGTGGTGTGCTTTTGTTGAAAATTATTTTTGTTAATGTCATAATGACTATTTAAGGGAGGCACTTTCCAGTGCTACTAATGAAATGCTGCAAAAGGAAATGAGATATCTCTTTCTGAACATATTTATACAGCATATTCGCTTACTCATCATGGCTTTTCATAAACACGTTTTTGCATGACTCTTTTTCATTATATTAGAAATAATAAGCTGATTTTTCATTTACAAGGGCTGATCATTAAATTCCTAGACTACTGCTGCCACCTGTTACCAACATATCATACTATTATAATCATGGCAGGTAACGGTAGTGTGATTATCTGTGAACACTTACAAGTCATTGCAAGTTCAGACCTGTCATAGTTTCAACAGAACAGATGGTGAAATTTAACTCAATTCGCCCCATCGTCGTGATGACTGATCTGGAAACTGAAATTATTTCATACAATACTGTGTTTGACGAGGTTTAAATGGTATGGAAACAGTTAAAGATATAACCGAAGTTTATGGTGAACAATGCTTGAAGAGAAATGTGATTTTCAAAATGCACAACTGTTTTAAGGAAGGGCACAAATCTGCAACTGAAGACTTAAGGTCTGGACAGCCGAGCACTTCCATCAATGCGCAACAAACTGCACAAGCCCAGGATATTCTGAAGGAAGACTGGAGAATAACAATTCATCAACTTGCCGCTAAAATGTTCATCTCATATGGCAGTGCTCATGCAATTGTAACAGAAAATCTGAAAATGTCTAGAATTTGTGCTCACTGGATTCCATACCATCTGCCCCGTGAACAAATACAAAACCATGTTTAAGTTAACTTGCTGGTATGATTTGAGCAAGAAGAGGAAAGATTTTTTAAGTTGTATAGTGACTGAAGACGAGATTTGGATCTTTCACAATGATCCAAAAATGAAGTCAAAATTGAATGAGTGGAAGCACTCAGACTCAACACGGCCCAAAAAGTTTCAAGTTGTCAATCAGCTGCAAAGCAAATGGCACTGGTGTTTTAATTATAAAGATATTCTCATTACGTGTTTCATACCACATGGGACTATCATGAATACTGAAGCTTACGCTTAAGTCCTTTGCATAAAGCTCCAACGTGCAATTGGTGAAAAATGACCTCTGAGTTCCGAGGCAGGAAATGGTTCTTACATCATGGCTGATGCTTTTGTCCAACCTGGAATCACTAACATTGGTGCAGAGGTGTTACTGCATCTGCCATACTCTCTCAATCTTGCTCCTTGTGATTTTGTTCTGTTCCCAAGTCTGACAAAAATGCTGAAGGGTCAATGTTTTGCAATGGATGAGGAAGCTCTACAGGTCACAATGGCAATTCTACAACTTGCAGAAAATGGCTTGCAGGAAATATTCTATGATTGGGTTAAGCAATGGCACAAGTATGTCCAATTTAAGGGGGAGCATTTTGAGAAAGAAAAAGCATCCATGAATCACGATGATGAAAATTGTTATTACAGCTTCAGTCCATGAATTAAATGATCAGCCCTCATATCTTTGAATACTTAATTGAACAAGAATGAAAAAGAATTCATTAACAAACCTAACAACATTAACATACTGCTGTAATGATGCATCAAATTTGTCAGCATTGTCATTCTGAAATAACAAAGGGCTGGGGCGGCTTCCATCTTTCAGCATAAGTGTCAACTCATGACTTTGTTTGGAAATCCTGTAAGATTTTAGATCTGTGACATCTATCTTCAATGGTCTTACTCTTGCTGGTGGAACACAATCAGCTACTTCTGAAATCAGAGTAACCAATAATGTGCATAATTTCATCATATTAACCCCTAATGCCAGGTATGCAAATTTATGCATCTGTACTCCCAGCACGTTTAAATTACCTGTAATACTCTACTCATGCTATTCTATAGAACAGCTAGGACAAGATATTTTAACAAGGATTTAAAATCACACCACCCTCCTAATGAAAATATACAGTACACAATTTCACACCTCAAAACAGCACTTTATTAACAATGTAGAAGTAAAAAAAATTTATTTTATATACCATATATAATCATGTATAGTGCACCCTTGTGTATAACGTGCACCCATACTTTTTGCCAAAAAATACCAACTTTTTCTTATACCACATATATAACGCACACCCTTGATTTTTGTGGGCGATAAGAACAAAATTATATCATCATGTTAAGTATTAACTATAGTACCATAAATAAATATGTTAAAGCATTAAATTATTGCCAGTTAACAATTTTAAAATGCAGTTCCAAAGAAAATAATGAGTTAAATTCCACAATTTTTTATTGCGGAATTTAACAAAGTTATTAATTTCTTTGGAAATACCGTATCTGCCCAAATACAAGCCGACGTTTTTTGTCAAAATCTATCATGAAAAAATCACACCTCGGCTTAAATGCAAGTCCGAGGAAAATTTGGGTTATAGTTAAATCTCGAAGTCTCTCATTGCCTTCGCGTTCAAATGATAGTACCCTAAAGTCGCAAGTATAACGCGTGCGTTATACAAGGTTTTTTGTAAAATTTTTGGAATTATTTAGTGCGCATTATACATAAGACATACTAGTGCGCGTTATGCATAAGAAGTACCGCTTTATAAAATAAAATGCCTTAAAGCGTTCAAATACTTAACTTCGTGAAATCACTAAATGGTTGAAATCTATCGAAACTTCTTTCTTTTTGTTCCAAGCACAACTCCGTTGATAAAAACAAATTTTCTCGCATAAATTACTTTGCATTTCAATCATTACAGATAGAAAATCGAATTTCAGTTACCTAATTATTATTAAACCTAAGACAAATTGGCAAATTCAAAGTTATTAGTTGAAAAAAGTGTACACAATGCCTTTTTAAATATGATAACGAATTCCAAAACAAAACACATTCACACATAAAAACAAGAAATCACAAATTCTTCATCAACTTTTATTCTCACTCGATTATTAATGAATGAAACCATCAAAATCTTCTGATTCGCTGTCACAATTTATATCGTAATCATTCAAGTTCTTAACCAATGAGTCCTGTAAATTTTCAAGCGCAAAATTATCGCTTTCATCAGATGATGAATCACAATACCCTCCCCATCCCCGTCATCAATATCAGGGAAATAAATTCCCGAAACCCTGAAACCATTAATTATACATTCACGGGTTACATCGGCCCAACTTTCCACAATCCATTTACAAATTTCAGCATAAGAAGCTCACTGCATCCTTCCAAACCTTGTATAGGAGTGGAAACCATCTACCACCCATTTTTCCCAGTGCCACCGTATTTTCGATTTGAATGATCTATTTACAGAGATGTCCAGTGGTTGCAGCTTTTTTGTTAGACCTGCAGGAATAAATGCAATCTTGGAATGTTTTTTCAATAATATTTTCGAATCATTTGCTATGAGTGGCTTAGCTGAATCCAATACAAGCAGCAATTTTGGTTTAAAAAATGAGCCCTTCCTTTTTTCCCATACCTCAGTTAACCATGTTCGCAGCATATCGCAATTCATCCAGCCTTTGGGGTATATGCGCATAACAATACCTTTAGGAAAATCCTCTTTAGGAATGGTTTTGTGCTTGAAAATTACCATTGGGGGAAGCCTTTCTCCATCAGCCATCACTGTTAGCACAACAGTAAAGCAGCATTTTTCAGCTCCAGCAGTGCATATTTTTATGTCTTAGGTACCTTTAACGTCAACTGTAAATTTTGATGGCATGTCGAAACACATAGGTACCTCATCCATATTTCCTATCTGACTTGGTTTAACGTCCTTCTTTTCCTGCCCAACACCCAAATTAAACTCTTCCACTTCCACTTTCACTTGCCAATCTTCTGGTAACTTCTGTCCCATAGAAGTAATTGCTCATACTGTTAAACCACTTCGCTTCATAAAACGATAACACCAGCAATTACTGTCTTTAAAATTGTCAATATTTTTCTCGCGAGCCATTTGTATTGCTTTGCACTTAAGCGACACATTTCTTGATACAGAGGTATTAATTCAGGAAAATTATAGTGATATATCCGAGGATTTCCACGATGCGCCCATTGGAAGCGGAAAGGAAGACGTTGTTGAACAATCTGCTTCTGAATCTTCGAGTTCCGAATTTGAACCTTCACCGAAGAAACCGAGAAGTCATACAGTTCCGTTGGAAACGAAAATTAAGGTGGTGACTATAGCTCAACTTCATCCACAGTGGAGTTTAAAAACTCTGCAACAAAGAGGCTCAATTAAGCTGACAAGAAAAGATCTCATCAGTCGCTGGGAAAATGATATTAAAAAAGGAGGTACTGCAGCGGAGAAATTCGCTCTCATCGATAGTTGGACACACGACCGTTTTGTAGAAGCAAGGGCGACTCACGAAAATGTCACGACGAGGGCACTACAACAATGGGCAATGTCGGCTGCATTTCAATTCTTTTCAGAAGATTTTTCCTTCACCTCATCGCAATCTTGGGTCGACCGATTTAAAAGAAGGCATCGGATCAGGCAGCGCCACGTAACGAAGTACGTCACGAAGAGAGATTGTGCCTCATTTGAAGAAACTATATTGGCAGCTAGAATGTTTCAACGGCAAACGGCAGCTTTAATTAGTACGTTCAATCCGGACTATGTTATTAACACGGATCAGACTGGCTGCGAATACCGCGTGAATATACGGCGCACACTATCCCACCAGGGTGAGAAAAGAACGGAGGTGTATGTGGGGAGCGTAAATAAAATCACGCATTCCTACACCGCACAATACTCATTGTCATTATCGGGAAAACTATTACCGAAAGTGTTTATATGCTTGCAAGAACCTAACGGTAGATTCGGTCCTAGGGTATCACAGGAAGTGAAGGGATTTACAGAACAATATAAAAATGTTTATGTCACGTGCTCCAAATCCGGGAAATTAACGTCGGACCTTTTTAGATCTTATTTAAATCATATTTTAAAACCTTATGTGGAGGTAAACAGATTTGTTTTGATATTAGATTCTTGGGGTGGACAGACTAATGTGGCCCAGTATGATGAAATTTTTATTGATGAAAATTGTATACCAACGTGTACATTAAAAGTAATTCCGCCGAAATGTACGTCAATGTGTCAGCCATGCGATGTGTATTTTTTCCGCCAAGTGAAAAATTTCATTAAGAAAATTCAAAATTCACCTGCATTACTTAAAAAAGGTAGGGAATTACATAATCGAGAAGATGCAATTAAAATTCATGCTTTGGTGCAAAATCAGTTATCGGCGCCTATATTTGAAAATATGTTACGCTATGCATGGTTTGCTTCAAAATTATGTACAGATCGATCAGCATTTTTAAATGTAAATCAAGTGTGTTTCTCAAAGGATGTCTTACACTTCAAATGCTCATGCAATGCTGCAAGTTTTTTGTGCTGTGCATGGTGTCGTAAATACATATGTTTTGATTGTTTTTATTATAATTACCATCCCAATAATTGTGAGAAATAAATATTAGATGTCAAATAACTATAAAAATAATATGTACTTTTTATTTAATATAAATGTATGATTAAAAATAAGGCCTTTAAAAAATTATAAATGTATATGAACGGTAACGAAATTAATATTTACAATGAATTAAATTTTACTATGAAAAATGAAAAACGGAATATCCTTGAGAACACATTTAAAATTTAAAATGAAACTCGTAAATAAAAAATCATTAAAAAAGGAAAAAAAAGTCACCAAGCAGGTTACGAACCCGGGACCCCCAACTCCGTAGCCAAGGTTCCTACCAACCATCCACGGCTTCCTTACGAACCGAGTAAAGAAGTTTAGCTTCTTAAGCGTAGTAATCGAAGACATTAATATTTAAACATTTATTACTCATAAACAAGAGCGCATTCACAAAAAGTGGCGGACACGTATCCGTTATTTTAAATCAAAGAACGCGCCATTTTTATTTCATCAAAATTGGCGTCCCACAGACCTGACGTTCCCCTTGTAAGTGATATTTTCTCTAATTTTATTCATGATGGAGTTCCACTAAGGAAAGGTTTATTCCGTTGATTTCACATTTTAGGTTCGGAGTATAAGTCAACTCTATGAATTTTTGTGTGAATTGTATATGTGTAATACCACAACTTCCACTTTAAAATTTCTTAAAATATAAGATGTATATATTACGTATTTACTCCGTATACTTCAGTGGCTGCCGAGTAAGCATGGCGTTTTTGGTTACGCAAGCCATTTGCATTGTCTAGATGTTTTGGTGTACTACAATTTCCAGTTTTATCGCTTTTTATTATTTTAAAAATTACCCATCCATTGAATATGGCATCAAAATAAATACCTAAAAGCAAGGAACAGGAGAGAAAAGGTTGGTTTAACGCTAACACAAAAGCTGAACGCTGATCAAACGAATTGAAAAAGGAAAAAATAGAGCAGCCATAGCAAAATAATTCAACATCGGATCTTCCACCCTCTACGATATCAAGGCTCATAAGGCTAAATTAATGAAATTTGTGTCATCTTCTGAGATGAGTAAATCAATTAATAAACATCATACGCTTCATAAGCCAAAAATGGAGGAACTGGATAAAATATTATATGACTGGTTTTCACAGAAATGTTCAGAAGAGTTCAATAATTTCGTCCTTTTCTAATAGAGTAAATCAAGATAAATAAGAAAGATATAATCCAATAAATTCAATTTTGGGAACAGGTTCACTGCCGTAATCCCCAAACTTCCCGTACGCCCTAAACTTTTCAATAGTCTTTTTATTTTGCATGTAAGCGTAGCAACGCATTAAATAAGAATGGGTAAATAGTGTCTATATCTAATTACGTGTGGAAGAATTAAAATGGAAAATGCAAACCTCATGCATAGCTATGTTTGGGGAGTACGATAGTGAACCTAAGCCCAATTTTTTTTTGTTATTGCTAAATTTTCGATGTCAAAATTGAAAATCGCTCCCCTAACCGGCTATTTCTCCTAATCGGCTTTCCACAATCCCCAAGATAGCCGGATAACACAGATTTTACTGTATTTGCAGTGAGTCGACTTCAATGCCGTACTTACATATGCAAAGAGATGCTTATCAACTTCACGGCATGTAAAATGTTCGTCTGCTATTACATACGATTTTTAAAATGGTCAATTAATATTATTATTATGGTCATTAATTTACATAAACATTTCACATTTTTAATATCAATTTCAAAACAAAGGGAGCGTGGAAATTCGTATGGAAGGGAACCTCTACGAACAAGTACGCGTTAAACGGGCGGAAACTATTCATTACTTATCACTCTGCTCGCCAAAATTTGTTATATATGGGAAATTTTTTGCCACGGGACCAAACATTTGTTCGTTACAGCCGAGAATTCGTAAAATGCATGTTTGTTACGTCCGAGAAATTTAATCAATGCCCTTATGGAGAAGTTCAAGGGACCGAGACATTTCTTCGTTATAGCCGAGATTTCGTTTTAGGCGTGATCATTATAAACGAGTTTTACTGTAATATATAATGTTATCTAAATATATCTATAAAATAAAGTGCTTGTATGTAATTTTATAGCGCAGTAACTACAGCACGTATAAACATGAGAAAAGTACCATTTTAACTGGAATAACAAGTAAGAGTGTGTAGTAAGGTTTTTATATCGATTTGATTGACCGCCTAATTTTTAAAAATATTTTCTTTTTTCATTTTCTCCATTTGAATAACATAGGGACGAGTGCAGCTTATTTTTCATTTGAATTTTAAAATTATTTAGAAACATGGTACGAACTTGAGACTTGAATGGTTCTATGAAGATAAGAACGAAGTTTATTTTTATTGAAGACAGAATCCAAATCCTGATCGAATTAGCATAAAAATGCATTTAGAATCAATAAAATACGTGATTTTATCAGTTTTATTACAATACCCACTATAAGCCTCCATGATAACTCCCATTGTCGCTGAAATTGAGAGTCCAATGCAATTATATTGGAAAATTTTTAACGTAATATCTTTTTTCAATTTCTGTGTTCGAGTTTGCTTTATTTACATTACAACCTAATATTTGTTGATTATAATTGA
The DNA here is from genome assembly GCA_036926305.1 of Uropetala carovei. Classification (NCBI taxonomy): domain Eukaryota; kingdom Metazoa; phylum Arthropoda; class Insecta; order Odonata; family Petaluridae; genus Uropetala; species Uropetala carovei. The sequence goes on from JAXCHB010000195.1 coordinate 2,285,891, forward strand.
AATATTACTACTAAACAGTTTTTAATTATGTTTATGTGTGGCGTAGAGTTCTCCAAAGCAAGATGTTTTTAAAATTACGTAACTTAAATAATTAGACGTAGATTTTCCAAATTGTGATTGGATAAATCGTTTAATTGTTTCCAAAGTATTGTTGATGTAAACAATTTTCTTGTAACAGAACTCGTGGATGAGAGATCCGAGCTAATGGTCTGAGGGTAATATTCACTCTGTGATTCTTAAACGTTCTCTATTAACATTTTTGTCTTTCGTTAAATGAAATCATTTTGTAAGTTCCTTTGTTCATCTATTTTCTGTTGACAGTATATCGGCCTTTGTATCATATACTGATATGAAAATATAATAAATTGAATTCAACATTTTGCATTCTACTATTCTTACACGAGTTATAGAAAGTATTGATTAAGATCTAATTCTACCCTTTTAACTATATATTACATTGTTTTTTATTAAACAGAAGAAATTATAATGACTTGGAAATATTCAGGTATGGTATATTTTTAATGTTGTCCTAATTCTGCGTAAACTTAGTAAACATTTTGACATTTTTTAATTTTTTCCTTGGTTGCATTTAAGATTTAAGTAGTATTCAAATTAAATATTTAGTATTAAATAATGAATATGTCAACCTGAATAACTAAAATTAAGAATTCATGTCTGCGTTACCATGGGTATTATGTAAACAAATCCTGATAGAGTGAGATTAAGTTTTGGAAGTGATAATAATGGAGACTGGATATTTTCCATAGTGGAAGGACAAGATTTAAGGAGAAAAACAATAGGAAAGTTGCTAAAGAAGAACGGATAATAGATACAGAAAATGGCATAAATGCTTATAAATGCACATTGCAACATCGCAGGAGTAACAGCAGGCACGGGGTGGCCATAGCGCGGCAAATCATGAAGTTCAGTTTGTCCTTCTTCTGAAGTTATTACTCATTTACCCCAGCAACTAACGGTGCTCCTGTTGACTGCACTGCTTCCGTAGACATTCTTCAATCGTTGACGAATGTTTCCCACCGATTTGTTCTCTGCCACAAGAAATTCAATCATGGATCTTTGTTTGGAACATACCTCCCTGACAGACACCATTTTGGTGATTCACTGCAACTGCACTATCTGTCGGAATGGTTCACAACTCGGCATATAAACACAGCACATTTCAAACTTGTAGCAATGAAAGTTTCAAATTTTTAAAATATGCTTTGACTGAGAAAAAGAAATGTGGTGCATTACTTTCTGGGCAACCCTCGTATATAGACGCTCCTGATATAGGCTACATGTATATACACATAGGATACAAATTATGAGGCACTTCCAGATGTACTAGAAACTTGGCAAGATTATAGGTTTTTATCCACAACTGAAGGAAAAAAATCCGAAATTTTTGAAATTCCAATTTTCAGGAGCTATTTTTGCCCCATAATAAAAGCACATAAATCGGTGTAGAGATTTTTATATTTCCTTTTTAGGCGCATTTCGCATACAGCGTGAGTGCCTATTATCGTCGGTCAGTCCGTCCGTCCGTCCATCCATCCATCCGCATGTTTGTTCTCGGCTTCTACCGAACGGATTTTCATGAAATTTGATATTAAGGACTTATAATCAAATATAATAAGAAAATAGCAAAAATGAATCACGTATGCCATTCAGGGGTACCACTTTACTGGTGAAAAAAAACTCCATCATATCTCGTAAAGTATTGCTCATATCAAAATTTTTTTCAAATAAAACTTGTAGAACTGGCAAATTAGAGTATTTCTCATCCTATAAATTTTTATAGTAGGAGTGTCCGTTATCAAGAAAATCAAAGAAGAATGTCTTAATTTGAGTTGAACTTGGAAATTTTCTTGCATGGTTACTTCTTCGTTGTTGCTAACAATTTCACAAACAAACATTTAATTTCCTTACATGTGCATGCAATATTTTTAAATTGGAAGAAAATGGATTATTTATGATGAAGAAAAGAACTTTAAAACGCTATTTCCCTTACGTACAGGTATATGATTTCTTTCTAACACTCCATTACATGATTTGTGATACGTTGTACTCTTTCCTAACTTGTTAAAATTATTTCATGTCAAGATTTGAACTCGGGACTTGAACTATCGGAAAGAATAGAAATTGTAGATTCTTATTTTTGAAGACTGAATTCAAATCCATGTAGAATTAAAGTAAATTTTTAGTTTTTATTGGAAAAAAGTGGGAATTTTTCTGGGTTCCAATAATCGACTGTCATGAAAATGAGCTCAATGCTTTAATATGGGTAAGCTTTTAAAGGGAATCAGAGGGTTATATCATAATGCCATTCATATTAAACTACGACCAATGAAAGAAATCCAACATTGAAAAATATCCAATTTTTGGGCCTGTTTTGCCTCATTTCTGCCTCATACAAGTGTGAGAAGTGTTAGGCACTTCTAGATGACTTAGAGATTTGCAATTTGGCACGATTATAGGTTTTTGGTCAGAACATAAGGAAAAACATCCAATATTCTAAACGTCCAAAATCTTAATTGGCAGTTTTGCCCCATGCGAGGATAAAAATTATAAGGCACTTCTAGATGAGCCAAGAGCTTGAAATTTGGCACGATTATAGGTATATGATTACAACCTATGAAAAAGCATATAAATTTTTAAAAAATCCATTTTCCAGGGCCGTTTTGACCCATTATTGCCCCATACGAGGATGAAAATTCTAAGTTCTAGATGAGCTACAGACTTTGACATGGTTATTTATTTGGACAAAACCGATGCAAAAAAATTCTAAATTTCCAAATTTAAAAAATGCTTATGGAATGCAAGCACCATCTACTAGTGTGTGTGTGTGTGTGTATTCGGTATTTGGCCAAAATCTGCTATTCGGCCTCGGCCTTTGGATGGTCGAATAGCCGAATACTACATATTTTTTTTTGATAAAACGAAAAATGATAATGACATAATAGAAGAAAGCTGAAAACACTAAATAAAAGCATAATACATTGAGTTGTTGCCAATACAATTCACATATCTCGGATTCAGCCTGACAATTATGTGCTACTCATTTTTATGGCCTAGGACGTATAATATATTAGTGTGTTCCAATATGTGGACAATTCGTTTATTTAGAATACTCCTCCTCATTAGTTGGAATTTTTGATGTTTTACTGTACTGTGTAACTAGCAGACAAGCTCTGACATCTGGTTCACGTTTTTGCATGACTTAATATGATGTATAAACAGTAGTGCCATATTGCCAAAACCAAAATGACACAATGTCGACTGAGTTTTCGTTCCATTTTTGTATTTCATTAGTGCAGACAGTTTTATATAACAGAATATATAATAAACTTAACAATGCTGCGATTCTTTGTATATATCTTCATATTAACAAAGAATTTAAATAGATTTCTATATAAAACATTAGTGTTCATTAGTTGGTACTTCAGGTTGGTAGTGTTTTAAAAATGATTTCAGAACTTCCCCGGAAGGAATATTCTTGCAATTGTAACCAACTTCCACAGTCAACATTGTGGATGTGTGCACATTTTTCGTAAACTCAGAACTTATTAGTAGTATCATTTTTAAATTTAATAGGCGAGGCTAAGGCTCCGTCCCACGTACAAGCGATGCGAGCGACTAAGTGGAAAAACAATACAATGTAATGTTATGGCGGTGTCCCAAGTTCTGGCATCAATGCGTGTACTCGTGCGAGCATCTTCGAAACAATCAACACACTTTGTTTTCGAAGCGAGCGACCAGAACCACCGTTGTGGCAAATACTTTGTATTTCAGCGTTTTCTTTGTAGTTTCATCGCCATTTTAAGTTATGTTCCTACACTGTTACAGAAATAAACGAAATTTTCATTTCCGAGATCCAAAAGAGTTCCATCTCATCGAATTTAAAAGATAAAAATTATTTTAATCATTTTTGGCCAATTACCACGGCTGAAGCCGATATTCGGTGCATCACTAATTTATGCTAATGGAGATATTTGGCTTCACCCTTGGCCGAATACTGATTTTATAAATTCAGCCATTCGGCATTCAGCCAAAATGAGTATTCGGTGCATCTCTAATATATATATATATATATACTAGTAATATGTGCTTGCATTCTGCAAGCATTTTTAAATGTTACCATTTTTACAATGTAGAATTATTCCCAGTAGGTTACGTACAAAATCGTATAACCGTGTCAAATTTCAACTTTGTTGCTCATTTAAAAATGCCTTATAATTTTATTTGTCGCATAGGGCAATTATATGGCAAAACAGCCGCTAAGATTTCGAATATCTACAATATCAGATTTCTTCCTTCTGTTGTAAATATAAACCCATCAATCTGCCAAATTTCATGATTGTAACTCATTAAGAGCAATAAATGGGGTAAAACCACCTTTCAAATTTGGAATTTTCGATGTATTTTATTTTATCTTAGGTAGCAATGAAATTTCTATAATCGTGCCTAATTTCAAGTCTCTAGGTCGTATGCAGCTACTTCGCCTTTTTTGTTCTCGTATGGGGCAATGATGGGGCATGACATACACAAATATGAGGATTATATCAATATCGGATTTCCTTCATTAGGCATAGTTTAATATTAATGGAATTAAAATATAAGCCTCTGATTCCCATTAAAAGCTTACCCATATGAAGAATTAAGCCTGTAACCTAGGAAGTCTATTGTTAGACCCAGAAAAATCACCACTTTTTCCGATAAAAACTATAAATTTACACTAATTCTACTCGGATTTGAATTCTGTCTTCAAAAATAAGAAACTACAATTTATATCCTATCCGATAGTTGAAGTCTCGAGTTTGTATCTTGATGGGAAGTAATTTTAAAATGCAAATATAAAAACCTTTACACCAATTTACGTTTTCTTATGGGCGAACTATGGGGCCAAAAGGGGCCAAAATAGCACCTCAATATAGGAATTTCACCAGTTTCGGATTTTTTTCCTTCGGCTGTAACAAAAAGCCTATAATCCTACCAAATTTCAAGTTTCTAGCACATCTGGAAGTGCCTCATAATTTTGTATCCTCCTATATACATATATAATACTAGTTAATGTGTGCTTGCATTCTGTAAGCATTTTTGAAGTTTAGCATATTTACAATTTAGAATTATTCCGTCAATTTTGTACAAAATCATATAACTGTATCAAATTTCAACTTTGTAGCTCATTTAGAAGTGCATTATAATTTTATTAGTCGCATGTGACAATTATGTGGCAAAACAGTCGATAACATTTTTAATTTGTATGATATCGGATTTCATCCTTCTGTTTTAACTAAAAACCCATAATTCTGCCAAATTTCATGTTTGTATCTCATTAAGAATTGCCGTATCATTTTCATACTGGTATGGGACATATATAAGGCAAAACCACCCTTAAAATTTGAAATTTTCGCAGTGCTTTATTTTATCTTCAGTTGCAATAAAATTTTTATAACCAGGCCAAATTTCAAGTCTCAACGTCATATGGAGCTGCCTCATAATTTTTGTTCTCGTATGGAGCAATACTGGGGCAAAACAGCCTCAAAAATAGTGACTATTGCAATATCGGAATTCCTTCATTAGGCATAGTTGAACAATAAAGGCATTAAAATATATGTCTCTGATTCCCATTAAAAGCTTACCCATATGAAAGCATTATGCCTGTTGCCTAGGAAGCCTATTGTTAGACCCAGAAAAATTACCACTTTTTCGCGAAAAAAAACTATAAATTTACGCTAATTCTACTAGGATTTGAATTCTGACTTCAAAAATAAGAAACTACAATTTATATCCTATCCGACAGTTTGTCTCGAGTTCGTATCTCTACGGGAAGTAATTTTAAAATGCAAATATAAAAACCTCTACACCAATTTACATGTATTCTTATGGGTAAAAATGGGGCAAAAAGGGGCCAAAATAGCCCCTCAGAATAGGAATTTTGCCAGTTTCAGATTTTCTCCTTTGATTGTGACCAAATACCTATAATCCCACCAAATTTCAAGTTTCTAGCATATCTGGAAGTGCCTCATAATTTTGTATCCTCCTATATATCTATCTATCTATACTATAAGCTCTCTTCTTACAGAGGAGGATATAGGAGGATACTAATGTCTGGCCCAAACTACAACAGTTGGATAGCTGAAATTTTCAGAAATTGTAGGTGGCATGGAGAAACCGACAGAAAAATTGAGATCTCCTATCTAAGTGTCATGGGTTCGACTCCAGAAATTCCGAAATTTGCGTTTTTTCCCATAAGAAAAGCATTGCGGCATTTTTGAAAATTAATTTCGGGCACTTTCAGATAAGATAGAGAATTGAAACTTGGACGGTTGTTAGATGGCCACAAGATCTATTGGGAACCGTTATCACTTTTACCGCAAGTCGCCTGGGTTCGACTCGAGACGACTCGGTATATCTCCCATAAGAAAGCATGGAAAACATTAATTTCTGCATATAGACGAAACTAAGAGGAACAAAGATCTGATATTTTCAGGGTTTGTAGATGTCATGGGAATATCTCCATCGTATTTGAGAACTCCTGCGTAAGTATCATCGGTTCGACTCCAGGCAGCCTCAAATTTGAGATTATTTCCCATAAGAAAAGCATTGAAATTGGTGCAGAGCACCTTTGAGTTAAAAATTTATTTGTCGGCTCTTACTCTTTATAATAAAATTAGATAAATGCTCGCAGAATGCAAGCACACATTCACTAGTCATTCTATAAGCACTCTTCTTACAGAGGAGGATATAGGAGGATACTAATGTCTGGCCCAAACTACAATAGATGGAGAGCTGCAATTTTCAGTAATTGTAGATGGCATGGAGAAACCGCCAGAAAAATTGAGATCTCATACCTAGATGTCATGGGTTCGACTCCAGAAATTCATAAATTTCCATTTTTCCCCATAAGAAAAGCATTTCGGCATATTTGAAAATTAATTTATGCCACTTTCCGATAAGGTAGAGAATTCAAACTTAGAGGGTTGTTAGATACCCAGGAGATCTATAGGGAACCGTTATCACTTTAACCGCAAGTGTCCTGGGTTCGACTCCGGATGACCCGGTATATCTCCCATAAGAAAGCATGGAAAAAATGAATTCCTTCATATAGACGAAACTAAGAGGAATAAATAGATGATATGTTCAGGGTTTATAGATGTCATGAGTATATCCCCATAGTATTTGCCAACTCTTGCTTAGGTGTCATCGGTTCGATTCCAGGTAGCCTTAAATTTGAGATTATTTCCCATAAGAAAACCATTGAAATTGGTCCAAGGCGCTTTTGCATTTACAACTTTTTTGTCGGCTTTCAGTCTTTCCTATTAAATGAGAGAAAATGCTTGCAGAATGCAAGCACACATTCACTTGTAATATATAAACGTTCTTACACATGATATATATATATATATATATATATATATACTGGTAATATGTGCTTGCATTCTGCAAGCATTTTTAAATGTTACCATTTTTACAATGTAGAATTATTCCCAGTAGGTTACGTACAAAATCGTATAACCGTGTCAAATTTCAAGTTTGTTGCTCATTTAAAAATGCCTTATAATTTTATTTGTCGCATAGGGCAATTATATGACAAAACAGCCGCTAAGATTTCGAATATCTACAACATCAGATTTCTTCCTTCTGTTGTAAATATAAACCCATCATTCTGCCAAATTTCATATTTGTAACTCATTAAGAATTGCTGGATAATTTTCATACTGGTATGGGTCATAAATGGGGTAAAACCACCCTTAAAATTCGGAATTTCCGTAGTATTTTATTTTATCTTAGGTAGCAATGAAATTTCTATAATCGTGCCAAATTTCAAGTCTCAAGGTCCTATACAGCTACCTCGCCATTTTTGTTCTCATATGGGGCAATAATGGGGCTTGACAGCCACAAAAATGAGGATTATATCAATATAGGATTTCCATCATTAGGCATAGTTTAACATTAATGGCATTAAAATATAAGCCTGTGATTCCCATTAAAAGCTTACCCATATGAAAGCATTAAGCCTGTAACCTAGGAAGCCTATTGTTAGACCCAGAAAAATTACCACTTTTTGGGATAAAAACTACAAATTTACGCTAATTCTTCTCGGATTTGAATTCTGTCATCAAAAATAAAAAACTACAATATATATACTATCCGATAGTTTAAGCCTCGAGTACATATCTTGATGGGAAGTAATATTAAAATGCAAATATAAAAACCTCTGCACCAATTTACATGCTTTCTTATGGGCTAAAAATGGGGCAAAAATAGCCCCTCAAAATAGGAATTTTGCCAGTTTCAGATTTTTTCCTTTCGTTGTATATATATACTAGTTAATGTGTGCTTGCATTCTGCAATAATTTTAAAAGTTTAGCATTTTTACAAATTCAAATATTCCCAATCTATGTTGCGCATTATCATATAACCGTGCCAAATTTGGAGTTTGTAGCTCATTTAGAGGTGTCTTATAATTTTAATCCTCGTATGTGGCAATAATGGAGCCAAACTGCTCCTAACATTATGAATTTTTACATTCTCAGATTTTTCCCATCTGTTGCAACTAAAAACCCATAATTCTGCCATATTTCAAGTTTGTTTCTCATTAAGAAGTGCCTTATAATTATCACACTCGTATGGGGCCGAAAAGGGGCAAAACCACCTATTAAAAATGAGAATTTTTGTAATTTTATCTTAGATTGCAATTAAATTTCTATAACCGTGCCAACTTTCAAGTCTCTGTGTCCTATGCAGCTGCATCGCCTTTTTTGTTGTGTGACAAAACAGCCCCAAAAATGAGGATTATATCAATATCGTATTTCCTTCATTAGGTGTAGTTTAACATTAACAGCATTAAAATATAAGCCTCTGTTTCCCATTAAAAGCTTACCCATATGAAAGGATAGAGCTTGTTACCAAGGAAGCCTATTGTTAGACCCAGAAAAATTAGCAATTTTTTACGATAAAAACTATAAATTTATGCTAATTCCACTCGGATTTGAATTCTGTCTTCAAAAATAAGAAACTACAATTTATATCCTATCCGACAGCTTAAGTCTCGGGTTCGTATCTTGATGGGAAGTAATTTTAAAATGTAAATATAAAAAACTCGGCACCAATTTACATGTTTTCTTATGGGCAAAATATGGAGCAAAAAGGGGGAAATATAGCCCTTTAAAATAGGAATTTCGCCAGTTTCGGATTTTCACCTCCGGTTGTGACCAAAAACCTATACTCCTACTAAATTTCAAGTTTCTACCACATCTGGAAGTGCCTCATAATTTTGTATCCTCCTATATATATATATATATATATGATATATATATCTATAATATATAGATGCTTCTTACACATGATATATATATATATATATATATATTAGCACATCTGGAAGTGCCTCATAATTTTGTATCCTCCTATATATATGATATCTATAATATATAGACGCTTCTTACACATGATATATATCTATATATATATTTATATATAGATGGATACAAAATTATGAGGAACTTCCAGATGTGCTAGAAAGTTGAAATTTGGTAGGATTATAGGTTTTTGGTCACAACCGAAGGAAAAAATCCGTAACTGTCGAAATTCCTATTCTGAGGGGCTATTTTGGCCGCTTTTTGCCCCATTTTTTGCCCATAAGAAAACGTAAATTGGTGCAGAGGTTTTTATATTTGCATTTTAAAATTACTTCCGTCAAGATACGAACTAGAGACTTCAACTGTCGGATAGGATATAAATTATAGTTTCTTATTTTTGAAGACAGAATTCAAATACGAGTAGAATTAGCGTAAATTTATAGTTTTTATCGCAAAAAAGGGGTAATTTTTCTGGTTCTAACAATAGGCTTCCTAGGCAACAACAAGCTTAATGCTTTCATATGGGTAAGCTTTTAATGGGAATCAGAGGCTCATATTTTAAAGCCATTAATGTTAAACTATGCCTAATGAAGGAAAACCGATACTGTAATAATCCTCATTTTTGGGGGTTTTTACCACAGTATTGCTCGAAACAGGAACAAAAAAGATGAGGCAGCTCCATATGACCTAGAAACTTGAAATTTGGCATGATTATAAAAATTTCTTGCAACCGAAGATAAAATAAAATACAGGGAAATTTTCAAATTTTAAGGGTGGTTTTGCCCTATTTATGCCACACACCAATGTGAAAATTATACGGCAATTCTTAATAAGATACAAACATGAAATTTGGCAGAATTATTGGTTTTTAGTTACAACAGAAAGAAGAAATCCGATATCGTAATAATTCAAAATCTTAGCAACTGTTTTGCCACAAAATTGCCTCATACGAGGATTAAAATCATAAGGCACTTCTAAATGAGCAACTAACTCCAAATTTGACATGGTTATATGATTATGTACAACATCGATTGGGAATAATTTGAATTTGCAAAAAGGCTATATATATATATATATATATATATATATATATATATATATATATATATATATATATATATATATATATATATATATATATATATATATATATATATATATATATATATATATATATATATATATATATATATATATATATATATATATATATATATATATTATATATATATATATATATCATGTGTAAGAAGCATCTATATATTATAGATATATATACTAGGTAATGTGTGCTTGCCCTAAATTTATAATTATACAACATGTATAGGTTTTTAGAATTTGTTACTAATACCTCACATTTATGCGAAATTTCATCGACGTAGCACCTCAAGAAGTGCATTTATAAAAATTTATTGTTTAAAATTTTTGAATTTTTAGCAGCCACAATAAGAAACTTTAGGGAAATTTTCAATGGTAATTGTTACTGGAACATTATTTCCTAACTTTCTTAATATTTTCAGCTTCCTGGCACTTCTGAAAGTACATAAACATTAGTCAGTTTGTTTAACATTCAAGAGATTATTACGGTCGAACAAATAAAAATTTACAAATTTCTGTAATCCCGTTATCATTATATGGCAAATTCTACCAATGGAAAAAATTTCAGCTTCATAGATCATTTAGAATTACCTAAACCATGAAAAGTTTGTAAATAGTTTATAATTTTTAACGGCCAAGAAAATACATATTGTTGAAATTTTTCCTCCGATTATTTTTTCGATTGACCTATGTATTAAATTTCAGCTATCCAACTATTGTAGTTTGGCCTGGACATTTGTATCCTCCTATATCCTAAGTAAGACTGTCAATATATAATGAATAGGCATTTTTAAATGTTGGGATTTTTACAATTTAAAATTATTCCATCGATTTTCAAAAAAAATCATATAAGCGTGTCAAATTTGAAGTTTGCAGCTCATTTAGATGTGCCTTGTAATTTTATTCCTCGTATGGGGCAATAATGGGACAATAAAGGGCATTTAAAATGTAAATATAAAAACCTCTGCACCAATTTACATGCTTTCTTATGGGCAAAAAATGGGGGAAAAAGGTGCCAAAAAAGTCCCTCAAAATAGGAATTTCGAGAGTTTCGGATTTTTTCCTCTGGTTTTGACTAAAAACCTATAATCCTACCTAATTTCAACTTTCTACCACATCTGGAAGTGCCTCATAATTTTGTATCCTCCTATATATATGATATATATCTATAATATATAGATGCTTCTTACACATGATATATGTATATATCATATACTAGTTAATGTGTGCATTTTTGAGGTTTAGCCTTTTTACAATTTCAAATTATTCCCAATGAATTTTGTGCAAAATCATATATCCGTATCAAATTTCAACTTCGTAGCTCATTTAGAAGTGCATTATAATTTTACTCGTTGCATAGGACAATTATGTGGCAATACAGTTGCTATGATTTCGAATTTTCACGGTATCGAATTTCTTCTTTCTGTTGTAACTAAAAATCCATAATTCTGAAAATTTCATGTTTGCATCTCATTAAGAATTGCCGTATTATTTTCACCATGGTATGGGTCATAAATATGGCAAAACCACCCTTAAAATTTGGAATTTTCGCAGTTTTATTTTATCTTCGGTTGCAATAAAGGTTTTATAACTAGGCCAAATTTCAAGACTCTGGGTTATGTGCAGCTGCCTTATCATTTCTTTTCTCATATGGAGCAATACTGGGGCAAAAGAACTCCAATAATGAGGAATATTACAATAGAGGATTTCCTCCATAAGGCATACTTTAACGTTAAAGGCATTAAAATATAAGCCTCTGATTCCCATTAAAAACTTACCCATATGAAAGCATTAACACTGTTGCCTAGGAAGCCTATTGTTAGACCCAGAAAAATAACCACTTTTGTGCGATAAAAACTATAAATTTATGCTAATTCTACTCGGATTTGAATTCTGTCTTCAAAAATAAGAAACTACAATTTATATCCTATCCGATAGTTTAAGCCTCGAGTTCGTTTCTTGATGGGAAGTAATTTTAAAATGCAAATATAAAAACCTCTGCACCTTTTTACATGCTTTCTTATGGGCAAAAAATGGGGCAAAAAGGGGCAAAAAGGGGCCAAAATATCCCCTCAAAATAGGAATTTTGCCAGGTTCGGATTTTTTCCTTCGGTTTTGACCAAAAACCTATAATCCTACCAAATTTCAAGTTTCTGTCACATCTGGAAGTGCCTCATAATTTTGTATCCTCCTATATATATATGATATATATATATATATATCATGTGTAAGAAGCGTCTTTATATTATAGATATCATGTGTAAGAAGCATCTATATATTATAGATATATATATCATGTGTAAGAAGCGTCTTTATATTATAGATATAGGAGGATACAAAATTATGAGGCACTTCCAGATGTGACAGAAACTTGAAATTTGGTAGGATTATAGGTGTTTGGTCACAACCGAAGGAAAAAATCAGAAAGTGGCAAAATTCCTATTCTGTGGGGCTATTTTGGTGTAGAGTTTTTTATATTTGCATTTTAAAATTATTTCCCGTCAAGATACGAACTCGAGACTTAAACTGTCGGATAGGATATAAATTGTAGTTTCTTATTTTTGAAGTCAGAATTCAAATCCGAGTAGAATTAGCATAAATTTATAGTTTTTTTTTCGCGAAAAAGTGGAAATTTTTCTGGGTCTAACAATAGGCTTCCTAGGCAACTGGCTTAATCCTTTCATATGGGTAAGCTTTTAATGGGAATCAGAGGCTTATATTTTAATTTCAAAAATGTTAAACTATGACAAATGAAGGAAACCCGATATTGTAATAATCCCCATTTTTGGAGTTCTTTTGCCCCAGTATTGCTCCGTACGTTGACAAAAAAGGTTAGGAAGCTCAATATGAGCTACAGATTTGAAATTTTGGACCATTATAGAAAATTCATTGCAGCCGAAACTGAAAAAAACTGCAATAATTCCAATTTCTAAGGGGCGGTTTTGCCCTATTTCTGCCCTATACGAGTGTGAAAGTTATACGGTAATTATTAATGAGATTCAAACATGAAATTTGGCAGAATTATGGGTTTTTAGTTACAACAGAAGGAAGAAATGTGATATTGTAAAATTTCGAAATCTTAGCGGTTGTTTTGCCAGATTATTGCCCTAGGCGACGAATAAAATTATAAGGCATTTCTAAATGAGCAACAAACTTGAAATTTGACACGGTTGTATGATTTGGTATGTAATTGATTGGAAAAAATTCTAAATTGTAAAAATGCTGATATTTAAAAATGCTTGCAGAATGCAAGCACGTATTACTAGTATATATATACAAGTAAATGTGTGCTTGCATTCTGCAAGCATTTTCTCTCACCTTACAGTGAAAATAAAAGCCGAAAAATAATTTTCAATGCATAAGTTCGCATCTCGGCTCCGAATTACGTGTTTTTCTGTTTTGAAAATATTGGGGTATAAACAAACCCTAAAATTTATAATTATAAAACATTTAAAGGTTTTTAGCATTCCTTTTTTTTTATAATAATTATAAACTATTTACCAACTTTTCATGGTTTAGGTATTTCTAAATGAGTTATGAAGCTGAAATTTTTTCCATTGGTAGATTTTGCCATATAATGAAAACGGGATTATAGAAATTTCTAAATTTTTATTCGTTCGACTGTAATAATCTCTTAAATGTTAAATAAACTGACTAAAGTTTATGTACATTCTGCAGAGCCAGGAAACTGAAAATTTTAAGAAAGTTAGGGAATAATGTTCTGGTGACAAATAACATTGAAAATTTCCTTAAAGTTTATTATTGTGGCTGTTAAAAATTGAAAAATTTTAAACAATGAAATTTATATATGTAGATGCACTTCTAGAGATGCTACATCGATGAAATTTCGCATAAATATGAGGTATTCATAACGAATGTTAAAAACCTATAAATATTTTATAATTATAAATTTATTCTATCTTCGGTTGCGAAAAATTTTTATAACCTGGCCAAATTTCAAGTCTCTATGTACATATGGAGCTGCTTCATTATTTTTATTATCGTATCGAGCAATACTGGGGCAAAACAGCCCCAAAAATAGGGATTATTACATTATCAGAATACCTTCATTAGGCATATTTTAACATTAAAGGCATTAAAATATATGCCTCTGATTCCCATTAAAGGCTTATCCATTTGAAAGCATTAAGCCTATTCTTAGACCAAGAAAAATTATCACTTTTTTACGATAAAAACTATAAATTTACGCTAATTCTACTCGGATTTGAATTCTGTCTTCAAAAATAAGAAACTACAATTTATATCCTATCCGACAGTTTAAGTCTCGAGTTCGTATCTTGATGGGAAGTAATTTTTAAATGTAAATATAAAAACCTCTGCACCAATTTACATGCTTTCTTATGGGCAAAAAATGGGGCAAAAAGGGGCCAGAATAGCCCCTTAAAATAGGAATTTCAACAGTTTCGGATTTTTTCCTTTGGTTGTGACTAAAAACCTATAATCCTACCAAATTTCAAGTTTCTGGCACATCTGGAAGTGCCTCATAATTTTGTATCCTCCTATATATATGATATATCATGTGTAAGAAGCATCTATATATTATAGATATATATATGAGGATACAAAATTATGAGGCACTTCCAGATGTGCCAGAAACTTAAAATTTGGTTTTTAGTCACAACCAAAGGAATAAATCCGAAACTGGCAAAATTCCTATTTTGAGGGGCTATTTTGGACCCTGTTTGCCCCATTTTGTGCCCATAAGAAAGCATGTAAATTGGTGCAGAGGTTTTTATATTTACATTTTAAAATTACTTCCCGTCAAGATACGAACTCGAGACTTTAACTGTCGGATAGGATATAAATTGTAGTTTCTAATTTTTGAAGACGGAATGCAAATCAGAGTAGAATTAGCTTAATTTTATAGTTTTTATCACAAAAAATTGCTAATTTTTCTGGGTCTAACAATAGGTTTCCTTGGTAACAAGCTCAATCCTTTCATATGGGTAAGCTTTCAATGGGAATCAGAGGCTTATATTTTAATGCTGTTAATGTCAAACTACACCTAATGAAGGAAATCCGATATTCATATAATCCTTATTTTTGGGGCTGTTTTGCCCCATTATTGCCCCATTCGAGAACAAAAAAGGCAATGCAACTGCATAGGACCCAGAGACTAGAAATTTGGCACGGTTATAGAAATTTCATTGCAACCTAAGATAAAATTACAAAAATTCTCATTTTTAAAAGGCGGTTTTGCCCCTTTTCGGCCCTATGCGAGAACAAAAAATGCGTGGCACCGGCATAGGACCTAGAGACTTGAAACTTGGCACGATTATAGAATTTTCATGGCAAACTAAGATAAAATTGTAAAATTGCAAAAATTCCTATTTTTAATGTGTGGTTTTGCCCATTTTCGGCCCCATACGAGTGTGATAATTATAAGGCAATTCTTAATGAGATACAAACTTGAAATTTGGCAGAATTATGGGTTTTTAGTTACAACAGATGGAAAAAATCTGAGACTGTAATAATTCTTAATGTTAGGGGCTGTTTTGCTCCATTATTGCTCCATACGAGGATTAAAATTATAAGGCACTTCTAAATGAGCAACAAACTCCAAATTTGACATGGTTATATGATTATGTACAACATCGCTTGGGAGTAATTTGAATTTGTAAAAATGCTAAAATTTGAAAATGTTTGCAGAATGCAAGCACATAACAACTAGTGTATATATATATATATATCATATATATAGGAGGATACAAAATTATGAGGCACTTCCAGATGTGCTAGAAACTTGAATTTGGCAGGATTATAGGTTTTTGGTCACAACCAATGGAAAAAATCCGAAACTGGCAAAATTCCTATCCTGAGGGGCTATTTTGGCCCCTTTTTGCCCCATTTTTGCCCATAAGAATACATGTAAATTCGTGTAAAAGTTTTTATATTTGCATTTTAAAATTACTTCCCGTCAAGATACGAACTCGAGACTTAAACTGTCGGATAGGATATAAATGGTAGTTTCTTATTTTTGAAGTCAGAATTCAAATCCGAGTAGAATTAACGTAAATTTATAGTTTTTATCTCAAAAAAGTAGTAATTTTTCTGGGTCTTACAATAGGTTTCCTTGGTAACAAGCTCTATCCTTTCATATGGGTAAGCTTTTAATGGGAATCAGAGGCTTATATTTCAATGCTGTTAATGTTAAACTACACCTAATGAATGAAATCCAATATTAATATAACCTCATTTTTAGGGCTGTTTTGCCCCATTATTCCCCAATTCGAGAACAAAAAAGGCGATGCCGCTGCGCAGGAACCAGAGCCTTGAAATTTGGCATGGTTATAAAAATTTCATTGCAACCTAAGATAAAATTATAAAATTACAAAAATTCTCATTTTTAAGGGGCGGCTTTGCCCCTTTTTGGTGATCTATGAAGTTGAAATTTTTTCCATTGGTAGAATTTGCCATATAATGGATACGGGATTATAGAAATTTGTAAATTTATATTTGTTCGACCGTAATATTCTCTTACATGTTAAACAAATTGACTAATGTTTATGTACTTTCTGAAGAGCATGGAAGCTGAAAATTTTAAAGAAAGTTAGGGAGTAATGTTCCGGTGAAAATTAACGTTATCATTTTGTTAAAGTTTATTATTGTGGCTGATAAAAATTCAAAAATTTTAAACAGTTAAATTTATATAAATGCACTTCTAGGGGTGCTTCATCAATAAAATTTCGGATAAATGTAACATATGCTAAAAAGCTATAAATGATTTACAATTATAAATTTAGGGGTTGTTTTTACCTCAAAATTTTTCAATAAGGAAATCGATAAAGAGGTCCAAACTTTTCCGTTTCAAAATTATTTTTCCTCTCCTAATGCTTGCAGAATGCAAGCACACATTAACTAGTATAATATATAGATGTTTCTTACGCATGATATATCTATAATATATAGATGCTACTTACACATGATATATTATATATATATATACCGTATTCACCTGATTCTAAGACGACCTTTTTTTCCAAATTTTCAGCTGTAAATATCAAGAGTCGTCTTACATTCGGATACGAAGTATATTTAAGCATTTAATCAGTGGTTTTTACAACAAATGGTATATTAGAGTAAACAATTCACAACAGCAAATTCAAGTACGTACATAAAGACGTGAAATAAACAAATAGTAATAAAAATAAGAAAAACATGACGGGAATAATAATTATTTAGACTAATAATCATCGTCGACGATCATAACACAGACGTACTTTCACCTTGCACGTAATGCCAACCGCAATGTTAAAACAAATGAGAGCGGAAATCATTGGGATTCCCCTTTCAAACGACGCACCGCGATTCACTAAGTGTGACAGTAACTTTGAGTTGTGCATTCTTGATTTAAATGCACAACCCTTAAGTTAAAATGACAGATCATGTTGAAGTACGTGGCACGAGTGCAAAGGGAAAGTTAACAAAGGAATTAGACGGAGCTAAGATACAAATTTTAAGCTGATCGTGATAAATTACGCCGAAAAAACTAATAACTGTGATGCGAGTAGAAAGTTCGGTGTATCTGAGGCAAATGTGCGTGGATGGAAACTCTCAAAACAGGAACTAGAAAAAGCCAAAGCCACAAGGAAGTCGCTCAGTGGTCCAAAATTAGGCCGATTTCATGGCATTGAAGAAGAAGTAGTCAAGTTTGTGCGCACCATGAGGAAGAACGGTATGCCCGTTTCGACTGAAAGTATTATACTTAAAGCTAATGAAATTACTAGAGGACTTAATATATCATTGCAAGAATTCAAGGCCAGCAGAAGTTGGTGCGTGAGAATGATGCGACGAAATAATTTTTCTTTACGGCGACGAAATAATTTTTCTTTACGGCGACGAACTTCGCTGTGTCAGAAATTGTCAAAGACTATGTTGAAAAACTTCTCACTTACCAGAAATACGTAATTGGACTTAGAAAAACCAATAATTACCTTTTGAACCAAATAGGAAATGCCGATGAAACCCCAGTTTTCTTCTACATGCCATCTAATTATACTGTGAACGAAAAAGGTGCGAAGTCCGTCCTAATTAAAACTACAGGCAACGAAAAAATGCGAGTCACGGTAATGTTGGCGGTTTTAGCAGATGGGACTAAATTACCACCATATGTGATTCTAAAGCGGAAAACAATGCCTAAGAAACATTTGCCAAGTGGAATAATAGTGTCAAGAAAAGGGGTGGATGACTAAAGAACTAATGAGAGATTGGTTACATGTGGTGTGGAATAGACGGCCAGGAGCTTTACTGAAACAAAGAGCAATGCTTTCACTGGATGCATTCAAGGACACCTACCTCCTGAAGTTAAAAACATAATGAGTGCGATGAATATTGATCTTATTGTAATACCTGGAGGAATGACATCGCAACTTCAAGTTTTAGATGTTGCTGTCAATAAGTGTTTTAAAATTAATGTAAAGGTTTTGTATTCTGAGTGGTTACAGAGTGGTACTCACACTTTAACACCAAAAGGAAATCTTAAGAAACCTGAAGTTGCAATGCTCTGCCAATGGATCAAGCATCGTGGCAACAAATAAATGCAAAAGTAATAGTGAAAGGATTTAAGAAATGCTGCTTATCTAATGCCATGGATGGGAGTGAGGATGATGTTTTGTGGGAGACTGATGATGAAGTTGAGAGTGATAAAGATAGTGAGCATGAGGAAAATAATGAAGGTTGTATAGACAGTGATGATGACTAACACAGTAAAATGATTTTATGCAGCACTTGGATTGAAATGTTATTTTGTTGTCCTGAAATGAGTATATTCTTTCAATGTATTTACTTTATTTTTAATGTTATCTTAAAATGAATGCTACCATTTAATTTGTTTGAAAACCTGAATGGTTCTATTTGTGATGTGATCTTATGATTTTAAAATGTTAAAAGACAATGACATTCAAGAAAAGTATAAGAGAAAATAAATATTTCACAAGATTTATAATTTTTGTAGTCATGAAGGTCAATTTGAGCTTTTTTCTCTTTTGGAATCATCAAAATGGGGGGTCGTCTTAGATTCAGGGTCGTCTTGGATTCGGGTGAATACGGTATATATGAGGATACAAAATTATGAGGTAGGTACTTCCAGATGTGCCAGAAACTTGAAATTTGGTAGGATTATAGGTTTTTGGTTACAACCGGAGGAAAAAATCCGAAACTGTCGAAATTACTATTTTGAAGGGCTATTTTGGCCCCTTTTTGCCCCATTTTTTGCCCATAATAATACATGTAAATTGGTGTAGAGGTTTTTATATTTGCATTTTAAAATTACTTCCCGTCAAGATACAAACTCGAGACTTAAACTGTCGGATAGAATATAAATTGTAGTCTCTTATTTTTGAAGACGGGATGCAAATCCGAGTAGAATTAACGTAAATTTATAGTTTTTATCTCAAAAAAGTAGTAATTTTTCTGGGTCTTACAATAGGTTTCCTTGGTAACAAGCTCTATCCTTTCATATGGGTAAGCTTTCAATGGGAATCAGAGGCTTATATTTTAATGCTGTTAATGTTAAACTACACCTAATGAATGAAATCCAATATTGATATAATCCTCATTTTTGGGGCTGTTTTGCCCCATTATTGCCCAATTCGAGAACAAAAAAGGCGATGCCGCTGCGTTGGAACCAGAGACTTGAAATTTGGCACCGTTATAGAAATTTCATTGCAACCTAAGATAAAATTATAAAATTACAAAAATTCTCATTTTTAGGGGGTGGCTTTGCCGCTTTTCGGCCCCATGCGAGAACAAAAAATGCGAGGCCGCTGCATAGGACCTAGAGACTTGAAATTTGGAACAATTATAGGATTTTCATAGCAAACTAAGATAAAATTGTAAAATTGCAAAAAATTCCAATTTTGAATGTGTGGTTTTGCTCTTTTTCGGCCCCATACGAGTGTGATAATTATAAGGCACTTCTTAATGAGATACAAACTTGAAATTTGGCAGAATTATGGGTTTTTAGTTACAACAGATGGAAAAAATCTGACAGTGTAATAATTCTTAATGTTAGGGGCTGTTTTGCTCCATTATTGCTCCATACGAGGATTAAATTATAAGGCACTTCTAAATGAGCAACAAACTCCAAATTTGATATGGTTATATGATTATGTAAAACATCGCTTGGGAATAATTTGAATTTGTAAAAATGTTAAAATTTGAAAATGCTTGCAGAATGCAAGCACATATTAACTAGTATATATATATATATATATATCATATATATAGGAGGATACAAAATTATGAGGCCCAACTACAATAGTTGGAGAGCTGAAATTTAATACACAGTTGAACCGAAAAAATTAATCGGAGGAATAATTGCAAAATTGCAACAATGTTTATTTTCTTGGCCGGTAAAAATTATGAACTATTTTACCATCATTTCATGGTTTAGGTATTTCTATATGCGCTATAAAGCTGAAATTTTTTCTACCTGTAGAATTCGCCAAATAATGAAAACGGGAATATAGAAATTTGAAAATATTTATTCGGTCGGCCGTAATAAATTCCCAAATGTTTAACAAATTGACTAATGATTATGTACTTTCTGTAGATCCAGGAAGCTGGAAATTTTAACAGCGTTAGGAAATAATGTCCCGGTGGTAAATAACATTGAAGATTTTAGAAATACTAATTGCTGTGGCTGTTAAAAATTAATAAAATTTAAACAATGAAATTCAGATAAATCCACTTCTAGAGGTGCTGCATTGACGAAATTTGGTGTAAATGTGAGGTATTCGTAACAAATGCTAAAAACCTATACAAGTTTCATGATTATAAATTTTGTGGGTTATTCATACCGCAAAATTTTCAAAACAGAAAAACATGTAATTCGGAGCCGAGATGCGAACTTATGCATTGAAAATTATTTTTCGGCTTTTATTTTCACTTTAGGGTGAGAGAAAATGCTTGCAGAATGCAAGCACACATTTACTTGTATATGATATATCAATAATATATAGATGCTTCTTACACATGATATCTATAATATATAGATGCTTCTTACACATGATATATAATATATATATATATGAGGATACAAAATTATGAGGCACTTCCAGATGTGCCAAAAACTTGAAATTTGGTATGTTTATAGGTTTTTAGTCACAACCAAAGCAAAAAATCCGAAACTGGCAAAATTCCTGTTTTGAGGGGCTATTTTGGCCCCTGTTTGCCCCATTTTTTGCCCATAAGAAAGCATGTAAATTGGTGCAGAGGTTTTTATATTTACATTTTAAAATTACTTCCCGTCAAGATACGAACTCGAGACTTAAACTGTCGGATAGGATATAAATTGTAGTTTCTTATTTTTGAAGACGGAATGCAAATCCGAGTAGAATTAGCTTAATTTTATAGTTTTTATCGCAAAAATTGCTAATTTTTCTGGGTCTTACAATAGGTTTCCTTGGTAACAAGCTCTATCCTTTCATATGGGTAAGCTTTTAATGGGAATCAGAGGCTTATATTTTAATGCTGTTAATGTTAAACTACACCTAATGAATGAAATCCAATATTGATATAAGCCTCATTTTTAGGGCTGTTTTGCCCCATTATTGCCCAATTTGAGAACAAAAAAGACGATGCAGCTGCATAGGACCCAGAGACTTGAAATTTGGCACGGTTATAGAAATTTCATTGCAACCTAAGATAAAATTATAAAATTACAAAAATTCTAATTTTTAAGGTGCGGTTTTGCCCCTTTTCGGCCCCATACGAGAACAAAAAATGCGAGGCAGCTGCATAGGACCTAGTGACTTGAAATTTGGCACGATTATAAAATTTTCATGGCAAACTAAGATAAAATTGTAAAATTGCAAAAATTCCAATTTTTAATGGGTGGTTTTGCCCCTTTACGGCCCCATACGATTGTGATAATTATAGGGCACTTCTTAATGAGATACAAACTTGAAAATTGGCAGTATTATGGGTTTTTAGTTACAACAGATGGAAAAAAACTGACAGTGTAGAAATTCATAATGTTAGGGGCTATTTTGCTCCATTATTGTCCCATATGAGGATTAAAATTACAAGGTACTTCTAACTGAGCTACAAACTCCAACTGTGCCACGGTATATATGATTCTGTACAACATTGATTGGGAATAATTTCAATTTGTAAAAATGCTAAACATTAAAAATGCTTGCAGAATGCAAGCACACATTAACTAGTATATGATATATCATGTGTAAGAAGCATCTATATATTATAGATATAGGAGGATACAAAATTATGAGGCACTTCCAGATGTGACAGAAACTTGAAATTTGGTAGGATTATAGGTTTTTGGTCACAACCAAAGGAAAAAATCCAAAACTGGCAAAATTCCTATTTTGAGGGGCTATTTTGGCCCCTTTTTGCCCCATTTTTTGCCCATAAGAAAGCATGTAAATTGGTGCAGAGGTTTCTATATTTACATTTTAAAATTACTTCCCATCAAGATACGAACTCGAGACAAACTGGCGGATAGAATATAAATTGTAGTTCCTTATTTTTGAAGACAGAATTCAAATCCGAGTAGAATTAACGTAAAAATATAGTTTTTATCGCAAAAAATTGCTAATTTTTCTGGGTCTAACAATAGGCTTCCTTGGTAACAAGCTCTTTCCTTTCATATGGGTAAGCTTTTAATGGGAATCAGAGGCTTATATTATAATGCTGTTAATGTTAAACTACACCTAATGAAGGAAATCTGATATTGATATAATCCTCATTTTTGGAGCTTTTTTGCCCCAGTATCGTTCCATACGAGAAAAAAAATGATGAGGGAGCTCCATATAACCTAGAGACTTGAAATTTTGCACAAATATATAAATTTGGTTGTAACCGAAATAAAATAAAACATTGCAAAAAATCCATTTTTTAGGGGCGAACATTTTGCGGTTTAGGTATTTCAATACGGAATACAATGCTGAAATTTTTTCTAACGGTAGAATTTACAAAATAACGTAAACGGGATTATAGAAATTCAAAAAATTTTGTTCGTTCAGCCGTAAAAATTTATTAAATATTTAACAGTTTGACTAATGTTTATGTAGTTTCTGAGGGTGCAGGAAGATGAATTTTTAACTTAGGGAGGGTTTGTTGCTCCAGTGCTAACTAACATTAAAATTTTCCGAAAGGTTTATTATTATGGCTGTTAAAAATTCATAAAATTTATACAATTAAGTTCATATAAATGAGTTTATAGAGGTGCTACATCGATGATATATTGAACAAATATCAGGTATTCAAAGCGGATGATGAGAACCTATAAAATATTTATAATTATACATTTTAGGGGTTGTGTTTACCCAATATTATCGAAAAATACACGTAATTAGGTGAACAGGTGCAAAATTATGCTTTTGGAACTTAATTCTCGGCTTTTATTCTTTACATTAAGGTGAGAGAAAATGCTTGCAGAATGCAAGCACACATTCACTAGTCTATAATATATAGATGCTTCTTACACATGATATATATATATATATGAGGATACAAAATTATGAGGCACTTCCAGATGTGCCAGAAACTTGAAATTTGGTATCACAACCGAAGGAAAAAATCCGAAACTGTCGAAATTACTATTTTGAAGGGCTATTTTGGCCCCTTTTTGCCCCATTTTTAGCCCATATGAAAACATGTAAATTGGTGTAGAGGTTTTTATATTTGCATTTCAAAATTACTCCCGTCAAGATACGAACTCGAGACTTATACTGTCGGATAGGATATAAATTGTAGTTTCTTATTTTTGAAGACAGAATTCAAATCCGAGTAGAATTAGAATAATTTTATAGTTTTTATCGCAGAAAATTGCTAATTTTTCTGGGTCTAACAATAGGCTTCCTTGGTAACAAGCTATATCCTTTCATATGGGTAAGCTTTCAATGGGAATCAGAGGCTTATATTTTCATGCTCTTAATGTTAAACTACACCTAATGAAGGAAATCCGATATTCATATAATCCTCATTTTTGGGGCTGTTTTGCCCCATTATTGCCCCATTCGAGAACAAAAAAGGCGATGCAACTGCATAGGACCCAGAGACTTGAAATTTGGCACGGTTATAGAAATTTCATTGCAACCTAAGATGAAATTGTAAAATTACAAAAATTCTCATTTTTAAAGGGCGGTTTTGCCCCTTTTCGGACCCATGTGTTAACAAAAAATGCGAGGCAGCTGCATAGGACCTAGAGACATGAAACTTGGCACGATTATAGAATTTTAATGCAAACTAAGATAAAATTGCAAAATTGCAAAAATTTCTATTTTTAATGTGTGGTTTTGCCCTTTTTCGGCCCTATACGAGTGTGATAATTATAAGGCACTTCTTAATGAGATACAAACTTGAAATTTGGCAGAATTATGGGTTTTTAGTTACAACAGATGGAAAAAATCTGAGAGTGTAATAATTCTTAATGTTAGGGGCTGTTTTGCCCCATTATTGCTCCATACGAGGATTTAATTATAAGGCACTTCTAAATGAGCAACAAACTCCAAATTTGATATGGTTATATCATTATGTAAAACATCGCTTGGGAATAATTTGAATTTGTAAAAATGATAAAATTTGAAAATGCTTGCAGAATGCAAGCACATATTAACTAGTATATCTATAATATATAGGCGCTTCTTACATATGATATATATATCTATAATATATAGATGCTTCTTACACATGATATCTATAATATCTAGATGCTTCTTACACATGATATCTATAATATCTAGATGCTTCATACACATGATATATTATATATATATATATGAGGATACAAAATTATGAGGCACTTCCAGATGTGCCAGAAACTTGAAATTTGGTAGGATCATAGGTTTTTGATCACAACCGAAGGAAAAAATCCGAAACTGTCGAAATTACTATTATGAAGGGCTATTTTGGCCCCTTTTTGCCCCATTTTTTGCCCATAAGAATACATGTAAATTGGTGTAGAGGTTTTTATATTTTATTTTAAAATTACTTCCCGTCAAGATACGAACTCGAGACTTTAACTGTCGGATAGGATATAAATTGTAGTTTTTAATTTTTGAAGACGGAATGCAAATCAGAGTAGAATTAGCTTAATTTTATAGTTTTTATCGCAAAAAATTGCTAATTTTTCTGGATCTTACAATAGGTTTCCTTGGTAACAAGCTCTATCCTTTCATATGGGTAAGGTTTTTATGGTAATCAGAGGCTTATATTTTAATGCTGTTAATGTTAAACTACACCTAATGAATGTAATCCAATATTGATATAATCCTCATTTTTGGGGCTGTTTTGCCCCATTATTGCCCAATTCTAGAACAAAAAAGGCGATGCCGCTGCGTAGGAACCAGAGACTTGAAATTTGGCACAGTTATAGAAATTTCATTGCACCCTAAGATAAAATTATAAAATTACAAAAATTCTCATTTTTAAGGGCCGGCTTTGCCGCTTTTCGGCCCCATGCGAGAACAAAAAATGCGAGGCAGCTGCATAGGACCTAGAGACTTCAAATTTGGCACGATTATAGAATTTTCATAGCAAACTAATTGTAAGATAAAATTGTAAAATTGCAAAAATTCCAATTCTGAATGTGTGGTTTTGCCCCTTTTCGGCCCCATACGAGTGTGTAAATTATAAGGCACTTCTTCATGAGATACAAACTTGAAATTTGGCAGAATTATGGGTTTTTAGTTACAACAGATGGAAAAAATCTGAGTGTAATAACTCATAATGTTAGGGGCTGTTTTGCTCCATTATTGCCCCATACGAGGATTAAAATTATAAGGCACTTCTAAATGACCAACTAACTCCAAATTTGACATGGTTATATGATTATGTACAACATCCATTGGGAATAATTTGAATTTGCAAAAAGGCTAAAATTTGAAAATGCTTGCAGAATGCAAGCACATATTAACTAGCATTATATACATATATATGAGGATACAAAATTATGAGGCACTTCCAGATGTGCCAGAAACTTGAAATATGGTAGGATTATAGGTTTGTGGTCACAACCGGAGGAAAAAATCCGAAACTGTCGAAATTACTATTTTGAAGGGCTATTTTGGCCCCTGTTTGCCACATTTTTTGCCCATAAGAAAGCATGTAAATTGGTGCAGAGGTTTTTATATTTACATTTTAAAATTACTTCCCGTCAAGATGCGAACTCGAGACTTAAACTGTCGGATAGGATATAAATTGTAGTTTCTTATTTTTGAAGACAGAATTCAAATCCGAGTAGAATTAACGTAAATTTATAGTTTTTATCTCAAAAAATTGGTAATTTTTCTGGGTCTTACAATAGGTTTCCTTGGTAACAAGCTCTATCCTTTCTATGGGTAAGCTTTTAATGGGAATCAGAGGCTTATATTTTAATGCTGTTAATGTTAAACTACACCTAATGATGAAATCCAATATTCATATAATCCTCATATTTCGGGCTGTTCTGCTCCATTATTGCCCCATTCGAGAACAAAAAAGGCGATACCACTGCGTAGGAACCAGAGACTTGAAATTTGGCACGGTTATAGAAATTTCATTGCAACCTAAGATGAAATTATAAAATTACAAAAATTCTCATTTTTAAGGGGCGGTTTTGCCCCTTTTCGGCCCCATGCGAGAACAAATAAGGCGGGCAGCTGCATAGGACCTAGAGACTTGAAATTTGGCCCGATTATAGAATTTTCATAGCAAACTAAGATAAAATTGTAAAATTGCAAAAATTCCAATTTTTAATGTGTGGTTTTGCCCCTTTTCAGCCCCATATGAGTGTGATAATTATAAGGCACTTCTTAATGAGATACAAACTTGAAATTTGGCAGAATTATGGGTTTTTAGTTACAACAGATGAAAAAATCTTAGAATGTAAAAATTCATAATATTAGGGGCTGTTTTGCACCATTATTGCCCTATACGAGGATTAAAATTATAAGGCACTTCTAAATGAGCAACAAACTCCAAATTTGACACGGTTATATGATTATGTTCAACATCGCTTGGGAATAATTTGAATTTGTAGAAATGCTAAAATTTGAAAATGCTTGCAGAATGCAAGCACACATTCACTAGTATATTATATATATATATGTACTAGTTAATGTGTGCTTGCATTCTGCAAGCATTTTCAAATTTTAGCAGTTTTACAAATGCAAATTATTCCCAATCGATATTGTACATACTCATATAACCGTGTCAAATTAGGAGCTTGTAGCTCATTTAAAAGTGCTTTATAATTTTAATCCTCGTATGGGGCAATAATGGAGCAATACAGCTCCAAACATTATGAATTTTTACACTCTCAGATTTTTTCCTTCTGTTGTAAATAAAAACCCATAATTCTGCCAAATTTCAAGTTTGTATCTCATTAAGAAGTGCCTTATAATTATCACACTAGTATGGGGCCGAAAAGGGGAAAAACCGCCCTTTAAAAATGAGAATTTTTGTTATTTTGTAATTTTATCTTAGGTTGCAAAGAAATTTCTATAACCGTGCCAAATTTCAAGTCTCTGGTTCCTATGCAGCGGCATCATTTTTTGTTCTCGAATTGGGCAATAATGGAGCAAAACAGCCCCAAAAATGATGAATATATGAATATTGGATTTCATTCATTAGGTGTAGTTTAACATTAACAGCATTAAAATATAAGCCTCTGATTCCCATTAAAAGCTTACCCATATGAAAGGATAGAGCTTGTTACCAACGAAACCTATTGTAAGACCCAGAAAAATTACTACTTTTTTGAGATAAAAACTATAAATTTACGTTAATTCTACTCGGATTTGAATTCTGACTTCAAAAATAAGAAACTACAATTTATATCCTATCCGACAATTTAAGTCTCGAGTTCGTATCTTGATGGGAAGTAATTTTAAAATGTAAATATAAGAACCTCAGCACCAATTTACATGCTTTCTTATGGGCAAAAAAGGGGGCAAAAAGGGGCCAAAAAAGCCCCTCAAAATGGGAATTTTGCCAGTTTCGGATTTTTTCCTTTGGTTGTGACTAAAATCCTATAATCCTACCTAATTTCAAGTGTCTGGCACATCTGGAAGTGCCTCATAATTTTGTATCCTCATATATATATATATAAAATATCATGTGTAAGAAGCATCTATATATTATAGATATCATGTGTAAGAAGCATCTATATATTATAGATACTAGTTGTTATGTGCTTGCATTCTGCAAGCATTTTCAGGTTTTAGCATTTTTACAAATTCAAATTATTCCCAATCGATGTTGTACAGAATCATATAACCGTATCAATTTTGGAGTTTGTTGCTCTATTAGAAGTGCCTTATAATTTTATCCTCGTATGGAGCAATAATGGAGCAAAACAGCCCCTAACATTAAGAATTATTACACTCTCAGATTTTTTCCATCTGCTGTAACTTAAAACCCATAATTCTGCCAAATTTCAAGTTTGTATCTCATTAAGATGTGCCTTATAATTATCACACTCGTATGGGGCCGAAAAGGGGCAAAACCACACATTAAAAATTGGAATTTTTGCAATTTTACAATTTTATCTTAGTTTGCTATGAAAATTCTATAATCGTGCCAAATTTCAAGTCCATAGGTCCTATGCAGCTGCCTCAAATTTTTTGTTCTCGCATGGGGCCGAAAAGGGGCAAAACCGCCCTTTAATAATGAGAATTTTTGTAATTTTATAATTTTATCTTAGGTTGCAATGAAATTTCTATAACCGTGCCAAATTTCAAGTCTCTGGTTCCTACGGAGCGGCATCGCCTTTTTTGTTCTCGAATTGGGCAATAATGGGGCAAACCAGCCCCAAAAATGAGGATTATATCAATATCGGATTTCCTTCATTAGGTGTAGTTTAACATTAACAGCATTAAAATATAAGCCTCTGATTCCCATTGAAAGCTTACCCATATGAAAGGATAGAGCTTGTTACCAAGGTAACCTATTGTAAGACCCAGAAAAATTACTACTTTTTTGAGATAAAAACTATAAATTTACGTTAATTCTACTCGGATTTGCATTCCATCTTCAAAAATAAGAGACTACAATTTATATCCTATCCGACAGTTTAAGTCTCGAGTTTGTATCTTGACGGGAGGTAATTTTAAAATGCAAATATAAAAACCTCTACACCAATTTACATGTTTTCTTATGGGCAAAAAATGGGGCAAAAAGGGGCCAAAATAACCCTTCAAAATAGTAATTTCGACAGTTTCGGATTTTTTCCTCCGGTTGTAACCAAAAACCTATAATCCTACCAAATTTCAAGTTTCTGGCACATCTGGAAGTGCCTCATAATTTTGTATCCTCATATCTACAATATATAGATGCTTCTTACACATGATATCTATAATATATAGATGTTTCTTACACATGATATATTATATATATATATATATGAGGATACAAAATTATGAGGCACTTCCAGATGTGCCAGAAACTTGAAATTTGGTAGGATTATAGGTTTTTGGTTACAACCGGAGGAAAAAATCCGATACTGTCGAAATTCCTATTTTGAGGGGTATTTTGGCCCCTTTTTGTCCCATTTTTTGCCCATAAGAAAACATGTAAATTGGTGTAGAGGTTTTTATATTTGCATTTTAAAATTACTTCCCGTCAAGATACAAACTCGAGACTTAAACTGTCGGATAGGATATAAATTGTAGTCTCTTATTTTTGAAAACGGAATGCAAATCCGAGTAGAATTAACGTAAATTTATAGTTTTTATCTCAAAAAAGTAGTAATTTTTCTGGGTCTTACAACAGGTTTCCTTGGTAACAAGCTCTATCCTTTCATATGGGTAAGCTTTTAATGGGAATCAGAGGCTTATATTTTAATGCTGTTGATGTTAAACTACACCTAATGAAGGAAGTCCGATATTGATATAATCCTCATTTTTGGGGCTGTTTTACATGTATTCTTATGGGCAAAAAATGGGGCAAAAAGGGGCCAAAATAACCCCTCAAATTAGGAATTTTGCCAGCTTCGGATTTTTTCCTTTGGTTATGGTTAAAAACCTATAATCTTACCAAATTTCAAGTTTCTGGCACATCTGGAAGTGCCTCATAATTTTGTATCCTCATATATATATATATAATATATCATGTGTAAGAAGCATCTATATATTATAGATATGTATATATAGGAGGATACAAAATTATGAGGCACTTCCAGATGTGCCAGAAACTTGAAATTTGGTGGTATTATAGGGTTTTGGTCACAACCGAAGGAAAAAATCCGAAACTGTCGAAATACCAATTTTGAAGGGCAATTTTGGGCCCTTTTTGCCCCATTTTTTGCCCATAAGAATACATGTAAATTGGTGTAGATGTTTTTGTATTTGCATTTTAAAATTACTTCCCGTCAAGATACGAACTCGCGACTTAAACTGTCGGATAGTATATAAATTGTAGTTTCTTATTTTTGAAGACAGAATTCAAATCCGAGTAGAATTAGCGTAAATTTATAGTTTTTATCGCATAAAAGTGGTAATTTTTCTTGGTTTAACAATAGGCTTCCTAGGCAACTGGCTTAACCCTTTCATATGGGTAAGGTTTCAATGGGAATCAGAGGCTTATATTTTAATGCTTAAACGTTAAACTATGCCTAATGAAGGAAATCCGATACTGATATAATCCCATTTTTGGGGCTGTTTTGCCCCATTATTGCTCTACACGAGAACAAAAACGGTCCATATGACCTAGAGACTTGAAATTTAGCACAATTATAGAAATGTTGTTGCAACTGAAGTTAAAATAAAAAAATAGCAAAAATTCAACTTTTTTGGTGCCATTTTGCCCCATTTCTACCCAATACAAATGTGAGCATTATAGGGCACTTCTTAATGAGATACAAAACTTGAAATTTGACACGGTTATATGGTTTAGGACATAATCGATTAGGAATAATTCGGAATTGTAAAAATTCTAATATTTGAAAATGCTTGCATAATGCAATCACATATTATAAACATATAAACAAACGTTTCATGGTTTAGTTACTTATAAATGTGCAACAATGCTGAAATTTTTTCTAACGGTAGATCTTACCAAGTAACGAAAACGGGATTATAGAAATTTGAAAATGTTCCTTTATTGACCTGTAAAAAATTCATAAATATTTAAAAAATTTACTAATGTTTATGCACTCAGAGCTAGGGAGTTAAATATTTTGAGAAATTAGGGAATGCTATTCCCGCGGTAAATGATATTGAAAAATATAATAAAGTTAGTTACTGTGGCTGTAAAAATTCATCATTTTATATAACTACACCTTTAGAGGTGCTACATCAATGAAATTTTGCAGAAATGTCAGGTATTCGTATGAAATGATGAAAAACTATACAAGTTTTACAATTATAAATTTAAGGGGTTATTTTTATTCCAATACTGTCCATAATGTAAAGCGTTAATCGGCGCAGAGGTGCAAACTTTTGCATTTAAAAATTATCTGCCTACTCTACTCTTTATATTATGACGAGACAAATTGCTTGCAGAATGCAAGCACACATTAACTAGTATATATATATATCCTATATCGTATATCCTCTGTAAGAAGAGTCGATATAGAATTATATATATATATAGTAGGATACTAATATCTTGCCCAAACTACAATAGCTGGAGAGCTGAAATGTAATACAGAGGTGAACCGAAAAAAATAATCAGAGGAATAATTGGGGAAATGCGATAATGTTTATTTTCTTGTCCGGTAAAAATTATAAACTATTTTAGTAACATTTCATGGTTTAGGTACTTCTAAATGTACTCTGAAGCTGAAATTTTTCTACATGTAGAATTTGCCAAATAATGAAAAAGGGAATATTGAAATTTGAGAATGTGATTCGTTTGGACCTAATAAATTCTTAAATGTTTAACAAATTGTCTAATGTTTATGTATTTTCTGAAGATCCAGGAAGATGAAAATTTTAACCGAGTTAGGAAATAATGTTCCGCTGATAAATAACATTCGAAATTTCATGAAAGCTTTATATGGTGGCTATTAAAAATTCATAAATTTTAAACAATGAAATTCATATAAATGCACTCTAGAGGTGCTATATCCATGAAATTTTGCGTAAATGTGAGGTATTCCTAAGAAATGCTAAAAACCTATAAATGTTTTATAATTATAAATTTTAGGGGTTGTTTATACCCCAATATTTTCAAAACAGAAAAACACGTAATTTGGTGCCGAGATGCGAACTTACGCATTGAAAATTATTTTTTGGCTTTTATTTTTACTTTAAGGTCAGAGAAAATGCTTGCAGAATGCAAGCACAGATTTACTTGTATATATATATCATGTGTAAGAAGCGTCTTTATATTATAGATATAGGAGGATAAAAAATTATGAGGCACTTCCAGATGTGACAGAAACTTGAAATTTGGTAGGAATATAGGTTTTTGGTCACAACCGAAGGAAAAAATCCGAAACTGGCGAAATTCCTATTCTGAGGGGCTATTTTGGCCCCTTTTTGCCCCATTTTTTGCCCATAACAAAACATGTAAATTGGTGCAGAGGTTTTTATATTTGCATTTTAAAATTACTTCCCGTCAAGATACGAACTCAAGACTTAAACTGTAGGATAGGAAATAAATTGCAGTTTCTTATTTTTGAAGACAGAATTCAAATACGAGTAGAATTAGCGTAAATTTAGTGTTTTTATCGCAAAAAAGTGATAATTTTTCTTGGTCTAACAGTAGGCTTCCTAGCAACAGGCTTAATGCTTTCATATGGGTAAGCTTTTAATGGGAATCAGAGGCTTATATCTTAATGCTGTTAAGGCCACCGCACACCGGGCGCTATACAATGAAGATATAATATAAAGATATATCGCTAACTTTTGTGGAACATGTAATTCAAAGTAAGCCCGCAGACTGAAGGAAAAATATAGCACGCTATAAGCTATAAAACCCCGCTATATAGCACGCGTTGTGGTCTTGGCTATTTTTACAAAATATAGGAGAACCTACGCATGCGCAGAATGCACGGGCGACCACGTGTACAGTGCTCCTAGCGTCATATAGTTGAAGTCTTTACTTGAGCAAGTATCGGGCTGCTTGTTTTTTTTCTTATACAGTGTTTGACATGGAAGACATGCAAGATCTCTTCAAACTGGGTTTTTGTTAAACGAAAATACTGTCGGAACTTCTCGTCATCGTTTTGTAGATCCTGAATTAAATGATGGCACTCTCCAAGTTGCTCTCTACTAATATTAATTTCATGAATCCACTTCCTCTTCTTTGGCTTTAACCCTTAAACCGAAGTATCTACTTTTTGTCTATTATTAGAAGTATGTCAGACACGCATCTAAAAATATTCAATTTTTAATGTTTTATTATTAAATTAAGTGTTATGATACATTAAGCTTATTCATTTATTACATATAAATAATATTCGCCATATACCAATGTAATATCTACATATTAATATTTAAAAATGTTTGCGTTGAAAGTATACGTAATGTAAAAAATAGTTTGCGCTTACAAATCTCCATAACATATGTCACAAATCTTTTTGAAACATTGTAAGTAGATTGGCCTTTGACATTTTATGCATTTATACCTGGTATTTCGATTTTGTGTATACGGACATTAGCTACACTTCCTTTTTCTTTCAGGTCTGTCGCTCTCAGATTTCTGTTTTGGTTTCGGTGTGCCATCCTTATTTGCTTCTTGTAAAACGCTTTCAATGAGTTTTTTCAAGTCTGAACGCAGATTTGGAACAGCAAGTCTGTTTCCTAGGTGTGGCCTCCAAAGTACTACAGTTAATTCTTTCAAAAAATTGAATCTCTTTATATTTTTCTGAATTTTTGAAACATAAGTAGACTATGTAACTATTCACCACAGATATGTTTACAAACATATAAAATACTGCTAATGGCCAACGTCGACTTCTTCTGTTATAAGAATAATTAGCGCATTTATGATCCATTACATCGACGCCTCCTTTGTTCGGTTGTAAAATCCCACTATTTCCGGTTTATTTGTGTCGATGCATAGTTGATACCATCAGCACCGCTTTATTCTTTTTTGGAACGTAACTGAGCAATGCGATATCATTACTAAATCTATACAATGTCGAACCAACTTCTATTTTCCTCGATGGTAAAAAAACTTTTGGGATTTTCGTTTTTTCTCTTCAGCGTTCCTACGTACGCTAGCTTTTTCTCTCGTAATATTTGCACCAATTCTTTGATGTACTACCATCTTCCGAGGTGCTAGGGCCTGCATCCATCCTTACTTCTGTAATAAATCTAAATTATAATTATATAATTCTAAAAATTGGTTGAAAAAGAAATGTAAATAATATTTATTTGTAATAGTAATAATTTGTTTCTATTTTACCGAAGGAAATTTCTCCGTAATTCGAAGTATGTGTCCACCAGAAACGCAAAAAATATACGTTATGAGATGTAGGGGTCCACGAGACACTGTAACTTTTGAAAAACGATTTCTTACGAACAGTTGAGAAATTGCGACTGCAAAAACAATATATCATCCGCAGCAGGAAGTAATTTGAGGAAGGTACTGTGGGGTTTGGGCTCGCCAGCTTAACCAGTGCAGCCACACTAACAAACTGAAAAATCGTATGTGGTTGTCAGACACATACTTCGGTTTAAGGGTTAAAGCCAATGTTAAATACAGCAATGCCTCGGCGTTTATTCTCTTGGCCATCTTGTAGAACTAATTGTAAGCGAGTTTCCCGGGAAAAAATAAAACATTATAGTATCTGGTGTGCACATATTTATATCTTATCGCTAGCTATAACATAGCACAAAAATATAGCGCTATAAAGTATAGCGCCCGGTGTGTGGTGGCCTTTAATGTTAAACTAAACCTAATGAAGGATATCTGATATTGATATAATCCTCATTTTTGGGGCTGTTTTGCCCCATTATTGTCCCATTCGAGAACAAAAAAGGTGCTGCAGCTGCATAGGACCCAGAGACTTGAAATTTTGCACGGTTATAGAAATTTCATTGCAACCTAAGATAAAATTATAAAATTACAAAAGTTCTCATTTTTAAAGGGCGGTTTTGCCCCTTTTCGGACCCATGCGATAACAAAAAATACGAGGCAGCTGCATAGGACCTAGAGACTTGAAATTTGGCACGATTATAGAATTTTCATGGCAAACTAAGATAAAATTGTAAAATTGCAAAAATTCCAATTTTTATTGGGTGGTTTCGCCCTTTTCGGCCCCATACGAATGCGATAATTATAAGGCACTTCTTAATGAGATATAAACTTGAAATTTGGCAGAATTATGGGTTTTTAGTTACAACAGATGGAAAAAATCTGAGAGTGTTACAAATCATAATGTTTGGACTGTTTTGCTCCATTATTGCCCCATACGAGGATTAAAATTATAAGGCACTTTTAAATGAGCTACAAACTCCTAATTTGACACGGTTATATGAGTATGTACAATACCGATTGGGAATAATTTGAATTTGTATAAATGCTAAAATTTGAAAATGCTTGCAGAATGCAAGCACATATTAACTAGTATATATATCATGTGTAAGAAGCATCTATATATTATAGATATATATATCATGTGTAAGAAGCGTCTTTATATTATAGATATAGGAGGATACAAAATTATGAGGCACTTCCAGATGTGACAGAAACTTGAAATTTGGTAGGATTATAGGTTTTTGGTCACAACCGAAGGAAAAAATCCGAAACTGGCAATATTCCTATTTTGAGGGGATATCTTGGCCCCTTTTTGCCCCATTTTTTGCCCATAAGAAAGCATGTAAATTGGTGGAGAGGTTTTTATATTTGCATTTTAAAATTACTTCCCATCAAGATACGAACTCGAGGCTTAAACTATCAGATAGGATATAAATTGTAGTTTCTGATTTTTGAAGACAGAATTCAAATCCGAGTAGAATTAGTGTAAATTTATAGTTTTTATCGCAAAAAAGTGGTAATTTTTCTGGGTCTAACAATAGGCTTCCTAGGCACTAGTCTTAATGCATTCATATGGGTAAGCTTTTAATGGGAATCAGAGGCTTATATTTTAATTCCTTTAATGTTAAACTATGCCTAATGGGGGAAATCCTATATTGTAATAATCCTCATTTTTGGAGCTCTTTTGCCCCAGTATTGCTCCATACGACTACAGAAATGATGAGGCAGCTCCATATAACCTAGAGACTTGAAATTTGGTCTGGTTATAAAACCTTTATGTCAACCGAAGAAAAATAAAACTGCGAAAATTCCAAATTTTAAGGGCGGTTTTGCCCTATTTTTGACCCATACCAGTGTTAAAATAATACGGCAATTCTTAATGAGATGCAAATATGAAATTTTGCAGAATTATGGATTTTTAGTTACAACAGAAAGAAGAAATTCGATATCGTGAAACTTCGAAATCTTAGCAACTGTATTGCCACATATACTGTCCTATGCAACGAGTAAAATTATAATGCACTTCTAAATGAGCTACAAAGTTGAAATTTGATATGGATATATGATTTTGCACAAAATTGATTGGGAATAATTTCAAAATGTAAAAAGGCTACACATCAAAAATGCTTGCAGAATGCAAGCACACATTAACTAGTATATATATATATATATATCATGTGTAAGAAGCGTCTATATATTATAGATATATTATATATATATATAGGAGGATACAAAATTATGAGGCACTTCCAAATGTGCCAGAAACTTGAAATTTGGTAGGATTATAGGGTTTTGGTCACAACCGAAGGAAAAAATCCGAAACTGTCGAAATTCCTATTTTGAAGGGCTATTTTGGCCCCGTTTTGCCCCATTTTTTGCCCATAAGAATACATGTAAATTGGTGTAGAGGTTTTTATATTTGCATTTTAAAATTACTTCCCGTCAAGTTACGAACACGAGACTTAAACTGTCGGATAGGATATAAATTGTAGTTTCTTATTTTAGAAGACAGAATTCAAATCCGAGTAGAATTAACGTAAATGTATAGTTTTTATCTCAAAAAAGTAATTTTTCTGGGTCTAACAATAGGCTTCCTTGGTAACAAGCTCTATCCTTTCATATGGGTAAGGCTTTAATGGGAATCAGAGGCTTATATTATAATGCTGTTAATGTTAAACTACACCTAATGAAGGAAATCCGATATTGCTATAATCCTCATTTTTGGGGCTGTTTTGCCCCATTATTGCCAAATTCGAGAACAAAAAAGGCGGTGCAGCTGCGTTGGAACCAGAGACTTCAAATTTGGCACGATTATAAAATTTTCATGGCAAACTAAGATAAAATTCTAAAATTGCAAAAATTCGAATTTTTAATGTGTGCTTTTGTCCCTTTTCGGCCCCATACGAGTGTGATATTTATAAGGCACTTCTTAATGAGATACAAACTATAAATTTGGCAGAATTCTTGGTTTTTACTTACAACAGATGGAAAAAATCTGAGTGTGTAATAATTCATAATGTTAGGGACTGTTTTGTTCCATTATTACCCCATACGAGGATTAAAATTATAAGGCACTTCTAAATGAACATCAAACTCCAAATCTGAAATGGTTATATGATTATGTACAACATGGATTGGGAATAATTTGAATTTGTAAAAATGCTAAAATATGAATTGCTTGCAGAATGCAAGCACATATTAACTAGTATATATATATATATATCATGTGTAAAAAGCGTCTTTATATTATAGATATATATATATCGTGTAAGAAGCATCTATATATTATAATATCGTGTGTAAGAAGCATCTATATATTATAGATAGATATATATATATATCATGTGTAAGAAGCATCTATATATTATAGATATATATATATATCATGTGTAAGAAGCATCTATATATTATAGATATATATATATAGGGGGGATACCGCGTGTCCCCACCTTTTTTTAAATATTCTTTTGCTTTTATCCGAAATTTTAAGAAACTTACAAATTTCATGTTAATATTTAACAAAAAAAGTATTTTTAGAAAATTGTGAGTTTTTAGTTCCCCTGTTACGTATTCTTGTAAATTAATATTTATTTGTCTATGTTTCAATCTGTGTTGCATGAATGTCTATGTTTCTATGTTGCATGAATGGAAAAAGATTTCCCGCGAAAAGAAAGAAGGCAACGGCGCATGCCATAGATATTGTCGCGGTATCCTAGATGGCAACAGGGTTGGGAGGGCAGTGATCCTTAGGAATCCTTGCAAAGGGACGCGCAGGGTAGCGGGAAAAATCGATGGAATACAGAGCGAGAGAGTACTGTGTGCGAGAATTTGTTTTCTGGTCGTGTGTGAATATCATGACAATATCTTCTATATGGTGCATGCTGTCAGCTGTCTTTACTCTAACTTCTAATGTGTCCCGGCTGGGAATGTCACAGTAGACTTTCGACGTTTGCGTCCCGGCTTGACTAGTTGTCCCTAAAAAAGTTGTGTAAAACCGTATTCGGCTGTTAGTGGAGCATTATTGTGAAAGAAATTGTATTATGTTGACTTTTTTGGGACACTTTTTATCTTTATAAAATGAATAAAGGATTTTTTAATGCCCATGTCGAAAAGGAAGAGAACTGACGATACAGAAGAAATAACTGATACAACTGAATCGACTGTAGTTTCGACATCGCCATTTTCTACAAAGGAAAATACGGGGCCTTCTTGTTGGACTTTAGAGCAAAAGAATGATTTCTGTGAAAAAAAAACGTTTGGTTATGTACAAAAAACAGAAAACTTGGTTGTGGTGCTTGCCATAAAGTTAAAACGCTTGGAATTGAAGCAAAAATGGGTATGAAGATATCAAAGGAATGGGCCAATAATGAAGTTACCCATTTTGGTACAACTCGGGAACAGCAGTTAACATCTCTACGGACCAAGATATTTAAACACAAAGAAAGTGCTGGTCACAAAACTGCCATGAAGATATTGGAAGAGGCAAGTAAAGAAACGCTAGAGAAGATTTGCCTGAAATCCCTTTCACGCCAAAAAGAGGTTACTGCCAAAATATTTCGCACAGCCTACAAAGCTGCAAAAAGGAATCAATCATCCAATAATTTTTTCAATAATTTTGAAATGGAAATTGACTTGCAAGAACTTAATGGTGTTGATATGGGACGAATACTTCACTCTGAAAATGCTTGCATCAACATTATCAATCACATTAGCAAGGAAATGAGAACAAACTTGGTCCACAAAATCATAACTTCCAAATCAAAAATATCATTAATCATTGATGAAGCAACATCCCTTAATCAAAAGTCTACATTAATGTTGTATATCGGTGTAATGATTTCTGGTTGTGAAATGACTGCATCAGTTAATTTATTTATTGAGTTGATAGAATTAGATGATGTAACGGCGACTGGGATTTTCTCCACTTTGATTTGCCATCTTCAATCTATCAGATTGACAAAAGAATACCTGAATGATTATTTAGTTTCTGTTGCTTGTGATGGTGCAGCGGTAATGCTTGGATCTCGTGGTGGAGTTAAGAAATTATTGAAAGAAATTTCCATCGATAATTGTATGGCACTGTGCCAATCTTAGACTGGAATTAGCCATCCACGATGCTGTCAAAACAATTTCTGGAATTAACAGGTTCAAGGCATTTATTGACAAGTTATATGTCCTCTACCATGCATTACCAAAAAATAGTCGAGAATTGCAAGCCTGTGCTAATTTACTGAAAATGCAACTTTTGAAAATTGGATGAATATTAAGCACTCATTGGGTAGCATCCAGTTTTCGTTCAGTTTCCGCAGTTTGGCAGGATTACAAAGCATTGGTGCATCATTTTACAATTGCTAAGGATGATTCGTCCAAAGACAAAAAAGACAGATGTATGAAGGATTGCTGAAGAAAATTACAACAGTGGAGTTTATTTTAGATTTAGGATTGATGTGTGATGTACTTCAAGAGCTTTCTGAGCTAAGTCTGAAATTGCAAGAACGCAACATAAATTTGTATTGAGCAAATAAAATGATTAAATGTCTTGCTCAAGTATTTGAAGAGAGACAAATATATCCTGGACCATATTATGAAAAAGCCACCACTGCTGCCAAATGTCTCATTTTCCAGGGGGTTCCTATATACAAAAAATATAAAAAAGAGGACCCAGCAATCTGTCCTACTTCATTTTAAGAAAATCTGAAAATATCTATAGAAAAGAGATTACTAGATGATGAAGAAGCTGATTTACCTAAATGGGCCCGAGTGCTAGATCCGAAATAGTGGCCAGGAGAAGTTCAAAATCATTTGACGTTTGGGGAGGCAGAAATAAGAAATTTGCCTATAAGACTCCGTTTGAATGAAAGGGAGATGATACAGAGTTTCCGAGAATACCTAGAGGAAAAAAGAATTCCAGACGGATTATTTCAATTAATACACAATCTCGATATGATTCCGATATCTTCAAGTGAATGTGAAAGGGGTTTTTCACAGATGAACCTTATTGTAACCCCTTTAAGATCTTCGTTGTCCACTAAAACAACTTCAGCAGTGATGTTCATCAAGATTGTTGCGCCTACTCTAAGACTGTTTGATCCAACAAAATTCATCGAATCTTGGTTGCTTTTTGGACATCATTCAGCAATAGATGCAAATAGCAAAGAGAGAAATCGAGACACTGAACCTCCTGAAGGCATGAGTCAGATTTGGAGTTTATTATAAAACTTTTACAAATATGTTTTTTTAATATTCTCATCATTAATTACTGAAAACTTTTGTTTAACTTTCCTAATTAATAAATAGAATTAATACATTCAATATTTTCTTTTTTTCCAAATTTCTCCACCTCTCTCATAAATCTACTACGTAACAAGTTAGTTCCAAAATGAAAAAAAATGACCTTTAACGTGTTGCTTAACCACAAATTGCTTTTGAAGTTGAAAACACGATGCTAAAAATACACACCCCTTTATTTAGAAAACACAGTATACCCACCTATTTTTCTAGCAAAAAAGCAATGTGTGTGTGTGTGTGTGTATATATATATATATACACACCCACCTATTTTTCTAGAAAAAAAGCACTGTGTGTATATATATACATACACATATACACAGAGCTATAGTGAGGGCGGGGCAACCGGGGCAGGTGCTCAGGGTGCAGCTTCCTAAGGGTATGCCAAATGGAAGTCTTATTATACACTTGACAAAGTGTGGTTACAGTTTCGATCTCTTCGCAACTGCCAACCTGAGGTTCAGCTGAAGGACCTTGAATGTACCAAGTCATAGGTTAATGTGTGCAAAATTAATTGGCTGCTTCTACTCTTTATGTTCTGAATGTAATTTCTTTTATTTATCCTCGTCCCTAAAAATGTGTACGCCCTATCTCATTACATTAGTGGTGCAGAATTTTCATCCGAGTCCTCGATAAAAAAGTAATTATTGAGTAATTTATTGATTTTATTGCTATCAAATCAAAAAAATTGATACGATATACATTGTATAAACTTTCTCATATATTAATGCGTTGGTTAGTTATCTATTGAAAAATATGAACTACGTAGAATCATTATAAACATCAACTTACATAACTATATGGAATTTGATGAAAATTGTGTGTGTGTGTATATATATATATATATATTTAGGACAACTAGGTGTTGAAGGAAACCCAGTGAACACTTACCGGAAGGAGAGCCGCTGGGATGTTGGAGAGACACATTTGTAGAGGTTAGAGCTTTCTGGATGATCCCTTCGTCAGCACAAGAGAGACACAGTATATATATATATATATATAAATATATATATATAGTTATATAGATATATGAATACATCATGTACAATAAGCGTCAATATATTATAGATATATTGGACTTTTAACCATTTCGGCTCTTCCCATTGTTTCTGACAAAAAACTATAATAATAAAAACCTACAACCTACAATAATATTAATTTGTATCAATATTTTTAAAAATACTAGAGGTATAGCGTTCTTTGCTGCAAAATAAGATAAAATGTATGCTACAAATGTAATTAACGCAAGGACACAAATAACAAATTCTACTAATGTGGGAGGACCAAATGCGAATCAACAACAAGTTCAAATTTCATTTAAAAATTCGCCAGATATTTATAACTGAAGGAACCAGTCATAACTGAAAGGCAATGAGATAAAAAATGGTGAAAACATTTGATAATGATATTTTCTCCTGAACCTTATATTTTTTAAAATAAATAGTGTAAAAGTATTACCTAGAGCATTTTTGGTCCTTGTCTCAACAGGATTAACCACAGCCCACCCTTGATCTTGAGATTCGACTGATAAGGCATTTTCTTCGGTCTGAATCCATTCTATAAACATTCCATAGCTCTGTAAATAAAAATGACCGAACACACTTTAACACGCGCAAGTAATATATATATATGTGTGTGTGTGTGTGTGTAAAACGACTAATACTAAGCAGCAGAAAATGCTTATTTATTCTAATATATTGGCTCCTAATATGTAGAAACATTCATTCAGTACAAGAATAAGAACCGAAACTGACAAATTCGTAGCCGCGAAAAATGCCCATACACTTACGTATTTTTTAATAAACAGTGCTCCTGAACACAGACTATCGTCATCTCGGTTGAGGTTTAAATCC
This sequence comes from Uropetala carovei, assembly GCA_036926305.1. Lineage (NCBI taxonomy): Eukaryota > Metazoa > Arthropoda > Insecta > Odonata > Petaluridae > Uropetala > Uropetala carovei. The sequence goes on from JAXCHB010000195.1 coordinate 2,328,891, forward strand.
TGAATAAGTACACCATGGTGACTATACAGCTCCTAAAATTTTAAGTTTTGTTATCAGACTAAAATGACAATTCTTGTTGCAAACGAAGGAAAATTAGGATAAATTGAAGCATTTTCTCTCTCCTGACCGATCCCTCTTCCGTTAAATCGTCCATAGTAGAATCCATGATCCCATTGACGACTGAAGCTTAATGTACAATAATTCTGATGACAATTCACAACATCGTCATTTCCAACTTCCTAAGTACACCACAGCTTACCATGTGACAACTAAGGAAAGCATAGGAAAGCAAATATTGAACGACCTATCGAATTACTCTCGTTACCAACTAAAAGTATTTCATTCTCTAGAGAAATTTCGAGCTCGGCCTATGTCTGAAAACAATTTCAAATTAAGCATTAAGAAGTGAAAAACGAGTACTAATCTTAGGAATCTCTAATAAACATTAAATTCTCCCGATTCTTCGCTCTCCAATTTATTTCTTGACACCAATTTCCTAGATAAGTCTGTGGGGATAACTCAAGCCATCATCCCTTTGACCTCGTTTCCAAAGTTTCGAATATATTTCCTTTGGAGGAAGTGTAGTATACCACCCCCCTTCAAAATGGAGGCACTAGATCTTATAAATATTTTAGACCAGTGTTTCTCAACCTTTTGTCATTCACGGACCACTTCAAGCATTCCTTTACTTACCGCGGACCACTAGGTTGGGGTTGTTTTGTGTCTATGAATTTTCCTGGCAAATTTACAATTTTTTCCTTTATTATCAGCTCTGCTAAGAAATAAATCGGAGGTAATAACGTACGAATGGTAAGGGAAATTTTAAAAGAAAGCAAAATGTATGTGTTGTAATATTTTTTATTGAAAAAATATAAATAAAAAAAGGCTTCAAAAATATTTAATGTGATGGTTGTGCCTGTTTTCTTTTACTAAATTCATTTATATTTGGGTCTACATTTTTTTGTTAGCTTCAATCGAATGTCTGACGTTATATCCAGTCGATTCCTATACTTAGTTTTCATTGCTACTAAAGCCGAAAATACGGTTTCGCACAAATACGAAGATGAGTATGGCATCAAAATGTTTAGTGCAATGTTTGATAATTCAGGATATTACCATGGAAGAATAATATTACTTTTGAATTTGAATCCAGAAGTCTGTCAACAGCGTATTTTCGACTTTCAACTTAAGTGCTCCATCTGAACAAATGTCAATCAAATCTTCTTGTAATTTAATTGACAAATGTTTTGTTTTTAAATTGGATGCAAATGGATTGCGCATCCAATTGTACAAGTCATAATTTTCAAGATAGTAATCTTGGAATTTTTGTTTCAGCGAAGACAAATGAGAATAGATATGTTCAGATATATCTAGCTGAAGAGTTAAATTATTTTCTTCCAAAAAGGATTCCATTCTACAAAATGATTCAAAATTCTGTTTTTTGATGCGTTGCATCCATAAATCAAGTTTTTAAATAAAACCCTGAACTTTATCATTTGCACTAAATAAATTTACTGCTAACCCTTGAAGCTGTCGATTCATTTAATTTAATTTTGAAAATATATCAGAGATATGCTAATTTAATGAGCCATTTTTCATCGGTAAGGCTGTCAGCATGATCAAATTTTGAATTTTTTTTAAATAACATTATTTCTTGGCGAAAATGAAACAATTTTGTGAATATTTTACCTCAGGACAGCCAACGAACTTCTGTGTGCAAAAGTTGTTGTTTGAATTCACTTCTCATTTCATCACAAAGAGGAACAAATAACCGACTGTTCGTTGGTCTTGATTTAATGAAGTTTATAATTTTTATCGCTACATCTAAAACGTCTTTAAATTCACTTGGCATACCTTTACAAGCCAAGGCTTGTCTGTGAATATTACAATGTACCCAAGTAATATTAGGAACAATTTCTTGGATTTGAGCCATCACACCACTGTGCTTTCCTATCATTGTTCTGCCACCATCGGAACAAACACCAACGCATCGTTTCCAGTCAATTTTATTTTCAGTTATGTAAGAGGCGACAGACGTAAAAATATCTTTTGCATTGGTTCTTAAGGGCAATGACTTGCAAAAGAAAAAAATCTTCTTGAACACTTTCTTCAAAAATATATTTTACAAAACACAACAGGTGTGCTAAACCTGCAATATCTGTTGACTCGTCAAGTTGTAATGAAACTATCATTTGAAAGCGGAATAAGGTCCAAGTCTTTTGTTGCTTTTTCACCGATCATTGTCCTCACGATATCTTTCGCTGCAGGACGAACTAAATTTTCACCAATTTCACAATTCGCAGACTCACTAAATATGAAACTTTCAATAACTTTTCATTCTGACTACCACATGAGGAAATGATTTTTTTCTCTGTCTGAAGTTCATTTAATTTTATTTTTAAAAAATCTTCCGGCTTATTTTTGAAATTAGGATGTTTTGTTTCTAAATGACGACGCAAATTTGCGGGTTTTAAACTTTCATTCGCCAATTCTTCGTAGCATAAAGGCCATAAGGGCTTTGGTTCACTTTCAGTTCCATTCCATGTAAAGCCTAATTTTATATATGATTCATAATACTTCCTCATTATCTTATTTTTCTTCATTGTCTTTCCTTTTTCAGGACTAGTAATAGGTCGTAGTACTTCATCATTACAGGTTTCTTCAATAACAATAAGATCTGCTTCACAACTAGTATTGGGTTTACGTATCAAAAATCCTGTTTTAAGCCACTTATACATACATGTTGTTCAGTATAGGGCTGACATTAAATTCCTAAAATAAATAATTCCCATCTCAAACAAAATATCAGTTATTAATTAACTATAATTAAAAATAAACTAAAAAAAACTCACCTGACATACACAATCAAATAATCACTACAAAATTTAGCAGTTATTCTCGCACACTAAATTTTAAGAAAATGCAAAAAAAACTTTACGAATATCGACTGTGACAGGTGAAAGCTTGTGGCCGCACCAACAGCTTACGTTGTTAAGAGATACCGCCTGATTTGCGACAACAAAGTAAACAGTTGATTGTCTGTATTTATACATATTAGCAATTTATAACAAGTGAAGACAAATTATTTTAATTTTATTTGTGAAAAATATATTTTGACTTCCCACGGACCACCTACAACTAACCCGCGGACCACAGGTTGAGAAACACTGTTTTAGAGTGTATGTGTATGTTCTTTATACGTTTTTACACCGTTGAAGCGGTTGATGCTATCGAATTCAAAAGTTTCATGGGCCACCCTATGGACCAAAGGAAGAACTTGGTCTAGGTTTGCAGACCGTGGGGTCTCTTATACCCCATGGGGTCAACAAAATACAATTTCCGTAAGAATGCATGGGAAATGGTGTGGAGAAACCCCAAAATGCCATGCAGCCTTTCACTGATGTGGATATAAATATACCTAAATATTAACTTACGATCACAGGAAATGGATTATTTTACGCACGAAAGATTGAATATTTTAATTCCGTTCGTGTTTCATGGTATTAAATGCTAAATCGCTCGAAATTTTCCTTTAAGCGCAAAATTTATCGGTTTAGATGTCCATTTTCCAGGCGGCAACAAAGCTAAATTTCTTAATTGTTGTCCTCTTCAAAGGGAGATATACACGTAAAGATTAATGCAAGGAAAATCTATGCCATGGCACGCCACCGCAGAGGAAGAATAGCTAATGCCAAGATATGCCTAAATATAGTCTATGAATACTTTTATAGTGAGTCAAATGATTTTTAATGAATATTAGAACATTGTTATCTTTCACCATTAACATTGAAAGATTTATCGCAACATAAATCGATACATCTACTTACATTTGTTCGGTAGGTAACCAAGATGTTGTTTATTGTTTACGTTTTGGCTAATAGTATTGACATAATCCACAATTTTATTGCCGCTTTAAAGGCTTCGGTGCATCTATCCATGTGAATATTAAGTAAGACGTTATTGCGTACAATACAATACATAAAATAGTAAATGTTAATCTAAGCATCGCTTGCGTAATTAAGGAATGGGGAACGTTTGCCCCGAGCAATAAAATCGTTTGCCACTCTTTCCCGGGCGAAGCCGGGCGTTTCAGCTAGTAACATATATTTCTTTGAAATATCATGACAACCATAAATACGACATTGTAGTGATTGTTATTTAGGTATAATTATTTTTGAATTCATTCTATATAACATTGAAAGGATATATTGGCAAGCCTTCGGCTCGCTTTGTTTTAATGGGTAGTCGTCTCCCGGCGCTACAGCGCCCTTCGCCTCGCTGGAACGAAACTAAAGGCCCCTACACACGTCAGTTAATGGCCGGACGGCGGCCTCAAGGAGGCCTGAACGGATGAAATCCGGACGAAAAACCGACGTGTGTACACTCGCTGGCGGCCTTACGGCCGCCTTCGGGCCGCCGCACAGTGTGCAATTTGCCTAGTCTAGCTGGACAAAAATAAATTTTCAACTCTTACCATTTAAAGTTGAGCGATATTAAACATTGTTGCTGAACGTACAAAGTATACTGGGTCGTGTTTATTTGACAATTTGGCAACTCTGACATGACTCAGAAGTGGTCCAAATATTGTAATCTGTCGGAGCGGTATGCTTATTGGAAGCAGTCGGAAGCAGTAACGTTTTGTAGAGCGTTGTGTGACGAGCGATAATTGTGAGTGAGCGGGATATTTCTTTTGATTTATGACATGGATGATGTAGATACAGGTATGTTTCTTAATATTTAGTATTATTTTGTAGATAATATGACTTTCAGAATTATAGAATATAACGTAAATATTACATAAAAAATAATGCTCAAGAAATTAGGATTTTCTTTTTTAAGCAGCATTACAAAAAAAGTTCCGCGAGGTACCACCGTAAAACTCATACTATTGTATTGTGTGGACCTTATATTTAACAAATCTGATAGTCGTTTCTGCGCATACTTGCGCCATTTACCGATATTTAATTTTTCTAGTGACGCGGCGTACGGTTTCCCGAAAACTACTTTTCGACATTTGGATACAAGGCAGTAGGAAGACGCGAAATGATGATCTTGTTGATTACATCCTTAGTATATTTGACCTTCATAGTTGTCCTGATGATATCCATCAACATATCAGAAATACAATTAAAGTGTTTTCATCAAAAATTAATCATCGATGGAAAAAAGTTGTAGACACTTGGACAGATTTTAAAGACAAATTCTCAGTGGCTAGCGGAAGAATTAAAATTTCCTGAAGAAGTTTGGGAGAGGGTTGCTGCTACGCAATCACTAGAAGTTAGTGCGCCTGGAAAGAGCAGAGGTCGCCCTGTGAAGATTTTTAGTGAGAGCAGTAGTAAAAGTAAGCGGAGAAAAGTGCAACAGTTATTGGAATCTCGAAGTCCCGAAGAGCTTTCTTTCGCTACAGAAACAACCTTACGAGCTATGGGAAAAAGGGATGCAGCAGATATTGTTGACTATCGGTTGCATCAAGAAATCAAGGTTGCCTACGTCAAAACCTGTGCCTTATACTGATGAAGAGGCGTTAGCTTTCTTTCTCGATGCGAACCTCACAACACATCAATATAAATTGGTGCAGTCTCAAGCAAAACGACGAAATTGTGATATTTATCCACCGTATTATGTGATTCAGAAGACAAAACATATGTGTTATCCACCACGAGAGGCAATGTATGTTAGTGAAACGTGCGCAGAAATAAACCTGCAAGCCCTACTGAACCATACCATTGAGCGCATCGTTAAAGTACAACATGAAGCTCTTGGTCAAGTTTTATCTAATTGTAAGTGCAATGCTCAGTCTTTAACTTTAACATGTAAATGGGGATGTGATGGTAGCTCAGGGCATAGTACTTTCAAGCAGAAGTTTGAAGAGCAAGAAGACCACACCTACGATGACGAAAATCTATTCCTCGTCTCTCTTGTTCCTCTTCAACTCCATATTAATGAGACTAATAAACGTATTTTGTGGCAAAATCCGAGAAATTCCTCTACCAAATATTGCCGTCCAGTGAAGCTGCTTTTTGAAAAACAATCATCAACAAATAAAGAAACTTTCACCTACCAAGGTGACTGTAAATGGCACCGAAATTGATGTACATCAACGACTGTTAATGACAATGGTAGATGGAAAGGTATGTAATGCTTTGGCACAAAACCAATCGTCACAAAAGTGCTACATATGTGGAGCTTCTCCTAAGGAAATGAATAATGAAGAAACAGCAAATGAAAAGAGGGTAGCAGATATTACAACTTATGCTTTCGGACTTTCTACTTCACATGCGTGGATTCGTTGTTTTGAATGCTTACTGCACATAGCATATCGATTGTGTATAAAGAAATGGCAGATTATAAATGTAAGTGACAAGTCAACATGCGAAGCAAGAAAAAAAGAAATCAGGCAATGATTTAGAAATGAAATGGGATTATTGGTTGACCAACCAAAACCTGGCAGAGGCACTACAAATGATGGTAATACAGCAAGAAGATTTTTTAAAGATCCTCAGCAAAGTGCTTCCATAACAGGTGTCAATAAAGACCTCATACATCATTTCTGCGTGATTTTAGAAATAATTAATAGTGGGTATGACATTAATTTGGAGGCTTTTGAAACGTACACAGTCAAAACAAGGAAAATGTATTTGAATCTATATCCTTGGTTCTACATGCCTGCTACAGTGCACAAAATTTTAGTTCACTGTGCTGACATAATTAAATCGTGCATTTTCCCATAGGACAGCTTTCCAAAGAGGCTCAAGAGGCACGCAATAAAGATTTAAGAAGATTTAGGGAAGGTCGTACAAGAAAAATCTCGCGAATTGCTACTAACGAAGACTTGCTATCCATGCTATTAATCTCTTCCGATCCAGTTATTTCTAGTATAAGGAAACTTCCACAGAAGCAAAAATTTATCTCCTGAAGTGTTGGACCTATTGTTGGACCCTCCTCCACCTTCCACTAGTTCCCACGAGGATTCGCGCTGTGCAAGTGACATGGAAAGTGAATAAAATAAACTATTTAATGCTTCTTTGTGCAGTTATAAAGGAAAGAAATACATATTTTCTTTCATGAAAATGTAGTTCAGTAATTCTCAAATTATAGTATAATGACAGAGGAAATTCGAACGAAAATGACCTCGGTATATGCGTTCACTTCGAGGGAAAAATGTAAAACTCACTAAAAACACTGTTCATAATGCGCTACAATTTAAATGACAAAAAAATGATATTTAATATATTAAGATTTTTGTCCACCTAGATCGGGCATATTGCACACTGTGCGCCGGATAGAACCTCTGGATGGATAGTGTTTTTCCATCCGGACTTCGTCCGGCCAAATCTTGCGCATGCGCAGTAGACCTTTCAACCCCCTCTCCTAGCTACACATGCTCTCAGAGAACACGTGGATTTGGGTGATGCATGGTAGTTTCGTATTGTTGTTCACGTTTCCCTTTTGTGAAGATCGCCCCGGTACTTTTTTGTACTATAAAGCAGTGGTGCACAACCTTTTTCTATCAAAGGGCCGTATTTCACATTTTTTCCGAGTCCGAGGGCCGCATTATGAAAAAAATTACATTGAATTCGTAAATTTAAGGAAAATCTTAATTAAAACATTTTATTGGATTTACGTGGAACATCATCACTCACAACATTGTCAGTCTTCCATTGGAGAGGTTAGTTTGAATGTAACGAATTGTTACTGTTTATATTAAACTTCTTTTAGTAATCTGACTTATTTCGAGAGATTTACTTCAATTATTTCTCGGTGTATTGTGACATTTCTCGGAATAATTATTATTATTAATATTAGCCGATGTCGGCATTTTCGCCTTGTCATAATGACCCCTATGTTATTGACGATTCCTATAATAACTTGCAAGTTCAAATCAGTCATTCAAGTAAAAATCTCAAAAGTTGAAAAACTATACCCTAACCCTAATATTTAGGATGATCGTTTTTCGGATAAATTTCCCACCCCGTTATTCGCTAAACCCTTTGTTGTGAGGAAATCCTACCACAGGCCGCCTTGAGGCCGCCCGAAGGAAACGGCCTCACGTGTGTAAGCTAGAATCTGAACGGATCAGGCCGCCTTGAGGCCGCCGTCCGGCCATTAACTGACGTGTGTATGGGCCTTAACCCTTCCACGGTGTCCGGAGATGTGGTTGGTAAATGTAGCGACAGGCCAATAAGTCATGGGTTTGTTCGAATTCCTGGATCCCTGCATTGTTGTTAGAATTAAATTACCTTGTATTGTAATTCCATTCGAAAAATAAGGGAGGGATATATTACCAGCTCGCTCTGTTCGTTCACGATATACTAACAATAAGATCAGGAGACTGTAAGACTCAGATGCAGTTGTCCTCGACTTCAAGAAGGCTTTCGATAAAGTTCCGCACAGTAAGTTAGTGAAGAAATTAAATGACTGTGGAATTAATCGAAAGATAATCGTGTGGATCAGGGACTTTCTCAATGAGCGTGAACAAATAGTAGTTATAGATGGATTTAAATCAGATTCAGTCAGCGTAGCCTCAGGCGTTCCACAGGGAAGTGTAATCGGCCCCCTACTTTTCCTTTTATATATAAACGACTTAGATAAGGTTATTAAAAGTAAAATCAAGTTATTCGCGGATGATACAGTAGTTTACAGAGAAATTAACAGTCCTAATGATCAATTATTACTTTCTGACGACGTAAATGCAATTCTTGAGTGATGTAAAGAGTGGCAGTTAGAATTGAACTTAGGAAAGTGTTCCTTTATGAGATTCTGGGGAAACGAAAACATCGACATGACGAATTACACTGTTGAAGGCGTCCAGATAAAACTAGCCGATTCCGTCAAATACTTAGGCGTTACCTTAACAAGCAACCTCTCATGGGATATGCACATAAGAAATATATGCGGGAAGGCTAAACAGAAACTAGGTTTCATGAAACGCATAGTAGGTAAAAGTGAAGAAAAAGTCAAAGGGACATGTTACTTCTCGTTAGTAAGACCGCTATTAGAGTATGCATCGAGCATATGGGATCCGTACGAGAAAGGATCAATCTCAGAGTTAGAAAGAGTGCAGCAAAAAGCCACTAGATTCGTCAAAAATTGTTACGATAGAAGAAACAAACGTGTTACAGGCTTAATACAGGACTTAGGATGGGAATCACTAACTGAGCGCCGATCACGCTCTAGGTTAAAACTTCTTGAAATATTTAGAACGCATATATTCTCCAGCGATGTCGAAGAAATAATAAGAGCACCAACTTATATTGGTATAATGGACCATCCTCGTAAAATAAGAGAGATAGTCTGTAGGACTCGTTTTTCCCTAGAACGATAGCTGAGCAGAACAGAAGTTACGATAAGAAATCAGCCGACGTAGAGTGATACTATTCATTATTATGCGCTTTCCATTGGTGCTATTTCACCCCCTGCCACACACCATTGAGGTGGCTTGCAGGGTGAACTGTAGATATAGATACCATATATTACACTTCCTATATATCGCTCCATTGATAGAAAAGTACACAATTCAAAAAATGTGTTCTTACAATAAACCACTTTTAAGATTGCGGGTTACTAGAAAGCTAAATTTATGGTAATCAAAGTGAATGGGATTGGTATTCTTTTATCTCATACATACATTGTAAAGTATTCTTTAGAAACCTTAGGCAGTTTTTCAAAAATGCAGTATAAGAACCCCAAGACAGTATTAACTTCACCTCTATTTGCAGTTGTGACATTTTTCCATATATTCAAACACTCATTTTCTAGTAAATGTCAGTTGAAAAAAAAAGAATTTCATAATTCTTTAAAGTTTAAGAAAATTAATTGTTTAATTTTAGTACTAAATGTATGTTTACAAAACAGTGAAAAAATGAAGTTTGAATGATTACCTATGTTTATAAAAATCTGCGTAGCACACTAGAATGTGGTTTCGTTGTACTAATTCCATTAAGTCATTCTTCTTTTTTCAGGGAGTTTTATTTTACTTTTGTACGGTGGTTGTAAGTTTAACTGCGTATTTTGATTCGCTGTTAATCTTGGCCTTTTTACAGTCATTTCATAGAAATCTGTTTGTGCGTAGGACGTCTTGTAGAGAATTTTATACGGATCTTCCCTTTCAATTATTATTATTTTCATGTCACTCAATTTATTATCCGTATTCCGATTGTTGAAACTTCCAATTTTTGCATGTAATTGCTTTAAGTCAACAAAATCTTTATAAGACATTTCCTTGACCATGTACGGTGTTCCAGTTTTTTTCAAACTTCTGATCAATCCAAAATATTGTGCTGGTACATAAATTGGCCCTGATTTTAAAAACTGCTTTACTTGGCGCTCAATAATGGAGAGTGCCGAATCGCCTTCGTTCTGTGTATGTCCCGATATTAAGTACTTATGTATTATGGACTTTATATTACTGTATTGCATCAAAGCATAAATGTACATAGTGATTATATAACGATTTTTTTGCTGTCCCACACAATTATCCGAAAAAAAGACAATGTCAATGTCATCACTGGCATTAGCTTTCGACCTCTCATCTACCGTATTTAATCGATTGTAAGCCGACCCCCACTTTTCACAAGGCCATGCAAGAAAAAAATTTGATTTTAACCCTCTCGCGACCGGACCGCCCGAGAATGCCCGTAAATTTTTATACTCCTGATCGCGGGACCGCCCGAGACCGCCCGGAAAATACGCTTTCAAATTTACCTCTGAAAACATTGACTGGATGGCTTCTCTCTCGGAAATGACGTAGTATACCATAAAAACATGACATTTAGATCGTATTTGGCAGATTTTTCTTAACTTTGTATATGAAGAATTTTTTAAAAATATTCGATCGAAATTCGCTATTTTTTTGGACCCTGAACAATCTAATATGTCTCGCAGTAATTCTTCTACCTCGGAGATTTTTCAAAATATATATTTTTGGAGATTAATGTATAATTGTTTTATTTAATGTTTCCCATTTGGTGGCCATCTTGAATTTCTCCGGACTTTTAATGCCAGCAGATGCCCCACACCTCAGGACGTGAGAGGGTTAAAGTATTAACTAAAATTACGGTGACATAAAATACATTTTATTCACTTATTCATAACAACTTCTACGAAAAAAGTAATTTGACCTCGCGGGATCTCAATATAATAATACCCCGGGAATAAATTACGTAAATAATACGTGGTGCATCAGTCTTAAAGAACACAGCGATAGCGCTCGTATGCGTAAGGAGCTAACACAATGTTTCATTTTACTCATGAATCGAAGCATTTGCCCTCCCTCCTCCACCTATCATGTTTCGGTGTTAGCTCCTTACGCATACGAGCACTATCGCTGCGTTCTTTTACGACTTTGACGCACCACGTATTATTTACATAATTTATTTCTTCGTAGGTGTTCAGTCAATTTGATTCTTGTTTTTGCATATATTTAAAGATCTCGTGTTATAATGTAACTACAGACATAAATTCATTGACTAATTTTTTTTGCCCCCGATTCTAAGCCGAGTGGCGATTTCTGAGATGGTAAAAAGCTAAAAAAAGGTCGGCTTACAATCGATTGAATAAGGTATATACTTCAGAATACAAGTTCCAATTTCGTTGGCCCCTCTTTGTTCCTAAGTTTCATTGATCTGCCTGCTCTTTCTGTTTTATTTCATATTCTGTGAAATTTAGAACATTTCAGGATTAACCACTCCCTGAAATGGTTTATGCGCCAAGCTGGTCCAGCATATTGGTTACGTGAAGTGTAAAGTGCCTTACGGCGTTTGGAGAATTTGCATGAGACTCCGGACCCTGATATATGGAAAAGTTGCTTTGTCGCCCTTATTTTTAAAAGTGGTGACAAGTCAGAAGTTAATAATTACAGACCAGTTTGTCTTCTCTCATGTTTTTCTAAAGTTTTTGAAAAATTGATTTTGCATAAAAGTATTATCATTTCTGAGCAACATAGCTTTTCCCACAATCATTCTACTATTAGTAATCTGTTAGTGCTCGAGGATTTTATATTTAATAATTTCAGTAGTGGTCAGCAAGTGGATGTCATTTATAAGGATTTAAGTAAAGCTTTTGATCGAGTGAGCCATGCAATTTTATTAAAAAACTGGATGCAATTGGTTTCACTGGTTCTATATTATCTTGGTTCAAAAGTTATTTATCAAATCCAACTCAATCTGTGAAAATATAAGATTCTGTCTCTTCTCCTATTACAGTTACGTCAGGGGTACCCCAGGGTTCTCACTTTGGTCCCTTTCTTTTTAGTATATTTATCAATGACATTGGTGCTGTCTGGAGTTAATTTTCTCTTATTTGCAGACGACCTAAAAATTTATGCTACTGTAAAAAGCCATTTGGACTGCCAGTACCTTCAAAATGATATTGATGTTATCTTGAATTGATGTGATACAAATTTATTGCAGTTAAATACTTCAAAATGTAACACAATTTCTTTTTATAGACGTAAAAATCCTACTTTCTTTGATTACAAGATTGGTAATACAGTAATTTCTCGTGTCTCAGTTGTAAAGGATTTGGGGATTTTATGTGATTCTTCTTTAAATTTCGTGACTCATCTTACTTTCATTAAGAAACAAGCACTAAAGATGTTAGGTTTTATGATTCGGAATACTTATCATTTTAAAAACATAAATTCATTGAAAATTTTATATTGTTCTTTAGTGCGATCTAAAATTGAATATGCTTCAACAGTGTGGTATCCATATTATAATATACACATCAAAGAGACCGAAAAAATTCAACACAACTTATGTTTTATTAATTTTAAGATGGGAAATTCAGCAAAAAATTCTCCATATGAATTTTTGTTACACAAACTTCATCTGCAAACTTTGTACCATAGACATATTAATATGGACCTAGTTCTACTTTATAAGCTGTATAATAACGACATCAGTTGCCCAGAATTATTATCATCTATTTACTTTCGGATACCTCAATACTGTACCAGATCAGATGATACATTTTTTGTTAAAGCATACTCAACTAATTATAGGTATAATGCACCATTAACTGGAATGCAGAGACTTGGTATACTAAAACTTAAGAGCACCTCTCTGTAAACTACATTAGAAGTCTTGTTTTCGGTATATTTAGCTTCTCCCGTTGCCCAACTCTAGACAGCGCTACGTACAGCTGACCGTGGGAGAAACAGCCACTGCGCAGGTCACCACCGATGACGTTGAAAGATGGCCCTTGAGCTTTGTTTATTGTCATAGCAAAGCACAATTTAACTGGAAACTGAATTCGCTTGAACATGAATGGCAAATTAGAGGGAATTATCGGTATTCGAGGGATATGAACGATTTCCCCCGCTGCAACTCCGGTTAGGACTACCGCTTCCACCAAGTTGTTTTTGAGGTCCCGAATTAGCAACCTTGTGCCATTGCATAGTCTTTGCGGATTCAAATTCCTTAACCCTTAAGTGGGTGTACTGAGTATGCCAAATATTTTTTAAATGCTGTCAATTTGTAAAGAATGCTTCATATACATTGTTCTCTTATCTATCCTATCTTTACTGCCAGACTAATGGAACAAGTTGCTATCAACCTTTTAGCTATTGTTCTTGAGGAGTAAAAGATGCAAAACTATGTGCATCGCTTCTGCTGTGTTAAACACGTATCGCGATTTGCCTGTAAAAGTTTAAATATTTCTACAACATAATTTTTTCAGCATTATTTCTTCTATTTTTACATCTTTGTGCTTAAAATGACGCTTATGTAAATATATTATGATAAAAAATTTTAATGATATAATATCATATGGTATTTAATATATCTTGAAAATTTAGTTCGTATATAATGTACAAAATCCTAACAATGAGAATTATAAATCATAACATGCATTAACAGGCTAAATAAACAAGATTTAGAATGAATCTATCGTTATTATAACTGTTTACGTTCGCATTTTCCACATAGTGCAGCGGCGCAGACAGTACGCCATGCGCCCAGTTGCATGACATTTTTTGAAGCACCCAGTTAAGGGTTAATAGTATAATCTGTGCACCAATTTTCAAAGTCAACTTATGCAAGGAAAATCCAGACGGGTTTAAGGAATTTAGGAATTCTGTCAGCTAATGGGGAAGGGGAAGGGGAGAGAGCAAGAGGGGAGGGCGGGGAAAGGAGGAAGATCCTAGTTCCTAAGATCACCACCAGGAAGAAGTAGATAGCGCAGTAAGTGGCGCATGCCCAACAAGGCCATGTATTACACGGCCTTGCGCATGCCGACATCGCCTGGAGTTGCTTTTCTTGCTGACGGAAAATGGGTGTTTGCGGAAAAATTGCCATATCTTTTAAACGGCTTAAGTTAGAAGAATAAAATTAAGCCTAAAATCTATTCAAGATACCGCTGAATCTTTCCATGAAAGTTTCGTGAAAATTGGCCCAGTAGAGTTGGAGATCTTGCGTTGCAAACTTTCAAACTCATTTATCATTAAGCCTTTTATATATATAGAGATTAATTTTCTTATTTTCAAAACAGTAATAACTAATAATTTCAAAAATCATACTTGTAATTCACGCTGAAATGTCTTATTAAAAGGTTTTATGTCGGACACATTTTTAGATGGCGCTATTAATTATAAAGAAAATGTTTTTAAAATGAGATGTTTTTAAAGCGATTCATTAATAATTATTGTAGTTTTACTATAAATAAATCCTGCTATGCAAAAATTAATGTTTTAACCTGTTTTTCTTATGTTAAAGTGGCACGTGAAGAAGGGTGAAAAGAGAAATCCAAACTATATAAAAGACAGTGTCACTTTGTCAGTAATGATTTTTGAAACGACTGGACCAAATTTGATGAAATTTTTAGGATAGTATTATGAAATAATAACAAAACGTTTTAATGTGTCAAAGACGAGATCAAAGATCCGGGTTCGACTCCAGGGGATAATTTCCATTTCTCATAAGGTAACATGTAAAACTGGACATTTTGACGTGCAGGCTTTCATTCTTTTTTAGATTAAAATTAGAAAGAATTGACCTACAATATTCGGATATAAACCGTTTTTAAGAAAACATTATGAAGTTTCTTATTCTTTTCATCTTTTTTCCACCTACAGTTCGAAATCGCTCAATTTTAACATTTAATTCACACAGTTTCAGCATTTGCCATTTTTAACGGGATGTTAACTTGTCTACCTATTCCATTGTTAGACCTCGATATCATATTGTTATTCCAATCCTTATGCGTATAAACGTGCTTTGAATGCTTTTAATATGATATAGAGGGAGAGAGTGGGGGAGAGGGAGGGGGGAGAGGGAGGGGGAAACGATTTTCAAGAGAGTTTGAAGTTTCTAATGTTAATATGATCTCTCTAAATAGTTTGAACGATCTTATCTTTCCTCCCATCATTTTTGGCGGGCTATACATAATATATAATAGTCTTATATATAATTTTGGAAGTGTCCGTCCGCCTGTCAACCTCTGTATCTCAAAATTCTTTTGTCATAGAGATATTCGGTAAACAGTGCTTTGTTTCTACAAGCTAGGAGGTCCCTAGAAAACTATTTTAATTTTCATAAAGTCCCGGATTCGATTCCAGGAGACAATTACAGTAAAACCTCTATATATCGAAATGGAAGGGACCAGATTTTTAGGCATTTTGATGAATGGAGGTTCACTATAAAGAGGTTTACCGTAAGACCTTCATATTATTATTCATAAATGCACACTGGTAATTAAAAGTACTATTGTCTTTTTAATTATTATATTAGTATATTTATATATACACAACATAAATTAAATATATTTATAATATAAATACCAACCTAACTGAACAAAAATTGAATATGTACTCTACCTATTGTTTACTGGAAAAAAAGCTGGTAATTTCAGTCTGTGTCATCTTTTTCTTAAATTCATTGGATACAACATTTTCTATTTTATTTAGTAGCAAGAGATTATCACCACTGCAATCCTCCATATTCATAAAAAATCTTTCTAGCACACTCAAAGCCTCTTGCACTTCACTCTTTTTTGGAGATGGAATTATTTCCTCTTCATCATTTTCTTCTTCTTCCTTATTACTCTGTTATAGTCTACCTTTCAACTTCTATCTCCACTTCTACCATTTCTCCCTCAGCTGCTGCACAAGTTAATAGGGAAGTGTCAACATTAACAAAATCATTAAATGATGTTTGAAGATGAATCATTTTATTGATTTCATCCCATTCCAAAGGTTCATCATCTGATACTTCATCTTCCTCATCTGTTGTCCTCATAAATCCTGCCTTTATGAAGTATTTATTAATAGAGGCTGATTGAACATAATTCCATGATAGGCAGAGCCTATGCATGGCCTGCAATATATTCCATTTACATTTTGTAAGATCATTTGTTTCATCCACATTTCTTAAAATATAGAGCACCAACTGCTGTCTGTAATTTCTCTTAACACTAGAAATTATGTCCTGATCTAATGGTTGCAGTTTACTTGTGGTATTTGGAGGAAAATACATTATTTTAACATGTCGCAACACGATCCCCTCAACTTTATGAGCAGTGCACTGATCCAGAAAAAGAACTATTTTTCTGTTCTTTATGCCCATCTTTGCATCAAGCATGCTTAGCCACTCACTAAATAAAGCTGCAGTTATCCATGACTTTTTAGAATTTCTGTATAAACAGGGAAGTTTTTTTATATTCTTAAAACATCTGGGTTTTTTATATTTCCCAATCACAAGTGGTTCTAATTTCTCTGTGCCATCTGCATTGGTACAGAAAAGCACTGTAAATCTCTCCTTGCTTTTTTCCCCTCCATTGAGGGGTTCTCCTTTAACTGCAATAGTTCTATCTGGGAGTAAGTTATAAAAAAATCCAGCTTCATCTGCATTGAAAATGTCTTTAGGATCATAACTCACTAAAATTGTTTGCAGAGTGTTTTTCCACTCTTCTACCACAATTGTACTTACAGAAGCTTCTTCCCCCCACATTTTTAAAGTTCTTAGGTTCTAGCACACTTTAAACTTTTGTAGCCATCCATTTGACCCTTGAAAGTCATCTATTCCCATTTTCAATGCCATTTCCCTAGCCTTCTGTTGTAGAATAGGCCCAGATATAGGTATGCTTCTGGCTCTAGCTTCCATCAACCAATCAAACACACATCTAATTCTTCATTTTTCACTGCCCGAGATCTTTTATTGATGAAACCTTGATGTGCTGCTACTTCAGTTTCTTTACGTTTATTTAAAATAGATGTTAGAGTCGATGGTGGTATGCCAAAGGTTTCTGCCACATCTATTTTTCTTTTCCCCTCATCAATGACTTGGAAAATTGCTAACTTCGTTTCTATTTTCAGCAGCCGTCTTTTTCTATGATTTACCATGTCCATTATGGGTCTAAAGTTAATTTATTCATAAACATATTCATTAATTACTTGTGTATTATTTGTAAATATTGCACTTAATATTATACAAGGCATAATGAAGTATATTGTTATACACCTAACAAACTTTAATTATAATCGGAAAATTAATGCATTAATAATTACATGAAAGTTGTGATATAATAAATAATATACTCACGTGATTAAGGACAAAATTAACGTTAAAAAACACGTATTTGTAGATTATGTATCCACTATAGCTTAATGACAATCAATGTGGTATAACCAGTAATTTTGACAAGCTCCTCGTAGTAGGCAAACATAAGCACTACACGCTCATACAAACTTGACGCATACCGGCGTATAGCTGGACGCCCGCATGAGGGGATAAACCGGGACGTGTGAGGGGATTCACCAGGCGAGAAATCGTCGCAGCAGGAGTACCTATCGTAAATATTTTGTCTATGTAACGTTATAGTCATGTATTCACGGTTCTTTTCAGATGTGGTAAAAAGTGATACGTACGTAGCAGTGGTGCGTTGTTAACCTCAGGACCGCGAAAGAATTGACTTAAATATTGTCTTTGCAATGTTACAGTTATATATTCGTGGGTTTTTCAGAGGCAGTAAAAGTAACATGAGAATCACGAAAGAATTGACAATTAAATGCCTTTGCAACACTGTAGTCATATTTTCAGGGCTCTTTTCAAAGGCCGTGAAAATTAATAAATACGTAGCAATGGTGTGTTAGCTGAGGATCGAGAATTAATTTACGTTTAAATGATATATCTTTGCAACATTGTAATAATATTCTCGTGACACTTTTCACGAGTGATTAAAATTGATACGTACATAAGTAGCAGTGATGTGTAACTTGAGAATCACGGAAGAATTGACTATTGGTGCTTGCCGTTGTTTCCTTTTAGAAGGGGACCGTAAATCTGAGCGAGTTGAACTCGTAGGGCCTAGCATAGGTAATAAACTACGCAACCTAACTTCAACTTAAATTGTGCATATTTGTTGCATTATGATAATATTTTGGCGACTTTTTCGAGAGGCCACTACGGTGGTTGCTTCAACGGGATAACCTTGTACGTACGTATGCATATACCATCGACTGATTTCTTTTGGTTATTCACATGCAAATTTTCATTGCAAACTACCTTAATTATTTTATCCGTAAACAGGAATACATTATTTTACTATAGGGAGGTTGTTTTTTATCAGGGGTGCATTTTCCCCTTACGATATACGGAGAATTACGAAAATACGGAGGTACGATATTAAGAGGTTTGTCTATACCGTAACATAGTTTTGGCGGGACCCAAAAGATATTACGAAATACGGAGGTTTACGATAAACGGAGGTTCACTAGATAGAGGTTTTACTGTATATGTTCCCATAAGTTTACACGGGATTTTCAATTTTTCAGAGTGCAAGGTTTTTTTCCTTCATTCATTAAAACACGTAAATATAAACTGATTTTCATTTTTACTTTATTCGACAGGTAAAACTCTATACTATCTTATTCTTGCAATGTTTACATGTTACATGGTTGAGATTTTTAGAAAGATACAATTGTTTTCGAAATTTAGCAGATATTTCATACTCCTTCCGAGCATTGCCTCCGATTCAATTAATGCCAATTAAACCTTCAAATAGGTTAAAGAATAGCATTATTCGCTTCACACTTTTGTTTAGGCATCGAAATTAATGATGCATAGCAACATAAATATTCACGGATAATTATTTAATCGAAGCAATTGAAACTTCATTTCATCGTTTGAATGCTGGAATATTCTTTTTGTAGGTAAAATTATTATATTATACATCTATAATGCTTATTAACTCAAATAGACTCACATATAAATTTAAAATTAGATGAGAACAGGGACGCACGATATTTTTTTAAACATATTGAAAGTTAAACGGTTACCTTCTCTTTGTAGTTAATCTAAATAAACCAGGGACCCGATCCTCCCAAATTTTTCGTGGACCAGTGGTCCTGGACCATGGTCCTCCCAAATTTTTCGTGGGCCATGGTCCTCAAAAATTTTTCAAGGACAAGTGGTCCCGGACCATGGTCCTCTCAAATTTTTCACGGACCAGTGGTCCCGGACCAAGGTTTTCATCATATATTTGTATGTGTATATACATACATAGTATACATACACATAATAATAGTGGAGATCACAGATAAAAATAATAAAAAGATAAAAAAAGTGACACAAATTTAATAAAATGAAACGTTTCCGTGGCATGATTTGATTCTTGTTTTTCCGTACTTGTTCTTTCCTCCCTTCACCCCACTGCCAGCTGCATCGAGGTGAGGACAAAAGAACTGGATTGTATTTGGATACTAAAGCTTTTAATTCTCCCATCATAATATTGTTCATTAAACTCTTCAACTACATTGTAATACTCTGCCACGCCTATTCCCCGCCATGGACTCTGTCTCACTCCCCCCCCCCCCTCGCCCCAGCCATTTTCTCCCCTCTCATACTATGACACACTTAATTTCTTATCTTTTTCTTTTTTTCATTACTAATTTCTTTATTGACTGAAGAAGGGGGCCATGCCAAGGAAACGTTTCGTTTTGTTAAATTTCTGAGTCACTTTTTTATCTTTTATCTCCACTGTTATTATGTGTGTGTACCAGTTGGTGATATGCAACATTTCTACGGCTACATAGACACACAGATATACTGACTAAGTAAAATAAGAAAATAATAAATATCTTTTATTATTATTATGAAAGCATTTCTGTTAATTTAAGCTTTACAAGCAAAAATTGCATTTGTTCTTAACATCATAATATCATTGACTTTTTCTTTTGATAAATTTGAGCGTAATGGATTCAGTATGAACTTGAGACCAGAAAAGAGCCTTTCTACTGACACTTGAGTAGGGGGAACCCCCAGCACTGTTACGGCGAGATCATGCAAATTTTTATGCTCAAGCTTCTTAGACATCCAGCATTTTAACACACTGGTGTCAGCAGAGTAATGTTTATCTGGAACGTAGTCAGAAATTTCTCTTTTCATTTTATCAATGGAATTTGTTAATGTATCTTCCTTCTTCTTCATTTTTAGGTTTCTTTTGCTTTTCTATTATCTGCTTTGTGAATAGAGCATCAGCACTCTCAGGATCCAAAGGTTCTTCACTTGAATCATGGCTACTACTACTCATCTCACTCTCAACTGCAACTGATGACATTTTGCATAATCTGTTTGACACTGTGCTGAGTTGATCAATTGCTAGTTGGGCTTTTTGTTTTGTCTGAACGCACTGAAAACGAGGATCGAGATACAAAGCTGTACATACAACCTCGTTATTAAAAATAGAGTTACCTCAGGTTTTCATATTTTTTGCAATGAGTTTAGCAAGGGGTAACTTATTTTACCTGTAGCCATTTGACAAGTTTGCCAAATTTTATACATATCTCCAATGGTCAATTGCTCACTTTGTAGTTTGTCATTAGCCACTTTTGCAGGTTTAAGTGAATTTACAATGTTGTCAGTTTTATTCCAGTCATCGTCAGAAAACTCGAGTTCTTCATACTCTCCTTCCTTAGTCTTACAAAAGTCACGCAGGTGCTGAGCAGATTCAAACATAAGGTAGGTTGTGTTCCACCGTGGTGTGATGTCAAGTTTCGGTCTTCTGAGTTTCCTCCATTTCAGCTGAGGGGCAAAATTTGGGGTATGCAGCTTTTTTATCATGGCCCGTACCTTTTCCAAAATTTCGCTTTTTTCAGGATGGAGGAACTCATTTATTGAATCATTTACAGCAAGTTGAAGAGTGTGTGCTGTACAGGCAACTGTATTAACACAATCTACAAGAGAGGGGTTCTCCTTTTTAAACAGCTCACAGGCTGCTACGATATTTGCTTGGAACTCTTCCCCTGCATTAATAATATCCTCATCATCTTCCAAAATTACCAGTTCATCCAGATCTTCAGCATCATAGTTTACATTCAGCAGATCACAAACTTCTCTATCTAAAATCTTTCCCATTTTCAACATATTTCTCCCATTATCAACAGTGATTGAATAAATTTGATTTATAAATAAATGAAAGTTTTGCAAGATTTCAGGAATGATGTAAGTTTTCCCTGAGTCTTGCACAACTTTTCCTTTTTCTCTGCACACAACTGCTTGTATTCATCAAATTATTCTTTATGTGCTCGTTGCATGTGCTTGACCATTGTTGACTTGTGTAACGTCTATAACATTCCAGAGATGCATCGCATATCAAAATATGAAGCAGATATACAATTTAAAAATCTTATTTAAACTATGTGATCAGACTTAGTAACGCATATTTTTTAATTATTGATATATGCAATTTCTAAACTTACCAACTCAACATTACAAGGATGAAGCTCGTCGTTTTTACCACAACCAGGAACAAGTATTATACGCGCAGCTCGATTGTTTTTCTCCTTAAAATATTTAACCAAATCGAGCGGAACACATTTTGCTTTCTTTGCCATATTACTCGATGCTTTCTTCAGAAATCAGTAGCGAAATGAAACAGATGATGTATTTAACATAAATAGATACAACAGTGACACATATAGTTAAATATTTCAACTATTTGGCGCGAAGTATATAAAGCTTATGCCGGGTCTACACGCTGTGATTATCACGGATGATCAACATAAACCGTAATTAATCATAACCTGTAGAATCGATATATCATGATAATCTGGGTATGATCATCTGGCCGAGGCTCCCCTAATTAACTCTCCCTGGTTTTCAATCCTTAGATTGGTTTGCTGTAGTTTGCCACTCTTCCTTCTTATCTGCCTTCCTCTTCAGTTCTTTGTAACCATAGCATTTGAGGTCCTCTATAATCTGTTTAACGTATCCCAGTCTTGGTCTTCCCCTATGGTTCTTCCCTTTTATTTGCCCCTCCAGTATCGTTTTTGTGAGTCCCTCATGTCTCAAGATGTGTCCGATCAGATTATCTCTTCGTCTTTTCAGATTATTCCATAAATTTCGACTTTCTCCTGCTAACTAATTAACTATATGACCTTATTTTTTGTTTGTATATTCTCGGAAAAAAACAAAAATCGCAGTTGCGCAGAGGAATCAACAACTTCTTAAGTTCGTCGAAAATATTTATTATTAAAGTTGCCTTTATTAACTCACCCCGATATATCTTTATATATATATATATATTTACACACACACACACACACACACACACACACACACACATATATTTGTTTGTGGCCAGGTTTGCGGAGCGAAGGGTCCCGGGTTTCAATACCAATACTCACTGTGATATATCTTTTTATTTTATATATATATATATTGCATCATTATATTATTGTCGAAATAGTCAGAAATAGTTTCTAAAACTGCCTCATAGCGTCGCATAGTCAAAATAATCAGTGTTTCTGTAGAAGCACAGGTCCAAGCATCACTGGTGATCATCGTGGTATGATGATCATGGTTTACATGTAGAACTGGCATTTCAACACGGTAGAACTGTCACGTTCTAGCAATCACTTGTTTTGTATTGGTCCTTTCTATACTTTTTCGCGGACCAGTGGTCCCAGATCATGGTCCGCCCAAATTTTCACGGAGCAGTGGTCCCGGACCATGGTCTGCTCAAAATTTTCGTGAACCAATGGTCCCTGACCATGGTCCTCAAAAATTTTTCACGGACCAGTGGTTCGTGGATCCTGGTCCACAGCTAAAAACCGTGGACCAGACGCAAACCATGGTCCGGACCAAGGATCGGATCGGGTTCCTGAAATAAACTGTTACATTGATTGCTATATAAAAAAGAAAGGACATATTATTCAATAATAAGAAACAAAGAAAATTATAAACATAAATGTTCGTGATCAATTACTGTGTAGCATTAATATCCTCTCTAATATGACTTAAATGCAGATTTCTGACTGACTTATGGGTTATTCTCCTGAATGGATGTTGAAAAGGGATGGAAGACTTAACACACAAGCTATTAAACTGAGCTAGAAAGATATGCTCCATTTTTGCAACCAATCTTACGGGTTTAAACCTCACAGCGGTCAGAGATAGAGCCTCTTTACTTAACCACTCAACTGGATAATTTTTTTTTTCAAGTCCTACCCTCAGTGCATAACTGACAAAAATGCTTCCCTTAGAAACAAAACGTCTCTTTCAAATCTCAGCAGCAAACTGAACTTTCCATATACATCTGTTTTTCACATGTACCGTTAGGATTACTAACAGGAAAAACATTCCTAAATAGCAGGATTACCCTTGAGACAAAAGTGCATGCAGAGAAAAGTGTGTTTTCGCAAGGGAGTGTGAAAAAACCCAGTGTCATAAACCCGCAACGCATACACAGAACTCCCTTATGAAGACCTGCTTCTCAAAGAAAAAGGAAGACAAGGCCATCTGTGGTAGGTAGGACGAACTAGAAGAACCCAGCTAAAAGTGCGAGATGGTACGGGATGGAAAATAACGGCATACCCATAGCAATCAGCATGAAAAATGCCATAACGTCTAAACACAGCATACCCAACACCGGTGCGTCTGGCCATGACGTCTATACACGGCATACCCAGATGAGTGGTTAACCCTTAAGTGGCGTAAGCCAAATATTTTTAAAATGCTGTCAATTTGTAAAGAATGCTTCACATACATTGTTCTCTTATCTATCCTATCTTTACTGCCAGACTAATGGAACAAGTTGCTATCAACCTTTTAGCTATTGTTCTTGAGGAGTAAAAGACGCAAAACTATGTGCATCGCTTCTGCTGTGTTAAACACGTATCGCGATTTGCCTGTAAAAGTTTAAATATTTCTACAACGTAATTTTTTCAGCATTATTTCTTCTATTTTTACATCTTTGTGCTTAAAATGACGCTTATGTAAATATATTATGATAAAAAATTTTAATGATATAATATCATATGGTACTTAATATCTCTTGAAAATTTAGTTCGTATATAATGTACAAAATCCTAACAATAACTTCAACAATGAGAATTATAAATCATAACATGCATTAAGAAGCTAAATAAACAAAATTTGAATGAATCTATCGTTATTATTACTGTTTACGTTCACATTTTCCACACAATGCAGCGGCGCACTCAGTATGCCACGCAACCAGTTGCGTGACATTTTTTGACGCGCCCAGTTAAGGGTTAAAGAAACCTCTAGCGCAAGTAACTGAATTGAACTATATGATCATACGACTTGAGTGCATAGTCCAATAATATTATTTGCTAAAAAGAATACGTCAAACTTTATTATACATAGAAACGTAAATATTTACGGATAATTATTCAGTTAACTGCGTATGGGAAGGATTTCTAACGATTTATTCAAAGCAGGTGAATCTTCATTTCATCGTTTGAATGCTGGAATCTTACATTTTAGTAAGTAGAACCATTATATTATACATCTATAATGCTTCTAAAGCAAATAGCCTCACACATAAATTTCAAATTAGATAAGAATAGGGACATACGTTATTTTTTGACAAATTACATGGTTATCTTCTCATCATTGAGATAATGGAAGTGGAAAAAGGAGGAAGTGTAGTATACCCCCCTTCAAAATGGCAGCACTAGATAACATATATTTCTTGGAAATATCATCACAACCATAAATACGACATTGTAGTGATTGTTATTAGGTAAGTATAATTATTTTTGAATTCATTCTATATAACATTGAAAGGATATATTGGCGAGCCTTCGGCTCGCTTTGATTTAATGGTTAGTCGTCTCATTGAGGACTGCTGCATTTAGTGATGCCTGGGCAGCGCTGGCCAAGACGATGTCCAGGACGTCACCAGAAGGGAGAAATGTGAGAGGGAGCCGGCTGGGGTGCCGTCTGGAGAGAAGAGAGCTCAGATATCCTCTTCCACAAGCCCGTGACCAGGCGGGTAGTATGCAGCAATCACTCGGAGTCTGCCACCGACCATAAAAACATCTATTGCGACCGCCTCAAGCTCAGAGAGTCCAGGGAGCGGATAGACATGGTGCTTGATGGTGGAGTGGACAAGCAGGGTGACACCGCCTCTGATACCCGTACCCCTGTCCACCCGGTGCACTACCCAATTGGGGACCCACAGGTCCATGGCCGGCGAGAGCTTGGTCTCGCAGACGGCCGCAATAGAAGCACCCATTTCTTGTAGGAGTGGAAGCAGTTTGTCGACTCAACATCGTAGGCCGTTAGCATTCCACCCTACTACGGTTAAGCACCCTCTCCTATGATGTAACTCCATTGAAGGTCCTGGCTGCAGCTAACTCTTCCAACAAGGACAAGAGTAGTAGTCCTTGCTGGCTGGTCACGTGTCGCCTAAGGACGTGAGCTATGGAGGAGATGGTAGTCCATAATTTGCGATCCTCAGTGCAGGCGTCAGGAGAAACAGGGGGGAGGGAGAAGGGACAGCAGGACCAGCCTTCACACCCTCCCCAGTGGAGGATAGGCCACTAGTGGCAGGGGTCTCCGAGCAGGCTCCCTTCCCCTTGCTTGTAGCAGAGCTTATGCCAGCAACGGAATCAGTGGGTTTGGTTTTGCCTTTGCCTTTGGAGGATGCCTTAGCCCAAGGGTTCGGAATGCTGGCTGGGCCCACCGCAGGAGAGCTGGGTCAGCTGAAGGAGTTAGAGAAGGCTTTCCCTGTATGGCATCTGAGAAGGATAATGAGTCCCGGACAGGGGTCAGTGGTCGAGAGGAGGACGCAGTGAGAGCAACATCCCGTGTTTTATTTTGGGAGCGCTGTGCCTCTTCATTCCGCTGGTTAGCTGCAAGCATGTTCTCCAATGATTTCCGATAGACCGGGCACTGCCGGTAGGTGGAAGGATGGCCCCCGCCGCAATTGCAGCATAGAAAAATTTGCCAACGTCAACGCAAGACGAAGACGATTAAAATAAGGTAGGAATATTTACCATTCTATTACATAAGAGATCGCTCTAGGATTGATATTTTCTATGACACATGTGGAAGTTGAAATTACTTTTTCCTATGGATTTAGAATTTGATGTCAAGCATTTCAGAAAATTAAATTTGTTTTTCTAACTGCAATGGTGTCCAAGTGGTTCAAGTTTTCATCCCATGAGAATGAAAAAATGATGTATTTATATTTTTATGTTTATATATTTTTTGTATATAATAAGCCTTGTTAGAGAATTGCCACCAAAAATGTAACTATGTTACTTTTCTGAGTTTTATGAATTGAAACAAAAAAGTAAAAAAAACCTTCACGGTACTGTTCGTGGCAGCACTGTGAAGCTATTATTGTCCAATGTATTTACACATATCCAGCCCTGTGGCGTCCGATGTCAGTGTCCGTGCCGTATTTTCAGATATCGTCAGCTATTTTTGAAGTTTTAATGGAGGGGGCGGCGGAGGTCTTTGGCGAGGAAACCCAGAATGGTTCCGCTATGCCACTGGACATAACTCAAACATTAAATGCGGCCTCACTGAAAATTCATCGGTAGATGCCTTTATAAGTATAGCCTTTTTGTTTCATGGAAAATTCAATTGATTCTTCGAACGGAATTACAGAAAATTATGAAATTATATGAAGTTTCAAATTCGACCGATCAGTTTGGTTGAATGGGCGAGCCTCAACCAGTCGAAATTCAAGTTGGGTTATAATTTATTGAATTGAGTTAGTCGAATGTCAAGTTGTCGAATCTCAAGCATTGCCTGTAACAGTATGGAAGGTTTGTGCTTAGATGATTTGAATTTTTATTACTGACAAGCAAGACCCTATATTAATGGGAATTTGAAATGCCACTTGTGAAAGGTTGCCAATCCCTGATGTATATTATGATAAAAAAGGGATGAGAAAACTCTCAAAAATAGGAACTTGTGGAATAATCCTGTTCATTTTACTCCCTGATCTATAATCCAATGGAATTTCAGATTAGTAGCTGCAGAAGTACCTTATAATTTTGATACATCAATCAGTCAGTGGTCAGAAGTTCTGCATGATTCTTTAATACCCAACTTGGAATGGAGATCTGTTGTACCTAGTTTCAAAATTTGAAAATTATCACATCTTAATATGCAAAAAAAAAGGTGGCTCATTATCAAGCTGATAAGTACATATCCGTTTCCCAAATCTGGTCATTTAACTAGTTAATACATTTTAATATATTTTAAGTTATTTGCACATAAATACAATCATGACATCAAGGTAAATACTTTGTGAATGTTTTGTACATAAATTACCCTTTTATTATTTAAAAGTAAGCATATATGAACAGTGGTGCAAACAGGGAGGGAGGGGGTTCACTGGGTCCAGACTTCTCCCTTGGATAATTGTGATTTTTCTAAACTGTAGAAAAACAGTTATTTTAAATTTGGGTTCATCAGAAAGGAATAGGAGATAATTAATAATGCAATACATGACATTGATATAACTTGCATACAACTTTTGTGCATGCCAAATATTTTGGACCCCCACTTGAGAGAATCCTGTGTGCACCAGTTTATATGATGTTCCAAAGTTTACTCACCCTTAGACACATATAATGCTTTAATTTTTAGTGAAAAATTTGAAATTACTTATAAGTTATCACTACAAGCCTTAAAATTGAAATTTATAAAGATTCCTACAGCCTTATGACATACTTGCATAATGGATGAAATGATTGATCCACATCTAACAATTTATCCAATTATTATGCATTGAATGAAAGATAAAATTCTTCCACCCAGTTACTATACAGTCAAATTCCAGTCAAGCAAAAGAGAATGCAATCAGCAATTTTGCTGTGTTATCTTCTGGCAATAAATCTAACACAGGAAATTTTAATAATTAAAATTCAATTAATGAAGAAACACAGATACAGGACTAATACAGGTTTTACATAAACAAAATTTACAGTTGATCAACCATTAACTTCATAAAATAACATTACAAGAAAAATGTAAAGAAACAGAATAAGAGTACATTTAAAAAATATCATAATTATTAAGAAGTTTTATATTTTAGCATCAGATATTTTACTGAAAAACTACATATTGATCAGGTTATAACATCCTTTGAAAATAATTATATTAGGGATGGTGATTTTACGTTTCAACCTTTGAGAATTAAAACTTAAGTTTGTTCATTTTTTTACATCTTGGAGTTGCTTATAAAACTCTTCCAAGAGTTCCTTTAAGTTGGTCTCTAAAGTTGATACTTCATCATACTTATGAGCCTCTTTTGCCTGTCGGATGTAGTTACGGATTATGTTGATCTGCTGCACCATTGGATCCTCATCATCTTGTATACTTAGGAATTGTTGTTGAATTTCTGGA